>CM062818.1:1251565272-1253965272 GCA_031772625.1 Pinus tabuliformis | reverse complement strand
ACAATCTATAGTGTCACTATCAACTACAAAGACAGAATACATTGCAGCCACTCATGCAAGAAAGGAAGAAGTTTGGTTACAGAGATTGTGTTCAAGTATGGGGTTAGTACGAGGAGCTATAAGGATAGACTGTGACAATCAAAGTGCAATTTTCTTGGAAAAGAACCTTGCATATCATTCAAAGACAAAGCACATTGATGTTCAGTATCACTTTGTGGGGGATATGATGGAAGAAAACAAGGTGTTGCTGGTAAAGGTGGACACTTTGAAGAATATTGTAGATGAATTGACAAAATGTGTGAGCTATGAGAAGTTCTCTTGGTGTAGAGAAAAAATGGGCATTGCAGGGATGGATAAATGACTAAGCTATCTTGTGCCCCCCTGTGGAAAGAAAACAACAAGTGGGAGAATGTTGGGTTGTGTTATATTCTTTCCACAACCAGCCCACGTAGTTAACCGAGGGGTTAGAGGGGGGGTAGAGCCCCTCTTTCGTTGCACCGATTGCATAGTGGGGGGGTCAGATGGGGTTTAAGGGGTGCAGGTAACCCCCCTCTATGGGGTCCAGGGCAGCGCCGAGATAAATTTTGTTTTTTGGACCCTATATTAGGTTGGACGGACCTACCTATGGTTTTGTGCATGATTTTCGCACATGGTTTTGGACGCGATGGTTTTCGGTCAATGGTATTGGATGCTTCGGCATGTATAAATATGTATTGTAACATTGAAAGGAACATAATGAAAAATCAAGCTCGTAGTCCTGGTTTTGGGATCTAGGGAAATCTCTGTGTATATGTATTTTATGTGTTATGCTCTCGCATTGTTTATTTTCTGTGTTTTAAAATTCGTATGCAAGTAATTTCTGTACAGGGTTAAAACCTACAGTACAAGCATCAAAAGAAGTGTTATGATAATCCGAATAAATATTTGGGTTTGATAATTGATGGTATGGACCAAAAGAAAACACTTTTACCACATTCTGTTCGCACACCCAAAAATTTACAAGAGGAAAATTTTATTCAGTATCACTTGGTCAGTTGTATGGTCTTCAATGGGAAAATGTTTCCAAGGGTGTACTTCACAGCTCCAAATATTCATAATGATGCAAATTTGACAATAACCATAATTCATGATGTGCTTTCTCATTGGTCTAGTAACCTTCCTAAAGTTTTGTATCTACAATTGGACAACACTTGCCGTGAAAACGAAAATCTGGTTGTTTTTGGATATCTAAACATGCTTGTTGAATTGAGAATTTTTCAAATGGTAAAGGTTGGTTTCCTTCTTGTTGGGAACACTCATGACCATATTGATCAGATGTTTAGTTGTTTTTTAGTCACATTAAGGAGGAAGGAAGTTGGGAGCTTACCATCATTAATTGAATGTATTAAGAAATCATACATGCGAGAGCCCACTTTTGATGTGTTGGAAGAAACTATTGACATGCGAAGGTTTATTCCAAGATTGCATGGTGAGGAGAAATGCATTGAATACCATAATGACATTAGCTTCCAACATCAATTTCGTATAAAAAAAATTGATGGGAAAACACTAATATGGGGCAAGAAGTATTCAACTATTGCAGAATGGGCACCATCATCAGGTTTGGAATTTTTGAAGTTCATTCTAGATCATCTAATATTTTCATCAAAAATATTGTTATTACAATCAGTTGGTGAAGTTCATAATGCACGCAGACAGAATAGAGATATAAATTATTATGATTGCCTAGAAGAAATTAAATAATGTATTAGATCTACATATGAGTACTTTGACATTGTTGATTCAATTTGGTGGGAGTCATTTTTCAATAATCAAAGTGATAACATTTCAACAACAACAAATGAAGATATACCTTTGAAAAATCCATTTATTTGGCCGCAAAATGTGTCAAATGAACATGAGGAAATAAACATTGTTGAATAGCAACAATCTCAAGGTATTATTAATTCTTCATAGGCAAAAGAAAGAGAGATTTATATTGGTTCCAAAATATCTCGTGCACAACGTGAAGCCATAGAAGACCTTTACAGTCGTTCAGTACAGGATATTAAGGAGGGTTACATGATCGCAGTGCTAGCAGATGGAGATCCTAATGGCTACCCATTCTGGGTTGCTAAGGTTATAAAGGTCTTTACAGAAAATGAGGATTTTACAGGTGTTGAAGTACATTGGTATGCCACAAATACACACCCATTCAATGGTGTGTATAACCCAAAGATGGTAGTTGACAAAAAAATGGTGGAAAGAGAAAAAGAAAGGGTACAAATATAAATCGTTTCTGCACAGACCTCTTAAAATTGGAGGATGTTGACATACTTCTTTATGACTTCAATTTAACAAAGAGAGGAACTCTTCACTTTAAGATGATAGAGATTCTGAAAAGTTTGTTACCAGAAGGAACAATGTTGAGATGGGAGTCTATATAAACCAGTCATAGATCCAGAAGAATTTTGAAACCTGAAAAGGTGGGCATGCATATGGACTCAGATGGGGCACTAGTTGATGAAAGAGAATAATATGGAACAACTTTGTCTACATCTAGTCGTTCATCTGAAGATGTGAATTCTGATGGTGTGCAAGAAAATATGAGTGATTTTGAATAATTGTCTAAGACAGTTTATATAACTAATGTTTGCATCATATCTTGAAATAAAAATTTTGATTTCCATATGGTGTTAAATCAGAAGTTATGAGTCATTTTTATGTTGTTGGATTATATGAATTAATTATGATGATTTTTTTTGTTTCGAATATCTACAATGCAAAAGGATGGGAGAAAAGGA
This sequence comes from Pinus tabuliformis, assembly GCA_031772625.1. Classification (NCBI taxonomy): domain Eukaryota; kingdom Viridiplantae; phylum Streptophyta; class Pinopsida; order Pinales; family Pinaceae; genus Pinus; species Pinus tabuliformis. Next base: position 1,253,962,489 of record CM062818.1, on the reverse strand, counting down.
ATGTGGAGGGCAGCAGAATGTTTTAAAGGAATTGAGAGAATTAATTATTTTAGGCTTATCTAGTTAATGCATTAGACATTTGCAAGAATATTTATTAATTGTAACAGTTAATTAGTTTTTGGTGGGGAGATTTGTTAGTTGTAACGGTAATGTGAGGTGGATGAATGAGGGAATGTGATATGGAAAGGTGTGAGGAAGTAGCAGCAGGAGTGGAGAGGATGAGTGAGTGGTTTTGGGGGAGGGGGGTAGGTTGTTTATGGTTTTGGAGGGCGGGGGGGAGGGGAAAAATGGTTGTGAAGGGGCCATGTAGCCATGGGTGGAATGTGCAAAACAAATTTTGGACCTCCCCCGCCTTGGTTAAATGTCAAAGCTCAAGGGGGCGGCCAGAGGGGGGATCTAAAGTTCATACCCCGCCATTGACTCGGATAGAGATGATATCAGCCTTTGACTTTTGCTTGGCCTTTATCACAAGCCGACAACACATCAAATCAATTTACTTTATTTACAATGCATTAATTATGAATCAATTAATTAACATAATAGAAATTTAAACGATAATACAAATATAATTCAATTGCATTTAAACAAGCTCACATATACTTTGGGATTTGATTTTTAATTTTCTCATATATATATATATATATATATATTAAATTCTATTTTATTTCCCTTTTCTCTTTTCCTTTTCTTTTTTTTTGTGTTTTCCTTTCTATATATTTTTTTAAATTTTTTTCTTCTATTTTTCAACATAAGGGAAATGGAAAACATAACATGGTGAAAAAGGTTACAACATTGGCTCCATCTGGGGACTGCTTCCACTTGCAAGATGCAGAGAACTTGCAGATCCATGTGTCTTCTCCTCGAGCTATGGAGTCTTTGCTATGAAAATCACACTTGACATTGAAACTTTAAAAGAAAAATGGAAATTTACAATGAACTGTCGCTGCAAGCATTTTAGTATTAAATGTAATGTTGGAGATATTTCCCATTGAATGGAAATGAATAATATTGTTCTTCTAGGTTTTGAAAAATAAAGGTATTGTTACCCTTCACTTCTACAATGTTGAATGGTCGCAACCACAAATTGTCAAATTTTCCATGCTTTCTCCTTTCCTCTCTTCTGGCATCCCATCTTGAAACTATATCACCTTGTTTGAAATCTCTTTCTCTAGAATTTTTGTCAAATAAACTTGTCATTTTATTCTGATATTACGAAGTTTGAATTTAAATTCATCTTTTCCTTGACTTAATTCAATGATATGATTGACGCTTTTTGAAAAATCATATGATTCTTATAGAAATTTCATGACTGGAAATGTGAGTTGTGTGGGGAAAATTTCTTTAGTTCCATAGAAAAGTTCAAAAGGGGACTTGCCTATAAATATTTTGGGTGATACTATGTTTGCCCAAATTACATTTAATATGACTATCCCAACCCCTATTATGATCTACCAATACTTTCTTAATAACCTTAATCATACTTTTGTTTGATGATTCTTCTAATCCATTACCTTGAGGGCAATAAGGTCAAGAATGATGTAATGAAATATGGTATTTCTAACAAAACTCTGTCAATTTAATATTGATAGAAGCTTGTGCATTATCTATAACTATTTGTTGTGGACAACCAAAGCTAGACAATATGTTCTCTTCAATGAATTTGATGACTACTATATTTGTTGCATTTTTTTACAGGAATTGATTCTACCCACTTGATAAAGTGGTCAATAGCAATTAAAGTCCATCTGTGTTGGTTACTTGATGTTGGAATTATTTTACCTATGAGATATAATCCCCATTGTAAAAAGGGTGCTTGAACTAAATCTAGAACAAGGGGCAATGTTGCTAATCTCTGCTTACCAAATTATTTCTGAGATGGAAAAAAAATTCTGACTTTAGCTCCAACCTATGTAAATAATTTAGGCCAATAGAAACCTGCTCTCAAAATCTTGTATGTAGTTGCCTTCGAAGCATAATTTCCTCCACAAATTCCTTCATGAAACTATACAATAACTCCATCTGTATCACTTTCAGCTAGACATTATAAAAGGATATTGAGAGGGTCATTTCAATACAAATTGGCATTGATGATACAATATTTCATGGCTTTAAGTCTAAGAGATCTAGACTGATTCTTTGTAAACTCAACAGGGTACTTTAAATCTCAAATAAGATTCACCATGTCTTTACAACAATCTGAAAGTAGGAATTTATCATCAATAAAGGAAGAGGAACATGATCTAAACTAGAAGAAGGTTCTTGTGGATTCTTCTCACTTGAACTAAAATAAGGTTCTTGTGGATTCTTCTCACTTGAACTCTGCAAAATGGTATTGATACCAAGAACCTTACAATTTGATTCAGCCAAAAGTTTAGCTAAACCTTGTCCTTTTACCAATTTGGTAGGTCTGATATCTAGATCAAATTCAAGTATCTTTGCAATCCATCTTCCCCTTTTTCCATATATATTAGGTGTGTTGAAATTGTCTTTACTGCATGCCTTGGGACATACGCAATGGTAGGAGAGGGTAAGACAAACTATGAATGCTTTTAGGGGTTGGACAAGGGTATATGCTTTCTTCTCTATGATATCATATCTTAACTCAGCATCTCTCATTACTTTGTTGAAAAATGAAATGGGCTACTCATATCCATCATCATTTTTTTGTAGTCAAACAACAACTACGGTAGTGTCAGAGGAAAAGGAAAAGATACTAGAGGGTTTTGAGTAGTCCGAACTAGCTAGTACTAGGGCTTCAGAAATAGCCTTCTTGATCTATGAAAAAGAATATCTAACCTGTATTGTCCATTTGATTTCATGATCCTTTTTAATCATATTAGTAATGTCTTTGACTATCTCAACATAATTAGATATAAATCTTCTCAGGAAATTTATTTTTCTTAGAAATGCTTGAATTTCATTTTTATTTTTAGGTAAGGAAATTACCTCAATTGTTGAGACTCTTTTTGGATCAATGAAAACTCGTTATTTTTGGAGAGGGGGGGATGGGGTTGGGCAGGGGGGAATGGCTATGGAGGGGCCATGTAGCTATGGGAAGAATGTCAAAAACAACTTTTTCTACCCCCACGGTTAAATGTCAAAAGCAGGGTGGGTCCAAAGTTCACCCCCCACCATTGTTCTATATGGGGTGATCTTAGCGTTTGATTGTTGCTCAGGATTTATCACAAGCTGACAACACATAAAATAAATTTAATTTATTTACAATGCATTAATTAATCATCGATTAATTAACATAATAACAATTTAAACGATAATACAAATATAATGTGGTGGAATTTAAACAAGCTTGCCTATACGTTGGGATTTGATTTTTATTTTTCTAATATATATATATATATATATCCCATTTTATTTCTTTTTTCTATTTTTATTTTATTTTCTTTTTGTATTTTCTCTTCTATATTTTTTTTTCTATCTTTCAACATAAGGGAAATGGAAAACATAACATGGTGAAAAAATTTACAACAATACAAAGAGTGGATTGTTTTCTATAGATTCCTCAAAGTTCCTACTGGAGGATAAGGAGCCTTATGTTCTACCAATTCATTGTGAGTAGGTATTTCTTCAACTCAATTAATTAGAAGTTATAGTGATCAATAATCTATCAATACATTGTTTATTGCGAATATATACATGTGTATATTAATCAATAAAATTGTTATAACATACGTCTAATATATGTATGTACTCATTCACGTGAAAGTAATTTTCTATGACGATATTCTTGACCCGAAATGGATATATGTCATACATTATGATCCAAGGTTAAGGCATGTATTTGATGATGCATTAGTGGATACTGAGTAAAAAAATTATGGCCAAAAAAATGAGAGATTAGGATTAGAGAACATCAAAGTAATTGAAATCCATGATTATGTTGAAGATGGTTATGTTCAGGGATAATAATACAACATGTTATCACCTGGATTGAACCTCGGGCTGAAGGAAGGCAATGTCAGGGTAACTACAAACCACGCTTAGCTAAGTAGCTAGCCTACTAGGCCGAGAGAGGGCTCTCTCCGTGAGAATCTCAGCCAAGATGACTCGATCAGGAAAAGGATATTAATCTAGGTATAGTAGCACAAGGTTTGATTTGATTTTTAAGGGGTTTGTCAGATTAGGAGGAGCCAGACAACTAGGGCTAGGGAATTAGGTCAAAATTGTAGGGTGTTTAATGGGGCAAGGTAGGCATAAGGTTTATCACTTTAGGGTTTTATGGGTGAGGTGTTTTAAGACTGGTGAGAAGCTAAGAAGAGCATGTGATTACCATGGATCCCTCCTAGACTGTAAAAAACGTATAATGACCCAAAGCAGAGTAGTGATGTTATGAATTCTGCCTATCAACTTGAAAACATTCACTTAGAAGCAATTAAATGATTAATGAAGTACACAAAACATATTAAAATATGATCACAAGAGAAGAAATTGAACTAAACTCCATACCACATGGATCCCAAATATTTTTATTAATCTCCTACTAAACTGCTACAAAATGATGTACAATCAAGGCATATGCATCTAGATGAGTCCAACCCTTTATAATGAGAAAGAAGAAGAAGATATAGGCATTGTTTCAACCTCCTCGCATCCTCAGGGGTCGAATCCCTAAGATGAGGAGCTCATCTAACCAACATTGAACAAGAAACTGGAATATAGGCATCCTAACAACTTGCCTCTAAAAGTGAGAAAACTGATTCATTTGAGCTCAAATTGACTTTTAATCAAATGAATCTACCCTCTACTACTAATTATCCATCATATTTACAAGCCAAGTCATCATTTACAATAGTAAAACATCCTCCATGAGAGAAAATCCATGAACACAGACAAAACACTGAAAAATAGCCATCTTATGCAAAAATTTCCCTACGCGCAGCGCCACTGGTCCAACATGCACCGCCACTTTCAGGTCCTTTTTGGAGGCCTTCCCGACATCCAAATTGAGCTCATTGTTGAGCACTGGAGAAGGTATGTTATTTTCATTTACTTTGTTATCTTTTCTTCAAAACTCATAACCTTTTTACATCATGAGCTAGGTATAGGACAAGAGATGATGATAAAATATAGAAGATTTATATGTAACATGAAATAACTAATAATTACCATTTTTTTTATGCAGAAAGAGGAGAAAATGGAAAACTTCCATCCCAAAGGAAAGAACAAGACCAAGTTAATTGTTGTCCCTTTGACAGGGAACCACATTCAAACAAGGCAATCCAAATTGGAGCGTAACAGCCAGAAAAAGGAAAAGGAGATATCCAATTGGCACAAAAGAACAAGGGGATAACTGAGAACTAACAGTTTGGCGAATCCCTCAAGATCCTTTGATCCTGAGGGATCGCTATCTTAACAATCCTCTATATCGTTGATATCGCCGCTCAGCTGTTATAAGAAGGGGTAGCATTGTTAGCTTGGGGGGAGAACTATTGTTATTTTTATGAAATTCTTCTTGGTACTTGAACTTTGATCATCGACTCTCTTTGAAGAGTGATTCACTGTAACTCTATTTAATGTTCAATATATAAATTTGGTTGTTGTTCTATCGTTGATTCTGGAGTAACCTTAAGCAGTGAGTCCCTGGAGGCTAAGGGCTCGGCCCTGGTGGATCACTTGCTCCTGTACCATTATTTCTGATTTATGTGTGGTTTGATTTCTTCCATTTACTCTGTTCAGCAATCTGACGTGCTTTACTGTTTTACACATCGACTCTGTTATATATACTTGACTAAGTAACATTATTATCTGCAACAAGAATGCTATGTTATTCATTCTAACTTTATATCGCATTGTTGTTCCTTACAGATTTCCATTAGATTACATTTTGATAGTGTTGTATGTTCCTAAATCGGTACTACTGCATGGCTTATTCTTAAATTGTGATTGTTGTTCATTCGGGATTGTTGTCCCATTGTGATTGCAATTTCTATTACTTTATAGCTGTGATTCATGCTTATTGTATCGAAGCTCAGATTACTATTCCTTTTACTATTAAGTGTGTCGTGTGTTTAATCTGGTTTGTTGTACATTCATATTTGATCTAAGTTGTTGTTCTATATATTATTTCTGTTAGTCTGTTGTTCCATTTCTGTTTTCTGTTCAATTCAAAGGATGTTACTTAGTTCCTGTAGGTTATAATTATTGTTGCATTCATTTCCGTAGGTTAAGGTTTTGTTGTTCAATCCTATTTATAAAGATAGTTGCTGTTCCATTTCTTGTCATTTAAAGTTATCATCACTTTGGTGTGCAAAAGGTCTGAGACTATAGTGAACATCGACATATGCTATCTAGTTCCCAGATTGATGATCCTTTCTTTGAGTGCTTTTTGATTGCATTAGTTTACAGAGGGAAGAGTTACCATTACTGTACCCTTGACTGATAAATTGTTGTAGCTTTTTGAATGCATGATTTGAGTCTTAGGTTTATTTTTGCAAGTAGATTTTATTCCAAGAATCCATTTACTCTTGTATTTAGAGCACTATACTATTAGCATTACTCTGAGAAATGACCACCTCAAACTGAGTACACTCTTTGAGATAACAAATCTTTCCTGGATTGACAATTAATGTAGGGTAAATAGAGGTGAAAAAGACCCTTTTTATTGCTCGACATTTTGGCGTCGTTGTCGGGGAAGAGTGTACCCATTTGTTTCTTTTCTAGAGTAGTGTAATAACCTATTAGGAGAGAATTGGGTTTTAAAAATGGAAGGTAAGAACGTGCGTATGGAGCATGTAATAGCCCTACTCCTACCCACTTTCCTGTAGATTGGTTGTTGTTTTTTGGGTAGAAATTAGCATTTGATTTGTGTGCATGACTAAGCAGAAAAAGCCTGAAAAGAATCCTAAACCTCTACCCAAGCCTGATAAAGCTAAGGGGCAGGTGACCCTTGGCCGATCAACCTTTATAGACGAAATCCCTAGGAAAGCAGAATCTTGGCCTTTAGTAGAACCTAGAAAAGTTACTTCTAGACAACCTACTATTTCCCTTTACGCCACAGGATCACCATCAGTAGCCTTTGTTGAGGTGCATAGTCACATCGAAGAGCAAAATTTTCAAGAAATTGAGAATTCTAGCCCAAAATCATTACAAGAAGGGAACCTTAGCAACCTCTGTGAAGGAGAGGAGAAACTGGGGAAACTAAAGAACCAAGATATTCTCTTGGGATAATTCCACCATTACGCAGCCCAGATAAGGGAAGTGCTACAAAAATCATCCATAACGAAGTTGAAGAACCTCAAGAACCAAAATTCCCCCCAGACATTAGGAACTCTCATCATCCCAGATAAAGGAAGTGTTGTTAAGGCCATTCCTGTTGAAGCCAATCCCCCTCGTCAGCCTAGGAATACCCTCCTAGACACCTCAGAAGATTATTGGCACATATTTAACCAAATGGCCCAAAACCAGCGAAACACCCAAACTTCTACACTGCAATATCCCATTGTGGACACTGCAACTAATTCTCATATGAAAGCAATTCCTCTCTAGCATATCCCTACATTTCACGGCCTTACATCAGAAGATCCGAATGCATTCTTGTTTGAATTTGATGTGTTGTGTAGAGATTATGACTATACCACCGACCCCCAAAAACTGAAATTATTTCCCTCTACATTAAAAGGGGCTGCTTTAAGATGGTTTATGGGGTTGGGTGGTGGTGTTATAAATAACTGGGATCAAATGAAAGAGTCTTTTTTTAAAAAATATCAGGATTATTGCATGTCTAGAGAGTTAAAAGATGAAATATTTCAGATGGTAGCTAGACCAAATGAAACATTAGAAGAATACGTTGAGAATTTTTAGTATAATCTTCAAAGATCTCCTTATGCATCATTACCTTACCTGATAATGTATTAAAAAAAACATTAATTAGAGGAATGAAGGAACAATGGATTGAAACACTAAATATTATGGGAAAATGAGATATTTACTAGGAAAATTTTGCTGACATTATTAATTTATGTATTAGGAGTTCAAGAGGCGGCACAAGACTAAAACCAGCAAAACATGATAGGTTTGCAAGAGTTAACAAAATTTCTACAGAAGGAGTAACTCGTGCAAAAATTGGAAATTTATTAGAAAATTTCAAAACCAACATATTAGGGACTCTGAAAACGCAACTTGATATTACGCAGGCCAAGCAGAAACAAGCAGAGGCAGAACAAAATTTGGCAATATTTTGTCCCAGATGCAGAAAGAAACACAGCCACAAAGAGTGTCCATTAGATGCGGTTCAAGTTTGCACCATTTGTACAAAAGACCATTCTACAAAAATTTGTCCCTCACTTCCTGGATTGAAAGCAATCTACAAGGAAGTGGAAGAAGAGCCAGAACCGGTGTACCTACTTAATCAGCACCGTCAATGGCAGTCGCGACAATCAGGTATGTTCTTTGATCCAGCTTCTTCTTTTCAGCCTCCACAATATCATGCTCAACAATATAATACTATGTGGCAAAATCAACCTCCATTCTCAAATTGGTCACAACAACCATTTCCTTCATCATCACCATGGCCGAATCAAGCAAGTCAACCTAATTGACCAAATTTTGCGTATACCCCACCATGTTGGAAAAACAATGCATATCTAATGCAATGGTCCCCTCCTACTTCATAGAGTCAAGCCTGGTAGACAAACATCCACAGACCGATGAATCAGCCAGTAGGAACCATTCCACTCCCTCAACCTACACTGCCAGCACTACAAAAAAACCCTAGTCTAACTTAAGACCGCAACTCCCAGCCCAACCCAACCCTAATCCGAATAACAGACCAGTCCAATCCATTCAAATAATTGAAACACCAGAGATAGAAATTGATCTAAGGGAGTGTAATGACCTTCAATTAAGATCTGGGTGCATCATAGAAACAGAGGGAGATTAAACCGCTCAAGTTAAAAATCAATTACCTATAGAACAACCACTACAAGAAGAGGATGTGATCAGACAACAAACTCATGATCAAGTAATCACATCTTCCCCTCCATTCCCAAAATTATTAACTATACCTCGACCTATACAACATCCTGATTTTGAAATTCTAGGAAAACTTAAAAATATGTACATAAAAACTCCACTCCTCCAATCCATACAGACATCCCAATATATGCAAAAACCATCAAAGAGCTATGTATAAGAAAACCAAGGAGGAGAATAACAAATAACCCAACAGTCCAAGAAGTTGGCACCTTATCTGACCTATTATCAGGAAAAGAAACACCCGTTAAATATGAAGACCTAGGAAATCCAATAGTAATAGTACAAATCAATGGGAAAACTTTTGCAAATGCCTTAGTTGATTTAGGGGCTGCAATTAATATCTTAACAACCACCACTTGTCAAAAGTTTGGCATTACATTAGTAGAACCAACCTCCACTTTATTAGAACTGGCTGACTGATTTGTGGTTAGGCCAAAAGGCACACTACATGATGTCATGGTATCCATTGATTCCTGGGAGTATCATGCTGACTTTCTGATAATAAACCCTAAAAACCGACTTGATGGACATCCATTGATTTTAGGCAGACCTTGGCTTGCAACCGCTGACGCTTATATTGGCTGTCGACAAGGCAGCATGACCATAACTAGAGGGGCTAATATCAAGAATCTAGCCTTATATCCTCCAACCCAGCCAAGTGTCACAATACTAAAAACTAACAAACATCCTGTATTATACCTCACCGAAAATATTAGATCCCCATTAACCATAGAAGATGCCCTCGATTTCAAAGATCAAATAGAGGATGATGTCATTAACAACTTTCTTAGCCAGACTAAATCTAGATCTCACATACAATGTCATATGATAGAAGTAGCATTTGATAATGAATTAGAAGAAGATCCTCTCAAAAACACTCATGATCAAACAATACCTACTACCTCTGTATCAAATAGCAAAACTGTAGAAATTGAGCTAGGAAAAACTTTAAACATTAATGGAAACCTGACTTCGGAACCAGAAGAGAAGCTAATCCAGATACTGAGAAAATACCAAGAAGCATTTGCATGGGATTATCCTGACATGAAAGGAATCGATCCCCAGTTATGTACACATGACATTTACATAGAAAAGGATGCAAGACCTATTCACCAACCACAAAGGAGACTTAACCCTCATCTAAAAGACATTGTAAAAGCTGAACTTCAAAAACTTTTAGATGTGAACTTTATTTACCCTATCTCCGATAGCAAATGGGTCTCTCCGCTTGTAGTGGTGCCAAAGAAGAATGGAAAATGGAGGATTTGTGTAGATTATAGAGAGCTAAATAAAGCAACACAAAAAGACCACTTTCCCCTTCCATTCATTGACAAAGTATTAGATACGTTAGCAGGAAAGAAATTCTTTTCTTTCTTGGATGGCTTCAATGGATACAATCAGATTCAGATTGCCCATGAAGACTAAGACAAAACTACTTTTACCTGTCCTTGGGGAACATTTTCCTATAGAGTTTTACCTTTTGGCCTATGCAATTCCCCTACCACATTTCAAAGGGCTATCCTCAGCATATTTTCAGATTTAATAAATGAAGGGCTCAAAGTATATATGGATGATTTTACACCATACAAAGATGATTTCGACCCAGCATTGGACACACTAGAAAAAGTGCCGCAGCGATGCATTGCCACTAGGCTCTGTTTGAGCCATGAAAAATGCTATATGATGATGACCGAAGGACTTATTCTAGGCCATTATATTTCAGTAGCTGGAATACAGGTAGATCTAGCCAAAATTCAGATAATCTTGTTAATACCTACTCCTACCACTTAGACAGAGGTATGCAATTTTCTTGGATTTTCTAGTTATTATAGAAGATTTATAGAACATTTTTCTCATATTGTTGCACCTTTATATGCACTGACAGGGAATGTTGACTTTGTTTGGACAGAAAAATGTGATCGTGCTTTTGAGGATCTGAAAAAGCTTGTGTCAACAGCCCCAGTACTCCGAGGACCAAATTGGGACCTGCCATTTCAAATTTCATCAGATGCTTTAGACACAGCTATTGGAGTAGTCCTTGGGCAGGAAGAAGATAAAAAACCATATGTGATTTATTATATTAGCAAAAACTTGTCTCCTGCTAAATTGAACTATACTATGACTGAAAAGGAATTTTTAGCTGTAATACATGCCGTCAATAAATTTAGGCATTATATCACTGGATATCCTGTTATTTTATATATAGATCACTCTGCCATAAAATATTTAGCAAATAAACCAATCAAGAATGGTAGAGTAACCAGATGGCTAATTTTATGGCAGGAATTCGATATCACAATAAAGGACCGACCTAGAAAAGAAAATATTGTAGCTTATTTTCTCTCACGAATGCCAAAACCAGTGGATGCAACAGCAGTCAAAGATCAATTTCTAGATGAACATTTGTTCGTTATTACTGTTAAAACACCCTAGTATGCTGATGTTGCAAATTATTTAGTAGTAGGCAAATTATTTGAAACATCTGACCCCCAATGAACGAAAGCAGATTGTCTAGCATAGTACTCAATTTTCTTGGATTGGGGCACCTGTTTCATACAGGGGTAGATATGCACATTAGGAGATGTGTCTGTGAAGATGAAATTTTTGATATCTTGAAAGCTTGTCACGAAGGACCATGTGGTGGATATTTCGCAGATCGAAGAACTAGTCACAAGGTGCTACAAACAGGGTATTATTGACCCACGATCTTTAAAGATGTAAAGAAATTTGTTCAATATTGTGACAGTTGCCAAAGATCAGAACGACCTGAACAGTCTGATGAAGTGCCCCTAAACCCACAGCTAGTTATTGAACCATTTGAACGATGGGCGCTTGATTTTGTTGGTCCAATTAACCCATCATCAAATCAGAAAACATATATTTTGGTAGCAACAGAATATGTCACCAAATGGGTTGAAGCAGAGGCATTTCCGAGAGCTACAGAGGATTTCATCATACAGTTCCTGTTCCACATATTTGTGCGATATGGCCTCCCAAGAGATATAATTATGGATGGAGGACCACAGTTTGCTGGTAATAAAATTGCTACAACACTAAAAAACTATCATATTCAGCATAAAATTAATACTCCATACCACCCACAGGAAAATGGTCAAGTAGAAAGCACGAATAAAATAATAGAAGCAATACTGACAAAAGCCATTGTGTCACACAGACGCGATTGCACTGCAAGACTGCCAGAAGCATTGTGGGCATATAGAACAACATGGAGAAGTACTACCGCTTATTCAGCATACCAGCTAGTATTTGGAAAGGAACCCATATTTCCAATAGAATTTGAAATACAAACACTGCGAACAACACAAGAAGTCAGTCTAGATTTAGACGAGACCCATATTAATAGATTACAGCAGATCAATGAGCTAGATGAAATCAGGCTCTCTACCCTTCAACATACTATGTTAATCCAACAACAGCAAGCCAAATGGCATGACGCCCTCATTAAAAGGAAAGTTTTTTGCGAAGGAGATTGGGCACTCCTATACGATTCTAGGTTCTAGGATTTTCCAGGGAAACTTCAGACTCACTGGTTGGGACCATACGAAATCAGAAGGTACATGATAATGGCACCATTACTCTAACCACCATTGATCGATCTAAACATACCTTTAAGGCAAACAACCACCGAGTTCGATTATACCACAAACCAGTTACTCGAGAATCCTTCTACCAGCAACTCCATGAAGACTCCGACATGCAGATTTTGGTTGAGGAAGAGAAATCTTCCTCACCTTTGGTTCATTAAGTAATTCGACTACTCTTACACATTGTACATAATTCTTTTGTTTTGTATATATTTTTGCAGTTGTATAACATTTGCACTTTGTTGTTCCTTTCGAAAGGAACAAAATTTTCACCACTTTTCTGTTCCTTTCTCAAGGAACCGCACTTCTGCACTTTGTTGTTCCTTTCGAAAGGAAAAACATTTCACCATCTTGTTGTTCCTTTTTCAAGGAACAACACTTTTGCACTCTGCTGTTCCTTTCAAAAGGAACAACATTTCCACCGTTTTGTTGTTCCTCTTCAGAAGGAACAACACTTGCATTTTTTTTTGTTCCTTTTCAAAGGAACAACACTTTCATTTTTTGTTGTTCCTTTTCCCAAAGGAACAACATTTTTGTTTCCTACTGTTCCTTTTTCCAAAGGAACGACATTTTCGTTTTTTGTTGTTCCTTTGGGATTTCATTTCCTACTATTCCTTTTTCCAAAGAAACGACATTTTTGTTTTCTGCTATTCCTTTTCCCAAAGGAATGGCATTTTTGTTTTCTGTTGTTCCTTTTTCCGAAGGAACAACATTTTTGTTTTTTGCTGTTCCTCTTTCTGAAGGAACAACATTTTCGTTTTCTATTGTTCCTTTTTCTGAAGGAACAACATTTTCATTTTCTGCTGTTCCTTTTTCTGAAGGAATAGCATTTTCATTTTCTGTTGTTCCTATTCCCGAAGGAAAAACATTTTTTGTTTTTTTGTTGTTCCTTTTTACGACGCATTTTTGTTTTTTGATGTTCCTTTTCCTGAAGGAATAACATTTTTGTTTTCTGTTGTTCCTTTTTCTGAAGGAACAACACTTGCATTTTCTGCTATTCCTTTTCCGAAAAGACAACATTTTCGCATTATTTTGCTTGCGCTTGTTTTCTTTGTTGTTGTTCTTCTTAGTGCACAACAGTTTCAAGTTTTTCTTTTTTTTCTTGTGATCTTGTACATAGTACCTGTTTTATCTTTTTCTTCTTTGTGTGTTTTATCATTTGAATAACTTCAGAAACACGGCTATACACTTATGCAATGAATATAAGAACTAGAGGATACTGAAATCAACAAACTACATAAAAGTCGCTATCTTTACAAGAAATTTCTATGAATTGATAAGAGAAAAGAGGAAAGGGCACAACTATTGATCATCTTGCTGTCACTATTCTACTAATACCGATATGATTGGTTATCTTTATCATGATGGTTCCTTCTAAAATCCCATAATCCTCTTTGATCATTATTAAGAAATAAGAACAAAGGGCATATTTTTCTATTGAGATGTTAAAACTTTTTCCACCATCCCTACTCTTAAGGAGTGTTGAACCACCCTTTGTGTATAAATAGAAAAGTACTTTATAAAAGAAAAAAATAAATAAAAAGAAAAATGTTTATATAATTCGCTAACATGGTTTGTCAAATGAAGGATAGGGGGTCTCATTGAGAGCCAACCTACCATGATCATAAGGAAGAAAGTGAAGTGGCATTCCCACTATGGCCACCATACCAGGGATATGATCTAAGAGGTACATCAGAAAAAATAAAAAGTCCTTGGAACAGGAGGTCTCATCACAAGCCGGCCTGCCCACCTTTCACTCCTTCCTAGTGAATGGAATTATGATTTATCTGGTTACCAAACTAGCATAATGGCCTCCATTTTGACATTCCACAGCACTTTCCTAAGCATAAACAAAGGATCATGGTTCCATGGGTGAAATAAACAAATTTGTCAAGGTTATGGACACCAACAGAGCTCTGTTGATGGTATTGAAGTCACATTTTTTTATACACCAATAGTAGTTATGAATCCCTTCTTCTACCTTTGTAATGGGTCAAATAAGATTATGAACATAATTCCTCCAAACCTTTAATACATGAAATCTATTACAATCAATCATGACAGAAAAAGTTGATTGTGACTTCATTGAACTTTTTGTGCACGTCAGTTGTCCTATCCTCCAAATCTCGCATCATATCACAACATTCTCTTATTTATTAAGAGATTCTATTATATACCTCGATTTTGGCAATCTGCTTATTCTTGTAAACATGGCATCTCGATATATGTTGTTCCTCTCTGATTCTGTACCATGTCAATCCAACACGCCACTCCCTCATTTGACAGCTGAGGACGAAATATTACATTGCAGGGGGGGAGCAGGTGACCTCATAATTCACTGGCATATGTGTCAGTTTATCATTTGGAGAACTTTTACTTGGAATAGCAAGGCTTAATGGTATATTGTTTTCCAATTTGCATGGCTTGTTTTTCAAAGTTATTTCCGCATTATGCTTTGCAACAATTAGCAGTAATTTGAAATTTGAACAAGCTTGTTGTTCCATCATTTTCTCTGTGGTTGCTAAAAGTTTGAACAACCTACTATTCCATTGTTGTCTCTATGTTTTTACAGTGTGCTAAGCATGGGAGGAAGATCAATTCATAGAGAACCACAAGTGTTGATAGTCTCTGATGCCACACGAGAAATCCTAACAAGGGTAGGATGGATAGTTTATCTCAATCGTCTACAATAGTCCAACGAGACCGTGGCAATTGAATTTTTGCAGAACCTGCAAGAATATCACTCCATGGTAAGAGGGAGAAAAATAGCAGTAACGGACAACATAATCGCAGAGGTTTCAGGACTAATAACCACTGGATCTGTGTGGACTCTAAAGAAGGTAAGACTGTGAGACTCCATCAAAATCTTCCAAGATGAGGGTCAGAACCTGACTCGAAGTGGAAAGGGAGTTCTACCAGCAGCCTTAGGAGAACCATGGGTAGAATTGGCAAAGATCATCCAAAATTACATCACCTGTGAAGGTAGAAAAGACATGGTAAGACCACAACACCTCAAGCTTTTAGCTGTATTAATACAAAAGTGCATTGTGAATTTGCCTACGTTTTTAAATTCTTTATTACATGATGTTGCCCGAAGCATGAAGAAATCTCGCCACCTAGAATCTATAGTGAGTCGTCACAGGTTGATACGATTGATAGTTAGCTATAGTCTTTCTCATCAATAGAGTAGCTAGGAAGAACTAATTTTTACAATAGACGGGGGACTAGCTTTGCCAGCCCCCAAATGAAAGCATGCTACAAGTACATCAAATAGACTGTTAAAACAAAGGAAATTCGTTAGATTGGCATGGATTAGAGGGAAGCTGGAAAATTCCCAAGGGAACACCAGTCAATCAGTGGAGATAGATGATTCAAGGGACGAGCAACCCCAACAATTGGAAGGAGGAGAGAATGAAAGAGAATTGAATGATGAGAGAGAAAAAGAGAGAGAAACCGAGCAATCTGGTCAGGCAGAAGAAGAAACAGAGCAACAAGAGGAAAGCTCGTTGCAAAATCTGCTGCGAGAAGATGAATTGGCTCAGAGTTGGCTAATTTGGGAGAATATACTTAACCTCTTATCCCACTAAACCTCCACACTAAATAAGAACCACATGAGCACTTTGTTCATGATAAGAGTGCATCTGAAGAATTATGTGATGAGGAGGAAGAAGAAGAGAATCACTTTAGCCATGATGAAAGTGCATCTAGAGAGAAAAATGATGAGGATGAAGAAGAGGAACAATTTGTTCCAAGTTAGAATACACCGGAAGAATTTTATGAAGAAGAAGGGAGGGAAGAAGAAGTTACCCAGGAAATTGCAAAACAAGCTAGGGTTTCTACCCCCAAACAACCCGATCAGCAGAATAATGAGGAAGCAACCCAAGAGGAAAATCAAGAAATTGGTCAAGGAGAAAGTCCAGGCCCGAGTGAACGAACGACTGTTCCTTCCAATAAAATGAAAGAAATCAAAAGATTACGAAAGGAACAGCAAAGGTTGTTAATGTAATAACACAACTTCAACAACAAATCAGGATTTTGAAGATGGGGAAGAAAGCAAAAAGGACCCAGGTGGTAAAGCATGCAACCACTCTGGAGAAACCCCTTAGGAAAAAGGTTAAGAGGAGTCAGGTCCAGCCTGCCGTTCAACATAACAGCCTGTGACAAAGAAATTCAGACAGAGGCATAGTCCTCTGAGGAAATTCGAACCATAACTATGGAATGATGCAATAAGAAGATTCAAGTGAACCTCCCACTTACAACTACTATGTGGGATAGTGACCAGAGGATAGTAACCCTGCGAGAGGGTTTGATGCAAGCCCAACAAGCAGTAGAAAAATTTACAGAACAAACTATTTCTCGAGAAAAGTATGAAGAATTACAACAATAGCTAAGGGATGTCAATTTATCCAAAAGTCAAGCTTTTGAAGGATGGCGAAAGGAAGAAGAAAGAGTCACAAAGGTAACTCATAGGCTAGATGTAGTTATCAAACAAATTGATACCTTATGCTCTTTGTATACTGACGTCCTAGCATGTAGAGCACCTGCTAAGAATTATGCTTTGTTTTTAATGGAAAGATACTTGCAATTGAAAATTAAGGTTGTCAAAGCAGGAGACCCTATAGAAATAAACACTATTGATGACTTCATAAATTTTTGTAAGCACTATGGGGTGAAGGTTCATAGATTATTATGTGAATTCTATTTGCACAACCTTGTGTTAGATCAAGAAACAGAGCACAATCCTGGCCCTTTCGTTGGGGATGTCCAACTGCAGGCATTCATTTCATTTGGATTTAATCAAATAAAATGGCTTAAAGCCTACAATGCCTTCCAAAGACAAGAAAATGGATTAGACTTATGGGTGAGAGCTGAGCCTAGAGATCCATTGCAGTTATGGAATAAACGTAGGCACCTAATGAGGACTCCGGGCGTGATTGAAGCATTAGGACCCATTCATACAACAATCAATCGGAAAGGGATAGAATACTTCTTTACCATCAAATACTTTGCCATTGTAGCTGTTGAATTTCGATATCAAACTTCTAATCTAAATATCCAACACAATGAACCATTTAACTATGAGAACTTTGAGTTAGTTGTTGATCGCTTGGGCCTCTATGGTGATCTTATTTTGAGGGAAGGGCCATCTTGGTTAGGTTGTAGGTTCTGAAGTCTGGTCATTTGGCATCCTACACTAGGATACCAAGCTTTATACGAAATGCCTGAGGGCTAGACAGGACATCTTTTTGAGCACCTAGCTAGGCATCATGGTTGTAGACCTCCTCATGAGATCTCGTCTCCAACCTACTCCCTCACTGCCTTGGATGATAACTACAATGTTTTCATGAGGCCATGAAAAAGGGTAAGCAGGGGGGTGTGTTGAGCACTGGAGAAGGTATTTTATTTTCATTTACTTTGTTATCTTTTCTTCAAAACTCATAACCTTTTTACATCATGAGCTAGGTATAGGACAAGAGATTATGATAAAATCTAGAAGATTTATATGTAACATGAAATAACTAATAATTACCCTTTTTCTATGTAGAAAGAGGAGAAAATATAAAGCTGCCATCCCAAAGGAAAGAACAAGACAAAGTTAACTGTTGTCCCTTTGACAGGGAACCGTGTTCAAACAAGGCAATCTAAATTGGAGTGTAACAGCCTGAAAAAGGAAAACGGGATATCCCATCGGTGCAAAAGAACAAGGGGATAACTGAGAAGTAACAATTTGAAAAATCCCTCAGGATCTTTTGATCCTGAGGGATCGCTATCTTAACAATCCTCTGTATTGTTGATATCATCACTCGACTGTTATAAGAAGGGGTAACACTATTAGCTTGGGGGGAGAAATATTGTTATTTTTATGAAATTCTTATTGGTACTTGAACTTTGTTCATCGACTCTCTTTGAAGAGCAATTCACTGTAACTCTGTTTAATGTTCAATATATAAATTTGGTTGCCATTCTATCATTGATTCTAGAGTAACCTTAAGCAGTGAGTCCCTGGAGGCTAAGGGCCTAGCCCTAGTGGATCACTTGCTCCTGTACCATTATTTCTGATTTATGTGTGGTTTGATTTCTTCCATTTACTCTATTCAGTAATCTGATGTGCTTTATTGTTTTACATATCGGCTCTGTTATATATACTTGACTAAGTAATATTATTATCTGCAACAGGAATGCTATGTTATTCATTCTAACTTTATATCGCATTGTTGTTCCTTTTGACAATTGATATAACATTGTTGTTCCTTACAGATTGCCATTCGATTACAGATTAACAGTGTTGTATGTTCCTAAATCAGTACTACTGTATGGTTTATTCTTAAATTGTGATTGTTGTTCATTCGAGATTGTTGTTCCATTGTGATTGCAATTGTTGTTACTTTATAGCTATGATTCATGCTTATTGTATCGAAGCTCAGATTACTGTTCCTTTTAATATTAAGTGTGTCGCGTGTTTAATTTGGTTTGTTGTACATTCATATTTGATCTAAGTTGTTGTTCTATATTTTATTTCTGTTAGTCCACTATTCCATTTCTGTTTGCTGCTCAATTCAAAGGTTGTTACTTAATTCCTGTAGGTTATAATTATTGTTGCATTCATTTCCGTAGGTTAAGGTTTTGCTGTTCAATCCTGTTTATAAAGATAGTTGTTGTTCCATTTCTTGTCATTTAAAGTTATCATCGCTTTGGTGTGCAAAAGGTCTGAGACTGTAGTGAACATCGACATATGCTATCTAGTTCCCAGATTGATGATCCTTTCCTTGAGTGCTTGTTGATTGCATCAGTTTACAGAGGGAAGAGTTACCATTACTATACCCTTGACTGATAAATTGTTGTAGCTTTCTGAATGCATGATTTGAGTCTTAGGTTTCTTTTTGCAAGTAGATTTTATTCCAAGCATCCATTTACTCTTGTATTTAGAGCACTATACTATGAGCATTACTCTGACAAATGACAGCCTCAAACTGAGTACACTCTTTGAGATAACAAATCGTTCTTGGATTGACAATTAATGTAAGGTAAATAGAGGTGAAGAAGATATAGACATTGTGTCAACCTCCTCCTGTCCTCAGGTGTTGAATCCCTAAGTTGAGAAGCTAATCTAACTGACATTGAACAAGAAAGTGGAATATAGGCACCCTAACAACTTGCCTCTAAAAGTGAGAAAACTGATTCATTTGAGCTCAAATTGACTTTTAATCTAATGAATCTACCCTCTACTACTAATTATCCATCATATTTACAAGCCAAGTCATCATTTACAATATTAAAGCGTCCTCCATGAGAGAAAATCCATGAACACAAACAAAACACATAAAAATATCCACCCTATGCAAAATTTGCCCTACGCGCAGCGCCACTGGTCCAATGCACAGTGCCACTTTCAGGTCCATTTTGGAGGCCTTCTCGACATCCAAATTTAGCTCATGATAGCTCATTAGAAAGCCCTTCAATTCTACCTTCCAAAACACCTAAAATTTCTTCATTTGAGACTCATTTGCCCCTAAGAAGTTGATTCTCCAAAGATTACTTCTGTGTGTCCAAAAAGTGGCAGAAAGGTCATTTTTAGGGTGTTTTTTTACTTTTTGGTGGACCACGTCTGCCCCAAAAAATTAGAAAATCCATAGGGTGCATGTAATCATGGCTCTGAGTCCAATAATGCAAGCCATTTGTCGAGTGGGTTCCCCTAGGAAAAGCGCAGCGCAAGCTAGATTTTTTGTGTGTGCGATTTCCAGAATTTGCAAAAAACAAAATCTCCTCCAAACTTGACCAAAATTGGTGAGCAGCAACATCATCAAGCATATTGATGAGCAAAGGAATCTTCAGCAAGCAACCTAAGCCTATCCTCCCCTCTTTTCCGTTTAGAGCCCATCTTAGCCTAGCTTTCATCTATTTGACCCTCATGTTGCAAATTTTGTTTCGGGTCTTGTAGTGGTAGGCCATGTGCCTGATCATTTGATTCTCCCTATTGGCCTTCTACAATAGCTTCTGTAGGTGCAAATTGACTCTTTCAAGCCAAATGTCTCTATCAACATTAGTTTCATGATCGGTGCCTCTTCCTTTTGCATAGCTAATTCATCTTGTCATTTTATCTTGAGAAGTTCTAGCTCCATGAGGACCTGCTTGTCACTCAACTAATTGTTCTCCTGTTCTAGATATGTGACGATGTACTTGGCTCTCTCCAAATTATCCATCAATGCTTGGACGTGAGCCTTCTTTTCCTGTATGATGTTGTCCTTTATTGTTTCTTCATCCTGAGCCTCTAAGTCAATTTTTTCCATGCCATGATGAGTGCTCCGGCTCATCATACTCTGTCAAATCAAATTCTTTCTCTTCCTCCTCATCATAAAAACTTTCCTCCAGTATCTTTTCTTTCCCTTTGTGCAGTTGCTGCACCTATACCTACTATGTTGTGAAGAAGGCAAAGCCCCTTCCACATCCTATGGAGCAAGCATTTACCTATGAGTTGATGAATAAGGCAAGTTACCTTCCACAACCTGTGGAGCAAACCCTTGCCTATCAGCTACAAACAATCTCATTGTTCCCCTCTGATATGTCATGTATGTCCCGGGCACCTCAGTAGCTCTAGTTTCTTTGGCCTTATCATCTATCTTCACTTGAGCACTGCTAGAAGGTCCTCCTAATTCTTGAGACACTGGTGGAGGAATCTGACGACCCCTAAAGACGTCATGAGCAATAAATGTTTCCCAAGAGATGTTGAGAAGGCTAAGATGATGAAGCACAATCATCTTGATCAGGGAATAATGATAAAGACTACTAATCTGCTGAGGGTATGGCTTTTTCTGCACAAAGTGGGCCATCTTCTCAATATTCTTGAATAAGAAATAAGGTAGGTTTAACATCCTCACCCTGGTAAAATGCATGAGAAGCCTAATGTGATAGGTGTACAGTCTGGAAAATCTTCCTTCACAAGTGAAATATTTCGTGATGATTTTCATCATGGGGGCATACTTGCCTTCAACAAATCTAAAAGGAAAAATCCTTTTTGCCTCATTTCTGTACTTGGGTTTGATATAAGGCTCATAATAGTGTTCATCTAGGTCCTGTGCCTTGTACCACTTCTCCCCTACATTCGGAATCCTTGTTGCATTTGCAATAATGGAAGGTGAAACTGTAAATGTCACCCTAGTTTGCAAATTTTGGGGTTGTGCACTCCTAGAAAAGGGATGAAGGGAGTAAGCAAGAGTGATTTAGGAGTAATGGAATGGGAGATGACCTTGTGAGGTATTTGGTGGGACAAAAAATGAAGGGGAGGGTATGAATCATGAAAATGAGGGAGAGGGGCTTAGGTCCTTTTTTGAAGTATAGCTTGTGGGATGAAGGATGAGGGGGTATACAATGTTATGGAGTGAAATAGGGGAGAGTTTCAGGACTTTAGTAATAGATGGTGGGAGAAATAATGGTGATTAGGTTTCTAGGGTGTAATTGAGGGAGAATCTAGGGTTTCACATTTTCCAATGTAAATTACCTTCAAACACTTCAATTGTAAATCAACGATGAGGTATAGTGAGGGCACTTACTTGTTTGAGGGATTAGATGGTGATTTTGGAATTTTTTATGAAGTTGGAGGCATATTTTTGTCCTTGCTGCTCAACGCACAGCGCCTGCTACAGGCACGTAGCGTAGTGTTATTTTTCACTACTGAAAATGCCCTACGCGCAGCGCTCAACTTGTATGTGTAGTGCCACCCCATGAACACAAAGCGCCACCTCCACTGCTTGAAACACGCAACACCAAACTCTAGAAGCGTACTGCCACTTATCCTTGGCCCAAAACTCACTCAACTTCTCCTCTTATCTTCACTTTTTGACTCCTTTGCAAAATGAGAATGATGAACTTGAAAATGAAATGTGACACCTTATATAGGAGTAGATTTTTATTTTTCACTAGAAAAACCCACTTTCTAATGTTTCTTGACCTTTTCCAAATCTCTATTTTTGATGCCTTTTCTTCTTTGTTCCTTTTCAGGTGGATGATGCTCAATTTGAACTGATTTTTGCAGTGTTTTTTTGTCTTGTAGCAAGGAGAGATGCATTGGTTCAATCAGGATCATTTATTACATAAAGTGACTTAAAAAGTTACATAAGAAATACAAATTAACTCAAAATATTCTGTTTTCACCTCAAAAACATGTTTTTTGAGGTGAAAATTACATCAGTTAAAAAGATAATGATATAGTGACTATGACTTACTACCCATCATTCTTGATTTATTTATCATCCTCATACCCTTGCTACCTTTTATTTACACCTTTAAATCATGCCCTTGACCTTGGAAATGAAACCCTAAGACCTAATGAAAACAAGCCCTATGACCTAATGAAAACATGATTGCATTTTGACATGAAACCATGACTGAAGACAACCTAAAGATGGGCCAGAAAGTATACTTTATGAGGGAGAAATTATATTTTCTGAAGAGAAGACAACCTTCAGTGGATCAATTTTACATGACCTAATGAAATGATGTAAAATTTCAGTATGGGACCTCTAAAATGAAAATGCAAAGATAAAATTTGATCCCTGATGGATGGATGTAGATACTGACACTAACATTGGCCTTATTGGGGATGGGAGCTCCTTGGAGGTGTCAAGAACACCATAGACCAAGTGCCTAGCTGATTGGGCCAATACGGTCAAACAAACAGAAGACTAAAACAAAAAAAAAAAAACATTTTTTTTACAATTTTAAATAAAAATGACTCTATACAAACTAAAAACTGACTCACAACCAACTCTAAACTTGACTATAAACCAAATCAACTAAACTAGACACAAATCATTCAAGCTTTATAACCTTCACTTTGGGCTCCAAGTTCAGATGACAATGTACTTGAAATCTTAAGGAAAAGTAAACCGGTATATACAATGACGGTGAAGCAACTTCAGGGAACAACTTCAAAAGTAGTAGTGCTTCAGGAGCCTACCATTCACTTGTCCTCCTAAGCACTCTTGACCATCCATTTCCTTTGACAAAAATTCATTCTATCCTCAATAAGATAAGATCTTATATGGTCCTTTCCATAGATTGTCAAACTTACCACGCTTTCCTTTTTCTTCATTTTGTGCATCCCATCGCAGCACTACATCTTCCAGCTGAAACTTCTCTGCCTTGGTTTTACGGTCATAAATTTTCTTTATCTTCCCTTGCAACTGGAAAGTGTTTTGGGAAACCTCTTCCCTTGTTTGTTGAAGGTGAATCATTTGATTAATTTTGCACTGAATATCATCCTCTTCGTTGTTGGCTTCTTGTAATAATCTCATGACTGGGATTGCAAGTGATGTGAGAAATACTATATTAGTACCATAAACCAACTCAAAAGGTGACATGCCTAATGATTTCTTGCTACTCACTTTGTTAGCCCACAAGGCATTAATAAGATTTCAATGCCAATTCTTCTTGTTTGCCCCCAAAATTTTCTTCATAATGTTCACCAAGGATTTATTTATGACTCACCCAATCCATTGCCCTACGGGTAGTATGCCATGGAGTGACCCAATGTAATATTGTACTTGTTGCAAAACTTGACCATCCTCTTTGAATTAAATGCTACTACATTATCTATTATAATATTGTGAGGGCAACCAAAACAAGACAAGATATTCGATTCTAATAAGTGGATAATTACTATGTCCATGGCTTGCCTTATCAGAATGGCCTCAATCCACTTGGTGAAGTAACTGGTAGCTGTCAAAATCCATATGTTTTGTGTTGATGATGTAGGATGGATTTCTTCTATGAAATCAAGTCCCCATTGCTCAAAAGGTGCATTTACTTCAACTGGATTCAAAGGAAGAGGGAGAAAATTCGTTTTTCCTTGAAAAACTTGGCATTCATGGTAGCTCATAACTGTCTTATATAAATCTAAAAACAAATTTGGCCAATAATATCCTGCTCGAAACACTTTGTTAGCTGTTGTTTTCCAAAACAAATGACTGCAACAATCACCTCTATGAAAATCATTCATTACCTGTTGAGCTTCATCTTCAACCAAACAATTAAGAAGAACCCCTCCTGATCTTTCCATTAGAGGGCACTATTTAAAATGTAGAATTTTGCAGACTTTAGTTTTAGTGATCTAACTTTACTTCTTGACATTCCAGGAGGTGGCAAAAGATGCTGAAGGACATAAACTATATCAAAATACCAAGGTGATTTGAGAAACATTTCTAATATGTGAATGAGTGAGCCACCATCTTCATCATCTGACATTGTTGCAATGATATTTATGTCTAGAGTGTGCAAATTTGATTCAGCCATTAGTTTTTCCAAGCCTTTTCCTTTAATTAGTTTGGTAGGCTTCGTCTCAAGATCATACTCCAACATTGCTACTATCCGCTTACCTCTTCTTCCCTCCGGATCAGTTTGCATGAGAACATCCTTGACGGTTGCATTAGGGACATGTGCTATGGTATGTGAATGCAGAATGTATACTCTGAAATCCTTCAATACTTTTATAAGAGCCAGAGCTTGTTTTTCAATGGTATTGTAATGCAAGGAAACATCTCTAATAGTCCTACTGAAAAAAGCAATGGGTTGTTCCACCTGATCCCTCTTTTGCATCAACACCACAACCATAGTGTGCTCAGATGCAAATGAAAATATAATAAAATCATGAGTATAATAAAGACTGACCAAAATTAGGGTTGTGGTCAAAGAAAACTTTATCGAGTTGAACAATTTCATGGCATCCTCAATCCATTTCACGATGTTGTCCTTCTTAAACATATTAGTTAATTCACATAAATGCTCAACCAAATTTGCTATAAATCTATGTAAGAAATTCATCTTACCATTGAAAGCTTAAATCTCCTTTTTGTTGCGCAGAAAGTCTATTTGCTGGATTGCCTCCACCCTTGAAGGATCAATGCAAATACCATCTTTAGAAATTATATGACCAAGGAGTTTACCTTCTTCCATGGAAAAAAAAATATTTTTCAGGTTTAGATAAATCTCGAACTTCCTACATTTATGAAAAACAATCCTTAAGTGGTGAAAATGATCATCATCAGAACTAGAAAATACCGTCAAATCATCTAAATAGACTACCAAGAAAACATCCTTCTCATTAGAAAAAGCTATGTTCATCGCCCGATGAAAAGTGACTCCGACATTCTTCAACCCAAATGGAATCTTGGCATATTAAAAATTTCCCCATGGTGTTCTGAAGGCAGTTTTGTCTTGGTCTCTTTCATGCACCAAGATCTGATTATAGCCTGAGTAGCCATCTAGTAGTGACATCCGTGATGCAGAATATGGTCCATCTTAGGAGGAGGGTAATTATCCTTTAAGGACACTTTGTTGAGGTTCCAGAAATCTATGCACAACCTTATCTCACAAGTCTTCTTTCGTACCGGGACCAAATTTGAAATCCAATCAGAAAATCTAATTAGAACAATGATGCCAGCTTTAAAAAATCTATTTACCTCTTTCTCGATGGATGGCAACAACTTTGGATTTATTCTTCTCAACTTTTGTCTAAAAGGTTTTTGATTCAGCTTGATAGGAATAGTATGTTGAATGATATTCTTGTCATACACTTTCAAATCTGAATAATCCTACACAAAAACATCAGAAAATTTAGAAAGTTAGTTAACATACTTAACCTTTTTTTTGGGAGACAATGTTTTTGATAACTTTACAAGCTTGGGTTGGTTAGCTGTTCCAAGATTTACATCTTCAACTCCTTTGTCCATAGGAACCAAGGTCAGTTTTCTTACAACATCATCCTGATCAAAGAGATCCTCTAAAGGCATGAGACCTCTAGGAATAATATTATCCTTTAGTTGTAAAACCTCCATCTGATTTACCTCAATATCTTGTTCATCAAAATCACAAACATCATCAATGAAAGCATTCTTAAACTTTCCTTCATTCTACAAAAAGGCATTAATTTCATTTTCATCCCAAAAAACTTGTCAACACCACAAATTATCAAGAACAATAGGCCTATGTTTGACATGAATTTCAAATTTATTGCTAGAATTCATTGGAATCTTCAAATTGCTAGTTGCAGTGGTGAGTGAATCTGAAATGATGTTTTGACTGCAGGGTACCGTTTTCAAGGTGTATTCCAAAAACATATTCAAAATATCCATTACTGCATTTCTGTAAGCTCTCATCCACGGATGTTTGCTTGATATTCTCCTTTTACTTTTTTAATCACCAACTTTGAATCACCATAAACAAAAATCCTTTCTGTGCCAAGTTTCTTCAAAAATTTTAGACCTGTAATCAATGCCTCATACTCCGCTTCATTATTAGGGCAATCAAAAGCTAACCTATAGGAACATACTCTAACATTACTTGGGACTTTGGTAGGCTGGAAAGTAGGGCTTCGAATCCAAATTCCAATACCAACACCATCTTTACCCACAGCACCATCAAATTCCATGCTCCAAAGTTGGCCTCATCTTCTAGATGTTGGAATTTTGTTTCATTCTCAACCTTCCCTTCATTGATTACTTCATTTTTCTGCTCTTCACAGATATTTTTCTATTGTGTAAGCTACTCAAAAGATATTGCTATTTTTTCTTTTTCTTGATTAAGAACTGCTCTAAAATTCTTGGAAATTTATGGTACATCATCTACTTCTACAAGTTGAATATCTACATCATTCAATCCACTATCAGAGTACAAAACAAAAGACTCTAAATCAGTATGTACAGCATTTATTGGATGATTCACAGGCTTCTCTTTATTTTTGATCATATACTTCATTTTCTTTTCTGGGTACAACTTCCTCAATTGACTGAAAATAGGGATTGTAGCATAATAGAAGTCAAGTTGTAAAGTTCCTTTGAGTTTAGATCCCCACGATCTAGATAAAAGCATACCAAATCATGGTGGTATATCAACAACTACCACATCCATCAAGACATTTTTGGCTGGGATTTGATCTAAAGAAACCACCAAATCTTTGATGAGACCAATGCAATCAAATCTACTAGAATCAAATGAGTACAAATCATGGTATTTCCGGGTGATATCGAGGCCCAATTTTTCCATAATGGCTATGGGCATCAAATTATGGGATGCTCCTATTAGTGTCAGTCTTTACATCCTTCCTCCAATGATCAAAAATGCTCTTACAAAGTGATTTTAAGGTGTCAAGGTCAAATTTTGTCATTTCAGTGAGTCTTCAAGTAAAATCTTGGTCACTAGGTATTAGGTCTAGGGTTTGTGTTCACTCCTTTCAGAGTTGTCCAAATGTCGGTCCATGTCACCATTCAACTGATTGTACCATCATTCATAGGGTTTTCATCATCGTGTCACGTTCCACTGGGTCATTTTACACCTTGTTCATGCTTCAGTTGCGCCTAGGTAAGGTTCATTTCCCTCTCCTATGGTTTTGACGGTAATTTCTCTTGGATTATCAAATCATCAGCAAAACTTGTATCCTGATGTTCACACACCTTCCCCTATCCTTAATGTACCTTATTAAACACTTCCCATCACTGATATCCCTCAAATTCCTCATTTTCGCACAAACCCTAGTTTCTTGCTACAACTTGACAATTTTCTAGGCTAGGCCTGTGTTTTTCCCTTTTGGACCTCTTCCCCTCACTCAATATTTGAAATTCTACTTTCCCCTACTTCGAAACATCCCTCCCTACTTCTAAAAATTTTCTCAAGAATTTAGAAGCCCCTTATCCCCTTCATTTCACTTCATTTCGACAAATCCCTTGTTCCACACATCGGGATAAGTTTTACTCCAATGATGTTTTTTAGCAATAAAAGATGAATTTTAGAAAATTGAGAGAGGTTTTTGTCCAAAATATTCTAAGGAAGAAAAACCTCCTTCACTTTTTACACAGGTATCATGGTTTTAGAGAAATGTCAAAAATACAGTTGCCTCAGGAGAATTGATGCACCTCTAAAGTGACCTTGGGAAAATCAAGACTTCTCCTAGATTGGTTGTCCAAATGACTTGTTGATGAGTAAAATGATAACTAGACATAAATATCTTTCCAATGAGCTATCATGAGCTCAATCTGTAGTTGAGTAAGACCTTCAAAAGTTGACTACAACATCACTCTACCTTGAGGCAGCCTCATTTTGCACATTTTGACCAGTCTTGGGAACTTTGACTTTTTAAAGGGAAAATGAACTCCAAATTGAAAAATTCAAGTGGCGTTGGAAGGTAGACTAAATAAGCTTTCCAAGGAGCTATCCCATGACCAATTTAGACACTAGAAAGGCCTCCAAAACGTGTCTACAAAAAAGCGCTACACACTGAGATGGCACGGTGCATTGAGCAGTGGTTTACATTGTAATTTTATAACTCGCGCTACGCATTGGGGCAGCGCAGCGCATTGGGCTACAAAGCCTGAAATCCATTCAAATATTCCTCCAAAAGCTCCAAAATTGAAAATTCTTTATTCCACAAGTAAGTTAACATCTCCATATTGCCAATGTATGAGTTTCCGTTAGTGTTTATGGTGTTTCAATAGGTGAAAAATAAAACCCTAACTCCTTGCACAGTTTCATTGAAAATCTGCCTAGGGTTTGAAAAATTTCCATTTTTTGTTGTCTTATTCCCCTCTACCACTTTCACATCCCCTTCACTACATTTCACTAGTTTCATTTCCCATTCCTCCTCTCATTTCCACTCATCCTACTCCCCCTATCCCCAAAACCCTAAAACCCTAGCTTCTAGGGTGAAACCCTAGCTTCTAGGGTGAAACCCTAGTTTTCTTTATTGCACTAAGGTTTGTATACCCTATCCCCTTAATCCCACTCCCCTCATACATTTTCCCCTTAATCCCATTCTCCACATATAATTTCCTAAATTCTACACTCCCTAAACCCTGCTCACATCCCTAAAACTCTTACTCCTGTCCCTAAACATGTTCACACATACATTTTTACACTCTCTTCCATACACTCTACCCATTTCATACCTCCACCATCTTTTCACACTGTTATCCACCAAACCATCCATGTACAACCACAATTTTCAAAACCAAAGGAAAACAATAGAAAGAGACAGTGACCATGGTATGAGCAAGAGATTGAACATGACCAGGAATCTTGGCTTGAGAGAACAAACTTACAGTTGGGAAAGGATGTTAGAGAATGCCAAAATGAGAAAAAAATGTTGAGGAACATGGCATACCACTACTTGTCAAGAAATATGGTATGCAAAGCAAGAATCAAGATTTTGAAGGCCAAGGTGAAGAAGGCATCGAGGAGGCGAAAAGAGAAAGATAGACTTCAGATCCTAACTGAGGCTTTGTTGGCCCAAAACAACACTTAATGGAGGACACTCAGACCAAATTTCAAGAAATTTGGGATGCTTTTTGCAATTTTGAAATTTTTGGCCAAAAAAATAGGTTTTTCTGCCCGATGCGCCGTGCCACCTGGTGCTCGTTTTTTATGGGGACCTCATTTTGAGGAAAACTCAGCATTTTTGGATTTGTCATAAAAAAATATGCATGCTCACAAATGGCCAAGAAATTTTGTTAAGTGTTGAGCTTCCAAAAAGGTCAAAAACACCTCAAAAATGACCTTTATGCCCCTTTTTGGACACACAGGAAGTAGTGCTGGGAGAACTCAATTTTGGAGGGGAAAATGGAGGAAAAATTTAGAAATTCCACTTGTTCTGGAAATTAGACAGCTATACCTTTCCAACAAACCCACTTGGAGAAAATTTGGACACCAGGAAGTCCTCCAAAATGAGCTGCAAAAAGGTGCTATGCATAGGGAAATCAGCGCAGCGCATTGGAGGAATTTTGCTCATTTTTGGTCAAAAACTCTGTTTTTCGCCTAGTTTCTTCACAGTTTGAATTTTCTCCTTTTAATTGTCAAACTCATGGTTCAATTTAATGTGACATGATGGATTTTGATGTAATTATGCTAAATTCTCACTTATAGAGGTAGATTCATCCATCAAAAGGTAGTTTGCAGCTGAATGAATCAGTTTCCTAGTTTTTAAAGGCAAGTTATTCCACTACCTACTTTTTAGTTCTCAGTTCAGATTTTGTTGGAACAGCTCCTAATATTGTGAGTTCAACCCATAGAGGCTAGGATTAGTTTTTGGTTGCCTATATCTTGTAATTTTTCAGTCATTAGCATGGTTGGACTTTTGAGAAAGCTTGGAGCTTCATTGTATACACATTTCAGCAGTTTGGCTAAGGAATAGACCAGGGTTTGCATCACTTTATAGGATTCTTGTGGAAAATTTATTTGGTATTGTGTTTCCTTATGTAATTGCAAGTTTACATGTGTTTTATGTATGCCATTATCTTTCTCTATTCTTCTTAACTAAATGAAACAAGGATAAAGGTAGAATTCATTGATATTTGCAGTGCTCTACCTAGAGTTTATTTAGTTATTTATGTTTTTAGCTGTTTGAAGAGGATACCTGAGACTTTCATGCACTCTTTAACTCCTCATCAGTCTAAAAGCTCTCCATCTCACTCAATTTGAAGTGCCAAATCAGTTACCTACCTTGCCCCATAGAGATCTCTGCAAAACTGAGCCTCATTCCCCAAACCCAAATCTGCCTTTCACATTTGAGCCAACAAACCAAAATTATATTCATTCAAATTTCTTTGAGCATATACCTAGCCTAAAATTAGTCTTTATATGAGTCATCTCAAGCTTTAGTGATCATATTTTCCTCAGATCTACAAGGAGATAGCCCTCTCCCATCCCAGTAGGGCTATCTACCAAGTTAAGCGTGGTTTGATGTTACCCTAGATCTGGCCTTTCTCAGCCTGAGGCAGATTTAGGCACTAACATAGTGGAGACCATACTAGGGAAGAAAAACTTATTTGATTGTTAGTGTTCTTGCTTTATAAACTACAAACGGAGCCTGAAGTTATGCCAAGAAGCCTTCGAACTGCACATTTCTTTGCGAGTGCATAAGTAGATAAAAGTTGCTTCAGTTAATCTCCAGTATAGTCTTATAAGCTAAACATCTAACTTACCAACTACCCCAGTATATGTATCAAGTTAGATCCGATTGTTGATGGTGGACAACGATCAAACACTGGAAAGGCTGAAATCATTCACCTGGTGACTCTAAATCGGAGGATGAACCTGAC
The DNA here is from genome assembly GCA_031772625.1 of Pinus tabuliformis. Taxonomy (NCBI): domain Eukaryota; kingdom Viridiplantae; phylum Streptophyta; class Pinopsida; order Pinales; family Pinaceae; genus Pinus; species Pinus tabuliformis. Next base: position 1,253,930,814 of record CM062818.1, on the reverse strand, counting down.
TAGCAGAAACATGAAAGGACAATATGGAAAGATCAGGTATTCAAGTTGGAATTTCATCCAAGACATTTTGTTCTTTGTCATAAATTATTTCTTCTATTTTCCTGAGAATTTCAAGAAATCTTTCCAAATTATATTGTATTTGAGAAAAGATCTTGGGCCTGCATTTGATTCCTTCCCTTTGAAGATTGTGAATACCAATGATTTGCATGCCTTTGAGTTTGATCAAGACCTTTCTTTCAAATCTTGTGATGACCATCTTCAAACTGATGAACCTCAAGAGACGAAGATTGATTCTGCAGCATTTGTACATACCCCTATACCTTGTAAAATTCCATATCGATACAAGCCTTTGATTTTACCTCCTATATCCCATGCTTTCCCTAAACATCATGACCTATATCTACCAAGATTTGATGGTGAACGCGACAACATCACTGCTAAGAGACATGTTCTGAATTTTGAGTCTTTTCTTGACCTTTTTGAAGTTGATGAAGAGGATGTCAGTATTAGGCATTTTGCTCTTTCTTTGCAAGGCAAAGTCAAGAGTTGGTTCAAAACCCTGCCTGATATGAGCATCTTAGATTTCCAGCAGTTTTTCAAAGTTTTCCTCGACAGGTGGGTGGTCAGACAGAACCCTTTCTTGATTATAGAAGAGTATAACCAGCTGAAAAGACTTCCATGGGAGACAGTACAATAGTTTTCTGCCAGATTTAACCAAGTTTATTATTTGGTGCCAATTAATATAATACCTCCTCTTGAATCTGCTCTCTTGCACTACCCGAGTGCCTTTGATCCGGAAATGGAGTTTCAACTGAGAGAAAGGAATATTGCAACACTTGAAGAGATGCAGAATAGTGCAGTAGATGCAAAGGCTCATTTGCTGATCCGAAGGGAAAAGTTGAAGGAAGAAGAGATGAAAAACATAGATCCAGAGGAATCAACATCTCTAGAGGTAAAGCTTGACATTTTGGTAAGTGTAGTGGAAGAGATGATGCAGAGGATCACCACAAGAAATGAGTATAATGTTCAAGCCCATTGCTCGCTAATTGAAGAAGAACAAGTTGTTCATCCAAAACATCTTCTTTCTTGTCCCAGTTGTCATAGATCTGATAATGATTGTTTTGTATATCATCTTGGAGAAGAGAGATCTGTTGATATGACATGTATGCTTGATGATGTGTTTTATACTGATGATTTTCCTTAGTTTGATCAGTATGATGATGATTATGTTCTCCAAACAGAAGCTAATCTTACAGACAAACCAGTAGCTAGTTTGTGGGAGGAGGAAGTTCATTTTCAGTAGCTCGAATACAATGTTCAACCATCATATATCAGCTATGGAAATGTGTTAAGTTATGGTATGTTCTATGCTTATAACAGTTTACTTATTTTTCTTATTATATTCCACCAATTAGCAATCACATGTACATAAAGTAAAGTGCAAATAGAACATTAAACGATCGACAGAAAACAAGCCAAGACAAGAGACACAAGATGTGGCGGCTAGCTAGGGACAAACCCCAAAATGTGTGGGGAAACCCTTTGATCAAATCTTCTTTTATCTTCAATAATTCAGCAGAGAGAAATAGTACAATAAATCTGATTCATATCAGCAGTAGCAAACCCTAGATCAGTAGCATCAGCATTAGCGGGTTCATTATCAAACTAGGGCAGACGATATCTTGCAAACCGTCTGTCGGATTGACTTCATTCCACCACCAAAAGTTGCGGCTTTCAAAGGAGGTTCAGATGAACCTACAGCGCAGTTCCAAAGAGGAGATCTTCTAGGCCACGCAAGTCAATCTTTACCTCTGCAGTTGTAGCTTCAGTTTCAGTAGTTTCCGGCTTCAAACTAGGGCAGTCGATATCTTGCAAACCATCCGTCGGATGGACTTCATTCCACCACCAAAAGTTATGGCTTTCAAAGGAAGTTTAGATGAACCTACAGCGCAGTTCCAAACAAGAGATCTTCTAGGACACGCAAGTCAATCTTTACTTCTGCAGTTGCAGCTTCAGTTTCAGCAGTTTCCGGCTTCAAACTAGGGCAGTCGATATCTTGCAAACCGTTCGTCGGATTGACTTCATTCCACCACCAAAAGTTGCGGCCTTCAAAGGAGGTTGAGATGAACCTATAGCGCAGATCCAAAGATGATATCTTATAGGACACGCAATTCAATCTTCACTTCTGCAGTTGCAACTTCAAATTCAATAGCTTCCGTCTTCACATGTGTGTGAGAGAGAGACCCATTTCAGTGCAGTAGAGAAGAGACTCATATCTGCGCAGTAGAGAGAGAGAGATGTGATGAGATGAGTGAGTCCAAATGAGGAAAAGTCCTCTTATATTTATACACAACGTTGGTGGGTGAATAGATGCGACTGTTGGGCTTCTGAGCCTACATGAGTTGTAGGTCGGCTTGATAATAATTCCATAATCAAAATAAATTCATATCTTCATGAATACTTATCGGAATTGGATGATCTTTATATCAATCCTACACCTCTCGACGAGAGGAATCCAATAAAAATAATATTATCCATGAATAATATGACCCACATGAAGTTTTGCCCTGGTTTCCAATTTTGACACTCCCTCTCAACCATGGAAAACTTCATCTGCAATCTGTCTATCGGTAATTACTATTCATCCATCAAATGCACTGCCTTGTACAGCCTGACCCTTGCCCTGCTCTGCTCTATTTTGCCTGTTCTGCTTTGTCTTGTTCTGCCCTGCACTGATCTGTACTGTTTTGTTCTGTTCTGCTCTACTCTTGCATTGTTCTGTTCTACTCTGCTTTTGTCCGAATTATGAAGAAGAAAAAATGATCGAGGATGTATCATACTGACTCAAAGTCAGTCTCAGAGTATGTACCACTGGTCCCAGACCAGTCTCAACCAACCCAAAGTCAGCGTCATAGTGAGTACAACTCCAATGGTCCCAAACCAATATCATCCTCCACTAACTCAAAGTCAGTCTCAGAGTATGTACCACTGATCCCAGACCAGTCTCAACCGACCCGAAGTCAGCGTCATAGTATGGTACAACTCCTACCACTGGTCCCAGACCAGTATCATTGATCCCAAGTCAATGGAGGTCATCCTAGCGTAGGGAGTACGGTAGTTACAACGATGCGTCCATCGGTACTACTATGGTCCCTAACTTCATTTCCCTGCTCATTGATCAGATGAGAGGTACTTCCCATGAGTCCCAGACTGCATGGGTAGGATGCCTCGACAGGAGAACTAATCAATCATGTCCTCACAGGAGAGCACATCAATCCTGCTACAATTGCCATGGAGAACACATCAATCTAGGCCTCACAGGAGAACACATCAATCCTACTACAATTTCCATGGAGAACACATCAATCCAGGCCTCACAGGAGAACACATCAATCTTGCTACAATTGCCATGGAGAACACATCAATCCAGGCTGCCATGGAGAACACATCAATCCAGGCCTCACAGGAGAACTAATCATCCTGCTACAGAGGAGAGAAAATCATCCTGTTCCACAAGAGAGTGAATCATCTTGTCCCACAAGAGAGCGAATCATCTTGTTCCAGTGTGCACCACCAGGGGAGGGTGAGTCACCCTGTGGTCATATGTTTCTCCAGTAGGAACCGCAAGCCCTCAGAGCTCCCAAAGCTCAATGTATGCAACATGCAGGACCCTTGTACAAGGGTTTCTTGCCGACTCCAAGTCGTTTGGGAAAATCATAGATTAGATCTTTCCTCGGGGCTTTGGCAAGGTGTATCAACCTGTACATCATCTTAATGTGATGGAGCTCCCTTGCTCATCGACTTACCATATCCCAGATGATGTCTATCTGCTGGAGCAATTGACGAATATGGGATTCCTCAATAATCCAATCCCACCTCTGGTTGTTACAGAGAATCATAGTTGTATCCAATGTAAATCCAAACAGCTCACTGAAGAGCTTTCGCAACCAGACTGCCTCGCACGAGGTTATGGTAGCAACAATATATCCTGCTTCAGTGGTGCTGAAAGCCACCGACTTCTGCTTCCTACTCATCCAAGATATCGAAGCATATCCAAAGGTGAAACATTGCCCGGAAGTGCTCTTACAGTCCACCACACTGCTTGCCCAATCAACATCAGTATATCTAAGTAGTCTCACATCTCCGGTAGTGTATCTTAATCCATGAGAAATTGTGTCCTGAAGACATCTCAAAAGATTCCTGGCATCAATCCAGTGAGGCTCAACCAAATATGAGCTCACATTGCTAACTGCAAAACATATGTTCGGACGGAGGTTCACCAAGAACATCAATGCAAATGAGTTTTTGAACCTCAAAGGCATTTCCCAAGTCTGGTCTGACATCACTACCATATAACTTCTAAAATTTAAGACCCTTGAGGTAGTCACAGGCTTGCAGTCCATCATACTGAATATTTCCAATATATTTACCACATATTTTCCTTGAGATAGGAAAATTTCCCTTGGCTTCTGCCACACTTCAATTCCTTGGTCCTTCATTTCAAATTCAGAAGCCATCTCCCTCTTACATTTGTGAATGAGAGGGTTTGCACCTGTTAGAAAGAGGTCATCCACATACAACACTAGTATGAGAGGCTTGTAATCTTCAACCTTAAAGTAAAGGTTAGCATCAGCTTCACTCCTAGTGAATCCTAGCTTCATCAAGTAGCTATCGATCCTCTCATACCATGCTCGGGGTGCTTACTTCAGCCCATAGACAGCTTTCTTCAACCTGCATACATGAGATTTTCAATCATAAATCTCAAATCCTTCAGGTTGCTCCACATAGACCTCTTCTTTGATAGAACCATGCAAGAACGCGGTCTTAACATCCATCTGATGTAGGTTCCATCCTTGTGAAGCCACAAGGGTTATGATCATGTGGATGGTCGTATATCTGGCAACAGCTGCAAATATCTCATCATAGTCTATACCTTCCTTTTGGCAGAAACCTCGAGCAACAAAATGAGCCTTATACTTTTCCGTGCTTCCATCTGCTGCATGCTTTATCTTGTAAAGCCATTTGGAAGTAACAACAGTCTTGTCCTGGGGTCTGGGAACTACTTCCCAAACATCCTTCTTTATGATAGACTCATATTCTTCGGTCATAGCATCCTTCCATACTTGATGCTTGACGGCATCAGAGAATGACGAAGGCTCATTTTGTATGATCGTGCTCATGATGGTCAGGTATCCTTGATACCTATTAGGTTTCTTACTTTCACAAAAGGTTCCTCGGGGTGCAACATGTCCTTTAGCATCATCAAGTAACCCCTTAAGCCATGAAGGCCACTTCCTAGAAGAGGAAGGCTCATATGGAGGAGGATCAATCAGATCCATGGGTTCTTCTACATCAGGCATTGATTCATCATCCTTTTCTTTCGGTTCCCTGGTGTCAGCTTCTTGAGAGCTCCTCAAAGTCAGAAGATTGATCACCTTGTTGAGAGGCATATCTTCATCAAAGGTGACATCATGACTATTCATGACTTCCCTTTGACCGGTGGTGAACATTTCTTCAGGAGTTTAGGAACCCAATGCTTGATGACGGCATCGATTTTGTACATATACAGTGGTGATTGTAATTTCAGCCCATAGAAACTTTGGAAGTCTTTGATCATGTAGCATGGCCCGGACAGCTTCCATCATCGTGTGGTTCTTCCTTCCCACCACACCATTCTGCTCAAGAGTATGTGGTGTAGTAGTCTCCCTCTTAATGGCAACCTCAGGTATGCCTGAGTAAACCAATTGTAATATATCGGAGGTCTTGCTTTGGCTTGACGGGAATGGTCCCCTTTTGAGCTTTCCTTACACCTTCTTTCTCTACTTGGAATTCGGGCATCCCTGTTACCATCTGTCTTACATCGGGTAGAGCTTTGTAATGAAGGTGGGCAAACCTCTGATGCCAAAGTTCGGACTGAAGCATTGTGTCACAAGACATGACACCTAGCGGACTTCCACCGACTTGATATAGAGAATCAACTTGAAACCCAAGAGTGAAAGCATCTTTAACATTATTTTTCCATATGCGTACCTTACCATCGCTGAAGGTTACCTTATAGCCTTTGCCTTCCATTTTCGAGATGGATACCAAGTTCTTTTTGAGATCAGGTGCATTTAATACATTCTAGAAATTCTAGCCTTCTTGAATGCTTGTCCTCTTCCTTGATTCCCATCTCTCCTCTTACCTTTGCTATTGAATTTGTCATTCCTTTGATTTCCATAAGAGGGATTTCGAGTTGCACCACTGCATATTGTACCCTGCTTCTCTAATCATGATTATCATCATGCTACCCATGTCCATGATTTTATCCATCATAATGCTGCTCAAACTAGTGTGCATCATCATCATGCTATCCTATATGTCCATGATCTCATGTTGCCCTTTATGTCCATGATCTCATTCATCATGATGCTCATGATCACATACATAGTGACTTGCTTTATCGCAAATGTAACATCGTCATTTTCTTCTAGCCTTAGGTCTAGCCTTAGGTCTAGCCTTTCCTTTTGATTTAGTCCCGGAATTATTTCTTTTCTTTGCATGAGAAGAAAAGGCAGCAAGAGGACCTTTAGGCATGGGTATTTCTTGCACTTCTTCCCTTGTTTCTTCTTGAATGCATCTAGCCATTAATTCCTTGAAACCAGGAATTACATTATAGTTCAAAAGGAGTAGTCCTGAACACATACCATTCAGATGGTAACCCTCCGAGAGTTGTGAGTGCCATTTCTCTGTCAGTAATGGTTTCCCCAATAGATAGGAGATCATTCTTGATCTCGGTGATTCTTAAGAAGTATGCTTGCATAATTTCATCTTTAACCTTCTTGATTTCCCTCAACTTATTTCTAAGAAACAAAACTTGATTTGCATCATTAACTTTAAATAAACTCACCAGTCTGCCGTAGATTTTCTTGAAGGTGTCTAGATCAGAGATGTAGGCCACCAAGCGCTTGTCGATAGAGTCCCAGATGATCTTCTTTGTTTTGACTTCTCCATTTTTCCATTTGTTCCAGGAAGCAGCAGATGCATTTGATGAAGGCTCAACAATATTTCCACTTACATGGTCCAGCACTCCTTGATCTTCAAGGGTTAGATCGATAGACATCTTCCATCCGTGATAGTCAGCTTTCTCACGAAGCTTGTCTTCGGCAGGAAAGAGTGTTGAGGACCCCATAGTTCTTTTAGGATAGCCTTGCCAATCTTCTCTTCAATGATTTCTCTTGCTCTTGCTCGGGCTTTGTCTTCACCTCAGCTCTGATACCATGTTAAGCTATGGTATGCTCTATGCTTATAACAGTTTACTTCCTTTTCTTATTATATTCCACCGATTAGCAATCACATGTACATAAAGTAAAGTGCATATAGAACATTAAACGATCGACAGAAAACAAGCCAAGACAAGAGACACAAGATGTGGCGGCTAGCCAAGGACAAACCCCACAATGTGTGGGGAAACCCTTTGATCAAATATTCTTTTATCTTCAATAATTTAGCAGACAGAAATAGTACAATAAATCTGATTCATATCAGTAGTAGCAAACCCTAGATCAGTAGCATTAGCATTAGCGGGTTCATTATCAAACTAGGGCAGACGATATCTTGCAAACCGTCTGTCGGATTGAATTCATTCCACCACCAAAAGTTGCGGCTTTCAAAGGAGGTTCATATGAACCTACAGCATAGTTCCAAAGAGGAGATCTTTTAGGCCATGCAAGTCAATATTTACTTCTGCAGTTGCAGCTTCAGCTTCAGCAGTTTCCGGCTTCAAACTAGGGCAGTCGATATCTTGAAAACCGTCCGTCGGATTGACTTCATTCCACCACCAAAAGTTGCGGCTTTCAAAGGAGGTTCAAATGAACCTATAGTGCAATTCCAAAGAGGAGATCTTCTAGGCCACGCAAGTCAATCTTTACTTCTGCAGTTGCAGCTTCAGTTTCAGCAGTTTCCGGCTTCAAACTAGGGCAGTCAATATCTTTCAAACCGTTCGTCGGATTGACTTCATTCCACCACCAAAAGTTGCGGCCTTCAAAGGAGGTTCAGATGAACCTACAGAACAGATCCAAAGAGGAGATCTTCTAGGCCACGCAAGTCAATCTTTACTTCTGCAGTTGCAGCTTCAAATTCAACAGCTTCGGTCTTCACATGTGTGAGAGAGAGAGACCCATTTCAGCGCAGTAGAGAAGAGACTCATATCTGCGCAGTAGAGAAGAGACTCATATCTGCGCAGTAGAGAGAGAGAGATGTGATGAGATGAGTGAGTCCAAATGAGGAAAAGTCCTCTTATATTTATACCCAACGTTGGTGGGTGAATAGATGTGACTGTTGGGCTTCTGAGCCTACATGAGTTGTAGGTCGGCTTGATAATAATTCCATAATCAAAATAAATTCATATCTTCGTGAATACTTATCGGAATTGGATGATCTTTATATCAATCCTACACCTCTCGATGAGAGGAATCCAATAAAAATATTATTATCCATGAATAAGATGACCCACATGAAGTTTTGCCCTGGTTGCCAATTTTAACAAAATGACGAGGAAAGTGCAACAAATTTTGAAGTAAGTGAAGGATCTTTGCCTTTTTGTTTTGCTTCATTTCAGTTCATCAGAGACAACATTCATGCAATCAGAAATCAACTGTCGACAAGTTTTGATTTGGATCACCTTGAGGACAAAGAAATCCTTGTTCAAGACTTCTCATATCCAGATTTGTAGCCCCTGAATGCCATTGATTTTTAAGTTGCAAATGAAGAATTGGAAGCTAGCACATAAGATCAAATGGTACAAGATGATTCCATACCATTTTGTTTTGAATCATTTCAGTTTTTGAAGGAAAAGTTGCGTAGTATATCTTCAAATGAGCAGCCTATAGAAAATCATGTAATCTCATCAGAACCAATAGAAAATGGGTTGTATCAGTTTTTCACGATCCAATAGTTGATGTGTTGGATGATGTTTGTAGTCAAAGTCCTTCTCCATTGACTACATGTGAGATTGAAATGTGTACTGATACAAACTTGATCCGGTAGCCGGTTTCTTTGTCATTTTCAGTAGGAGTCTCGTCACAAAGCTCAAATCAAATTTTGCATTCATGGTATGAAGTGAAGAGAAGTAATCCATTGGATGAGCTAAGTCCCAGTGTGCATGAATTTCGAGATCCTCATGCAGTGTTTTTGGAGGCAAATAGAGAATCCATAGTATTCAACGGATCTATTCACAAGTTTTCATGGGAGTTGCCTTTCAGTAGTTCTCTCTTGTTTCTCATAAGCAAGTACTTGCGGAGAATTCAAACAGCAGCCGAAATACTTACTTGGTTGCATTGATTATTTCATTTCACTTGATCAGGTGATGAGTGAAACTGTTAGAGTAGGTTTTGATGAATAAGCTCTACTTTGAGCATCATTTTCAGTTTGTTGGTTGTGTTTAAGTGTCGAGTCAATTTTAGTTGAGTGAGAGTCACTTTGTGTCGTCAAGTTGTCAGTTTTCAGTCATGCATTTCAGCTTGAGTTTTTAACTCCATTGCCCAATGGATGAAGGCACTTATCTGCTCTCCCAAAGATTTGTGGTTCTTAGCACCTCTAAGGAGCTAACATCCCCATTGGAGCGAATTTTAGTGTTAGTCTTTGCAGCCTTCCTCCAGTGATCAAACATGCTCTTACAAAGTGATTTTAAGGTGTCAAGGTCAAATTTTGTCATTTCAATGAGTCTTCAAGTAAAATTTGGTCACTAGGTATTAGTTCTAGGGTTTTCTTTCAGTCCTTTCAAAGTTTTCCAAATGCCGGTCCATGTCACCTTCAGCTGAGTGTACCATCATCCAGAGGGTTGTCATCATTATCTCAAGTTCCACTAGGTCATTTTACACCTTGTTCATGCTTCACTTGCGCCTAGGTAAGGTTCATTTCCCTCTCCTAGGGTTTTGACGGTAATTTCTCTTGGATTATCAAATCATCAGCAAAACTTGTATTCTGATGTTCATACACCTTCCCCTATCCTTAATGTACCTTATTAAACACTTCCCATCACTGATATCGCTCAAATTCCTCATTTTTCGCACAAACCCTAGTTTCTTGCTACAACTTGACAATTTTCTAGGCTAGGCCTATTTTTCCCTTTTGGACCTCTTCCCCTCACTCAATATTTGAAATTCCACTTTCCCCTACTTCCTAACATCCCTCCCTACTTGGAAAATTTTTCTCAAGAATTTAAAAGCCCCTTATCCCCTTCATTTCACTTCATTTCGACAAATCCCCTGTTCCACACTTGAGAAAGAAAATATGAATTTTGGAAAACTAAGAGAGGTTTTTATCTAGAATATGCCAATGAATAAAAACCTCCTTCACTTTTTACACAGGTGTCATGGTTTTAGAGAAATGTTAAAAATACATTTGCCTCAAGAGAATTGATGCACCTCCGTAGTGACCTTGGGAAAATCAAGATTTCTCCTATTTTGATTGGCCAAATGACTTTTTTGATGAGTAAAATGATAACTAGACACAAATATCATTCCAATGAGCTATCATGAGCTCAATTTGGAGTTGAGGAAGACCTTCAAAAGTTGACTGCAATAGCACTCTGCCTTGAGGCAGCCTCATTTTGCACATTTTGACCAGTCTTGGAATATTTGACTTTTGAAAGGGCAAATGAACTTCAAAGTGAAACATTCAAGTTGAGTTGGAAAGTAGACTCAATACGATTCCCAATGAGCTATCCCACGCCCAATTTGGACACTAGGAAGGCCTCCAAAACGTGTCTGTAAAAAGGCGTTATGCATTAAGATGGCGCGGCGCATTGGATAGTGGTTTACAGTGTAATTTTATAACTAGCACTACGCATTGGGATAGTGCGGCGCATTGGGATACAAAGCCTGAAATCCATTCAAATATTCCTCCAAAATCTCTAAAACTGAAAATTCTTTGTTTCGCAAGTAAGTTAACATCTCCATATTGTCAATGTATGAGCTTCCATCAATGTTTATGGTGTTTCAATAGGTGAAAAATAAAAGCCTAGCTCCTTGCACAGTTTCATTGAAAATCTGCCTAGGGTTTGCAAAATTGCCATTTTTTTTTTCTTATTCCCCTCTAACACTTTCACATCCCCTTCACTACATTTCACTAGTTTCATTTCCTATTCCTCCTCTCATTTCCACTCGTCCTACTCCCCTATCCCCAAAACCCTAAAACCGTAGCTTCTAGGGTGAAACCCTAGTTTTCTTCATTTCACTAATGGTTGTATACCCTATCCCCTTAATCCCACTCCCCTCATACATTTTCCCCTTAATCCCATTTGCCACATATAATTTCCCAAACGTTACACTCCCTAAACCCTACTCACATCCCTAAAACTCTTACTCCCATCCCTAAACTTTGTTCACACATACATTTTTACACTCTCTTCCATACACTCTACCCATTTCATTCCTTCACCATATCTTCACACTATTATCCACAAAACCATCCATGTACAGCCACATTTTTCAAAACCAAAGGAAAACAATGGAAAGAGACAATGATCATGAGTATGAGCAAGAGATTGAACATGACCAGGAATCTCAGCTTGAGAGAACAAACTTGCACTTGGGAAAGGATGCTAGAGAAGGCCAACAATGAGGAAAACCTATTGAGGAACATGGCATACCACTACTTGTCAAGAAATATGGTGTGCAAAGCAAGAATCAAGATTTTGAAGGCCAAGGTGAAGAAGGCATCGAGGAGGCGAAAAGAGCAAGATAGACTTCAAATCCTAGTTGAGGATTCCTTGGCCTAGCATAGCACTTAATGGATTACACTCAGCCCAAATTTCAAGAAATTTGGGACATGTTTTGCAATTTTGAATTTTTTGGCCCAAAAAAACAGGTTTCTCTGCCTGATGCGCCGCGCCACCTAGCGCTCGCTTTTGATGGGGACCTCCTTTTGAGGAAAACTCATCATTTTTGGATTTTTCATGAAAAAATATGCATGCCCACAAATGGCCAAGAAATTTTGTCAAGTTTTGAGCTTCCAAAAAGGTCAAAAACACCTCAAAAATGACCTTTCTGCCCCCTTTTGGACATACAGGAAGCAGTGTTGGGAGAACTTAGTTTTGGAGGGGCAAATGGATGCCAAATTCATAAATTCTACTTGTTCTGGAAAGTAGATATGTATACCTTTCCAACAAGCCCACTTCGAAAAAATTTGGACAACAGGAAGGCCTCCAAAATCAGCTGCAAAAAGGTGCTACGCATAGGGAAATCAAAACAACGCATTGGAGGAATTTTGCTCATTTTTTGTCAAAAACTCTATTTTTTGCCTAGTTTCTTCACAGTTTGACTTTTCTCCTTCTAATTGTAAAACTCGTGATTTAATTTAATGTGACATGATTTATTTTGATGTAATTATGCTAAATTCTCACTTATAGAGGTAGATTCATCCATCAAAAGGTAGTTTGCAACTGAATGAATCGGTTTCCTAGTTTTTAGAGGCAAGCTCTTCCACTGCCTACTTTTTAGTTCTCAGTTCAGACTTTGTTGGAACATCTCCTAATCTCATGAGCTCGACCCCTAAAGGCTAGGATGAGTTTTTGTTTGCCTATATCTTGTAATTTTTCAGTCATTAGCATGGTTGGACTTTTGAGAAAGCTTGGAGCTTCATTGTATACACATTTCAGCAGTTTGGCTAAGGAATAGACCTGGGTTTGCAGCACTTTATGGGATTCTTGTGGAAACTTGATTTCATATTTTGTTTCCTTCTGTAATTGCAAGTTTACATGTTTTTTATGTATGCCATTATCTTTCTCTGTTCTTCTTAACTAAATGAAAAAAGGATAAAGGTAGAATTCATTGATATTTGCAGTGCTCTACCTAGGGTTTATTTAGTTATTTATGTTTTCAGCTGTTTGAAGAGGATCCCTGAGACTTTCACGCCCTCTTCAACTCCTCATCAGTCTAAATTCTCTCCATCTCACTCAATTTTAAGTGCCAAATCCGTTTCCTACATTGCCCCATAGAGATCTCTGCAAAACTAAGCCTCATTCCCCAGACCCAAATCTGCCTTTCACATTTGAGCCAACAAACCAAAATTATATTCATTCAAATTTTTCTGAGCATATACCTAGCCTAAAATTAGTTTTTATATCAGTCATATCAAGCTTTAGTGATCATATTTTCTTGAGATCGACAAGGAGAGAGCCCTCTCCCGATCTGGTAGGGCTAGCTACCAGGTTAAGCATGGTTTGATGTTACCCTAGATCCTGCCTTTCTCAGCCTAAGGTAGATTTAGGCACCAATAGCTCTGAAATATAACATGGCATTATTGAGAATATACTCATGTTGTCTAAGACTCAGATAAAAGTGGGGAACTTCGCTATCTTTAGGATGACCTTCTATGGTTGGACCAAAAATGAGTTTAGGATGATCATCCTCGACATTCACCATGTTAGACAAAGGATCTATTTGCAATATTCTAGATACATGGTGTTTATAGTTGCTATTCTTAACAAGCTCAGTCAAAGGAATGGACACTTTTAATTTAGCAATTTCACTTTCTAAATTAAAGGATGAAACTTTCTCTACCTCTTTGACACCAATGTCCCTCTTATCTATTTTCTCTTTCATTGCATTATCTTTTTGCTGATTATTCTTCTTATTTGCAGCGACACTTGTTGATTGTACCTTGCTGGGATTCAGATCAGAAAGCTCTTTTTCTTTCTTCTGAATGTTTGAGGAATCATTCTTTGATTGCACATCCTTTCTTTTATGAATGGGATTGACTGGTACATCTTTGCTCCTTAAAGGGTATTTCCTCTGTTGTGCAGTCAAATCATTCATATAACCACCCTGATAATCATTAGATTCAACCTCCAAAACCACATCATTTGCTAAGATGTAATCCTCATCCCTTTGAAGGTCTGGAACTTCTGCGTATTCTTCATCTTCGGTCAGAAATATGGGCATACCATTAGCAATGAAAAATTGATTTGATTCAATTACTAGATCATCCTCATCTTCTTCTTCCATTCCTTGAACATAATTCTATTGCAAGGGAGTTCTGATCTGCTGTTGTTGTTGTGTTTATTGCTCTGGTGCTTTTTGTTCTCTATGCTTGATTCGGAATTGGGGCTGCTACTATCCTCTAAAATTCTGATTCCAGATTTGAGGTTCAGGTCTATCTGTGATGGATAACTGGTCAACCATCATTTCCATTGTTCAAATCAGTGTATCCATCTTTACATCTGAAGTAGATGCTTCTTCTTTCATGGTCACTCTTTTCTCAGATCTCATTCTTGCTCTTTTGGCCAACAAGTTTGCTTCTACGCTCACAACATTCTTTTTCATGTCTTCTAGTGTTGTAGGATCACGTTCCCACAACTGATATGCCATACCAGTATCAAAAGCATCCAGAAACTTGAGCAAAGCCAATCTGTCTAGTGGTTTAATGTTTTTAGGAATAGCATTGTATACTGCATTAAACCTCACACAATAGTCTTGCACACTCTCGCCAACATTTCTTTTGATGTTCTCATATTTGGAAAAAATCTGAAGTGGATTCTTGTTCACCTCCCATCGATCCAGGAACTACCTATGGAGGATTGGTAAAGTGGTGATAGAAGCTACTGGTAAGGCTCTAGACCATTTCCAAACTTCACCTCCAAAGCTTTGTACAAACAACCTCATCGTCACATCTTCAATTTCAACTTCATGGAGGTCAAAGAAATCATTCATTTTATCTACATGTTGTTGAGCTGTAATGGTTTGAGTGGCATCAAATAAAGGTATTTTGGTTTGATAATCATCAGGCATGGCACCAAGATTCTGAGGTAAAACAAGGGGTGCATACTGGGCAGCCATAACTCGAGGTGGGGAAGGTGGATTTAAAGCAAGGATTGGGGTACTCGGTATATTCAAAGGCGAATTAACAACATCAGGAGTAGTATGAACAATCTGTAAAGATGAAAGTAGTGAGTAAAGAATTGTTTGAGTTGTAGTAGATCTAAAGGAGCTCTTTCAAAAATTAAAAGATGGCCTATTTTTCACCCAAGTGCCTATGTTTGAAGAAAGGTTCTACAACTAATCGAGAGCATGAATAAGTTGTGACCCTGATTTTCTTTGTGTAAACAAGTCTTCAATGGGGTATTCAAGAGATATAGAGGAATCAAAAACTATTTAATCAATCCAACTCAAAGATTTACTACAAAATAGGATTTGCTCAAAATGAACATCAAACTCAATATCTTGCTGAGTGTCTAACCTTTCCAGGAGTGAATGAACACGAGTAATGAAAACTTCACTTGATTATTCTTCTACTACACTAAATTCCTCTGCAAATTTCTTAGATTTTCGCCCAATTTTGTGAGTATCACTAACAATGGTTGGAGGATTCGGATCTGGATTGGATCTAGTGTACTTTCGCAAAGCCAATATGCTCAATTTTGAAATTTTATATATTGCTTTACAACTTTCCAATTCATCCTAGTAAATTCTAAAACCCATCATCCACAAGCTTAAAAATTCAAATGAAAGATATTATTGGGGTGATTAATCTTTCGCTTCCCTAGTATGGTCACCACTATGTTATCGCCTGGATTGAACCTCAAGCTGAAGGAAGGCAATGCCAGGGTAACCACAAACCATGCTTAGCCAAGTAGCTAGCCCTACTAGGCAGAGAGAGGGCTCTCTCTGTGAGGATCTCAGCCAATATGATTAGATCAGTAAAAGGATATTAGGCTAAGTATACTGGCACAAGGTTTGATTTGATTTTGAACGGGTTTTGCTAGATCGGGAGGAGCCAGATAGTTAGGGTTAGGGAATTAGGTCAAAATTGTAGGTTGTTCAATGGGGCAAGGTAGGCATAAGGTTTAGCACTCTAGGGTTTGATGGGTGAGGTGTTTTAAGACTGGTGAGAAGCTAGGAAGAGCATGTGATTACCATGGATCCCTCCTAGAATGTAGAAAATATATAATGGTGAATATTTCCCCAAATCATAGCAGTGATGTTATGAATTCTACCTATCAACTTGAAAACATTCACTTAGAAGCAATGAAATGATTAATGAAGTTCACAAAACATATTAACATATGATCACAAGAGAAGAAATTGAACTAAACTCCATAACACATGGATCCCAAAGAAATAGATGCAATTTTTATTAATCTCTTGCTAAGCTATTACAAAATTATGTACAATCAAGGCATAAACATCCAGCTGAGTCCAACCCTTTACAATGAGAAAGAAGAAGAAGATATAGGCATTGTTTCAACCTCCTCCCATCCTCAGGGATTGAATCCCTAAGTCATTCGAATCGTATCCATAAATGACTATCATAGAACCGTGACTAAATCAAGTCAAACAAATCCTTGAAGAATCCGAAACAGCAATTGTAAACACCCTGAACTAGTGGCCATGGCAGCCGCCGCGGAATGACGAGGACCTCGGTCAAAGCGCGCTGACCAAGGCCCATGGAAACTGCGCAGGAGGTCAAAATAGCCCCTGGGAGCCCTGGATCGGGAAAAGGAGTTGATTTTCAATGCATGTTACGCTAATGCGCATTGCTGGGCAAATAGAGTTGAAATGGTAGGGCTTAAGCACTCAGTCACGTTGGGAGATAGAGGACCGTGGGCAGAAAAGTGAAAAAGTGCCTTCGTACGAAAGTGGGACCCACGACTTGGAAACTAGCATTTTACCTAGGATGCCACTGAACAGTAAGAGGTTTTGGAAAGGAACGGAGCGAGCACCCTCAACGATCGATGCGTGGCAGCAGAGGTGAGAGAAAAACCACCGCGATCGTGCATTATCTGTAGATCAAGTCAACCGCGCTTGACGTGCAAATGATGTTGGATCTAGAGGAGCCCAGATCGAATGGCTGAGATTGCGCCTGATGGACAGAGCGGAATTGACAGGGGATTAAGCCACGATTTAAGAGGATTTGGAATCCGTTGACCGCCACAGTGGAGAAAGCAACGAATTGATGAGTGGGTTGGCACAGTTCTGATGGGGACCCGTGGCTACTTATCGAGCATTCATGCTGACACCGAACAGGGAATTCCAAGCATGCAGGCGACAGGCGAATCGATGCAGGTGGGAGAGGAAACAAACAAGCATGGAGGTTGAATGGCTAAAGCCATGAACGGAGATAGTG
The DNA here is from genome assembly GCA_031772625.1 of Pinus tabuliformis. NCBI lineage: Eukaryota > Viridiplantae > Streptophyta > Pinopsida > Pinales > Pinaceae > Pinus > Pinus tabuliformis. The sequence continues at coordinate 1,253,913,708 of CM062818.1, read as the reverse complement.
AACGGGGATCAGAAGAGAGATTCAAATCAAAGAGTCCAAGCGACCAAGAGAGACAATGAACAGTGAACCCTGAGAGGAGGACTGAGCACAGAGAGCAGTAAAGCCAAGCAGAGGAGACAGAGGGCCAGGCTGACCATAGGCAGCATCAAGCACCAAAGAGCTTGAAGTATCAAGCCTTCCCATAGAGGAATCTATCTGAATTGAGTATCACTGTTGGCTCTTTCCACTGTAGACCGAGGGTCACAGAGCTGGTAGGAAGAACAAGAGTCTATATACTCCAAGTGGCTTGGGGAATCCAAGAACCACCCTGCCAAGCAAAATTTGCTTAAGGAGAACTCATATTGAGTCCCTGTATTGTAATTTCTCTGCTCAAAGACATAATAAAATAAGGCCACCACTGAAGCTGGACCGGAGACGTAGCCCTGGAGAATAGGGTGAACTCATTATTAAAATTGTTTGTGTCTTTGTGTTGCTTACTTTATTTCTCTGTTTTCTTTCCATTTATGTTCTATGTATTGGCAATCTGATCGATCTGTTGTTTCAATAACATAGAACACACACACCAACACATGATTCTGTAATACCTTTTGTTTAATAAATCTTAATTGAGGTCCATCATAGGGTGATTTTCAAATCAAGTGGTATCAGAGCTCTAAGCTGTAAGGTTAGACAATATTGTGTTGGTTTAGCTGTGAATGATCACCAGATCAAAGCTCAAATTAGGAGAAGGAGAATTGGTGGAAACTAATCCTGAAATTGGGAGAGTCTATTCTCAAAAGATAATGTCAGAAGAAGGTTTTGTAGGACCAGACTCTCAATTACTAGAAATTTTCCTAGCTACAAATTCCATGGTGGAAGAAATGTATAGGGAATTTAGAAAGCATAAGGGTGAAGATTCATCAGGCTCTAAGCAAAATAAAGAAGAAGATGAATCTCATTTCCATGACCACTCCAAAGGAAAGGGGAAAGAAGAAAGCTTCCATACACCTCCTAGTAGCCCTGTGCATAACAAGAAAGCATCATTGATTAAGTTAAATGTTAAATTTGATTTGCCTATATATGATGGAGAGTCGAATGCTGTAAAGTTGGAAAACTGGATAAGAAAAATTGATGTGTATTGCAGAGTAAAAAATATAGACTTAAACAAGAGCAAGATTCAGCTGGCAAGCCTTCGCCTAAGGGGCACTGCCTTGGTTTGGTGGGAAGGCAGAACCCAAGCTGATATGAAGAAGCATGGTAAGACCATCTATGTCTGGAGTGACTTTGCTTCTGCCGTCAAAAAGAAGTTCTATCCATTGGCCTACATGCAACAAGCCATGATGAGTTGGAAAACTCTTCGGCAGTTGAAAGGGAAAAGTGTACAAGGGTATACTCAAGAGTTCTGAAAGAGAGCATTGATGTTAGGTATATCATTAGACTCACCAAAAACTCTTTTGAAGTACATTGGTGGTCTACACAGCTAAATGAGGCACACTATCCTCATGTTTAATCCCACTAGTATAGATGAGGTATCTGTACAAGCTACTCATCTAGAACCTAGAGGCAAGAATGGGAATCCAGAAGTTGGGGGACCATCCCAACCCACTTGTTATTGGGAGATCTAGTGTCTATGAAGAGCTGGTAGTCCCACTAAGACTGGTAGCTATCTTAGAAACAAACAAACTAAAACTACTTTCGTTTTCCTTTATGAGAAGTAGATAAGAGGGGAACAAATAAGACCAACCTCTATCTTGTGCTTGGTTCCTTGCTTGATTCCTCTCCCTTCTGATAGATCTTTGCCACTCGCTTCCTCATCTACCCAGCTTCAAAGAGCACCTGTAGAATCAAAGCAGCATAACACTATCCAAGAACAGAGATATACTATCACAAACAATATAGGACCAGATATATATTGACCACAAAAATGCATATATCATCAATCATACAAGAATGTGGAGGAAAACTTGAATAGCTTTATTAATATCAAGAATAGCAAAGAGGATTACAACCAATTGTTCTGACCCAATGTCATCCTCTCAGAAAGAAAGCCCTTCTTCACCTCATGAAAAGCTTAGATCACCCAACACTATGATGTTACACCAAGAAACCAGCAGCACTTCCTTACAAGATACAAAATTCCCGCCCCTGGATCTCTGGTGTTATCACTTAGAACTAAAAATTTGATGTATGTCAATTTCTATCCTAGTCCGATGACAAAGGTCTGTGTTAAGTTGATTTCGTTTTTTTTCCCTCACTTAGGATTTGGAGTTTTAAAAAGTTTTTAGCTCGAACCATACTCAACTCCCATTGGCTCTCCTCCACCATCATTGTTCTATAGTCATATCTTGTTTTATCTGAGTCACCATGTCTTTTAGTAATTTCGCAGCGTAATCCCATTCGCCAGTTTCGCAGCGCAATCATGGATAAACGTTTTCGCAGCGCATCATGATTAGGCCGTTTCGCAGCGCATCATGAAAATTTAAAACTAACAGCGCTGCGAAATCATGGATTCGTGCATTTCGCAGCGAATCTTTCCCGAAATGTCAAGTCCGTTGGGTGAGTCATCAGTTATGTCCTCTCATGTCAGTTTATGTACTTCTCGTATCACGTTTGAACGCTCATTTTCCACTATCACCACCACTAGATCTGTTGATATGCACAGAGTATCATTCCCAAGGAATTTTACCGTGCATAAACCTTAATGATGGTCGTAAGTGCTGCATGAGTGACAAATCTGCCCGATTATGTATTGAAAGGAAGAGTTTAAATTTCAAGCGAGGCTGATAATCAAGCGAGGCTGTTAATCAAGCGAGGCTGAATTAAAAAGGAGCTGAATCACGATTTCAACCGGAGATGTTAGTCTTTGTATGTGAAGATCTCGAAGAAAGAATGGAGAAAAAAGAGCACAGATATGGTAAATGTCAGAGGACTGAACCTGAGGTCCTGGACATAACGCTGAGAGATGAAGGGGTGAAGAAAGCGTTTAAAGATGCCGGGTGCTGGAACTTTTGCAAAAAGCTACAAGGAGGACATGCGCAGGTAACTAAAGAATTTGCGCTAAACTTCACTGGCTTAAATTCAAAGGTAGCCATGTTAGAAGTGCAGGTTTCTCCAGAAGCAATATCTGATGTGACAGAGATCCCAAGATGACGAGAGGAATGGTTAAAGAATTTCAAATTTGACCTGAATCCTTGTAAGGAGTTTTTAAAGGATGCATATGTAAATGAAGATTTAACTAAAGCAGTGCCCAGGAGTTATGTCAAGGAACATTATGCTCTTCTACTCACCTGCATACAGAAATATTTAACCTGTGAAGGAAGGTACAACAAGGTTTATTCTTACCATTTCAAACTGCTTTGGCATTTCACTGGGAAAGTCTCCATAGACCTTTCTTTTTATTTGTTTCGCAGCTTGAGTAATATGTGTGATAAGGTGCAGCTAAGGAAAGAGGACTGTGAAACCTCTTTGTTTCATCATGGTTTGATCAAGCTGCTGGTTTTAGATGGCCTCCAAAAGATAGACAGAGACTGGAATTCTTTTATTTTCATGGCTGGATTCCAAAGCAAGACTGGCCTCACTCCACAACCAGCCAGAGAATTTACAATAGCTGAGCTCCAAAAAGAAGCAAGAGCTAAAAGGGTTCCAAAGTCACAGCTAAGAAAACCAGTGAAGCCACTAATCATTCAAGATCAACCTCAGAAAACAACAAAGGAAAAAACTCATGATAAGAAGACTATACCTGAAACAAGCACATCTGAAGCAGTCTCAAGGGTAAGGACAAGAAGCCAGATAAATAAGGAAAAAGGTAAAGCCATAGCAGTTGAAGAGAGCCCAGTGTCTAAGGCAAGTTTGAATGATTTATTACAGTCTATTGAGTTTGAGCAGTCTGAACCAGTCCAAATTGATTTGACACAGTCAGAGCAAGAAGGTACCAAGAAGTCTAAGGCCTCAAAAAGGCTTAAAGTCGATGAGCCAGCTGAAGAATTCATTTTTAAACCCAGAAGACCTACAACAAGGAAATTCCAGCAAGTAAAGGAAGCACTGCCAAGAACAGAGGAAACAGGGAAAGGAACGCAAAGGGACACAAGAAAAACAGTCATCACATCTCAAGGAGATAATATAGCATCCATAAAGAGCCAATTAGAAGCAACTAAATATGGGATTGCCAAATTGAAGAAAGCCGCTAGAAAACATGCAGTCATATACGCAAAGTATCGTAAAGCTCTATGGAAAGGTAGTGAAACCCTAGAAAACCAGTTGAATTCAGTGGTTGATGGCCATTTACAATTTCACACATGGACAGTACCAGCAATCAGAGAAGCCAGGTACATCAGAAGAATCAATATGCAACTGAGAGCTGGGAATAAAGCTATGAAGAAACAAATTGAAGATCTGAAGGCACAGCTAGGTCAGCTACCTGCTGAATGAGTTTTGAGGCCAAGTAAGATTTTGTTTAAATTTTTGAAAAATTTGCTTGACTTTATCTTTTTGAGGAAACATTAATCCCTGTGCGACATGTGTAAAGTTTAAAGAAGTTTTGGGCAATCAAATACTCGGCTAATAAGGGTCTCAGGGCAAAAGCAAGCTGTTTTTTTAAAGAAAAAACTCAGCAGTTTCGTAGCGCGCTACGAAACTGCTGTAGGTGATGATTTTAACGCAAACAGGCAGTTTTGAATTATGAGCGGGAATTTTGAAAGGGAAACGCCTAAAGGGTGTGCAAAACATCAGCTGGAGCAACAATAGTCAATCAGATCAAGACAGGTGGATGCTTAAAAAAGGTGGAATATTTCAACCCAAGTTTAAAATTTCTGTTGTAAAGCCCCTTTATCACCGTTCAAGAGGTATCAAACGATTTGCATACAAGGAACTTTTGCCTGCACACATGTTCATCGATGAAGCTTACAACGCATCAAGAACGTGGCAGTTTTCCATGTTTTGGGTTATTAAAGGCTAGAAGACATGCTTCTATACATTCGAACTTTTTGAGGAAAACTGAAGCCGAGAAGCAAGGGAAATCTCCTAATACTTCTGAGCAGTTAAAAGATTCAACGTTCAAGGTCAATATGGAGCATTAAACATCCAGCTCACCCAAATCGAAAGAAGACCAGGTGTCAAAGAACAAGGAGAAGCCATTATGCATGGAAAATGGAGTTAGAGTCATAGTTAATTTAGAACTCTTAAAAAACTCCAGTCAGCACTTTATTGTATTTATTAGTTAGTTAAATAGTTGATAGGTGTCATTAGAGGTAGTTATCGAATTCCCCTCATGCTGGAGGAGGAAGCTCGAATCAGTTAGAATAAGGACTCTATATATAGCTGAAACAACAATGTAATGAGGGTTGGGAAATTTTATAACAGAGCATTGTTTTGGCTTATGTAAAGACAGAGTTTCAGTAATATAATTTGGCTGCTTTACTTCTCAGGATTCATGAAGGATTTCTATGTTCAGAATGTGTGATTTTATCCTTTCCTTAATGTCTTTTACAGTTGCATAGATGTATAATCACTCAGAATTCACTGATTGTGCTCTGATTTCCTGTATGCATTTATGAGTTGTGGTTCCATATGTGTTATGTTCTGAATACTCAAATGTTGAATGCCCTGACTTCTATGTAAAGGCAGTATCATTGTTTACTGAGGTGTTGTTGACTCCATAGGCCCAATGGAAACTTGTTTAATGTTTTTCCAGCATCCATATTTATCACAGATATATCACAAAGAGTTAGCCATCTTATCTTAAGTAAAAATCATTAATCCATTCAGAGAGAGCCCTCTCAGGTTGAGGAGGCTAAGCCTCAACCTAAAGTAGGTCTGAAATAGTTACTTGAAGTCTTCCTGGTCAGCAGCCTTCCAGGGCCTGATTTTGAGATAACATTTTGGTGCGTCTGCCGGGAGCCTGAAGATTACTCATTCCCGAAATTATGAAGCTGAACTTCTGAAGGTAGCAGGAGCTCAGAGGGTTTTCGAGGCTGCATTCTACCTTGGTGACTCCATACAATCTTAAAGTTAAAAGGTGGCTTCGAGAGGAAGGTATAGAAGGAGTAATCCTGACCCAAATCCACCTACTCCTGTGGATAATCCCAACACCATCTCAAGGAGCAGGCAAAGATTTCCTGATATACCAGGTACTTCATCTGTATCAAAATCTTTGTTCCCTGAATTTTCTAGAACTCCTGAAGATAAACTTGTTGATGATAAAATTCATGAGGTATTGCTGAGGTCTGAGAACGAAGAAGAACTTATTGGAATTATTTTAGATTTCAAAAAAGAGGCATTGATACTTCATCTTTAGTGTCACAAAAAGATAAAGAAGAGTTTTGGGAGGTTGTTACTTCAGAATTGCTATTAGAAGAAGAGGACTTGAATCAGCTCAAAGAGCTTGATCCTTTTGAAGTTTTTCTCAAATCTAAAACTGGTTTACCTCTCCCAAATTGGAGTTCTTTTGTCAGTGGTTTGCAAAGTCCAAATAGCCCTTTTCGTACCCATACCTTATCTTCTGCCTCAGCTAGTCCAAATAGTCCTCAGACACTATCTCACACTAGTTCTGCTCCCACTGGTCATACAATACCTGTTGTCACTGCTCCTCCATTCATTATGGCTATACCTACTAGGTATGCTCCTCTAGCTCTCCCTGTTGTTTTACATGATCTTCCTAGCAAATATGCTGCCAAAATTCCAACATGGGGAGGAGATGAAGATATTACAGCAGAGGAACATGTGGATAGGTTCAATGATTTTGTTGACAGGGAAGAAGTGGATGATGAAGATGTAAAACTAAGATTGTTTGCTCAAACTTTTATTGGGGAAGTCAGAAAATGGTTTAAAGCCCTTAGAGCTGGAAGCATTCATAGTTGGGTAGAGTTTGAAGACAGCTTTCTAAGGAAATGGGGAAACATAACCAACCCTGTCCAAGCCCTTACTGAATACAACAATCTTAGGAGAGCTCCAGAGGAAACTGTTCAAAATTTCTCTAAGAGGTTTAACAAAATATACAATTCTATTCCAGCTCATTTGAAACCTCCTGGAGCTTTGGCACAGTTGAGATATGCTGAATCATTTGATTCAGATTTCTCTCTTTTACTCAGAGAAAGAGAGTCTGCCACTCTTGCTGACATGCAAAATGATGCAATTAAGGTAGAGGTGAATATGCTTGCTGCTAAGAAATCAAAGATGGCAAAGACTAAGCTGAAGGAAGAAGAGAAGCCTTCTACCTCTGCTCAAGAAGATAAGTTTGAAACAATGATGAAAACTATGGAGAAATTGATGGACCGGCTTGCTCTTGGAAATGCTTCTGCTCCTCCAGCACAGCAAGGACCTCAATTCAGGAACCCTCAGTTCAGAAGACCTCAGAATCAGCAAAGGCCAAGAGACAACAGAAATCAGCAGGCAGATCCTCCAGTGAGACCTCCCTTCCAACAAAATTTGGTAGATGAAGAGGAAAAAGATGAACCTGAAGTCCCTGAGGAATCAATTCATTGTCTTGATGAAGAAGTGTCAGGGATTTTCTTGACCAAGGAGGAACATGATGAGTCCAGCATGATAAAATCAGGAGTAGAGCCTTCAGATTTTTTAAAGGGCTATCAGCACGCTATCTTTGAGATGCAAAAGCAGTACAATCTTAGGAACAGGGATGTTCCTATTACAGCAAATAAAGCACAGCCCAAGAAGAATATCTCAAAGACAGCTGATGATAAAAAGGAAAAATCAAAGGCAGTTGAAGGTAAAGAGGATTCTCCTCTTAACAAAAAGGATATTCAAATTTCTTCTCCTCCCAAAGAAATTGACAAGACTACTTCTGTTTTTAATATTGAGAATGAGATTGCAAAAATTAAAATATCAGTCCCTTTTAATGAAATTCTCAAGGTAGACAAATACAGAAGCAAAATTGTTGAAATGCTTAATTCACAACCAGGAGTGGCTGATATCCTAAATGTACAAGAAGATAATCCTATTATCTGTTTGGGTCCAAGACTGGAGGATGAACAAAATGAAGAGTTTCCTCCTTTCTACATAAGCATTACCATTCATGACATGACTCTACATAATGCTATGTTATATTTCGGGGCATCACATAATCTCATGCCTAAGGTAATCATGGAAAGATTGGGGTTAGAGGTTACTAGGCCATATAAGGATTTATTTTCCTTTGATTCAAAAAGATTCCATTGCATTGGTTTGATAAAAGATGTTGTTGTGGGGCTCACACAAATTCCAGCAAAAACAACTGTTATGGACATTGTTGTTGCAGACATTCCATCGAAGTTTGGAATGCTTCTTTCAAGGTCATGGGCAGCAAAAATCAAGGGCACAATGCAGATGGATCTTACATATGCTACCATTCCAGTGTTCGGTGAACAAAGGAGGTTGTATCGCGAAACAAGGATGGCCTACATGGTAAGCAGCAAAGAAAAGCCTCAGAATTTTCCTATTTACTCATGTGATACTGGTCTTGGATCAGCTATCCTTTTCAATGAATCAGTTGGAAGAGAATTACAAGATAAACCTGCAGAAAATCAGAGTCAAGAAGGGCAGAAAGGAGATGAAAGGGACATCATGGGCTATTGGTCATTGTACTTTGATGGATCAGCAGGAAAAGAAGGGGCAGGAGCTGGGATTTGGATCACTAGTCCAACTGAAGAAAGTAAGTTTCTCTCATACAAATTAAACTTTGATTGTACCAACAATATGGCTGAGTACGAATCTCTAGTTTTAGGTTTGGAAGCCTTGATAAAGTTGAAAGCCAAAAATATTGCTGTTTATGGAGATTCTGAATTAGTAATTAAACAAGTAGAAGGTACATATCAAACTAAGGATGCAAGGATGAGAGCATACAGAAATTTAGTGTTGGAAATGTTGGAGAAATTTCAATCTTATTCCTTCAGCATCAAAACCAGAGATCAAAACTCTATTGCAGATTCTCTTGCTGTTTCAGCCAGTCTCTTTATTATTCCTAAGCATTCTTCCGAAATCTATGACGTGGAGGTTCGCCATAGACCAGTCATACTGGATAATATCACAAATTGGCAAGTTTTTGAGGATGATCAGCAGGTAAGGAACTTCATTGAATTAAAAGAAGAGTTTGAGCACAATCAGATAGATCAGCAGAATATGTTAATAGAGTCAAAGGAAAGTTCTGAAGTCTTACAGTTACAAAACAACTTAATCCCTAAAGGCCTCATTCCCCTTGAAAAATTATTTGATCAAAATGATGTGTTCAAAGCACCAAGACTACAAGCTAATGAAGAGGAAGTAGAAAACTGCAACTTAGGTGACTCAGTTGTGCCTAAAATAGTCAAGATTTCCAAATTCCTTTCAGCTGATATGAAGACTAAATATGTTGAGATGATGAAAAGATTCATTGATGTTTTTGCATGGAGCTATGCTGACTTGAAACAATATGACTCTTCAATAATACAGCATACCATTCCTATTAAGCAGAATGAGAAGCCTTTTAAGCAGAAGCTAAGAAGAATTAATCCTCTTCTGATGCCATTGATTGAAAAAGAAGTGAAAAAGCTTTTTGATGCTAAGATTATTGTCCCAATCAGATTCTCAAATTGGCTTGCTAACTTGGTACCAGTCAGAAAAAAGAATGGAGAAATCAGAATTTGTATAGACTTCAGGAACTTAAACAAAGCTTCATTGAAAGATAATTACCCTCTCCCCAAAATGGATTTCATTCTGCAAAACATTGTTGGTTCACAAAGGATGTCTATGCTTGATGGCTTCTCAGGGTACAATCAGATTCTTGTCCACCCAGATGATCAGGAGAAGACAACTTTCACTACACCATGGGGAACATTCATGTATGCAAAAATTCCCTTTGGCCTCATGAATGCAGGAGCAACTTTCCAGAGAGCAATGGATATTACTTTTGCTGAAGAAAAGGGCAAATCAGTGGTGGTTTATCTTGATGATATCACAGTTTTTTCAAAAAGAGAAGAAGACCACTTAAAGCACCTTGAAAGGGTCTTACTGAAGTGTAGGAGGTTTGGTATCTCTTTAAACCCAACCAAAAGTATTTTTGCTTTAACTTCGGGCAAACTGCTTGGTCATATTATTTCTGAAGAAGGAATTAAGATTGATCCTAATAGAGTTAGTGAAATTCAAAGGTTAGATTTACCAAGGAGTAAGAAGGAGATTCAATCCTTTCTTGGGAAAGTTAATTTTGTTAGAAGATTCATTCCTAACTTTGCTGAAGTGGTCAAGAACATAACAAAGATGTTAAAGAAAGGAGCAGATTTTAAATGGGCAGCTGAAGCAAAGAAATCATTTGAAGAGATCAAGAAGGCACTTACTCAAGCACCAGTCCTCATCAGCCCGGATTTTACCAAGGAGTTTCTGATCTTCACATTTGCTTCTGAAGACACAATTGCTGGAGTTTTATTGCAAAAAGGAAGTCAAGGTACTGAACAACCCATTTCTTTCTTTAGCAAGACATTGGCAAATGCTGAATTGAAATATAATATCTTAGAGAAACAAGCCTATGCATTGGTGAAAGCAATTAAGGATTTCAGAATTTATGTTTTGCACTCTCACATTGTTGCATACGTGCTAAATGCTGTTATAAAAGATATTCTTACACAAGCTGATCCAGATGGAAAAAGGGGAAAGTGGATAGCAAAATTGTTGGAGTATGACATTGAGATCAAACCCACCAAGTTGGTAAAGGGTCAAGGCCTAGCTAAATTGTTGACTCAGTCAAATCTGGACTGTATTGATATTAATTTAAGCACAGAAATCTCAGAAATTTCTGAAAATGAGGAGGAATTGGTCCAAATAAATGAGAAATTCTTGATCTCAGAATGGTACAAGGATATAGCATTTGTTTTGCAGCATAATAGAGCTCCTGATAATCTTTCAAAATACAAATCTCGGTTTACCAAGTTGAAATCTCTCAGATATTTTTTGTATGACCAAAATCTGTTTTGGAAAGATGCAGGAGGAATATTATTAAACTGTCTCATTGAAGAAGAAGCTGATAAAGTAATTGATGAGTTTCATAAAGGGGATTGTGGAGGACATCACTATTGGAAAGCCACTGCAAACAAGGTTTTGAGAGCTGGCTATTTTTGGCCAACTATGTTTAGAGATATTTATAAAAAGATAGCCACATGCCATGAATGTCAAGTGTTTGAAGGAAAGAGAAAGCTCATGCCAATGCCCTTGGTTCCTATTTATGTTGAAGCACCTTTCCAGCAGTGGGGATTAGATTTTATAGGGGAAATCCATCCTCCCTCATCAAGACAGCATCGCTGGATTCTCACAGCCACCGATTACTTTACAAAATGGATAGAGGCAATACCCACAAGGCAAGCAAATGATTCAGTGATTATTTCTTTCTTAGAAAATAATATATTATCAAGATTTGGTTGTCCAATCAAGATCATTACAGATAATGCTCAAGCTTTCAAGTCCAAAAGAATGATTAATTTTTGTCATCAGTATCACATCTCCCTGGGACATTCCACTGCTTATTATCCACAGGGAAATGGTCTGGCTGAGTCTTCAAACAAGAGTCTTGTGAGAATCATTAAGAAGCTGCTGCAAGAAAATAAAAAGGCTTGGCATTTGAAACTGAAATATGCCTTGTGGGCTGACCGAATTTGCACAAAGAGGTCCATTGGAACATCACCATATGAGCTTGTATATGGGGCAGAGGCTATATTTCCAACATCCCTCGGAGTACCAGTAATGAAACTGATTCAAGGATTAGAAGAGGAACCAAATGCTGTACAACGAAGGATCAATCAGCTAATAGCTTTGCAGGAGAAAAGGAATGAGGTGTTTGACAATCATCAACAAAACCAGAACAGGATCAAGAGAGCATTTGACAAAAAGATCAAAGAAGTTACATTCCAGATTCATGATAAAGTCCTGAAATGGGAAGCTAGAATTGAAGAGAAAGGTAAACATGGTAAATTTGAAAATTTGTGGAAAGGGCCATATCAAATTTCTGCTTTCCATGGGAATAACACCTACATTCTACAGGAGGTTGATGGAACACCATATGCTGGAGGACCTGTTAATGGCAGGTTCCTAAAGCATTACAATTGATTGAATCTTTGCCAAGTGTCTCACAAACATTGTATATAACCGTTTTATTAGTCTTTCTTTGTTGAAAATAAATGACAAGCTGAACAGGAAGCTCAAGCCCGAGGTGAAGGCCCACAAAGCTAGAAAGGGATGCTTGTCAACTCTGTTTATGTTTTCAGAAATTGGATAAAGCACTGGACCTACGAGTTCTTAGTGTACTACAGGAGCACACTATCCCAAGTGGAGCCACTGTTATCACTTAGAACTAAAAATTTGATGTATGTCAATTTCTATCCTAGTCCGATGACAAAGGTCTGTGTTAAGTTGATTTCGTTTTTTTTTCCCTCACTTAGGATTTGGAGTTTTAAAAAGTTTTTAGCTCGAACCATACTCAACTCCCATTGGTTCTCCTCCACCATCATTGTTCTATAGTCATATCTTGTCTTATCTGAGTCACCATGTCTTTTAGTAATTTCGCAGCGTAATCCCATTCGCCAGTTTCGCAGCGCAATCATGGATAAACGTTTTCGCAGCGCATCATGATTAGGCCGTTTCGCAGCGCATCATGAAAATTTAAAACTAACAGCACTGCGAAATCATGGATTCATGCATTTCGCAGCGAATCTTTCCCGAAATGTCAAGTCCGTTGGGTGAGTCATCAGCTATGTCCTCTCATGTCAGTTTATGTACTTCTCGTATCACGTTTGAACGCTCATTTGCCACTATCACCACCACTAGATCTGTTGATATGCACAGAGTATCATTCCCAAGGAATTTTACCGTGCATAAACCTTAATGATGGTCGTAAGTACTGCATGAGTGACAAATCTGCCCGATTATGTATTGAAAGGAAGAGTTTAAATTTCAAGCGAGGCTGATAATCAAGCGAGGCTGTTAATCAAGCGAGGCTAAATTAAAAAGGATCTGAATCACGATTTCAACCGGAGATGTTAGTCTTTGTATGTGAAGATCTCGAAGAAAGAATGGAGAAAAAAGAGCACAGATCTGGTAAATGTCAGAGGACTGAACCTGAGGGCCTCGGCATAACGTTGAGAGATGAAGGGGTGAAGAAAGCGTTTAAAGATGCCGGGTGCTGGAACTTTTGCAAAAAGCTACAAGGAGGACATGCGCAGGTAACTAAAGAATTTGCGCTAAACTTCACTGGTTTAAATTCAAAGGTAGCCATGTTAGAAGTGCAGGTTTCTCCAGAAGCAATATCTGTTGTGACAGAGATCCCAAGAGGACGAGAGGAATGGTTTAAGAATTTCAAATTTGACCTGAATCCTTGTAAGGAGTTTTTAAAGGATGCATATGTAAATGAAGATTTAACTAAAGCAGTGCCCAAGAGTTATGTCAAGGAACATTATGCTCTTCTACTCACCTGCATACAGAAATATTTAACCTGTGAAGGAAGGTACAACAAGGTTTATTCTTACCATTTCAAACTGCTTTTGCATTTCACTGGGAAAGTCTCCATAGACCTTCCTTTTTATTTGTTTCGCAGCTTGAGTAAGATGTGTGATAAGGTGCAGCTAAGGAAAGAGGACTGTGAAACCTCTTTGTTTCATCATGGTTTGATCAAGCTGCTGGTTTTAGATGGCCTCCAAAAGATAGACAGATACTGGAATTCTTTTATTTTCATGGCTGGATTCCAAAGCAAGACTGGCCTCACTCCACAACCAGCCAGAAAATTTACAATAGCTGAGCTCCAAAAAGAAGCAAGAGCTAAAAGGGTTCCAAAGTCACAGCTAAGAAAACCAGTGAAGCCACTAATAATTCAAGATCAACCTCAGAAAACAACAAAGGAAAAAAATCATGATAAGAAGACTATACCTGAAACAAGCACATCTGAAGCAGTCTCAAGGGTAAGGACAAGAAGCTAGATAAATAACGAAAAAGGTAAAGCCATAGCAGTTGAAGAGAGCCCAGTGTTTAAGGCAAGTTTGAATGATTTATTACAGGCTATTGAATTTGAGCAGTTTGAACCAGTCCGAATTGATTTGACACAGTCAGAGCAAGAAGGTACCAAGAAGTCTAAGGCCTCAAAAAGGCTTAAATTCGATGAGCCAGCTGAAGAATTCATTTTTAAACCCAGAAGACCTATAACAAGGAAATTCCAGCAAGTAAAGGAAGCACTGCCAAGAACAGAGGAAACAGGGAAAGGAACGCAAAGGGACACAAGCAAAATAGTCATCACATCTCAAGGAGATAATATAGCAACCATAAAGAGCCAATTAGAAGCAGCTAAATATGAGATTGCCAAATTGAAGAAAGCCGCTAGAAAACGTGCAGTCATATACACAAAGTATCGTAAAGCTCTATGGAAAGGTAGTGAAACCCTAGAAAACCAGTTGAATTCAGTGGTTGATGGCCATTCACAATTTCACACATGGACAGTACCAGCAATCAGAGAAGCTAGGTACATCAGAAGAATCAATATGCAACTGAGAGCTGGGAATAAAGCTATGAAGAAACAAATTGAAGATCTGAAGGCACAGCTAGGTCAGCTACCTGCTAAATGAGTTTTGAGGCCAAGTAAGATTTTGTTTAAATTTTTGACAAATTTGCTTGATTTATCTTTTTGAGGAAACATTAAGCTCTGTGCGACATGTGTAAAGTTTAAAGAAGTTTTGGGCAATCAAATACTCGGCTAATAAGGGTCTCAGGGCAAAAGCAAGCTGTTTTTTTTAAGAAAAAACTCAGCAGTTTCATAGCGCGCTACGAAACTGCTGTAGGTGATGATTTTAACGCAAACAGGCAGTTTTGAATTATGAGCGGGAATTTTGAAAGGGAAACACCTAAAGGGTGTGCAAAAAATCAGCTGGAGAAACAATAGTCAATCAGATCAGGACAGGTGGATGCTTAAAAAAGGTGGAATATTTCAACCCAAGTTTAAAATTTCTGTTGTAAAGCCCCTTTATCACCGTTCAAGAGGTATCAAACGATTTGCATACAAGGAACTTTTGCCTGCACACATCTTCATCGATGAAGCTTACAACGCATCAAGAACGTGGCAGTTTTCCATGTTTTGGGTTATTAAAGGCTAGAAGACATGCTTCTATACATTCGAACTTTTTGAGGAAAACTGAAGCCGAGAAGCAAGGGAAATCTCCTAATACTTCTGAGCAGTTAAAAGATTCAGCGTTCAAGGTCAATATGGAGCATTAAACATCCAGCTCACCCAAATCGAAAGAAGACCAGGTGTCAAAGAACAAGGAGAAGCCATTATGCATGGAAAATGGAGTTAGAGTCATAGTTAATTTATAACTCTTAAAAAACTCCAGTCAGTACTTTATTGTATTTATTAGTTAGTTAAATAGTTGATAGGTGTCATTAGAGGTAGTTATCGAATTCCCCTCATGCTGGAGGAGGAAGATCGAATCAGTTAGAATAAGGACTCTATATATAGCTGAAACAACAATGTAATGAGGGTTGGGAAATTTTATAACAAAGCATTTTTTTGGCTTATGTAAAGACAGAGTTTCAGTAATATAATTTGGCCGCTTTACTTCTCAGGATTCATGAAGGATTTCTATGTTCAGAATGTGTGATTTTATCCTTTCCTTAATGTCTTTTATAGTTGCATAGATGTATAATCACTCATAATTCACTGATTGTGCTCTGATTTCCTGTACGCATTTATGAGTTGTGGTTCCATATGTGTTATGTTCTGAATACTCAAATGCTGAATGCCCTGACTTCTATGTAAAGGCAGTATCATTGTTTACTGAGGTGTTGTTGACTCCATAGGCCCAATGGAAACTTGTTTAATGTTTTTCCACCATCCATATTTATCACAGATATATCACAAAGAGTTAGCCATCTTATCTGAAGTAAAAATCATTAATCCATTCAGAGAGAGCCCTCTCAGGTTGAGGAGGCTAAGCCTCAACCTAAAGTAGGTCTGAAATAGTTACTTGAAGTCTTCCTGGTCAGCAGCCTTCCAGGGCCTGATTTTGAGATAACATCTGGGATGAGGGATCCATATATAGATGATTGCAGGGGGGTGAGTCAGTTTCTGAGATTTGATTAGTGTCCTCTCTCTGATAGTTCTTGATTCCACTTGGAGATTGATGATCTCTTACTCAACCCTAGGCGAATTCAGAGAAGCAAGTGTCACAGGAGAAGTTTCTGGAAGATTCCATGATCATCCACCTCGCAAATTGACTCTGCCATTTGTCCACTCTCGCCCATCGCACCCCATAGCAGGGGTTTTCAGTATGCATCGCACCTCCCGTGTGCATTTAGGTGGGATGCATTGCACTTTGACCATGGAGCAGGTGAGATGGTCCAATTTTGACCAGTTCTGAGCAGTTTTTCATGGAGAACTTCTGGGAGATGATGTAATCAGCTGACCTTATTCTTTTAGGGGTTGGAACAACACTTTTAGGGACTTAGGAGCCCTTGGTTTATGGACATATATGATTGGGGTTGCAGTGCCCAAAAGTTCCTATAACAGTTGCCCCCTAAAGCATAAGGTCGTTAATCTTTTGATGTCGAGTGAAATGCTTTATCATGAGGATCCGAAGTTTTTTCGAGCTAGAAGGCGACCTGTAATAATATACAATACAATACATTATCTTCATAATATTTTCATGATATAGCTGAGGTAGGTATTCCCATGCTCAGCTTTATAAATTCATTTTCATGTACATAAGACAGACAATCATTTGTGTGCAGACTGATGATTCTGGTAGAGCCATCATCCCTTAGATTGGATGATTATATGTGCAGCAATGATGTACATTTGATGTCTTTATTTTGCTAAATATATATTATAGCCTGGATGGATGAAATTAGATTCGGGGTCTTCAATCTCGTTTGATATTCATTCAAAGTACAAGTTGATCCATGTGAGAGATGATCTGGAGTCGAACATGGAAATACATCGCCTGATTACCAACCATTGATGTAAGCTGTTAACAGGTGCGAGAGGAATCACCGATAATGATGATGACCCTCAAGGTACGACAATACAATTCACGTGGTGTGAAAAAGGGACTTGGTGTTGAACACCATGCAAAATCTTTCGGTCGAAGGCCATTGATGTAAACCTGTCGCTGGAAGTGAGAAACTTGCCATTGAGGCATGCAAGCTTCAAAGTACTGAAAAGGTTGTTCCTAGATCGACTTCCTGGATAATGAGTTGATGTCGACAAGAAGCAATCCATCATAGGAGGGCCTTAATGAATCCCACATCTACGACACGGAACGGAGCAAATGATTTTAATCGAGGTGAAAACAATCTGATGATATAAGGTTCAGGGTGGCAGTCATGAAAGGATGGAGCGTAAATGTATTGCAGTGGATGAGACACAGGTGAATTCTCTGAGTGACTTCTCTTGAACATATCAGCGACACTGACATGATGGATTGGTAGCATTAATCCCAAATGTGGATGGTGTGATGGACCAATGGTGATATGACCAGTGAACGGAACAACCCAACCCGACTCGGATGCGGAGTGAAAGTGTCATTTTCAAGAGCGACCTGCTACCAAATAAGTTTCTTCAAGTTTTCTTCCCAATTTTTCCCCAGTCATTGATGACCAGAACCTCTTTATTTTTGTCAAGCTTGAGGAGGATAACATATTCTTGTTCTATAATTTGCCCTTCGGGCAAACCCATCGCTATGTTTTAACGAGCCTAGCGATAGTGAAACTCCTTCTTGTCTATATCGACAGGTTTGTCGCTATTCGGTTTTAACGATTTTAACAACAAAGATAACTCGATTCTTTTCAATTTTAGAGAGTCTGAAATGGACATAAAGAAAACTCCAATAATCCTTTTTCATCTTATAATCCATTAAGTCCGAAAAAGTATAAAATAATACAAAAGGGATGAATTTTCGGTAATTTTAATGAGCCGAACAAAACAAGCGCTTGATCATTTTGTGTAATAATCCCTCAGGTCCAAAAAGATTAAAATCTAGAGGAGGGATAGCACTTCCGGTCACTTTAACGAGCTGGAGAGGCTAATTGCTCGGCAATCTTTTCATATTTTATGAGTCAGATGAAAAGAGCTTAAAGGAGACTCGTTTTTCGAGGAACTAGTGATAAATTCGGGTAGCAGCTGATTCCAGGTTAGGTTTAGAATTTTCCAATCATGGCAGTGTCACGAGGATGGATAACAGGATCACTCTTCGCAGTTGTTCCTCAAAAAGGGTAAACAACCAAATGGAGGTGAATGATCGGCCAAAAAAGAGTGGAGGTGATGATGAGAACATGACCAAGGCTCAAAGTTTGATGATAATACATTCACGATGGTTATTTACTAGAAATTGGTTCATTTTTTAATGAATGAGCTTAAACTCTGGGGGAAACATTTGCTCATTGCTTATGTTTAATTTTTAATGAGCTTGAACTCCACATAAAAACTGCTCAATACAATGGTCATTGATTACCTTGATTTTCCCATTGACAACTTTGTTCCTTCAAAGGTTGTACTGCCTAATCAATTGCTTCATCAAACTAGTTAGAAACGAATAATATATGCTTGAAAAATGAGTCAAAACACTAATATTTTACTTGAATTATGTGAAAAGTAATTTAAAAGTGGTTTTTACCTCTCATTTTACCATTTCATTTGAACTTTGGTTTGTTGGAGCTTTGGAGGTGCTTTCCCCCTTGATTTTCACTAGTTGATTCCGAGAGATTCGGTGGACGATTCTCGGTGCCGTTTGGACCAGGTAAGAGCTAAACCTGAGCTCTTCAATTTCATTCTTTCCTTTTTGAACTCTGAGCATGTTTCCTGGTTTTCCTGAGCCCCTAGGGTTTGAAGAATTTGCCCTGGCTCCATCGCACCTTTCCTATATCGAAAAGTGCGATGCATACTAGCCTAGCCATTAGCCAGTCAGCATGCATCCCACCCAGTACACTGTTGGGGGTGCGATGGGCGCAAGGAGGGAAACTTGTGCATAGTTTTTCATGGAATTTTTTGCCTGTTTTTCACCAAATCAGGATCCTGACTCTTCTCTTGTTTGTTTTCAGAGATTCATCGGAGCAAAATGCCTGTTACATGGCGAGAACGTGAGCATGAAGAAGAGGACATGCTTGATTTACATGATCCAGGTACGATAACTGCACTGCAGAACTGTGGCCTACTGAAGTTTTTCGCATCTCTAGCATGAGGCAACAAATCAACTTGTTGCAATATTTTCTCGATGCATGGGAGCCTACTGACCAGGTGTTCCAAATTAGGGGAAAATCCATCCCCTTGATTGTCGTGGACATCTATTTTTTGACCGGTTTATCAAGGCGTGGTGCCCCTATCTCATTATCAGGTTCGGCCCGTGGGGGTGAATCTGTGAGAGATTACATTCACCGGTATTGTAGAGAGGGATCTCAGACGAGTAAGGAAGGAAAAATAAATATCCGAGACATCACTAATAGGTCCTTGAGGACCATTCTGTTCACTTTTGCTAGATTGGCTGGTAGTGCGGCTCTTCATGTGGCCAACAGGTCTTATATGCAGTATGCCTTGGAATGCCTTGAACCAAAGGTGTTCAACTGGTGTGATGCAGTACTCTCTGTGATGAAAGAACAACTGACCAAGGTAAAAAATGGAAGATTGAAGAACTTTGGTTATGGTTCTATTTTGACCGCTTTTGCCTTGGAAAAGATCCCACTGATGCAGCCACAATATATTCACTTGGTTTACCTCCACTGGCTGAGCCACGAATGCAGAGATGGGTTGACATCAGGGCCCAACATGCGAGTCAGTCCTGGATTTCTTTCTCTGATACATTCTTTGAGTGGTTCAACGTCAGCAGATGGTTTTTGCCGAGTGTCCATATGCTGGTATGGATTTTCGGGGTGATTCAGATTTGGCACTGCCGGCTAGTGAGCAATGGGGTTCAATAGGTAAATTCTCTGACCAAATTCCTTTTTATTTCTTTTCATAATGTTATTATATTTTCTTTACTATGACTAATCAAAACTCATGCACTCATGCAAACATTGAACCAGTCCGGCTAGCAGTACGTCCGAGAGCGCCAGTTGCCGCTCCAGCAGGAGAGGTTGTGGGGAGGGCTATCCTTCACGGCCTTGATGTGGCCAAGACTCGTTCAGCATTGCAGGATTAGGTCGAGGGTCTCACTCTTGGTATTCCGTATGTGAGGACCGATGAGCTGCCTCTTAGGCTGCAGCGACATACTACTGGCGTGCCAAGTCGATGGACTCAGCTTTTACACAAGATTGCACAGGCGGTGACTTGTTATCATCAGCACCATTAGACTAGGGTGCCCCCTAGCATTTTGAGTTTCGGGTCATCTGACCAATTTTTCCTTGTTTACAGAACATTATGTGCAAACCACAAACAGTTATATATATATTTTTGATTTTCGGAGTTTTATTTTGGTTAAGTTACATGATCCTCATGCAAATATTGATGAAATGCTTCTTTTATAAATGTTTCAAATGTCTATCTAACACATAATTTGCCAGTGATTCTGTTAATGTGTTTAAGTTTATGGAAATATGCTAATATTGAATAGAATCAAACTGTCTTTCCAAAATCTTGACCCTTAGGAACATGCGATAGATAGCAGGATTTCAGACGGAGAAGATACCGGTGAGTTGTAGGATGACGAGTTGTGAGTCTAGCCTGACAACAAGTCAACGTATGCCATGTGTGATGGCATCAGAGAGGAATTCTTTCAACGCGCTATATTCAATGATGTTATTTGTTGACCGACCAATACATACCCCTCTGAAACTTACTAACTCGCTGCTTGGATCAAAAATGGCCTAGGCCGCAGAAGATAGGTTCCGCGAACTACGACTCGCTCCATCGGCATATGCAAAAAACAATTCCAATAGGTTCAACATCTGCAAAAAATGTAAAAAATAGATTACCTGACCAAAATAATTACCCTTAGCGAAAACAAAAATTTAACAAAAGCATATGGGTTACTACATTGAATCATGCGTAGTAATGCTTAAGATACAACCTGTTATGGGGTTGCGCCAGTGGAATCCCATCATAATCCACTAACTCATAGGCCCCTTTTGCTAATACATGTTTAACAATATAGGGGCCCATCCACAAAGACTTGAATTTACCTGCTCCCAATTTATGAGATTCCTGGTCGTAAAGTAAGACCAAGTCACCTTCTGAGAAGACACGGGGTTTGACATTCTTGTCGAACTGTGCCTTGACTTGTTTCTTATGGGATTCGTTAGCCAAAGCGGAATCACGATGGGTTTCATCCAATTGGATTAGTTCCAAGAAATGAGCCTCCTCTTTTGAAGTTACAGGGAGAAGGTCGACTGCGAGTTTGAGGGACGAGATTTCACACTGAATTGGTAAGATTGCTTCTAGGCCATACACCAGTTGAAAGGGTGTAAACCTGGTTACATTCCTTACCGATGTTCGGTATGCCCACCAGGTTGAGTACAGGATCAGATGCCAACTCCTTTTGTGGACTCCAATCATCCTTTGCAGCATCTGCTTTAGGACCTTGTTGATTGCTTCAACTTGTCCATTGGCCTACGGGTAATATGGCGTAGAGCTGTGATGGGACAACCCCAATTTGGCAGCCAATTCAAGCATCATGTGATTGCGAAAATGCGATCCATGATCTGTGAATATGGCCTGTGGAACGCCGAATCTAGCAACTACATGATCGAAAAAGAAAAGGGCAACCGTTTTTCCAGTGTTGTTTAATGTAGGCATCGCCTCAGTCCATTTGGTAAAATAGTCTACCGTGACTATGATATACCCATGCCCCCCGATCGAGGTGGGGTTACATGTCATGAAATATATGCCCCATTTGATGAATGGCCCAACAACAACTACTGGTTGTAGGGGTGAGGGTGGTCTTCTAGTTTTTCTATCGAAAATTTGACACGCATGGCAACTTTTGACTGTGGTTATGCAATCTTTGAACATTGTTGGATAGAAGTATCCTGCTCGTAAAAAAATTTGTGCCGTAGCGTAACCAAATTGATGCCCCCCACACACGCCTGAATGGTAATCATTTAGGACTTTTTCGGCCTCCTCATGTGTGAGGCACCTCCTCAGAACTGTATCGACACCACGACGGTAAAGCATATCACCGATGATCATGTAGTCTTTTGATTGGTATCGAATATGTCTTTGTTTCGAGCGAGAGGTATTGGACCTATCTTTTTGGGTTTGGAGATAGATGATTATATCTCCATACCACGGATTGCTTGAAGATATTAGAAACAAAGATTCATCCACGATAGTTCCTTCTGATGTTTCATCGTTGGACGACGATGGGAGATCGCATAGTAATTCCGCAAAAACCAGGGATTTCTTCAATTTTGATTTTACAAATTCCAGATCAAACTCTTGAAGAATTGCTATCCATTTTGAATATTTTCCCCCCAGCAACTGTCGCGACAATATATAAGTCATGGGGTTGCAATCTGACAAAATGGTAGTTTTTCGAAAGAGGACATAGTGTCGAAATATCTGTATCGCTTGAACAGCTGCGAGAGCCAACTTTTCAACGTAGGAATACTTGCTTTCTGTATCATTTAAGTTTCTACTCAAATAATATATAGGATGTTCAATTCCATTTTCTTCTTGAACTAAAACCATTGCAATGATTGTATCCGTTGCAGCCAGATATAGGTTAAAGTCTTTTTGATAATCAGGAGCATACATTAATGATGCTTTTATTAGCGATTCCTTTAATGGCATCAAAGGAAGCTTGCGCGACCTGATCCCAGACGAAGGGTACTTCTTTTTTCAATAGATGTGTATAATCTTTACCAAGTTCGGCGTAATTTGGAATGAACCTCCTTAGAAAGTTCGCTTTCCCTTGGAGTTTTTGAATCTGAAGCAAATTTTAAGGTGGAGGCAAATTTATGATTTCCTGAACCTTACATGGGTCGAGATGAATCCCGTCCTTTGAGACTACAAATCCAAGCAAACGACCAGAACTAACACAGAACACACATTTGTGTGGATTGAGTCGTATCTTGTAGTGTCGGCAACGTAGAAATATCGCTCTCAAATGCTGTGGATGATCGGTCCGCTTTCGCGAATGAGCCGGAAGATCGTCGAGATATGGTTGAATGATGTTTTTGATGTCACGGAAGGCATAATTCATTGCCCTCTGAAATGTTTCCCCTGCGTTCTTTAAACCAAAGGGTAACTTGCGATATGCAAATGTGCCCCACAGAAAAATAAATGCAGTCTTTGACTAGTCCTGTGGGTGGATATTTATTTGATTATACCCAGAGAATCCATCCATAAATGAAAAGATTTCACATCCAGCGCATTCATCAATTATCTGGTCAATAAAGGGTGTAGGGTAGTTGTCTTTTGGACAAGCTTGATTTACATCCCGATAATCGAAGCACACTCTAATTGTTCCTTGTTTTCTCGTTACAGGAACAATGTTTGATACCCAATCGGTTAGAGGAGCCAGGTAAATAAAACAAGCATGGAGAAGTTTTTCAACTTCTGCCTTGATGGCAGTGGCTTTCTTGGGGTGCACCTGCCGTAGCCGTTGTCGTACTGGTTTGACATCTAGATACATCTTTATTTCGTGTTCAACTATACTCGAGTCAATGCCTGGCATTTGATCATATGACCAAGCAAAGACATCTCTGAATTCGCGAAAAAGAACTTTTTATATTTCCAGTTCTGAAGGAGAACAACATTTTCCAACATAAACATTCTCCACAACATCTGCTTTGGTATAGATATTTATGGTGATAGTCTCTTCAATATTGGACAAGTTTCGCTCGAAATCCACCGTGTTTACAGTATTTGATAGGAAATCAAAAACTGAAGGATGATGAAGGTCATCAGGAGTCTCTTCTTGACAATCCGGAAGATGGGAACGATGGTGGTAATCTTCCCATGTCGCCTTGTCAATTATCATTAACTGAACAATTCCTTCGTCTGTGTAATCTACTTGCGACCAAGGATCTGAAGGGGTTCCATATTCTTAGACCTATCTATCCAAACGCTTGATGAGCGTTTATTTGGGTTTGCCTCCCATGCCAAAAACATTGATTGCTACAATATTTCTATTGGTCTTGGAGGCAATACCTGTAGATTATCCATGCTAATGTCATTTTCTGAGATCTTTTGAATAGAAGATATCATATTGCAGGTTCCTACCGTCACCACTTCTGCCAGATTGTTTGGAGGTGGGAGGGAAAAAGTCCGCATTAATATAGGGTATTTTAGGAGGCCTACTCCAATATTTTGAAGCGAATGGGGGCTTCCATGGATCATCAGAATGCTTCCCGTAGCTTAGGAACTATTGGGGAGAAATGTTTGTTGGTCGAAGATTGTAATTCCCCCTTGAAAGGGAAATGCAATCTTCCTGAAGTAGGTTGACACAACCGTAGCCATAGCATATATCCAGGGCCTTCCCAGTAGGATGTTGTAATCGAGGTTTCCGTCGATTACTTCAACATCTATTTCTATTGTTCCCCCCCCCCCCCCCCCCAGTTCAACTTGCAAGTTACTTAAAATCCCATATGGGGTATATTTTCATCCATCAAATACTTTTAATGTCGTCGAAGATCGCGACAAGGTTGGAGATCCTAAAGTTTTCCAGCAACTCATCAACATAAAGGATGATATCCTTTGTGATTAAAGGACACAAGATTAGAATCCTTTGGGTCAATCCCACCTATTGCTGATAATAAAGCCTGCTTTTGGGAGGGGCAATTTTGCAGTACCTCAAGTGTCAACATAGCGGATGGCGATTGGGCCAGATCTTCCACTATATTATAATGTTTTGTTGTTGTGGCACGAGGATTAAATGTCAACTTGTGTACTACTCCCTTTGGTGGTTTTATGGTTAGCTCTGGAATGATGGGCGGCACAACTTCTGTTGAAGTTGTCCTCGAACTACTAGGTTGATCTTTATCCTTGTTGTTCAACAACTTTGGATTCCCGTAATCTTTATTCCTTGTTGTTATCAAAGCATCATTTTTCCGCTTTGAAACCGACAACATCAGTACTTGTGACGGGGAAGCATTATCACTGGCAACCAGATTTGTTCTTGGATTTGGAAACGGATCAGTTAATACCGCCTAGGTTTTTGAATTCTTGAAGAATTTTTTAATCTTAGCTTTATATGGACAATCTCTTATCCAATGATCCTCATCACATATAAGACATGGAAAATTTGGTTTCTTATCTCTAGAAGGGTTTGTAGAAGATATTTCGGGTGATGATTCCTCCTGTTTCTTCTTCTTCCCTTTGTTTTTCTTCTTGCCTCCTGGTTGCTTGGTTAATTTGTCGTTGTCAGTTGAGATGGCATTTACTTCTGAGGCAAGAAGTTCTTCATTTTCATTTTGAATAGAAATCTTGCGGGCCTTTTTAGATGTAGTCATTGTTGATTTCGTGTCTATCGTACCAATCACGCCATCGCCGGCATGAGAGTCATTGTTCGATTTAGGAGGAGGAGGAATGGAAAATTCCAGTCTGGGAACGTCAGGGATTTTATTGTAGAGCGTGCCAGACTGAGTATAAATCAATTCTAAATATTGCGCATGAGAAATAACTTGCTCTTCAGTGATGACTCCTCCCTTTACCACATCTTCTGTAATGGAAGGTAATAATGACTTAATAAACCATTTAGCTAAAAGCTGATCAGGAACGTACATTTTTACCATTCTACGACGATGTCACCACTCATGAATATGATCGGATATGTGAGTGTCCGATGTTTGCTTAAAATGGGTAAGTTATGTTCCCATTTCGTACCTTATGGGTAGCTGAAAATGGGTTAAAAAGGTTGTGGCTAGGGTACTGATGTTATCAAACGAAGCTCTAGGTAATTCGATATACCATTTTGCTGTTGGACCAGTTAACGTTCTCTGAAAAAGTTGAAGCCTAATCAAATCATCGTTTAGGGTGTTTGATGAGCACCATAAATGAAAGGTCATCACATGATTCGACGGGTCTTCACCCAGATTTCCATTAAATTTAGGAATATCTGATGGAAGTTTATGCAGAATCGCTGGCCACCAAGGGGCATAAGTAATTAGATCGTTCATTAGCCGATTTAGATCCGGTAACTCTAAAGTCGCCACGAATGGTAATTGTTGATTCAGGTTTGGCGAAGCATACCCAGGATAAGATGGAATTGCTTGAGCAATTGGTCTTTGCATACCAGCGTAATGCATTTGATGTTGGTAACTTTGGTAAGGTTGATGGGCATAACCATTATAGAATGGTTGATTTTGACCATTTTCAATATATGGCTACCCATTATTTGCAAATACTTGTTGCTCAGATCCTTGGTAAACTTGTTGGAATTGCGGTTGTTGATATTGCACTAGCCATCGTTGTGAAGCCATGTGTTGTTGTCCAATACTGGCTGTTTGACCAAGATGAGGGGTAATTGTACTCGTTTGGGCCTGTGTCATTCCACTAGTTGGCGATTGTGGTTGAGTCGCAGGGATAAGAGGCTGTTGCATTATGACCTAAGAAACCTGAGGTTGGCATACAACAGGCAACGCTTGTACTTGCGACACCATCACAATAGTCAGCGTAGTTGGTATATTTGACATAGGTAAACATTGCTGCATCGAGTATACAACTATTGGTTGTTGAGGCAGT
The DNA here is from genome assembly GCA_031772625.1 of Pinus tabuliformis. Taxonomy (NCBI): domain Eukaryota; kingdom Viridiplantae; phylum Streptophyta; class Pinopsida; order Pinales; family Pinaceae; genus Pinus; species Pinus tabuliformis. Next base: position 1,253,887,130 of record CM062818.1, on the reverse strand, counting down.
ATTGGCACCCAACCGCTAGACATAATTCCAGCATAACCTGAATTTTGTTGTGAACTCTCGTATGGTTGTTCTCCCGGAGGAGAAAATGAAAGGGTATATTTCCCCCCATATAGCAGTAATCCGGTACTCAAAGGAATGAATTGCCCTTGAGGACAAGACTGCCCAAATTGACACCGTGAAGGATCGATTTGCTGAGACTCAACATAAGAGGTCTTAGATATTATTCCGGATGAACAAACAGGCATGGACCATACTGTCGAAGTAGCCCCTGAGTGGGCCCCATTTAGCGATTGAGAGCTAGTTGGGACAGATGGTATGCCGACAAACATTGTTGGAGTGACAGCAGGAAGTTTTTCCATCACTGTGTTAGATGACACAGTCCTAGATGTCAATGGTTGTTCAAACATTTCTAGTCTATCCAAAATATTTCCTAGCGATTCTACAGGAGCTTCCGATAATGGTAGACTCATTTCTAATGAAGAAGGATATAGGGTGATCCCGATTCTAAATTGCGATGGAGTACTAGATGGAGGATCCTCCACAATCTCTTCTATAGCAATCAGACCAGGTGGAAGAGGTACACTATCAGGTTCGTAAAATATTTCTGGTGTTGAAGAAGGTATAGATTCTGTAGCAACAAATTTTTGGGGAATAACACCTTCTGAATCAGCTGTAGATGGAGTTGGTTCAGTAATACAAGTGTTTACCTTCACACTAGGATCATCTCTACTGCCCTTTGGTGGCTACGGAACTTCTTCTGTAAAGGCAAGGATACCATAAATATTTGGAGTAACCGGAGTCTCCGATGATGTTGGAACACTTGTTCCAACTTTACCAGGGGATTTTGAACCGGTTAAACGAGTTCGTTTCGTCCGTAACAATTTTGATTCTGGAGACAAAGACGGTTGACTCGTAAGCCTCCACGAATGACGGGGTTTCAATTGACTTTCTTCAACGATTGTGGATTACTCGATCAACTAAAAATGAAGGGGAAATATGTTTCCGAATTAAATTAATTTTAGACACTTTGACACAACTTGTTTTTTCAATTTTTAAGAGTCGAGAAAAAACAAAAATGACTCTAGTTGCCATCGATTTTTAATGAGCTTGAAGTGACAATTGCTCAGATGGACCTCTTCATTTAAGGAGTCTGAAAAGGAATGAAAGAGACTACACTAGAAGTCTAGATAGATGGATTACCAAACCAATCGCAAAACTATAGAATACTTTTTACGGTACGACAGTCAATATTCCCGAATGTTGTGTTCAGTGCATTGCGATCAATAGGGCGGCAGACACGGCTTCCTATGGATAAAGGATATAGCCTATTGTGGTCTCCCAATATATACTTGAGGGTACGTGGGAGCACAAGTCCGTACTGGCACTTGTCGTCTCAAAGTGGAGGAATCACCCAACCAGCAATGAAAACAACAGTTACTAGGCTTTACGACGCTGGAATACGTCTCTAGCCTAGACTTCTAAATGTTGTGCAATAGGTTCCAAAGTGTTTTTAGATTCATTAAATTTATTTTGCAATTGATCTTGTTTAAGCAATTTTCCTTTCAGGTTCACTGTGTGATGTAGATATACAATTCCTAAAATGCAACCTAAGATGATAAACAATCGTTTAATCTTCTTTTTGCAATGAAAATCCTAGCTACTAAAGAAAGAGAGATGATATTCTTTCAACATAGAGCAGAGAGCACACACTATATGCATTGTCCTAAATCAAACCAACAATCTAAATGCAAATTCACATGAATGTATTTGTTTTCATCCTTCTTAATGTGTGAATGATAAAAAGAAAGCTAAGCGCAAATATGAATTATTTTTCAAAGCGACATTACTAACAAGCTTATTTTCAACACAATGACAACATTTTGCGATTTGGAACTGAAAACTTGCTTTCGACACTTGAAAAGCTACTAATTCAAATCAAATACAAGAGTAACAGTGTAATTGACTATCAAGAACAATCGGATTCTCTTCTATGACTGAAAACGACACTTGCGACACTTCCAAATCAAGAAATGACAGTTCAATTACGCTACTTCTTTGTAAAAGAGAACTGAAAATGGTTCACAATACAGAAAAACATTTACAGTTCTTTTCACAATGGAGTTTGAATAATGGCAAGGAAGGGGGTTTCCACAGAGGTATACTGACTACAGACAGCAAAACTCCTGAATAGAGTTGAAAAGAGTGAAGAAAAACCAAAGTATGGAGGCAAAATTAGCATTCTCTGACCATTGCACCTGTTACACAGGGATTCTAGTATGCATCCCACCTACAGCACTTGGGAAGTGCGATGCATATTGATATCCTTGAAGAGAGGATGCGATGGTAGAGTGTGAGACTTTTGATCCAGTTCTTGATCACAGTTTGCAGCACAGTTAAGGGATTTAGGCTGAGCAAGCGATAATCATTAAATAAATCACAGGGGTCGATCTAAGGAGGTTACTAGAGCCACCACAAGGGCAATTAGGATGTTTACAAATCAATTGTTCAGTTTATAAACAAAACCTGGAGATAGACTGAAGCAGCATTGATCTACTTTTCACTTGCATAGCAAATGCAGTTCGAAGGCTAGCTGGCTTGACTTCAAGCTCCGTCTGTAAGTTTATAAAACCAACAAGTATAGAAAATCAAACAAGCTATTTGCTCCCCAGCAGAGTTGCCATTTTGTTATCGGGAAATCTAGTGTCTATGCAGAGCTGCTAGTCCCACTAAGACTGGTAGCTATCTTAGAAACAAACAAACTAAAACTACTTTCGTTTTCCTTTATGAGAAGTAGATAAGAGGGGAACAAAGGAGACCAACCTCTGTCTTGCGCTTGGTTCCTTGCTTGATTCCTCTCCCTTCTGATAGATCTTTGACACTCGCTTCCTCGTCTACCTAGCTTCAAAGAGCACCTGTAGAATCAAAGCAGCATAACACTATCCAAGAACAGAGATCTATTATCACAAACAATATAGGACCATATATATATATTGACCACACAAATGCATATATCATCAATCATACAAGAATGTGGAGGAAAAATGGAATAGCTTTATTAATATCAAGAATAGAAAGAGGATTACAACCAATTGTTCTGACCCAGCATCATCCTCTCGGCAAGAAATCCCTTCTTCACCTCATGAAAAGCTTATATCACCCAACACTATGATGTTACACCAAGAAACCAGCAACACTTCCTTACAAGATACAAAATTCCCGCCCCTGGATCTCTGGGATGAGGGATCCATATATAGATGATTGTAATCGGGTGAGTCAGCTTCTGAGATTTGATTAGTATCCTCTCTCTGATAGCTCTTGATTCCACTTGGATATTGATGATCTCTTACTCATCCCTAGGCAAATTCAGAGAGGCAAGTGTCACAGGATAAGTTTCTAGAAGATTCCATGATCATCCACCTCGCAAATTGACTCTGCCATTTGTCCACTCTCACCCATTGTACCCCATAGAAGGGCTTTTCAGTATGCATTGCACCTCCTATGTGCATCTAGGTGGGATGCATTGCACTTTGACCAGGAGCAGGTGAGATGGTCCAATTTTGACCAGTTTTGAGCTATTTTTCATGGAGAACTTCTGGGAGATGATGTAATCAGCTGACCTTGTTCTTTTAGGGGTTGGAACAACACTTTTAGGGACTTAAGAGCCCTTGGTTTATGGACATTTATGATTGGGGTTGCAGTGCCCAAAAATGTCTATAACACCACTGTAAGCAAGAGCAAGGAGGAAAGAAAGTAGAAGTGGAAAGCAAGAAAGGCTAACACTGAACAGAAAGGAAAAGCCTCATGCACTCACTGTAAAAAGGAGGGGCATGATGATGAGCACTGTTGGATTCTGCATCCAGAGCTGAGACCTAAGAAGTCTGAGGGCAAGAAGAAGAAAGATGTTGCAGCTATTTAGAAGGATTTGGGGTTAGACTGGGGAGATGAAATAATCATAGCAGCGATAGGTATAAAGGGTTATCTACTTTAGAGAATGTTGAAATCAAGAAGCAGGTGTAGGAGTTGCTTGAGAAAGAGTTCATTAGGCCTAGCACATCACCATGTGGGTCACCAATCGTTTTGGTGAAAGAAAGATGGCTCGTGGAGAATGTGCATTGATTACCAAGCACTGAATAAAATAACGATCAAAAATCATTATTCCCTTCCTCGCATAGATGATCTTTTAGATCAATTGAAGGAAGCTGTTTATTTCACCAAGTTGGATTTGCACAGTAGATACCATCAGGTTAGAGTTGTAGAGCAAGATGCATGGAAGAATGCTTTCAAAACAAAGCAGGGATTGTATGAATGGTTGGTTATGCCTTTTGGCTTGACCAATGCCCCTGCTACTTTCATGAGATTAATGAATGACGTACTCAGACCTTTTCTTGATGATTTTTTTATTGTGTATCTGGATGACATTCTGATTTTTAGTAAAACGTGGGAAGAACATTTAAAGCATGTTAAGTAGACATTAGATGTTTTGAAAAGAGAAAAAATTTATGTGAAACTCTCCAAATGTGAATTTGGCAAAACCTCTCTAAATTATTTGGGTCATATAGTAGGGGGAGGTGAATTGAAAATAGATCCCTCTAAAGTGGCAGTCATTATAAACTAACCTAAACCCAAGTCTGCTATAGAAGTGAGGAGCTTCTTAGGAGCAGCACAGTATTGGAGAAAGTTCATTTCAAATTTCTCCTCAATTGCAACTCCCTTATATGCTTTGACAGGATTGAACAAGGTGTTCCAGTGTGGAGGCCAACAACAGAAAGACTTCGACACCTTGAAAGAAAAAATTAGTACAACACCCATACTAGCACTGTGAGATCTACAAAGACCATTTGAGATCCAAACTGATGCCAGTGACTATGCCATCGGAGTAGTGTTGACACAGCACAGTAAACCCATACGCTATCATTCTAAGACTTTTAATCCTGCAGTAGTTAACTATCCTACCTATGATAAAGAATTGCATGCATTAGCTCAGAGTGTGAAAAAGTGGAAACATTACTTAATGGGAAAAGAAACAGTAATACATACTGATCATCAGCCACTTCAATATCTACACTCCCAAACTAAGTTGCAACAATCAAGACATTACAGATGGATGGGTTTTCTACAACAGTTTAATTTAGTCATCAGATATAAAAAGGGCATACATAACAAGGTTGCATACATGTTATCTAGACCCATTATAAATGCATCTACCATATTTAAGCATAATTTTGTGCTACATGAAAGCTACATAGAACAGTATGCTTAGCATATGGACTTTAAAGATGTATATGCAACTTTGAGTCAAGGAAAAAGAGTAGAAGAATTGGACTATCATGTGAGGGACCGACTCTTATACCATTGTGGGAAACTCTACATTCCATAAACTGAGAGAGCAAAGATAATTAGGGAAGCACACACTTCTCTGATATCAGGTCACTTCGGGGTAAGTAAAATAGTTGCATAGCTGCAAAGGTTCTGTTATTGGCCAAGAATGAGTGATATAGTTTCTAGATATGTAAATGGGTGTGCTATGTGTGCTAAAATCAAGCCCAGCAACAGAAAACTAGGCTTGTACACTCCATTTCCAGTTCCTTCTCACCCTTGGGAAAGCATTTCCATCGATTTTGTTGGAGGAATACCTAAATCTAGGAAAGGTCATGATTATATATATGTTGTTGTGGATAGGTTTAGAAAAATGTGTATTTTGATACCCTGTAGTAAACAGATTACAGCTGAAAAAACTGCAATGTTATTCTTTGAACATGTATGGGTTGATTTTGGATTACCCGCTTCTATTATATCTGATCGAGACACCCGATTTGTGGGGAAGTTTTGGTCCAGTCTGTGGGAAATAATGGACACCAAATTAAAGAAAAGCACAGCTTTTCATCCACAAAAATATGGCTAGACAGATGTAGTTAACAAGACAGTGATCCAGTTACTGAGAGGATATTGTAGCAAACACCCTAAGCTTTGGGATGAACACTTGTGTTATGTGCAACACGCTTACAATAGAGTCAAACACTCTTCTACCCAGAGTTCTCCTTTTGAAACCTGCTTTGGTTTCATACCAAGGTCTCCCTTGGATTTTGTCTTTGGTAAAGATACCATGGTTGATGGACACAATGATGTGGACAAAGAAACTAGGTTCATTGAACGAATCCAGGAGATCCACCAGGCAATACAGGAACAGCTGGAAAAGAGCCAGGCCAAGTACAAGGCTAGGCATGATAAGCATCAGATGGAGCATAGCTTTCAAGTTGGAGATCAAGTTTAGCTGTATATCAGCAAAGACAGGATGCAAGGTGAAGGTAAGAAGCTAAAACCTATCAGGTATAGACCCTTCAGGATACTTGAGAATATTGGTGAAAACGATTTTCGCCTTGATCTGCCAGCTTATATGCACATCTACTCAGTTGTGAAAGTAGATTGCTTGAGATCGTTTGAACCCTCAATGATTGAGGACCCTGAAGAGCAGAGTCAATTGCCTTCTATTGATGACCTACTACCTGAATATCTTAATGAGTTGCAGGAAGATAGAGTACTGGATAGGAAGGTAAGGACGATATGCAGTGGACAGGTGGAATACCTCAGAATTGGGCTTAAAGGTTCGAAGCCGAGAAGTACGAAGTGGATTGAGATTGGACAAGTGAGACAGCAGTTTCCTCACTTAGTCGATGCTTGAAGAAAACCAACTTTTGGTGGTCCAAAATATTTTCAGTTGGGAGGCCGTCATCTGAATCGGATCCATAAATGACTGTCATAGAACCATGACTGAATCAAGTCAAACAAATCCTTGAAGAATCCAAAATAGCAATTGAAAACACCCTAAACCAGTGGCCATGGCATCGCACGGAACGACAAGGACCTTGGTTAAAGCGCACTGACTGAGGCCCATGGATACTATGCAGGAGGTCAGAATAGCCCCTGGGAGCCCCAGATCAGGAAAAGGAGCTGATTTTTTATGCATCGCTGGGAAAAAAGGGGCTAAAATGGTAGGTCTTAAGCACTCGGTCATGTTGGGAGCCAGAGGACTGTGGACAGAAAAGCAAAAAAGTGCCATCGTACGAAGGTGGGACCCACGACCTAGAAACTAGTGATTTTACCCGAGGTGCCCTTGAACGGTAAGAGGTTTTGGAAAGGAATAGAGAGAGCACCCTCAGCGATCGATGCATGGCAGTGGAGGTGAGAGAAAAATTGCTGCGATCATGTGTTATCAGTCGAGAAAGTCAACCGCGCTCAACGTGCGAATGACGTTGGATCTAGAGGAGCCTAGATCGGATGGCTGAGATTTTTCCCGATGGACATAGCGAAATAGACGCGGGATTAAGCCGTGATTTAAGAGGATTTGGAATCCTTTGACTGCCATGGTGGAGAAAGCAACGAATCGATGAGCGGGCTGGCACAATTCCGATGGGTACGCGTGGCTACTTCTCAAGCGTTCATGCTAATGCCAAACAAGGAATTCCAAGCACGCAGGCGACAGGCGAATTTGAGTGTATTGGAAAAGATAAAAAGTTCTTCTTTTTATTTGTTTGTTAAGGAAAGATTTGTTTTTTCAAGCATTTGCATTCTCAACTCTTTCTTTAGCTAGAAATTCATTGAAGGGAAAGGATTTTTTTTCATCTTAAGTGCATTTTTAGTGTTTTGGAGTCGAGTCCTCACACCATAAAGTTTCATCTCCGCACCTTTTGACTTAAGAAAAAGCCAATAAAAATAATGCTTAAAGTAAAATCTATCTAGTAATATTTTTATTTCTAGGGCTCTTTATCACCAACATAGCTTAGGCTATTATCTTGGAGTAGGGAGTAATTAACTCTCCAAGATAGTAAAACAAACAAGTAGTTGTGTCTTGTGGTAGGAGATAAATTCCAATTGTTACATCTATGCTCTGGGAAGCTCCTCTTAAAGGATTCAAGCACGAGATCATGTTTGAACCAGTGGGGTAATCAATCCTTCCTCATTGGGAACGATACAAGATATACATGTATTAAAAACGGTAAACCTCAGATTAACAATTGTCAAGGAGCCTGGGGTCACTTGTTGGTAAACCTTGGATTATGTCAAGGAGCCTTCAAGGGGATTGAGCTTGCTACTCTGCCCTTGCATGTGTATCAGATCACAGACTATTCCCCCAAGTATATTTGTTTCCGTTGGTAACCATCGTGACCATATTCTATAGGATTCTTTCGTAAGGTGATGGTGGAGGGAAGATCCCACTGTACCTGGAGCAGACGTCGGCTAGACTCACTTGGATTTTCTGGGGTGTTCTCTTCACTCGAGACAGTTTAGTGGAGAAACTCGTGCCAGTCTATTCATTAAGCAGGTTGCCGGGGTAACTGTTCCAACCACCATTTCTGTATTAAATTCTGCAACGTTTGATTTCATCACCAACTAGTGTTTTCGGTATGGAAAGTTACTGTTTGTGTGTGGTTTGACCTCCTAGATTCTTTAGGCGTGTGATTCAAAATTGTTTGGTTCTTTAGAGACTTTAGGTGGTTTTCATTGAGATTTTTCTTTGTTTGCGTGTGAAGTAGTTAAAATATTTAATTGTGGCTGAATTACCTAGGAAGTCCCGTAGACTTCAGGGCCAACCTCCTGAGTTTTCACCGAGCCAGCTTGAAGGGCTACGAGCCCTTATAACTCCTAGTGATAGTAGAGGTGGGTCACCTGAAGAAGGAGAGTCTTCTTTAGTTGTACATCCTGATTATCAAGTGCAAGCACCAGAGTATATTTTAGAACCTGTTTCCTTTTCCGAAGTTGCTGGTAGTTTTTCTTCTACTAGTGAATTAACCGAAGAACCTGAAATATCTGAACCTGAAACTGAACCTGCTGCTACTCCAACATCAGGATTTGCCTCTCCAACTTCCAGTGGTCCTGGTTCACCCCGGGTAGAAAGAGTCATTACCCAAAATCTTCCTTCTAGACTTATTGCTATTGAAGAACTTGTTACTCCAGAAAAAGGTATACCTATCCCTGAAAATCAACCAGCTATAGAACTTAGGGAGCGTGAATTGATTTTTTACAGTCCACCTAGGAGGGACGCTTGGTATCTTTCATTAACCAATTTTTGGGAAAACCCGGGACTAAGTTTTTCACCACCTCGCATTCCTTTTCATCCAACACCTAGGGGTTATTATCCTCCTTTGAATATGTCGAGACAGTCATCCATGTTTTCTCAATATCCAGAAACCTTTTTATATGGTGGTCCTTCTGTTCCCTCTGGGTATCAGTCTCTTACTAGTGCTTTTTCGGGAGCATCTCCTCAACCTGTTGAATAAGGGTTATTAACTGGTAATAACGGAACTAAGCTGTTGAGTGTAGAAGATATTCTTATGATGTCAGGTACCATTCCAAATCTGCAACCTCAAGGTGGCCAGTTACCACTTGGGGGGCAGCCTCAAGGTCCTCAATTATCACTTGGGGGGCAACCTCAAGGTACTCAATTACCACCTGGGGGGCAACCTCAAGGATAGTACATACCTATGGGACAGTACATTCCTCAAGGTCAACCCCAGTATCAATATGTACCTCAAGGTCAACCCCAATATCAGTAGGTGCCTGAAGGTTATCAACCTCAAGGTTATTACCCAACCCAAGGTTTCCAACCACCTTCAAGTCAATAATTTGTCCAAGGAACTAGAAATGTACCTTTGAATTATCAACCCTACCCTCAACCCGGTTATGGTCCTCAATATGCTCAACCTTCTATGGGTCCATACCCCAGAATGAACTTAGTGTGGGATCCATCTCAATCTCAACTGATCTTGCAACTGAATGTGCAGTTATCATCTCAATCTGGACAACCCTTGGTTTCTGGTTCGACCCAGCAACCTGTCCAACCTACTATTCAAACTTCTGCACCTTCTGTAATTTCACAGTCTGGGCCTAGTTCACCTCAAACTTCGCCTCAAATGACTACTGCAATTGCTACAACATCTGTTCCATCTACCCCACCTACTTCCGGAGTATCAACAACTCTGGTTTCTATTGTTCTTGCATCAATTCCTCAAGCATCTTTACCTCAGTCTGGACCCACAATTCAGACTTCGGTTCAAATGCCTATAGGACAACCTGGTCCAAGTACGGTTGTCACAATTCAACCTCAATTTACTTATCAACCGTACCAGGGACAGTACCAATTCGGTCCTGTTGTGCAGAACCCAGTCTATCAGTATCAATCGTACCCTAGATATAGTTATCAGCAACCTCAACAACCCCAGTACCGTCTGGTTAATCCTGGTTTTCCAGGAGGATATAATATCCCAAATGCAATTCCAATTCCTAGTTATCCCGGATATCCTCCTCCTGGGGCTGGTCTCATGACCCAGGGTTTCATAGACCCTAATCATCAGTTACCATTCATTGCAACTTCGGACTTGCCTGACTTGCCGCGCCTTACGAACGATCCGATTAATTATCCTCCGTTTTGGCCGCCAATGCCGAATAAGTTGCCTAATGATATTCCTAGGTTTGAAGGTAAGTTAAGAGAGGATCCATCGAACCATGTGATGACTTATCACCTCTGGTGTGCATCTAATTCCATTTCAGATGATTCGTTTCATTTACGGCTTTTTCAACGCACTCTAATTGGTCTTGCGGCCAAGTGGTACATTGAGTTACCACGAGCCACCTTTTATAATTTTAGTCAGTTAGATACTTCATTTTTAACTCATTTTCAGTTGCCAGTTAGGTATGACAATGGCACGGAATTATTAACTTCATTAAAACAATCAATGTCCAGTTACATTTAAGATCACATTCATGAATGGAGACATCGATGGCATTTAGTGAAAGTTTTTATTCTGGATCAGATCTTAGCAGAATGGTTTGTCAAATCTTTATTACCTAAAATCACTGAGGATGTAGCTAAGGCAAGAGTCGTTACTGAAGAGCAAGTAATTGCTCAAGCTCAGTACCTTGACTTAGTTTATACACAGTCAGGTACGTTACACAAGAAAATCCCCGACCTTCCTAAACAAATTCAAATAACTGGAGCTCCTTGAGGGTCGCATGCCACTGATGGTATGATTGGTACAGTTAATACCAAAAGTAAGAAGAAATCTTCCAAGAATTCTTCTCCTATCATGACTTTACTAGATTCCCCGACAGGAGATTCCTCCATGGAAATTTCTGCCGATATTCATTTTGTAGAGTCATCTACAACTAAATCAAAATCTGGCGGTAGAAAGAAAGGGAAGAAGAAAAATAAAACAGATAAAAATTCGAAAGAGAAACCAGAAAAAATGGAATCTACTGATGAGAAACGCAAACCTCGTTATCCTTGTCTCATTTGTGATGAAGAGCATTTTACAAGAGACTACCCTCATCGCGCTAAGGTTGAAAAAATCGTCAAAGGTTCTCAAACGCCTATTGTTTTGAAGGATCCTTTTCCTAGTCAAGATAGTAAGATATAGGTTCTTCCTCAAATGCCTCAGAATAACCCATAATGATGATGTCCAATGTTAGGATTGTGACACGATCGTAAGATTATGGAAGTAAAAGTCTTGTTGGTGGTAAGGAAGCAGAATCTTCTAATTCAAACCCATCAACTTCAACTCCTTGTTCCGATCCGCTACAGATCAAGAATCCTAACCCAGACTTAGTAATCAAACCGCTCGCCAAAGGTATACTTAGAAAGTCAACTTTCTATCCACATGCGAGAGCTGCTCAGAACTATAATATTGTTGAAGATTTGGCTATTTCACCTTCAGCAATGTCGGCTTTGGAGGTGCTGCAATCATGTCCAGCACAGCGTAAATTGCTATTGTCGGCTATAGGATATGTTGACATTCAGTACTCGAATCTTATAATTTTCAATCTAGAAAATAATACACCTCACTTACCTCATCAAATGGCTTTCTGGATTCCAGTGTTAGTAAAAAACAGACCTTGCTATAGGACTGTGATTGATGAGGGAGCCTCAATGTGTATTATGTCAATCCAGTGTTGGAGATCGCTTGGTTCTCCTACACTTAATCAATCCCTGACGATTATAAAGGCTTTTGATGGCCGTGGGTTCCATCCTTTTGGCATTCTATAGGATTTACCTATAGGGGTTGAAGGCAAAACTGTTAATCTAGATGTGGAGGTGGTTGATGCCCCTCTAGATTACAACCTTCTCTTGGGTCGTAGTTGGTCTTACGCTATGATTGTTTTTGTTTCATCGGTCTTTCGGCTCATAATGTTTCCTCATAATGGAAAGATCCTAACTATAGACCAGCTAACTTACATTTCATCTGACCCAGCCTCTTCTGAAAGTATTCGGCATGTCGGCAAAACAATTATCCCTTATAAGGATGTTGGAGTAGGACTAGTTAAAGATTCTGGTTTACTAAGAACTTTTTCCTTTCCTCCTCCCAATGTATTGCCTTCTACTGCAACCATTCATATGATTTCATCAGACACTATTGTTTATGATGATCCTTGGATCGTACCTTCCGAATCTAAGATAGATTCATTTGGTGATGCTATGGCTTTGAGTCCATATGAAATTGTGTATCAGGCCGTACAATCGTTTTCCGATCCTTCTTCAACCAAAATTGACTTAACGAATGTGGTCCATGAAGAATCACTTTCAACATCAAACTCAGATTCAACAACTTTTTCCGAACTTGTTCACACTGATGAGCAAATTCATGAAATCATGTCTGTTGATGATTTACCATGGAAAGATCTTCATCATAGATCTTCATTTTTACCTGAGATTGATAGCTTTGAAAATGACTTTTCATCTATTTTTACGACTGATTATGTCAAGGAACCTCAGAATCCAATGAAAAATCCTAATTCTGAGTTAAATTTGGGAAATATTTCTCAAACTATTCCTATTGACATTTCGGTTAAGCCTGGAATTGTTGAAAACATTCATATAGGTGCCTCTTGTACAGAAGATGAAATTCAAACATATAAGGCCCTATTTCAAGAATTCCGCAATGTGTTTGCCTGGTCATATGAGGAAATGCCATGAATTGACCTAGCAATTGTTGTTCATGAAATCAAAACTTACCCAGATGCTAAACCTGTCCGGCAACATTTGTGTCAGATCCACCCACAAAAAGCTGCTTCCATTAAAGCAGAAGTTGAAAAATTACTTAAAGCAGGTTTTATTTATCCAATTCCCTTAACGTATTGGGTATCGAATATTGTTCCTATTAACCAAAAGCAAGGAACAATAAGAATATGTATCGATTATAGGGATATTAATCGAGCCTGTCTAAAAGACAATTACCCAACTCCCTATATCGATCAAATCATTGATGATTGTGCCGGCAGTGAAATATTCTCCTTCATGGATTGTTTTTCCAGTTATAATCAAATAAATATTCTACATGCTGATAAACCAAAAACGGCTTTCATTTGTCCATGGGGGACATTTGCTTATTGCAAATTACCTTTTGGGCTCAAGAATGTCGCTGCAACTTTTCAAAGGGCCATGCCTTACGCGTTTCATGACATCAAGCACATTGTGCAACCCTATCTCGATGATTTACCTACTCATTCATTACATCGAGCTGATCATTTCATTCATTTACAAGCAATATTTATGAGGTGTAGGCATTATCGAATTAGGTTGAATCCACACAAGTGTGTTTTCTGAATAGAAATGGGTTGGTTACTGGGTTTTTTTGTTTCGAAAGTCAGAATTCGCGTCGATCCCTCGAAGGTTGAAGCTATTTTCAAATTTCCTCCTCCTTCGAGTCTTCGCCAACTCCCAAGTTTGCAAGGGAAAGCAAACTTTTTACGTCGATTCAGTCCTAACTACGCGGAGATCACAAAGGGTTTTATGCGGTTGTTGAAACAGAATACTCCATTCTTTTGGGATGAGATAGCTGACAAATCTTCTGATGCACTAAAACACGCGTTGACCCATGCACCGTTATTGCATCCTCCCAACTACAACCAGGACTACTTCTTATATCTCGTCACCTCGCATTCCACCATCAGAATGGTACTAGTTCAGGAAGATGAATTCGGTAGTGAACATGTGATATATTACCTTAGTCGAACCTTAAATCCAACTGAGCTAAAATATTCACATGTGGAGAAATTGGCTCTGGCAGCTGTTCAAGCTATCCAATGTTTTCGTCATTACATTTTACTACGCAAAACTACAGTAATTTCTGATTACAACCCTATGATCTATATTTTGACCAAACAATTGCTAGGGGGCATGTACTCCAAATGGATTGTGATCCTGCAGGAGTTTGACTTGGAGTTTGAAAAATCTAAGTCAAAGAAATCTTTAGTTTTTGCGGAGTTGATGTGTGACTTCCCGCGTGCTGATACTGAAACTGTGGCGGAAGAGCCCATTGCGGACGAATCCTTGTTTCTAATCAGCACTTTAGGTCCATGGTATGAAGATATTATCATTTATCTCCAAACCCAATCCTTTCGGCCTGAAATTTCAAGATCTTAGCGTCGAAAAATACGATTCCAGTCCCAATAATTCAAAATTATTGGAGATACACTATCATCGTGGGGCGGACTCTGTTTTCCGACATTGTTTAATTCATGAGGAAGCTAAAAGGGTTTTAAATGAATGTCACTTTGGAGCATGTGGTGGTCATATGTCTAGGTTTGCCACAGCCCAAAATATATTGTGCGCTGGCTATTTCTGGCCGTCTTTGTTTAAAGACTGTATTAACGCGGTCCGAAAATGCCACAACTACCAAATTTTTGATCGAAAGATGCGCACTCCACCTGCTCCTCTCCACCCTATAATTACCGTCAGTCCTTTGCGAAATGGGGTATCGATTTTATTACATGTAACCCTCACTCGGCCGGGGGGCATGTGTATATCATCCTTGTGGTAGATTATTTTACCAAGTGGGCCAAGGCGATGCCTACATTTGACGTAGACGGTAAAACTGCTGCGATTTTTGTTTTCAATCATATAATTGCTAGGTTATGTGTTCCACAAGCGATTATCACTGATCATGGGAGTCATTTTCGAAATATTATGATGACTGAACTAACAGACCAACTTGGCCTGCGTCACGATAGTTCAACTCCATATTATCCACAGGCTAATGGTCTGGTTGAAGCCATCAAAAAAGTTCTAGTCATCATGACCCAACGAATAATTGGGATTCATAGGTCGAATTGGCATAAGATGCTATTCAGTGCTTTGGGCATATCGGACCTCAGTAAAAACATCAACTGGTTTCACTCCTTTCCAACTAGTTTATGGTTTGGAAGCTATGTTACCCATTGAGTGCGAAATCCCGTCATTGAAAATGGCCATAGAATTACTTCCAGCAACTTCCGAAGAGGAAAAATGTTTGTTATACTTGGCTCAACTAGATGAGAATCAATGTGATGCTGCACTAGCAATTAAAGCTCATGCCAAATGTATTAAAGCTCAGTATGATCAAAATGTTACACCACATAATTTTTCGGAAGGAGACCTAGTCTTATTGTACGATCAAGCAAATGATAAACTAGTCGCTGGAAAATTCGTACCCATGTGGCATGGTCCTTATGTTGTTAAGCGAAAGCTGGCAAAAGGGGCCTATGAATTGTTAGACTTTGATGGGGTCTCTTTAGGTAAGCCCAGAAATGGTCTTTACCTGAAGAGATATTATGCTTAAATCTGGGTGTGGAGATTTTAGTTAGGATTAGTTTCTTTCTAGCTGGTGTGTTTTAGATTAAAAAGTGTGCTTAGTTTAGAGAGTGTTTTTGTCATTATTCCTGCTTATCTTGATTTTACTCTTGATATTGCATATGTCGATGTCTCTCCAAACATACATTGGTTTTGTTGATGGTGCTTGTCGTAATAAACCGAACATTTCTTCCGCAGCTTGGGTTATCTATTCGCCCTTTGATGAGTTGGTATCTATGCATGGGGTAAGCCTCAGTCAAACAACGAACAACATTGCAGAGTATAGTGCAGTGATTGAATTATTATCTGAATCCATCTCATTTGGAATTCAGAGTTTGATTGTGAGGTTAGATTCTGAACTCGTTGTGTTACAGCTTAATAGAGTGTATGCCATTAGAAATCCAGTGTTATTGAGCTTATTTTTTAGAGTTTGTCTCTTGGAACGTGAATTTGACTATATTGAATATCAGCATATTCCAAGATATTTAAATACATTAGTAGATTCAAATGCTTCTTGAATGTTAGGTAGACATTTGCAGTAATCAAGCAAGTAAATTTAAAAACATTCCATAACATGTTTTACAAGATAACCGGTAATAGTGATATAGCATAGCATAGAAGTGTGTCAAATATACATCGTCTTCGATCATAAGTTGAAAAAAACATTATGATTGGCAAAATGATAGTACAAAAAACAAAAATGTCATATGAGTCTACAACAGGCGATCGTCCTATCACTGGTGATGATCACGATAAGAAACCATTGTACGGGCCACCCAACAAAGGAACCTCCTGAAAGGTCCTGGGACCCCAATCACATAGTGATGTAGCCTAAGAGGAATGTCATCTATGCTGGTCTCTGGAATGTCTGTTGTCAAACGCTCTAGATGGTTTTCCAATTTGGTCAAGGTCTCTGTAGATTCATTCCATGGGGTTGGTGTTGCTGTAGCTGGCTATTTCCTCTCATAGGGCCGGAGAGTGGTTGGTCGTCGTGGACCTACATCTGTATTTGAAACTTTTTACTATCAATTTTGGGATGATTTAAAAACAAAAAAAAAAATTAAATTAGAAAATGTTGAAAATGATTTTACCTGAGTCATCCCATTGCTTTCCTGGTGGAAGAGCCATGTTTGGGTCACCACGACAATCCATCCCAGCATAAGGAAAATCCTAAATAGCAAAAACTTGGTTCTCCAGCCAATGAAAATACTTAGGAGGAAATCAAACAACTTCTGAACCCTCCTCAGGATGACAGGCCATAACTGTAACCCAACGCATTAGTTTGGTCTCTCGGGGAAGTCAAACTCCAATGGAAGGATGTTGTGGGACCAACATTGGGACCCTCTCTAGACCAAAGCTCACAACTAAGAAACCATATCCAAAGTTTTTCAGTGGTCTGTTCTTTGCTCTAGTCAGTTGGCCTTTTACATTAGCCAACACAATGTCGCACCAGTTGAAGATGGTGCCCCGAAAGCAGTCTACTGTCATTCGCATTTGGGATCCAGTGGCCACATGTAGTGTTGCACTTCCACAAAGCCTGGTGACAGTAAATGCAATTACTTTGAGTTTAGGACGGGAGATGGTTTTGATATCAATCCCTTTGTCTCTGGTTTGGTCGTTACAAAACTCTAGCCGGAGGCTATCGACAGACTGGCCACCTGGCCTAGCCCCGAATAGAGTCAAATGTTCACCTCTCTTAGGCAAACCAGTAAAAAATTAAATGTCTTCCGGCTCCATTTTGAGCTGGTGACCACTAATAAAGAAACACTAGTCCTGTACATTCCACCTGTCTACCAGCCACTGTAAGAAGTCCACCTAGGCCCTCATGCCAGGTATGGCCCAGAATTTGAATAAACTGCATGCGTTCAATGCATCAATCAAAGGTTGATGATTAATCGTGGCGAGATCCACATCGTTGTGCTCCCGTTCCCGCCAGTCAAGCATGGTGTATGCCCTACATTCCATAAAAAGGCGGATTAAAACATTTAAATCAAAGTTTTTGGGGTGGAATTTGAAAAAATTAAGTTTGAAAACCTATGCTGCGGGGACCGCACCCTCTATGTTAGAGATAGTGCGTAGGTCCGCACCCAGGATATATAGCAGGTGCGGGCCCCTGACTTTTTTCTACATGCGAAAAAGTCGGGGTCCGCAGGTTTCCTATGTTGCGCCTGCGGACCCCCACGCGGTCTTTTAACCTAAATATTTCCTAAAAATCAAAATAAAGCCCTAAAAACAAATTTCAAACAGATGAAAT
The DNA here is from genome assembly GCA_031772625.1 of Pinus tabuliformis. Taxonomy (NCBI): domain Eukaryota; kingdom Viridiplantae; phylum Streptophyta; class Pinopsida; order Pinales; family Pinaceae; genus Pinus; species Pinus tabuliformis. The sequence goes on along the minus strand of CM062818.1, from coordinate 1,253,869,278 downwards.
ACAAGAGTAATATGATGTGGATTACCTGGAGGTGACAGTGTTTGATTCCAACGGACGGATTTTCCACAATCTTCACGGGAAGTTTCTTACCAAAAGCTCTCTTTTCTCACTCTGAAGTCAAACGGTAAAAATGAATTTACAAAAGCCCTTTTTATAAGCTTTTTTGAATAAATGAATTTTTAATTTGTTTATTTTTCACTTTAAGGAGGTAAATTTTGAAGCATTTTTATTTATTTTAAACAAGTATGAGTAATGTTTGAGTTTTTGTACAAGATAACGGATTTTTCAGGAAAAATTGGTCATTTTTGACAAAAAACATTAGAGTCACCTTTAAGCTCTTTTATAACTCCTAAAATATGAAAAGATTGACGAGTTTTTCTTTTTAAGCTCGTTAACATGGAATTAAAAAGACAGTCCACTTACAGCCCTTTTCTGACCGTAAAAACATGAAAAGATTGCCAGATTTTTGTCGTTTCAAATTCGATATTGGTTATAAAACGACGTGTCATTGATCGCTTTTTTACTTTTTCAGATCAGAGACACTAATTATGAAAAGTACTCCTTGGTTGTAATGATCAAGTGGTTCTCTCAAGTATTATTTTATACTTTTTCGAGCTTGAGAGACACAAATTTACGAAAAAGGACAACCACGGAGTTTTCTTAAGTTTTTTCAGACTCCCTAAAATTGAAAAACGCCCAGTTTCTCCTATACTAGACTCGTTAAAATTTAACAGTAAAGGACCTATTCAATTACAAATAGGAATGGACCATTCCTTCTTAGGGTTCGAATTTAAACTAAGTTGGACTCATCCGAAGGATGAGCTTATAATCAAGAAAATGTTATCCTCCTCAAGCTTATTAAAAATAAAGAGGTACTTGCCAGAAATGGTGGGGGAAAAGAGAGAAAAATGAACATGTTTTTCATACTTTTGTGTCTCAGAAAAACATTTAAGCACTCTTGAACATGACACTTTTTTTTCACCTGGGTTCGGAAATCCTTTGCCTAATAGTGAATCAAACCCTATTGAAAGTCTTCAGCCAGTTTCTGGGTATTAGCTTTGGGTCAATTGTCACCAAACCATCTGCAGTGTCGTTATGTGTTCAAGAGGTCAGTGCAAATAAACCATTCATCTGCAAAATATCTGTCATCCATCTTGACCATCCCTGAGTCAGTCCTTGCAACTATATTTCTTCAAACTTGATCTATGATTTCGTGTTGTGGGATTGCCTACGACGGATCGCTTTCTATCGACTTCAGCTCATTATCTAGAAAGATGATCAAGAAATCGTCAGTACCTTGGGATCTGCATGCCTCAACGACAGGTTTCTCGCGTTTGATGATAGGTTGCATCATTGACCTCTGATCAAAGGATTTCGTGACATGTTCGACATCAACACATCTATTCATATTTCATGGATTGTACTTAGTACTTTGAGAGCCATTGACGTTAATGGTGGTTTCTCTCACACTTGTTAATTGTTTACATCATTAACTGGTAATCAAGTGGTTTCTACCATGTTCAACTTCAACACATTCATTCACATGGATAGAATCGTACTATTTTGGGGAGTAGAAATCAAGACCCCAGATCTAGTTTCCACTATCCAGGCTGCGAGGAATTTTGTATTCATTATACAGTGGACTATTCATAAATAGATGGCTGTGCCCATACTATGTCTACATGTGTCTATGCTTGTGATGTATTGCAAGATCATTCCTATATCAGAGTAGTTTAGTTAGTTTTCTATTCAGTTTTGATTTGAGTATGGGAATGCCTACCTCAGCGATGATATGATCTCATATATATATTTTGTATTGAATGTTTTTACAGATTCCAACCAGGCTCTCCACAAGATGATCCTCGAAATGATAAAGTACTTCACTCTTCTTAGATGATAAATGAAATCCTCATATACTACAGACTTCACACTTTAGGGGGCAATCTGTTGCACAAAATACTCTCACCATGACTTTCTGCAGTTAGTGTGAGTCTATCACCACTCATACTGTCCTCCTTTGCAAGTCTAAAACCTCAGCTCTTCATGTCAAGCTTTAAAAATGAGAGAAAGTCCTTGAAAATCAATAAAAATTTGGTTCCGCACTTTCTCTTACCATTACCTATGGTCCTGCACCCCTTAGTCATGTTACCTACGGACCTACCCGCTCTGTCTCTAAAGGAGTGGGTGCGAACCCCTGTAAAAGTAAAAAAGGCACAAGTTTATTCTTAAAAACTCACTTTGGGTTAAATCTTGGATGCTTCTAGAAGGAATCTTAACGTGGTTGGTTCACTCCTAGGTGGTTCATACATCCCATAACTAAAGGAGCTAACCCTTGATGAGAGGAGCTTATCCCTTTGAAGGAGGGTTCTATCCCTTTCATGGTGGACCTAGTAACTTCCCTCCTCTGCTCTATAAAATGAGGCATTGGGCTGGTTGCTGGGGAGTTTAGAAGCTGAACATTTTTTAGGGTAAATGCTGTTGGAATTGAGACTTCCTAGTTAAGCTTGAGAGGAGAGATTACATACCTTTTGGCTTCATTGGGAAGAGAGTGAAACTTGTCAAAGTAGAGGAGATTCTTGCTGGACCCTAGGAGGAGCTTGTACAACATCAAGGCACCAAGGTTGTAAAGTTCTTCTTTGATTAAAGTTAATACAATCAGATTCATTTTTCTCAATAAATTGTCTTCTATGATTTATTTCATGAATTCCTTGATCATCATGATAAATATGCTTTATTATATTGGCTTTTCAGGTGCTATTTAATATGTGTGCTTGTTTGTGTTTGCAGATTCTTTAAAAGGGAGCTCATTTGGATCAACGGAGCGTGGCTTCCACAAACTAGCACTGGACCCAAGGTAGGCCTAAAACATCTAGTAGCCTTTATTTATAAATCGCATATTTAGAGAAAGATAGAATTTGTTTGGTTTGCTTGTCGCTAGATATCCATAGATACTAGGGAGGTCAGTTTTGTTTGCAAGAATGAATTATCCGGCCAACAGGTGACTTTTCATCAATTTGTCCTACAGTGGCTCCTATTGCTTTGTTCAAGGCATCTGTGTGAATGTGGAAAGGTAGGGCCCAATTTTGGCCTCTCAAAATTGGCACAATCACAAGTTTGCTTTTCAACGTATCTAGGGCTTCTTGACAGTTTTCAGACCATATGAACTCGAAATATTTTCCCAAAAGACCAAACAATGGAGACGCTAACTTACTAAAATCTTTAATGAATCTTTTGTAATATCCAGCTTAGCCTAGGAAACTTCTAACAGCTCTCAACTTTTGAGGAGGTGAGACCCTTTGGATGATGACAACATTGTTGGAGTCCACCTGCAATCCTTGTTAAGATATTGCATGACCTAGCACAGTCACTTCAGTCATCAAAAATTCACATTTTTCCGGACTGAGGGATAGGTTCATTTCAATACACTTGTCCAAAAATTTTCCTAGGTTAAATAAAGCTTCCCGAAAGTTAGAACCATGTGGAGTGAAATCATCCATATATATTTCCACTGCATCATGAACCAGTTCAGAAAATATGTTCAATATTGCTCTCTGGAAAGTGGCTGGAGCATTACACAAGCCAAAAGGAAGGACTCGATATGAAAAGGTACCCCAACGACAAGTGAAAGTGGTCTTATCTTGGTCTTGCGGGTTGATTTGGATCTGATTGTATCCGCTAAACCCATCTAGGAAGGAGAAAAACTTTTTCCCCGCCAAACCATCTAACACTTGATCTATGAAAGGTAAAGGAAAATGGTCCTTTCTAGTGGCTTTCTTCAATTCCTGATAATCGACACAAATTCTCCACTTACCATTTTTCTTTGGCATTAACACCAAAGGAGAGACCCATTCACTATCATAGATGGGGTAGATGAATCCTGCATCAAGTAATTTTTGCAATTCTTCCTTAACAATGTCTTTAAGGGCTGGATTCATCCTCCTTTGAGGCTTCCTGACTGGTTTTCAATCTTCCTTAATGTATATATGATGAGTACATACTGAAGGGTGCACTCCCTTCATCTCCTTATAACTCCAGGCGAAATCATCTAAATGCTTCCTCAATAAGTTGCACAGCTCCTTCTCTTGGAAAGTGGATAGGGATGGATTGATTTTCAAGGTTCTATCTAGGCCAAACTCTATATTCTTAACATGGAGAGAGGTCGGGTCGACCATACAGAGATCAGTTAAGGGATTGTTTTTGGTTTTTTTCACTATGTCCTCTAATGGAAAGGTACTAGGGGGTGGATTCTGAATTAAATTCTTAATGATATCATCCTCATCTAGTGGTTTCCCCCCCATGGTAGTTTCTAATGTAGAAAGTGGTGTAGAATAGACTTCATCCTCATCCTCCTCCACCAACCAGAGAGGTAGATAATGTCCTATCAAGGGTTGGCAAGGAGGGTATAGGACTAACTATTTGGACATATGCCCATTCTTGATGGTCATGTTCCCAGCCCAACAACTAATATAAGCATCAACAGTAGCCAACGAGGGTCTTCCCCGGGTGAGAGGATACCTAGTGAGCTTTGCCTTTGGCTGGAGAACCAAGAAATCAGCAGGGTACGCCCAAGAATCAATGGAGACCATCACATCTACCACAATACCCTCAGGGGTCATGGTGGAGCAGTCTGCTAGCTGTAGTACTATTGTTGTCTTTCTCAAGGAGCCCTGGAGGCTGAGTTTGAGCATGGTATCCTTTGTCATCACATTAATGGCAGCTCCCAAATCAATCAAGGTGTGTGGGATCATGGTGCCATTGACGTGGACATCAACTACTGGGCTTCCAGGGTCCAAATATTTTGGATAGATTACCTGCCCCAACATCAGGTCAGACATTTGTCCTATGACATTGATGGTTGGAGCATCTCTCTTGTGCATGCTTGGATGCCTAAAGCACTTCTCTTTGATCAACTGATTGTATATAGGCACATCTTTTATGGCTTGGAGAAGTGGTATCTTTACACATTACTATTTAAATTCTCCCTAAAGTTCAATTTCTTCTGGGGTGGGCTGTGTTGTCCCGGATAGTCTCTCAGGAAAGGGTGGAATTGATTTAGGTTCACTTTCCTCTTTGTCTTCCTCAACCTCCCTAGGGGGAGGTTGGTTGTCTAGAGGACCTTCCTAGATCGTAGGTTAATCTCCTGAATCTCTGATGAGCCCCAAATTTGGTAACATTTTGGGCTCATTTGGCCTAACTACCTTTTCTCAATCCTTCATTTTTCATAACTTCTACATCATTTCTTAGTATTTTTATGTCATTTGTAAGAATAAGGGTAGTCACTATTCCTAGGTGGCTAACACGTGCTCATTTCAGGATTTTTTGACACATGTGGAGCAAAACCAAGCAGACAAGGGCTAGGAGACAGCCAAGCTTGGGTTGAGGATTCGTAGGGGGGTTGTCTATGGCGTTAAATAGCCTCCCTCAGGATCTTCGCCCCCAACTCTGAGCTCCAAAGGCCACCAAAACCGGATCTAGAAGGCAGCCAAACAGATTTTGTGGAAGCAGTTGTTCACTCCCAGTTTGGTCAGCCAAGTCCCATGGATTTAGGAGGCCAGCTAGGGCCTCGTGGTGTATAAATGTGAGGGCTTCAGCCTTCGAGAGGGACTTTTTGAAAAACTTTTGCACATCCTGCACTACAAGCTGCTAGCTCTGTTTTGTTCTTTTGTAGCCATTATTGGCATGACTCTTGACTTATGATTATTATTTTAATGGGAAGCAGTCAGATTTGACATCAGCTCTGAGTTTTTTTTGAGGAGCCATAGCTCTCGGGGTTGGGCCCAACCTGAGAGCCTAGGGCCTCCTTCTTTGTATTGATATCTTTCCTTTCAGCATTATGATTTTCCTTGTATGCATTTGAAACACAGTTTGTTGAGCTAGATCTCGTTGTGTGGTTAAATAGGTTATTGTTGAAGAATAGAGTTGCTTCGGATGTCTAGAATAGATTAACGAGATAAGAATTGATAAAATCTTCAGAAAAGGGTTGCCTGCACTCTCGTTTTCACCTCTTTCTAGGGGCGGGAATTGCAGACAGTGCTGCCCAACAAAAACACTAGTTCGCTTACCCATGCAATATTTGGTGCAATGTTTTCATTTGTAGGAGTTATTCATGCGTTCAGATCTTTTGGAATGTTTCTTTGCTTAAGTATTGTACATGGTTCTCTTTAGAAATAACGCTGTTGTTCAGTGGTTTCGTTGACAGTTAGGATATACTGATTAATATTTTGATTATGTGGAGGACGTGGTTGATTTGGTTAAGTATACACTGTGCTGTGCATCTCCATCACTCTCTCGTCCATCTAAGCTTTGTCTAGGCCAACTACTCCCTCTCCAAGTTAGGTCCCTCATCTCATAACTACTTGCCTACCCACATAACCCTACCTTCTTGCTCTTCCATTGCCTCAGCCTTCTTTAAGACAAGTTAGCTCCCCACACCCTCTCATCACTTCATCCCTCGGTCACTAAATCATTTTAGACCCCTACCCTACCTCCCTATCCATTCATGCATCCTCTTTCACTCACCCATCATCCAAAATCCAACCTTAGAACATCCTGTAGAAATTCTGAACATCCTGTAGAAATTCTTGAAACATCCTGTAGAACCCCTGCAGACTTCCTGTAGAAGCTCCCAAATGAGGTTTCTTGGTAGCCAAACTTGGTGAAACTCTCCGGAAGGGTGTTAGGGAATCCTTAGACCCCTGCTGAACCTTCCCAACCTTTTCCAAGCCTTTCTCCTCCTTGATTCACCCTTGCACAGTAAAAATCCAGTTAAAAGCATCTGCATGATAACTCAAATAACTTATTCAAAAATACAAAAAGATGTGTCTTCAGATAGAGATAGCATAGGCGTGTGCATTTTACCTCTGTAGGAGTAATGGAATCTCTTTCAATAGTTTGCATCTTCTCCTTTGCATCAGTAGGACTAGCTGGTAACATTAGGGTTTGCTAGGGTTTTTGCTACTTTTTGGGTTTTTAGTTTCTTTCTGCAAGTAGATCAAGTTCTTATGAGTTAGCTTCCATCTATCAGTTAAAAAGATTCTTCTAAGAGCCCATAGAAGCTGGCTGAAGCCCCTAGCGAACTTGTGCCAGCTGACCAAGTGACAGTTGCGGCAAGAGCTAGTATTTGTGCATACAGCACCGTCACTTCCAAGTTTGTTACGAACTACAGGGTTGATAAAAGTAAATAAGGGAGCCACAGGAGTTGCAGCATTATTGCTGCAATACTGGAGCCCACCATCTTTTTGGCACCATTGCCGAGGAAGCGTCAGAGCATTGGTGATTGCTGCTATTCTTCTATTTTCTACTACAACCTTCTGCTAAGTAGTTTATTTCATTTCCATTCTGCAATTTCATTTCCGTAAAAGTAGCATAGCCATTTCCTGCTTTCATAGATTAGCATTTCAATTCCGCATTTCCATTTCAGCAAGATAGTTAGTTGCAGTTCAATCTATTTTAGTTTTGCAGGTACCAGAGAAAGAACAAAAGCAATCAAAAGTCTTTCCATTTCATGCCTCGTAGAAACTGAGATAAAATAGGCAAATTCTTACCCAACACCCCCACCACTTCACTGAGTCACCCTTCTCTCTTCTTTGGTGACAGTGATCCAGAAGAACCTATAAGCGAGCCTCCTGAGATATACGAAGATCCTATAATAGAAGAAGAGTTAGGGGACACTCCATCTGAAGCCATGGTTGACAATAGAAGAGAAGATGAGAGAATAGAAGGTGCCTTTCCCATCCGAGAGACCAATGGAGACATGAAAATGAAAAACATAAGCCCCTCCGCTTTACCTCACTTCCATGGACTGACTACTGAAGACCCTGATACCTTCCTGTTCGAGTTTTCTGTCCTTTTTCAAACCTATGACTATACCGAAGATGAGCAAAAACTAAAACTCTTTCCCTCTACTCTCAAGGATGCGGCATTACGTTGGTTCATGGGCTTACCTGGGAACACTATCACCACTTGGGCTCAGATGCAGCAAGCTTTCAATACCAAGTACCAGGACTACTGTAGGTCCAAGGAAGCCAAGGGAGAAATCTTTCAGATGACCATGGGAAACGATGAGTCTTTAGAGGATTATGAGGAAAGGTTCCAACTTAGCTATAAACGGGCCAGGTGCACACTTGACCCTGAATCTCTCAAGTTGGTCCTACTCCGAGGAGTCCCTGAAGACCTTCTAGATACCCTTCACCTGCTAGCTGGAGGAGATATTTACCAACTACCTTATGAGGACATAAAGACCGTGTTTACAAACCACTCTAGGGCAGCCCGGAAAAGAGGTAGAGGAAACCCCCTTTCAGCTAGTACTACCTTCTCCAAGCATGAGTTTGCAAATCAGCTGGAGGACCTCAAAAGTGAGGTGAGGCAGACCATTGCCATGCAACTTGATACATTCCGAATCCAGCAAAAGAAAGAGGAAGCTGAGAGGGCCTTGGCCATCTTCTGCCCCAGGTGTACAAGAAAGCACCCTAAGAACGAGTGCCCATTACATTCAGTAGAGGTATGTTTCGTTTGTGAGGAGGACCACCCCACAAACCAATGCCCAACCTTACCTAAGCTTAAAGCCATGTACCAAGGAACGAAGGCACCCACTGAACCTCTCTACTTCCCCAACTAAAGGAGGCCACATGGACCTAGGCCTTACCAACAGGGGATGCAAGGGACATCCCAAGCTTATTATAGCCCCAACCAATCTTCTCCTATGCCTTCCTGGGGTCCCCCTGCTCATCCTCCCTGGTCTGTGCCTCCTCCATGGTCTTACCCACCTCAATACCATACTCAGCCCACTACTCATTCATTTCACCCACATGTCCAGCCACAGCCTCAGTGGAATGCACCTCAACCGGGGTGGAGGCCCCAGTACAACACTCCTCCTACCATTTTGTCTCCACCACCAGCTCAGCCACAACCATTACCTCCTGCTCCTCCAAGACAACCCCAGATGCCTGCTCAACCGAATCCGAACCCCAAAAACCGACAGGCCCAGCAGGTATATACTGGGGAAACAACATGCCCTACCTATGCTGTGGAGATCCAAGAGATCAACCTGCGATCAAGAAAGACTCTTCCGGATCGCCAACCTCCTCCCCCAGAGGACGAGGAAGACAAACAGGAAAGTGAACCAAAATCCATTCCACCCTTTCCTGAGAGACTAACAGCAACCACACAACCCAACCCAGAAGAGAATGAGCTTCTCGGAGAACTCAAGTAGTTGTGTGTGAAAATACCACTTCTCCAAGCCATCAAAGACGTACCGATATACAACAAATTGGTTAAGGAAAAGTGTTTCAGGCACCCAGGCAGGCGAAAAAGAGATGCCTCAACCATCAATGTCATAGGACAACTGTCCGATCTTATGTTGGGGCAAGTTATCTGTCCAAAGTATCTAGATCCTGGGAGTCCTGTAGTTGATGTCCACATCAATGGCACCATCATACCCCACACTTTGATTGATTTAGGGGTTGCCATTAATGTGATGACCAGGGACACCATGCTCAAACTCAACCTTCAGGGTTCCTTAAGAAAGACCTCGACAGTCCTGCAGCTAGCAGATCGCTCCACCATGACTCCCGAAGGGATTGTGGAGGATGTCTTGGTCTCTGTTGACTCTTGGGAGTACCCTGCGGACTTCTTGGTTCTTCAACCAAAGGCAAAGCTTACTGGATACCCCCTTATTTTGGGAAGGCCTTGGTTAGCCACTGCGGATGCTTACATAAGCTGCCGAGCAGGAAACATGACCATCAAAAATGGTCCTATGTCCAAGCAGCTAGTCCTATACCCTCCTGCCCAACCTCTATTAGAGCATGACTTACCACTTTGGTTGGAAGAAGGAGAAGAGGATGAGGTGTACTCTGCATCCTTGTGCACCCTGGGAGCCACCAGGGGAGGTCCTCAAACCGAGGATGATTTGATTGAGACCTTGATTCAGAATCCACCTCCCAGTGCATTGTCCTTAGAGAAATTGGTGGAGGATACCCAAGTCAGCACCTTAGTGGACCTTTGTGTGACCAATCCAATCACTCCCAGAGTTAAAAATGTGGAGTTTGGCCCTGAGAGAACGTTAAAGATCAGCTCCTCCCTATCTCCTTCCCAGGAAAAGGAGCTGTGCAGTCTGTTGGCCAGTCATCTAGATGCTTTTGCTTGGAGCTATAAGGAGATGAAAGGAGTCCATCCTTCGGTCTGTACCCATCACATCTACATCAAAGAAGATTGTAAACCAGTCAGGCAACCTCAAAGGAGAATGAATCCAGCCCTTAAGGACATTGTCAAAGAAGAATTGCAAAAATTGTTGGATGCAGGATTCATCTACCCCATCTCGGATAGCGAGTGGGTGTCCCCTCTGGTGTTGGTTCCCAAGAAAAATGGGAAGTGGAGAATCTATGTGGACTACCGAGAACTGAACAAAGCCACCAAGAAAGACCACTTTCCTCTACCCTTCATAGATCAAGTGTTGGATGGACTGGCAGGGAAGAAGTTTTTCTCTTTCCTGGATGGGTTTAGCGGGTATAATCAGATCCAAATCAGCCCGGAAGACCAAGATAAGACCACCTTCACTTGTCCTTGGGGTACCTTTGCTTACCGACTTCTTCCCTTTGGGCTATGCAATGCTCCTGCCACCTTCCAGAGAGCCGTCTCGAGCATATTTTCTAAGCTGGTCCATGATTCGGTGGAGATCTATATGGATGACTTCACTCCTTGTGGGTCCAACTTCCAGGAAGCATTGTCCAATCTGGGAAAAGTCCTAACCAAGTGCATTGAGATGAACCTATCCCTTAGTCCTGAAAAATGTGAGTTCTTGATGACTGAAGGGACCGTGCTAGGACATACCATTTCTCACCAAGGGTTACAGGTGGATCCTAACAAAATTGCTCTCATCAGAAAAGTTCCACCCCCTCAGAAGGTAAGAGATGTTCGAAGTTTCTTAGGCTTGGCAGGATATTATAGAAGATTCATTAAAGACTTCAGCAAGCTAGCCTCGCCATTGTTTGGCCTCTTAGCAAAAGATGTTGAGTTTAAATGGACTGACAATTGTCTGAGGGCTCTGAATGAATTAAAGGATAAGTTGGTGTTTGCCCCAATCTTGAGAGGTCCAAATTGGGCCCTACCTTTCCACATCCAAGCTGATTCCTCGAACAAAGCCATAGGGGCAGCCTTAGGACAAGTTGAACAAAAACTTCCGTACGCCATATACTTTGTCAGCAAAAACTTATCCAAGGCAGAACTGAATTATACTGTAACTGAGAAAGAATTCTTGGCCGTGGTCCATGCCCTGAACAAGTTCCGACACTACATCACTGGCAATCAAACATTTGTACATACTGATCATTCTGCAATTAGATATTTAATGAATAAACCGGATGTGAATGTTCGTATTATTAGATGGTTACTTTTGTTGCAGCAGTTTGATTTGACTATCGTTGACAAACCAGGTAAAGAAAATGTTGTTCCTGACTTCTTGTCTAGATTGGATTTACCTGCAGGTGAGGATGGAACAGTGGATGACCAGATGCCAGATGAACATCTGTTTGCTATCTCAGTACTCTCTCCATGGTTTGCTGATATAGCAAACTACCTTGTCTCAACACAGTTCCCTCCGCACCTATCCTCAAAAGAGAAGAGCAGAATCGTAAAGAAGAGTGCCTCATTCACTTGGATCGAGGGCAACCTGTTCAAGCTTAGCCTCGATCAGATCTTAAGGGATTGTGTAAGGGAGGAGGAAGTCTTTGACATCCTCCTAACCTATCATGACGGGCCTTGTTGAGGAAATTTTGCATCCAAAAGAACTGCCTTCCAAATTCTACAGGCAGGCTACTATTGGCCCACGCTTCATCAAGATGTCAGAAGATATATCAGCCAATGTGACCGATGCCAAAGGATGGGGAAACCGACTCCAAGGGACGAAATGCCTCTCCAACCTCAAGTGACTCTTGAGCCATTTGAGAAGTGGGGTATGGATTTTGTGGGTCCTATCAATCCTCCTTCAAAGCAAAGGTCTTACATCATTGTGTGCACAGACTATCTGACAAAGTGGGCAGAAACGAAGGCAATAAAAGCAGCGATAGAAGAAAAGGTGGCTGAGTTTTTAAGAGAAAACATCTTCTACAAATTTGGCTACCCAAGAGAGCTAGTCAGCGATCAAGGAAGCCAGTTCACCTCCAACTTAATTGAAGACCTACTCGCTCATCACAAGATCAAGCATAGGACTTCCACCCCCTATCATCCTCAAGCAAATGGGCAGGTGGAAGTCACCAATAGAGCATTAGAATGGATCTTGAATAAGGTGGTGAGCAGCAGTAGGAAAGATTGGGCAGATTGCCTGGTTGAGGCCACTTGGGCTTACAACACCACTTGGAAGACCACAACCGGCTTCACACCTTATGAGCTGGTCTATGGGAAGAGAGATTTGCTGTCAATTAAGTTTGAATACAACACATTAAGGATGGCAGCTCAGCTGGACCTAGATCTCAGCCATGCCCAGCAAGAAAGGTTATTGCAGCTGAATGGGTTAGACGAGCACCGAATGCAGGCCCTTCTCCACTCAGAAGTGGTTCAACTTCAGAGGAAGGTATGGCATGACCGACACCTCAATGACAAGCAATTCCAGCCGGGAGATTGGGCGCTGTTGTACGATTCCAGACATAAGGATTTTAAGGGAAAGTTGAGGACAAGATGGCTGGGACCATATGCAGTGGAGAAGTGTAATGACAATGGGTCTGTTCTTATTCGGACCATTGATGAGGAGGCTATCCCCATGCTCGTCAATGGGCATCGACTAAAGATCTACAGGAAACCTCTTTCGAGGCAAGAATTCATCAAAACTGTGGAAAAATCAGTGCTGGTCATAGAGAAGGGTTCTGCCTCTGTTTTGGGCATACCCTGAGCATAAAAAAAAAAGGATCCTTGGTTGAAAACCTTTCTGAGGCTCCCAAGGCAGATGGTAGGGGTGAAAACCTCATTGAGGTGCCCTTGTTGTCTTTCTGAAAACTTTTGAATAAAAAGGACCCTTGGGTGAAAACCTCTCTGAGGCGCTCAAGGCAGATGGTAGGGGTGAAAACCTCACTGAGGCGCCCCTGCTGTCTTCCAAAATAAATCAATAAATAAATAAATAAAGAAAAAGAAGAAAGAAAAAACAAACAAAGAAAAAGAAAACAGAAAAGAAGGAAGCAGAAACAGGAAAAGAGGCTCAAGATTTGACAATTCATGCAGGTTGTAGGTATTCCATGCAGAGAAGGAGGTCTCTCAAATCAAGAAAAAGGGTCCCTACCACGCTACCAGGTGACCTCACCAGCACTCCCTCCAGAAACACCCATCTCCTCCAATGTCTGGGCACGATTTGGTCATAGTTTAGCCTTCTACAAGAAGCTACAGGACTTTCTACAGGAAGTTCTGTAATTCTACAGGAAACTTCCTGTAGAATCTTTAGACGACCTAGGACCGACTGTGTAGAAGAATGTGAAGCCCGAAGTCCAATCAGGAGGCATGCAACCAATTTTTTTCTCCATCACCCACTGTTTTCGCCTCCTTCCACCACCCCTGCTGCCATACAATGGAAATACCTGCACAGCCAAACCAGAACATTGGATTCTCAGAAAAAACAATTCTCAAGTGGAATAAAGTATGCAGAGGCCCAATGCGATACTTATCAAGGCAATCCAAGGACCCTGCAACTGTGACCGTGATTCCACCGTTTCGGCATGCACCGTAGGAGGAGAAACGGCTACAGGATATCCTACCGGAATCCTGTAGCAATTGATCCGGCTAGAGCATACACCATGAAGGCACCTGCAACTCATAAAGTTGGCGCATGCACCATCCGCAGCTAGGCAACCGATCTCGTAACCAGTAGCAGTCGGCAAGAAGGAGCTCCCGTGCCTGTGCATGAAGTAGTAGCAAGTGGGTCCGTCACCCTCGTCCTGAAGCATGAAAATAACGTCGTGGCTGCACAGGTAAGTGCCTCACCCTGTTTCGTCAAATTACATGAACAATGCTCTAAAATGTGTGCGAGTATGAAAATGAATGGGTTGAGCAAGTCGGGTAGCCATTCAACTGGCCACCATGACCAGTCCGATGGTCTCGTTCGATCTGAAAAGCGTTGGTTGTGTCAAACAAGACAGAAAATGGACACGTGGGAAGCGTCCAGTCGGAGAGAAGCGGCGATCTAACAGAAAATGGTTGCACTAGATATGCAGCGAATGATTTAGCGGTCAGGCAGACTTACAGTGGAATGATAGCAGGTGACGTCGTCTAACGGGCTGGCAGGGACAGCTCACCCCTGCGCCACGAGTTCCGCAGGGATTCAAATCCACCGGCTAGATCGCGTATGGCACTCCACTCATTTATCCTCAACCACTTTGTAGTCGAGTAAGAATCCAAAATTTCCTAAATACTGTTACTCCGAGTTCTCGGCCTGTTCAAACGTCCGGTGGTTCCACAGAAGGCCCAGAACCACTGATGCGCTCTCTAGAACCCGTGCACGACTTCTACAGGAAGTTGCGCTACAGGAAGCTCACCGCTACGGAGGAAATTAAACTATTCACATCAAAGGTGGCAAGTTGGAACGAGGTAAGCCTGAACATAGTCCTCCCATGCAATTGGTTCGAAGGGTGGTGAAGTCCACGTCCTAAAAGGGTAGAATTACAGTCTGTGCATGAATTTGCAAGCGTCATCTTACTTCTGCATGAGAATTGTCATCGTAGTGTGTATGCGGGGTTTTTCTACAGGGTTTGGTTCATGATTGAGCCACTGTCAAGGCTCACCTGTAGACAGTCGTGAATTTATCAACTGTGTGCATGATAGAGGCGTAGCTCTGCGCTCTGTCTAAGGAAATCCAAAAGGACCATCTTTTTACGCGCCAGCCCGCTTAGACCAACACAGCAAGCTTTTACCATGCCAGGTGGGTTCATTAGGAAAGAGCCTATAGACTCAAAGAAGCTACGGGAAACCCCTGAGGTGGTAGAACTGTTCTCTCGTGCCCGGTGGATGTCATTCTGTGACAAACTTCAAGGTTATGATGACGAGGTTGCAGAAGAATTCCTGCGAGCTTTGCAGCCAAAGTCAAAAACGCTGGCCGTTGTCAATTTCAGAGGTTTGACCCTCAGACTCACCCCACAGTTCATTAGCAGGGTCACTGATCTCCCGATGGGGGTACCTTGGGATAAGGAGGAAAGAAAACTGGGCCAGAAGGCTAAGAAGGAGTTCTTTCTGTCGGAGGAGCAATTCTCAGAGGACAAGAATAGAGTTCGAAGAGCTAGCCTACAGCCGCTCTGGAGTGAGGTCAGCCTCCAAATTATGAAGTATATCACGTGCGAGGGGCGATTCAGCATCGTGTATGGATACCATTTCCGGTTTCTCATAGAACTTAGGCACCAAATGGACCTACCCTCAAAGAACAAGTTGAGCATTCCTTACTTCCTCCTGCAGTCCATGACTGAATGTGCCACCAAATTAAGAGAGGGAACGCCAGACCAGGTAGCCCATCATGGGCTCATTAAGCTCCTCGTGAAGGATGCACTCCACACGTACACCATCCCTCTCTCCTGGGAAGCCTTTTGAAAATTGACTAAGGATGATGACATCCGAATTTTGGCTGAGGAGCTCACCTCCTCCAGCAGTGAGGAGAAGGAACCAATTCGAATAGAGAAGAAAGGGAAAGGCCAAGAAACCATGGCCAAAGCACCAAAGAAAGAGCACAAGGGGAAACAAGAGAAACACCAGGCTGCCAAAACAGAGGATGACAAACCCACATTAACACCCAGGGAGAAAAGATTACAGAGCAGGGTGGAAAGGACTGAACAAGTCCATGTCAGTGAAGGCACCTCTAAGGCAGCCTCAGCAAAGTCAAAAGACAAAGAACCCTCAGCCAAGCAGGCTAAAACAGTGCCATCTGTGTCTACAGGAAAACTAAAAACGGCTTCTACAGGAAGCCAGAAATCAGCCGCTACAGGACTTTCTACAAGAAGCCCTGAGAAAGGAAAACAGGAGGGGAAGACGGCCGAAAACTTTGCTAGGGATGCACCAGCTGTGTTGGCCACCCTAAGTACCCCTCCCAAGCCAAAGGAAAAACGAAAGAGGGAGACCCCTCTGTATTTCAAAGCAAGGAGAAGTGTAAGAATCAAAACAGGCAGGCCCCAACCTCCATCCAACGACCCAATTACCATAGAAGACACCCCTACCTCACCAAGGGAGAGGTCCCCCTCAAAAATATCAGTCACTTATGAGCGGGGGAGCCCGAAGACAACTGCCTGGAAGGAGGGAATGGAAAGGTTGGCTTCAAAAACCCCTCTACAGGATGCTGAGGCCGTTCTACAGGAAACATTGGCCAGGCTCAAGGAGACCGAAAGAATGGAGGGAGAGGCAGCCACATCACCACCAAGGGAAGAAGGAGGAGAGCCTCGAAGGGAAGAAGAGGTAGAGCATATTCCGGAACCTAGTCCCCAACCAAGCTTGAGCTCTTATTATAACTTTTTGGAGGCTGGAAAAATTATACCACAGAAATTCACGGTGCCGCTTTTCTTTGCGTTGGAGGAAGAAAGAGTGAGAACCCACACATGGATGAGGATAGCTAAATCTAAAGGAGTAGCAGATATAGGCCCCTTCGAGGAAAAATTTAAGGAGGCAAGAAGAGAATTAGCTATGGCAAAACACGTGGGAAACTGCCTGTTATAGACATTTTTGTGCCTTACAGCATGAAGCATGAAATGTCAATAATCTAAGGGATCCAAAGTCCCTAAACATGTTGTTCCTACCCCTAGAGGAACAAGGTCAGCAAACCACAGCACTAAATATCAGTTCTCCACCTGAAAACACTCAAAAACAAGCTAATTCTGGATCATGTCAACTGCTCCACTGAGCATTTGTGCTGAATGTCAAGAGCTACACTGTCTACCTGCGCTGAATGTCAACTGCAAAGAAGGCTACCTGCGCTGGGCGAGTTGGGATATGTGGCACAGTCATTCCACAAGGTGTCAATGCCCAGGAAGCTTCCAAAATGACACTTGGATCAGGGAATTCGACTTGTGATGAGTAAGAGGGTCTAGATCTCCAAGTGGAAGCAAGAACCTCCAAGTGGACTCAAGAACTGAAGAATAACTGAAGTGGGAGAGGACACTAGTCAGCTTCATGCCAGCTACAAGCTGACTCATCCTTTCTCCAAATCTCCTATATATAGAGCTCTCTCATGAGGTCTATGGGGGCTGGAATCTTGTGAATGTAAGGAAGTGTTGTTGGTTTGAGTATAGAACTATTGGGTGATTTGCTTGAAGGAGGTGAAGAGGAGATTTCTTTCTGCTAGGAGGTGATGCTGGATTGGGCCTTTATGGTTGTATTATTTCCTGAACTTTACTTCTTCCATTAATAAAGCATTTGAGGTTCTTCTATATGCATGTGTCTCAATGGTGTATTGCTATAATTGTGTATTTGATTTATTCTAATCCTTGAATCAATTATGAATGTATGCTTCTTGTAGTTTCCCTCTCTTGTCATTTTGCAGGATCTTGGTGTAGCTGGGCCAGTGAAAGAGCAAGGAGCTGGGAGCAAGCAGCAAAGAGAGAAGATTGGATCAATCATTAGCGGAAGACAACGGTTAGTGGATCTCTTTCTCCCCTCTCTTACATCTCATAAAGAAGTAATCTCGAATAGCTTTGCTTTGATTGTTGCTGAGGTACTATCACCCTTAGAGTGGGATAGGGTCCTTCTGTATTGGATACTTTTCCCAACAACACTGCCAGCGGGTATTCCTATAGGAAGAGAATGAGAAACTCAAACTACAGCTACAGGAACATAGGAAAGAAAGGGGCACAGCATCAGAGAACACTACAGCAGAACCTCAAGGCAAAGAAGGACTGCAATTTGGCCTTGGGGAACTAAACCAGCATCTACAGGAAAGGGAATTGCAAGCACAAATCGAGATACAAGCTCTCAAACAGCAGTTGCAACAAAAAGAGGCACAATTGGCCTGCATGGCCAGTTTGGCCATGGATGCTCTACAATGTAGACAACCGGACAAATATTATGGCCTATACCTACGGGACCAGTGGCTACAATTCCAAATTAATGCATTGGCACAGAGGGGTATCTCCCAAATCCAAGACCCCCAGCAGTTCACAAATTTATGCAATAGCAGTTCAACAGAGGACAAGGCCAAGCTATCAGAGTTCTATCTCCATAATTTGGCCCTTCCTAATGTGACTTCATGGGATCCCAACACAGTCGTGGGAGATATGCAGTTGATGGCAATTGCCTCATGGTTGAACCATGAAGAAAAGAGAGCAGCAGAGGTCAAAGAGGTCATGAACCGAGAGTTACATGAACCACTGTTTATTAGAGTAGAGCCAGGGGACCCCACTGCATTGATATCAGCCCACCAACACTTAGAAACCGACTCTCAGGCTTTATTGGAATACATGGATCAACGGGCTCAGGCCATAGCACATTTTGAGGATATGGAGCGATTATTAGGGGACAATTGTGTTCATGCTTGCACCCGCCGGTGGAACACCTTGTCCCACAACCTCAAAATCAGGGAATATCACACTCCAACTCGAATGAGGGAAGCTCTAGTATGGGTGCCCCTCTACAAGAAGTCCATACAGAACCTCCAGGCCAGCTGGATTGGCCTCAAGCTAAGCCCACCTTTGCTTTTGGGATTGATGGAAGGCAGCACAGAGGAAGAAGAGAATAAGCAGTGGGAAGAGGTGGAAAGGAAGGCTGGGTTCTGTTGGGTTGTGTTATATTCTTTCCACGTAGTTAATAGGGGGTTTGAAGGGCACCCGTAACCCCACTTTATGGGGTCCGGAAAATTTTGGTTTTGGACCATATGTTAGGTTGGGCAGACCCACCTATGGTTTTGTGCGTGATTTTCGCACATGTTTTTTGGACGCGATGGTTTTCCGTCCATGGTATTGGATGCGATGGTTTTCGGTCCATGGTATTGGACGCTTCGGCATGTATAAATATGTATTGTAACATTGAGAGGAACATAATGAAAAATCAAGCTGGTAGTCCTGGTTTTGGGATCCAGGAAAAAATCTTTGTGCATATGTGTTTTAAGGGTTATGTTCTTGCATTGTTTATTTTCTTTGTTTAAGAATTCGTATGCAGGTAATTTTTGTACAGGGTTAAAACCTACATTTGGTATCAGAGCTATTTTGGCTTCAAGGGGACGCCTTTGTTGCTGAGGGGTTTCGCTCGGGCCTGTGGTAGACCCTGTTCAATGGGAGATCTGCAAGATCGATTCTGGTGGTGAAAGAAGATGGCGAGCAGTGGAAAGATAGAGATTGAGAAGTTCAATGGTCAGAATTTTGAATTGTGGAAACTCAAGATGGAGGATCTGTTGGTGGATAAAGATCAGTGGATCGCGGTAGATCCCGGTACTAAACCATCAGAAGTGACCGATGAAGAATGGAAGAAGTTGGATCGAAAGGCAAAGAGCACAATACGATTGTGTGTCTCGGATTCAGTATTGTTGAATGTATCAGGGGAAGCTACGGCAAAGGCTTTGTGGGTCAAGTTAGGGACTTTGTACCAATATAAGTCTCTAGTGAATAAACTGTTCCTGCGGAAAAAGCTGTATAACCTGAGGATGAAAGATGGAGACTCGGTGACAGAGCATCTGAATGCGTTTAATACTGTGGTAAGTCAGTTATTATCTGTTGATATTAAAATTTCAGATGAAGATAAGTGCATCAGTTTGTTGTGTTCTCTACCAGATTCGTGTGATAGTCTGGTTATTGCAATAGGTAGCAATGCAACTGCTCTGCAGTTTGATGAAATAGTCTCAGCCTTGCTGACGGAGGAGATGAGACGGAAAAATATGGAAAACCAGAATGGTGATGCCTTGTCTGTACGAGGATGGTCCCAGAACAGAAACAAAAATAAGTCATCGATTGGGAGATCTAAATCTAGAGGGAGATCTAAATCTCCAGGAAAACCTACAAAGGTGGTGTGCTGGAAATGCGGAAAGGAAGGGCACTTCAGAAGGGATTGTAAATCTAAAGCTCCTGATAAAGGAAAGGGATCTGATGATGCTCCTTCTGCAGAGGCGAAAACCACCTCAGATGAAGGTGGGTATGTGTACTTGGCTTCTTCAAGTACACATGTAGATCATGAGGCATGGTTGATTGACACAGGTGCATCCTTTCACTTCACTCCCCATAGAGAGTGGTTCTGCGAGTATGAGAAATACGATGGTGGTGATGTCTTCTTAGGAGATGATAGGAAGGCTAGAATCATTGGTCGGGGAAAAGTAAAGTTGAAGTTGCAAGGTGGAAGGGTTAGAACACTTCCGGGTGTTCTACATATTCCTGCATTGGCCAGAAATCTGATTTTTGTAAGCAAGTTGGTTGATGCAGGTGTAAAGACGGTGTTCGAGAAAGATACCTGCAAGATGGTTCAAGGAGCACTGATATTAATGCGGGGAGTTCGGATTGGAACTCTGTACAAGCTGCAAGGTAGCACTGTTGTTGATGGGTGCAATAGTTCTATGGTTCTTGAAAATGGAGTAGAGAATCTAGTGGTCTCTGAAGAGAAGACCATGTTGTGGCATCAAAGGCTTGAACATATTGGAGAGAAGGGCCTTCGAATACTTCATGGTAAAGGTATGGTAGAAGGTATGAATAATAGCTCTCTGGATTTTGATTTCTATGAAAATTGTGTATATGGGAAGCAGAATCGGGTGAGTTTCCCCTCTGGTGGTAAGAGGACGAAATAGATATTAGAGCTTGTGCACAGTGATGTGTTTGGACCTGTGAAGGTTCCATCACTAGGTAAGTCTGTGTACTATGTATCATTCATAGATGACTTCTCAAGGAATACATGGATATATTTTCTTAAGAAGAAATCTGAAGTCTTCGACAGGTTTAAAGAATTTAAGGCTCTGGTGGAAAATCAGACAGAGAAGAAGATAAAGGTGTTGAGGACAGATAATGATGGAGAATTTTGCAGCAAGGAATTTGAATAATTTTGTAAGAAGCGTGGTATAGCACGACAGAAGACTACTCCATCTACACCTCAGCAAAATGAAGTCGCAGAAAGAATGAACAAGACGTTGATGGAAAGGGCAAGAAGCATGCTCAGTGGTGCCAGGTTAGGACAGGAATTTTGGGCAGAGGCGGTGGGTACTACATGTTACCTGATCAACAGATCACCTTCATTAGCGTTGGAGGATAAGACTCCACAAGAAGTATGGACTGGTAAGAAACCCTCTCTTTCACATCTAAGGGTATTTGGATGTGATGCATATGTACATGTTCCAAAGGAGAAACGAACCAACTTGGATAGTAAATCTGAAAAGTGCATCTTTATTGGGTATAAGGATGGTTTAAAGGGTTATAAGCTTTGTAACCCAGTCACACGGAAGGTTGTGTACAGCCGAGATGTGTTGTTCAGAGAGGTAAAAGATGTTATTCAACATGAAGTCCAACCAAAGGAACCTGAGAAGATAGAGTTTGAGCCAAAGGAGGAAGAATCAGACTCTGCAGCAGAGGAGGAATCAGAAGATGAAGAGCCACAAACTCCGACTGTGAGAAGATCAGTTCGAGAAAGAAGGCAGCTAGAAAGGTATAGTCCATCTGCTTTCAGTTCAAATTTTGCTTTGTCTATTACTGATAATGATCCCAGAACTGTGAAGGAAGCAGTGGATTCAGAGGATGGAAAACTCTGGAAAGACGCCATGGTCAATGAAGTGGCATCTTTGCACAAAAATGAGGCTTGGGAACTGGTGGAGTTGCCGGCTGGAAGGAAACCCATTGGCAGCAAATGGGTGTTCAAGAAGAAGACAAATGTAGAAGGAAAGGTGGAGAAGTACAAAGCTCGGTTGGTAGCAAAAGGTTATTCCCAGGTGCTGGGAATTGATTTTGGTGATATTTTTTCTCCTGTTGCCAAGGTAACTTCTATTAGATTACTTTTATCTGTTGCTGCTACTTTTGATTTTGAGGTAGAACAGATGGATGTGAAGACAACATTTCTTCACGGGGATTTGGAAGAGGAAATCTACATGGAGCAACCTGAAGGCTTTGCGGTGAAGGGTAAGAAAGAACTGGTATGCAAGTTAAAGAAGTCTCTATATGGGTTAAAACAGTCACCAATGATGTGGTATCAGAAATTTGATACATTTATACGGGGACATGGCTTCACCAGAAGCAAAGCAGATCATTGTGTGTATTTTAAATTAATTGGTGACTGTATTATTTATCTGGTCTTGTATGTGGATGATATGTTGCTAGTTGGAAATGACAAAGAAATTATCCAGGATTTGAAGACCCAATTGTCCTCCAAATTCGACATGAAAGATCTTGGTGCTGCAAACTATATTTTGGGCATGGAAATTAAAAGAGATCAGTCAAAGAGGAAGCTCTGGTTAAACTAGAGGAAGTATGTCGAGACAATACTCCAGAGGCTTAATATGCAGGATAGTAAACCGGTGAAGGTTCCTATTCTTGTAGGTGTGAGGTTATCTGCTGAACAGTGTCCCAAGACACAAGAAGAGGAAGAGGACATGTCCCATGTTCCATATGCAAGTGCAGTGGGTAGCCTGATGTATGCAATGGTCTGTACTAGACCAAACATTGCACATGCAGTGGGAGTATTGAGCAGGTTTATGTTAAAACCTGGGAAGGAGCACTGGACAGCAATGAAGCGGGTTTTCAGGTATTTGTGTGGCACTAGTGATTATAGTTTGTGCTACCAGGGAAGACCAGGATTGGACAGAGTATTGGATATTCATGGCTTAGTTGATGCAGACTGGGCTGGAGATCTGGATCAGAGAAGATCTACAAGTGGGTAGGTGTTTAACCTATTTGGAGGTGCAGTCAGTTGGATGAGTAAGAAACAATCTGTAGTGGCACTATCAACTACAGAGGCAGAATACATGGCAGCCACTCATGCAAGCAAGGAATCAGTTTGGTTGCAGAGATTGTGTTCGAGTATGGGGTTAGTACAGGGAGCTATAAGAATAGACTGTGACAACCAAAGTGCAATTTTCTTGGCAAAGAACCCTGCTTATCATTCAAAGACAAATCACATTGATGTTTAGTATCACTTTGTGAGGGATATGATAGAAGACAGAAAGGTGTTGCTGGTAAAGGTTCACACTTTGAAGAATACTGCAGATGCATTGACAAAATCTGTGAGCTCTGAGAAGTTCTCTTGGTGTAGAGAAGCAATGGGAATCTTAGGGCTGAAAAAATGACTAAGCTCTCCTGTGGAAAGAAAACAACAAGTGGGAGATTGTTGGGTTGTGTTATATTCTTTCCACGTAGTTAATACGGGGTTTGAAGGGCACCCGTAACCCCACTTTATGGGGTCCGGGGCAGTGCCCTGGAAAATTTTGGTTTTGGACCATATGTTAGGTTGGGCGGACCCACCTATGGTTTTGTGCATGATTTTCGCACATGTTTTTTGGACGTGATGGTTTTCGGTCCATGGTATTGGACGTGATGGTATTCGGTCCATGTTATTGGATGCTTCGGCATGTATAAATATGTATTGTAACATTGAAAGGAACATAATGAAAAATCAAGCTGGTAGTCCCGGTTTTGGGATCCAGGAAAAAATCTCCGTGCATATGTGTTTTATGGGTTATTCTCTCGCATTGTTTATTTTCTTTGTTTAACAATTCGTATGCAGGTAATTTTTATACAGGGTTAAAACCTACAGGTTCCATGGCAGTGAGGAGGATACCACTTCAGAAGCCTGGGATGTGAGAGTGGCAGTGACAGTGATGAAGAACGAGGAGCTAGATTAGTTGCTTAGGGATGAGAAATCATTTTAGCAGGGGGGTGATGATGAGCCCCAAATTTGGTAACATTTTGGGCTCATTTGGCCTAACTACCTTTGCTCAATCCTTCATTTTTCATAACTTCTGCATCATTTTTTAGTATGTTTATGTCATTTGTACGAATAAGGGTAGTCACTATTCCTAGGTGGCTAACACGTGCTCATTTCAGGATTTTTTAACACATGTGGAGCAAAACCAAGCAGACAAGGGCTAGGAGACAGCCAAGCTTGGGTTGAGGATTCGTAGGGGGGTTGTCTATGGCGTTAAATAGCCTCCCTCGGGATCTTCACCCCAAACTCCGAGCTCCAAAGGCCACCAAAACCGGATCTAGAAGGTAGCCAAACAGATTTTGTGGAAGCAGCTGTTCACTCCCAGTTTGGTCAGCCAAGTCCCATGGATTTAGGAGGCCAGCTAGGGCATCGTGGTGTATAAATGTGAGGGCTGCAGCCTTCGAGAGGGACTTTTTGAAAAACTTTTGCACATCCTGCACTACAAGCTACTAGCTCTGTTTTGTTCTTTTGTAGCCATTATTGGCATGACTCTTGACTTATGATTATTATTTTAATGGGAAGCAGTCAGATTTGACATCAGCTCTGAGTTTTTTTTGAGGAGCCATAGCTTTCGGGGTTGGGCCAAACCTGAGAGCCTAGGGCCTGCTTCTTTGTATTGATATCTTTCCTTTCAGCATTATGATTTTCCTTGTATGCATTTGAAACACAGTTTGTTGAGCTAGATCTCGTTGTGTGGTTAAATAGGTTATTGTTGAAGAATAGAGTTGCTTCGGATGTCTAGAATAGATTAATGAGATAAGAATTGATAAAAGCTTCAGAAAAGGGTTTCCTGCACTCTCGTTTTCACCTCTTTCTAGGGGCGGGAATTGCAGACAGTGCTGCCCAACAAAAACACTAGTTCGCTTACCCATGCAATCTTTGGTGCAATGTTTTCATTTGTAGGAGTTATTCATGCGTTCAGATCTTTTGGAATGTTTCTTTGCTTAAGTACTATACATGGTTCTCTTTAGAAATAACGCTGTTGTTCAGTGGTTTCGTTGACAGTTAGGATAGACTGGTTAATATTTTGATTGTGTGCAGGACGTGGTTGATTTGGTTAAGTATACACTGTGTTGTGCATCTCCATCACTCTCTCGTCCATCTAAGCTTCGTCCAGGCCAACTACTCCCTCTCCAAGTTAGGTCCCTCGTCTCATAACTACTTGCCTGCCCACATAACCCTACCTTCTTGCTCTTCCATTGCCTCAGCCTTCTTTAAGACAAGTTAGCTCCCCACACCCTCTCATCACTTCATCCCTCGGTCACTGAATCATTTCAGACCCCTACCCTACCTCCCTATCCATTCATGCATCCTCTTTCACTCACCCATCATCCAAAATCCAACCTTAGAACATCCTGTAGAAATTCTGAACATCCTGTAGAAATTCCTGAAACATCCTGTAGAACCCCTGCAGACTTCCTGTAGAAGCTCCCAAATGAGGTTTCTTGGTAGCCAAACTTGGTGAAACTCTCCGGAAGGGTGTTAGGGACTCCTTAGACCCCTGCTGAACCTTCCCAACCTTTTCCAAGCCTTTCTCCTCCTTGATTCACCCTTGCACAGTAAAAATCCAGTTAAAAGCATCTGCATGATAACTCAAATAACTTATTCAAAAATACAAAAAGATGTGTCTTCAGATAGAGATAGCATAGGCGTGTGCATTTTACCTCTGTAGGAGTAATGGCATCTCTTTCAATAGTTTGCATCTTCTCCTTTGCATCAGTAGGACTAGCTGGTAACATTAGGGTTTGCTAGGGTTTTTGCTACTTTTTGGGTTTTTAGTTTCTTTCTGCAAGTAGATCAAGTTCTTTTGAGTTAGCTTCCATCTATCAGTTAAAAAGCTTCTTCTAAGAGCCCATAGAAGTTGGCTGAAACCCCTAGCGGACTTGTGCCAGCTGACCAAGTGACAGCTGCGGCAAGAGCTTGTACTTGTGCATACAGCACCGTCGCTTCCAAGTTTGTTACGAACTACCGGGTTGATAAAAGTAAAAAAGGGAGCCCCAGGAGTTGCGGCATTATTGCTACAATACTGGAGCCCACCAATCTCCACAACATAAGTTGGGCATGATGATTCCCCACTATATACTTGCTGAGTCATTCTATTGTTTGGGTTCGGGTTCGACTAGGTAGGCATTTGGGGTTGCCTTGGTGGAGCAGGAGGCAATGGTTGTGGTTAAGTAGGTGGTGGAGGCAAAAGAGCGGGAGGAGATTTTTACTAGGGCCTCCACCCCTGATGAGATGAATTCCACTGAGGTTGTGGCTGAGCATAGGATTGGAATGAATGAGCCGCTGGTTGGGCAGGGTATTGAGATGGAAAGGACCAAGGAGGAGGCATGGACCAGGAAGGATGAGTAGGAAGTCCCCAAGAAGGTATGGAAGTGACTTGGTTGGGGTTGTAGTATTCTTGAGATGTCCCTTGCATCCCCTACAGATATGGTCTAGGTCCATGCGGTCTCCTTTGGTTCATGAAATAGAGTGGTTCAGTGGCTCCTTCAACCCCTTGGTATATAGCTTTAAGTCAGAGCAAGGAAGGGCACTTATCTGTAGAATTATCTTCTTCACATACTGAACAAACCTTTATAGAGTCCAATGGGCATTCGTTCTTAGGATGAGTCCTGGTGCACCTGGGAAAAAAAATGGCCAAAGCCCTCTCTGCTTCCTCTTGTTTCATTTTGATATGCAAGGTATCCATTTGCATGGAAAGAGTCTTCAACATCTCACTCTTGAAGTCTTCCAGCATGTTTCCAAGTTCACCTTTGATGAATGAATTGGATGAGAAGGTATAGGCTATGCGTTGACTCCCTCTACCTCTCTTTCTGGCTGCTCTAGATTGTTTTCTAAAGATAGTCTTTATGTCCTCATAAGGTAGTTGGTAGATGTCTCCCCCAGCAAATGGAGAGTGTCTAAAAGGTCTTGCGGAATTCCCATGAGCAGGACCAACTTCAGAGATTTAGGGTCAAGTGTACACCTGGCCCTTTTGTAACTGAGCTAGAACCTCTCTTCATAATCTTCCAAGGATTCATCACTTCCCATGGTCATTTAAAAGATTTCTTCCTTGGTATCTTTTGACCTATAGTAGTCTTGGTATTTGTTGTTAAAGGCCTGTTGCATCTGAGCCCAAGTTATGATGCTATTTCCAGGTAACCCCATGAACCAGCGCAATGCTACATCCTTAAGAGTAGAAGGAAATAGTTTTAACTTTTGTTCATATTATACATAGTAATAGGTTTGACAGATGACATCAAACTCAAACAAGAAGGTGTCAAGATCTTCTGTGTTCAAACCATGGAAGTGAGGTAGGGATGAGGGACTTATATTCTTCATTTTGGTGTTCCCATTGGTCTCCTGGATGGAAAACGTACCCTTTATTCTTTCTCCATTCCCCCTAGGATTTTTTTTCTCAGCCATTGTCTCAAGAGCGATGTCTTCTTCTTCTTCTTCCCCTATAGTTTTTTCAAATATCTCTGGTTGTTCACCTAAAAGTTCTTCTTGATCACTGCCACCGAAGAGAAGAGAAGGGTGGCTATGTGATATAGAGGGGGTGTTGGGCAAGATTTTTCCTAAATTATCTCTATTTCTATGAGGCATGAAAGGAAATATTTTTGGCTTGTTTTTGTTTTTTTCACTGCTTGTACTTACAAAAATGAAACATATTGAACAAACAAATTACAACTAACTGAAATGAACTTGCTGAAATGAAATTGTAGAACTGAAAAGGAAAGTAAATGAAATTCAGAACTGAAAGCAAGGAAATGACTAATCTACTTTTGCTGAAATGAAATTCCTGAAATGAAATTTGCAGAATTGAAAATGAAAGAAAATGAAATGCAGAACTAAAAGCAAGGAAATGACTAATCTACTTTTGCTGAAAGGGAAATTGCAGAATTGAAAATGAAAGCAGGGAAATGTGAAAACTGAAAGAAACAACTACTCTACTTTTGCTAACATAAACTACTTAGCAGAAGGTTGTGATAGAAAACATAAGAAAGTAGCAATCACAAAATACTCCGACACTTCCCCAGCAACAGTGCCAAAAAGTGGTGAGCACTAGTATTGCAGCAATAATGCTGCAACTCTTGGGCTTCCTACATTACTTTTATCAACCTGGTAGTTTGTAACAAACTTGGAAGCGACGGTGCTGTATGCACAAGTACTAGTTCTTATTGTGGGCTCTCACTTGGTTAGCTGGTGCAAGATCACTAGGAGCTCAAGCCAACTTCTATGAATTCCATAAGAAGCTCTATATGTGATGAAAGAAAGGAAAGCTTATTCTACAGAGGCTACTCTACTTGCATAAAGGAAAAGAAGACTGTAATGTAAAGTAAACCTAGCAAACCCTACTTAACCAACTAATCCTACTTTTGCAGAAAGAAAGATGAAAAACCATGAAATATATGTCATTACCTACTCAAGAAGTAATCAACATCTACTCAAGCTATTTCTAGAGGTAAATGAACAAAAAACATCTTTTTAGATTTTTATGTATTTTTATGTGAAATTGTCATGCATGTAATTTACTCGATTGTGAATGTGGCAGTGATTAGGTGGCAATGGAGGGAGGTTTTGGGACTTGAGAATATGTAGGATGGTGCATATGGGTCCTGGGAGGTCTCAAGTGGCCTTCTGGATGCTTTTGCTACAATCAAACTTCAAATAGAAGCCTACAGGAAAATCTACAGGAGGCTACACGGGATCTACAAGAGGTCTACAGGAGGTCTACAGGAGGATGCCAAGAGAAGTTTTGGAGGTTTTGAAGGTGTGAGAGTGGGTGGAAAGGGTAGCTAAAGGTTGGGATGATGTGTTAAGGTGCCTAGGGGTCACCGAGAATTTCTAGGAGAGGAAAATATGTTTGGGAGAGAGAAAGAAATCCTATGGAAAAACGCAGAAAACTAAGGCAGATTTGAGGTGAACTTTGGGTGACTTGTAGGGCATAGATCAGGGAGAGGAGGTGAAGGTTGGTAGGCTGACTTGCTATGAGAATAGATTTTCTGAAAAAGGACCTGAAATCAAAGAAGGAGATCAAGAAAGCAAGGAAACTAAGTACATAAAAGAAAACAGAATTTTGCATCAAGCTAATCTAGATTATGAACTATGGAAATAAATGTTGAAAAAAATGCTATAATGAGAAAAAGCATGGAAGGAAACTTATTGCAATATAGAAATGAGCATGGTTAAAGAGATTTAAAGCAAATCATTAACCTTCTAACAAATTGCAACACTAGAAATCCTATGGAGAAGGCAAATCTGTGTTTTCTGTGGTAGCAAGAGGGTCTTGGCTTCAGTTCATGGTCCCAAGGGAAGGAAAGGAGGCCAAGGCTCTGTTGATGGCATTTTTGTATCTTCTTTCTATCACTATTCGAACTGCTATACAAAACTCAAATGGAAACAACCTTCTAAATCACCAAAAGCAACCTATTCTTAACCAAGAAAGAGATTTATCTAACAACAACTAATCCATAAACTGAAAGAAAGCATATAAATACAAACAAGAGGAGCTTGGCTACCTGGATTGGGCCCTAACCCAAGAGCTTCAACCCTCTAAGGTAACTCAGTGCTAGCTCAAAAGGTATCTCATCTTTATTATCAAAATAATAATAGGATTATATGAAACTGTCAACAAAAGTAAGCTCGAAGTTGAGCAGAGCAAAGCTGCAACAAAAATTTGAAAATTTGACTAACTTCGTAATGAGACCCTAGGCCTTTCTACTTCTACAACTGAAGCTCCCAATAGATTCCTTAAAATCAGGTAGGCTTGGCTCCCAAAACTTGAGATAAACATAATTTATCCTCCACTTGTTCGGTTGCCTCTTAGTGCATGGATTTGGCTGTTTGTGCTCTGAGCTGCATGAAGGAGAATTCAAAGTGGGGAGTAATAAATGAGGGAGACACCCTTCTTTAAATCCTATCCTTTGTACACTTCGAATTATTGTTGCCAATTGTCCATTAAATCTTTGACTTTTTCTTCAAAATTCAAAAAAATATGCATTAAACACATATTAGATTCCATGGCAACATAACCAACCCAAATCACTCCATAAGCATAAATATAATATAAAAAAATGCAATAAGATAAGAGAATGATTGATTAAACTATGTTAGGAGGCAAAATGAGCCCATATAAATACCCATTTATGGATCTCATCAATTTTCCCCTAACAATGAGGATTCAGCCGAGAGAGTGGAGCAAATCTAGCAAACTACAAATCACTGCGCTGGGGACCTCCGGGAAGCACAGAAACAATTGGATGGGCTCCGTGCCAAGATTATCGCACTAGGAAAGTGACTTGGGACAAGTCACGATGATTATGTTGGGGGCCTGCTGGACATGGAATCCCCCCCCACAATAAGTTTTGGGGCTCAAAGCCCAAGTTTTTTGTCAAAGATGTTGTAAAACTCCGCGAACTACGGGCGTGTAGCGCAAAGTGCGCGAAGTGTACAATTGAGTCATAGGGTTGTCTGTCCTAAACATTGTATTGTAAATTAGTGTAAAATCGGCCTACCCATGGCCCGTGGACCATGGGATTGTATAAATAGAGTGAGGCTCTAAGTTGTAAATATAGCGATTAAGAGAGAATAGCGAATGAATGGTTCGAGCTTAGAGTAGAGTTCTAAGTATCTTGGGTTGTAGTAGGAGGAAGAGGCTCTACAGATGAGTGCACAGAGGCCTAATAGAGTCCAAAACTGAGTGTGCGGACCCCTGTAGCTGAGTGCGTAGAGCAATGTCGGGTTTGTAAGAAAGATTGAAGATTAATAAAAGAGAAGTTGATTTCTATTCTTGTGTATTTGTTGTGCATTATCATCTTTATGTTTGTATTCGGTTATGTATTGCATGCACTAATATAATTGATATATATGTTGTAATAACCATAAATTTTATGCACACAAGTTAAGTAATCAATTAATTAGCAAGGATCGAGGGTATTATACGGATCGCACCCTAGGTAGGACTAAGCAGAAACCACACCGCAGGTTGCGAAGGGATCACAAGTGCGTGTAGGAAAAAGTCAAACCATGGACCTCCAAAAGCCCATCAGACATCCCTAGGGTGCAGAAACCTAGTTCTAGCACCATCCCATACTATTTCGAGTGAGACCTCAGTCCGCGCTCCATGGACTGTTGCTGAAAGGGCCAGTAGTACCGATATTTTCTTGGTAAATCACCTCTGAACCTAGGTCAGGCCCCACTAAGCCAACAAACTACTTTAGAGATAAATGTGAAACATTAATTTGTGTATAATAAAATGAATATTCTATTATATTCCATGTAGGTCAAATCCCAAACATCCACATAGTAATTATTAATAATTAAATTAAAATTATGGAAGCCCTATTCCAAAATAGACATGTTTATTAGCATAATAATTATTAAGTGAATAGTAGATATTTGACCTCTATGGAATATTTTAAAATATTTTTAGTAGTATTTTGAGATTTATCTCAAAAGTAGTTATGCACATTTTTATTTTTTGATTAAATTTATTTATTAAAAAAATGTTTTATGAACATGTGTAATATAAATATGAGTTATATGGGGTTCTGGGCATGTGGTATTAATAATCCATGGTATTAGCCCATGGTATTGTTACAAAACCTATTTACATGTTAAGAATATCTATGGTAAAGTGTTGATGAATAGCCATGGTTAAAAGTCTCATTATATGATTTTTTAAATATATATGTATGTTATGGGACCATATTTTGCTTCCTACCAAATGAAAGTAGTCCTGTATGAGAGCACAAAACTAATAAGACTTCAGTGGCCATATTAATCTTACATCTTTATTTATGTGCAGGATGTTGCCACCAACTTCAAGCCATGAAGATCTGAATTTAAACAGGAATATAAAAAATTACAAATATAACCATAAATATAGAAATGCGACATAAATAACACTTCATTTCGTTAAATATCAGATACTAAAATATGCTTACAAACAGAATGGAAATAAGACTAGCTCAGGTGATGGTAGCTTATCTCTTAGAAGAGATGTGTCAGCTACATGCCTCTCAACTGTGATACAATAAGTCTTGAAGGCCTATTTATCATTGAGAAATAATGGAAAAACCTAAACATCCCAAAACATAACCCTATGAGATTAAACGCCAAACTATGGGCCCCGTTGGGGTAAAGTGGTACATCAACTTCTTGGGGTCGTAACTTTGGCATACGATCTTCGTTTGATGCACATGATACGTCATTAGAAATATCTATCCAAGGACTACAACTTTTTATAGAAAATATCAGGTCAAAAATGTATATTTTCCACCGTATTTTTCCAAAAAAACATCGTTTAGGACCTCAAAACAGCTCCGGAAGTTCAAGACCCGAAAAACTGCCAAAAATAGTAAATTATGCTATAATTAAGGAAACTAAAAAAATGAAAGAAACAATGATGGGTGTCCAAGTGGAATAGGAAGGTGGCCACCAATATCCACTTGGACCATTCCTCCCCCCTTAGGAATCAATGGTCCCCATTGCGTTGAGTTCATCCATGAGGTGAGGAAACTTCTGCTGAACTTGGTCCTAGGTGAGCCACATGCCCTGCTGAAGGAGTTGGGTTGCTTTGACAACACGATATAGTTGGATTCTTTGTTGTGGGGTGTTCTTGATCTGTGTGTCCATGCTTTGATCAGTTGTGTCTTGTTCCATGCAGTCTGGGTTTAACTCTATTGGTGTGAGTTGTGCTGCAATGTCGGATGTGTCTGACAATGGTGGAAAGTAGGGCCGAAGGCGGTCCACATTAAACATTGGGTGAAAACCAAGGAATGGTGGAACACTAAGCTCAAAGGCATTATCCCATACTTCCTTGGTGATGTTTTATGGCCCATATCGAAGCATGCAAACCTTGCAGTGAGGCCCAAGGAGGCGCTTCTTCTCCAAATGTAGCTAAACTTTATCACCCACCTGGAACTTGTGTGGAACCCGATGTTGATCATGTCGCTACTTGTACTTAACATTGGATATGTCCAATATGTCATCAACCTATTGGTGGATGTGCTCGATATGCGCAATGAAGTTGTTTTCCTTGTCGTTTTCGGACTAGACATGAGTCGAATCTTCCTAGGTAGATGTAAATGGTATGGCCACACCAATGGGACATAGTGGCTAGAATCCCAGGCCCTCCTTGAAAGGGTTGTTTCTAGTCGAGCTATGGAGAGCCCGGTTATAGCTATATTGGATATAAGGGA
Organism: Pinus tabuliformis; assembly: GCA_031772625.1. NCBI lineage: Eukaryota > Viridiplantae > Streptophyta > Pinopsida > Pinales > Pinaceae > Pinus > Pinus tabuliformis. The sequence continues at coordinate 1,253,836,270 of CM062818.1, read as the reverse complement.
GGCTCTCATCCCATGTGCGTGAATGCTTTGAGTTGTACATGCACAGAATGTGTACGATCATCCTGTTGACGACCTCTGTCTGGCCATTAGTTTCGGGGTGGAAATTTGTGGACTTAGTGAGCTTGATGTCTAGCATCGAACAGAGATTGGACCAAAATGTACTAAGGAACCTTTCGTCCCAATCTAAAATGATAGAATGTGGGATCCTAAAGTGTACCCACACTCATTCAAAGAAGAGTTTAGTAGTGCCTTCTGCTGTGATATTGTACTTGTAGGCTACCATAATGGCCATCTTCAAGAATTTGTTGATGACCACAAAATCACAGTTGTTTCCATGCTTAGTAGAAGGAAGGCCCGACATGTAATCCATGGAGATGGATTCCCAAGGTCAACTAGGGGTAGGAAACAAAGTATAGAGGCCTTGCTTCTTGATGGTCAGTTTCATAATGGCACAAAAATTGCAGGTTTCGATGTATTTCCTGACATCCTATTGAAGATTCAGCGAATAGAAATAATTTTGTATTGCTGCCACTATTTTCTAAACCCCTAAATGCCCAACAACCCAACTATAGCGTGCTTCCTAAATCATCTTGGCAAGCTCGCTTGAAGGAACACAAAGGTGTCCTAGGTGGCATAGAAATGCATCCTGGAGGTGAAAATTTGGAACTTTTTAACCCTCTAAGAGCTTCTGGTATGTGTGGCCGAATTCTAGGTAATTTTTATAGAGAAGTGGCAAATCAGAAGTCTCATGCCCACAAGAGTTGAGCACGGTGGTTAATGTAGTGATTGATGGTTGGATAAGGAATTCTGCAACATTATTGGTGCTTCCCTTCTTGTACTTGATATTCAAATGGAAATGTTGCATGTATGTGGACCACTTCTGATGGCAATCATTCTGCAACTTCTCTTGCATCTATATGAACTGAAGGGGCCAGTGGTCTGTGTGGATGATCATTTCCTTCCCCAAAATGTAATGCTTCCATTGTCGGCAAGCCTGCATAATGGAATACATCTCTTTATCATAAGTGGGATACTTCTAAACTGTGTCTAAAAGTGTCTCACTATGATATGCCATTGAATGCCTCCGTTGAGTAAGGACTACCCCAATACATAGTGAGAGGCATCTGTCTCGATCTCAAATGGTTGTTACAAGTCTAGTAATGGGAGCACTTAACTCTGCAAATGCCTTCTGTTGAGATTCAGACCAAAATAATTTTTCTTTCACTCCTCCCTTGGTGACTCGACTCAAGGGCCAAGTGATATGGGAGAATGCCAACACGAACCTGTAGTAGAAATTTTCAAGACCCAGAAAGCTATGGATCTCTGTCAAAGTGGTTGGGGCTGGCCAATCCTGAATGACTTGTATGGATCCACATACACCCGTCGTTCATCAATAATGTATCCCATATACTAAACTTGGGTCATGAAAAAAGCTCATTTCTCCAAATTGTCACACAGCTTGTGTCATCACAGTGTTTGGAGAACCTGTTGGATGTGGTGGAGGTGCTCTTCCCAGCTTTGGATGAAGATCAAGATGTCATCCAAGTATACCACTACAAATGAGTTGGTGAATGGCTGCAAGATGTCATCCATCAGCCTCATGAACATTGCAGGAGCATTCATCAACCTGAAAGGTATAACCTTTCATTCGAAAAGGCCCTCTTTGGCTTTGAAGGTAGTCTTTCACACATTAGAGTGTTTGATTGGTACTTGGTGATATCCAGAATTCAAGTTGATCTTGATGAAATATTCCCCCCCTTGAGTTGGTCCAAAAGGTCATCAATCCATGGGATCAAATACCTATTCTAGACAGTGATTTTTTTCAATGCTCGATAGTCAATACAGAGTCTCCAAGTCCCATCCTTCTTCTGTACCAACACGATCGGGCTCTCAAATGGCAATGAACTCGGTTGGATGTGACCTTTCTATAGTAGCTCCTGAATCTACCTCTTGATTTCATCATTCTCCATAACAAAGTGTTGATATATTGGTCCATTGGGCAACGACGCACCTGGGGTTAGATCAATGGAGTGCTTGACATGATAGTGTAGAGGCACCCCTACAGGGAAGGTGAAGATGTCCTTGTACTCCTCCATAGCCTTGTCCATCTATTTTTGTCATGTGGAGGGGACCTGCCTAGATCTTGGCCACGGTCTTCTTCTTTCCCTGGGGTCGTGTCATTAGGAAAGCAAATTTCCCAGTTTTGTAAATAAGCTTACTACATTGTTTTGCAGTAATCAAAGTGATGGATGTAGGCGGTACTACCTCCGATATCCTCTACAACTTATTTCCAAAGGTAACAATAACAGTGTGAGGCCTTGAATCATACACATCATGTAGCTTCGAAAAGTATGGCTGACCTAATAATACATCACAAACATCAAGAGGAGTAATGTCACATAATACCTCATTTGTGAAGGGCTTGATGTTGACATATGGAAGGCAGCACTATTGGTTGGCGCAAAGATCCCATCCTTGGTGGAGCCACCCTATGGTGTACAGTTGTGTGTGTGTTGTGGTTGGTAAGCCTAGTCACTTCATGACCTCTACTGAAATGATGTTCTTTTGTCTCTTGTTGTTGAAAATGAACTATAGCGGGGAACTATTTACACACATCTGGGAGTGGAAGAGGCACTCCTCCTCCTTTGGATCTTTGGTTTCCTTCTTCTATATCTTCGTGCTTTCAACGGTGGCATTTGGCTCCACATTGATAATTTTCTTCCCTTTGTCATTCCCCTTTTTGGGTTCTGACTCAGAGTCGAAACATGCATCTGATTCAGAAGCCTTTAGATCAGCCACTAGTGACTGTTTGGCCCGACACTCACTTGTGTTGTAAGTGGATCTCTTATGGAACTCACACCACTTTCTCGTGTCCTTCTTTGGCTTCACGATGTTGTTATTTTCTTGTTGCTTTGGCGGGTTGTCCTAGGCCACCTCCCCTTGGCTTTCTCCTTTGTTTTGTGGTTTGGGGACACCTTTCCCTTGCCTCGGATTCACAGATCCAAGGTATTGATTTTTTTTGTTTTAGCTTTTGCTTGATCTTGACAACATATCAGTACGTCATGCCAAGTGAGGATATGTCTAGGAACTCCATCTCATCCTGGATGTACCTGTGTAGGTAGTCGTAATACTTGAGTAACAAATGTTTCTCATAATCTTTGATACCGAACTTCGTGTGAAGGGTATGAAAAACATTGGTAAACTCTGGCATATCTTGGTCCCTTCCCTGCTGCAGCATGGTCTACTTTATGTATTTATCCTCATAGCTCCTGATAGGGTAGTACTACTCCTTGATGGTGTCCTGGAACAAATTCCAAGTGGGTGTGAATGAAAATAATGAGGGCATACTTTCATCCTTCTACTCACAATAGGTTTTCCACTAGTCCTTGACATGGGGGGCTACTTTGAGAAGAGCAAAAGTAATCTTTTCCTGGCTGGAAAAAATCATGAACATAAAAATATCCTTCTAGCACATTTAACCATTTATCTATGGTGTTTACATCTATTTGGCCCTCAAATATGGGAATGTCAAATTTTACTTGTACCTTCAAAGGAGTGGCACCTCTAGAGTGGCTGATGGATGTGGATGCACCCCCAATGGGCAACCGTTGAAGGATCAGGGAAAATTTATCCATCATTACGTTACTTTGTTTCTCGAAGGCCTCCTCAAGAAATATTTTGATAGGATCTTCTAGTCCATCGTCTTTCTTTTCTTCCCCCATGGGTAGACATTGGGGTTTGCAAGGCTAATCTTACAAAGGTTCAACCAAATTGAGCCCTAACTCCTTATACCCTAACCTCGTTTGGGACATGCAAAAAAGGATCAAGAAATAGTAGACTATTTTGATACCATTGATCTAAATTTAAATAAGAACACAACAAATTACAGATATAACCATAAATATAGAGATGCAGAAGAAATAACACTTCATTTCATTAAATAGCAGATACTGAAATATGCTTACAAACATAATGGAAATAAGACTAGCTTGGGCAATGGTAGCTTATCGCTGAGAAGAGATGTGGCGGCTACATGCCTCTAAATTATGTTAAAATGAGGCTTGAAGTCCTATTTATCATTCAGAAACAATGAAAAGCCCTAAACATCCCAAAAACCTAACCCTAGGAGATGAAACACCAAACTATGGGCCCCATTGGGGTAAATTGGTACATCAACTTCCCAGGGTCATAACTTTGGCATGTGATCTCCATTTGACGCACATGATACCTCATTAGAAATATCTATCTGAGGACTACAACTATTGATAGAAAATGTTGAGTTAAAATCATTTATTTGCCAGAGGTGGTTTTCCAAAAAAACCGTTGTTTAGGGCCTCAATATGGCTCTGAAAGTTTAGGACCTGCAAAACTGCCAAAAATAGTAAATTGTGCTACAATTAAGGAAACTAAAAAACTAAAAGAAAAAATGGTGGGGGTCCAAGTGGAATAGGTGGGTGACCACCAATATCCACCTGGATCAGAATCAAAGATAGAGATCCAAGGTCCGAAGTTGAGGAGGTTACTTCCACTAATTGCATTGAAAGAGGCCCATTTTGGCTCAAGTATGTGGAGTTACAACATTCCATACAACACGTTACAGCTACGAACATCCATAGATGAGAGATCAAATGCACCAAATTAGTTGATTTTCCTCAAAATATTGTAGATCAATCACAAAAAAACCCTTGGTTAGTCATATTTGGATTTCCTCAAGACTTATCACCCTATTTCCTCCATATCAAAGTAAATATATCTACAAAAAAGATTTGTCCCCCTCTTGTTGGGGTTGGTTGGTTGGGGGTTGGGTTGGGGGGGGGGGAGGGGGTGTGTGTGGGGATTTAAAAGAACATATCCTACTATAATGCATTTTCGAGGGTGATTCTATCTACATGCACACATTTACCCATATCCCCGCCTCCTAGATGTTGGAAAATATGGAGGCTTGTAGAGATTATAATTTATTTTTCTTAACTTGATAACTACCTATGATATGTGTTGGCCTTTTATTAATTTAGTAGATCTTTGTTTATCAAACAATTAACAAAATAATGAATATCACAACAAGAAAAAGTAGACAAGATATGGGCTCCAAGCCAAGGGAAATCCCCTCTAAGGGGAAAACTCAGAAAAATATTCTCTTATTCTTCAGAATCTACTTACAAAATAGACTTCCAAGACCAAAATGTCAAATCCAACAAAACCTCGAAGCCCCAAGCCAACCCCTAGGAAGATATTCTTTGATATATCTTTCATAATTTCAACACTGCAACTCTGCTACTACAACTTTGGCCCCTGCAACAGAATTTTGGCCCATGCAAATTCGACCTCCTACAACTTCTTCAGAATTTCAATCTCTTGCAACTGGAAACTTCACAAACCCTAGCAAGACAAGGAAAGAGAAGCTTTGACAAAATTTGACTTTTTCTCCTCTTCTTCATCCTCCAGCTACTCTTCCTCTTCTTTGTTATTACATATCGAACACAAGTGAGATGAGTGACCAAATGAGTTGACATCCTCTCATTTATATAGCCTTTCTTGAGGGTCGAATTCCCTCCCTTTACATCAACTTCATCTGCTCCTTGGGCTGACTTAGTCTTGGGCTTATCCATGGTTGTTTCTTGAAAAAACATATATTTGTCTTTATTACAATGAGTCCAAATGGGACTATGAAACATGACCAATACTATTTTTTATCTTAGAAAGGCCTAGAATACGTAAAAGCATGAAGAACATTCTTTTGACTCAAACTTGAGTATGCAACCCATACTCCAAAATAAACTATTTTTTTTTCTTTTTTTTTTTTCTCTCTTTATAAAGAATATGCGATGTCATGATTTACAATTAGGTCATTAGAAATATCAAACCTAGTTACAATTTTCAACAACAGATACCAAATCCATGCAAATATGATTACATGTTTAGATCAAAAGTAGGGTTTTTACACAAAAGGAGAAAAGAAAAATATCATGTTTCTATCAAAAATTTAAATGGAAGGGAATTTACTCAATGGATCTATGGTTTTGAACTATTGAAACACTTGAAGAAAAGCATTCAATATGACATGCAAATACCAACAACATCCAATTTTTTTATTTGAAGGAAAAATTCTCCGGGATGCCCTCTAGGTGAAATATTATGGTGTGACAAGTGACTCTAACATAATATTACATATGAGGTTGTGAGGGGGAGTTATAGCCTTTAGAAACACTAATACAAATTCTAGAAATATTAGTGAATCCATCTCATTTAAGGATGCGGTGAAAGGGAATATTGTTGCTCCAACTGATCTGATTCAATATCTTTCAGGACCTTATGTTGTTGAAAACATGGACAAGGTACCATCTATGGATGTAAAAGCCCTAGAGGTAAAAAAAATTTATTTTTTTTTATCTACAATATAAGGCATTAATATTTTGATTTAATTGTTTTTGACCAAGACTTGAAGAATTATATCAATGGGTGTTTTCTTGTTGGACAAAAAATTGTGACCTTTCCTTATGGTCCAAAGGCTTCATAATACACTTTGACACACAACAATTTATGGAAAATTTTCTAAATTAAGGGTCATAGTTTTGGGGTAGAGTTGGCATTTTCATCACCCCATGGTTCCCAGAATTTCATGCAACAAGCATGGTGGTGACAACAATGTTGGTATGGGTGAGGCCACCAAACCTTCCTCTTCCCTTATGGCACCATCAATTCTTGGAGGATATCATAAATACTCTAGGTTAATTCAAAAAATGGACCTAGATAGAACAACAAAAGGTATCATTACAATTTCCGGAATATTTGTAGAAATAGATATTAGCAAAGGTATCCTTAGTATTATTTAAAACATGAAATCCTGCGGTGGATACAAATATTTTTTATGATAATACAAAATTCTGATGTCAAAACTACTTTAAAATAGGACGTCTTCAAAACACCTTCCCACCAACAAAAAATAATTCAAAAATTAAGAAGAGGCAGTCCCCAAAGCTAAGGGATTGACAGTTTCCTGACATTTCAGAAGACAAAGGAAGAGGCCATGGAAATTTCTCCAAATAAATATGCATAGACACAAATTGGTATCCAAGCAAATGGAGGAGCTAGAGATCAACCAGGAATGGGAATTGATAGCCATAAGGGTAATGAATCAACAAAGCTCACAACAATATAGAAATAGAAAGAAGAAACACCCATTGAAAAGGAACTAGGGGGCTTAAAGAGATCTCATGTATATGAGAGTGGGGAATCAGACAAAGAAGTCCCTCTGATGGTAGAAGGTATTCACTTGGAAATAGTAACGACTGCTTGCAAAAGAGAATTTTGGCAAAAATTGGAGAAAAAGAAAGGAAACAAGGGGAAGCTAAGTGAATTTTATCACACTTAGCCTTGGAAAAATTATGTAATTTTTTATATATTTTTTCTTTTTATTGTTTATTAGCTAACACACTGACATGTTGTTGAGATTTTCTGTTTGTAATGAAATAGGAAAAATCTCAGCTAGTGACAACAATAGGAATTCAGGTCCTAGATTAACTCCAGGTTGTTGGGAGGGAGTTAATGTCTCCTATATTTGATGTGAGGAAATTAATGAGGGTGTTAGATTCTCTAGGCTATATAACAGGCAACCATTCAGATGTTTGCTAAGAGAGTGTGAGGATTTCATGATGTAATCTCCTAATTTGATTAATAAATTCCTGATGCCTATGTTTGGTGGACGTAGCCCAGATTGGTTGGGTGAACCACGTTAAAAATTGTCTCCTATGTGCTTGATTGTTCTGCTGTGTTAATTCTGTGTTTTAATTGGTTTGCTGTGCCTCTGAATTCCAACAATTGGTATCAGAGTTCGTTGGAGGAGCGGCACTGCTGTAGCACGGAGTTGGTTTGGAGGTGGAGCACTCTAAAACCTGTGCGCGTGGAGAAAGTTGGAGGTGCTGGACTTGCGTGCTGGAGGTGGAGCACAACGGCGCTGGAGGTGCTGGTGCCTGGTGCGTTTCAACAGCACTGGTAGCACTGGATTTCTTATAACCCTACTGGTACGTATTGATTTGTTTTTGTTGGGCGTATATTTCAAAACGACGAGATCTACGTATTAATGCTGATGTGGATCATGGAACGTTTGTGAACGGTGTTTCAAAACGGCGTTGATTCATAGTTAAATCGGTGCGTATTTCCATTTAAAAATTGCGTGGGTATGTTTTTTCAATCAGTGTGAATGTATATGGTAAAACGGTGATATAAACAGCGGGGGTATATATATTTGAAACAACGTGGATTTATTTGGTGCGTGGATTTAAAAATAGCGAGGATTCATTTTTGATAGCAGCGTGTATATATATAATATGAAAACGGCATGGATATATAACCTGACAGCATGGTATGTGTCTTGAAAACTGCGTGGATGTGTTTTTTAAAAACATGGTGAGTATATGTTTAAGAGCCGACATAGTTATATGTTAAAACTTTAATATATGCGCTGTATATATCGTGTTTTGGGATTAGTGCGGGATTTATGAAATCAGCAAGCGCCAGTTGATCACCAAGCGCCAATTTGTTATTTCCATTTTTTTTAATGAGATTAAATGTTAACTGAGGCACAGGCATTTATTGAGTTTAATTTCTTTTTTGAAATTGGAGATTCTTTGTGTTTTTTGCTGATACAAGATGGCCAAAACACAAAGTGCCCGTTTTGAAATAGAGAAATTTAATGGGAAAAATAATTTCGAGATCTGGAAGGTGAAGATGCACGATGTGCTGGTTCAACAAGGTGTGGCAAAAGCACTATTGGGGAAAAACAAAAGGCCTCCTTCCATGACGGAGGATGAATGGGATGAGATGGACAATAGAGCTCTGAGCGCAATTCGGTTATGTCTGGCAGACGATGTCCTGTTCAACATTGTGTCAGAGAAATCTGCCGCAGGCTTGTGGTCGAAGCTTGAGAAGCTCTATATGACGAAGTCTTTGACAAATCAGATTCTCCTGAAGCGGCAGCTTTACGGTTTGCGGATGAAAGAAGGTACCTCAATTGCTGATCACCTGAATGTTTTTAATACCTTATTGGTGCAATTAGACACTCTAGATGTGAAATTTGATTCAGAGGATAAGGCGATAACTTTATTATGTTCATTGCCTGAATCCTGGGATCACTTTGTTACTTCCATAAGCTTTAGTACATCAGATATCCTTGAGTTTGACGATGTTTTTGGAGCCTTGTTGGCTGAGGAGACGAGGAAGAGGTCGAATGCAGACACCTCCACATCAGAGGTAATGATGGCCAGAGGTCGCTCATGAGAGAGACACTCCGGGGGAAAGCATAGCGACTCTCGCTCAAAGTCCAAAGGAAAGAAGCCAAAGGTGAAGTGCTGGCATTGTGGCAAGGCTGGACATCTAAAAAAGGATTGCTGGAAGCGAAAGCAGGCTGCTAAAGAAGGCTCTTCGACAGAAAAGAAGGAAGCCAACACCACAGATACAGGTTCAGTATCTGGTTCAGGTATGAGTGATGAAGTATTGTCAGTTAATGTTTCAAAACATGATCAACATTGGTTGTTAGATTCCGGGGCATCTAACCACATGTGTATACATAGAGATTGGTTTAAAACATATAGATCAGTTGATGATGGTGTTGTGTACATGGGTAATGATGTAACATGTAATATTGTGGGAATTAGGAGCATACAACTGCAAATGTTTGATGGGACAACAAAAATATTAACTGATGTGAGGCATGTACCAGATTTAAGAAAAAATTTGATTTCATTAGGAGCACTTGATTCAAATGGATATAAAACTGTAATTCAAGGTGGAGTAATGAAAATTTACAAAGGAATCTTACTAGTTATGAAAGCTAAGAAAGTAGGAAATCTATTCCAGTTAGAAGGTAGAACTGGGTCAGATCATGTGTCTGTGTCTGAACATGACAGTAGTTCCATTCACTTATGGCATCAAAGATTGGGGCATATGAGTGAAAGAGGATTGAAAATTTTTGCTGACCGAAAGTTACTTCCTAATCTAAGATCTGGACAATTGGATTTCTGTAAACATTGTCTGTTTGGTAAACAAAGTAAACAAAAGTTTAAAACAGGAAAACATACTAGTAAAGGCATACTTGATTATATCCATTCAGATGTTTGGGGTCCAGCCCCTACAGCATCATATGGTGGCTCGTCATATTTTGTATCGTTTATTGATGACTTTTCTCGGAAAGTATGGGTCTACATGTTGAAAAGAAAGTCTGATGTTTTTTCAGTTTTCAAGCAGTTTAGAGCATTGGTAGAAAACAACACTGGTAGAACAATAAAATGTTTACGAACTGACAATGGTGGTGAGTTTACTTCCAAGGAGTTTGACAGCTATTGCAAGGATGCAGGGATCGAGAGGGATAAGACCACGGTTTATACTCCTCAGCAGAATGGAGTTGCTGAACGCATGAACAGGACTCTTCTAGAGAGAGCAAGGTGTATGCTGAGTAACGCCGGGTTGCAAAAGGAGTTGTGGACGGAAGCAATGGCAACAACTTGTTATGTGATAAACCAATCTCCATCAATGGCAATAGGCTGCAAGGTTCCGCAAGAGGTATGGACAGGACACCCTTGTGACTATTCTAAACTCAGAGTGTTTGGTTGTGATGCATATGCTCTAGTGCCTAAACATCAGCGAACTAAATTAGATCCAAAGTCTAAAAGGTATATCTTTGTTGGGTATGGTGATGGAACAAAGGGATTTAGATTGTGGGATCCTACTACCCGCAAAATCATCATCAACAGAGATGTAAAGTTTAATGAATCCTCTCTTGTACAGTTAGATGTAGATAGAAGATTGAAACAGGATGATGTATCTGATTTCCAGCATATTCAATTTGACAGCGTTTCTAATGATAGTCATAACGACCATAGTTCAGATTCTAGTCATGAACAGGTTTCAGAATCAGATTATGAACAGGGTTCAGATGGAGGACATGAACAGGTCTCAGATGGCGATCATGAAGAAGTTTCTACAGATGATAGACAGCCAATTGTGGAAGCACCAGAAACATTCTTAAGGAGATCTACAAGAATCAAACGTCGTCCGAGAAGGTATGATGATCATGTTACTTCAGTTGCTTTAATCGCTAATGATGATGAACCTTTGCATTATCAGGAAGCTGTAGAAGGTTCAAATAGTGACAAATGGAAAGCAGCCATGAAGGAAGAAATGATGGCCTAGGTAAGAATGGTACGTGGGATTTGGTTGAACTTCCCAAAGGTAGGAAAACTGAGGGATGAAAATGGGTCTTCAAGCTGAAACGCGATGTGAATGATACGGAAGACATGTACAAAGCTCGGCTGGTTGCAAAAGGGTTTTCTCAGAAAGCTGGCATAGAATTTCATGAGATATTTTCACCAGTGGTTAAAATTGTTTCAATTAGAATTGTGTTAGCATTAGTGGCTTTGTTTGATTTGGAGTTGCAGCAGTTAGATGTTAAGACTGCATTTCTACATGGTGATTTAGATGAGGAAATATATATGGAACAACCGGAAGGGTTTGTTCAGCATCGCAATGAGAAATTTGTCTGCAGGCTCAAGAAGTCATTATATGGCCTGAAGCAGTCGCCTCGGCAGTGGTATAAGAAGTTTGATTCTTTCATGTTGAGTCAGAAATATGTAAGAAGTGAATATGATCATTGTTTTTATTTTAAGCAGTTAAATAATGGCATGTTCATTATCTTAGTGTTATATGTTGATGATATGCTTTTAGCAAGCAAAAGCATTGAAGAAATCAACAGGTTGAAGACTCAGATGGCAAGGACGTTTGATATGAAAGATCTAGGAGCGGCAAGACAGATTTTGGGCATGGAGATTTTCAGAGACAGGAGTAATGGTAAGCTGTGGCTATCACAACAAAAGTATGTCGAGAAAATACTTTTGAGGTTTGGTATGAATAATGTGAAGCCTGTGTCAGTCCCTTTAGCTTCCCATTTCAAGCTTTCTTCGAGTTTATGTCCTAATACAGATGAAGAAAAGGATTATATGTCTCGAATTCCTTATGCCAATGTAGTAGGATGTTTGATGTATGCGATGGTGTGTACGCGACCAGATATTTCTCATGCAGTTGGGGTTGTCAGCAGGTACATGGAAAATCCGGGTAAAGAACACTGGTCAGCAGTGAAATGGGTGCTTCGGTATTTGAGAGGCACAAGTAGTTATTGTATTTCTTACAATAAGAGTAGTGAATTTGTTTGCAGATATGTTGATTCCGATTTTGCAGGTGATTTGGATAAGAGAAGATCAACTTGAGGGTACGTCTTTACTCTTGCAGGTGGAGCTATAAGCTGGATGTCAAAGCTACAGAATATTGTTGCTTTATCCACTACTGAAGCAGAATACATTGTTGCTTCTCATGCTTGCAAAGAGGCGGTTTGGTTGAAAGGTTTTCTTGGTGAGTTTGGTAGGTTACAGGACAACATCACGTTGCTTTGTGATAGTCAAAGTGCAATACATTTGGCTAAGAATCCAGCCTATCATAGTAAATCAAAGAATATTCCAATTAAGTACCATTTTGTAAGACAGGTTATCACTGAAAGTGGAGTCTCTCTTGAAAAGGTGCATACAAAGGAGAACTGTGCAGACATGTTCACGAAACTAGTTTTGTTGGAGAAGCTACGCTAGTGTTTGGCTTCTCTTGGCTTGCAGAAAAGATAAAATAATAATAACAGGGCATCAGGCGAATTGTTGTCAAGGTGGAGATTGTTGAGATTTTCTGTTTGTAATGAAATAGGAAAAATCTCAGCTGGTGACAACAATAGGAATTCAGGTCCTAGATTAACTCCAGGTTGTTGGGAGGGAGTTAATGTCTCCTATATTTGATGTGAGGGAATTAATGAGGGTGTTAGATTCTCTAGGCTATATAACAGGCAACCATTCGGATGTTTGCTAAGAGAGTGTGAGGATTTCATGATGTAATCTCCTAATTTGATTAATAAATTCCTGATGCCTATGTTTGGTGGACGTAGCCCAGATTGGTTGGGTGAACCGTGTTAAAAATTGTCTCCTATGTGCTTGATTGTTCTGCTGTGTTAATTCTGTGTTTTAATTGATTTAGTGTGCCTCTGAATTCCAACACATGTTAGAAATTCTTATCAGCATATATAGAATGTAATTTTGTTCCTTGTTTTCAGGTTGAATAAAGTTATGATTTTTCCTTTGGAAAAAAAATATGTATGTATGTTTAACTAATATATTAATTTTTTTATAATTATTAAAAAATAAAAATAATTTATAATAAAGTTACCCAATGGGGCTAAAAAAGCTTGGTAATATTGGTCATGAGGGTAAGGAGCCAAGCCCTCCCTTACACACGCCCTAGAAACATGTGTAAAAGAGTTAGCATGCAATGTGAAGTGACCAAAAGCTTCAAGATAGAGGCCATAAGTGTCATAAGAAGGATAATTAGTGTGGTACTACAGTTGCCAGCGAGCTTGGTTATTGGTATATGGGAAGGTGGTGAAATCAGTGATGGGATTGTGAAATTCATATACCTATCCATGTTTCTTCTTCTCTGGTCTTCTGATCATGAACTATCTAAATGCAAATGACAAACCCCTTATAGAACTGTTGGCAGTCAAGCACTCTAGGTCTGCGATCTAGGTGAAGCTAAATTATGGAACCTATACCAACACTGGTCCTATCTAGTGAAGAGGCTAAGATTATTGAATTGGGTAGTAGAACAAGGATTTCCAATTTGGGACTCTGCTTCGAACTCTAGGGTAGGCTCTATAGTCAGTCCTTATAAAATTCATTCAGTAATTCCCTCATTTTGTTGAAGGGGAAAGCTAGGGGGTCAAGCATGTATGTGGTCACTTGTAATTCATGAAGAGGAATTCCAAGATCACATATTCACTCTTTGTCAAAATTAGGGGTTAGTAATAAGGTTTTCAGTGGTGGCGTTAGTGTGGTTATCTACATGTTTTAGATATGTATTTTTTAGCATAAATCAATAGTTCGGGTTGGGTATATGTAAATTTTTGTTGCAATTTAGAAGATCCTTGGGGGAAACCTCAGAGCACCTAGGACAATACTCGTGTATTATTTTAAATCGAACCAGTGGGGTTGAGGTCGTAGTGGTTGAGAAGTGTAAGCTAGATGAAATTGGTGATGTTATTTCTGGAAGGAAAGGTGGTAATGATATTTGGAGCTTGCCTCTTCCAAGCAACAATTGTCCTTGACATTGTTGGTGTTCCTTTGTTGGGTACCATGGCTTGGAGAGGCAATATGGTTTGCAACCAAAACTGGACATCAGAGGGTAGCTTCAGTGGTCTAGCACAGGTGTAATCATGATTAAGAAGTGTGGTCATGCACAGACAGGAGTGAGTCGAAGAGGAAAGAGGGTAGAACATCATGGGGATGCTATGGATTTTGGGCGATAAAGGGGGTCAGTTGTGAAGTTGGAGGAGGAGGTGGCTCCTTTTCCTAGCCGAGTGGATCTTCCTCCTCCCATTGATGCTTTGAAATCTCAGCTCCAACATGTTGAATTTATAACTATGGTTGGTCTTCATAATGTATTTTTAGTCACTTGATGTAAATATATTTATCATTGTAAATCATATTTATAAATGGTTGAGTCAAAGTCCCATTGTGACTTTTAAAAGATGTAAATTTGAATTTTTTCAATGAATTTTTTAACTCCAAAAGAATTCAGCTTCCCTCAAATTTAATTTGGTCTTGGCTAAGAGACACATCCATTCATCCTAGATGGATACTATATAATGCTAGCTAAACTTCCTCATTTGGGAAATTCACATTGATGAGCCTCATCATTAGGTAACTATATGGACCTTATTACACCTCCAAGCTTATTAAAATCAACTCTTCTCATAATTCCATACATTTTTTAATTATATTTTGCTTAATTGGATGAGTAAAAGTAAGATGTATGTCTAGTGGTGTAATGTGCATTGATTGCAGGTTTTTGAGAGAAAATCATGGCAATTTTGGCTAATTAAGGGCAGAAACTCGAACGAGACAAAGAGGAAAGATTATAAGAGATAGATCCCCCTCATTAAAAAATCACTCATTCGAATATTCCTAAATCAAATCACACTAGCTCGAAGTTGCAAGCCACCGAGTCATGGAGATCATGGGCAGCCGAGCCAGTGTCAGTTAAGAGTCAGTTCATCTTGAGTTTGGGAGCCAAGCCTCCCTATATTTAAGGAATTATTTGAAGAATTCAGTTGTATAAATAAGGATTCCTAGAGCCTCATTAGGATTTGGAATTTTTATGTAAGAACGCTAAGCATTTTTTAGTTCAAGTTTTGTGGCAAAACATTATTATGTAATTTTTCTAATATGATAATGAAAATGAACATTTCCTTGATCCAGCACTGTGTTGACTTAGAGGGCTTAAGCTCTTGGGTTAGGGCCCAACCCCAGCAGTAAAGGCTCCTCTTCTTGTACTTGTCTATTTATGTTATTTCATAGATTAAGGGTTGAATTGATTTTAGCATTGTTTCATTGCAAGTAGTGGTAAATTTGATTAGTTTGCTTCCATTTGTGCATATTTTTAACAATAATTTAAAGAGGTAAAGAAATACCAAAAAGAATGATAACAGGTGGATTTAGCCTCACACCTCCCTTCAAGGACCATGGTTTGAGGAAAAACTACTATTCAGTCCCAAAAAGGCAGAATTCTGATTTCTTATGGAATTTAGGGTTTTCTGCTACTTAGGCCAGCATCTTTCCAATTTTCAAGAATAGGTTTCAATTTTCATTTCTACTATCTTCAGCCTCTCATTAGATCTCATGGTGTTTCACAATATTCTGCAAGTATTTCCATGCATGAACTAGGCCACTAAATAACGAAATTTTGTTTTCTTAGGTTGATTAGAAATCTTCCCTGTTCAATATGATTCAAGGATAAATGCCAGTAATGTATGTATTGCAGGAGTTCCAATAGTGCAGGAAGATCTCATGCTAGCATTCCCAGCCTAACCTCATCCATCCATGATCACCAAAAGCCACCAAGTCCCTCAACCAGTTCATCATTCCATAAGAACAACTCTCTAGGTTTGTTGAGCAAATCTAACCATCTTACAAACTTTGTTTTGAGCTCTGAAGTTCTAGCCGCTCCCTTGACTTATTTCTTCCATCATTTACCTTCCCAAAGCCCTATACCACCTTCCAAATCACTACTATTTCTCTCGGCCAGATCCTATAGGAATACAGGGGATCCTTGTAGGAGCATTGTGACATCCTATAGGAAACATTAGGACATCTTGTAGGACAACCTATAGTGGCCTGTTTTGAGGTCGATTTGTGAAAAAGGCATCCAAGAAGATAGGATAAGACCGCTACTTGCCTCCCAAGCCATCTAAACCTCCATCACCATCTCTAACCCACCTTCTACATCACCAATAACATTTAGAACTCACATTTCCCCAAAAAAAGGACAAAAACAAAAAAGTTATTGTGTTCATTCATATGCACAGCAGTAGAATGTTTGGTTATTTCTGAGTGCATGCCTAGGATAGTTAGGATTACACACATGTTAGCTTAGAATTCTTCTCAAGCAAGATCTATTAGCAATTAGTTATATGAGTGGTGTGTTTAAAGCATTGATTTCAGTCTTTCCTTACTGCAGTAGACAATATTTCAATTCTTCCAATTAGTGCAAAATTCCGTTTTCTTCATTGGTAATCAAACTCTTTCTGAATCAATAGAAGGCTGGTTTAAGAAACCATAGTGGTCTATCACCAACTCAGGTGTGAAACAGAGTGGACCCATCACATCTAATTGTGTATACAACACTGTCACCTCCACTTTTGTATGAACCCCAGGATGATAAAGTAAGGTTGGTAGCCCCATGAGTTGCAACATTCTTGCTGTAATACCTGTGCTCATTAGTTTTTGGTGTCGTTTCTTGGGAGGTGTCTAAGTAAGATGTGATTCCTACTTTCTTTCTTCCATTTCTTATCTCTTTCATTATGCTATTAGCTTCATTTCTAGGAGGGTAATTGTAAGTTGGTTTTCTTTTTTTCCATTCTGCAAGTGAGATTTCATTTAGCAGTTAGTATCCATTTGTTATTTCAATTATGAAATTAGTCTAAAATATTGAAGAAAAACACAAAACAAAACAAAAACACTTATTTCATGTCTCGTAGGAATAGGGATAACTTAGAAAAAAAATTTCCAAATATCCCCACCACTTCAAACAATGAACCTTCCCTCTTGTTTAGTGGTTGTGAATTGGAGGACCCCTTGGGCGAACAACCAAAGATTTTTGAAGAGCCTATAGTGGGAGAAGAAGAAGGAGAACCCATTCCAACTAACCCAATGGCTAAAAATAGAAATGATATAGAGGAGATAGAGAAAGAATTGATGGTGATTTTCCTATCAGAGAAACCATTGGAGATGCCAAGATGAAAAACATAAGCCCCTCTTCTCTTCCTCACTTCCATGTCGTGGCCTTAGAAGATCTAGATACTTTCTTGTTTGATTTCATTGTCATATGTAGAAATTATGATTACACCACTGATGATCAGAAGTTGAAATTATTCCCATCCACTCTCAAGGATAAAGCTTTGTGTTAGTCCATGGGTTTACCTGGGGATAACACCACAACCTGGGCTTAGATGCAGCGAGCCTTCAATAATAAGTATTAGGACTAATGTAGGTCCAAAGACACTGAAGAGGAAATTTTATAGAATGACCTTGGGGCATGATGAATCCTTGGAGGATTATGAGGAAAGATTCCAGCTTAGCTACAAAAGGGTCAGGTGCACACTTGATCCTAAGTCACTATGCACCTTGATCCTAAGTCACTAAAGCTAGTCGTACTCAAGGGGTTAGGGAAGACCTTCTAGATACCCTAAACCAAATAGCAGGAGGGGACATCTACTAGGTACCCTATGAAGATATCAATTTTGTCTTTAAGAATCATTCTAGGGTAGGTTGGAAAAAGGGTAGGGGTAGTCAACCAATGGCCAGCTCATCCTCTTCCAACACATCCATAAAAGGTAAAATTGGAAATATGCTGGAAGATTTCAAGAGTGAAATGTTGCAAATTCTTTCCCTACAAATGGACACTATGCACATTAAGAGAAAGCGGGAGGAAGCAGAGAGAGCATTGACCATCTTTTGCCCTAGATGCACAAAGAGGCACGTAGGAACGAATATCCATTAAAACTTATAGAAATATGCTCGGTTTGTGAAGAAAACCACTACATAGACAAGTGCCCTTCTCTACCTGGACTAAAAGTTGTGTATTCAGGAACTGGAGGGTGACTAAACAACTCTGCTACATAAATCAAAGTAGACCTCATGGGCCTCGACCATACCATCAGGGCATGGAAGGATCATCCTATGCACATTACAACCCTAACCAAAACACATCCATTCCCTCTTGGGGACGCCCTACTCATCCCTCCTGGTCTACACCTTCTCCTTGGTCTTTTGCACCTTAGTACAATTCCCAGCTGACCAACCAATGATTTCAACCATATACTCCTCCACAGCCTCAGTGGAGTGCACCACCCCAGTGGTGGAGGCCCCCATACAACAATGCTTGAACTTTATTGCCTTCACTTCCTACTCAACCATAACTTTTACACTCTGCTCCACCTAAACAACCTAATATTCTTGTGCAGCCAGATCCAAACCTGAACAACAAACAAGCACATCAGGTATACAATAGATAGACATCCTACCCTGCTTATGCTATGGAAATTTAGGAAATCAACCTAAGGTCTGGGAGAGTACTCCCGGAAAACCAACCTCCATCTCCACCTAGGGAGAACAAGGAGGAAAGAGAGGAAAGTATGCCTAGAGTGAATCCACCACCCTTTCCTAAAATATTAACTCATTCAGTCCAGCCTACCCTAGAAGAGAATGAAATTCTGGGTGAATTGAAAAATCCATGTGGCAAAATTCCACTTCTCCAAGTCATTAAGGATGTACCTATTTACAACAAGTTGATTAAAGAGAAGTGTTTCAAACATCCAGGGAGGTTAAAAAGAGACACCCCTACCATTAATGTCATTGGACAACTATCCGACTTAATACTGGGGCGGGTAATTTTCCCAAAGTATTTAGACCATGGAATCTCTCTAGTAGATGTGCAAATCAATGGCACCATTTTCCCACACAACTTGATTGATCTTGGGGCTGCCATTAATGTGATGACTAAGGACACCATGCTCAAGCTAAATATCTAGGGTTCATTAAGAAAGACCACAAAAGTCTTGCAAACTTGCAGACCGTTCCACAGTAGCTCCTGAGGGGATTGTTGAGGATATGATGGTCTCCATTGAATCCTGGGAGTACCCTATAGACTTCCTAGTTCTCCAGCCTAAGGCCAAGCTTAATGATTATCCTCTCATACTTGGGAGGCCTTGGTTAGCCATTGTCCATGCCTACATTAGCAGCAGGGCTGGAAATATGACTATAGAAAATGGGCATGTATCCAAGAAGTTGGTATTGTACCCTCCTACTCAACCTTTAGAACATGATTTACCTTTATGGCTAGAAGAGGGGGAAGAAGATGAAGTCTACTCAACCTCACTCTATACCCTAGAAGTTGTCATGGAAGGAGGATAGCCGGATGAAGTTGATTTGATTGAACACATACTCCAAAATCCAACTCCAAACACCTTGTCCTTAGAGGAAGTAATAAAGGAAACCAAGAGAAACCATCATATTGATCTATGCTTAGCTGATTCAAACCCTACTCATGTCAAGACAATAGAATTTGACCCTAAAAAAACTTTGAAAATCAACCCCTCTCTTTCTGTATACCAAGAAGAAGAGTTGTGCAACATGCTAAGGGAACATTTAGATGCATTTTCTTGGAGTTACACAGAAATGAAGGGAGTGCACCCTCGGTGTATACTCACCACATTTATATCGAAGAAGGTTGCAAACCAGTCCAAAAACCCCAAAGGAGAATGAATCCAACTCTCAAGGATATAGTCAAAGAAGAATGGAAAAAGCTGATGAATGCAAGATTCATTTACCCTATCTCGGACAGCGAGTAGGTTTCTCCTTTGGTATTGGTTCCAAATAAAAATGGGAAGTGGAGTATTTGTTTCAATTACAAAGATTTAAGAAAAGAAACAAAGAAGGACCATTTTCCTCTACCTTTCATTTGTAGGTTTTAACCCCGTACAAAAATTACTTGCATATGAATTCTAAAACATAGAAAATAAACAATGCGAGAGCATAACACGTAAAACACATATACACAGAGATTTCCCCTGGATCCCAAAACCAGGACTACCAACTTCATTTTTCATTATGTTCCTTTCAATATTATAATACATATTTATACATGCCGAAGCATCCAATACCATGGAATGAAAACCATCGCGTCCAATACCATGGACCGAAAATCATCGCGTCCAAAAAAACATGTGCAAAAATCATGCACAAAACCATTGGTGGGTCCACCCAACCTAACATAGGGTCCAAAACCAAAAATTTTTGCGGCGCTACCCCTAACCCCATAAAGTGGGGTTATGGGTACACCTCAAACCCCCCGTGACCCCCCACCCCCCCCCCGCTACACAATTGGAGCAACGAAGGGGGGCTCCGCCCCCCCTCTAACCCTCCAGTTAACTATGTGGGCTAGTCATGGAAAGAATATAACACAACTCAAAATTCTCCCACTTGTTGTTTTCTTTCCATAGGGGGCCACAAGAGAGCTTAGTCATTTTTCTAGCCCTAAAATGCCCATTGTCTCTCTACACCAAGAGAACTTCTCAGAGCTCACATATTTTGTTAATGCAATTGTAGTATTCTTCAAAGTGTCCACCTTTACTAGCAACGCTTTTTGTCTTCTATCATATCCCTCACAAAGTGATACTGAACATCAATGTGCTTTGTTTTTGCATGATATGTGGGGTTCTTTGCCAAGAAAATTGCACTTTGGCTATCACAGTCTATCCTTATAGCTCCTTGTACTAACCCCACACTTGAACACAATCTCTGCAACCAAACGGCTTCCTTGATTGCATGAGTGGCTACCATGTATTATGCCTTTGTAGTTGATAGTGTCACTACAGATTGTTTCTTACTCATCGAACTAACTGCACCTCGATTAAACACATACCCACTTGTAGATCTTCTCTAATCCAGATCTCCAGCCCAGTCTACATCAACAAAGCCACGACTATCCAACATTCAGTCCAATCCTGATCTTCCTTAGTAGCACAAACCATAATCACTAGTGCCACGCAAATACCTAAAAACTCGCTTCACTGCTATCCAATGCTCCTTCCCTAGTTTTGACATAAACCTGCTCAATACTCCCACTCCATGTGCGATGTCTGGTCTTGTACAGACTATTTCATACATCAAGGTACTGACTACACTTGCATATGGAACATGGGACATGTACTCTTTCTCTTCTTGTGTCTTGGGACATTGTTCAGCAGATAACCTCACACCTACAGGAATAGGAACCTTCACCGGTTTACTATCCTGCATATTAAACCTCTGCAGTATTGTCTCGACATACTTCCTTTGGTTTAACCAGAGCTTCCTCTTTGCCCAATCTTTTTTAATTTCCATGCCCAAAATATAGTTTGTATCACCAAGATCTTTCATGTCGAATTCGGAGGACAATTGGGTCTTCAAATCTTGGATAATTTCTTTGTCATTTCCAACTAGCAACATATCATCCACATACAAGACCAGATAAATAACACGGTCACCAATTAATTTAAAATACACACAATGATCTGCTTTGCTTTTGGTGAATCCAAGTCCCTGTATAAATGCATCAAATTTCTGTCACCACATCCTTGGTAACTGTTTTAACCCATACAAAGACTTCTTTAACTTGCATACCAGTTCTTTCTTACCCTTCACCACAAAGCCTTCAGGTTGCTTCAGTATATTTCCTCTTCCAGATCCCCGTGAAGAAATCTTGTCTTCACATCCATCTATTCTACCTCAAAATCAAAAGAAGCAGCAACAGATAAAAGTAATCTGATAGAAATTACCTTGAGAATAGGAGAAAAAATATCACCAAAATCAATTGCCGGCACCTGGGAATAACCTTTTTCTACCAACCGAGCTTTGTATTTCTCCACCTTTCCTTCTGCATTTGTCTTCTTCTTGAATGCCCATTTGCTGCTAATGGGTTTCCTTCCAGCCAGCAACTCCACCAGATCCCAAGCCTCATTTTTGTGCAAAGATGCCATTTCATCAACCATGGCCT
The DNA here is from genome assembly GCA_031772625.1 of Pinus tabuliformis. Lineage (NCBI taxonomy): Eukaryota > Viridiplantae > Streptophyta > Pinopsida > Pinales > Pinaceae > Pinus > Pinus tabuliformis. Next base: position 1,253,814,097 of record CM062818.1, on the reverse strand, counting down.
CTTTCCAGAGTTTGCCATACTTTGAATCTACTGCTTCCTTCACAGTTCTAGATCATTGTCAGTAATAGATAAAGCCAAATTTGAACAAAAAGTAGATGGACTATACCTTTCTAGTTGCCTTCTTTCTCAAACTGATCTTCTCACACCCAGAGTTTGTGGCTCTTCATCTTCTGATTCCTCCTCTACTGTACAGTCTGATTCTTCCTCCTTAAGCTCAAACTCTATCTTCTCAGGTTCCTTTGGTTGGATTTCATGTTTAATAACATATTTTACCTCTCTGAACACCACATCTCAGTTGTACACAACCTTCCGTGTGACTGGGTTCCAAATCTTATAACCCTTTAAACTATCCTTATACCCAATAAAGATGCAGTTTTCATATTTACTATCCAGCTTGGATCATTTCTCCTTTGGAACATGTACATATGCATCACATCCAAATACCCTCAGATGTGAAAGAGAGGGTTTCTTACCAGTTCATACCTCTTGTGGAGTCTTATCCTCCAACGCTGATGAAGGTGACCTGTTGACTAGGTAACATGCAGTATCCACCGCTTCTACCCGGAATTCCTCTCCTAACCCATCACCACTAAGCATACCTCTTGCCCTTTCCATCAATGTCTTATTCATTCTTTCTGCAACTCCATTTTCTAAGGTGTATATGGAGTAGTATTTTTTCGTGCTATACCACACTTCTTACGAAATTCTTAAAATTCCTTGCTGCAAAACTCTCCTATGTGTCCTCATCACCTTTATCTTCTTCTCTGTCTGATTTTCCATGAGAGCCTTAAATTCTTTAAACCTATCAAAGGCTTCAGATTTCTTCTTAAGGAAATATATCCATGTATTCCTTGAGAAGTCATCTATAAATGATACATAGTACATAGACTTACCCAGTGATGGAACCTTCATAGGTCCAAACACATCATTGTGCACAAGTTCTAATATATGTTTCACCCTCTTACTACCAGAGGGGAAACTCACCCGATTCTGCTTCCCATATACACAATTTTCACAGAAATCAAAATCCAGAGAGCTATTACTCATACCTTCTACCATACCTTTACCATGAAGTATTTGAAGGCCCTTCTCTCCAATATGTCCAAGCCTTTGATGCCACAACATGGTCTTCTCTTTAGAGACCACTAGATTTTCTGCTCCACTTTCAGGAACCACAGAACTGCTGCACCCATCAATAACATTGCTACCTTGTAGCTTGTACAGAGTTCCAATTCAAACTCTCCACATCAATACCAACGCTCCCCAAACCATTTTGCAGGTATCCTTCTCGAACACTATTTTTACACCTGCATCGTCTAGCTTGCTTACAGAAATCAGATTTATGGCCAATGCATGAATATGAAGAACACCCGAAAGTGTTCTAACCCTTCCACCTTGCAACTTCATCTTTACTTTTCCACGACCAATGATTCTAGCCTTCCTATCATCCCCTAAGAAGACATCACCACCATCGTATTTCTCATACTCGTAGAACCACTTTCTATGGGGAGTGAAGTGAAAGGATGCACCTGAGTTAATCAACCATGCCTCATGATCTACATGTGTACTTGAAGAAGCCAAGTACACATCCCTACCTTCATTTGAGGTGGTGTTCGCCTCTGTAGAAGGAGCATCATCAGATCCCTTTCCTTTATCAAGAGCTTTATATTTACAGTCCCTTTTGTAGTGCCCTTCCTTTCTGCATTTCCAACACACCACCTTTACATGTTTTCTTGGAGATTTAGATCTCCCTCTAGATTTAGATCTCCCACTTGATGAATTATTTTTGTTTCTATTCTAGGACCATCCTCATATAAACAAGGCATCACCATTCTAGGTCTCCATATTTTTCCATCTCATCTCCTTCGTCAGCAAGGATGAGACTATTTCATCAAACTGCAAGGTAGTTGCATTGCTACCTATTTCAATAACTAAACTATCCCACGAATCCAGTAGAGAACACAACAACTGATGCACTTATATTCATCTGAAATTTTGATATCAACAAATACTAAATAACTTACCACAGTATTAAATTCATTTAGATGCTTTGCCACTGAGTCTCCATCTTTCATCCTCAGGTTATATAGATTTTTCCACAATAACAGTTTATTCACCAGAGACTTAGATTTGTACAAAGTCCCTAACTTGTCGCACAAAGCCTTCGTGATAGCTTCCCCTGATACATTCAGCAATACTGAATCTCAGACACACAATCGTATTGTGCTCTTTGCCTTCTGATCCAACTTCTCCATTCTTCAACGGACACTCCTGTTGGTTTAATACCTAGATCTACCACGATCCACTAATCTTTATCCACCAAAAGATCCTCCATCTTGAGTTTCCACAACTCAAAACTCTAACCATTAAATTTCTTGATCTCTATCTTTCCATTGCTCGCCATCTTCTTTCACCACCAAAATCGATCTCGCAAATCTCCCATTGAATAGGGTCTACCACAGTCGCAAGCGAAACCCTTTAGCAACAAAGGCATCCCGTTGAATCCAAATCTGCTCTGATGCCAAATATAGGTTTTAACCCCATACAGAAATTACCTGCATACGAATTCTAAAACATAGAAAATAAACAATGTGAGTGCATAACACATAAAACACATATACACAAAGATTTCCCCTAGATCCCAAAACCGGGACTACTAGCTTGATTTTTCATTATGTTCCTTTCAATGTTATAATAGATATTTATACATGCCGAAGCATCCAATACCATGGACCGAAAACCATCGCGTCAAATACCATGGACTGAAAACCATCGCGTCTAAAAAACATGTGCAAAAATCATGCACAAAACCATTGGTGGGTCTGCCCAACCTAACATAGGGTCCAAAACTAAAATTTTCCGAGGCGCTGCCCTGGACTCAATAAAGTGGGATTACCAGTATACCTCAAACCCCCTGTGACCCCCCGCCACTACATAATCAGTGCAACCAAGGGGGGCTCTGCCCCCCCTCTAACCCCTCAGTTAACTACGTGGGATAGTCCTGGAAAGAATATAACACAACCCAACATCATTGACCAAGTGTTAGATGGCCTGGTAGGGAATTTTTTTTCTCTTTCTTAGATTGGTCCAGCAAGTACAATCAAATCCAGATTAGCCCACAGGACCAGGATAAAACCACCTTCACCTGTCCTTGGGGTATTTTCACTTATAGGTCCTTCCTTTTGGCCTATGCAATGCCCCTGCCACTTTCCATAGGGAAGTCCTAAGTATCTTTGCCAAGCTATTCAATGATGCAGTGGAAATTTATATGGATGATTTTATGCCCTATGGGTGTTATTTCCTGGAGGATCTCTCCAACTTGGGTAAGGTGCTGAAAAAATGCATTGAAATGAACTTGTCCCTTTGTTACACAACATTTTTCCACTGTCCCTGTACTCCCCGTTCCTTGATCCTGAAGGACCTCTACAGTGAACCCTACATGCTTACCCTTCATGAAGAAACTCCCATTGTGTCCCTCTTCATGAGAAGAACAACTCCCTTTTGCACCATTTCCCTTAAAACTTCTGTTTTGCCCAGTTTACAAGACCAGTGCTAATGGCCCTTGTCTTCCTCGTGCCGATATGTAGGGATTAACACTATCCCTAGTGTCTACCAGAGTGACAGAGATTTGTTCCAGTTGCACCAGTCCTCTTATGGAAAGTTTTTTAAGTATAGAGTCGAAGCATCCAGCTCTAGAAGCTTTGTAACAGAAGTCTGGTAAATGGTTTAATCGGATGGGGTTGAGGATGTCAGTTTGGGCTCCTTTCCACTACAATGATGGAACTACCTCAAGGTATAAGACCTTCTCCCATGAGAAGAGGATCCATCTCCCATCCATTCATCCTATATAAAACTCCCTTTTTCCCAAGCACAATTTAGTGTTAATGTTGGTGTGCTAGTGATAATTAAGTTTAAAGTAAACAACAAGCTATTCATAGTTGTAGCTCTCTAGTCATGTGTGGGAGAAGTGTAAATTTGGTTTAGTGTGAAGCCTAAAGGGAAAAGCCTTAAAACTACTATTGTTGACGCTGTTAAACTCACATGGACAGCAAGACAGATATGAAAGATAAATCAGTGAGTTCATTTTTTATTAACATCAGATATACATTTATAGTACAAATATGTGACTCTTGGGTTTCAAATCCCAAGGTCTCTTGGACTGCTTTTGTCCATTCGACTTCCACACTAACCAATTAGGATTAGGTGTCCAACATTCCCCCCCTTAATCCAAAGGGTTATGTATGAGTCCAAGAAGAGAGCTGTAATACAAAATGTGCAAAAAATGCATGGCAGCACTAGGCTGAATGTGCTCTATGAAATGTTGGTAAAAAAGGGCAGTGGTTTAAGGATGACCACCAACACTGGAATGCTTAGTGCAGTTCCCAGAACTCTTCCAAAACTGGCAAGAAGCTAGAGTCTTCTGCTAGAGGAAGTGTTCTTAATCTGTGATGGTTTAAGGATGACCAACAACTCTGGAATGCTTAATGCAATTCCTGGAACTCTTCCAAAACTGGCAAGAAGCTGGAGTCTTCTGCTAGAGGAAATGTTCTTAATCTGTGATGGTTTAAGGATGACCAACAACTCTGGAATGCTTAATGAAATTCCTGGAACTCTTCCAAAACTGGCAAGAAGCTGGAGTCTTCTGCTAGAGGAAGTGTTCTTAATCTGTGATGGTTTAAGGATGACCAACAACTCTCCAATTCCTGGAACTCTTCCAAAACTGGCAAGAAGCTGGAGTCTTCTGCTAGAGGAAGTGTCCCAGATTGCCAACTGAAGGCATGTTCAGGGGCATCTTTGTCTCTGGCTACAACTCTGAAACTGATGTGGCAGGTTGTGGCTCAGGCTCGCTTGATGTGACTTTGAAGCTTGTAGATGACCATCATTTCCCCCCCTGTCAGATACAAGGTGAGATGATGGAGAAAACTCAACTGCAAGACTGTTCAATATTCTGGAACAATTTCTGACATGTGTTTGGAATATCTTCTTGGTTGTTGATGCCCATTGCCAAGAAGCGATCCATCCAAGATGAATCTTTGTTCTTGCAAGACATTTGTTTCTGAAGCATCTGTGTGAAGAATGGTTGGTTTTATGACAGTGCTTACATCGATGAAGATCAAAACAGTGATCTTTCAAATGGCCAACTCGGTCACAGTGTTGGCATTTCACGATATCTTGTTTTTGTTGTTGTTGTTGCTGTGGAAGAGGGGCAGAATCTGGAACAGCTGAAGCTGAACCGTCATGAGGAGCAGCTGAACTGTCATGAATGAATCCAGCACTCTGAAACTGAATGGGCTTTGCATAGTCTGGAATATGAAAGGACAAGTCCTTGTCATATCCAAGACCAGTTCTGTGCTTGTTGTGGACAAGCTGTTCCCAAGGTCTGATGATGGGCTTGGGAAGTGCAGACTGAGTTTCTGCATCTGCATGTACAACTGCTGCTTTATTGGAATGAACAGTAACATTAATGACTTGCTGCTGATGGGTGGTTGTATCAATGTTCTGAACAAAAATAGGTTCAGAATGGTGTCTATTTTGATGTAGCTCTTCTTGCTGTAGCTGTGATTCAATCTGTAAAAAATCAATCTTTTCCTGTGCATTATATAAGCATGTCTGAATTTCTGAGAGAGATCTTTTGCTGATTTGTAATGTGTCATCAACAGTAGATTGTATAAGAGTTTTGAGGAACTCTAATACTTCACTAATTCTGGCCATTTTTTCTTTAATGTCAGAATTACACCTTAAACACTGATCACAACTACTACTCAATGCAAAAAGGTAACACCCACTAGCAATATCCCGTGCAACAAATGATCAGTGTGCGACCAACAAGCACCAATTACAATCCATATAAAAAATAAGATGATGAAGCTACGTTACTGTTGAAGACCTTAAATTTGATGCTATGATGATATCACTGAAATGATCAGTACAATATATGAGTATTTGATATCACTGCACTTGAATGCTAAAACACTGTATCAAAGGTGAAGTGATTGTTCCAGTGACAGAGTTATAGTGTACTGCTACAAGAACAAAGTGACAAGGAAATGCAACTGTGAAACCTTGAAAACTTGTTGTACCAATACAACCTGATTATTCCTTAATTACTGTAACTAGACATCATCAATGTATATATATGTAACTAGACATCATCAATATATATGTGGCATTTCTGTTCTTGAGAAACCCATGCCTTTTCATGGCATCAATACACAAGATTATTATAGCCACAAAACCTTCACCAATCTGTCCTCAATCCAACATTAATTCAATCATGCGATATGGAGGAAGCCACTAGATGCATTCATGTTGGTTTTCTGTACACAAACCGATGTAAATCTTCGCCCATCAATGGTTGACGTTATTACGATGCTTTCAGAGCCTTATGGGTCATTGTCCAATCCCAAAAGGCCACTGCTCTGCCCGAAAGTGAAAACCGACCAGCCTACAGGGAAGCCGCCTAACGTAAATGACTTATACAACTCAAGCAAACATTCAATATATCTGTCAATGCGATTTATATTGTTTGGACAGCTGGATCAGTGATCTGAAAATGCAGCTTGTGCGACTTAGGACAAGAAGATCATTGACTGATGTTCATTTTTCTTTTTTTAATCAGCATAATGCATCAATATCTTCGAGTCATCATGATAATTTATAACCGCACACAAGGAACGAATGTCAGTAGCTTTTCTCAATGTCAATGCCGAACCATTGCCTTGGAGGAATTCGAATCAGAATCCTGGGAGTTTTCGGCTTCACAAATGAAACCTAGTAAGGAAGAAGTGAAGGGCGAGAGCCAGACCAGACGCGCTCTTCACATGCCTACTTCCTTCCTTCCTTCGACACTGACTGTGGTTAATTCCCAGCCAACCTCAACTCTTAGAGCCTAATTCTAGTTAATTGACACATTGCAGACCATTTTGATTTATTCAAACCCAATTTCCCCGCAGGTGGTTAAATCCAGGTAAATTTATGAAATAATGGAAACTGGTACATTTGTATTGAAATACATATGCCGTAACCTTACATTCCATGCCCATGAGATAATAAATGAAAATCAAGCAAAGAATGAATATCCTAAAGGTCTCTTACCATCGAACTGTGATATCTTCATTGCATTCCCAATAGAACTTCTTAAACACTCTTAACTCATCACAGTCTTTGGAGGCCGATTGTAAGCTTTCGAACGCACGATGCTGTGATATTTTTATATAACGTATGGCTTCCCACGTGGCGTCGACTTCATCTGGAGACGTTTCTGTTGCTGCGCGAAGTCCTCGTTTTAATGGTGATGTTTCATGGAATTAGAGGCAATGACTAAAGGCATTGCTCGCCGGAGCCATGAATTAGTAGGAGACTTGGGCAATGGCGGTGGCAGCATGCTCACAACGAGAGGACCGCCATTTTCTTCAGCAACAACATTATAATCACGGTGAGAGCCTTTTTCAATCGTTACAGAATCCAAATTCTCTGAAATCTCCGGCCAAGTAGAGCTGCTTCTCGAGTACCAATCGTCCTCTCGATTCTTCTGGAACAAGAGTGAACCAAAACCCCAGGTATAAGACTGAGAAAACGCACGCAACAAGGCTCGGCTTTTAAAACTCTAGGACTCTATTTACAGATAAAATAGTGAGCGTATTGTTGGTCTCTGATATAGCCAACAGGGGTCGGCCTTCCCCGAGATCCAAAACAATTTTACAACACAAAATTCCCAGCAGTTCGTATGCTTTCTTTTAGGGAAAATGGTAGCCTGTGGATGCCCAAAGCGGCCAGAACATAGGCTAAGAGGACTTGTTCTCAGGAACCTCTCTGCAAATCGAAGGAAGTCCAGGAGGGCTCTGCCCAAACAGAGGAGAGGCTGCGAGAGGAGCCACGCTACCCATACTGCATACGGCAACCCCTAACCGCTACCAAACACCTTCATCAAATGCGAAACAAGAAAACCATTTAAGGGATATATGGTTCGCTTGAGCTGCATGCGGACTTGAAAACTGTATCCACAATTCGGCAGGAGACCATGTCAGGGCAGCGCAGCGTTACATGCAGTTGATTATAAAAACCAGTCAGAGAAGAGCAGAGGGTGCAGTCTAGACAGAAGGCAGAGGTAGCGCTGGAAAAGGCAGCGCGTTATGGTCAGAGGTGAGCAGCGACTGTGGAGGGTCAGGTCGAATAGCTCTGAGCAGGTAAGGGGCGTTACAAACGCTCAATGCACCAGGATTATATAGCAGGCCCACCAAATTCAATCATTAATGCAAGAGTAACGACTTTCACAAACTCAACAATGCACAGTTAGGAATTTAAATTGTCAGGACAGCGCTTTTCAAAACGTTTATAAACAGTAAAGAGCGCAGGCATAATTTAAAGGATCAGACAGAGAGGCTTAAAATAGCCAGAGTCAGCAGATTTCTGGCAAACAATGAATTAATGGAGCTTTATAGGTAATGGGCAGAACTGGAAGGTCTGCACAAATGACATATACATAGAGACCACAAAACAAGTGGCTCAAATATGAGCAGGGCCAGAATTCGCCTGCTCTGATACCATGTTAAACTCACATGGACAGCAAGACAGATATGAAAGATAAATCAGTGAGTTCATTTTTTATTAACATCAGATATACATTTATAGTACAAATATGTGACTCTTGGGTTTTAGATCCCAAGGTCTCTTGGACTGCTTTTGTCCATTCGACTTCCACACTAACCCATTAGGATTAGGTGTCCAACTGACGCCATCATGGAATGCTAGCAGAAATGTGTGGGAACCTGGTCTTGTCAGACAAGAACAGCAACGTCAAGAAAGTGGTTGTAATTTCTTCTTGATTCAATATATATGCAACTATCGATTGATTTCCTACATCATTTGTCATCTTACATGTTCATGTCTTAATGTTTCTTGACTTGTTAAGTAGGTTGAATCACAATTTGTCTATTATCATGGTTGTTGTTTGTTGTTGTTTACTTGTTTCAGCTATTTGAAGAAGGAAGCAAGAGATAGCTAGAGCGAGCAAACAAGGACATCATCGAACAGGATAAGCATACTAAGAGGTAGGCCCTCTTAATTGGTTCTAATCTAAGGAGATCTTCCATAGAATCTATCAGTTGTGGTTAGACCCATTATCAAGCTAGAGGAATTTGTTTGTGTCTACACTTATAATTTTACTTCACCACAAATTGGCGACCATGCTAGGGAACCAATCCTTTTGTCTGTCTTAGATTTCATGAATTCGTGTGAACTTTTCTAGTTCCATTTTTTCCCTTTGGTTTTGTTTATTTTCTCCTGCTTACTGACTTGAGTTTGAAATTCATAGTAGTAGATCTGGTCCATGTTTCAGAAATTTTTTATTTATTTCTTTGCTCCCTCGATCAGCACACTTAATCTGCTGATATTCATGCCAATTAGTGCGATATGCTGAGAAACAATCACGTTGACCAACCTCTAGCACTTGTTCTCAGTTAGGCAGTCACGTTGATGCCTGTAAGTGAAGAGTAGGGTTTGTCCCCAATCTCAGCCAGTGTGTTTTTCTCTCATGATTTCCACCCCCTAAGCTTTTTAGACCATTTTCTCCCTCACTAGAAAGTTGCTTTTCATTTGGTTTTGTTTTCTTGTTGGCTTATCATCTTTCTGCTTGATTTATTGAGTCATTGGGTGGTTAGTGACACTAGGGCATTTAGATTTTCATCCATTCAGTTGTTCGTGAACTCAGTGAGTTGACTTGTAGGTGAACTTACTCCTTGCATTTCGTTTGCAGTCCTTTCATGACTTTGACCTTCGTTACACAAGTTTGAAAAGTTTTCATTTACTTGTTTAAACATCTCTTTTCTGGCATGGATTACATCACTTGTCTTGTTGTTGGTAAAGTTAGTGCTTCATTGGTCTGAATGAGCCTCTCTTTTTTTTTTTCTTGAAGAGATAATTATCCTCTGAACTTTTTCATTGAAGTGTTGTATGTGAAAAGTTTATTTAATTTTTTCATGAAAAGTATGAAATTCTAGTTCGTTACAAAGAACTAGGATTGCATTGGCATTTGGAAAACAAAAAGAATTTTTTTTCTTTTTAAAGGAATATTATAAGTGTGCTTGTTAGGAAATTAGGAATTGGAATACATTTTTCATTAGTTTATTTTTTTTCGAAAAGTGAAGTAGTGAAAGATGATTTTTTCTTTCAGTTGCTTGGTCGTTTGCATTTGACTATGTAGTTTCTACCCTCTCTAGTGTAGGAAATTCATCAAATTGAAAGGTTCTATGTTCATTTAGTTGCATTTAAGGTTTTTCGAGTCACATCACTAAAACCTAAAAACTGAAACATAGCTCAAGACAACATTTAAAATGATTCAATTAACCTAAGGTGCATTTGACATTTAACAATCATATCTAGAAGTTCTAGGCTAGAGATGTGTTCCAGCGTCTTTAAACCTAGCAGTTGTCATTATCTTCGGCATTAGATAGCACTAGTACAGATTTGTGCTCCCTGTACCATTGTGTATATAACGGGAGACCCCTTTAGGCTGCAACCCTTTATCCTTAGGAAGCCAATTCGGCTACCTTGCAAATGTGATACACCGAACACAGCATTCGAGGAGATTTCCTGCTCATACTTCTTGGTTCACCGGGAGGTATTATGTAGTTCACGGTTGCCTGGTAATCCTATTTACCTAGATCACCTAGAGCAGTCATTTGATCTTTTTGACTCTTTAAACTTAAAATATCATTCGAGAACTTGTCCTTTCAAACTCGTTTCCAATTGAAAGTGATAGAGTCATCTTTGTTTCTTTCTCAACTCTTAAAAAATGAAAGAGCACCAGTATTTTTATGCATCTTAATAATTGATTTCCCATGATCCGATAACATCCTATTAGTCTTTTCTAGACCAAATTGTGAGTTTCATTTAAAGAACATTTTAAAATCTTGAAGTTTATTTTTCTGTCGACTAAGACAAGGTCATCATGGCTTAACCATCTGGTTCACCTAGTTTCTTTTCCTCTCCCCCGTCTGAAAGATTGTCTGAGGAGTTAGTTCCTGAGTTACTAGAGTCACTCAAGTACCAAGGTGTTGAACTCAAAATTGTTCTAAGAATTCAAACTTTGTCATCTCATACTCCACCTACTTTCGATACTGGTTCATCTACTTATCTTTTCCTGAAATCTCCTGACAATCCCGTTCAAACTCCTAAGGACTTGCTAACCACTGACGGTCAGCTTGGACATGTTATCTACCCTCCAAATACTTTGTTTAACCTTGTTGTGATATCACGCAACGTCCTTACAGTCCGTATGACCAGCGAGGTGTTCCTTTCTAACTATCCCCTCGTACTTCTTCAGCCATTCATCGGCTTTTGTTCCTGGATATGGAACCCGAAGGAAATTCCTTAGTAACCTCTCTGGAGGAGTCAGAAGTTTCTACTCCACACACTATTGAGGAGGAAGAACATCCTTTTCCTCTTGGGTTTTCCCCTATAAGGGGGGTATTCTCGCCAGTTTTCTGCCCAACTATGTGTATTTGGCACAATTGGTTTCAGGTAAACCTAGTGCCTCATCACTTTACCATAACACTATTTGAGTGTTAGGCACCATGCCTACTTCAGGTTCGTTCATTGTGAACACAATTTCCCAACAGGCTTTTACCTCAATCCCAGTGCAACCCACTATTTTGAACCCCCTTGTATCATCAGTCCCAGTCACTCATCCGATTCAACGAGTCGCTTCAAGCAATATCTTTATTAGTTCGTTCATCCCTCTAGTCAGTGGTCAGGCTATACCACTGCCTAGGGGGGGAAACCTGAATGTCTCTATCGTGTCAGGTGCAACCAGTGTTAGTGGCTCAAAAGCTCACATGTTTGGTATAAACTAGCCTTCTTCTGGCGTTATTCACAACCCTCCTAATCCTACTAAATCAAGCAATGTCTAGTACCAACAGGTTCAAAATCATGTTGGTCTGTCTAGGTCGAGCAATGTCCAGTATCAGCAGCCCTACGAGGCTCAGGACCAATACCAAACTCCTTACATTCCATATGGTTCCAAAGGAATGGTTAACCAACCTTACACCCTTTAGTTTGGGTAGTACATTCAGCCTGGATCATCCACTTTCCAGGGTGGCTATGGCCAGATTCAGTTCGGAAATTTTTTGGGCACTATTCAAGTACCCTTGCAATAGCAAGGATAGCCTCTACAACAACAAGGGTAACCTTTTTTACCACAAGGGAAACCTTTGTTGTAGAAAGGGATATCCACACAACAAGGGTAAATGATCCCATAGCAAGGTCAACTGCAACAACCGCAGGGTCAACCCCTGCAACAGTTGTAGCAAACCATTCAGTAGCAGATGCAATATGCTCAACAAGCCTCCCATCCCATGTCCTCGTAGGGCCAACCTCTACAGCCCCAGGGAAAATTTTTGCAGCTACAAGGTCAACCCTTGCAATAGAAAAACCAACCCAGGCAGAAGCAACCATTGTATACCTATCAGCAGTGTCAACCCTTGCTAGGGCAAGGTCAAGGTCAAGTCCTGCAATAGCAAGCCAAAAATCCTAATATCCTATGTCAAGGGCAGCAGGTGCAAAACCCTAATGCCCTAGGTCAACAGCTTCAAAATCTTTTTGGTCAAGGGCAGAAGGTATAGAACCCCTATGTCCAAGGGCAAAAGGTGTATCAACCTTATGCCAAAGGACATCAGATCTAAAATCCTCTTGTTTAGGTACAATAGGTTCACCACTCGTATGTTCAAGGATAACAGGTCTAATATCCATATGTCCAAGGTCAATAGGCTCAAAAACCTTTTAACTCGTACATTTCTTATTAGCAACCTATGATCAGACAGTTCCAAGGTATTCAAGGTCAAAATCTTCCCTATGGTCAAGGTAACCTGCAACAGGGGTAGCATCAAATGCCATATGGCCAAAATCCCACACTATGGGGCCAAAATCTTTACCAGTAGGGATGGGCTCCTCCATTCGGACCCACTTACCAACCTCCTATGCCTTTTAATACTCAATTTCCATTCTTGGCCACACTCAAATTGCCAGATGTATCTCGCCTTATGAATGATCCAATCCTTCATTCGCCATACTGGCCTCTAGTGCCATCCAAGATAGCAAGCAATTGTCTAAAGTTCGATGGGAAAGAAAAAGAAGATCCTCAAGCCCATGTCATTACATATCACCTCTAGTGCTCATCGAACTCTTACGTTGACAATTCCATTCATCTCCATCTTTTCCAACAAACCCTCACAATCATTGCAGCCAAGTGGTAGATAGAGATTCCTCGAAGTACTTACCATGACTTTAACTCTTTAGCCATGGATTTCCTCACGCATTTTTAGCTGTTGGTTCGTTATGGAACTGGCACCTATTTTCTCACATCGCTTAAGAAAGATACTGCAACACACATCTCTGATTACATCCATGAATGGAGACATAGATGTCACCTAATCAAATTTGAGATTGATGATCATTTTCTCATTGAATGGTTCACTAAAACATTTGTGGCCCCAATTTCTCACAATATAGCTTTGGGTGGATGCGTTACTAAAGGGAAAGCCATTGCTCGTGCCCAGTACTTAGATCTAGTTTACTCTCAGTCAGGCACTTGATTGAGTTATTACCCGATGCTCCACGGACATCATCCAATCCCATGGCATCAAAGTCACAAGTTGTACCTCCTGTCAATGGATTTATTGGTTCAGTATCCCAAACCCTTGCTAAATCTTCTTCCAAATAGAAGTCGGTCTTGAATGCTATTCCTAATAGTTCTTCCCAGAATCCACCTAGCCCCAGTAAAACCTCAGAGATCCAGGCTGTCCAATCTACTACAACAGACAAATCCTCTAAAGGTAAGAAGAAAGGCAAAGGAAAGGGTAAAGTTGATCCCCCAAAATAGGGTACTCCCAAATCATCTGTTGGTGAATCTTCACAACAAAAACCTAAGTATCACTGCCTCATATGCAAGGAAGATCACTACACTAAGGATTGTCCCCAACAATTCGAAGTTAGTCGTTTTCTCAAGGGGACCCCCACTGTCCTCAAAGAGTCATTTCTGTCTCAGCAGACCCAAATAATAGACCAACCCCAATCATATGCTTCCTCAGGATCTCAAGTGTTCATGATGAGTATGCCTATTAGTGTGGCTACTAGATCGAAAGATTAGTAAACTCCTACTCCAACAACTGGGAAAGAGAAACAATCCACCCCTTCTTCTTCTGCCCCAAGTTCTGGCCCTATTCATATCAAGCACCCTAACCCTGATTCCACTATACGACCACCCTCTCGCGGTGTGCTACAAAAATCCTCGTACAATCCTAAATCCTAAACCACTCAGCACTATAATATTGTTGAGGATCTAGCTCAGGCACTGTCAACTATGTCAACTCTCGAGGTGCTCCAAATCTGCCCATCGTAGTGGAAATATTTGTTGTCATCCATTGGGGGTATCAATCCCACCGATTCCAATTTGATATGTTTTTGATCTAGAAAACCATGTTCCATGTCTCCCTCCTCAGATTTCCTTTCTCATGCAGGTAATCATCATTGAGAAGACCATCCACAGGACTGTCATCGATGAAGGTGCTTCCACCTACATCATGTCAACCGCATGTTGGAAGGCTATTGGTTCTCCTAATTTTTACCAATCTCTGAACACTTTGGAAGATTTCGATGGGCGTGATTCGTGACCCTTCAGTGTATTACCTAACCTTGCCATTACTTTGGAAGGCAAGACAGTGCAATTTGAGGTAGACATTGTTGATGCCAATCTCAATTACAATCTTCTACTTGGTCGAAGCTGGACCCATGCTATGCATGTTGTAACCTCCTCCCTATTTTGTGTGATTCATTTTCCCCATCAAGGGAAGATTTTCATTGTCGACCAGCTATCTTTCTTTGCCTCTTCCTCTCGGATGGCAATGTTCCATACGTCAAGCACACTGGTTCTCCCTATGAGAGTGTGCGGGTAGGTATTTTTAAATATTCTTCCTTAATGGAAATTTTTCTACTCCCACCTCCTCATGTTTCCTCTGTTAATATGTTCTCAGTCAAATCTGGTCCCTGGGTCATACTTTCACCAGATCTTGTTGATACCTGGGGCGAGGTTATGCCGCTCAGTGCCGCCAAAGTCAAATACATGGAAATTGTTTCAGTTTTGATTTCTACATCCTCTGATTCTTTTGTTCCGAAGACCCCTCTTGATACGTAATCTCAATTCCCATGGCTTGGTTCTTTGGAATCACTTGATCCCTTAGCCAAGACATTCCTTGCTAATGAAGGTATCATGGAATTCATGTCTCCTGGTTCTCATCATACTCATTATCGCTCCTGGTTCTTCCCTCATCCAGTAGTTTCCCTCTCACGTTTGCCACCGATCATGACTCATGAAGTATGGTCGAAGGAAATTTGGGTAATATTACCCAAATGATGTCGATTGATATTTATATCAAACCTGGTATCGTTGAACATGTCCATATTGGGGTATCTCGTTCTCCGGATGAGATCAAGACCTATACTCATCTACTTCAAGAATTCCATGGAATGTTTGTGTGGTCCTACGAAGAATTTTTGGCATTGATCCTAGCATTGTAGTGCACGAAATATCAACTTATCCACTTGAAAAACCCGTTCACCAATAGCTCCACCCAGTGCACCCTAGGAAGGCCGCCCCTATCAAGGGTGAAGTTGAAAAACTTCTCAAAGTGGGGTTCATCTATCCCATCCCTCTTACAGATTAGGTGTCCAATATTGTCTCGGTGGCTAAAAAACAAGGCACGATCTGCATTTGCATTAATTATCGTGATCTCAATTGTGCTTGTCCTAAAGATAACTATCCTACTACCTTCATTAATTAAATCATTGATGAATGTGCTGGGAGTGATATTTTTTCCTTTATGGATGGTTTTTTTGGTTACAACCAGATCAACATTACATCGGCCGATCAAGAAAAGACAGCTTTTATCTGTTAGTGGGGTACATTCGCGTATAAAAATCTCCCTTTCAGCCTCAAAAATGCTTGGGCTCCATTTCAGCAGGCAATGTCCTGTGCATTTCATGATATTTACAACATTTTCCAGCATTACTTGGATGACCTTCTTGCTCATTCTCCTAAGCACCAAGATCACCCAGACCATCTTCGGCAGATTTTTCTACACTGTAGACACTATAACATTCTGTTAAACCTGCATAAATGTGTTTTCTGTGTAGAATCTGGAAAACTCCTCAACTTTATCGTTTCCAAGGATAGTATTTGTCTTGGTCCGCTGAAAGTTGAGGCCATTGTAAAGTTACCCCCTCCATCTTCATTGCACCAACTCCAAAGCCTACAAGGAAAGGAAAATTGTCTCCATCATTTTATACCCAATTATGTTGGGCTAGCTACAGGATTTACCCGGTTGCTAAAACAAGGAACGCCCTTTGTATGGGATGAGGTGACCCAAAAATATTTTGATGATCTCAAGGTCATCCTCATAAATGCTCCTCTTTTGCATCCTTCGGATTATTATCGAGATTACTTCCTTTACCTAGTCATGACCCCTAGCACCATTGCTATGGTTTTGGTCCAAGATGACAATGACATCAACGAACATGTTATCTACTACCTTAGTCATAATATCCTCAACACTAAAACATGTTATGCCCATGTCGAGAAGTTGGCTTTGGCTACCATCCAAGTTGTTCAACACTTTCGGCACTACATCCTTTTGCACACAACTATGGTGATTTCCGAATGCAACCATATGACCTACATCCTGACTCGTCAGTTGCTGGGGAGAAAATATTCTAAATGGATCGTGATCCTACAAGAATTTTACTTGATATTTACTATTGCCAAATACAAGAAGTTACTCATTTTCACTGAATTAATTTTTTCCCTTCCTTCTAAGTCTCTCCCTGCTGGTGCAGATGAACAACTCCTAGAAAAGACTCTCTTCTTGATTAGCACCCTTGATCCATGGTATGGTGATATCATCGTGTATCTCCAAACATCCACATTCTGGTCCGCGTTGACTAAGAATGATCGCCAAAGGATTTGGCATTACTCCCAACCCTACCATATTATTGGCAATACCACGTTGGTGTCGATTTAGTTCTTCACCAATGTCTTCTGATCAAGGAAACTGAAAGAGTTCTTAATGATTGCCACTCCGAGGCATGTGGTGGTAATATGTCTAGTTATGCTACTACTCAAAAAATCCTTCGCGCTGGTTATTTTTAGTCGTCCATTTCTAAGGACTACATCCTTGTTGTTCGCAAGTGCCATGAATGCCAAATTTACCAATGCAAGATGTGTGCCCCACCCACTCACCTACACCCCATCATTACTGTTGATCCTTTTACCAGATGGGACATCGAATATATGACATGTAACCCTCGTTCAGTTGGGGGGCATGGGTATATTATCGTCACTATGGATTATTTCACCAAATGCACTGAAGTGATGCCTACATACTCTACAGACAGTAAGATGGAGGCTCAATTCCTTTTCAACCATGTTATTTTCATATTTGGTGTACCTCAAGCCATTGTCATAGACCATGGCTCCCATTTTAGAGATTACATGATGGTTGAGTTGACATCCACATTGGGCTTGTGCCATGATGGCTCGACCCCATATTACCCTCAGGCCAATGGCCAAGTTGAACCTGTGAACAAGGTTTTGGTTACAATGCTTCAGCATACTATTGGGATGCACAAGTCAAATTCGCATCTCATGCTCTTTTCAACTCTGTGGGATTACCGAACCCCGACCAAAGACGCAACTGGTTTCACACCATTCCAACTAGTTTACAGTCTGGAAGCAACATTTCCGATCGAACGTGAGATTCTCTCACTCAACTTAGTTGTTGAACTCCTCCCTGACACATCACCTCAAGAGGAATGCCTCTTATATTTAGAATGACTGGATGAGACTCGTCGTCTCGCTGCCTTGGTCATTGAAGCACAAAAGAAATAGGTCAAGTCCCATTTTGATCAGTCTGTCTCCCCTATCACGTTCACTGAGGGTGATTTGGTCTTACTATATGACCAAGCTAATGATAAGCTTGGGGCAGGCATGTTCGAACCCATGTGGCATGGGTCCTACATTGTGAAATGTGTTTTGCGAAAGGGGGCCTATGAGCTTATTGATTATGAAGGAAATTCTCTAGATAAACCCCAGAATGGGCTTTACCTCAAGAAGTATTATGCTTAGGTCATACTGCATGGATACTTGTGTACATTAGTGTGTCATTAATTTTTGTGTAGTGTGGTTTGGTGTGTTGGATTTCAAACAACTTTCCTTTTTACTATGTTTTCCTTGCTTTATAGATGTCTGCAACTCCTCACATTGGTTTTGTAGATGGTGCTTGCCGCAGTACCTGGAACCTATCATTCGTGGCATGGGCTATCTATGACCCTAACAGTGAGTTGATTGACCTTCAAGGTATCTGTTTAGGTCGTACAGCTAACAACATTGCTGAATACAACACGATCATCGAACTATTTTCAGAAGCCATTGCTCTTGACATTCGGGATTTGGTTGTCAACCTAGATTCACAGCTTGTTGTCCTTCAACTCAACGGGAAATATTCCATCATAAACCCTCAAATATTGAGAATGTATCTCCGTATTCATCTACTGGAAAGACATTTTGATTACATTACATATCACCATATTCCTATATGCATGAATACATTGACAGATGCATTAGCAAATTATGTGTTGGATAGACATTTACGAAACATGTGAAAAGATAAAACAAAACATTTGTACCATAGTAAGCAATAAAATACAACATATATATATATATATATATATATATATATATATATATATATATATATATATATATATATATATATATATATATATCTATATGTATATATATATATGGTGATAATGTCTGATACATGAAAACCCCAAAAAATAATATGTGTGTCCAAAATAACATTGACGACTCGTAGGCCTCATATATTTGTGGCACACAGGCCTCAAAAAATGTAAGTGTTGGACCTAGGAACTAATCAGCATGGTGATCATGGTGGCATGATACAGCTTGTCCAACACGACTCAGCAATCAGCAGATCCAATCCAAGACTCCCATCGTGTGTCTCTAGTACTGGTGAGGAATGTCTCCTACCCGAGCATACTCTGGGAGACCACGATTCAACCCCTAAAGGTTCCTCATGATCTCCTCCTCATTGTCACTCCCCTCCTGATAAGGATTAATAGCATCAATCATGTGGGAGACGTGCCTGGCTATTGGGGACATCCAAGCAGGCTGCTCTAGTCCAATGTCTGCATTAACAAGAGAAATGTTATAAGAACATATATGCCAAAAACAATTAAAAAATCTCAAAATTAAAAAAAATATCTTTTACCTTCATTGTCAAAATCCTCTCCATCTGGTAGCAAAATTTCTGGATCTCCACGGAAGTCGGTGCCACTGTATGGCCAGTCCTCCATGACGATCTTCTGTCATCGTAGCCATGAAAAGAATGCAGGGTTGTACGACATGTGCTGGCCCCCATTGATCCTGGGCATCAAACAACTCTAGCGGGCCATTCGTGGGTCACGTGGTATGGGAGGATCTATCTCAGTTAATTGATACTGGAACAGTGGCACCCGTTCCAAGAAAAAGATCACGAGTATAGATCCAAAGCAAAATTGCTTTAGATTCCCCGCCTTAGCTTTGGTCAGCTAGCGCTTTATGTTGATCTTCATGGCCTCTTCACAGTTGAAGATCATAGGCGTTGTACAGTCGACAACATACAAGAACTTTGACTTGTTGGTCTCATGTACTTCTTGGGACCCCGTCACTCTGTGTATGGTCAACAAAAGTGTTCTCAGTGTCAGATCCTGAATAGTGGAAATCTCAATCTTCACACTCTTGGATTTTAGGACCTGAGGGCAATGTTCAACAAGCAACGAGTGATCTAGGTGGCTCTAGGGACACACACAGGACAAAGAGGGCTTATGGAAGCTCAAAAATTAAAGTGATTAGAATTCTTTTGAACTAGGACTAGAGTGTAGATCTCATCATCTTGATCGCAATCGTGTGAACGGTTCATCAAACCGAATCTGTTTGCGAAAGTTAGGAGCAGTCAAAGTTTAGGTTGACTCGAGTTCTTGGCAGGCTTAAGGAGGCAGCAATTTGGACAAAATCTAGCCACCAGATTGCGGCCAACTTGAGCTAGATTCCAGGCAAATTTGTGGCCTGTTTAATTTGTCCCCTTCGGTCATTTTTCGAATTTTTAAAAATGATTATTTCTTTTAAAATCAAAAAAATATGTATAAAAAAATGGTGGCAAGCCATGACCCTCGCCACCATTGTCGGACCCCAAAATATATTACATAACAATTTTTTTTATGGGCCGACAGGCCATGACCCTTGCTATCCCTCCCACAACCACATTACAACATTAATGAGCGGTGGGCGGGCCACCTTCGATGGACCCAGCCCACGCCCCACCCCATTATACATTACCATATATAAGTCGAGGGTGGCAGGGCTTGAACCCACCCAACCGATGTGGCTGACCCACCTCCTAGGCACCCTCACACATGCAACCACCATGTACAACTAAACATGCCATATGACGTGTCCCCATTAAATGCGCCCAACAAACATTAACCAGTGCCCCCATTTAATGTTCAAAAAAATGCACCAACAGTTGCAAAGGTTAGGGGTGGGTTGCCCAATGTAGACCTAACCCACAAAATGACCATATGTGGTTGTTAAAAAAAACTGTAATGTGTTAAAATGAGAGGGGCATGGATTGACCACCCGACCCCTCCTCAATTCATTTCGACTTTTACCAATCCACTCAAACAATTTATTTTTTTTAATTCCACCCACCAAAAGCTTATATAAATCTGTCTTTTGTTAGTGTGCCTAGGCATCGAGGAACCAAGAGCAGGCACAGAAATCGAGACATAATATTTTAATTAATTTATTGCAAGTGGAACCATGATTGGGCGAAATTCTCAGGAGGGTGAAATTTTTCAGTGTCCAAATTGGACAAAATTTATATCGATCCTACACCTCTCGGGGACATGAGCCTGATGGCGCAGTTAGTTTCCTAATCTTAGCAACAGATTTGTAGAGGACCGAAGGAGGGAATCTTTGATGAATCTAGGGGAATCTAAAAGATTCCTTAAGCCCCAAATTTCCACTTTCTCATAATTCCGAAATTTGACAGTCGATTTTGCACTATTCGACACCACAAATTTGATGGTGCATTCAGATTATCCATTTTCTCATTTCATTTTTCATCCACTTTTCTAAGTGGAGTGTAGGTGTCAGCATACATGTCCAAGCATCCATTTCCATGAGATTCCACGCCGGGAGATTGCTAGTATGGCCAACTTTAGCAGTTTGACATGCTCTTCTTCAGATGGCCTTAGGATGTGAGGTATATGTAGTGTGTTCATGTAATTATTTTTGTGATTCAGTGTGCTACACAGATCCCTATTTGATGTTTGATGTGGGATCTTGTTTTCATACTTGTTCATTATCCCTACTTGATGTGATGCAGAATCATTTGTGAGATGTACTTGTTGTCATGATTTGTCATGTTTTGTTTGAGATCCCTTTGTTGTATGTTGATGGGATACTCATGTGTCACCATGTATGTTTGCATTGAGATCCCTTTTATGCCATGTTGGTGGGATTCTCATTGTCATAATGCATGAGTTTAGGTCATACTAATAGGAGTCCTTTTGACTGAGAGCTCCTGTAGTGAAACATCTCTTAGAGCCACTCCTGCGACATCACCTCTTATGTAAATGATCACTATTGACAGCACTTAATGCAGCGACCTACACCATCTTGACATCAGGGTCTGGAGACGTAGTCCCTCCTCGATGAACTCCATTATCAGCGTCTTTTTATTTTATGTTGTTGATGATTGTCATGTGTCTTGTTATTTACAACATGCACATGTATTCATTTCTGTTCTTTTAAAAAAATGCAATTTAACACATCACCAAAGTAAAAGGTCTTGGAAGGGTCCTTTGTCACACCCAGACTCGGATCAAGTGGTATCAAAGTGGTCTTTGCATGGATGTGAATTGCAAGCGTGGACAATGGAACATGCAACAACAGAGGATGAAAAAGTGATGTTCGAGACCATGCTCAAAATTTCCCAAAGGGTGGAAATAATGTATGAAACTCTACAGAAAGACACGGAGGAAAAGTAGTGATTGCAGCTTCAGTTGCAAGCCATGGAAGAGGCCCTGGAAGAACCGAAGCACAACAACAAAAGTCTTCAAATAGATAACGTTGAATTGAAGATGCTTCTACAAGAAGAGAAAGAGGAAAAACATAGTTTGCTACAACAGCTGCAAGCAAAAGAAGAGGCCTTCGAAAAGTTGTAGCATGAACCATGTGAGTTAAAATGTAATTCTCTGAATTCATGTATGTTTCCTGATGATGATTTCGTTGTTTTTGAAAATCATACCACAATAATTGCCTCCAAATTGTTAAGGAAAATAAGGTATGAAGGAAAAGGTTTGGGCATTAATGGCCAAGGCATTGTCAACCCCATCAAAGTGGAGGAATTAACCCATCAGATAGGACTTGGGTATGTCAAAAAGGAAGTTGGGGAATGTGCCAAGACAACTAGTGAAGCACCAAAAACAGATGATGAGAATCACTCATCAGTTCCTTCCAAATCGACAGAGGAGGTAAAAGATGTTGATTTCCTTTCGATTTCATCTTCACATAGTATGATGTCTATTGGATATTTGGAGATCCAAATTACAAGGACAAACATGAGGCTCCTTACCCAGGTGAGGCACAAGGAGGAAGAAGAACTTGGTGTTAATAACCAAGGCATAACTCAACCACTGGAGGTTGTGCAGAGACCTCAATTTTTAGGCTTGAGATACATCGTGGGAGAATGCTTGAAGGTGTGAGATGCTTCTAAGACATCGTTGAAATCGTCGACGGAAGAGAATGATAGGAACACATCCCCATCATCCCATGGCAGTTTCCATGGCAAGGAAAGAGCTGAGGAAAGCTCCCATCGCCATACTTACACCAGAGGTGGCAAGGAAAGGTATAACCACTCTTGAAATTTGAATTTTTTGTTTCAGATATAATCATGTTGTTAGAGATGAACGTGAACCATGGAATCGAAAGACATGTACCTTTCGTGGATTACATAACCATACATTTTCTAAGTGTTGGAAAAGAATGGCGGCACACAAAAGGATGAGGCATGAAATACCCTCTCAACAGCAGGAAAAGAAACATGTTAAGTAGATCTGGAGGGAGAAAATGTATTGCAGTCATTGCAACAGAAGTCGCCATCAAAGAGCCACATGTTGGAGGCTCCATCCAGAGAAGCGCCTTAAAGACAAAGATTCGGTGCATGAACCAGGTGAAACTATTGTTCAAAAAGCAAAACCACCACAGGGGGATGACCCATTCACAGCGATAAGTGAAAATTGATTTTTAGATATGTTAGCTTGTCATGGTCAAGCTTTTGTAAATCATTTGTTGAATTTTAAGATGTAAAAGGGATGATGTGTTTTCCATCACTTGTTAAGAAACAATGATGTCTGGTTTTATTTTGAGTTGCATGATAAACTATGAAAGTGATGTCATGTTTCCATCACTTGTCAACGAAACAATAGTGTTTGACCTTATCTTTGTAAATCATGTGTTGCAGTGATGATGTGTTTTCCATCACTTGTTGAAGCAACAATGATATGTTGTCCTTGTTTTCGTAGCTGGGGTATTGTTTCCATCTTGATGAAAACTTGACTACCAAAAGCATGGGATGCATGGGTCATTAGTTGGTCATCAAATTCAAGCATGTAATTTGCAAAAACAATGTACTACATTTTGCAAAGATTGTAGGTGTCAGCTCATCGCTTAAGGCTCCGAAGAACAAAGGTGAAGGAGATGGAAGAGAGACATTTCAAGACGCTTATGATGCAGACAAGGTACAGAGAAGCTGCAGATTATTTTTCATGCTATTGGAGGACCAAAATATCCTCAGTGGGGATGATTGATCTAGGTGGCTCCAGGGACACACACAGAACAAAGAGGGCTTATGGAAGCTCAAAAATCAAAGTGATCAGAATGATTTTGAACCAGGACCAGAGCATAGATCTCATCATCCTAATCGTGGTGGTGTGAATAGTCCGTCAAACCAAGTCTGTATGTGAAAGTTAGGAGCAGTCAAAGTTTAGGTTGACTTGGGTGTCTGGGCAGACTTAAGGAGGTAGCAATTTGGACAAAATCCGACAACCAGATTTTGGCCAACCTTGGATAGATTCCAAGTGAATTTGTGACCTGTTTAATTTGTCCCCTTCGCTCATTTTTCAAATTTTTAAAAATGAATATTAATTTTAAAATCAAAATATATATATATATAAATGGTCGCGGGCCATGAACCCCACCATTGCCATCAAACCCCAAAATATATTACATAACAAATTTTTTATGGGCCGACAAGCCATGACCCTTGACGGCCCTTGCGCAACCACATTACATCATTAATGGGAAGTGGGCGGGCCACCTCCGCGGACCCATCCCACGCCCCACCGCATTATACATTACCATATATAAGCCGAGGGTGGTGGGGCTCGAACCTGCCCGACCGATGCGGCCGTCCCACCTCTCGGGCACCCTCACACACGTAACCACCATGTACAACTAAATGTGCCATATGATGTGTCCCCCATTAAATTTGCCCAACAAACATTAACCAACGGCCCCATTTAATGTTCAAAAAAAGCACCAATAATTGCAAAGGTTATGCAGTGGGCCGCTCAATTTGGACCCAACCCCCGAAATGACCATATGTGTTTGTTAAAAAATATTGGATGTGTTAAAATGAGAGGGGTGGGGATTGACCACCCAACCCCTTCTCAACTCACTTCGATTTTTACCAATCCACCCAAACAGATCTTTTGTAAATTCTGCCAACCAAAACCTTATATAAACCCATATTTTGTCAGTGCACCCAGGAATGGAGGAACTAGGACCAAGCACAAAAATCAAGATGTAATATTTTAATTAATTTATCGCAAGTGGAACCATGATTGAGCGAAATTCCCAGGAGGGTGAAATTTTTGCAGTGTCCAAATTGGACAAATTTTATATTGATCCTACACCTCTCAGTGTCATGAACCCAATGGAGCAATCAGTTTCCTGATCTGAGCAGCAAATTTGGAGAGTACCTGGAGGAGGGAATCTTTGAGGAATCTAGGGGGAATCTAAAATATTCCTTAAGCCCAAGATTTCCACTTTCTCAGAATTCAGAAATTTGACAGTTGATTTTGCACTATTCAACACCACAAACCTAATGGTGTATTCAGATTTTCCATTAGATCATTTCATTTTTCAGCCACTTTTCTAAGTGGAGTGCAAGTGTCAGCGTTCATGTGTGAGTAGCCATTTCCATCAGAGTTGACACCGCGAGATTGATGGTACGGCCAACTTCAGTAGTTTGACATCCTCTTCTTCAGATGGTCCCAGGATGTGAGGTATATGCAATGTGTTCATGTGCTTATTTTTGCGATGCATTGTGTTACATAGATCCCTATTTGATATTTGATGTGGGATCTTGTTTTCTTACTTGTTCATGATCCTTGCTTGATGTGATGCGGAATCATTTGTGAGATGTACTTGTTGTCATGATTCGTCATGTTTTATTTAAGATCCCTTTTTTGTATGTTGATGGGATAATCATGTGTCTCCATGTTTGTTTCCATTGAGATCCCTTTTATGCCATGTTGGTGGGATGCTCATTATCATCATGCATGAGTTTAGGTCATACTAATAGGAGTCATTTTGACTGAAAGTTCCTGTAGTGGAACATCTCTTGGAGCCACTCTTGTGTGAGGGCAATTTCCTTGTATGATAGCGACATCACCTCTTATGTACATCATCACTATTGACAACACTTAATGCAGCAACCTACACCATCTTGACATTGGGGCTCGGAGACATATTCCCTCCTGGACGAACTCTGTTATCAAAGTCTTGTTATTTTATGCTACTGATGATTGTCATATGTATTTTTCTTTACAGCATGCACATGTATTCAT
This sequence comes from Pinus tabuliformis, assembly GCA_031772625.1. NCBI lineage: Eukaryota > Viridiplantae > Streptophyta > Pinopsida > Pinales > Pinaceae > Pinus > Pinus tabuliformis. The sequence continues at coordinate 1,253,788,072 of CM062818.1, read as the reverse complement.
TTATGTTCTTTTAAAAAAAATGCAATTTAACACATCACCAAAGTAAAAGGTCTTGGAAGGTTCCTTTGTCACACTCAGACCCGGATCAACAAGGATATGCTCGCTCCCATCAGTCGTGGCCCATAAAAGTTGACTGGTTCCCCTCTTTAGGACAGACCTATGATGAAATATATATATCTGAAGTTTCCAACTCCAGCTCCTGGTCACCAATGACAAATATTCCTTGATTTATGTCTCAAAGACTAATCAGGTACCAAAGCAACTTAGGTTGGGCCTGCATCCCTGGCATGAGAAATAATTTGAGGAGCCCACAAGCCCTTAAAGCTTCTAGGCAATTTGGATCATTCATTGCCTGGGTATCCACATATTCATGTTCTCGTTCTTTCTAGTCCACCATTTTTAGCGATTCTTTTCTGCAAACGCCATTAATTTGAGTCAAAAATCATGCTTGGCCCATAAAATTAAATTTTTAATGGTGGTTTTGTGAGGAAATAGGGTGTTTCCCTATTCATGGCACTGACATGCCTGTTTTAAAAATTGTTCTGTCAATGGCATGATAGGCCTTGATAATCAGCCTCGACCGGTGCAATTTCTTGCCAAGAAGTCGCGCCGATCAAGGGTGATTTTTTTTTACAAAACCTCCCTCAAAAAACCTAAATATGGTTAAAAATAAGAATAAAAGGTATGAAAATGAAGCTTAAGGCTTTGGCTCTTACCTATAACTCGCGGCTCAGAAAATGACCTCTCGAATCTCCTGCAATCTGCTCCGGAACAATTAGGGAAAGAGTGAGTAAAAAGTCTTCAGAACAAGGTAAAATGGTAAATGGTAAAAATATATTTACTTTTCTCCTTTTTATTCATTTTTTCATGAAAATATTAGGTTTTTGTAAATATGTTAACCTATTTTTCCTCAATAACTTGATAATACACTTTACCTTTTTGCGAAGGGATAGGTGATAGATGTTCGACGATGATGACGATTCATGTTTAGCTCTTTTCTCGACTCGTTAAACTCATATGAAAATATTGCCAAGTATTTTTCTGTTTTGACTCGTAAAAGAGAATAAAATGGGGGGTCCACTTTCATGATCCTTTCCAACCCTTTAAAAGCGAAAAGACAATCGAGTCCTTCTCATTTCGAATTCATTAACGGATGTGAAATGTAGTGCACCCAGTATAAGTTTTCCCCTTTTTCGGGCTAGGATGCACTATTTACAAAAAAGGTACTCCTTGATTGAAATGGTCAAGCGGTTCTCTCAAGTATCATTTTTTACCTTTTCGGGCTCGAGAGACACAAATGTACAAAAAAGGACCATGTGGAGTTTTATTTTCCATGTCTTTTTCAAACTCTCTAAACATGAAAAAGATACCAAGTACACCATTTTGGACTCATTAAAATATTAATTGACATCAGATTTTTCATCATGACGAACATGAAATTCTCCTTCATAGGGCCTATTAAACTTACTAGGTCGGATACGTCCGAAGGATGAATTTATAGTGCAAGCATATGTTATCCCCTTCAAGCTTGCGATTAAAATATATTTGGTGTACCCGCCAAAAATGGTGGGGGAAATTTGGAAATCTAATCAGTTGTGTCAGTAGCTCACTCTTGAACATGACACTTTCTGCTTGGTGTCAGGTTGGGATATCCTCCTTTGTATCGTTGACCTTCTTGGGTTGGGCCATTTTTTTTTTCCTTTCATTTGATTTCTGCCACATCATCATGACCATCGATCCTATGGATCCAAAAGCCGTGAAACTTCTAGTCATTTCGCGGATATGTTCAAGAGTTGTCCTTATGCGGTTAAATTTACCTGTGATTCTCTGTATCATCCAAAATCATTTTGCATCCTTTTGTCTCACATCGATGATGTAGGATACATTATGGCCCTCCTTCGACACACTCGCTTATTTTCGACTTCAACTCATTATCCGAGAAGTTGACTAAGAGACTGCCTTCTAGTACCTTAGAGATTGCATGCCCTAATGGCAAGTTCTTCGCACTCAACAACAAGTTCACATCATTGGCTTTCGATCGAGTGGTTTCACAGGTGTTCGACTTCAATTCCTCTATTCACATTCCATGGATTATGCTGATAGTACCTTGAGGACCATTGTCATTATTGGTGGTTTCTCTCGCGCTTATTAATAGCTTACATCATTGACTGGTAATCAAGAGATTTTCTAGCATGTTAGACGTCAACACATCTATTCACATGTTAGAATTTGTACTTTGATCTGGTCATGTTGGAGTGTAAGAACCTATACTCAGATTACAAAAAGTCCAGGTTGCGAAGTGATGTGACATGGTTATGTTGATATACGTCTCTTTCAGATGGATGGTTGTGACCATACTATGAGTTATCATATGTAATCCTTCTCATTATTGGATGGCTGCGACCATACCTTGGTTTGATTATGATCCTCTCTGACAGATGGTTTGCCCATACCTGGATCCATTTACATGATCATTCTCTGGATGGCTGCGTCCATACCAAGATTCATGTATCATTTGATAGAGTTATCAGTTATGTATATGTATCTGTACTTGCTTGCAGGCTTTCTGATGGTAGACTACGGTTCCCCACACTGATTCATAAAGCATTTCATCCCTCACTCTAGTTCAACCTTCCCGCTTTAGGGGGCACATGTTACACAGCACTTTGTCACTGTCCCTATACTCCTTGTTCCTTGATCCTGGAGGACCTCTATAGTGAACCCTACATGCTTAACCTTCATGAAGAAACTCCCATTGTGTCCCTCTTCATGAGTAGAACAACTCCCTTTTGCACCATTTCCCCTAAAACTTCTATTTTTCCTAGTTTACAAGGGTGGCACTAATGGCCCTTGTCTTCCTCGTGCCGATATGTAGGGATTAACACTATCCCTAGTGCCGACTGGAGCAACTGAGATTTGTTCCAGTCACTCCAGTCCTCTTATTCAAACTTTTTTAAATATAGAGCCGAAGCTTCCAGCTCTAGAAGCTTCATAATAGAATTCTGGTAAATGGTTTGGTCGGATGGGGTCGAGGATGTCAGTTTGGGATCGTTTCCCATATAATGATGGAACTACCTCAAGGGATAAGACCTTCTCCCATGAGAAGAGGATCCATCTCCCATCCATTCATCATATAAACCTACCTTTTTCCCAAGCACAAGTTATTGTTAATGTTGGTGTGCTAGTGCTAATGAAGTTTGGAGTAAATAACAAGCTATTCATAGTTGTATCTCTGTAGTTGTGTGAGGGAGAAGTGTAAATTCGGTTTAGTGTGAAGCCTAAAGGGAAGAGCCTTAAAAATAATATTTTTGAGGCCATCATGGAATGCTAGCAGAAGTGTGTGGGAACTTGGTCTTGTCAGAGGAGAACAGAAACATCAAGACAATGGTTGTAATCTCTTCTTGATTTAATATATATGAAGCTATCGATTGATTTCCTACATGATTTTCATCTTACATGTTCATGGCTTAATGTTTCTTGAATTGTTAAGTAGGTTGAATTACAATTTGTCTATTGTCATGGTTGTTGTTTGTTGTTGTTTACTTGTTTCAGGTGTGTGAAGAAGGAAGCGAGAGATAGCTGGAGTGAGCAAGCAAGGACATCATCAAATGGGATAAGTGTACTAAGAGGTAGGCCCTCTTAATTGGCTCTAACCTAAGGAAATATTCCATAGAATGTATCGGTTGTGGCTAGACCCATTATCAGGCTAGAGGAATTTGTTTGTGTCCACACTTATAATTTTACTTCACCACCCTTAGCCCTGAAAAATGTGAGTTCTGGGTGATTTTGGGGACTCTTCTAGGTCACTCAATATCCTAGAAAGGACTGTAGGTGGACCCAAATAAGATAGCCATCATCCAAAGGGTCCCACCTCCACAAAAATAGAGGGATGCCAAAAGTTTTCTAGGCTTAGATGGATACTATAGGAGATTTATAAAAGACTTCAGCAAGTCAGCTTCGCCTTTATTTTGGTTATTCTTCAAAGACTCTGAATTCTTATGATTAGAAAGCTCTCAAGAGGCCTTAGACATCCTAAAGGACAAGTTGAGTACTACACCTATTCTCCGAGGCCCAAATTGTGCTCTTCCCTTCCGCATACATGTTTATGCCTCTCACAAAGCTATAGGAGCAGCTCTAGGCTAGATAGATGACAAGCTACCTTATGTCATTTACTTCATCAGTAAGAATCTGTCAAAAGATGAACTGAACTACACATTGACTAAAAAGGAGCTCCTAGTTGTTGTACATTCATTGAACAAATTTAGGCATTACATTACAGGTTACCAAACATTTGTACATACTGACCATGCTGTAATTAAATACTTAATGAATAAACTTGATGTAAATGCCTAGATTATTAGATGGTTACTTTTTTTGGAACAATTTGATTTAACTATTCTTGATAAGCCTAGCAAGGAGAATGTTGTTGCATATTTTTTTATCCAGATTGACTTTTCCTGCATGGGAGGAAGGAATGGTTGATGATCAATTACCAGATGAAGGCTTATTCGACATCTTAGTTCTCTCTCCATGGTTTGCTAACATAGAAAATTCCTTAGTGTCTTCATAGTTTCCACCAAATTTTTCCTCCAAGGAAAAGAGAAAGATTGTGAGGAAGAGCACCCCATTCACTTGGATTGGGGGAAGCCTCTTCAAAATAGGCCCAGATCAAATTTTGAGAAGATGTGTCTGTGATCCGAATTGGATCCATGAAAATTATCAAGGTGCCATGACTGTATCAAATCAGGATAGACTTCGAGTTCATAAACAAAGAGCTATCAGGAAGACCTCTAGATAGTGGCAGTTTGCAGCCGGCAAGGAACAACGAGGACCTTGGTCAAAACGTGTTGACCGAGGCCCATGGAGACCGCGTAGGAGGAAAAAATGGCAGTTAGGAAGCATGAATCGGGAAACGGAGGCCATTTCTGATGCACGATTAGCGCTTAGCAAAACCCCTCTAGAAGGAAAAACCTCGAAGCGCTTGGTCACATGGGAAGCTGGGAAACTGTAGGGAAATTGCTAAGGTGAAAGGTGGGTCCCGTGCTCCCAAAATCGTCGATATATCGGAGGCATATTGGGGCGGTAAGTCGATTTGGCTGAAAACGAGCGATTCCATTCATCACACGACACGTGTCTGGCAGATGAGAGAGAAAACTGCCTCTCATTGCAGGCTAACGGTCGAGTAATTCAACCGTGCGATAGAGCGAACACTGTAGGATATGAGGGCTCTAGATCTGACGATGGAGATTGTGCTCGATGGAGAAACCAAATTTGACAGGGGAATTAAGCTACGACATATAAAATTCTGAATTCTGATTTGACCGTTGATTTGGTAGATGAGTTATTCCACAGTGTAATCGAAACACTGAACCGTTGAGGAAGAGCTGGCGCATTTCATGAGAGGACAAGTGGCCACCTCCCTGTGAGACGTTGGTGATGACACAGAGGTAGGGAACTCCAAGTGAATAGCAGCAGGTGATTCGAAGGGGTGGAAGAGGAAGCGAATAGTCAAGGACAAATTGGCTTTAGGACATGAACAAACAGGAGGAGCGGAGAGAGCACTGTAAGAAAGAAAAAGATAGTGAGACCGAGAGACAGAAGAGACAGTGAAGCAAGAGGCAGAAGAATAGAGAGCTGAGCTGACCTACAATGTAAGGCAGTATCGAGTAGACAAAATTCTTGATAGGTTCAAGCAATCCCCATGAGGATCTATCGAGAATTGAGTACCACATTGGACTCCTCCCATTAAAGACCAGAGAGGTCGAGACTTGGTAAGGAAACGAGTCTGTGCACTCTAGTGGCTTGGGGAATCCAAGAACCACCCTACTAAGCATCCTCTGTTTCAAGAGACTCAAGTTGAGCTCCTCATTGTAAATCTCTACTTTAAAGACACAATAAAAATAAGGCCACTACTGAAAGCTGGACCGGAGATGTAGCCCTGGAGGATAGGGTGAACTCCTTATTAAATTTGTTGTGTTCTTGTATTTTCTTACAGTTTTTCTCTTATTGTTTTCCATTCCAGTGTCTATGTATTTTGCAATCTCATCGATCTATTTCTTAAGATAAAATAGACACACATCAGCACATGAGTCTGTAGTACCTTCATTCATTAATTATTTAATTGAGATCACTCACGAGTGATTTTGAGATCAAGTGGTATCATAGCTTTAGGTTGTTAAGGTTAGACAATCTTGTGTTGGTTTAGTTGTTGAATGCTAACTAGATCAAAGCTCAAATTAGGAGGAGAGTTGGTAGAAAATAATCCTAAAATTGGGAGAGTCTATCCTCGAAACACAATGTCAGAGAAAGGTTCTATGGGGCCAGACCCTCAATTCATAGATAGCTTCCTAGCCATAAAGTCCATGGTAGAAGAAATGTATAGGGACTTTAGAAAACATAAGGATGAAGATTCATCATGTTCCAAACAAGACAAAGGAGAAGATGAGTCTCACTTCCATGACCACTCAAAAGGCAAAGGGAAAGAAGAAATCTTTCTCACACCTCCTAATAGCCCTGAACATAAAAGGAAAGCATCTTTGATTAAACTAGATGTTAAATTTGATTTACCTATATATGATGGAGAGTTGAATGAAAAAAAGATGGACAATTGGATTAGGCAAATTGATGTTTATTGCAGAGTGCAGGGTAAATATTCAGACAGGAGAAAGATTCAGCTGGCAAGCCTACACCTTGGAGGCACTGCCTTGGTTTGGTGAGAAGGCAGGACCCAAGTTGACATGAAAAGACATGATAAGGCTATCTCTTTCTGGAGTGAATTTGTTTCTGCAATGAAAAATCAGTTCTATCCATTGGACTACATGCAGCAAGCCATGATGAGTCGGAAAAATCTTTAACAGTTGAAAGGGCAAAGTGTGCAAGGGTACACTTAAGAATTTAGAAAGAGAGCATTGATACTAGGAATCTCACTAGACTCACCTGAGACTCTATTGAAGTACATTGGTGGTCTACACAGCTACATGAGGCACACTATCCTCATGTTTAATCCCACTAGTATAGATGAGGTATTTGTACAAGCTACTCATCTAAAAGCTAGAGGAAAGAATGGAATTCCAGAAGTTGGGGGATCATCCCAACCCACTGCAAGCAAGAATAAGGAGAAAATAAAGCAGAAATGGAAAGCAAGGAAGGCTAACACTGCATAGAAAAGAAAGGCTTCATGCACTCACTGTAAAAAGGACGGGCATGATGATGAGCATTGTTGGATTCTACATCCAAAGCTGAGACCTAAGAAATTCAAGGGCAAGAAGAAGAAGACTACTACAACTATTCAGAAATATTTGGGGTTAGACTCAGGAGATGAAACAACTATTGCAGCCATAGGTATAAAAGGTAAGAATACTGAAGCATCTTTTTTTCCCCTTGGAAAAAGTCGTAATTTTATTCAAATTGATAAAATTACATTTTGTAGATGCCAGAGGCATATTCAGATGGCTTGACCTGTATTGACAGGCAGAAAACATAGATAAACACACAAAATTGTAGATAACAGTTCCTGTAAAGACAGGAAGCTATAGAAATAGAGAAAATAAATGAGAATATGAAAGCGGGTCCAGCATGACTAAACTTTTCTTCCCTTCTTCTTCTCCACACGTCGCCAACCACCGTTGTCGGGGGTGGAAGTAATAATGGTTAGTTGATTTTCTATTGGGATCAGTTGTAGTTCTTTGTCAGATTCAGAGCCTTCTGATCCATGGGTTCGTTTGATGCCGCTTATTTCCATTTGTGGCTCTTGTTGCAGACTTGTTAAGTGAGGCTCCAAGTGAGTAATTGTGGCATTCTCTCCCTGTGTATATGTCTGTCTCTTTTGATACTCAGGTTCTGTATGGGTCTCTGTAGGCTCCTCATTTATGTCTTCTTCTTCCAACGGGTTGGTGTGCTGCCAGCCTTTAGGCTTTTTCTGTTGTTTCTTGTTTCTCCTGGTGTCCTTTCGAGCAGATGGGCAATCATATTGGAGGTGCCCTGTTTGCATGCATCCCCTGCACCGGAATGTTGCGTTCTCATAGTCAAGTTGTTGTATCCATTGTGAATTATTGAAGTTCAGTGTGATGTGGTCAGGTAGGCCCTGACTCAGATCCACTTCTACACATATTCTGGCGAATGTGAATATTCCCCTGATAGCTCTGTCTTCATCCATCTTTAGATATTTCCCCAGTGTATTCCCAATAGCAGCTATTACTTTTTGATGCCAAAAGTGTAGAGGCAGGCCATGTAGCCTTACCCACACAGGCATCGTAGAGACTTTCATTGTGTTGGCGTCGAAATCAGGAAACCAGGGGGTGAGAAAGAGGCCAGCACTGCCCCAGAACCAAGGCCCCTGTTTGATGATGCTGTCTCGTTCTTGTTCTGAGTTGAATCTAACTATGAAGTACCCTTTGGGGCATAGGTAAATTTCACAGTTTGTAGTCCATGTTGTATAGATCCACTGGTGCAGGGCATCTGATTTTGGCCAGAAACCGTTGAATCTACAAATAACTGCACTTTTAGATAGATCAGAGTATAGACTGGTTACCTCAGGCATGGAGACTAATAGCGTTGGTGATTCTGGTTTTTGTTCAACGATGTAGGGTCCTGGTAGCTCTGTTGGTGGAGCTGCTTTATTTTTCATTTTTTCCCCTCCTTTCACTGCATCCCGAAAGGAACTTGCATTTTTAGAGCTGGTTCCTGTGCTTCCACCTCGCAGCCGGAGATTGAGAATAATTGTTGAATCCTTGGTAATGCCGTAGTGCTGTAGGGTATAGTTGTCCTGCAGACTGTAACCTGAGTATATGAGGTTTTGATATTGTGCTGGGGTTCCAAGGTGACCCTGGATCTCTTTTTTTAACGCATTGATGCTCATTCCTTTACTGAGCTGCATGCATAAGTGTTTGCCCTCAATCGATTTGATGAAAATCTGGATCAGGCCTGCGTCCATACGGCTTAGATCGGTCCTGGGGATACCTCGTTTTATTGGATCTGGCTGTTTTTCTTTGTATCCCGATGGATCTACCCTTACCAATTCCTGGTTCCCTGGTTTGTAAGCCAGATCTGGCGTGATAATGGCAGATCCAGGGTTTATATGTCGTCCCACAGTGTGAGAGAGCCGTCCACCTCCAAACAACCAATTTCTGGGTGCTCTCTTAGCAGATCCGATATGTAATTCGCCAGATCCAGCGCACCCAAAAGAGATATCATGCGAGCCGTTCTCATGTTCCATGGCGCCCTTGCTATCTTGTTTCAGATCTGCTGCTAGATCCCTGATCTGGGTACTTTGCATCCATCCGGTCAAATGGAGGCAGGGGTTTTCCTGTATACCAGATATCATGCTCAGGGGGTTCTTCGTAAGGGTTGCCCGTGCCCTGTCCAGGAGGTCCATCGTGAGAGCGTAAGCAGGTACCGTTTTCGGCCGGTTCTTCCATGAGCCGCATAGATGATTGCCAGAATACACAGCTACCTGCGGATTCTGGTGAAATCCATCCTCTGCATGCTCGGCGGCGGCATTGTAAACCCTAGCGCTGGATGCCATTGCCATTCTTCCTCCCCGAAATTTTCTATTCTCCTATAATACCCTTCAAGAATACTGAAGCATCTACTAGTAATTCTACACAATTTATTATTGATGAAGAAAATGAGAGAAAAAGACATGAGCTCTTCCATATTCGAGTTATTTCCAAACATGAAAAGATTGATACTTTGTTTGATAGTGGCTCACAAGTAAATTTAATTTTTGAAGCAATTGTAAAGAAGTTGGGATTAGTAACTACACCTCACAAGAAACCATACCCATTGGGATGGTTGAATGATAAAGCACAACTACAAGTGACTAGACAGTGCAAACTCAAGTTTTCTTTTAGGTCAGCATTTGTAGATGAGGTTGAGTTAGACATAATTCCTTTGGATATATGTGGAATTGTTTTAGTAAGTCCTTGTATGACAGAAAAGCTATTTTCTATAGAGCAGAGGACAAGTATCTACTTGTTAAAGATGGAATCGAATACTTTGTAAGAGCTCATAAGCTCAAGAATAATTATACTCTCATAAACTCAGGGCAGATGAAACAAATGATAAATTCATGTAAACAATTCTTACTGATGGTTGTAAAGGAAAAGAAATCTGATAAAACCAATGTATTTGAGGGTTGTAATGCTAAACAGCAAGATGATTTAGAAAAGGTTGTTTCAAAGTATGATATCTTGTTTCAAGAACCTAAAGGTCTACCACCCAAAAAGGAAATAGTGCATGATATTATTTTGCAGCAAGATGCTCCATTGCCTAACATTGGAATGTACAAGTTGTCCACTTTAGAGAATGCTGAAATCAAGAAGCAGGTGCAGGAGTTGCTTGAGAAGGGGTTCATCAAACCTAGCACATCACCATGTGGGTCACCAATCATTTTGGTGAGAAAGAAAGATGGCTCATGGAGAATGTGCATTGATTACCGAGCACTATATAAGATAACAATTAAAAATCGTTATCCCTTTCCTCGCATAGATGATCTTTTAGATCAATTGAAAGAAGTTGTTTATTTCTCCAAGTTAGACTTGCATAGTGGATACCATCAGGTCAGAGTTGCAGAACAAGATGCATGTAAGTCTACTTTCAAAACAAAGCAAGGATTGTATGAGTGGCTGGTTATGCCTTTTGGCTTAACTAATGCTCCTGCTAGTTTCATGACATTAATGAATGATGTACTCAGACCTTTTCTTGATGATTTTGTTATTGTGTATCTGGATGACATTCTGGTATTTGTCAAAGCGTGGGAAGAACACTTAAAGCATGTTAAGCAGACACTAGATGTTTTGAAAAGAGAAAAAATTTATGTTAAACTCTCAAAATGTGAATTTGGCAAAACATCTCTGAATTATTTGGGTCATATAGTAGGGGGTGGTGAATTGAAGATAGATCCGTCTAAGGTGGCAGTCACTGTAAACTGGCCTAAACCCAAATCTTCTACGGAAGTTAGAAGCTTCTTAGCAGCAGTACAATATTGGAGAAAGTTCATTTCTAACTTTTCCTTAATTGCAACTCCCTTACATGCTTTAACAGGATTGAACAAGGTGTTTCAGTGGGGAGGCAAACAGAAGAAAGCCTTCGAAACCTTGAAAGAAAAGATTAGTATAGCACCTGTACTAGCACTGCCTGATCTTGAAATACCCTTTGAGATTCAAACAGATGCCAGTAACTATGCCATGGGAGCAGTGTTGACACAGCACAGTAAACCCATATGTTATCATTCTGAGACATTTAATTCTGCAGTGGTTAACTATCCTACATATGATAAAGAATTGTATGCATTAGTACAGAGTGTGAAAAAGTGGAGACATTACTTAATGGGCAAAGAGACAATAATACATAATGATCATCAACCACTTCAATATCTACACTCCCAAACTAAGTTGCAGCAATCAAGACACTATAGATGGATGGGTTTTCTACAACAGTTTTATTTAGTCATCAGACATAAAAAGGGCATACATAATAAGGTTGCAGATATGTTATCTAGACCAACTATAAATGCATCTACTATACTTAAGCATGATTCTATGTTACATGAGAGCTAAATTGAACAATATGCTCAAGATATAGACTTTAAAGACGTATATGCAACTTTAATTCAAGGCAAAAGAGTAGAAGAAATGGACTATCATGTAAAGGACTGACTCTTATATCATTATGGGAAGCTATGCATTCCACAAACTGAAAGAATAAAGATAATTCAAGAAGCACACACTTCTCTAATATCCGGTCATTTTGGGGTAAGTAAAATAGCTTCACAGCTGCAAAGATTTTGTTATTGGCCAAAAATGAATGAGACAGTTTCTAGATATGTAAGAGGGTGTACTATGTGTGCTAAAAGCAAGCCCAGCAATAGAAAACTAGGTTTGTACACTCCATTACCAGTTCCTTCTCACCCTTGGGAAAGTGTTTCCATGGATTTTGTTGGAGGACTACCTCAATCTAGGAAAGGTCATGATTATCTATATGTTGTGGTGGATAGGTTTAGCAAAATGTGTATTTTGATACCTTGTAATAAACAGATTACAATTGAACAAACTGCAAAACTATTCTTTAAGCATGTATGGGTTCATTTTGGATTACCCACTTCCATTGTATCTGATCGACCCGGTTTGTGGGGAGGTTTTGGTCAAGTCTATGGGAACTGATGGACACCAAACTAAAGAAAAGCACAACTTTTCATCCACAAACTGATGTCCAGACAGAAGTAGTTAACAAGATAGTGATCCAGTTACTCAGGGGATATTGTAGCAAACATCCTAATCTTTGGGATGAACATTTGTGGTATGTGCAACATGCTTACAACAGAGCAAAACATTCTTCTACACAAAGATCTCCTTTTGAGACCTGTTTTGGTTTCACCCCAAGGTCTCCTTTGGATTTTGTCTTTGGTAAAGACACCACATTTGAGGTACACAGTGATGTGGACAGGGCAACTACGTTCATTGAACAAATCCAAGAGATCCACCAGGTAGTACAGGAATAGCTGGAAAAGAGCCAAGCCAAATACAGGGCAAGCCATGACAAGCATCGGATGGAGCACAGTTTCCAAGTTGGTGACCAAGTCTGGTTGTATATCAGCAAGGATAGGATGCAAGGTGAAGGTAAAAAGCTAAAGCCTATCAGGTGGACCCTTCAAGATACTTGAGAATATTGGTGAGAATGCTTTTCACCTTGATCTACCAGCTTACATGCACATCTACTCAGTCGTAAATGTAGATTTCTTGAGATTGTTTGAACCTTCACTAATTGAAGATCCCAAAGAGTAGAGTCAATTTCATTTTGTTGATGACCTGCTACCTGAATATTTTAATGAATTGCAGGAAGACACAGTTCTAGATAGGAAGGTGAGGACGACACGCAAGGGAGATGTTGAGTACCTCAGAGTTGGGCTCAATGGTTCAAAGCCAAGCAGTGTAAAGTGGATAGGGATTGGACAAGTGTGACAGTTGTACCCTCACTTAGCCGATGCTTGAAAACGAACTTTTGGTGGTCCAAAATCTTTTTCAGTGGGAAGGCCATGATCTGAATTGGATCCATGAAAATTATCGAAGTTCCATGATTGCATCAAATCATGATAGACTTGGATTTTATAAACAAAGAGCTATCAGGAAGACCTCTGGACAGTGGCAATTTGTCGCTGGCAAGGAATGACGAGGACCTCGGTCAAAGCGCGCTGACCAAGGATCATGAAGACCATGCGGGAGACAAAACTGGCACCTAGGAAGCTCAGATTGGGAAATGGAGGCCATTTCTGATGCACTCGTTGGGAAAAACCCCTCGAGAAGGAAAAACCCTGAAGTGCCTAGTCGCATGGGAAGCCGAGAAACCATAGGGAAAGCGTTAAGGTGAAAGGTGGGTCCTGCGCTCCCAAAACTGACGGTATGTCGGAGGCATATTGAGGCAGTAAGCAGATTTGGCCGAAAATGAGCAATTCCATTCATAGCACGACGCATGTCTAGCGGATGAGAGAGAAAATCACCTCTCATCATAGGTTAACAGTCGAGAAAGTCAACCATACAAAATGAGAGAACACTCTAGGATCTCGGGGCTCCAGATCTAACAATGGAGATTGGGACCGATGGAGAAACCGGATTTGACAGGGGAATTAAGCCACATCATATAAAATTTTGAAGTCTGATTTGATCGCTGAGTTGGCAGATGGGTCATTCCACAATGTAACCGAAATACCGAACCATTGAGGAAGAGCTGGCACAGTTTGTGAGAGGAAAAGTGGCCACCTCCCTGTAAGACGTTGGCGATGATGCAGAAGCAGGGAACTCCAAGTGAACAGCAGCAGGTGATCTGAAGGGGTGGAAGAGGAAGCGAACAGTCAAGGACAAACTGGCTTTAAGTGATGAACAAATAGCAGGAGCAGAGAGAGCACTGTAAGAAAGAAAAAGACAGTGAGACCGAGAGACAGAAGAGACAGTGGAGCAACAAGCAAAAAAACAGAGATCCGAGCTAACCTGCAGTGTAAGGTAGCATCGAGCAAATAGAAGGCTTGAGAGGTTCAAGAAATCCCTATGAGGATCTGTCAGGAATTGAGTACCACATTGGGCTCCTCCCATTAAAGACTAGAGAGGTCGAGACTTGGTAAGGAAAAGAGTCTGTGCACTCTAGTGGCTTGGGGAATCCAAGAACCACCCTGCTAAGCATCCTCTATTTCAAGAGACTCAAGTTGAGCTCCTCATTGTAAATCTCTGCTTTATAGACACAATAAAAAGAAGGCCACCACTTAAAGTTGGACCAGAGACATAGCCCTGGAGGATAGGGTGAAATCCTTATTAGATTTGTTGTGTTCTTGTATTTGCTTATTGTGTTTCTCTTACTGTTTCCCATTCCAATATTTGTGTGTTTTGCAATCTGATCGATCCATTGCCTAAGATAACATAGACACACACAAGCACATGAGTCTGTAATACCTAAATTCATTAATTAATTGATTGAGATCACTCATGAGTGATTTTCTGATCAGTCAGGGAGGAGGAAGTCTTTAACATCCTTCTGACCTGTCAAGATGGGCCTTGTGGAGGTCACTTTCTAGCCAAAAGGACATCATTCAAGGTGCTACAACATGGTTATTACTAGCCCACTCTTCACTAGGATGTGAGGGGGTATACTAATCAATGTGATCGGTGCCAAAGGATGGGGAAACCTACCCCAAGGGATGAATTGCCTTTGCATCCTCAAGTGACTTTCGAGCCATTTGACAAGTGGGGCATAGATTTCATTGGACCCATTGACCCTCCATCCAGGAAAAAGCAGTACATTATTGTGTGCATTGACTATTTAACCAAGTGGGTTGAAGCTAAGGCCATCCAAGCATTAGTAGAAGAGAAAGTGGTTGAGTTCTTAAGGGAAAATCTATTTTATAAGTTTGGGTACCCTAGAGAACTGGTCACTAATCAAGGTAGTCAATTTACATCTCACATGATTGAAAATTTGTTGACCCGGCACAAGATCAAGCATAGAACATCCACTCCTTACCACCCACAAGCTAATGGGAAAGTTGAGATAACCAATAGAGCGTTGGAAGGCATTCTAACCAAAGTGATTAGCAACAGTAGAAAGGATTGGGCAGATAGATTAGTTGAGGCCACTTGGGCCTGAAATACCACCTGGAAGACCACCACTAGATTCACTCCTTATGAGCTCGTCTATGGGAATAAGGCCCTGTTGTCCATTGAATTTGAATACAACACATTAATAATGGCATCACAATTAGATCTAGATCTTAGCAGGGCACAATAAGAAATATTGCTCTAGCTGAATGGGTTAGATGAATTTAGGATACAGGCCCTCTTGCACACAGAGGTGACTCAAGTTCAAAGGAAGATTTGGCATGACAAGAACATAAAAGACAAATAGTTTCAGGAAGGTGATTGGGCTTTGTTGTATGATTATAGATACAAGGATTTTAAAGGCAAATTAAGGACTAGATGGTTAGGGCCTTATGTCATAGAAAAATGTCATGCTAACGGTTCAGTACAGATAAGAACCATTGATACAAAGGCTATCCCTTTACTTGTCAATCGGTATAGATTGAAGGTCTACAAGAAGCCCTTGTCAAAGCAAGAATTCATCAATGGCATCAACAATATAGTGATGG
Organism: Pinus tabuliformis; assembly: GCA_031772625.1. Lineage (NCBI taxonomy): Eukaryota > Viridiplantae > Streptophyta > Pinopsida > Pinales > Pinaceae > Pinus > Pinus tabuliformis. Next base: position 1,253,772,447 of record CM062818.1, on the reverse strand, counting down.
TGGTGGAGCAACTCTCAACTTCTACCCCATCAAGTCCCTAAAAAAAGAAAAGAAATAAATAAATAAATAAAGAGACTCAAGTGAAAACCTCCATGAGGCACTTGAGTCCCACTATTGGGCTGAAAACCTCTTGAGGCTGCCCAACGGTGTTGAAAAGAAAAGAGAAAAAATAAAAAGATCTCTAGGTGAAAACCTCTTTTGAGGTACCCAAGGCAAGCTCTAGGATGAAAACTTCTTGGAGGTAGACTAGTTGTTTAAAAAAAAATAAAAAAGAGAGAAAATAAAAAATTTGAAAATGTTGTTTATAGGTCAGCAGGAGGAGGATCGACACAACCTGAGAGTAAGATAAGGACCTAAATAGTCCATATTTTCATTCCTCCATCTCATATTCTTCATTATTCCATCAATCCTTCCATTTGTGAACTCCTCCAACTCAGTTTACACAGGTTTTGTGTTTTCTACAGGATTTCCTGAAAAATCTACACGATTTTCCTATAAGAATTTCAGTGGTTATGGAATCCCAATAAAAGTGGCCCTAGAGCAACGGGATGACCAGCTTGTGTCAAAAAAAAAATCACTCCACCACATCATCAACATGCCTTTTATCACCTTGTTACCTCTGCATCCATCCAATAAGTCAATTCAAAAAAAAAATATAAAGTTTTCAAAGAAGAAAAAAAACAAATATAAGAGGGTGAGAACAGAGGACAGAGGTACAATAGTTGAGGGCTATGCCTCTCACCTACCATTCAAAAGAACCCTTCTCTACTCTTTTCAACAATCCTCATGCTCCAGGTATGAAAGTTTATGGGAGAGGCAACTACAGGACACCCTGTAGGAAATCCTATAGCAACCTATCCCATAAAGGAACTTTCATAGGGTTGTAGCCATCTTCAGCATAAATATTGCAATGTTAATGAAACTCTTCTATAGCTCAACAGCAACAGCCAGATCATTAGCATCACTCTCCAGTACCTGCACACCAAAGGAAACAAGCATCAAAAGAGGCCAATAATAAAAAAAAATTATGCATCAAATACACAGAACAGGGACATCATTCTCTAATGAGAAATGTCATCAAGGCATCTTACCCATAAGTATGTCATCTTACTCATGCTCTCTCATTAGCACAATATGATAAAAAATATAGGATTATGTAAGAGTTGGTTTATAAGCAAAGGTGGTTAGTTAAATTTTCCACCTTCAGCTAGTCGAGGAGAAGAAAATAGTTAGACCACTCCACATGTGGCAGTGGTCAAATCAGGAGAAAAAGGAGATAATGCCAAAAATTGTTAAGTTACGGAGGAACTAAATGGGAGATGATTACAAGGTGAGTGAAATGATGGATTGATACTGGGACCAACGGTCCAAAAGGAGGTGCTCGTACTTAGACAACCAGCACACCATCCCACAGGATCATCCATATAAGGAAATAAAACACTAATTCCCACACTAAAAGAGCATTATAAATCTCGATAATTCATCAAAAAGAGGATTTCCTCGGCCTTCTTAGAGCAGCACCTATAGGAGACAGTGAGCATTTTGCAGCGTAGAGGCACCTACAGGATACAGAGTACTCATCCACGGGATTATCAATGGGCATTAAGGGAGGAGATATCAAAAGTTGTCCTCATCCGACAGTGACCAATGAGGTAGGAGCTATACCTTCCCATATTTTACAGTTAAAAAAATAAAAAAAATTCCTTCATTTGGTTAAGGAAGCTACAGTATAGGATAATTATATTGCAGACTTATCATTTAAATCTTTCACTCACTAGAATTCTTGAATTATATCCATACAAGCTTCCACAATTACCATGGGAAGATGATAGGGGCTTTTAACAAGAGGTAACCCACAAACATGGCAAGAATTCATCAGCACCCTCCTGCAGTAGAAATTTTCACAAGGCACAATTGGATGGGTTTCTTTGAAAGTATGACAGGATACAATGATGAGGCGGCTAGAGACTTTGCTTGTTGTGTTGTGTTATATTCTTTCCACGTATAGCTCCCCTAGTTAAATCGGGGGGTTAGAGGCGGGCCGGAGCCCCCCCTTCATTGCAGCAATTATGCAGCAGGGGGATCACAGGGGGTCGGCAACCCCCCTTGTATGGGGGGTTTAATGGGGGCAATTTGCCTCCCTCTACGGTGTTTGGGCAGCACCCCAGGGAAAAAAAAGTGGACACTATATTAGGTGGGCGTACCTACCTATGGTTTTGTGGATGGTTTTCGCACATGGTTTTGGGCGTGATGGTTTTTAGTCCATGGTATTGGATGCTTCAGAATGTATACATATATGCATTGTAACATTGAAAAGAATATAATGAAAAATCAATCTATTAGTCCTAGTTTTGGGATCCAGGAGAAAATATCTTTGTATATTTGTTCTATGTGTTATGCTCTTGCTATTGTTTATTTTTTGTGTTTTAGAATTCATATGCAGCTAATTTTATACGGGGTTAAAACCTACATTTGGTATCAAAGTTTTTTTGGCTTCAAGGGGATGCATTTTTTTCTGAGGGCCTTTGCTCAGGCGTGTGGTAGACCATGTTAAGTGGGAGATCAATTCTGGTGGTGAAAGAAGGCGAGCAATGGAAAGATAGAGATCGAGAAATTTATTGGTTAGATTTTTGAGTTGTGGAAACTCAAGATGGAGGATATATTGGTGGATAAAGATCAGTGGATCGCAGTAGATCTGGGTACTAAACCAACAGGAGTGTCCAATGAAGAATGGAAGAAGTTGGATCACAAGGCAAAGAGCACAATACGATTATTTGTCTTAGATTTAGTATTTTTGAATGTATCAAGGGAAGCTATGTCTAAGGCTTTGTGGGACAAGTTAGGGACTTTGTACCAATCTAAGTCTCCAACGAATAAATTTTTCCTATGGAAAGAGATGTATAACCTAAGGATGAAAGATGGAGACTCAGTGACAGAGCATCTAAATGCATTTAATATTTTGGTAAGTCAATTATTATCTGTTGATATTAAAATTTTAGATGAAGATAAGTGCATCAGTTTGTTTTGTTCTCTACCAGATTTGTGGGATATTCTAGTTATTGCAATAGGTAGCAATGCAACTACCTTGCAGTTTGATGAAATAGTCTCATCCTTACTGATAGAGGAGATGAGACAAAAAATTATGGAGAGCCAAAATGGTGATGCCTTGTCTATATGAGGAAGGTCCCATAATATAAACAAAAATAAATCATCGAGTGGGAGATATAAATCTAGAGGGAGATATAAATCTCCAGGAAATCTTGTAAAGGTGCGCTGGAAATGCGAAAAGGAAGGGCACTACAAAAGGGACTATAAATCTAAAGCTCTTGACAAAGGAAAGGGATATGATGATTCTCATTCTACAGAGGTGAACACCACCTTAGTTGAAGGTGGGGATGTGTACTTGGCTTCTTCAAGGACACATGTAGATCATGAGGCATAGTTGATTGACTCAGGTGCATCCTTTCACTTCACTCCCCATAGAAAGTAGTTCTACGAGTATGAGAAATATGATGGTGGTGTTGTCTTCTTGGGGGATGACAAGAAGGCTAAAATCATTGGTCGCAGAAAAGTTGAGTTGAATTTGCAAGATGGAAGGATTAGAACACTTCTGGGTGTTCTACATATACTTGCATTGGCTAGAAATCTGATTTCTATAAGCAAATTGGATGATGTAGGTGTAAAAATAGTGTTCAAGAAGGATACTTGCAAGATCATTCGGGGAGCACTGGTATTGATCTAGGGAGTTCGAATTGGAACTCTATACAAGCTGCAAGGTATCATTGTTGTTGATGGGTTCAATAGTTCTGTGGTTCTTGAAAGTGGAGCAGAAAATCTAGTGGTCTCTAGAGAAAATACCATGTTATGGCATCAAAGGCTTGGACATATTGGAGAGGAGGGCCTTCGAATACTTCATGGTAAAGGTATGGTAGAAGGTATGACTAATAGGTCTTTGGATTTTTATTTCTGCGAAAAGTGTGTATATGCGAAGATGAATTGGATGAGTTTCCCCATTGGTGGTAAGAGGGCAAAATAGATATTAGAGCTTGTGCACATTGATGTGTTTGGACCTGTGAAGGTTCCATCACTGGGTAAGTTTGTGTACTATGTATCATTTATAGATGACTTCTCAAGGAATACATGGATATATTTCCTTAAGAAGAAATATTAAGTCTTTGACCGGTTTAAAGAATTTAAGGCTTTGGTGGAAAACCAGGCAGGGAAGAAGATAATGATGTTGAGGACAGATAATGGTGGAGAGTTTTGCAAGAAGAAATTTGAAGAATTCTGTAGGAAATTTGGTATAGCATGGTAGAATACTACTCCATATACACCTGGGAAAAATGGAGTTGTAGAAAGAATGAACAAGACATTGATGGAAAGGGCAAGAAGAATGCTCAGTGGTGTCGGGTTAGGACAGGAATTCTGGGTAGAGGTGGTGGAGACTGCATTTTACCTAGCCAATAGATCACCTTCATCAGTGTTTTAGGATAAGAGTCCATAGGAGGTATGGACTTGTAAGAAACCCTCTCTTTCACATCTAAGGGTATTTGGATTTAATGCATATGTACATGTTCCAAAGGAGAAAAGAACAAAGTTGGATAGTAAATCTGAAAAGTACATCTTTATTTTGTATAAGGATGGTTTAAAGGGTTATAAACTTTTGAATCCAGTAACAAGGAAGGTTGTGTAAAGTTTATATGTGGTGTTTAGAGAGGTGAAAGATGTTATTAAACATGAAGTCCAAGCAAAGGAACCTGAGAAGATAGAGTTTGAGCTAAAGGAGGAAGAATCAGACTCTACAACAGAAGAGGAATCAGAATATGAAGAGCCACAAACTCCGATTGTGAGAAGATCAGTTCAAGAAAGAAGGCGGCCAAAAAAGTATAGTGCATCTGCTTTCTATTCAAATTTCTCTTTATTTATTACTAATGATGATCCCAGAAATGTGAAAGAAGTAGTAGATTCAGAGGATGGAAAACTTTGGAAAGAGGCCATGGTTAATGAAATGGCATCTTTGCACAAAAATGAGGCTTGGGATCTAGTGGAGTTGTTGGCTCAAAGGAAGCCCATTGGTAGAAAATGGGTTTTCAAGAAGAAGACAAGTGTAGAAGGAGAGGAGGATAAATACAAAGATCGATTGGTAGCAAAAGGTTATTCCGAGGTGGCGGGAATTGATTTTGGTGATATTGTTTCTCCTATTGCCAAAGTAGCTTCTATTAGATTACTTTTATTTGTTGTTGCTGCTTTTGATTTTGAGGTAGAATAGATGGATGTGAAGACAACATTTCTTCACAGGGATCTGGAAGAGGAGATCTACATGAAGCAACTTGAAGGCTTTGCGGTGAAGGGTAAGAAATAATTAGTATGCAAGTTAAACAAGTCTTTGTATGGGTTAAAACAGTCACCAAGGATGTGGTATCAAAAATTTGATACATTTATATGGGGACTTGGCTTCACCAAAAGAAAATCAGATCACTGTGTGTATTTTAAATTAATTGGTGGCCATGTTATTTATCTGGTCTTGTATGTGGATGATATGTTGCTGGTTGGAAATGACAAAGAAATTATCCAGGATTTGAAGACCCAATTGTCCTCCGAATTCAACATGAAAGATCTTGGTGCTGCAAACTATATTTTGGGGATGGAAATTAAAAGAGATCGAGCAAAGAGGAAGCTCTGGTTAAACCAGAGGAAGTATGTCAAGACAATACTATAGAGGTTTAATATGCAGGATAGTAAACCAGTGAAGATTCCTATTCATGTAGGTGTGAATTTATCTGCTGAACAGTATCCCAAGACATAAGGAGAGGAAGAGGACATGTCTCGTGTTCCATATGCAAGTGCAGTTGGTAGCCTGATGTATGTGATGGTTTATACTAGACCATACATTGCACATGTAGTGGGAGTATTGAGCAGGTTTATGTCAAAACCAGGGAAGGAGCATTGGACAATAGTGAAGCAGGTTTTTAGGTATTTGCATGGCACTATTTGTTATGGTTTGTGCTACCAAGGAAGACCAGGATTGGATAGCGTTTTGGATATTCGTGGCCTTGTTGATGCAGACTAGGATCGAGATCTAGATCAAAGAAGATCTACAAGTGGGTATGTGTTTAACCTATTTGAAGGTGCAGTCAGTTGGATGAACAAGAAACAATCTATAGTGGCATTATCAACTAGAGAGGCAGAATACATGGCAGCCACTCATGCAAGCAAGGAAACAGTCTGGTTGCATGGATTTTGTTAAAGTATGGGGTTAGTACAAGGAGCTATAAGAATAGACTGTGATAGCCAAAGTGTAATTTTCTTGGAAAAGAACCCTTCTTACCATTCAAAGATAAAGCACATTGATGTTTGGTATCACTTTGTGAGGGATATGATAGAAGACAAAAATGTTTGCTGGTAAAGGTGGACACTTTGAAGAATATTGCAGATGCATTAACAAAATTTGTGGGTTCTAAGAAGTTCTCTTGGTGTAGAGAAACAATGGGCATTGTTGGGCTAGATAAATGAATAAGCTCTCTTATGGAAAGAAAACAACAAATGGGAGAATGTTCGATTGTGTTATATTCTTTCCGTGACTAGCTCCCCCAGTTAAACCGGGGGATTAGAGGGGGGGTGGAGCCCCCCTTTTGTTGCATCGACTGCACAATGGGGGGGTTACAGGGGGGTGGTAGTCTCCCCCTATACGAGGGGTTTGAGGGGGGTGGTCAAGCCCCCTCTATGGGGTCTGGGGAAATGCCCTGTGGAAATCTCTTTTGGACCCTATATTAGGTGGGCGTACCTACCTATGGTTTTGTGCATGGTTTTCGCACATGGCTTTTGGCATGATGGTATTCGGTCCATGGTATTGGATGCCTTGGCATGTATATATATGTATTGTAACATTGAAATGAATATAATGAAAAATCAATCTGGTAGTCCCAGTTTTGGGATCCAGGGGAAAATCTTTGTGTATATTTGTTTTATGTGTTATGCTCTCGCTATTGTTTATTTTCTGTGTTTTAGAATTCGTATGCAGGTAATTTCGGTATGGGGTTAAAACCAACATTTTTCTCTCACTCATACCCCTCACTAGGACCCATGCCACTGTTGTGGTGAAAGGCCTATCAGTAGAAATCACCCCTGAAGTTATAAGCAGAATCACCACACTCCCTTTAGGGTTACCTTGGAGAAAAGAAGATAAGGATAACAGCACCCTTGCAAAGAAGAAATTCTGTTTGGAAGGGGAGGAGGCAATGGAGGAAAAAAATCGGGTCGGAAGAGAAAGCCTTCCATACCCTTGGAATGAAGTTAGTTACCACCTCATTAAATATATATCATGTGAAGGGAGATACAGTGTGTTGTATGGATACCATTTCAGACTCCTCCAAGATCTGAGATTTAGAGCAAACACACATCCTCAAAATAGGTTAAGTATACCCTACTTTCTTCTTCAATCACTGATCGATATGAGCATCAAAGTGCAGGAGGGAAAATATCAGTAACTACCCCATCATGGGTTGATAAAAATTATCCTAGAAGATGCTCTACAAACCTAAGACTCCCTATTACATAGACCACTTTCAGGGACATGCAGGAAGAGGGGTAAATTCAAGCTCTTAAATATGAAAAAAGCCCTACTGCTAGTGAGAGGGATGAAGAAAAAGAAGTATAAAATGAAGAGGAAACATAGGAGGAAAAAGATGAATAAAAGGAAGAGGAAAATGAAGAAGATACACAAGAAGAAACAAAAGAAGGGACATATGAGTAGAGTGAGGAACTAGAGGAAATAGAGAAAGAGAAAGATAAGGATGAGGAGGAGAATGGAAAAGAGGAGACAGAACAAAAGGAAGAACAAAGGTCTATAGTTCAAGGAAAAGAAGGGGAAGTATCACCAAGGGTATCTCCCGAACCCATAGAGAAGGAGGCAACAGCTGCTCTTACTGCCCTAAGTACACTTATCAAGTCAAAAGGAAAAAGACAAAGACAAACCCCACTCTACTTTAGGAAAAGAAAGAGCAAAAGGGTTAGGGAAGGAAAACCTCAAACACCCACCAAAACTCCTATTGTTATTGAAGACTCACCAAAGCAACAAGAAAAGATAGCTCCTCCTAAGAAAAATCAAGGAGAAGGATCATCAAGACAAGCCTCTCCCAAATCTCCCATCACATTTGTTAGGAGGTCTGTCACAAGGTCTTCCTCATAAAAGGAAAAATCTCTCCTATAGGAGACAAAAACACCTACAGGAGGCAGAGGCCATCCTATAGGAAACTCTGTGAAACCTATAAGAAACTCATAAAATAGACCAAGAAGGTATCACTCAGCAAGAAACAAATAAGGAAGTCCTAGATCTCAGAGATTGTAGTCCACAACCAAACCTCAGCTCATACAACAGGGTCAATGAAGGGGGCAGAGTTATCCCACAGAAGAGTCCTTGGACATCCGAAAGGACAAGTTGACTACTGCACCTATTCTCTGAGTTGCAAATTGGGCTCTTCCATTCCACATACATGTTGATGCCTCTCACAAATCCATAGGAGCAACTCTAGGCCAAATAGATAACAAGCTACCTTATGCCATTTACTTCATCAATAAGAATCTATCAAAAGCTGAATTGAACTACACAGTGACTGAAAATGAGCTCCTAGTTTTTGTTCATTCACTGAAAAAAATTAGGCATTACATTAGAAGTTACCAAACATGTGTACATACTACCATGTTGTAATTAAATACTTGATGAATAAACCTGATGTAAATGCCCAAATTATTAGATGGTTACTTTTATTGCAACAGTTTGATTTAACTATTATTGATAAGCTTAGAAAGGAGAATGTTGTTGCAGATTTTCTATCCATATTGACTTTGCCTATAGGGAAGGAAGGAATGGTTGATGATTAGTTACCAGATGAACACTTATTCACCATTTCAGTTCTCTCTCCATGTTTTGCTGACATAGAAATTACTTGGTGTCTTCATAGTTTCCATGAAAATTTTCCTCCAAGGAAAGGAGTAAGGTTGTGAGGAAGAGCACCCCATTCACTTGGATTGGGGGCAACCTCTTCAAACTAGGACCGAATCAAATTCTAAGAAGATGTGTCAGGGAGGAGGAAGTATTTGACATCGTTATGACCTGTCATGATGGGCCTTGTGGAGGTCACTTTGTAGCCAAAAGGACAACATTCAAGGTGCTACAAGATGGTTATTACTAGCCCACTCTTCACTAGGATGTGAGGAGGTATACTAGTCAGTGTGATTGGTTCCAAAGGATGGGAAAACCTACCCCAATGGATGAAATGCCTCTACAAACTTAAGTGACTTTCGAGCCATTTAACAATTGGGGAATGGATTTTGTTGGACCCATTGACCCTCCATCTAGGAAAATGTAGAACATCATTGTGTGCACAATTCAACCAATTCATCATTCCATAAGAACAACTCTCTAGGTTTGTTGAGCAAATCCAACCATCCTACAAACTCTGTTTTGAGCTCTAAAGAATTTCTAGCCACTCTCTTGCCTTATTTCTTTCATCATTTACCTTCCCTAAGCCCTATACCACCTTCCAAATCACTCCTACTTCTCTCGGCCGGATCATGTAGGAGCATTGCGACATCTTGTAGGAAGCATTAGGATATCCTATAGGACGACCTGTAGTGGCCTATTTTGAGGCTGGTTTGTGAAAACAAACATCCAAGAATATAGGACAAGACCCCTACTTTCCTCCAAAACCATCTAACCTTCCATCACCATCTCTAACCCACCTGCCACATCACCAAGAAGATTTAGCATTCACATTTTCACAAAAAAGGACAAAACAAAAAAAATTATTGTGTTCATTCATATGCACAGTAGTAGAATGATTGGTTATTTAAGAGTGCATGCCTAGGATAGTTAGTATTACACACATGTTAGCTTAAAATTATTCTAAAGAAAGATCTCTTAGCAATTAGTTAAATGAATGGTGTGTTTAAAGCATTGATTTCAGTGTTTCCTTACTGTAGTATACAATATTTCATATCTCTGAAATAGTGAAAAATTCCACTTTCTTCATTGGTAATCAAACTCCTTGTGAATCAATAGAAGGTTGGTTTAAGAAACCATAGTGGTCTATCGCCAGGTCAGCCATGAAAAAGAGTAGACCCATCGCATCTACTTGTGTATACAACACTATAACCTCTAAGTTTGTACAAACCCTGGGTTGATAAAGTAAAGTTGGTAGCCCCAGGAGTTGCAGCATTCTTGCTGCAATACTGGTGCTCATCACACATCTCTCACTTAAAATAGTTTATGTGCCAAGGCAGCAAAGGAAAAGAAGGAAAAAATGGAGGATGAAATATTCTCTCTCTCTCTCTCTAACATCTCGCCCATGTGGTCTAGTCTCTCTTGCTATGATTCACATCTTTTCAGGGTACTTGTTGTAGGAGGACTAAAATTTTATGGGTTAATGGGGATCAAAATTTTGGGTTATTGGACAGTTTTTGGGAGGGAAAAATTTATGGATCAGGTAAAAAAGAATGCAGGGTTAGTTTGGATGAGTTGAATTGGAGAATACCAGGTTTCACCATAGGTCTAGATGTATCTCCTATTGAACAAGAATAATTTATCTATTGAAAGGGTTGTTGGGGTTTTCCCAGTAGTGGGTTTTCCTAGGGTAAATTTTATCTATCTTTTATGCATTGTGATCTCTATTGCTCTATTATTCTTTACTGCTGAATTTTTGAAGTATATATATACATAAAATAAGATCTAAATAAAAATTAATTATCAGAATTTCAAAAATATTGTGTTAACCCTAATTGCACTAGAAAATCAACATGGTATCATAGCTTTGGTGATGGAAGGAAGGTACATTGAGAGCACATTTGTAGAAACTATAGAGAGAGATTTTATTAAAATCATTCTTGTACATTGGTACCTATCGATTCTTGCATGAAATATGAAAACAAGTTAGAGGGAGCATCAAACTTTAGATCTTGGGAAGTCATAATAGATCTTATTTTTTCCAAGAACAAAGTATTGGATATTATGACAGGGAATACTATTGAACCAACTGATGCAACTGGAATATACAAGTTTAACGAGGATGACATTATGCCCATGATTCTAATAGTAAACTCCATTAGGGATCATCTCATCTCCTACATCACAAAGCATGACACCTCCAAGAATATGTACAATGACCTAATAAATCTCTACAATATTAAGAATGTCAGTCAATCCATGAGTTTGAAGAATGAGCTTTGAAATACAAGGATGAATAATGACGACATTGTGGCTTCATACTTCATGAGGACTTCACAAATTAGAGATAAAATTTCATCTGTTGGAGAAACTATCTTCGATCAAGAACTTGTGATTGTAGCTTTCAATGGTCTCCCTACATCATGGGATGCATTTGTAGCAGGCATAACTAATTGGAAAGAAGCTCCTTCATTTGAGAAATTATGGACATCATGTTCTCGAGAAGAAGAAAAATTGATGACTAGATATAGTCAAGATGAATAATTTTAATCCCTTGCAACTAGCTTCAATAACAAGGGAAAGAAGAAGTTTGGATCTCAACATAAGAAGTCAGGAAAGGGATCTTCTTCCTCTAAGAACAAGAACGAATTATCAAAAATACAATGTTATGGTTGTCAATAATATGGATATTTCAATTGATATTGTCCTCATATGTATAAAAAGAAAAGAAAAGGTAAAAAACATGCTTCCACAATAGAAGTTGAAGAAGATGAAAAACCAAAGAAGACCAAAGGTGATAGATATTTCTTTTACTATTTTCCTTTGATAGGTTCTTTGTAGATGATGATGACATGTGGCTGGGAGATAATGGAGCATCAAGGTACATGACTAGAGAATGTAGGGACCTTTCAAGCATGAGAGAAGATAAATTGGCTCAAAGGGTTGAATTGGGAGGCAACAACAACTATGCAGTTGAAGGAGTTGGAAAGGCATCTAGAGCACTGGAATCTAGTAGCAACGTTCAAATTAGCAATGTCCTTTATGTACCAGGTTTGAAAAATAATCTTGCCTCTATTTGTTGTTTAGAAGATAAAGGATATACGGTTGTTTTTGTGGATGGAAATGTACTTGTTTCGCCAAAGGGATCTAGTATAGATGATGCTAGGTTCATTTGGATTCATGATGGAAGACTGTATAGACTTGTGAGTCAACTAGATCAAGCACTAGTACATGATGAAAAATATCCAAGTGATTTATGGCACTAAAGGTATGGACATCTTCATTTTAAAGAATTTCCTTAATTAAGTGAGATAGCGCCAAGGGTTCTTGAACTACAAATAATGAACGATGGTGTTTGTAAAGGTTGTGACCTTGGGAAGAACATCAAGAAATGGTTTCCAAATAGTGTCAATAGATATAAGGAATATTTGGACCTTATTCATTCTGATGTATGTGGTTTGATGCTCGTTAAATCACTTGGTGGTTCATTGTACTCTGTAACATTCATTGATGACTTCTCCCATAAGACACAGATATATCTCTTGAAGAAAAAATATGAAGTATTTGCTAAGTTCCAAGAATTCAAATATGAATTGGAAAACTTGATAGGTAAATTGATCAAGATAATAAGATGTGATGATGTGTAGCAGAATGAAAGAATAGGTCTATTGAAGAAATTATCAAGGAAATGATATACAGGTTGGACTTTCCATTGTTCTTATGGGGTGAAGCATCATGGATAGTTGTGTACATTCAAAATTGAAGTCCTCATAGAGCTCTAAAAGGTATGACTCTTGAAGAATCCTTGTATAAAAGGAAGCTAAAGGTTGGGAGTATGAGAACTTTTGGTTGTCTTATATATATTCATGTTCCTAATGGTAAGAGGAACAAGCTAGAGCCTTCAAGAAAGAAATGCATATTTGTTAGATACAGTGAATCTTCAAAAGCCTACAAAACATACATTCCAAAGCCTACAAAACATACATTGATGATGATTCCAGTGACAGTTAAGAGCCAGTTCATCTTGAGTTTGGGAGTTGAGCCTTCCTATATTTAAGGAAGTTGTTGGAGACTTCAGTTTTATAAATAAGGAGGCCTAGAGCATCATTAGGATTCAGATTTTTTATGTAAGAGCACTAAGCATTTTCGAGTTCAATCATTCTGGAAAAAGATTGTTATGTAATTTTTCTAATATGATAATGAAAATGAACATTTCCTTGATCCAACACTGAGTTGACTTAGAGGGATGAAGCTCTTGGGTTAGGGCCCAACCCTAGCAGCAAAGGCTCCTCTTCTTATACTTGTATGTTTAGGTTATTTCATAGATTAAGTGTTGAATTGATTTTGGCATTGTTTCATTGCAAGTATTGGTAAATTTGATTAGTTCGCTTCCATTTGTGCATAGCTTCAGTAGTAGTTTAGAGAGGTAAATAAATACCAAAAAGGATGATAGCAAGTGGATTTGGCCTCAGTCCTCGCTTTAGGGACCATGGTTGAGGAAAAACTCCTATTCAGCCCCAAAAAAATAGAATTCTAATTTCTTATGGAATTTAGGGTTTTCTGCTACTTAGGCCAGCATCATTCCAGTTTTCAAGAATAGGTTTCAATTGTAATTTTTGATAACTTCAGCTTTGTATTAGATCTCATGGTGTTTCACAATATTCTACAAGTATTTCCATGCATGAACTAGGCAACTAAATAATGGAATTTTGTTTTCTTAAGTTAATTAGAAATCTTCCTTGTGTGATATGATTCATGGATAAACACCAGTAATGTATGTATTGCAGGAGTTCCAATAGTGCTGAAAGATCTCATGCCAGCATCCCTAGCCTAACCTCATCCATCCAAGATCACCAAAAGCCACCAAGTCCCTCAACCAATTCATCATTCCATAAGAACAACTCTCTAGGTTTGTTGAGCAAATCCAACCATCCTACAAACTTTGTTTTGAGCTCTGAAGAATTTCTAGCCACTCCCTTGCCTTATTTCTTCCATCATTTACCTTCCCTAAGCCCTATACCACCTTCCAAATCACTCCTAATTCTCTCGGCGGGATCTTGTAGGAGCACTGTGACATCTTGTAGGAAGCATTAGACATCTTGTAGGAAGCATTAGGAAATCCTGTAGGACGACCTGTAGTGGCCTATTTTGAGGCCAGTTTGTGAAAAAACCATCCAAGAATATAGGATAAGACCCCTACTTTCCTCCAAAACCATCTAACCTTCCATCATAATCTCTAACCCACCTACCACATCACCAAGAAGATTTAGCATCCACAAAAAATGACAAAACGAAAAAAATTATTGTGTTCATTCATATGCACAGCAGTAGAATGATTGGTTATTTAAGAGTGCATGCCTAGGACAGTTAGGATTATATACATGTTAGCTTAGAATTATTCTAAAGAAAAATCTCTTAGCAATTAGTTAAATGAATGGTGTGTTTAAAGAATTGATTTTAATCTTTCCTTAGTGCAGTAGACAATATTTCAATTCTCCGAAATAGTGCAAAATTCTCTTTTCTTCATTGGTAATCAAACTCCTGGTGAATCAATAGAAGGCTGGTTTATGAAACCATAGTGGTCTATCGGCAGGTCAGCCGTGACAAAGAGTGGACCCATCGCATCTACTTGTGTATACATCACTGTAACCTCTAAGTTTGTACAAACCCTGGGTTGATAAAGTAAAGTTGGTAGCCCCAAGAGTTGCAGCATTCTTGCTGCAATACTGGTGCTCATCACACATCTCTCACTTAAAATAGTTTCTGGGCCAAGGCAGCAAAGGACAAGAAGGAAACAAATGCAGGATGAGATATTCTCTCTCTCTCTCTCTCTCTCTCTCTTTCTCTCTCTCTCTCTCTCTCTCTCTCTCTCTCTCTCTCTCTCTCTCTCTCTCTCTCTCTCTCTCTCTCTCTCTCTCTCTCTCTAACATCTCGCCCATGTGGGCTAGTCTCTCTAGCTATGATTCACATCTTTTCGGGGTACTTATTGTATGAGGACTAAAATTTTATGGGTTACTGGGGATCAAAATTTTGGGTTACTCGATAGTTGTTGGGAGGCCGAATTTTCTGGATCAGGTAAAACAAAATTCAGGGTCAGTTTGGATGAGTTGACTTGGAGAATACTAGGTTTCACCATAGGTCTAGATATGTCTCCTATTGAACAAGAATAATTTATCTATTGAAAGGGTTGTTGGGGTTTTCTAAATAGTGGGTTTTCCTAGGGTAAATTTTGTCTATCTTTTATGCATTGTGATCTCTATTGCTCTATTATTCTTTACTTCTGAATTTTTGAAGTATATATATACATAAAATAAGATCTACATAAAAATTAATTATCAGAATTTCAAAAATATTGTGTTAACCCTAATTGCACTAGAAAATCAACATGGTATCATAGCTTTGGTGATGGAAGGAAGGTACATTTAGAGCACATTTGTAGAAACTATAGAGACAGATTTTATTAAAATCATTCTTGTACATTGGTACCTATCGATTCCTACATGAAATATGAAAACAAGTTAGAGGGAGCATCAAACTTCAGATCTTGGGAAGTCATAATCGATCTTATTATTTCCAAGAACAA
The DNA here is from genome assembly GCA_031772625.1 of Pinus tabuliformis. Taxonomy (NCBI): domain Eukaryota; kingdom Viridiplantae; phylum Streptophyta; class Pinopsida; order Pinales; family Pinaceae; genus Pinus; species Pinus tabuliformis. The sequence continues at coordinate 1,253,756,923 of CM062818.1, read as the reverse complement.
AGTATTGGATATTGTGACAAGGAATACTATTGAACCAACTGATGCAACTGGAAAATACAAGTTTAACGAGGATGACATTATGCCCATGATTCTAATAGTAAACTCCATTAGGGATCATCTCATCTCCTACATCACAAAGCATGACACCTCCAAGAATATGTACGATGACCTAATAAATCTCTACAATATTAATAATGTCAATCAATCCATGAGTTTGAATAATGAGCTTTGAAATACAAGGATGAATAATGACGACACTGTGGATTCATACTTCATGAGGACTTCACAAATTAGAGATAAAATTTCATCTGTTAGAGAAACTATCTTCGATCAAGAACTTGTGACTATAGCTTTCAATGGTTTGCCTACATCATGGAATGCATTTACAGCAAGCATAACTAGTTGGAAAGAAGCTCCTTCATTTGAGAAATTATGGGCATCATGTTCTCGAGAAGAAGAAAAATTGATGACTAGATATAGTCAAGATGAATAATTTTAATCCCTTGCAACTAGCTTCAATAACAAGGGAAAGAAGAAGTTTGGATCTCAACATAAGATGTCAGGAAAGGGATCTTCTTCCTCTAAGAAGAAGAAAGAATTATCAAAAATACAATGTTATGGTTGTCAATAATATGGATATTTCAATTGATATTGTCCTCATATGTATAAAAAGAAAAGAAAAGGGAAAAAACATGCTTCCACAATATAAGTTGAAGAAGATGAAAAACCAAAGAAGACCAAAGGTGATAGATATTTATTTTACTATTTTCCTTCGATAGGTTCTTTGAAGATGATGATGACATGTGGTTGGGAGATAATGGGGCATAAAGGTACATGACTAGAGAATGTAGGGACCTTTCAAGCATGAGAGAAGATAAATTGGCTCAAAGGGTTGAATTGGGAGACAACAACAACTATACAGTCAAAGGAGTTGGAAAGGCATCCAGAGCACTGGAATCTAGTAGCAACATTTATATTAGCAATGTCCTTTATGTACCAAATTTGAAAAATAATATTGCCTCTATTTGTTGTTTAGAATATAAAGGATATATGGTTGTTTTTGTGGATGGAAATGTACTTGTTTCACCAAAGGGATCTAGTATAGATGATGCTAGGTTCATTGGGATTCGTGATGGAAGACTGTATAGACTTGTGAGTCAACTAGATCAAGCACTAGTACATGATGAAAAATATCCAAGTGAGTTATGGCACTAAAGGTATGGACATCTTCATTTTAGATCATTGCCTTAATTAAGTGAGATAGCGTCAAGGGTTCTTGAACTACAGATAATGAACGATGGTGTTTGTAAAGGTTGTGACCTTGGGAAGAACATCAAGAAATGGTTTCCAAATAGTGTCAATAGATATAAGGAAGATTTGGACCTTATTCATTCTGATGTATGTGGTTTGATGCTCGTTAAATCGCTTGGTGGTTCATTGTACTATGTAATATTCATTGATGACTTCTCCAATAAGACACAAATATATCTTGAAGACAAAATATGAAATATTCGCCAAGTTCCAAGAATTCAAATCTGAATTGGAAAACTTGATAGGTAAATTGATCAAGATACTAAGATGTGACGATGGAGGAGAATACACCTCAAAATAGATTTTTCTTTCTACGAGTAGGCTAGGATTAAGAGGGAGCTTTGTCTCTTATAATCTAGAGAAAAATGGTGTAGCAGAATGAAAGAATAGTTCTATTGAAGAAATTATCAAGGACATGATATATAAGTTGGAATTTCCATTGTTCTTATGGGGTGAAGCATCACAGATAGTTGTGTACATTCAAAATTGAAGTCCTCATAGAGCTCTAAAATGTATGACTCTTGAAGAATCCTCGTATAAAAGGAAGCTAAAGGTTGGTAGTATGAGAACTTTTGGTTGTCTTATATATATTCATGTTCCTAATGATAAGAGGAGCAAGCTAGAGCCTTCAAGAAAGAAATGCATATTTGTTGGATACAGTGAATCTTCAAAAGCCTACAAAACATGCATTCCAGAGAAGCAATGAATTGAGGTCAATTGAGATGTCAACTCCAATGAGAAAGTCGCATATAGGAGGTCTAAGGAAGTCTCCATAGATTCCTTTGAAGAACTAAAGTAGGATGCCTCAAGAGAGGAGCATTCAAGATCTATAAAATGTATTAGAAGTCTAAAAGAGCCTCAAGAACCAATGGAAGTAGTTACAGTTCTAAAGGTCAAAAATAGACTAGCATGGCTTAGACCCACATGACAAGAGGCAGAAGGACATGGAGCTCCTAATGGCACATATATAGAAGTGCAGAAGCCTAATTGGTTCTCTAGCTAAGTAGTTATCATGGAAAAACTGAAGTATGAAGAACCTTCCACATATGAAGAAGCAACTAGTCAACTTGTGTGGAAGGAAGCAATGAATGAGTACCAATCAATCATGGAGAATGATGTTTGGGAAATTGTTCCAATTCCTGAAGGGAATTCAATTGTCTGCCAAGTGGATATAAAAGAATAAACATGTTGCAGATGGGAGTATCAAAAAACACAAGGTATGGTTCATGGCTCAAGGATTCTCCCAAAAAGAGGGAGAAGACTACGATGATACTTTTTCTGTAGTTGTCAGATACACCTCTATTAGATCCATCATTTCACTTACTACTTCCATGGAATAATAACTACACCATATGGATGTAAATACTACTTTCCTTAATGTAGTAATCGAGGAAGAGGTGTACATAGAACAACCTCAAGCATTTGAGGTATATGGAAAGGATTCTCATGTTTCTAGGTTGAAGAAAGCCTTGTATAGACTCAAGCAAGCTCCAACATCTTGGCATGCTCATATTGATAGCTATCTAACAAGACTAGGATTTACCAAAAGTAAAGAAAATCCAGAACTTTACTTTAAGGTTGTGAAAATGTCACCTATGGCCTTATTATTATATGTTGATGATTTCTTTCTGATAGGAGCCAAGCCTTTTGTCATTTAGTGCAAGAAGCAATTGATTTTTGAATTCAACATGAAGGATCTTGGGTTGATGCATTATTACTTAGGACTAGAAGTATGATAGAAACCTGGTGAATTCTTCCTCGGTCAAGAGAAGTATGTGATTAATATCCTACAAAGATTCGGTATGATGAATTGCAAATTCATGGAAACAACTATGGCAACTAATTTGAAGAAGTTGAGAGGCTCTCACATCAAATTGATAGATCCATCTATGTACAGATGTCTTATTGGTATGTTGATGTATGTGGTTAACACTAGGCTAGAAATTTTTTGTTGTTGTGAATATCTTCAGTCGATTCTTTGTATAACGGATTGCAGCAAAGTACATATTAAGATATTTTTGTAATACAATGAACTATGGCTTGAGGTATTTTGCAAACAAGAATGTGTAGCTTTAGGTATATATGGGCATTGATTGGGACAAAATTTATGAAGACTATAAGAGTACCTATGGAGTACGATTCACTTTGGGATCTGTTATGATATCATGGATGAGCATGAAGCAGAGGCAAATTGCACTTAGCACTATTGAAGCAAGGTACATCACAACCAATGAGGCTTGTGCCAAAGTAGTTTGGCTCCATAACTTGTTTGCAAAAATTTTAATCAATGGTGATACACTTTGATACTCAAATTTGTGTGAAGCTTTTAGAGAATCTTGTGTTCCATGATAGGTCAAACCATATTGAGATCAAGTACCACTACATCTGTCACATGGTGTAGAGGAGTTCAATAAGGCTCGAGTACATCTTTGTTGATGATCAAACAACTAATGTTCTGACAAATTCATTTCCAAGGGTCAATTTTTTGTGCTTTAGAGACAAGTTGGGGCTTGTGAAGATCACGCCTCTCATTGAGAGGGAGTGTTGATATGTCTGTAACACAGATGGACATTCTCCCAAATGAGAGAATGGGTGCAAGAGACCTAGAAGTCTAACACATAGTGTTAAGTCAGTGTATGTTGGACGAGGAAACTAATCACACATCATAAATAATGGAGTGAGGTCCTAGACCCAGTTCACACACTAGGAATGGTGGAATGATGTCCTTCAACATCTAGACCATGATCACAAACTAGAAGGGTGGAGTGAGGTCCTAGACCCTAATCACACATGTGATAGGGTGGAGTGAAGTCCAGTTTAACATCTAGACCCGATCACCAACCAGTAAGGGGTTCAATGGGGTCTTAACCCAAACTTCTGACCAGGAAGGGTGAAAGAGTGCTTGCTAGTTGAGGGTCTCAGTATTTTGGCCTAGGTGGTGGCCTTGGGATTCGAGGACTCATCACTATGGAGGAGTGAGTCTTGATTTGTTAATGACATTTCCATGGGTTTTGTACCACCCCAGAAATGGCTGCTAGCAAATGTTGATAATAAATGATGATGCTTGTAATAATGGATAACCTTTTCTTTAGAGTTATTTGTTCAAATTGAGAACATCTATGACAATGATTATGAATACCTCCCTAGTTAAGAGGGAGTGTTGAATTTGTAACTATCATCATTCTTCATAATGTAAGTTTGGTCACTTGACGTAATTATATTTATCATTGTAAAGCATTTTTATAAATGATTAAGTCAAAGGAAAATTTATTTTGAGTCAAAGTCCCATTACGACTTTTAAAAGATGTAAATTTGAATTTTTGAAATGAAATATTTGACTCCAAAAGTGACGAGTCAACTTCCCTCCAAGCCAAGTCGGTCCTAGCCAAGAGACCCGTTCATTCATCCTAGACAAACTACTATATAAAGGCAGCTCCACTTCCTCATTTGGGCAATTCGAATCTCTCACTCACGACAAATTTTGGGCAAAGGCAACAAAGGACAAAAAGAACAAAAAAGGAGGACGAAATCTTCTCTCTCTCTCTCTAGCATATCACATGTGTGGTTTAGTCTCTCTCTCTCTCTCTATGGTTCACATATTTCTAGGGTAATTGTTGCAAGAGGCCTGAAATTTTCTAGGTTATTGGGCAGTTACTCGAGACCAAAATTATAGGCTATTGGACAATTGTTGGGAGGCCAAAATTTCTAGATAAGGCAAAATTAAGTGCAGAAATAATTTAGGTGACTTAACTTGGAGGAGAAGACCAAGTTTGACCATAGGTCTAAGTTTGTCTCTTATTGAATACAATGAAATTTTCTATTGAAAGGGTTATTTGGTTTTTTGTAGTGAGATTTCCCAATGGAAATCTTGTCTCTCTTTTGCCCATTATGATATCTATTGTTCTATTATTATTTATTGTTGAATCTATGAAGTATAATTGTTGAATGATATATACAATTACTTTTGATATATCTATATAGATATATAGATATATCTAAAGTAATTATAAAAATTTCAGAAATATTGTGCTAACCCTAATTGCACTAGAAAATCAATACAACACATCGCTCACCTCGTGGAGAAATTGGTAAAGAATCGTTGTAATGACTGCAATGAGATTATAAGCTTCAAAAATGATCTACATTGTAATCAGTGTAACATGTAGGACCAATTGATCTACTTCCATCAAGGCCAGAGAAGAATGCCAAAGCAAATGGGGCACCTAGAAGGGAGAATTGCACATGTTGAGTATCATGTGCATGGTGAACTTCGGTCTTTAGAGCTACCCAGTAAGGAAATGGACAATCCATCTTGAGATCATCCTCCAAGGCCTTAATGTTAATTAATTATTTCTTGATTTTAAGGGTTTTTCTCTTGGTCAAAGAATCCAGTAGGAGTGAGGCCGGAAAAGAAGTTTAAAAAGGGAAATAATGTCGTAATCTTTACATGATATAATGGAATTTTTTACTCACAAAAAAATCATTTAAAATATTATTAAGTTACTTACTTTTAATGATTTTTTTAAAAAATTGCTAAAGAGAGATGTATAAGATCCATTAGAGGAGAGGGATCAAATCTCTTAAGGTGCAAGGAAAAGATATTTGATTGAGGGATCAAATCTCTTAAAGTGCATGGAAAGAAATTATTAATTTTATTTATTTATTTATTTTTGTTTTTATGAAATTGAGAACTATGCAGACTCATTGAGGTGTCTATGTTTCATAGGAAGACTTCACCCAACTTCAAGGACATAAAGCTCATATTGATGTTGAGAAGAGTGTTAGACCAAGAATATATATAGAAAGGATATGACTAGGTGTCTATGTTTCGTAAAGACTTCACCCAACTTCAAGGACATAAAGCTCATATCGATGTTGAGAAGAGTGCTACACCAAGAATCTATACAGAAAGGATATGACCATCACAAAGGTGAAGAGGATTAGAACAATTATTAATTTACTGAAATTAATTAAAAGAATTCAATAGGGATAGGTAAAATGGGATAATAATAATAATAATAATAATAATGGTGGTCAAACTAATATTAATATTAATGAGATAAGGATTAATTGTGTCGCACTCTATAACTGGGTAGATGTGTAGGCTTTATATATATATTAATTTTGTTTTTATTAATAAAAATAAGAAAATAAATAAATAAAAGAAAATTATAATATACATTTGAAATTAAAATATATACCATATAAATAGTAGTTATAAATTAACATTTATTTTACTAAATAAATTAAAATAATGATTTTTTCACCATATTTAAATTTAATTAATAAGCACATAAACAATTAATATTTACAATATAACAAATTCTTAACTATGAATATTCACCCCATTTTATCATGGATATTATTAACTTCTAGATAAATTTTCTTACAACACCATGGGCTAATACTATGTGTCATTAATACCACATACCCAAAATCCATAATTCATTTCAAAATCAAATAAAAAAAATTATAAATATTTTATTTTAATTTATTTTATAACATTTTTAAAATTAAAAAATAATATTTACCATAAACACAATATAACAAGATTCTTAACCATGGATATTCACCCCCATTTTACCATGGATATCATCAACTTGTAAATAGGCTTTGTTACAATATCATGTGTCAATAGTGTGGCTTGTCAATATCACTTGCCCAAAAGCCATAACTCATTTCAAATCAAAATATTTTATAAATATTTTATTTTAATTTTACTTTATAATATTTTTTAAATTAAATATAAATGAAAAAAGTTATGGAGTATGTTGTAATGGTGTAAATGTTTGTAAACATTTCCATGTGGGCTCAATTAAAAAATAATAAAAAGTTAAAAGTAATTTATAATCTAATATGTAGAGATGTTGTAATGTCCCGCAAACATTTTGATCAAGTCAAAAAAAAATTTGATAATTATCAATAAAACATTTTGACTTAGTCAAATTAAATAAAATTAAAAATAAAATAAATAATTAAATTTAATAATAAAACTAGCCTAGATGGGAAGTTAAGATGGATCTAGGTTGGTTGTATATATTAATGGTCAAATTGGTATTAAAGAGATAAGGGTTGATAATTTAGATTAATCGAGTTGTTTTTAGTGAGACTTTTGGAAGCTTTTCTGGTGGGTTTTTCTGGTTTAATTTCTAAAAAAAAACAATTTAAATAACACAAATCAAGATTTCACCTAAAAATTTTTGCGAGATTTCGGAAGCTTTTCCAGTGGGTTTTTCCAGTTTAATTTCTCAAAAAAACCAGTCATCCAAAAAGTCACACTAAAGACAACTCTGAAATTAAAATAACGTTCTTAAGTTAAAGAAGTATAAAAATAGAGTAAATTAAAATTAGATTAAGAAAATATAAATAAATTAAGAAAATTTGGGGAAAAATTAATAGTAATATATATATATATATATATATATAATTTTATTTTATTTTTTATTTTTATGTAATTTGATAAGTCAAAATTTTTAGATAATATAACATAATAAATATGACATTATAATATATTTTCCATCTAAAATGTTTTTAGAAGCCATAAATGTTTTGATGTTTATTGATATGTACTCATTTAATTTATATAGGGAGACTAGTGGTATAAAACTAATAATAATTAGAAAAAGAAAAATGAATAAATAAACAAAGTTAAACTATTTTCCTTTTTATAAATCTATTTTTTAATGCATTAAAGTAACTTTGATTCAATCATGTTTTTTTAATGATAGTGATGTAGTTTTTAAAATAGTTTAACAACCTTAGAGAGAAAATTCCAAGTTAAAGTTATATTAGAGTTTATTAATAATATTAAATTTAGTTTAAATAATGAAAATTTGTATATATGAAAAATTTTGAAATAGAAATTATGTTTTCTAGCATTTATATTTTTACAGTTAAGAATTTAATGTTGTTAAAACTTTCTAGGAACATAACGCACTTTACAAAAAGTTTTCATAACATTAAATAGTTATGTTGTTTTTTAGTTTTAATTAAATTGATTAAATAAAAGAACACAACAAACAGTAACATCAAGTAGTTATGTTTTTTTTGCATGTATCATATGAATGAGTTATATTTCTTTAACTATGTGGTATTAGAAATTCGTAATATTACATCAGGTAGTTATGTTTTTTTGCATGTATCATATGAATGAGTTATAGTTTTTTAAGCATGTAGTATTAGAGATTCGTAATATTACATCAAGTAGTTATGTTTTTTTTGCATGTATCATATGAATGAGTTATAGTTTTTTAAGCATGTGGTATTAGAAATTAGTAATATTGGACCATGATATTGTAGCTTTTTAAGCATGTGGTATTAGAAATTCATAATATTAGACCATAATATTATAACAAAACTTGTTTACAAATTAAAATCTTAAAAATATACCTAACATAACTATATTTCAAAACTTATTAAAACATAATATTTTAAAACTTATTAGGTCGTGGGAGTTTGGTCTAGTGGCAAGCAAATGATTTGCTAAGTCGTTCGTGCAGCTATGCAGGTCACGAGTTCAAACCTAAAGAATACCCGAGGGACGTTCAAGGCGGCCTGTGTGGACCCTCCTAGAGGTTATAGAGGTAGCCGATGGGATTCGACCTGTGTAACATGAGTACGATACCATCAACATTGCTGATTCCTCTAGTATAAAAAAAATTATTATATATATATATATATATATATATATATATATATATATATATATATATATATATATATATATATTAAAACTTATCAACCATTTAATTTATACTTAAACCATTTTTTTAACTTTGAAAAAACAAAGTTAACTATCAGATAATCAAAAAATAAAAAGTTAACCATAAAATAATCAGAAGAAGTAAACTGTTAACTATCCAATAATTAGAATAATCATAAACCATGAATGAGACAATTTGATTATATTTTAATAATAAACATTATCAGTAAAGTGAATTTTGGTTCAGTATCAATATACAAACAATATTGAACAAATTTGATCCTTTTCAATTCTGATTATTGAATCTAAGATCATCCTGTTCTGAAATAATTGATGAAAATTGAAATAAAGCCCTTCAATCCCTGTCATTATTCCTGCCTAGAACCAACGGAGAAGCTTGTAATCGTACTTGTACTTATGGGTGTATAGTCGGCATTAATATTATCAGCAAGAGAGCTACTCCAGCGTGGAAGAGCATTTTGCAATGGACTTGGAGTGTGCAAACTTCTCATTCCATAAACTTCGAGCAGTTGACTGCAGATATCTCCAAGTTGAGAAATAGATGTATCGAACTCCAGCCACCATGGGTTCTCTGTATCCGATGGAAACTTGACTCGGAGACACCTAGCTGCCAGATAGAAAGCCATAGCAATGACTCGGCGAGGTTTGAACTGGAGACACACCGTTGTCATCAATGCATCATTTACAAAGTTCCAGGAAACCTGTGCAAAATGTGAATGCCATTGTTCAGTATTGAACTTATTGAGGGCAGAGATGAGGGGTTTGTAAGGGTTTTCGATCTCGAGATCGAAGTTGAGCATATGAAGAACAAGATGCTCGACCTTCAATAGTAATTCTTGCCTCTGTTGCAAAAATTTGGGATCTTTTATGAGTTTAGCAGTGGCCCAGTCTGCATCTTCATGGACCACTTGGTAGGAAACCAGAGTCGAATCTTCCAATAATTTTCATTGCGCCGCCGTGAGTTTGTTGGCGAGGAGCAGGCAACTAGTTGTGATTGTGTATCTATCATTGCAGCTGTGAGACTGGCGGAGATAGTATCGGTGGCAGAGTATGATTGTTGTTGTAATGGTCACCTGGGGTAGCCCTAAATTCATGCAGAGGAATTTGATGAAAGAGAAGTATGATTGCCTGAGGCGATTCTCTTTCTCTACACCGATTCCAACTATTATGGAAGGTCTAGATCTGTCGATTTGGGATCTGGTGAAATACCATCCGGTGCCCAGTTCGTTAGAGTTGGCGGGCATTTTGCATGGTCACGATTCGACACTGTGACATTCAGGTGGATAATGAGATGCGATATAGAGGTAGATATTGGTAGGTCGAAGAAGCGGTGGTTTATATAGGAGGGCAAGGCTATGAGTTGTAGTCAACAAACCGCAGACTTGGTCAAAGATGGAGGCATGGTGAAGAAGCGGAGGACTTGATGGGCATCCCACCGAAGTTCCGAGAAATAAAAGACACCTGGGGGGCACATGGACCATCGAGGTGATAGTAATTGCATTAAGAATAACGAGGCCTATTTATAGTGGTTTGGATAGATATGTTACTTGTAAAATTGTAAAAATTATATGTATACATTAATTAGTTGTTTTTAGTGATATTTTTTGGAAGTTTTTTTTGTCGGTTCTTTTGGTCTAATTTTATTTATTTATTTATTATGAGAGTGGTTCTGCGAGTATGATAAGTATGATGGTGGTGATGTCTTCTTGGGGGATGACAAGGAGGCTAAGATTGTTGGTCGCGGAAAAGTTAAGTTGAATTTTCAATGTGGAAGGATTAGAACACTTCTGGGTGTTTTACATATTCTTGCATTGGCCAGAGATCTAATTTCTGTAAGCAAGCAGGATGATGCAGGTTTAAAAACAGTGTTCAAGAAGGATGCCCGCAAGACGGTTTGCTGAGCGTTGGTATTGATGTGGGGAGTTCGGATTGGAACTCTGTACAAGCTGCAAGGTAGCACTATTGTTGATGGGTGCAACATTTTTATGGTTCCTGAAATTGGAGTAGATAATCTAGTGGTCTCTCCAGAAAAGACCATGTTATGCCATCAAAGGCTTAGACATATTGGAAAGAAGGGCCTTCAAATACTTCATCATAAAGGTATGGTAGAAGGTATGACTAATAGCTCTCTGGATTTTGATTTCTGTGAAAATTATGTATATGTGAAGCAGAATTCAGTGAATTTCCCCTCTGGTGGTAAGAGGGTGAAACAGATATTAGAGCTTATGGACAGCGATATGTTTGGACTTGTGAAGGTTCCATCACTGGGTAAGTCTGTGTACTATGTATAATTTATAGAAAACTTCTCAAGGAATACATGGATATATTTCCTTAAGAATAAATCTTAAGTCTTTGATAGGTTTAAAGAATTGAAGGTTCTGGTGGAAAACCAGACAGAGAAGAAGATAAGGGTGTTGAGGACAGACAATGGTGGATAATTTTGCAAGAAGGAATTTGAAGAATTCTATAAGAAGTGTGGTATAGCATGGTAGAAGACTACTCCATACACACCTAAGCAAAATGGATTTGTAGAAAGAATGAACAAGACATTGATGGAAAGGGCAAGAAGCATGCTCAGTGGTGTCGGGTTAGGACAAGAATTCCCGGCAGAGGTAGTGGACACTGCATGTTACCTGGTCAACAGATCACCTTCAGCAGCGTTGGAGGATAAGATTCCATAAGAGGTATGGATTGGTAAGAAACCCTCTCTTTCACATCTGAGGGTATTTGGATGTGATGCATATGTACATGTTCCAAAGGAGAGAACAACAAAGTTTGATAGTAAATCTGAAAAGTGCATTTTTATTGGGTATAAGGATGGTTTAAAGGGTTATAAACTTTGGACCCTAGTAACAAGGAAGGTTGTGTATAGCAGAGATGTGGTTTTCAGAGAGGTGAAAGATGTTATTAAACATGAAGTCCAACCAAAGGAACCTGAGAAGATAGATTTTGAGCTAAAGGCAGAAGAATCAGACTCTACAATAGAAGAGGAATTAGAAGATGAAGAGCCATAAACTCCGAGTATGATAAGATCAGTTCGAGAAAGAAGGAAGCTAGAAAGGTATAGTCCATATGCTTTCTGTTTAAATTTTTATTTATCTATTACTGATGATGATCCCAGAACTGTGAAGGAAGCAGTAGATTAAGAGGATGGCAAACTCTTGAAAGAGGCCATGGTTGATGAAATGGCATCTTTGCACAAAAATGAGGCTTGGGTTCTAGTGGAGTTGTCGGCTTGAAGGAAACCCATTGGTAGCAAATGGGTGTTCAAGAAGAAGACAAGTGCAGAAGGAAAGGTGGAGAAATACAAAGCTCGATTGGTAGAAAAAGGTTATTCCCAAGTGCCGGGAATTGATTTTGGTGATATTTTTTCTTTTATTGCCAAGGTAGCTTCTATTAGATTACTTTTATTTGTTGCTACTACTTTTGATTTTGAGGTAGAACAGATGGATGTAAAGAAAACATTTCTTCACAGAGATCTGGAAGAGGAGATCTACATGAAGCAACCAGAAGGCTTTGTAGTGAAGGGTAAGAAATAACTAGTATGCAAGTTAAAGAAGTCTTTGTATGGGTTAAAATAGTCACAAAGTATGTGGTATCAAAAATTTGATACATTTATACGAGGACTTGGCTTCACTAGAAGAAAAGTAGATCACTGTACATATTTTAAATTAATTGGTGACCATGTTATTTATCTGGTCTTGTATGTGGATGATATGTTGTTGGTTGGAAATGAAAATGAAATTATCCAGGATTTAAAGACCCAATTTTCCTCCAAATTCGACATGAAAGATCTTGGTGCTACAAATTATATTTTGGGTATGGAAATTAAAAGAGATCGGGCAAAGAGGAAACTCTGGTTAAACTAGAGGAGGTATATTGAGACAATACTGTAGAGGTTTAATATGCAGGATAGTAAACCGGTGAAGGTTCCTATTCCTGTAGGTGTGAAGTTATCTGTTGAACAGTGTCCAAAGACACAAGAAGAGGAAGACGACATGTCTCGTGTTCCATATGCAAGTGTAGCCATTAGCCTAATGTATGCGGTGGTATGTACTAGACCAGACATTGCACATCCAGTGGGAGTATTGAGCAAGTTTATGTCAAATCTAGGGAAGGAGCATTAAACAGTAGTGAAGTGGGTTTTTAGGTATTTGCATGACACCAGTGATTATGGTTTCTGCTACTAAGGAAGATCATGATTACACAAAGTTTTGGATATCCATGGCTTTGTTGATGTAGACTGGGCTGGAGATTTGGATCAGAGAAGATCTACAAGTGGGTATGTGTTTAACCTATTTGGAGGAGCAGATAGTTGGATAAGTAAGAAACAATATGTAGTGGCACTATCAACTACAGAGGCAGAATACATGGTAGCCACTCATGCAAGCAAGGAAGCAGTGTGGTTGTAGAGATTGTGTTCAAGTATTGGGTTAGTACAGGGAGCTATAAGGATAGACTGTGTGTTATCGGGAAAACTAGTGTCCATTCAGAGCTGCTAGTACCACTAAGATGGGTAGTTATCTTAGAAACAAACAAAAAAAAGTTACTTGTGTTTTCCTTTATGAGAGATAGATGAGCGAGAAGCAAAGAGTACCAACCTCAGTCTTTCACTTGGCTCCTTGCTTGTTTCCTCCCTCCTTTGACAGAGATTCGCCACTCCTTCCTTACTTGTCCCGCTTCAAAGAACACCTGTAGAGTCAAAGCAGTGTTGGGTGTGGAGCCTGATTATCTTCTATATTCAAAGGTATCGCCACATAGGACCCCAGTTCGAAATGGGGACGGCAACGCCACCCGTAAAATTTTCGCTGCAAGGGGGGTTTAGGGTGGCAATCATGAAAGAATGAAGTGTAAAGGTATTGCAGCGGATGAGACATAAGTTGGGTTGGTGAATTCTCTGAGTGACTTCTCTTGAACATATCAGCGACACTAAAATGGATTGGTAGCTTAAACACCAAAGTGGATGGTACAGAGGACCAATGGTGATATGACCAGTGAACGGAATAACCCAACCCGACTCAATCATGGTGATGGAGTGAAAGTTTCAGGTTCAAGAGCGACCTGTGACCAATAAAGTTTCTTCGAGTTTTCTTCCCAATTTTTCCCCAGTCATTGCTGACCAGTACCTCTTTATTTTTGTCAAGCTTGAGGAGGATAGCATATGCTTGTTCTATAATTTGCCCTTCGGGCAAACCCGTTGCTATGTTTTAACAAGCCTAGCGATAGTGAAACTCGCTCTTGTCTGCATGGACAAGTTTGTCGCTATTGTTTTAATGAGTTTAACGACAAAGATAACTCAGTTCTTTTCAATTTTAGAGAGTATGAAAGGAGATGGAAAGGAAACTCCAATATTCCTTTTTCGCAATGTAATCCCTTAAGTTCTAAAAAGTGTAAAATAATACAAAAGGGATGACTTTTCGATAGTTTTAATGAGTTGAACAAGACAAGCACTTGATCTTTTTGTGTAATAATCCCTCAGGTCCAAAAAGCTTAAAATCTAGAGGAGGGATGGCACTTCCGATCGCTTTAACGAGCTGGAGAGGCCAATTTCTCAGCAATCTTTTCATATTTTACGAGTCAGATGAAAAGTGCTTAAAGGAGACTCGTTTTTTGAGGAATAAGTGATGTTTTCATATAGCAACTAGTTCCGGTAAGGTTTGGAACTTTTCAATCATGGCAGTGTAAAGAAGGTGGCTAATAGGATCACTCATCGTATTTGTTCCTCAAAAGGGCTAAAAAATCAAATGGAGGCGTATGATCGGCTAAAAAAGAGTGGAGGTGATGGTAAGAACACGACCAAGGTGTAAACGCTGATAATTATGCGATCGCAATGGTTATTCGCCAAAGGTGGGGTCATTTTTTAATGAGCTTAAACTCTGGTGGAACATATGCTCATTGCTAGGTTTATTTTTTAACAAGCTTGAACTTCATGTAAAATTGCTCGTGATAATTGTCAGAGATGTTCGATTCACCGTTAACACTATTTTCCCTTGACGATCGTACTACCTGTTTAATTGCTCCATCAAACTAATTAGAAATGAGAATACATGCTTGAAAAATGAGTTGAAAAACTAATACTTTACTTGAATTACGTGAAAAGTAACTTAAAATTGGTTTTTACCCCTCATTTTACCATTTCCATTGAATTTGGGATTGTTGGAGCTTTGGGAGTGCTTTTCCCCCTCGATTTTCATCAGTTGATTTCGAGAGATTCTGTGGATGATTTTTGGTGCCATCTGGATGAGGTAGGAGCTAAACCTGAGCTCGTCAATTGCATTCTTTCCTTTCTGAATTCTGAGCATGTTTTCTTGCTTTTCTGAGCCTCTGGGGTTTGAACATTTCATTCTGTCCCCATTGCACTTAGTATACATCGAAAGGTGCGATGCATACTAGGTTGGCCATTGGCCAGTCAGTATGCATCCCACCCAGTACACAGCTAGGGTGCAATGGGCACAAGGAGGAAAGTTTTTGCACTGATTTTTCATGGAAATTTTGCCTATTTTTTGCCAAATCAGGATCCTAATTCTTCTCTTGTTTGTTTTTCAGAGATTTGTCAGAGAAAAATGGTCATTACATGGCATGAATGTGAGCATGAAGAAGAGCACACGGTTTCCTTACATGATCCGAGTACGGTAACTACATTGCAGAATTGTGGCTTGCTCAAGTTATTTCGCATATCTAGCATGAGGCAACAAATCAACTTGTTGCAATATTTCCTTGATGCATGGGATCCTACCAACCAAGTGTTCTAGATTAGAGGCAAATCAATCCCTTTGACTGTTGAGGACATCTACTTTTTGACCGGTTTATCGAGGCGTGGCGCCCCTCTCTCACTATCAGGTTTCGCCCGTGGGGGCGAATCCATGAGGGATTATATTTGCCGATACTGTAGAGATGGATCTCAGCCGAGCAGGGACAGTAAGATCAATATCTAAGATGTCACTTACTGGTCCTTGAGGACTATCTTATTCACCTTTGCTAGATTGGCTGGTAGCGCGACCCTTCACTTGGCCAATATGTCTTATATGCAGTACGCCTTGGAATGCCTTGAACCAAAGGTATTCAACTGGTGTGATGCAGTACTTCTAGTGATAAAAGAACAACTTACCAAGGTGAAAAATGGAAGATCCAAGAACTTTGGTTATGGTTCTATTCTGACCGCTTTCGCCTTGGAGAAGATCCCACTGATGCAGCCACAATACATTTCACTTGGCCTACCACCACCAACTGAGCCACGAATGTAGAGATGGGTTGACCTTATGGCCAGACATGCTGGTCAATCGCAGGTTTCATTCTCTAAGGCTTTCTTTGAGTGGTTCAACTGTCAGCAGATGGTTTATGCCGAGTATCCATATGCCGGGATGGATTTCCAGGCTGACCCAGATTTGGTGCTGTCAGCTGGCGAGCAGTGGGGAGTCATAGGTAAAAATCTCTGACCATATCTATATTTATTGTTTTTATAATGTTCTTGTGCTTTTTCCTTTTATATTATCAAGACTAATCAAAACTCATGTCCGTGTAGATATCGGACCAGTGCAACCAGCAGTGCGTCCGAGAGTAGCAGCTGCCGTTCCAACGGGAGAGGCTATAGGGAGGGTTGTCCTTCACGATCTGGACATAGCCGAGACCCTTGCATTATTTCAGGATCAGATCGATGGTCTCACCCTTGGTATTCAGGATTTGAGGACCGACAAGTTGCCTCTGAGGTTATAGCGCCATACCACTGGCATGCCATGTTGATGGACTAGGCTCTTACGTATGATTGAACAAGCAGAGACTTGTTACCACTAGCACCATTAGTCTAGGGTGCCCCCTTGCATTTTTGAGTTTTTGGGTCGTTTGACCGATTTTGTCCTGGACACAGAACACTATGTACAAACTATAAGCAGTTATATATATTTTTTTATTTTCGGAGCTTTATTTTGGTTAAGTTATATGATCCTAATGCAAATATTGATGAAATTCTTTTCTTTTATAAATGTTGCAAATATCTATCTAACACATAATTTGCTAATGAATCAATTAATGTGTTTAAGTTTTTGGAAATGTGTTGATATTGAATAGAATTGAACTGCCTTTCCAAAATCTTGACCCTTAGGAACATACAATAGATTGTTGGATTTTGAACGGAATAGATACCGGTAAGTTGTAGAATGACGAGTTGTGAGTCTAGCCTAACGACAAATTGGCGTATGCCATGCGCGATGGAATCAGAGAGGAGCTCTATCAATGCACTATATTCAGCGATGTTGTTCATTGATCGACCAATACATACCCCTTTGAAACTCACTAACTCACTGCTTGGATGAAAGATGGCCCAGGTTGTAGAAGATAGGTTCTGCGTACTACGACTCGCTCCGTCGGCATATCCAACAAATGATTCCAATAGGTTCGACATCTGCAACAAATGAAAAAGTGGATTACCTAACCAAAACAATCACTATTAATGAAAACAAAAATGTAACAAAAGCATATGAAGAGGTTACTACGCTTAGTCAAGCATAGTAACGCTTAAGGTACAACCCATTTTTGGGTTGCGACAGTGGAATCCCATCATAACCTACTAGCTCGTAGGCTCCTTTTGCTAATACACATTTAAAAATATAGGGACCCATCCACAAAGACTGGAACTTACTTGCTCCCAATTTATTGGATTCCTGATCGTAAAGCAAGACCAGGTCACCTTCTGAGAAGACACGGGGTTTGACTTTCTTGTCAAATTACGCCTTGACTTGTTTCTTATGCTCTTCGTTAGCCAAGGCGCATCATGATGGGTTTCATCAAATTGTATTAATTCCAAGAAACGAGCCTCTTCCTCTGAAGTTCTAGGGAGAAGGTCGACTGCGAGCTTGAGAGACGAAATTTTGCCCTGAAATGGTAGTATCACCTCCAGACCATACACCAGTTGAAAGGGTGTAAATTTGGTTGCATTTCTTACCAATGTCCGGTATGCCCACAAGGCCAAGTACAGGATTAGGTGCCAAATCTGTTTATGGACTCCAATCATCCTTTGCAGCATGCACTTCAAGACTTTGTTGATTGCTTCAACTTGCTCGTTAGCTTGCGGATAATACGGAGTGGAGCTATCATGGGACAGTCCTAATTTGGCAGCCAATTCTACCATCATGTGATTATGGAAATGCGATCCATGATCTGTGACTATAGCTTGTGGAACACCGAATCTGGAGACTACATGATTGAAAAACAAAAGAGCAGCCGTTTCGTTGCTGTTGTTTAATGTAGGCATTGCCTCGACCCATTTCGTAAAATAGTCAACTGCAACTATGATATACCCATGCCCCCCGGCCGAGGTGGGGTTATATGTCATGAAATCTATGCCCCATTTGGCGAATGGCCCAACAACAACTACTAGATGCAGAGGTGCGGGTGGTATTCTAGTTTTGCGGTCGAAGATTTGAAAAGCATGGCAACTTCTAACTGTAGTTATGCAATCTTTGAACATTGTTGGCTAGAAGTAGCCTACCCGTAAGATCTTTTGTGTCGTGGTGTAACCAGATTAATGCCCCCCACACGCACCTGAATGGCAATTGTTCAGGACTTTTTCGGCTTCCTCATGGGTGAGGCACCTTCACAGAACTGTATCGATACCATGACGTAAAGTGTATCACCGACGCTCATGTAGTCTTTTGCTTAGTATCGAGTACGTCATTGTTATGAGCAAGAGGTATTAGGCCTATATGTTTGGGTTTGGAGATAGATGATTATATCTCCATACCATGGATCACTTGAAGATATTAGAAACAAAGATTCATCCACAATTGTTGCTTTGGATGTTGAATCGTTGGACGACGATGGGAAGTTGCATAGTAACTCCGAAAAAACTAGAGATTTCTTTGATTTGGACTTTACAAATTCCAGATCAAACTCTGTCAAAATTGTTATCCATTTTGAATATTTGTCCCCAAGCAACTATCACAACAAAATGTAAGTCATGGGGTTGCAATCTGACAAAATGGTAGCTTTAGAAAGAGGATATAGTGTCAAAATCTCTGTACTGCTTGAGCAGCTGCGAGAGCTAGCTTTTCAACATAGAAGTACTTTCTTTCTGTATCATTTAAGTTTCGACTTAAATAATAGATAGGATATTTGATTCCATTGTCTTCTTGGACTAAAACCATTGTGATGGTCGTATTTGCCGCGGCTAGATACACGTTAAAGTCTTTTTGATAATCAGGAGCGTACATTAATGATGCTTTTATTAAGGATTCCTTTAGAGCATCAAAGGAATCTTGCGCAACCTGATCCTAGTTGAAGGGCACTTCTTTTTTCAACAGACACATATAACCTTTAGCAAGTTCGGCATAATTTTGAATTAACCTCCTCAGAAAGTTTACTTTCCCTCGGAGTTTCTGAATCTGAAGCAAATTTGAAGGTGGAGGCATATCGTTGATCGCCTGAACCTTACATGGGTCGAGACGAATCCCGTCCTTTGAAACCACAAAGCCAAGTAAACAACCAGAACCAACACAAAACACACATTTTTGTGGATTGAATCATATTTTGTAGTGTCGGCAACGTAGAAATATAGCTCTCAAGTGCTGCGGATGATCAGTTTGCTTTCGCGAATGAGCCGAAAGATCGTCGAGATATGGTTGAATGATGTTCTTGATGTCATGGAAGGCGTAATTCATAGCCCTCTGAAAAGTTTCCCTTGTGTTCTATAAACCAAAAGGTAATTTACGGTACGCGAATGTGCCCCACGGACAAATAAATGCAGTCTTTGACTGGTCCTGTGGGCGGATATTTATTTGATTATACATGGAAAATCCATCCATAAACGAAAATATTTCACATCCAGTGCATTCATCAATTATCTGGTTGATGAAGGGCATAGGGTAGTTGTCCTTCGGACAAGCTTGATTTACATCCCTGTAATCGATGCACACTCTAATCGTTCCTTGCTTTTTCATCACTGGAACAATGTTCAATAACTAATCAGTAAGAGGAATCGAGTAAATGAAACTAGCATGGAGAAGTTTTTCAACTTCCGCCTTGGTGGCAGTGACTTTCTTCGAGTGCACCTCCCGAAGCCGTTGTCAGACTGGTTTGACATCTTGATACATCTTAATTTCGTGTTCAACTATGCTCGAGTCAATGCCTGGCATTTCTTCATATGACCATGTAAAGACATCTCTGAACTTACGAAAGAGAGCGTAATATACTTCTAGTTCTGAAGAAGAACAATATTTGCCAACATGAATATTCTCTACAACATCTGGTTTGATTGAGATATTTATGGCGATAGTTTCTTCAATATTGGACAGATTTCGCTTGGAATCCACCATATTTACAGTATTTTATAAAAAATAAAAAATTGAGGGATGATTAAAGTCGTTAGAACAATCTTCGTTGTAATTCGGAAGATGGGAACGATGGTGGTAATATTCCCATGGTTCCTCTCCTATCATCATTGATTGAACAATTCCTTCATCTGTAGAATGTACATGTGACCAAGGATCTGAAGAGGTGCCATATTCCTTAGACCTATCTAACCAAATTCTCGATGAGCATTGATTTGGGTTTACCTCCCAAGCCGAGAACATTGATTGCTACAATATTTCTATGGGGCTTGGAGGCAATACCTGGTAATGATCCATGTTAACATCATGTTCAGGAATCCTCTGAATAGAGGATACCATATTGCAAGTTCCCACCGTGGCCACTTCTGCCAGATTTTTTGGAGGTAGTAGTGCAAAATCACCCATCAATATAGTGTCTTTTAGTAGGCCTACTCCAATATTTTGAAGTGATTGAGAGCCTCCTTGGATCATCGGGATGCTTCCCACAACTTGTGAACTATTGGGGAGAAAGGTTTGTTGGTCAATGATTGTAATTCCTCTTTGAAAAGGAAATGAAATATTTCTAAAATATGTTGACACAACAGCTGCCATAGCATAAATCCAAAGCCTTCCCAGTAGGATGTTGTAATCGAGGTTTCCATCAATAACTTCAACATTAATTTCTATTATTTTTCCCTCCTGTTCAACTTGAAAGTTACTTAAAATCCCATATGGAGTGTATTTCCGTCCATCAAATTCTTTTAACATCGTTGACGATTGTGACAAGGGTGGTGAGCCTAAAGTTTTCTAGCAACTCATTGACATAATACATGTAGATGCCCCCTCATCAATAATTGTTCGATGAACAGTTTTGTTGAGGGCTTTCACTTGAATGAGGAAAGTGAGTTGAGTTGGTAATCGAGGTTCATATCCTTTATGGTTAAAGGCCACAAGATTGGAATCCGTTGGTTCAATCCCACCTATCGCCGAAAATAGAGCTTGCTTTTGGGAGGGGCAATTTTGCAGTACTTCAAGTGTCGACATAGCGAATGGTGATTGGGCCAGGCCCTCTACTATATTATAATTTTGTGCTACTCTGGCACAAGGATTAAATGTCGATTTGTGTACTACTCCCTTTGGTGGCTTTATTGTTAGCTCAGGAATGATGGGCGGCACAACTTCGGTCGAAGTTGTTGTCAAACTACTAGGTTGATCAGCAGCCTTGTTGTTAGATAGCTGTGGATTCCCATAATCTTTATTCCTTGTCGATATCAAAGCATCATTTTGCTATTTTGAAATGGACAACATAAGCACTTGGGATGGGGAAGCATTTTCGCTAGCAACCAGATTGGTTTCTGGGTTCGGAAACAGATTAGTCAATATCGCTCAGGTTTTTGAGTTCTTGAAGAATTTCTTAATCTCAGCTTTATGCGAACAACCTCTCGTCGAATGATCCTCATCGCATATCAGAGACCCCAAAGGAGGTTTCATTTGCCCAGAAGGGTTTGCAGAATATTGTTTAGGAGACAAATCCTCCTTTTTCTTCTTTTTGCTTTTCCCTTTCTTCTTGTCCCCTGGTTGCTTCAGCATTTTTCCCTTATTGGTCGACGTGGCATTAACCTCCGAGGCAAGAAGTTCTTCATTTGCATTTTGACCAGAAACCTTATGGGTTTTCTTAGATGTAGCCTTTGTGGAGTTCGTGCTGGTCGTACCTATCACACCATCACCCGCATGAGATTATTTATTTCATTTAGGAGGAGGAGGAATGGAAAAATCTAGTCTAGGAGCATCAGGGATTTTGTCATAGAGCATTCGAGACTGAGTATAGATCAGGTCTAGATATTATGCATGAGCAATAACTTGCTCTTCAGTGACAACTCCCCCTTTAGCCACATCTTCTGTAATAGAAGGTAACATTGACTTAATAAATCATTCAGCTAGCAGCTGATCAGGAACATATGTTTTCACCATTCTACGACGACATCGCCACTCATGAAAATGATCAAATATGTTAGTGGCTGTCATCTATTTCAAATTGGTAAGAAGTTTCGTTCCTATTTCGTACCTTATGGGTAACTGAAAATGGGTTAAAAAGGTTGTGGCAAAGGCGCTAAAGTTATCGAATGAAGCTCTACGCAATTCGATGTACCATTTTGCTACTGGACCAATTAACATTCACTGGAAAAGGTGAAGCCTGATCGAATCATCATTTAGGGTGTTGGATGAACACCACAGATGAAAGGTCATCACATGATTCAACGGATCTTTGCCCAGATTTCCATTGAATTTAGGGATATCTGACGGAAGTTTATGAGGAATTGTCGGCCACCAAGTGACGTAAGCAATTGGATTATTTGTTAGCCGATTCAAATCAGGTAATTCTAAAGTTGTAATGAAAGGCAACTGTTGATTCAGGTTTGGCGAAGCATACCCAGGATAGGATAGGATCGCCTGAGCAATGGGTCTTTGCGTACCAGCACAATGTATTTGATGTTGATAACTTTGATAAGTATGATGGGCATAACAATTATGATAGGGTATATGGTGATCATTTTGAATATACGGCTACCCATTACCCGCAAAGTTTTGTTGCTCAGGTCCTTGGTAAGCTTGCTGGAATCGTGGTTGTTGATATTACACCAGCCATGGCTGCGAAACCATTTGCTGCTACCCAATACTAGATGTTTGACCAAGATGAGGGGTTAGAGTACCCACTTGAGCCTGGGTCGCTTCAGTTAAGGATCCACTAATCGATGATTTTGATTGTGTCGCAGAGATGAGAGGTTGTTGTATTACGACCTGAGAGACTAGAGGTTGACATACAACAGGCAACGCTTGTACTTGCGACACTGTTACAATAGCCGATGTAGTGGGAATATTCGACACAGGTTGATTTAGTTGTATAGAATATACAACCCTTGGTTGTTGAGGCAGTATTGGTACCCAACCACTGGATGTGATTCCAGCCTGACCTGAATTCTGTTGTGAACTCTCATATGGTTGTTCTCCTAGAGGGAACAATGAAAAGGCATACTTCCCCCCCATATGGCTGCAATCTAGTGTTCAAAGGGAAAATTGGTCTTTGGAGACTAGATTGCCCAAATTGATACTGTTGCAAAGGATCAATTTGCTGAGACTCAACATAAGAGATTCCAGATAAGGTTCCAGACGAACAAATGGGAATAGACCATACTGTCGAAACAGTCCCTGTGTGTGGACTCCATCTAGCGGTTGAGAACTAGTTGGGATAGATGGTATACCAACGAACATTATTCGAGTAGTAGCATGAGGTTCCACTATTGCTGTGTCAAATGACACAGTCCTAGATGTCGATGGTTGTTCAGACATATCGAGTCTATCCAAAAGATTTCCTATCAATTCTACAGGAACTTGTGATGAAGGGAGACTAACTTCTGAAGTAGAAGGATATAGGTGGATCCCAATTCCAAAATGCAATGGAGTACTGGATGGAAGATCCTCCACAATCTCTTCTATAGCAATCAATCCAGGTGGGAGAGGTACATTGTTAGGTCCGTAAAATATCTCTAGTGCCGAAGAAGGTATAGAATCTGCAGCAACAGATGTTGTAGGGGTGACACCTTCTGAATTAGTCCTAGATGGAGCTGGTTCAGGAATAGGAGCATTTACTGTTACACTAGGATCAATTCTAATGTCCTCTTCTAGCTCCGGAACTTCTTCTGTAGAGGCAGGGATACCAAAAATAGTTGGAGTAACTGGAGTCTCCGAGGATGTTGAAACACAAGTTTCAAGCAAACCAGGAGACTTTGACCTAGTTAAACAAGTTTGTTTGGCCCGAAATGGCTTCGTTTCCAGAGTCAAAGATGGTTGACTCATTAATCTCTACGAATGATAGGGTTTTGATTGACTTTCTTCCATGATTGCGGATTACTTGATCAACTCAAAATAAGGAGGGGAAAATTTTATTCTGAATTAAATGAATTTTATGACGCTTTGACACAACTTGCTTTTTCAATTTTTAAGAGTTGAGAAAAAGCTAAAGATGACTCTAGTCACCTTCTATTTTTAATGAGCCTGAAGTGACAAGTGCTCAGATGGACCTTTTCTTTTAAGGAGTCTAGAAAGGAATGAAAGTGACTACTCTGGAAATCTAGGCAAAGGGATTACCAAACCAATGGCAAAACTACAAAATAATTTTTACGGTATGGCAGTCAATCTTCCTGAATGCTATGTTCAATGCATTGCGATCGATAGGGTGGTAGACACAGCTTCCTAAGGATAAAGGATATAGCCTATTGTGGTCTCCCGGTATATACTCGATAGTATGTGGGATCACAAGTACGTACTAGCACTTGTCGTCTCAAAGAGGAGGAATCACCCAACATACGATGAAAGCAGTAGTTACCAGGCTTTACGACGCCAGAATACGTCTCTAGCCTAGACTTCTAAATGTTGTACGTTAGGTTCCAAAGCATTTTTATGTTCATTGAATTTATTTTACAGTTGATCTTTCTTAAGAAGTTTTCCTTTAAGGTTCACCGTGTGATGTAGATATACAAATCCTAAATATGCAATCTAAGATGATAAATAGTCGTTTACTTTCTTTCTGCAATGAAAATCCTAGCTACTAAGGAAAGAGAAGCGAAATTCTTTCAACATAGAGCAGAGAGCACACATTATGATGCACTGTCCTAAATCAATCTCCACAAGCAATCTAAATGCAAATGCACATGCATGTATTTGTTTTCCACTTCCTTAATGTGTGAATGATAAAAAGAATTCTAAGTACAGATCTGAACTATTTTTCTTTTAAAGCGACAGTACTAACAATTTTCTTTTCAAAAGCAAAAGGAAGACGAAGACGACACTTTGCAATTTCAAATTCAAAAAATGAAAGGAAGACTAAGACGATACTTTGCGATTTCAAATTCAAAAAATGAAAGGAAGACTACTTTGCGATTTCAAATTCAAAAAATGAAAGGAAGGCTAAGACGACACTTTGCAATTTCGAATTTAGAAAACAAAAGGGAGACTAAGAGCTACACTTTCAATTTCAACTTGAAAACTGCTTTTGACACTTCAAAGAATTAATGATTCAAATCAAAAACAATGGAAAAAGTGTAATCGACTATCAGAAAGAGGAAGACTCTTTTCTTTGACTGAAAATGACACTTGCGACACTTTCAAATCAAAAGACGACAGTTCGATTAAGCTATTATTTGCATAAGAGAATTGTAAATGGTGAAAAATACATAAAAACATTCACAATTCTTTATACAATGGAGGCTAAATAATGCAAAGGAAAGGAGTTTCAACAGTGATATACTAATCACAGACAACAAAACTTCTGGATAAAGCTGAAGATAATGAAGAAAAACTAAAATCTGGAGGCAGAAACAATCTTATCTGATCATCGCACCTGTAACACAGGGAAATAGGGATGCCTCTCACCTACAGCACACGGGAGGTGTGATGCATCCAAACTGTCAAAAGGAGACAATGCGATGGTCCAAGGACAAGACTGGGCTTGGTTTTTGCTCACAGTTCGCAGATTAGTTCAAGGATTTAAGCTGAGCTAATGATAGTCAGTAAATACAAAGTACAAGGGCTGATCTAATGAGGTTACTTGAACTACCAGTAGGGCACTTAGGATGCTTGCAAGTCAATTTTTCTGTTCATAAACAAACCCAGAGATTGACTGAAGCAGCATTGATCTAATTTGCACTTGCATAGAAAATCCAGTTCGAAGGCTAGCTGGCTTAAATTCAGGCTTCATCTGTAGTTTATGAAGCAAACAAATAGAGACACGCAATCACACTATTCAATCCCCAGTGGAGTTTCCATTTTGCTATCGAGAAAACTAGTGTCCATTCAGAGCTGCTAGTCCCACAAAGATGGGTAGCTATCTTAGAAACAAATAGATTAAATTTACTTGTGTTTTCCTTTATGATAGATAGATGAGAGAGAAGCAGAGAGTACCAACCTCAGTCTTTCACTTGGCTCCTTTCTTGTTTTCTCCCTCCTTTGACAGAGATTCGCCACTCCTTCCTTACTTGTCCCGCTTCAAAGAACACCTTTAGAGTCAAAGCAGCATAATACCATCAAAGCATAGATATCTATAACCATAAACAATATAGGATCAGATGTATATTAATTATACAAATCCATATATCAATACAAGATTCAGAGATATACAAGAATATGGAGGAAAACCAAAATAGCTTTATTGATAGAAGTAGTAGAAGAGAGGATTACAACCCATTGGTCTGAACCAGCGCCATCCTCCCAGCATGAAAGACCTCTTCATGAAAGAACTTCTGGGAGATGATGTAATCAGCTAACCTTGCTCTTTTAGGGTATGAAAAAACACTTTTAGGGATTTAGAAGCCCTTGGTTTCTCGACATATGTGATTAGGGTTGTAGTGCCAAAATATGTCTATAACACTATGATAGCCAAAGTGAAATTTTCTTGGCAAAGAACGCTGATTACCAGTCAAAGACAAAGCACATTGATGTTCAGTATCACTTTGTGAGGGATATGATAGAAGACAAAAAGGTGTTGCTGGTAAAGGTGGACACTTTGAAGAATATTGCAGATTCATTGACAAAATCGGTGAGCTCTGAGAAGTTCTCTTGGTGTAGAGAAACAATGGGCATTGCTGGGTTGGATAAATGAATAAGATTTCCTGTGGCCGCCTATGGAAAGAAAACAACAAGTGGGATAATCTTGGGTTTTGTTATATTCTTTCCATGACTAGCTCCCCTAGTTAAATCGAGGGGTTAGAGGGGGGGCATAGCCCCCCTTTCATTGCGGCGACTATGGAGTAGGGTTGTCACAGGGGGGCAGCAATCCCCCATATGGCGGATGGTCAACACCCCTCTATGGGGTCCGAGGTAGTGCCCTGGGGAAAAAAATTTGGACCTTATATTAGGTGGGTGTACCTACCTATGGTTTTGTGCATAGTTTTCACACATGGCTTTCGGCATGATGGTATTGGGTCCATGGTATTGGATGCTTCAGCATGTATCTATATGTATTGTAACATTGAAATGAATACAATGAAAAATCAATCTAGTAGTCTCGATCTTGGGATCCAGGGAAAATCTCTGTGTATATTTGTTTTATGTGTTATGCTCTCACTATTGTTTATTTTCTGTGTTTTAGAATTCGTATGCTAGTAATTTCTGTAAGGGATTAAAACCAACATTTCTCTCACTCATACCCCTCACTAGGACCCATGCCACTGCTATGGTGAAAGGCTTATCAGTATAAATCACCCCTGAAGTTATAAGCAGAATCACCACACTCCCTTTAGGGTTACCTTGGAGAAAATAAGATAAGGGTAACAACACGCTTGCAAAGAAGAAATTTTTTCTGAAAGGGGAGGAGGCAGTGGAGCACAAAAATGGGGTTAGAAGAGAAAGCCTTACATACCCTTGGAATAAAGTTAGTTACCACTTCATTAAATATATATCATGTGAAGGGAGATACAATGTGGTGTATGGATACCATTTCAGACTCCTCAAAGAACTAAGATTTGGAGTAGACACACCTCCTCAAAATAGGTCAAGTATAACCTACTTTCTTCTACAATCACTGATCAATATGAGCATCAAAGTGCAGGAGGGAAAACACCAGTAACTTAGCCCATCATGGGTTGATCAAAATTACCCTAGAAGATGCTCTACGAAATCTAATACTGCCTATTACATGGACCACTTTTAGAGACATGTAGGCAGAGGGGGCAATTAAATCTCTTGAATATGAAAAAATCCCCATTTCTAGTGATAGGGATGAAGAAAAAGAAGGAGAAAATGAAGAGGAAACATAGGAGGAAAAAGATGAATAAAAGGAAGAGGAAAATGAAGAAGAGACAAAAGAAGAAATAAAAGATGAGACAAGTGATTAGAGTGAGGAACTAGAGAAAGAAGAGAAAGAGAAAGACAAGGATGAGGAGGAGAATGGAAAAGAGGAGACAAAACAAAAGGAAGAACATAGGTCTACAGTTCAAGGAAAGGAAGGGGAAATATCACCAAGGGTATTTTCAAAACCCACAAAGAAGGAGGAAGTAGCTGCTCTTATTGCCCTAAGTACACTTATCAAGTCAAAAGGAAAAATACAAATACAAACCCCACTATACTTTAGTACAAGAAAGAGCACAAGGGTTAGGCAAGGAAGACCTCAAACACCCACCAAAACTCCTGTTGTTATTGAAGACTCACCAAAGCAGCAAGAAAATATAGCTCCTCCTGAGAAAAATCAAGGAGAAGGATCATCAAGACAAGCCTCTCCCAAATTTCCCATCACATATGTTAGGAGGTTTGTCACAAGGTCTTCCTCATCAAAGGGAAAAGCTATCCTACATGAGACACAAAAAGCCCTACACGAGGCAAAGGCCATCCTATAGGAAACTCTGTGAAACCTACAAGAAACTCAAAAAATGGACCTAGAAGGTATCACTCAGCAAGAAACAAATAAGGAAGTCCTAGATCTCAGAGATCCTAGTCCACAACCCAACCTCAGCTCATACTACAGGTTCATTGAAGGGGGTAGGGTTATCCCACAGAAGATGCCTTAGACATCCTAAAGGACAAGTTGACTATTGTACCTATTCTCTGAGGCACAAATTGGGCTCTTCCTTTCCACATACATGTTGTGCCTCTCACAAATCCATAGGAGCAGCTCTAGGCCAGATAGATGAAAAGCTATCTTATGCCATTTACTTCATCAATAAGAATCTGTCAAAAGCCAAATTGAACTACACAGTGACTAAAAAGGAGCTCCTAGCTGTTGTGCATTCATTGAAAAAATTTTGGCATTACATTACAAGTTACCAAACATGTGTACATTCTAACCATGTTGCAATTAACTACTTGATGAATAAACCTGATGTAAATGCCCAAATTATTAGATGGTTACTTTTATTGCAACAATTTGATTTAACTATTATTGATAATATTGGCAAGGAGAATGGTTTATGATCAGTTACTGGATGAACACTTATTTGCCATTTTAGTTCTCTCTCCATGGTTTGCTGACATAGCAAATTACTTGGTGTCTTCATAGTTTCCACCAAATTTGTCCTCCAAGGAAAAGAGAAAGATTGTGAGGAAGAGTGCCCCATTCACTTGGATTGGGGGAACCTATTCAAACTAGGACCGCATTAAATTCTAGAAGATGTGTCAAGGAGGAGGAAGTCTTTGACATCCTTCTGACCTGTCATGATGGGCCTTGTGGAGGTCACTTTGTAGCCAAAAGGATAGCATTCAAGGTGCTACAAGATGGTTATTACTGGCCCACTCTTCACCAGGATGTGACGAGGTATACTAGTCAGCGTGATCAGTGCCAAAGGATGGGAAAACCTACCCCAAGGGATGAAATGCCTCTATAACCTCAAGTGACTTTTGAGCCATTTGACGAGTGGGGCATGGATTTCATTGGACCAATTGACCCTCCATCTAGGAAAAATCAGTACATCATTGTGTACACTGACTATTTAACCAAATGGGCTGAAGCCAAGGCCATCAAAGTAGCAACAGAAGAGAAAGTGGCTCAATTCTTAAGGGAAAATGTATTTTATAAGTTTGGGTACCCTAGAGAACTGGTCACTGATTAAGTCAGTCAATTTACATCTCACATGATTGAAAATTTGTTGACCTAGCACAAGATCAAGCATAGAACATCCACTCCTTACCACCCACAAGCTAATGGGCAAGTGGAGGTAACCAACAGAGTGCTCGAAGGAATTTTCACCAAAGTGATTAGCAGCAACAGAAAGGCTTGGAAAGATAGATTATTTGAGGCCACTTGGGCCTAGAATACCACTTGGAAGACCGCCACTGGATTCACTCCTTATGAGCTGGTCTATGGGAATAAGGCCCTCTTGTCCATTGAATTTGAATACAACACCTTAAGAATAGCAGCACAACTAGATCTAGATCTCACCAGGGCACAACAAGAAAGGTTGCTCCAGTTGAATGGGTTAGATGAATTTAGGATGCAGGCCCTCCTGCACATCGAGGTGACTCAAGTTCAAAGGAAGATTTAGCATGACAAGAACATAAAGGACAATTAATTTCAAGAAGGTGATTGGGATTTGTTGTATGGTTCCAGTACAAGGATTTTAAATGCAAATTAAGGACTAGATGGTTAGGGCCTTATGTCATTGAAAATTGTCATGATAATGGTTTAGTACAGATAAGAGCCATTGATGCAGAGTCTATCTCTTTACTTGTCAATGGGTACAGATAGAAGGTCTACAAGAAACCCTTGTCAAAGCAAGAAATCATCAATAGCATCAACAAGACAGTGATGGTGGTGGAGCTCTTTTAGTGTGGGAATCAGTGTTTTATTTCCCTATGTGGATGATCATGTGGGATGGTGTACTAGTTTTCTTAGTACAAGCACCTCCTTTTGGACCGTTGGTCCCACTATCAGTCCATCATTTCACTCACCTCGTTCCTCCGTATCTTAACCATTTTTGGCATTATCTCCTTTTTCTCCTAATTTGACTGTCACCATGTGTGGTCTAACTGTTTTCTCCTCTTCCACTGGCCAAAGGTGGCCAAGTTAACTGGCCACCTTTGCTTATGAAACCAACTTTTACATAATCCTACAATTTTTATCGTATCATGCTAACGAGAGAGCATGAGTAAGATGACATACCTATGGGTAAGATGCCTTGATGATGATGCCAGTGACAGTTAAGAGCCAGTTCATCTTGATTTTGGGAGCCAAGCCTCCCTATATTTAAGGAAGTTGTTGGAGACTTCAGTTTTATAAATAAGGAGGCCTAGAGCCTCATTAGGATTTGGATTTTTTTATGAAAGAGCACTAAGCATTTTTGAGTTCAAGCTTTGTGGCAAAACATTGTTATGTAATTTTTCTGATATGATAATGAAAATGAGCATTTCCTTGATCCAACAGTGAGTTGACTCAGAGGGATGAATCTCTTGGGTTAGGGCCCAACCCTAGTAGCAAAGGCTTCTCTTCTTGTACTTGTATGTTTAGGTTATTTCATAGATTAAGTGTTGAATTTATTTTAACATTGTTTCATTGCAAGTAGTGGTAAATTTGATTAGTTTGCTTCCATTTGTGCATAGCTTCAGCAATATTTTATATAGGTAAATGAATACCAAAAAGGCTAATAGGAGGTGTATTTCGCCTCACTCCTCACTTCAGGGACCATGGTTTGAGGAAAAACTCCTATTCAGCCCCAAAAAAATAGAATTCTGATTTCTTATGGAATTTAGGGTTTTCTGCTACTTAGGCAAGCATCATTCTAGTTTTCAAGAATAGGTTTCAATTGTAATTTTTGCTAACTTCATATTTGTATTAGATCTCATGGTGTTTCACAATATTCTACAAGTATTTCCATGCATGAACTAGGCAACTAAATAATGAAATTTTGTTTTCTTAAGTTGATTAGAAATCTTCCTTGTTCGACATGATTCATGGATAAATTCCAGTAATGTATGTACTGTAGGAGTTCCAATAGTGTCGGAATATCTCATGCCAGTATCCCCAACCTAACCTAATCGATCCATCCATGATCACCAAAAGCCACCAAGTCCCTCAACCAATTCATCATTCCATAAGAACAACTCTCTAGGTTTGTTGAGCAAATCCAACCATCTTACAAACTCTATTTTAAACTCTGGAGAATTCCTAGCCACTCCCTTGCCTTATTTCTTCCATCATTTACCTTCCCTAAGCCCTATACCACCTTCCAAATCACATATTTCTCTCGGTGGGATCCTGTAGGAGCATTACGACATCTTGTAAGAAGCATTAGGAAATTTGTAGAAACCATAGAGAGAGATTTTATTAAAATCATTCTTGTACATTGGTACCTATGGATTCCTAAATGAAATATGAAAACAAGTTAGAGGTAGCATGAAACTTCAGATCTTTGGAAGTCAGAATGGATATTATTCTTTCCAAGAACAAAGTATTGGATATTATGACAGGGAATACTATTGAACCAACTGATGCAACTAGAAAATACAAGTTTAAGGAGGATGACATTACACCCATGATTCTAATAGTAAACTCCATTAGAGATCATCTCATCTCCTACATCAAAAAGCATGACACCTCCAAGAATATGTACGATGACCTAATAAATCTCTACAATATTAAGAATGTAAGTCAATCCATGAGTTTGAAGAATGAGCTTCGAAATACAAGGATGAATAATGACGACACTCTTGCTTCATACTTCATGAGGATTTCACAAAATAGAGATAAAATTTCATCTATTTGAGAAACTATCTTCGATCAAGAACTTGTGACTGTAGCTTTCAATGGTCTCCCTACATCATGGGATGCATTTGTAGTAGCCATCACTAGTTGGAAAGAAGCTCCGTCATTTGAGAAATTATGGACATCATGTTCTCGAGAAGAA
This sequence comes from Pinus tabuliformis, assembly GCA_031772625.1. Lineage (NCBI taxonomy): Eukaryota > Viridiplantae > Streptophyta > Pinopsida > Pinales > Pinaceae > Pinus > Pinus tabuliformis. The sequence goes on along the minus strand of CM062818.1, from coordinate 1,253,724,203 downwards.
GAAAAATTGATGACTAGATATAGTCAAGATGAATAATTTTAATCCCTTGCAACTCGCTTCAATAACAAGGGAAAGAAGAAGTTTGGATCTCAACATAAGAAGTCAGGAAAGGGATCTTCTTCCACTAAGAAGAAGAAAGACTTATAAAAAATACAATGTTATGGTTGTCAATAATATGGATATTTCAATTGATATTTTCCTAATATGGATAAAAAGAAAAGGAAAGGGAAAAAACTTGCTTCCGCAATAGAAGTTGAAGAAGATGAAAAACCAAAGAAGATCAAAGGTGATAGATATTTCTTCTACTATTTTTCTTTGATAGGTTCCTTTGCAGATGATGATGACATGTGGCTGGGAGATAATGGAGCATCAAGGCACATCACTGGAGAATGTAGGGACCTTTCAAGCATGATAGAATATAAATTGGCTCAAAGGGTTGAATTGGGAGACAACAATAACTATGCAGTCAAAGGAGTTGGAAAGGCATCCATAGAGTTGGAATCTGGTAACAACATTCATATCAACAATGTCCTTTATGTACCAGGTTTGAAAAATAATCTTGCCTCTATTTATTGTTTAGGAGATAAAGGATATATGGTTGTTTTTGTCGATGGAAAAGTACTTGTTTCGCCAAAGGGATCTAGTATAGATGATGCTAGGTTCATTGGGATTCATGATGGAAGACTGTATAGACTTGTGAGTCAACTAGATCAAGCACTAGTGCATGATGAAATATATCTGAGTTATGGCACTAAAGGTATGGACATCTTCATTTTAGAGCATTGCCTTAATTAAGTGAGATAGCATCAACGGTTCTTGAACTATAGATAAGGAACGATGGTGTTTGTAAAGGTTGTGACCTTGGAAAGAACATCAAGAAATGGTTTCCAAACAGTGTCAATAGATATAAGGAAGCTTTGGACCTTATTCATTCTAATGTATGTGGTATGATGCTTGTTAAGTCGCTTGGTGGTTCATTGTACTATGTAACATTCATTGATGACTTCTCCCATAAGACATAGATATATCTCTTGAAGACAAAATATGAAGTATTCGACAAGTTCCAAGAATTCAAATCTGAAGTGGAAAACTTGACAGGTAAAGGGATCAAGATAATAAGATCTAACAATGGAGGAGAATACACCTCAAAAGATATTTTTTCTTTCTACGAGTAGGCTAGGATTAAGAGGGAGCTTTGTCTCTTATAATCCAAAGAAAAATGGTGTACTAGAATGAAAGCATAGGTCTATTGAAGAATTTTTCAAGGACATGATATATGATTTTGACTTTCCATTGTTCTTATGGGGTGAAACATCATGGATGGTTCTGTACATTCAAAATTGAAGTCCTCATAGAGCTCTGAAAGGTTCGACTCTTGAAGAATCCTTGTCTAAAAGGAAGCTAAAGGTCGGGAATACGAGAACTTTTGGTTGTCTTATATATATTCATGTTCATAAGGATAAGAGGAACAAGCTATAGCCTTCAAGAAAGAAAGGAATATTTGTTAGATACAGTGAATCTTCAAAAGCCTACAAAATATACATTCCTGAGCAGCAACGCATTGAGGTTAACTGAGATGTCACCTTCAATGAAAAAGTCGCATATAGGAGGTCTAAGGAAGTCTCCATAGATTCCTTTGGAGAACTAAGGTAGGATGCCTCAAGAGATGACCATTCAAGATATATAAAATGTATTAGAATTCTAAAAGGGCCTCAAGAACCAATGGAAGTAGTTATAGTTCTAAAGGTCAAAAAGGGACTAGCATGGCTTAGATCCACATGAGAAGAGGAAGAAGTACATGGAGCTCCTAATGGAACACATATAGAAGTGGAGAAGCCTATGTGGTTCTCTAGCTAAGTAGCTATCATGACAAAACTCATTGATGAAGAACCTTCCACATATGAAGAAGAAACTAGTCAACATGAGTGGATGGAAGCAATGAATGAGGAGTACCAATCAATCATGGAGAATGATGTTTGGGAAATTGTTCCAAGGCCTAAAGGGATTTGAATGGTCTTCCAAGTGGATATACAAGAATAAACATGTTGCAGATGGGAGTATCGAAAAATACAAAGCATGGTTCACAGCTCGAGGATTCTCCCAAAAAGAGGAAGAAGACTATGATGATACTTTTGCTCTAGTTGTCAAGTACACCTCTATTAGATCCATCATTGCACTTACTACTTCCATGGAATAATAACTAATATAAATGTAAATACTGGCGCTTTCCTCAATGTAGTAATCAAGGAAGAGGTGTACATAGAAAAAACTCAAGGATTTGAGGTATATGGAAAGGATTCTCATGTTTCTTGGTTGAAGAAATCCTTGTATGGACTCAAACAAGCTCCAACATATTGGCATGCTCATATTGATAGCTATCTAACAAGACTGGAATTTACCAAAATTAAAGAAAATCCAAACCTTTACTTTAAGGTTGTGAAAATTTCACCTATGGTCTTATTATTATATGTTGATGACTTGTTTCCGATAGGAGCCAAGCCTCTTATCATTCAATACAAGAAGCAGTTGATTTTTGAATTCAACATGAAGGATCTTGAGTTGATGCATTATTACTTAGGACTAGAAGTATGATAGGAACCTGGTGAAGTCTTCCTCAGTCAAGAAAAGTATGTGATTAATATCCTTCAAAGATTTGGTATGATGAATTGCAAATTCATGGAAACTCCCATGGTGACTAACTTGAAGAAGTTGAGAGGCTCTGACTTCAGATTGGTAGATCCATCTATGTATAGATGTCTTATTGGTATGTTGATGTATTTGGTTAACACTAGGATGGAAATATTTTCTTGTTGTGAATACCTTGAGTCGATTCTATGTACAACTGAGACACAAACATTGGATTGCAGCAAAGTACATATTAAGATATTTGTGTAATACAATGAACTATGGCTTGAGGTATTTTGCAAACAAGGATGTATAGCTTTAGGGATATATGGACATTGATTGGGACAGAAGTCATGAAGACAATAAGAGTACCTATGGAGTATGATGCACTTTGGGATCTGTTATGATATCATGGATGAGAATGAAGCATAGGCAAATTGCACTTAGCATTATTCAAGCAGGGTACATCACAACCAATGAGGCTTGTACCAAAGTGGTTTGGCTCCATAAATTGTTTGCAACAATTGTAATCAATTGTGATACACTTTGATAATCAAAGTTGTGTGAAGCTTTTAGAGAATCTTGTGTTCCATGACAGGTCAAAGCATATTGAGATCAAGTACCACTACATCTGTGACATGGTGTAGAGGAGAGCAATAAGGTTCGAGTACATCTCTACCGATGATCAGACAACTAATTCTCCGACAAAGTCATTTCCAAGGGACAATTTTTATTGCTTTAGAGACAAGTTGGGGCTTGTGAAGATCACCCATCTCATTGAGAAGGAGTGTTGATATGTTTGTAACATAGGTGGACATTCTCCCAAAGGGGAGAATGGGTCCAAGAGACCCAAAGGTCTAACAGGTAGTGTTAAGTGAGTGTATGTTGGAGGAGGACCCTGATCAAACATAAGAAATAATGGAGTGAGGTCCTAGACCCTATTCACACACTACGAATGGTGGAATGATGTCCTTCAGCATCTAGACCCTGAACACAAACCAAAAGGGTGGAGTGAGGTCCTAAACCCTAATCACACACCTAATACGGTGGAGTGAGGTCCAGTTTAACATCTAGACTGGATCACCAACCAGTAAGGGGTTGAGTGGGGTCTTAGCGCAAATTGCTCACCAAGAAGGGTGAAAGAGTGCTTGCTAGTTGAGGGTCTCAGCATTTTAGCATAGGTGGTGGCCTTGGGAGTTTTGAGGATTGATCACTATGGAGGAGTGAGTCTTGATTTGTTGATGACATTTCCATGGGTTTGGTACCACCCCAAAAATGGCCACTAGCAAATGTTGATAATAAATTATGATGCTTGTAATAATGGATAACCCTTTCTTTCGAGAAATTTGTTCAAATTGAGAACATCTATGACAATGATTATGAATACCTCCCTAGTTAAGAGGGAGTGTTGAATTTGTAACTATCGTCATTATTCATAATGTAAGTTTGGTCACTTGATGTAATTATATTTATCATTGTAAAGCATATTTATAAATGATTAAGTCAAAGGAAAATTTATTTTGAGTCAAAGTCCCATTACGACTTTTAAAAGATGTAAATTTGAATTTTTGAAATGAAACTTTTGGCTCTAAAAGTGACGAGTCAACTTCCCTCCAAGCCAAGTCAGTCCTAGCCAAGAGACTCATTCATTCATCCTAGTCAAACTACTATATAAAGGCAGCTCAACTTCCTCATTTGGGCAATTCAAATCTCTCACTCAAGACAAATTTTGGGCAAAAGCAATAAAGGACAAAAAGAACAAAAAAGGAGGATGAAATCTTCTCTTTCTCTCTCTCTAGCATATCTCACGTGTGGTTTAGTCTCTCTCTTTCTCTCTATGATTCACATATTTCTAGGGTAATTGTTGCAAGAGGGCTGAAATTTTCTAGGTTATTAGGCAGTTACTCGGGACCAAAATTTTAGGTTATTGGGTAGTTGCTCGGGACCAAAATTCTAGGTTATTGGACAATTGTTGGGAGGCCAAAATTTCTAGATAAGGAAGAATTAAGTGCGGAAATAATTTAGGTGACTTAACTTGGAGGAGAAGACCAAGTTTTACCATAGGTCTAGATGTGTCTCTTATTGAATACGGAGAATTTTTCTATTGAAAGGGTTGTTTGGTTTTTCATAATGGGATTTCCTAGGGTAAATCTTGTCTCTCTTTTGCACATTATGATATCTATTGTTCTATTATTATTTATTGTTGAATGATATATATATATATATATATATATATATATCTATATATATATATATATATATATATATATATATATATATATATATATATATATATATATATATATATCAAAATTTCAGAAATATTGTGCTAACCTAATTGCACTAGAAAATCAATACAACACATCACTCACCTCGTGGAGAAGTTGGTAAAGAATCATCATAACGACTGCAATGAGATTATAAGCTTCTGAAATGATCTACAATGTAATCAGTGGAACATGTAGGTCCAATTGGTCTGCATCCATCGAGGCCAGAGAAGAATGTCAAAACAAATGTGGCACCTAGAAGGGAGAATTGCACATGTTGAGTATCATGTGCATGGTGAACTGCAATGAGATTATAAGCTTTAGAAATGATCTACAACGTAATCAGTGGAATCGAGGCCAGAGAAGAATGTCAAAGCAAATGGGGCACCTAGAAGGGAGAATTGCACATGTTGAGTATCATGTGCATGGTGAACTGCGATCTTCAGAGCTACCCGGTAAGGAAATGGACAATCCAGCTTGAGATCATCCTCCAATGCCTTAATGTTAATTAGTTGTTTCTTGATTTTAGAGTTTTTTCTCTTGGCCAAAGAATCCAGTAGGAGCGGGGCAGGAAAAGAATTTTAAAAAGGGAAATTATGTTGTAATATTTACATGATATAATGGAAATTTTTACTGACAAAAAATAATTTAAAATAATATTAAGTTACTTAATTTTAATGATTTTTTTAAATTTTTGTTAATGAGAGATGTATAAGATCCATTTTAACTCTGAATCTACGGAGAGTTGAGAGGGATCAAATCTATTAAGTTGCAAGGAAAAAATATTTAATCCCTCTAGGTGTTTGGTAGATCTGGAATTAAGATGAATTTAGGTTGGTTTAATTAATACTAATAATAATTATTATTAATTTAAATTTTATTTTTTTTGTTATGATGTTGAGAACTATGGAGACTCGTTGAGGTGTCTATGTTTCACCCGAAGACTTCACCCAACTTCAAGGACATAAAGCTCATATTGATGTTGAGAAGAGTGTTAGACCAAGAATATATACAGAAAGGATATGACTAAGGTGTTAAAGCTCATATTGAAGTTGAGAAGAGTGTTAGACCAGTAATATATATAGAAATCAAGTGACCGAGGTGTCTATGTTTCGTAAAGGCTTCATCCAACTTCAAGGACATAAAACTCATATTGATGTTGAGAAGAGTGCTAGACCAAGAATATATACAGAAAGGATATGACCATCACAAAGGTGAAGAGGATTAGAACAATTATTAATAATTTTTAATTTAATGAAATTAGTTAAAAGAATTCAATAGGGATGAGTAAAATGGAATGAATGATGATGATGATAATAATAATAATAATTATTATCAAAGAGATATAGAACAGTCGGTGAAGAAGCACCTTGTTAAGGCGCTCCGTAAGCAAAGGTCACCGGTTCTAGTCTCGCCGATACCAAAAATCAAGCATGGTTTCCGCTAATAATAAATTGTGGTCAAACTAATATTAATATCAATGAGATAAGGGTTAATTGTGTCACATTGATGTGTAGGCTTTAGATGTTATATGTTAGATGTTAGACATTATATATATATATATATATATATATATATATATATATATATATATATATATATATATATATATAGTCAAACTAATATTAATATCAATGACATAAGGATTAATTGTGTCACATTTTACAACTCTGTATAGGGTAGATGTGTAGGCTTTAGATGTTATATGTTAGATGTTAGAATATATATATATATATATATATTGTAATTTTGTTTTTATTAATAAAAATAAGAAAATAAATAAATAAAAGAAAATCATAATATACATTTGAAATTAAAATATATAACATATAAATAGTAGTTATAAATTAACATTTATTTTACTATATAAATTAAAATAATGATTTTGTAACCATATTTAAATTTAATTAATGAGCACATAAAAAAGTAATATTTACAATATAACAAATTCTTAACTATGAATATTCACCCCATTTACCATGGATATTATCAACTTCTAAATAGGCTTTGTTACAATATCATGGGTCAATAGCATGGCTTGTCAATATCACTTGCCCAAAAACCATAACTCATTTCAAAACAAAATATTTTATTTTAATTTATAATATTTTTAAAATTAAGTATAAATGCAAAATGTTATGGAATCTGTTGTAGTGGTGTAAATGTTTGTAAACATTTCCATGTGGGCTCAATTAAAAAATAATAAAAGGTTAAAAGTATTTTATAACCCAATATGTAGAGATGTTGTAATGTCTGACAAACATTTTGATCAAGTCAAAAAAAAAATAATGATAGTTATCAATAAAACATTTTGACCTGGTCAAATTACATAAAACGAAGAATAAAATAAATAATTATAATTAATAATAAAATTAGCCTAGATGGGAAGTTAAGATGGATCTAGGTTGGTTATATATATTAATGGTTAAATTGGTATTAAAGAGATAAGGGTTGATAATTTATATTAATCGGGTTGTCTTTAGTGAGACTTTTGGGAGCTTTTTCGGTGGGTTTTTCCGGTTTAATTTCTAAAAAAAAACCAATAATAGCACAAATCAAGATTTCACCTCAAAAATTTCACCCAAATTTCACAAGCTTTTCCAATGGGTTTTTCCAATTTAATTTCTCAAAAAAACCAATCATCCAAAAAGTCACACTAAAGACAACTCTGAATTAAAATAATGTTGTTAAGTTAAAGAAGTATAAAAATACAGTAAATTAGAATTAGATTAGGAAAATGTAAAATAAATTAATAAAATTTATTAAGAAAAATCAGAGAAAAGGAAAGATTAAGGATTGATATTTTATATTAAAAATTAAAATAGCATTATTACGTTAAAGAAGTATAAAAATAGAGTAAATTAGAATTAGATTAAGAAAATATAAAATAATTTAAGAAAATTTGGGGAAAAAAAAGATTAATATTAAAAACAGTATATATATATGAATGATATTATTTTATTATTTTATTTTACGTTAGTGACTAGACTGACAAAGAGAGGTATGTTAGTGACTTTTTTAGTTACTTATTAGATAGGGACCACCCAATAAGTAAAATGAACGAACGCTCAACTATAAAGCGGCCATCGACTCACTCATTCCGATGCCCACCATCCAATAAGCATCAAGTGTTTTGATGTTTATTAATATTTACTTATTTAATTTATATGGGAAGACTAGTGATATAAGAATAAATAAACCAAATTAAACTATTTTCCTTTTTATAAATCTATTTTTGAATGCATTAAAGTAACTTTGATTCAATCTAAAGTAAATTTGATTCAATCGTGTTTTTTAATAATAGTGATGTAGTTTTTAAAATAGTTTGAAAACCTCACAGACAATTCCAGTTTAAAGTTACACTATAGTTTATTAATAATATTAAATTTAATTTAAATAATGAAAAATTTTGAAATAGCAATTATGTTTTCTAGCATGAATATTTTTACAGTTGAGAAAAATTTCCAGGGATATAACATACGGTTTACAAGAAGTTTTTATAACATTAAATAGTTATGTTGTTTTTTAGTTTTATTTAAATTGATTAATTAAAAGATCACAACAAATCATTTATAGGAAGTTTTTATCAACATAAATAGTTATGTTTTTTTGCTAGTATTAATTAAATTGATTAATTAAAAAAAAAACATGAGAGACATGTAAAGTTATAGTTTTTTAAACATGTGGTATTAGAAAGTCATAATATTGGACCACCATATTATAGCATGTGGTATTAATAAATCATAATATTAGACCATAATATTATAACAAAATTTATTTACAAATTAAAAATTTAAAAATATGCTTAACATAACCATATTTTAAAACTTATTAACCATTTAATTTATACTCAAACCATTTTTTTAACCTGGAAAAAAAAAATTAACTGTTAACCATCCAATAATCAGAATTATCATAAACTATGAATGAGACAATTTGATTATATTTTAATAATAAACATTATCGGTAAACTGACGTTTGGTTCAGTATCAATATGCAGACAATATTGAACAAATTTGATCTTTTCCATCTCGGATTATTGAAACTAAGATCATCCGTGTTTGGAAATAATTGATGAAAATTGAAACAAAGCCCTTCAATCCCTGTCATTATTCCTGCCTGGAACCAACGGAGAAGCTTGTAATCGTACTTGTACTTGTGGGTGTATAGTCGGCATTAATATTACCAGCAGGAGAGCTACTCCAGCTCTGAAGAGCATTTGGCGATGGACTTGGAGTGTACAAACTTCTCGTTCCATAAAACTCGAGCAGTTGACTGCAGATATCTCCAAGTTGGGAAATAGATATATCGAACTCCAGCCACCATGGGTTCTCTGTATCCGATGGCAACTTGACTCGGAGACACCTGGCTGCCAGATAGAAAGCCGCAGCAGCGACTCGGCGGGGTTCGAACTGGAGACACACCGTTGTCATCAATGCATCATTCACAAAGTTCCAGGAAACCTGTGCAAACTGAGAATGCCATTCTTCAGCATTGAACTTTTTGAGGGCAGAGACGAGGGGTTTGTAAGGGTTTTCGATCTCGAGATCGAAGTTAAGCGTACGGAGAACAAAATGCTCGGCCTTCAATAGTAATTGTTGCCTCTGCTGCAAAAATTTGGGATCTTTTATGAGTTTAGCAGTGGCCGAGTCCGCATTTTCATTGATGACTTCGTAGGAAAGCGCAGTCAGAACTTCCATTAATTTTCGCTGCGCCCCCGTGAGTTTGTTGGCGAGGAGCAGGCAGCTGGTTGCGATTGTGTATCTGTCGTTGCGGCCGTGAGACTGGCGGAGATAGAATCGGTGGCAGAGTATGGTAGCTGTTGCAATGGTCACCTGGGGCAGCCCTAAATTCATGCCCAGGCGTTTGATGAAAGAGCAGTACGATTGCCTGAGGCGATTCTCTTTCTCTGCGTCGATTCCATCGATTCTGGAAGGGCTAGATCTGTCGATTTGGGATCTGGTGAAATACCATCCTGCGCCCAGTTCGTCAGAGTCGGCGGACATTTTTGCATGGTCGGGATTCGACACCCAGGTGGATAATGAGATGCGATATAGAGGTAGATATTGGTAGGTGGGAGAAGCGGTGGTTTATATAGGAGGGCAAGGCTATGAGTTGTAGTGAAGAAACCCATGACTTGGTCAAAGACGGAGGCATGGTGAAGAAGCGGAGGACTTGATGGGCATCCCACCGAAGTTCCGAGAAATAAAAGACACCGTGGGGGCACATGGACCACCGGGTTGATAGTAATTGCCTTAAGAATAACGAGGCCTATTTATAGTGGTTTGTATAGATATGTTACGTGTAAAATTGGAAAAATTATGTATATATATATATTATATTATTTAGTTGTTTTTATGAGAGTGTTTGGAAATTTTTTTGGTGGGTTTTTCTGCTTTAATTTTATTTATTTATGATTTAGATAAATATGTTAGGAGTAAATTTGTTTTATATATATAACAAATTTACCTATAGTATATATATTTAAACTATTAATATATATATATATATATAGTTGGGTAATGTGATTAATACTAGATATTTGAATAATTTTAATTATTATAAAGAATTTTTTATTGTTATAGTTTTTGTGTCCTCTTAACATGGTGACAAGCTCTTTGTTGTGGGTTGAGGAGCACTCTTTCACGCATGGAATTGCAAGGTGGTTATTCATCATATAGACCTTGATGGGAATTGGTCAACTATTCAACTTCTCAATGGCATAACTTTTGCATACGAGCTCCGATTGATGCACTTTTTGTGTCATTGGAAATATATTTGTGTGTCAAATAACATGAAATGGTTTTGCGCCAAAGAGGCAAATTTTTACCCTCTCCACCCCCTCCCCTCCCCCAAAAAAACATCGTGTGATGCCTCAAAAATGCTCCTTGAAGGTTTCAAACCTTGTTTTGCCAAAATGGGTCCCACCTGTAGAAAAGGTCACGTGAGTTGATTCCTCCAATTTTTCCACTCCAAATGCATCGAGATGGATGAAAAGCAATATAATGATCCAATCTAGATCAATGGATCCAATCCTTAGACTATGAACACATCCCTTTGCATCGCAGGAAATGTCATGTGTATTGACATTTATTTTGAAATTTTCCTTTGAATGCCGCAAGAAAAAATGATGAGGGTAGGGAAGTATTGAATACAAAGGGTTTCACAAAGGTTCCTAACAAAAGAAAATCACCCAAGAATCCTCCCAATACAAGCCCCTCCAAACATAGCCCTAGTACCAAGAATAATTTCAAGGAACTTTCCATTGAAGTGAGAGGTCCTAACCAAAATGAAGAAATGTCAAGCAATGCTAAAAAAACCCAACCTTGATACCCTAGTTAAAGATGAATCTAAATGTAAAAGAATAAATCAAAAAATCTCTCCCTCTAGGATACAAAAATAACATTCTAAGTGAATAGGAAATGTAGATAGAAGAGGAAGATCTTCATGACTCTGAGGAAGAACTCCAACACGTAGAGATGGATATTGCATTGGTGGAGATTGATATCCCAACCCTCATTGTAAAAAAGGGGAAACCAGTCTAGTTGACTTCCAAATGTCACAATTGCAATAGAGACAAAATAAGATACTAGGGAATAAATCAAACACAAGTAAATCCATTTCAAACCCCAGTAAATCTAACATGATAGGAATAAGGGCCTTGCTCAAGACTCAGAAAGATAAATGCTAAATAAAATAAAAGAAGCCACAAATCTACAAAACAAATGCTAGAGGAAGGAAGCGCATTATTGGTGGACTCAGGGAAATTCATTTCCTTGATGGAAAAGTAGCTTTCATCCCAACCCAAAATGTAAAATGAAAGTACTTTCATTGAATATAAGATGTCTCGAAGCACCATGAAAACATTGTATGCTAAAGAAAATAATAGACCAAGAGAATCTTGTTGGGGTTTTCCTCCAAGAAACCAAATGTGATAAAGTTATGATTTACACACTAGTGAAAAAAATGTTGGAACCCCTATAAAGAAAAAGTAGTACCAAATAATGATTTCTCTAGGGGTCTACAATAGTTTGGAACCTTGACCTCATTTACCTAACTAGTTTTGTTGAATTTTCCAACTTCCTCTCAACCAATTTCATGTTTACTAACATGGCTCCCTAACCATTGTGTATGTAACACCCTCCTCCCACACTTACCCAAGATTACCAGTCCACTGGGGTAAATATGTGGCGAAGAGTTGCTATGATATGATTAGACTCCCTAGATCACCTTAAGGAAGTGAAATTGATGAACTGAAACCAAACTGAACTTCCTCAAGAGCTACAAGACCCCCAGGAACTAACCAAGTAGTCTAGATGCCCAACCCCTGAGTTAACTTAGCATTTTACTGAACTAGACCCCTAGTCGCTCCCATAACAAGGCCTCCATGTGATTGAAACCCTCCATTCACTCCCACAGGCTTGCTTCCCAATGACTGCAGCCTTTTTCGAATAATTATGTGCCAGTGACCGCGTGATTTAAGCCACTTTTTCAGGGCTATGACCCAGGCCTATGCCCATAAGCTAATGAAACACTTAGAAGTGATAAATAACAAGAAGAAAATGCCTCAAATGATCTGATAATCACCCTAAGAGTGACCTCAGTTGAAGATTTATTAAACAAAAAGGTATTATAGACCCATGTGCTGGTGTGTGTGTTCTGTGTTATTGAAACAATGGATCGATCAGATTGCCAATACACAGAAAATAAAGGGAAAGACAACAAAGAAATACAGTAAGCAACACAAAGACACAAATAGTTTTTATAAGGAGTTCACCCTATTCTCCAGGGCTACGTCTCCGGTCTAGCTTCAGTGGTGGCCTTGTTTTATTGTGTCTTTCAGTAGAGAAATTACACCATAGGGACTCAATATGAGTTCTCCTGTAACAGATTTTGCTTGGCAGGGTGGCTCTTGGATTCCCAAAGCCAATCAGAGTTCACAGACTCTTTTCCTTCCCACTAGCTCTGTCACCGTCGGTGTATAGTGGAAAGAGCCAATTGTGATGCTCAATCCTGACAGATTCCTCTATGGGAAGGCTTGATTCTTCAAGCTCTCTGGTGCCCGATGCTACCTGTGGTCAGCTCAGCCCTCTGTCTCCTCTGCTTGGCTTTACTGCTCTCCGTGCTCAATCTTCCTCTCAGGGTTCACTGTTCACTGTCTCTCTTGATCGCTTGGACTCTTTGCTCTCTCTGAATCTTCCCTATTCGACTGTCTCTATTCATGGCTTTAGCCATTCGATCTCCATGCCTGTTCGGTTCCTCTCCCGCTTGCGTCGATTCTCCTTCCGCCAGTGTGCTGGGAGTTCCCTGTTTAGCGTCAGCATGAACGCTCAGGAAGTAGCCACGTGTCTCCATCGGAACAGCGCCAGCCTATTCGTCGATTCGTTTCTTCGGTTATGTCGTGAATACGTCCTTTCTCCACTGTGGCGGTCAATGGAGTCCAAATCCCCTTAAATCGCGACTTAATTCCTTGTGGATTCTGCTTCTGTCTATCGGGCACAATCTCATCCGTCCGATCTAGGCTCCTCGAGATCCAATGTCATACGCACGTCAAGCGCGGTTGACTTGCTCGACCGATAACGCGCGATCACAACGTTTTTTCTCTCACCTCTACTGCCACACGTCGATCGCTGAGTGGGATCGCTCCCCTCTCCTCCAAAAACTCTTACCGTTCAAGGGCGCCCCGATCAATACTGTCGGTTTCCAGGTTGTGGGTCCCACCTTTGTACGTTAGCACTTTTTGTTTCTCCGCCCGCGTTTCTCCGGCTTCCAACGTGACTAAGGGCTTAAGGCCCCTCCATTTCGGCCCTGTTTTCCCAGCGCATCGAAAATCAACTCCTTTTCCCGTTCCGGGGCTCCCAGGGGCTACATCGACCTCCTGTGTAGTCTCCATGGGCCTCGGTCAGCGCGCTTTGACCTAGGTCCTCGCCGTTCCGGGCCGGCTGCCATGGCCACTAGTTCAGGGTGTTTCCGATTGCTCTTTTGGATTCTTCAAGGATTTGTTTCGTCCTGATACAGTCATGGTTCTATGACAGTCGTTTATGGATCCGATTTGGATCATGGCCTCCCTACTGAAAAGTTTTTGGACCACCAAAAGTTGGTTTTCTTCAAGCATCGACTAAGTGAGGAAATTGCTGTCTCACTTGTCCAATCTCAATCCACTTTTTACTGCTTGGCTTCGAACCTTTAAGCCCAATCCTAAGGTATTCCACCTATCCACCGCGTGTTGTCCTTTCCTTCATGTCTAGCACTGTGTCTTCCTACAACTCATTAAGATATTCAGGTAGCAGGTCATCAATAGAAGGCAATTGACTCTGCTCTTCAGGGTCCTCAATCATTGAAGGTTCAAAAAACCTCAAGCAATCTGCGTTCACGACTGAGTAGATGTGCATGTAATCTAGCAGATCAAGGCAAAAAGCATTTTCACGAATCTTCTCAAGTATCCTGAAGGGTCCATACCTGATAGGTTTTAGCTTCTTACCTTCACCTTGCATCTTGTCCTTGCTGATATACAGCCAGACTTGGTCTCCAACTTGAAAACTATGCTCCATCCGATGCTTATCATGCCTAGCCTTGTACTTGGCATGGCTCTTTTCGAGTTGTTCCTGTACTGCCTGGTGGATCTCCTGGATCTTTTCAATGAACCTAGTTTCTCTGTCCACATCATTATGTCTATCAACCGTGGTATCTTTACCAAAGACAAAATCCAAGGGAGACCCTGGTATGAAACCAAAGTAGGTCTCGAAAGGAGATCTCTGGGTAGAAGAGTGTTTGGCTCTGTTGTAAGCATGCTGCACATAACACAAGTGTTCATCCCAAAGCTTAGGGTGTTTGCTGCAATATCCTCTCAGTAATTGGATCACTGTCCTGTTAACTACTTCTGTCTGGCCATCTGTTTGTGGATGAAAAGTTGTGCTTTTCTTTAATTTGGTGTCCATTAGTTCCCACAGATTGGACCAAAACTTTCCCACAAATCGGGTGTCTCGATTAGATATAATAGAAGTGGGTAATCCAAAATGAACCCATACATGTTCAAAGAATAATTTTGCAGTTTGTTCAGCTGTAATCTGTTTACTACACGGTATCAAAATACACATTTTGCTGAACCTATCCACAACAACATATAGATAATCATGACCTTTCCTAGATTTAGGCAGTACTCCAACAAAATCCATGGAAATGCTCTCCCAAGGGTGAGAAGGAACTGGCAAGGGAGTGTATAAGCCTGGTTTTCTATTGCTGGGCTTACTTTTAGCACACATAGCACACCCCTTTACATATCTAGAAACTGCCTCACTCATTCTTGGCCAATAGTAGAACCATTGCAGCTATGCAACTGTTTTACTTACCCCAAAGTGACCTGATATCAGAGAAGTGTGTGCTTCCCTAATTATCTTTGCTCTCTCAGTTTGTGGAATGCAAAGTTTCCCACAATGATATAAGAGTCAGTCCTTCACATGATAGTCCAATTCTTCTACTCTTTTGCCTTGACTCAAAGTTGCATATACCTCTTTAAAGTCCATATCCCGAGCATACGTTTCTATGTAGCTTTCATGCAGCATGGAATTATGCTTAAGTATGGTAGATGCATTTATAATGGGTCTAGATAACATGTCTGCAACCTTGTTATGTATGCCCTTTCTATATCTAATGACTAAATGAAACTGTTGTAGAAAACCCATCCATCTGTAGTGTCTTGATTGTTGCAACTTAGTTTGGGAGTGTAGGTATTGAACTGGTTGATGATCAGTATGTATTACTGTTTCTTTGCCCATTAAGTAATGTTTCCACTTTTTCACACTCTGAACTAATGCATACAATTCCTTATCATATGTAGGATAGTTGACTACTGCAGGATTGAAAGTCTCAGAACGATAACATATGGGTTTATTGTGCTGTGTCAACACGGCTCCCATGGCATAGTCACTGGGATCAGTTTGGATCTCAAATGGTCTTTGTAGATCTAGCAGTGCAAGTACAGGTGCTATACTAATTTTTTCTCTCAAGGTGTCGATGGCTTTCTACTGTTTGCCTCCCCACTGAAACACCTTGTTTAATCCTGTCAAAGCATGTAAGGGAGCTACAATTGAGGGAAAATTTGAAATGAACTTCCTCCAATACTGTGCTGCTCCTAAGAAGCTTCTCACTTCTGTAGCAGACTTGGGTTTAGGCCAGTTTACAATGGCTACCACTTTAGAGGGATCTATTTTCAATTCACCTACCCCTACTATATGACCCAAATAATTTAGAGAGGTTTTTCCAAATTCACATTTGGAGAGTTTAACATAAAGTTTTTCTCCTTTCAAAACATCTAATGTCTGCTTAACATGATTTAAATGTTCTTCCCACATTTTACTAAAAATCAGAATGTCATCCAGATACACAATAACAAAATCATCAAGAAAAGGTCTGAGTACATCATTCATTAATCTCATGAAAGTAGCAGGGGCTTTGGTCAAGCCAAAAGGAATAACCATCCATTCATACAATCCCTGCTTTGTTTTGAAAGCAGTCTTCCATGCATCTTGCTCTGCAACTCTGACTTGATGGTATCCATTGTGCAAATCCAACTTGATGAAATAAATAGATTCCTTCAGTTGATCTAAAAGATCATCTATGCGAGGAAGGGGATAACGATTTTTGATCGTTATTTTATTGAGTGCTCAATAATCAATGCACATTCTCTACGAACCATCTTTCTTTCTCACCAAAACAATTGGTGACCCACATGGTGATGTGATAGGCCTGATGAACCCTTTCTCGAGCAACTCCTGCACCTACTTCTTGATTTCAGCATTCTCTGAAGGTAGATAACATGCACATCCCAATGCTAGGCAAAGGAACATCTTGCTACAAAATAATATCATGTACTATTCCCTTTTTGGGTGGCAGACTTTGAGGTTATTGAAACAAGACATCATACTCTGAAACAATCTTTTCTATATCAGCTTGCTGATTAGAATTACAGTCGTCAAATACATTGGTTTTATAAGTTTTCTTTTCCTTTACAACCATTAGTAAGAACTGTTCGCATGAATTTATCATTCTTTTCATCTGTCCTGAGTTTATGAGAGTATAATTATTCTTGAGCTTATGAGCTCTTACAAAGTATTCAATTCCATCTTTAACAAGTAGATACTTGTTCTCGACTCTATAGAAAATATCCTTTCTATCAAACAAAGTATCAATATTTTGATTTTTGGAAACAAGTCGAATATGGAAAAGCTCATGCCTTTTTCTCTCATGTTCTTCATCAATAACAAATTGAGCAGAATTATTAGTAGATGCTTCAGAATTCTTACCTTCTATACATGTGGCTGCAATGATTGTTTCATCTCCCGAGTCTGACCCCAAATCTTTCTGAATAGTTGCAGTAGTCTTCTTCTTCTTGCCCTCGTACTTCTTAGGTCTCAGCTCTGGATTCAGAATCCAATAGTGCTCATCATCATGCCCCTCCTTTTTACAGTGAGTGCATGAAGCTTTGCCTTTCTGTGCAGTGTTAGCCTTCCTTGCTTTCCACTTCTGCTTTCTTTTCTCCTTGCTCTTGCTTATAGTGGGTTGGGATGGTCCCCCAACTTCTGGATTTCCATTCTTTCCTCTAACTTCTAGATGAGTAGCTTGTACATATACCTCATCTATACTAGTGGGATTAAACATGAGGATGGTATGCCTCATGTAGCTATGTAGACCACCAATGTACTTCAAAAGATTTTTTGGTGAGTCTAATGAAATACCCAACATCAATGCTCTCTTTTGGAACTCTTGAGTATACCCTTGTACACTTTTCCCTTTCAACTGCTGAAGAGTTTGCCAACTCATCATGGCTTGTTGCATGTAGGCCAATGGATAGAACTACTTTTTGATTGCAGTAACAAATTCACTCCAGATAGAGATGGTCTTACCATGCTTCCTCATATCAGCTCAGGTTCTGCCTTCCCACCAAACCAAGGCAGTGCCCCCTAGGCGAAGGCTTGCCAGCTGAATCTTGCTCTTGTCTGAGTCTATATTTTGTACTCTGCAATACACATCAATTTGTCTAATCCAATTGTCCAACTTTTCAGCATTTAGCTCTCCATCATATATAGGCAAATCAAATTTAACATCTACCTTAATCAAAGATGTCTTCTTATTATGCACAGGGCTACTAGAAGGCATAGGGAAGCTTTCCTCTTTCCCCTTTCCTTTGGAGTGGCCATGGGAATGAGATTCATCTTCTTCTTTATCCTGCTTAGAGCCTAATGAATCTTCACCCTTATGCTTTCTAAAGTCCCTATACATTTCTTCTACCATAGACTTTATAGCTAGGAAACTTTCTATGAATTGAGGGTCTGCCCCTATAGAACCTTCTTCTGACATTGTCTTCCGAGAATAGACTCTCCCAATTTCAGGATTAGTTTCCACCAACTCTCCTTCTCCTAATTTGAGCTTTGATCTAGTGAGCATTCATAGCTAAACAAACACAATCTTGTCTAACCTTACAGCCTAGAGCTCTGATACCACTTGATCTGATAATCACCCTAAGAGTGACCTCAGTTGAAGATTTATTAAACAAAAAGGTATTACAGACCCATGTGCTAGTGTGTGTGTTCTGTGTTATTGAAACAACGGATCGATCAGATTGCCAATACACAGAAAATAAAGGGAAAGACAACAGAGAAATACAGTAAGCAACACAAAGACACAAACAATTTTTAATAAGGAGTTCACCCTATTCTCTAGGGCTACGTCTCCGGTCCAGCTTCAGTGGTGGCCTTGTTTTATTGTGTCTTTCAGCAGAGAAATTACAATGCAGGGACTCAATATGAGTTCTCCTGTAACAGATTTTTCTTGGCAGGGTGGTTCTTGGATTCCCCAAGCCACTCGGAGTTCACAGACTCTTTTCCTTCCTACCAGCTCTGTGACTCTCGATCTATAGAGGAAAGAGCCAACTGTGATGCTCAATCCCGATAGAGTCCTCTATGGGAGGGCTTGATTCTTCAAGCTCTCTGGTGCCTGATGCTGCCTGTGGTCAGCTCGACCCTCTGTCTCATCTGCTTGGCTTTATTGCTCTCTGTGCTCAGTCCTCCTCTCAGGGTTCACTGTTCACTATCTCTCTTGGTCGCTTGGACTCTTCGCTCTCTCTGAATCTTCCCTATTCAACTGTCTCTATTCATGGCTTTAGCCATTCGATCTCCATGCCTGTTCAGTTCCTCTCCTTCCTGCGTCGATTCTCCTTCCGCCGGTGTGCTAGGAGTTCCCTGTTTGGCATCAGCATGAATGCTCGGGAATTAGCCATGTGTCTCCATCGGAACAGCGCCAGCCTGTTCATCGATTCGTTTCTTCAGTTATGTCATGGATACATCCTTTCTCCACCATGGCGATCAACGAATTCCAAATCCCCTTAAATCATGGCTTAATTCCCTGTCGATTCCACTTATGTCTATCAGGCGCAATCTCAGCTGTCCGATCTAGGATCCTCCAGATCCAACGTCATACGCACGTCGAGTGTGGTTGACTTGCTCGACCGATAATGCGCGATCACGACAATTTTTCTCTCACCTCTACTGCCATGCACCGATCGTTGAGTGGGATCACTCCGCTCTCCTCCAAAACCTCTTACCCTTCAAGGGCACCCCGATCAATACCACCGGTTTCTAGGTTGTGGGTCTCACCTTCATACGTTGGCACTTTTCGTTTCTCCGCCCGCGGTTCTCCAGCTTCCAATGTGACCAAGTGCTTAAGGCCCCTCCATTTTTGCCCTGTTTGCCCAGCGCATCGAAAATAAACTTCTTTTCCTGTTCCGAGGCTCCCAGGGGCTACATCGACCTCCTGCGCAGTCTCCATGGGCCTCGATTAGTGTGCTTTGACAGAGGTCCTCATCGTTCCACGTTGGTTGCCATGGTCACTGGTTCAGGGTGTTTCCGATTGCTGTTTTGGATTCTTCAAGGATTTGTTTCATCCCGATACATTCATGGTTCTAATACAGTCGTTTATGGATCCGATTTGGATCATCTAATGAAAAACTTGAACAAGGACCTAGCCTAACCCATCCTAACCATGACAGGAATTTCGTTAAACACATCATGAAAATGTAATGTAAAGGTCATAAAAACACATTTGAACATAAGGGCCTCATACTTATCTGAGATTTGTCAAGAAGATTTGATTCCCTCTCACAATAGTTGAATTATCATCTATTAAGTCATACATTCATTAACATTTCATTTACTAAACAAAACATGATGAGAGCCATAACTCAAGTTTGTCATAAAATCATGCTTATAACCAACATATAACCATATAAACTACAATAATAGAATAACCATCAAAACCACATAATAGCAAGTACATTTACACATGAAATACAAGGGAAAAATAACTCTTATTAACATATGAAAAATCCAACCAAATTAGGAACTTCCACGTACCAACCAACCATAGATTGGTCTGAACCAAATCATTCTTTCAACCAATCACCCCTATACCATATTCCAAGCATGAATGTGGGACTCACAACAAAATTGACCATGCTTCTCATGCTTTACCGCATATCCTACCAGAACCAATCAAGGATTTCTAGGCCTGAATCAAGCACCTATACAACTAGGCTTTACCATATATCCCGCCAAGGGATTCCTAGGCCCAAATAAGAAACATACACTACCAAGATTTACCGCAATCCCACCATATACCGGTCCAAAGATCATTAGTCATATACAAGCATGGATGCCTCCAGATATCTTCACCTAAGCTGTGAGGAATTTTCCCATCTCCACCCTCAGGCTCTATCGCATATCCCACCATATACTAGTCTGGGGATTTCTAGGCCTTTGGAAATTTTCCTAAGACCACCTCACTCAGCTTTCGAAATGTAAAAATTAATGTGTAGATTCAATATTGGTCATGAAATTTACTAAATCACAATACTTGAAGCTACTTTACTCATCTATGGAAAGAAATTCACAATTGAGATCACATAACATAAACATGCACAAAGATATAACACACACGCATCGAGATTTATCTAGGGGAAATAAACTGCTCAAAACCCCTTATTATCTATATTGCATTAATCAAAGAATAGAGAAGAAATACAATGCTTTCTCAAGCCTGAGAAACCTCTGCAAGTGTATAATCTATCCCTTTGCATGACTGACTGAACCTGGCCCAACACTTAGCCAATTTCAAGCCTACCCAAGCTCCTATTTCCTTGTGTTGTTCCCTTGGGAAATTGCCCCTACTTTTTAGGAATTTCACACCAAGGAATTGTGCAATAGCCTTAGGTCAATCTTTGACTGCATGTGCCACCTGTACACATGGTAATATGCTACAACTAATAGCACACTTCCTTGAAATCTCTATCTCAAGTAGGTAACTCGAATTCTCTGCATGCAGCAATTATTTTGGGTTGATTGATCATATAACTGGTTGATCACTCAGTGCAGTTGAAGTTCCACATCCACAACCTGACCTCCACTATTTCTTCTAACAGTTAGAACTAGTTAAACTAACAATAAATCAAATTAACTAATATATTTGATTGCTACAAATTAGTAATCAATCATGTAGAACTAAACTCAAGTGTCTCCAACTCGAATGAACTAAGTTAACTGAGTGACAAGAGCCATGTCACCTTAGTTAACTACCTCCAAGTATTCTGCTGAAATAGAAATTTTAATTTTAATCTAGTTTGACCAAGGAAAAGTCAAAACTATATTTTTGTACTGCATTTTCACCACCCTCTCAGCAAGAAATGGATTATCAAATACCCTAATCCTATCTCTATGGAACTCAAATTTTCCTCTTGAAAAATCCTTTGCCAAAATATTTTCATCTTGTTCCTCTGTAGGAATGTATTCCAACAATGTGATCTGCCTCCACACATAATCTTGTAGAGGGTGATACCAGATGTCAATATGATTTCATAGATCATGGAATACATCATTCTCATAGATTTTGATACAACTATGATTATCACGGTAAATCACAGTAGGATCCATCCTCTGACCAAATAACCCAACAATAATCTTTGTCATCTAGATTTCCTCACAGTTTGCTTGACTTGCAGCAATGTATTATGCTTCTACTGAGCTAAGTGCCACAAATCATTGCTTCCTACTGTACCAAGAAATCGTTGCTGACCCAACACTGAAAATTCCTCCTTATGTGCTCTTCCTATCTGATGGACTCCCCGCCCAATCTGCATCTATGAAGCCTTGCAGCTTCACTCCCTCTATCCGTATGTACCAAATAACAAATAGAGTAGTGCCTCTAAGGTATCTCATCACATTCTTTTCTTCCTTCCAATACAATTTGGTCATCTTAACCATTCCTTGACTAAGTTTGTTAACTGCATAACACATGTCTGGTTGTGTTTTCACCAAAAACATAAGTGAACCCACAAGATTCTCGTAAACGGTAGCCTCCACTACTTCCCTTGAAGTAACATCATCTTCCCTCCAGTTTCCATCTAGGGGAGTATCCATGGGTTTGATATTCTCCATGTGGAACTTCTTCAGTATCTCATAAGAATACTTCCCTTGAGAGACAAGCAGTTCCCCATATCCTTTCCATACTTCCAAACCAAGAAATTAATGCATGAGTCCCATGTCCTTCATCTCAAATTCTCTTGCAAAATCCTCTTTGCAAGAATTGATCAACTTCTCAACACTAGCTAAAATTAAATCATTGACATACAACACAATAATCAATAATTTACCTTCAACCATAATGTGATAAAGGTTTGCATCTGCTTCACTTTTGGTGAAGCCCAACCTGATGAAATAGTTTTCAATCCTAGTGTACCAAGCACAGGGTTCTTTCTTGAGTCCATACAATACTCTCTTGAGTCTGAGCACATGTGACTCTCTGTCAAAGGTCTCAAACACCTCTAGTTTCTTAATATACACCCCCTCCTCAATAAATCCATTAAGGAATTTTGTTTTTACATCCATATGGTGGATCTTCCACCCCATCTGCACTGATAATGCTAGAATTCACTTGATGGATGACTACCTTGCTACGGGAGAAAAGGTCTCCTCATAGTCAATTCCCTCAACTTGAAAGAACCCCTTGGCCACAAATTTGGCCTTTTGTTTCTCTATGCTTCTGTCTGCTTCCTTCTTTACCTTATAAAGCCATATCGAACCAACCACTAATTTGTGTGATGTTCTTGGGACCACTTCCCAAACATTGTTTTTGACAATGGAATCATATTCCTCTACCATAACATCAACCCATATTTTTTGATCTATAACCTCCTCGAATGAGGATGGCTTAATATCTATAAGCTCACTCATCAAATCCATGTAGACAGTATACCGATCCAGTGACCTCCTCTGTCCGGGTGCTCACACATTCTCTCTAGCATCATGCAATAATCTATTAGCTTCCCTGGTTCACTTCCTTCCTTCTCTGGATGTCTTTTCTTCAGTGGATGTCTCCTCTAAATGTTCCTCTGCTTGTGGTTGCTCCACAACTTCCTGAGGTTCTTCCTATGGAGCCAAAATCTCCAGATCATGCTGCAATCGAAGCTCCCGCTCAAGAGAACACCTCAGTGCCTTCTCCACATCAAATTTCACATCCCTTCTGACCACTGTCATCTTGAGGGATGGAAAGTACACATGATAGTTGTGAGGTGTTTCTGTGTACCCCATAAATATGCTCAACTATGTCATTGGCTCTAGCTTTTTCCTTTCTTCCTTATAAACATGATAGTAAACTGATGATCCAAAGATCCCAAAGTGTGACACATTTGGTTTCTTCCCTAAAAAATCTTCCTTTAGTGTGCTCATGCCAAGAATCCTGTGAGGAATCTTGTTCTACAAATTGACCGTTGTGTTGCATGCTTCAACCCACAAGTGCAGTGGTAGGCCTTGTTCATGCAATATCACCCTTGTTGCTCCCAAAATAGTTTTGTTCTTCCTCTCAACCACTCCATTATGTTGTGGGTTATGGGGTATTGTCAACTCCCATCAAATGCCTTCCTTTGCATAGAAATTTTTAAACTCATTTGGAATGCACTCACCTTTGTTATTGCTCCTGAGAGCCTTCACTTTCTTTCCAGTTTCCTTCTCGAGAAGTTCTTTAAATTCAACAAATTTGGAGAATGTCTAGTCTTTTGTATGCATGAAGTAGATCCAACACTTCCATGACAAATCATCTACAAATATAACATAATACATGTGCTTGGCAGTGGAGGTTATTAAGAAAGATTGACAGACGTCAAAATGGATCCTTTTCAAGGACTTCTTGTGCCTTGCTATCTCGATCATTGAAGTTGGATTTTGTGTACTTCCCCAATGTACACCTTTTACATGTATCTCACTTCTCTAGTACTCCTTTAGGGAGGCCTGTAGAAATCTGTTGTATGGTCTTCAAAGAGCCATGGTGCAAATGGCCAAGACTCCTATGCCATAATTCGCTGACATCTCAGCTCTACCTTCTCTACTTCTTTTCTCAATGCTGCACAGTCTTCCACATCCAATTTGTAGAGGTTCTTCATTCAAACATTGATCTGCTTTACTTTTCCCATGATGATATGTCTTAGGAAATCCTTTCCTTTGTTGAATATCACATCGTAGCCATGGTCTTCCAACACGACTATGGAAACTATATTCTTCTTCAAACCTTGTACAAACATCACATCCTTGAGCTTGAGAGGGGAGCCAAAATCCCTCTGAAAAACAATTGTACCAATATCGGTCATGCTATACCTTCCATCATCTCTCATCTCGATGTGCATTTGGAGATCCTCGTCCTCCAAGTCACTAAAAAATTCTTTGTTCCTGGTCATGTGGAATGAGGCAATGTTATCCGGATACCACACACTACCCATCACTGTGCTTGCCATACATGAAATGAGGGTGAATTCCAACTCGAATTTCAAGCCAAAGCTTCACTTGCCACTCCTCTAGAGGGCTTCTTTCCCACCTTTTTGTGTGGACACTTCGTGGCATAGTGTCCCAGTTCATGACAGTAAAGGCACTTGATTTTGGACAAGTATTTCTTCTTTCCCCCATAAATGGAATCTCCTTTGGATTGGGTTCTCTTCCCTTTCCCCTTATTTTCCTTTCTAGCCAAGGAAAAGTTCTCCTCATCATCACACTTGGATGAGGATCCATCTCTAGTTCTCCTCATCATCACACTTGGATGAGGATCCATCTCTGGTGTTTAGCCTTATCTCCTCCTATACCAAATTGAACTAAAGGCATTCCCAATTTGGTAGATTCTCCCTCTCATTTACTAAACCTTGGTAGTTGTGATAATTCTTGGGAAGGCCCAGAAGTGTTAGGCTTACCAGATAATCCTCTTCTATAGTAACACCAACTTGAACAAGTTCATCATGACATTGTGTGAACCTGCTGAGGTACTGTGGAATTGTGCCACCCTTCTGTACCTTGATATTCTGAATCTTATCCTTGAGTGCCAGCTTCCTGTGGTCACTATTGTTCTAGAATAGATCTGTCAATGCTTGCCACATTACATGTGAAGTTTCTTTCCTATGTATATTCGATACAATATGGTCTCTAACTCCCTCTAATATGATCCTCCTCGCCTTGGAAACACACTTCTTCCAATATGCTAAATTCTAAGCATCAATTGCTGTTAGTTCCAGTATATCATTATCAATTAATTCCTTCAACCCATTATCTTCCAGCACTACCTCCATGCAGTCCTTCCAATAAAGCCATCCTGGTAGCTCTGAAGAAATGATCCTGCAAGTTCGATCCTCCTGCAATAACAACTTTGAATTGTCTTCTCTACTGTGATTCTAGCTTCGATACCATGTAGAAATTAATGTGTGGATTCAATATTTCTCATGAAATTTACTATATCACAAGACTTGAAGCTACTCTACTCATCCGCAAAAACAAATTCACAATCGAGAACACATAACATGCACAAATATTTAACACGCATGCACCGAGATTTATCTAGAGGAAAACAATTGCTCAAAACCCCTTACTATCTGTATTGCATTAATCAAATAATAGAGAAGGAATACAGTGCTTTCTCAAGCCTGAGAAACCTATGCAAGTGTATAGTTTTTACCTCTTCCTGACTGACTGAACCTGGCCCAACACTTAGCCAATTTCAAGCCTTCCCAAACTCTTATTTCCTTGTGATGTTCCATTGGGAAATTGCCCCTATTTTCTATGAATTTCACACCAAGTAATTGTGCAATAGCCTTAGGTAAATCTTTGACTACATGCACCACATGTACACATGGGAATATGCTACAAATGATAGTACATTGCCTTGGAATCTCCATCTCAACTAGGTAACTTGAATTCTCTTCATCCAACAATTATTTTGGGCTAACTGATTAGTTAATTGGTTGATCACTCAGCGTGGTTGAAGTTCCACATCCACAACTTGACCTCCACTAGTTCTTCTAAGAGTTAGAAGTAGTTAAACTGACAATAACTCAAATTAACTAAAATGGTTGATTGCTACAAATTAGCAATCAATCATGTAGAACTAAACTCAAGTGTCTCCAACTCAAATTAACTGAGTTAACTAAGTGACAATAGCCATGTCACCTCAGTTAACTACCTCCAAGTATTATGCTGAAATAGAAATTCAAATTTTAACCTAATTTGACCAAGGCAAAGTCAAAACTAGATTTTCTTGCTGCATTTTCAACACGAAACCATCCGGCAATCTAGCTCAACTAGACGAAAGAACCCCATCACACCATGGATATTTGGAAATGTCAAGGCAAGGATGAAAACCACTGTCACACCTGGAAAAAACCATCCCAATGACAACAAGAGAACCAAATACACACATACATGTACCATGCATGCCAAAACTAGCAAGGAAATCATACATGCAACTCGATACCTACAAGTAATCCCATTGAAGCTTCTTGATCCAACTCTTCCTTGCTTGATTTTTGCTTCCATTTTCTTCCTTGTCCTTCCTTTGCCTTACTTTCGCCAATGATAGAGTGCTCCAAGAATGCTCTAAGTGTGTAAGAGTATGAGAGAGTAGAGAGAATAGAGAGCTGGCTCCAAAATGAACTGAAAAAGGTTGTGAACTGAAACTCAAAAGCCTTTTTATTAATGAGGCCTCTATTTTCTTCAATTTCCATTATTTTTCCTTCATTTTCGTCCTCACATGCAACTTGTGACCTTTCAACTTCCTTTTCTCCTAATTTCCATTATTTTTATAAATAAAATTCCAATAAATGCCTCTTTGTCTTTTCAAAGCCTTTTCCATTGTCTTTGCCAATTTCCCTTAGCCATAATAAACCAAATGAACACCCACTAGGATGTTTTTCCTAACATTCAACTTGGAATACGTGTCACATGACATTGGTCTTATTTTTCCTTTATTAACTTTATTCCATGAACTTTTAACCCGAGGTTGTTACAATGTATGGCCCCTCCAATCTTATTCTTAAGATTACCTTCTTAAAGGATCTCAAAACTCTTGGAGAACATGTTGTCAATCGTTCCTAGTCAATTAGAGGTGACTTCAACATATGTACCTATGTACAAGAAAAGAAAGGAGGCTAGACATTGATAGTTCAGTATTCATGTGTAGAAATGTTCATTCTTTATGAACTTCATAACAAAACACAAGCTTATTAAATCCAAATGGATAATGGATGCCACAAATGGAATAACAAGAGAGGAGGAACTCACCAAATTGTTGTTAGACTAGATCACTTCTTAATTTCGAAGGTATCATTTCAATAATAAATTCCCCTCAAATAAATAACCCTACCTTATGTAGGATCAAATCACTAGTCCATCCAACTTTCATTGGACTATTCTATATCACCAAAGCCAAGGCCCTTCCAGTTTGAAAATTTTTGGTTGGACCACCCAAAATTTATGACAAACATGAAAAAATGGTGCAAAGAGGCAGACCCCAACTGTGTTCCCCTTATGCTTCAATTCCAAATAAATTAAGGTAGGTTAAACAAGAAATTAAAAACTACAATAAGGACATTTTGGGAACATATTCTCTAAGAAGGCAATGCTTGAGAGAGACATGGAAACTATGCAAGCTAGCATAATCCTCAATAAACACAATGGAAAGCATAAATCGTAAGACAAAAGAATGTGACAATAAATAATTATGAGGGAGAAGCAAGATGAAACTATATGGAAGTATATATACAAAATCCATTCATTAAAATAAGGGGACCAAAACTTTGAATCTTTTCATATATCTATGCTTAAAAGGAGGATTCATAACCGAATCTTCTAGATGAAATTAAGAAGCAAACAAAGACTTGAGAAATATGAGGAAATAAAACAGGAACTAAAGGAGAAATTTATTCGAACTCTAAGGTAACTAAATGAGGATGGGAAAGAAACAATGGATGTTATTCGAATCTCAATTCCTCCCTTAGTTTCTGTAGAAAAAAATTAAATCTCCACAATCCAATTTCATTAGATAAGGTAACCACCATAGTCAAATTCATGGCCTCCAGTAAGACCCTAGGGTCAATGGATCCACATTTTACTTTTTCAAAGCTTGTTGGTCAACCATTGGATAGGACATCTAGAAGTTTGTTAAAGACTCACGACTCTCTTATAACATTTTGTATGCTTTCAACTTGTGTTTCATTACTCTAATTCAAAGGAGCACATTCCTCAATTTGTAGACAAATCCATGCCAATTACAGTCTATAATGTTCTCTACAATAGTGTCTCAATCCTATTCTACACCAAATGTTATCATCATAATTGTTATCACTCAGGTTTTCCCAAAAGTTGTAAGAAAGGTAAAGGAGGCCGAGGTAACCACTAACCAATCTTTTAGATACAAAATCTAGCCAATCTGTATCTAGAGAGGGCTCTCTCTTTATGATTTAGCTTTATTTTTAAAGGTATTAGGCTAGTTATGAAGTTCAAGGGTTTTATTTGAGTTTGGGTGGTGAGATTCAATAGAACAGAGAGGTAAGGCGGAGTAGTTCAGTCCATTGGGCTAATGGAGTCAAAGAAGATGGCTTTCTGGATTTGGTTTCTTAACAGATGATGGTTTCACAGAGCAAGGTGGTCAAATAGGGAACAAATAAAGAGTGGAAACATATGGAATGGGCTCAAATGGGGTGAAGGGCAGTTGAGAACCCTTTAACCTATTTAAAGAGGGAAACTGGATGATTACTGATAAGGAGCAGTTAAGTATTCTTTAGCAAATAATCAACATGAAAGAATTAAGAAATAGGAGCAATTAAGATTTCACTGCTTATCCTAATTCTGAAGAAAACACAGAGAACAATAATGACTGAAAACAGAGTGCAATCAAGCATATTCTGAAATTAAATATTTTATTTATCATTTATATTGTGAAACACAAATGATATAATAAACTAAGAAAAATTTAAAACACAAGATATAGAGGATTATTGATCCAATGGTTGATTCAGGAAGTCTGTGACAAGTCCTCTGCTTCAATTCTTCATCCAGTAAGCCATGCAACAGTTGATTACAACAGTTCTTTATTCTAAAAAATCAATATTACAACAAAGTCTAGGAATCCACCCACAATACTTCAATTAAGGGGGTATTTATTCAGAAAATTATACAACAAATATCTCATAATAGAGTGAGATAATATCTAGGATGTCTAAAAATAGTTTCACAAGTAAATAGAAACAACTAGCCTTGAAAATAGGGAAAAGATAAACTGATGTTGTGCTGGTCCTGTTTCTGTTGAATGTGCTGGAGGCAGGCCCTATAATGCGGCTGGCAACTTTCTTCTTCGGCAACTCTGTGCTGGCTGCCCTGTTCTTACTGATACTCTTTAACTGCTCTGATACTCTTCGACCTATTTTGACCCCTGCTCATCGCTGTCTGGTAAATTGCTCAATCTGGTAAACAGCTCCATCTGGTAGAATTTTCAGCCGAGAACCGAAACTGCAGGGTTTCATGGAAAACTGGGTAAATACCTACGTAAAAGAAGAAAATTGTACAAATGCAGGTCGAATGGCCGGCTGTAGAGCTCATGCTATAGTCTTTCTAGTCAGGTGGCGGTTTGAGACTGAACTATTGGCCTTGGTCGTTGTTCTCTATGAGAGCTTGGGGCGCAAGGTATAACAATGAAAAACCTGTTTTGCCCATTTATTTCAACAAAACGAAGGTTGGCAGGGTATTTTGCATTTAATTAGGCGGATGATGTCAATGGGTGGATGACATCAGCGGAGGGCGGATGAAATCAGCTGAGAGCGGATGATGTGGCGGGTGATGTGGCAGATGACATCAGCAGATGACGTGGAGAATGAAATCACTAGAAGGAGGTAAGCGGTTTGAGCGCATTGCTTTTGGGGCTGGGTGGTTTTGGGCAGAGGGTGAGCAATCACATCGACTGCGTGACGCGTGGTGGGAGTACGGGGGAAAAACTGCCTTGTGATCGCGAGTTAAAAAGCGGTCACAAGGGGGGTCACGAAATCAATGTAGACCGTCGGATGAGCGGGGGATGATCGGACGGCGGATGGGCAGAGGACATGGTGGGGTTTTAACAGCTGCGGGCCCGACGTGTTTATTAAATGATTTTAATAGTTTCGGGCGTATTTCTATTGGTCGGGGCTGGTTTATTAATTAACCGGGGGTTAATTAATCCCATATGGCGTGGTGGGAAGGCTATTAACAGATTTCAAATAAACCTATTAATCCTCGTTTAAATGTATGATTATGGTCGTAATCGACCGGGGGTGGGAATACATAATATTCGAGGTTTTGTAATATATTTATATAATACGGGAAAGGTAATATGGTGTGGGGGTTATATATTTAGAAGTTAAGAGTTAATATGAAATTGAAACAGAATGAAAAGTGCCAAGTTTTAAAAACATTTCACATATATTTAAACTTAGGCTCTGAAGGGGAAAAAAGGGGTTTTTCATATGATATTGCGCATTTTTCCTAAGTAAAATAGGGTTTTTACTTAGGCAAACTTTATGAAATGGACTGAATGGTTTATGAGTGATATTAAGCACAGATCTTAATACTTTTGGGGGAGTTAGTGAATGATTAGGAAAAAGTGTGAAGGGGAGTTAGTTATGTAACCTTGCCTCGCTTGAGCTGCACCAAGTATAATGTCTGCCTTGCACTTGTGATAGAGATAAAGATTAACACTTTTAGAGACATAATCTATCACAAGTATCATTCTGCAACACCATCTACCTACCCTGCCTACTTTGGCCTAACATTTTTTCTTCTTTATTCGGGTGCACTTAGACTGGCAAACCCTTATCAATCTTCTTTTCTTTTCATGGTAAGCCTACCTAAGTCTGCACTTATTACATCCAAGGGCTCAGATTTAACTATTGAGCTCCTTTTTATTTACTCTACCTATCTACTTATCTGCCAAGATTGAACAGTTTGGTCAGATTTTATTCTCTATCTCTAAAACAGGAAATTCAAATATGAACTAGCCAAGATTAAGCTGTTTGGCCATTCATCAATTGTGGCATAAATTAACAAGCTGCACACAATGCTTATTACAGAAAATAAAAAGTAGTGGCATTTTGGACTTGCACACTTTCCTGGTCTATTTTTGTTTGGGGTTCATTTCTTTCACTTTTTTGACCATTTTATTTATTTTTTTACCCTTTGATTTTTCTTTTAGGGCATACCCTCTTTACATTTTTTAAACTTTTTGATTTTTTGATAATATGGAAAACCTTTGCAACAAGGAAAGGAATGAACATATTACAGAGCTCATCAAGTCAATCATGAAATATGACACCTATTGGTATAGGAGTATAACAGTGGCTCCACTTGGGGATGGATTTTCCTGGTGGAAAGTCAAGAATAGCAGGTTAGATGGCCTTCTGAATAACTTATACTATGCTCTGACAATTTCCTTCTGTTGGTTGCTTTATTGTATGTATGTCAGCACGCTTGTGAAGCTTAGGGTTTTCTCTTCGGGCTTGAACTTCAGCAAGTTACTGTCCAATCCAAACTTTGACATTATCAAGGATATAGTATGTACATGTTAGAGTCAGAATACATTAAGAAACTGGATCAAAGTAATGTTTCAGCATTTGACCATTCACTGGTCCTTCTTCTGTTTCTGTACCAGCCAGGCTCTTCAGAAAGTAAGTATTGTTCCCTTGCAATGCCTAGATAATAAATGGCCCTTTCCACAGGAAGTCAAACTTCCCATGTTTTCCTTTGTCTTCTCTCTTGGAATCCCATCTTAGAACTTTGTCTCCAAGGTAGAAGTCTTCTACTTTGGTCTTTTTATCAAATATTTTCTTGAGTTTTTCTTGTAGCACTTGGGATCTTTGGTGCACTTCCTCTCTGGTCTGCTACAAATGAATGGTCTAATTTATTCTCCTTTGAATGTCATTGGGTTCCACCTGAGCTTCTTGCAGTAATTTCATTATAGGAACTCCTAAAGATGAAGGAAATACAGCCTCCGTGTCATACACTAACTCATAAGGGCTAGTTCCAATAGATCTCTTTGTAGTAAGTCTGTCTGCCCATAGTGCATTTATAAGTTTCTTGTGCCAGTTTTTCTTGTTCTCTTCCAACAATTTCTTAATAATATTAATCATGCTTTTATTGGAAGATTTAGCTAGAGAATTACCTTGAGGGTAATAGGCTGTGGAATGGCCTAAAGTGATATGGTATTTGTTACAAAAATTTAACATTTTCTTGGACTTGAAGGCAGCAGCATTATCAGTTATGATCTTTTCAGGACAGCCAAATCTAGACAATGTGTTGGTTTCTAAGAATCCTATAATCACTGTATCATTGGCTTGTCTAGAAGGAATGGCTTCTATCCATTTGGTGAAATAGTTTGTGGCAGTGTGGATCCATTTATGTTGGCCAGAAAAGGGAGGGTGTATTTCTCCAATGAAGTCCAAACCCCATTGTTGAAAGGGATTTTCAGTGGAAATTGGTCTCAAGGGTAAGGGTAACAGTTTCCTTTTGCGTTCAAAAATTTGGCATTTGTGGCAAGCAGTGACAAACTTCTTTACATCCGCGAACAAGGTTGGCCAGTAAAATCAAGCCCTTAGGATTTTGTTTGCAGTTGGTTTCCAGTAAAGGTGTCCATCGCAGTCCCCTGCATGAAATTCTTTGAGAACCTTGTTAGCTTCTTCTTTTATTAAACAATTCAATAGAATACCTTCATGATTTTTCCAAAAGAGAGCATTATCTAAAATACATAATTTTGAAGCTTTCATCTTTAAAAACCTTTTCTTTGTTCTGGATAACCTTAGAAGAGCCTGCAAGTTTAATAATACATGAGTTATATCAGCATACCAAGGTGATTCTAAGAAGGCTTGGCTGATTTGTGGAGTCGCCATCTCCTGTTCATTATCCAGTTCATTAATATCCAGGGCTTGAAAGTTTGTTTCAGTCATGAGTTTAGCTAGTCCCTGTCCTTTTATAAGCTTTGTAGGTTTTATCTCAATATCATACTCCAATATATTAGCTATCCATTTACCTAGTTTTCCTTCAATTCCA
The DNA here is from genome assembly GCA_031772625.1 of Pinus tabuliformis. Taxonomy (NCBI): domain Eukaryota; kingdom Viridiplantae; phylum Streptophyta; class Pinopsida; order Pinales; family Pinaceae; genus Pinus; species Pinus tabuliformis. The sequence continues at coordinate 1,253,690,890 of CM062818.1, read as the reverse complement.
TCCCAAGTCAGGATGTCTTTGACAACAACATTTGGTACATAGGCTATTACATGGGAGTACAATATATAGACTCTGAAGTCTTTAATAGCTTTCACAACTGCAAGTTCCTGTTTTTCCATGATTTTGTAATTTAGAGGTGCATCTCTAAGTGCTTTACTGAAAAAGGCTATGGGTTTTTCACATCCTTGATCATCTTTTTGCAGTAATACAGTTGCTATAGTGTGTTCTGATGCAAATGAAAAAATTATGAAGTCTCTATCGAAATTTGGAGTTGTAAGGACTGGTGTTCTGGTCAAAGCCATTTTAATTTCTTTAAATTCTTGTTTGGCTTCTACTGTCCATTTAACCTTTGAATCCTTTTTTAACATATTGTTTAGCAATCTACTTAATTCAACCAAATTAGATATGAATATTCTTAAAAAGTTAATCTTTCCTAGGAAAGCTTGAAGTTCTTTGACATTTCTAGGGTGGGGTATTTGCAGAATAGCTTCTATTCTAGGAGGATCAATTATGATGCCATCTTTGGAGATGATATGGCCTAACAGTTTGCCTTCTTCTAGACCAAACAAAGATTTTTTAGGATTTAACAAAATACCATACTTTCTACATTTTAAAAACACTTGTTTGAGATGATCTAAATGTTGTTGATCTAATTCGTAAAATACAATCAGGTCATCTAGATATATAACCAGAAAATCATGAATTTCTTTTGTAAAAGCTCATCTAGATATATAACCAGAAAATCATGAATTTCTTTTGTAAAAGCTATGTCCATTGCTCATTGAAAGGTTGCCCCTACATTCTTAAGTCCGAATGGAATTTTAACATATTTGAATGTACCCCATGGTGTTGTAAATGCGGTATTTTCTTGATCATCAGGATGAACCAGAATCTTATTATAACCTGAAAACCCATCCAAAAGTGAAATCCTAGAAGCACCTACTACCCTTTGTAAAATATGATCCATCTTAGGTAAAGGGTAATTGTCTTTCAAAGAAACCTTGTTTACATTTATTAAGTCAACACATAATCTGATTTCTCCTGTTTTCTTCCTTGTAGGCACTAAATTAGACACCCACTCTGAAAATCTGATTGGAGCAATTATCCCTACATCATGCATTCGTTTGATTTCTTTTTCAATTAAAGGAAGCAGTACAGGGTTAATTCTTCTGAGCTTTTGTTTGAATGGCTTTTGATTTTGCTTGAGGGGTATTGTATGTTGAATTATAGAGGTTTCATAAGACTTCAGGTCTTCATAGCTGCAGGTAAAAACATCCCGAAATTCTTTAATTAGTTCAACATACTTAAGTTTTTGATCAGGGGGCAAAGATTTGGATAATTTTACCATTTTTGGCTTTTCTTCAGTTCCTGTGTTATAGTCTTCAATGTTTGCTTTTAGAGGTTCCATCTTGGGTTTCTTTGGAATATCATTGAAATCAAAGAGATCTTCCAAAGAAGTTAATCCTTTGGGCAAATGATTGTCTTTCAAATTGATAACTTCAGATTCTCCTTCAATAATCTCATCAATGTCTATTTCTTTAAGATCCTGTATTTCCTTTTTGGTAAATTTCATTGGATGAAGCATTTGAGTTGCATTTTCTGCTGAAATGTCTGTTTCTATCTGATTTGTTGGATCAAACTCACTAACTGTATCTACATATATGATAGTGCTAGAAAAATCTTCTTCTAGGGTTAAAAAATTGTTGATCTGACTATCATTGTCAAACACTTGCCAGTTCTTTACATTATCATGTATGGCTGGCCTGTGTCTAATTTCAGCTGTGAATTGATGATTTGGTTCAAATGGTAATTTACAGGTGCTGGAAAACATTGCCAGGCTATGAGCTTGCAAGTTATGTTTTCTCAGGATTTTGGCAAGCTGAGTTTCTAGAAATGTATTGAGGATCTCTATAGTTGTTCCTCTGTACTCTCTTAATATGGGATCATTTGTTAAGAAGTTCCCTTTTATCTGTTGAATGATTAAATCAGAATCTCCTAGGACTGACACTCTAGTTGCTCCCAATTTCTTGGCTAGTTTAAGACCTAGCAATAGAGCTTCATATTCATCCATATTATTAGTGCACCTAAAGTTTAATCTGTAGGCATGGATTTCAGCATTATTGTTTTCAAGATTGTGCACCCAGACTCCTGCTCTTGCTCCTGATTTGTTCACAGAACCATCAAATTCTAAGTATCAAAGGATTTCATTTTCATAATTAGTATTTGGAGTTCCAGGGATCTGTTTAATAGGGAGATCTGGTTTTTTAGTTTCTTCTGGTTTATCTGATGTTTCATGATTTTAAGAAATTTCTTATATTCGAACACTAGACTTTTCATTTGCTATTTCTTCTGTTTCATCTGCTAAAACTTTTATTTCATGTGGGGGATCAATTTCAACATTATAAAAGATAAAAGAATCCATATCTGACTGTACTGAGTAGATAGGGAAATTTTGATGTTTCTCTTGACTACTTACTACATGTTTCATTAAGGTTTCTTTGTATAGTCTCTTGGGTTGACCGAACACTGAAATAGTAGCGTAATACATGTCTAACTATAGAGATCCTTGAAGCTTTGCACTCCAAGATCTAGACAATAACATGCCATACTTTGATGGAATATACTACTATGTCCATTAAGATGGTTTTGGCAGGATATTGGACTAGTGATTGTTTGGTCAATTTAGTGATGTCTAAATTGCAACTTTTAAATGTCAACCCGGGGCTCGTAAGCTGATGAAGTGAGGTGTACTGTATGTACTTAGATAACCATTTCCTTAGTCTTTTGTCGTTTTTAGCTTTTTTAAGTTTGTTTTCGAATGTATCTTTCCTACTGTGATGTGATGGAAATGTAATAAAGCAAGTGAAATGTGGATGATTGTGGTGATCTCTAAGTGATTTCTCAAAACTTAAAAAGTATTCTACAAGAAAGCTTGAACAACAACTGCAATAAAATCAACTCTTAAAGGAAAATAAAGACATCAAATAAAGGACTAATGACATCAGCCCAGTATCTCTGCTGCTGAACGAAAATGAAAATGAAATCTATATTAAATCCAACTAAAATTAAGAACAACTATCTCACACTATTTCAACTCTTCAACTTAATCTTCTCTATGAAAAGATATCATGAAATGTTAAGCAATGTGAAATCTAAGTGAAACTACATAAAAGAGACTAGTCACAATACTTTAACTTTCTCTTAACCTTTTGCCTTTCAGCTGAATTTATCATGTAAGAAACAGTTATGAATAAGTCAAGTAATGTGAGTTCTAAAGCAACTAAATCAAGCTATACTAAGTGATATTTTGGCTCCCAATAAAGTTATTTGATTATGGAAAAGGAACCATCAATAGATGAACAACTTGATATCTAAGAGCAGAAAGTAAATATGCAAGTTAAAGAAATGACAGTAAGGAAAATCAAAACTGCAAAACAATGAAGGTCAGCAAAATAGACAAGATGATCACGCATGCCACTAGTTATGAAAAGAAAAGAAAGAAAACTGTCCCGGGCTTGGCTAAGAAACCTGCATAACACACTGATCAGTCATGAACATAAAAGTGCAGAAATGTAAATCAACAGAAATCAAAGTTTATGTACAGCTAATATACATGTTGAAAAGAAATAAAAACGCAGCAAATTAAAAGACATCTGTACAGCTAATATACATGAAACAAGAAAAAGAAATGCAAGAAATTGAAGGTTACTATACAGGGATTCACCAAACAGGGGCCCTCTGCCTACTTCAGCCGGTTCAAGGAGCAGTTATACGCTTAAATGCAAAACAGCCTTCTCATGTATTGACAACAAATGTAAAAGTACAATGGGGAGCTCAAAATTACATTAAAAAACGATTACAAAATGATTAACTCTACAACGTTCAAGGACGCTTTATTTATAAGGAGAAAGCAAACTACTTTAACGAGATCTATGCTATTCAACCAGCTGTTTAAAAACACGTGAATCCTCTGCGTCCCCAGATCTAGGTAACTGTCATTGTGTTCATTCAATCTGGAGAGTATGGCTATTGGATTCATGCTTCTAGATTGTCTCTGTGGCTGAGGATGATGCCACCTAGCTTCACGTGCCCAAAAACAGAGCAACGCAGAGCCGTGCCACTGCTGAACACTTCTGCTGACCGGTATTTGCCTCCTTGTTGACCGCGGGCTTTTATGGCTGTTCTGGGTGATCTGGAGGGACACGTCCCATGTCCTTGACTCCTGGAACTTGCCCATGTGGCTCATATTCTCGGAGGACATCTGTAACATATCATTTAATAAAACAGCTGTGGAATCCTGTGCTGGTTGCAGAAACCTGGATCAGCTGCGAAAACCTGTGTTGGCTGCGGAAATGCAGCACTCTGAACCAAAATTCTAAACCAAACAACAATCATCAGCGTAGTTAGAAAACCATGTAAAAAGTCCTAAAATACAATGATTTAATCAACTTGGTGGATGAAATGAGTGGGAAAAAGGAGGAAATGAATGGGAAAAGAAGGCTGAGAGGGTGTGTAAGGAGGTACAGGTTCAAGGCTCTACATACCCCCACTGTGAAGGTGTTGCATGTCCTCATGCAACCAAAACTTAGTTCTTTTCCTCAATCCATGTGCTCTGATGCTTCTGCAAGAACATCTAACCTTCTTCTCTTTCTCCTTGATGCCAAAATGGTCCTTGGTTTCTTGACTAAACATCTAAACTTCAAATTAATCAATGCCCTGCTCAGCTTCTTACACTTTTTCTTCAGCTTTCTATTCTTCTTTTGCCACAGTCCTAAGTGGAGCATAGTATTGTCATGGACAATCTTGTCTACCTTACTCTGTTCTTTTAATGCTTCGTTTTCTTGTTTAATATGCCTGTTTAGGACTTCTAGCTCAAACACTTCATGTTTTAAAGACTGCACTTGTGCATCAACTGGCAAGATGGTGCTTGGTCCTGCAGCTGATTGTTCCAAGGACTCTAGGTAGTTATATGCTTCTTGCTGGTTGGAATCTACCTCAGGTGTTTTTCTCGGCCTGAACTCAAATTCTGGTGAAGGAGGACTGTTTTCTCTTTCCTGCTGAAAAGGGCTTTCCTCACGTGGAGGACTTGGCTCAATGATTGGTTGAGTTGGAGATTTCTCAAGTGTCTCTTTATCCAAATCAATAAAATGAGACTCTTTTTCTTTGGTTTTATTCCCCTTCCCTTTTAGCCTAGTGCTCCTTCTCAGGTATGGACTAGTGCTCTCTTTCTGGGCACTCTGTTTTTCTTTTTGTTTTCTATTTTTGATGGCAGCAGCATGAAGATGTGCTAATATATCGGCCAGAGTTTGAGACTCTTCTTCTACAGATGGTTCAGGGGATGGATATGTCTCTTGAATAGTTATTTTACCTTTGTCCTTTTTCTGCTTTTTGTTTCTAGCTCCCTCCTCTTCTTCCTCCTGAACAGTTTCTTGAGTGTCTACTGTAGGAAGGTCTTGGGCTGTAACATTTCTTTCTTTCCTCCTACTTCTTTTTGGGATTTTTGGGGAACTGCTGGCAGAGGCTTCAGTCACTTCTTGGAAGTGATTTCTGATCAAAAACTTTTCCCAAGTATCGTTATTATTTTTCAATTGATCTTCAATGAGAATTCTGATGAGCCCATGATGTTAAAGGTGGGATTCAATATGGCCTACATGTTTCTGAACAGTAGAGCTCATTTTCTTCAGGATTGCTAACAGAAAGTAAGGTAAATTAAGGGCATGGCCTTCCATAAAATTCATCATAATCCTTGCATGATACATGTACATGGTGCCAAAACGACCCTCGCATGTAATAAACTTCTGAACAAGTAATAACAGCGTAGACGATTCTTCTTTGATTACATGCACAGGAATTCCTTTAGTAAATATAGAAGTATCCATACCTGGGTTTTTGAGCATGACTTTCCATCCTTGATCATCCAGACCTCTATTTTTAAACCATCTGTCTCCTTCTTGTGGTAAACTGGTTGTTGCTTCTATTGTGGCCTCTGTTATTGTAAATTTCAAATCCCCTACCTCCACTACGTGTCCATTAAATGACCTGGCAAAAGCTTTAGTCACTTCCTTATTATAACCTTTGAACTTTTGAATAAATTTTAGCCACTTTTCTTTCTTCAATGACTCCTTCGTCTGCGGATACCCCTCCAGGTAATTTGGGCCCTCAGGTTCAGCTCTGAGTAACTTTCCCATTCTCGGCTTCCAACCCTGGCTGAAAATTTTACTGTGTGTGGACATTCAAGGGAAAAACGAGCTGATTACGAGATTCTTAAGGTAAGTGGAGTGGCCATAATCGAAATGCAAAGCGTATGCAGTGACTGTAATCAGAGTTTAGAGCAAATCTATGGAGGTTGCAGCGGAAATCGAGAGTAGGAAATAGTATGAGTACGAGGGAGTAAAGGATAAATAACAGAAATGAGTTCAATGCATGTGGGAGTGGAGTGATAATGGCAGAATAACGGCTGAGTCCTTTTGGGATCGGATGACTTACGCCACGTCTCAACATTGGCTACGGAAATTATGGTGGAGGAGAGCCATAGTACAATAGGTCACGTCTCAAAGTACGGCCAATAAATGGAAGAGCAGTCCCATTTCGAGTTTGAATTAATAGTGATTATGGGACCGTTAGAAAGGAATGAAGTGGATGGATTATCATCGTGGAAGAGGAGTGATATGGATCTTTCCGTATCAAATCATTGTATTTAGTGGAATTTCCATGATCTAATAACTATGCATACAATGACATTAAATTGTTATTTGGTAGAGATTTTGATCATACCTTTGGAAGTTTGCCATTTGTTGATTAAGGCTTCTGACCCATTATTGCTCTTTGATCTTGCAGATGCCTCATATCTTTGTTGCCTTTGGTGATGATGATGCTAACCTTTGACTGTGATTTTTTTGAAAACAGAGTGCTGCTGGCTATAGAGATAGAGTGATTCTGGCTGCGGAAATCGTTTTTGGCTGCGGAAACTAGTGCTAGCTGCGGAAACGGTTTCCAGCTGTGGAAACTAAGACAACACCCCTTTAACTGCACAAAGATAGTTAGAAAAAGAACTAAATAACAAAAATAGTCCTGAAGGGGACTTTTATTGATGGAATGAAATGAAATGAGTGGAATGAGATGGAAATGAAATGGAGTGAAGTGGAATGGAGATGAAAATGAGATGGAGGTGAAGTGGAATGACAAGTGAGGTGAAGATGGAAGGAAAGAGAGATTTTTTTTTTTGGAAAATATAGAGAGTCAGGTACCCCTGATTTTCACTCTACATTTCCTGTATAAGACTACCAATCTATGATTGGTTTTCAGGCTTATACAAAAGATTTTTTTTTTTTTTAACTGAAAGAAACAAAGACTAGGCTAATGGAGGAGAAGGACTCTTCCCCACCAGCCTCATTGCAGAATTTTCTTGAAACATTTTGACAAAGTCCTCTTTTGAGAGTGGCTTATGATAAATTTTCAATCGGTGGCCATTCACAATGAGAGGAGTTTGAAACTCATCAATAGTCTTGACTCGAACTGCTCCATTGCTAAAGACTTCATCAATCTCATATGGTCCAAGCCAATGAGTCTGAAATTTCCCTTTGAAGTATTTAAACTTGGAATCAAACAGTAACGCCAAATCTCCCTTTTGAAACTTTTTCTCTTTGATATATCTGTCATGCCACTTAGTTCTTTGGTGCTGAACTAAATTAGTCCTTAAAATTGCATCTTGTCTTATTTCATCTAGCTCATTCAGCTACTCCATTCTGTGCTTTTGGGCTTCTGATAGATTCATCCCGAACTGAACTGCCATCTTGAAGGTCTTGACTTGAAACTCAATGGGGAGCAGGACTTCTTTCCCATAAACAAGTTCATAGGGAGAATGTCCTGTTGTGTTCCTCCATGTAGTTCTATAGGCCCATAAGGCTTCAGGAAGCCTTTCTGCCCAATCTCTTCTGTGGAGATGAACAGTTTTGGTGATGATGCTCTCAAGAACTTCGTTTGTAGATTCCACTTGACCATTTGCTTGTGGATGGTATGGAGTAGATTTTCTGTGCTTGATTTTGTATTCTTCCATTAGCTTCTCCATCAAGTTAGATGTAAATTGACTTCCCTGATCTGTCACAATTTCTCTTGGGACACCAAAACGAGTAAAAATATCCTCAAAAAGAAATTGAACAACTGAATTTTCAGTGGCAGAAGGCAATGCCTTGGCTTCTACCCATTTAGTAACATAATCAGTGCAAACCAATATATACTTCTTTTGTCTAGATGGTGGATTAATAGGTCCAATAAAATCTAAAGCCCATTTTTCAAAGGGTTCGATGAGTACCTGTGGCTGTAATGGCATTTCATTTGAAAGAGTTGGTCTCCCAACTCTTTGGCAGCTGTCACACCTTCTAACATATTGTTTTGCATCTTTGAAGAGAGAAGGCCAATAATATCCTAAAGAAAGGATTTTATAGGCCGTCCTCTTGTTAGCAAAGTGTCCACCGCACGGTTCATCATGACATGCCTTAAGGATGTCAGGCGTTTCATCTTCCCGAACACATCTTCTGATCACACAATCTAGCCCTGTTTTGAACAATTCATTAGAAATCCATGAATAATTTGAACTCTCCTGAATAACTTTCCTTTTCTCATTAGGAAATAAGTGTGGAGGTAGCTTCCCTGTAACCAAATAGTTAGCAATATCTGCATACCAAGGAATTTTAGTGGTTACTGCAAACAAATATTCATCTGGAAACTTATCCTCTACAGGAGAATCTTCATTAGTATTTTGGATTCTAGACAAGAAATCAGCTACTGTATTTTGTTTCCCTGGTCTATCTAACACAGTAATATTGAATTCTTGTAAAAGTAAAAGCCATCTTGTAACTCTGTCATTAGTAACAAGTTTGTTCATGAGATATCTAATTGCAGAATGATCAGTATGGACAAAAGTTTCATAGCCAGTTATATAGTGTCTAAACTTGTTGATTACATGAACAACGACTAAGAACTCTTTTTCAGTCACAGTATAATTTAACTAAGTAGGAGTCAAATTTTTACTGGTGTAGTAAATGGCATAAGGAACTAAATCCTTTTGACCCAACACAGCTCCTAGAGCTGTATCTGAAGCATTTGTAGAAATATGGAAAGGAAGTTTCCAATTTGGCCCTCTCAAAATGGGTGCTTCAGATATTCTTGTTTTCAAAGTTTCAAATGCAGATTGACAGTCAGGATCCCAATTGAATTCACAGTCTTTTGTAAGTAATTTGAAGAGCGGAGATGCTATCTTGGTGAAGTTTTCAATAAATCTTCTATAATATCCAGTAAATCCAAGAAAACTTCTAACATCTTTTTGACAATTTGGAATAGGTAACTTGGAGATGACTTCAACTTTTGATCTATCAACTTTAATTCCATCTCCTGAAATATGATGTCCTAAAACAATCCCTTCAGTAAACATCATAAAACATTTTTCATGACTTAATGAAAGGTTTGTTTCTTTACATCTTATAAGGACTTTTTCCAAATTTTCTAATGCCTCTTCAAATGAATTACCATAAACTGTAAAATCATCCATATAGACCTCTACACAATCATGAATTAGATCAAAAAAGATTCCTAGTACTGCCCTTTGAAATGTTGCGGGTGCATTACATAATCCAAAAGGAAGTACTCGGTAAGCAAAAGTTCCCCATGGACAGGTAAATGTGGTCTTGTCCTGATCTTCAGGTGCTACCTGAATCTGATTGTAACCACTAAAACCATCCAAAAATGAGAAATATTTTTTGCCTACTAAAGTATCTAATACTTGGTCAATAAAGGGCAAAGAAAAGTGATCCTTCAAAGTTGCTTTGTTCAATTCCCTGTAATCAATGCAAACCCTCCATTTACCATTCTTTTTAGGTACTATAACCAAAGGAGAAACCCACCAGCTATCTGAAATGGGGTAAATGAAGTTTACATCAAGTAACTTTTGGAGCTCTTCTTTCACTATCTCCCTAAGGTTTGGATTCATCCTTCTTTGAGGTTGTCTGATTGGTCTACTATTTTCCTCAATGTAGATGTGATGAATGCAAGTCTTAGGGTCAATACCTTTCATATTAGTATACTCCCATGCAAATGCAGTAGAATGTTTTTGCAAGATTTTGGTTAGCTCCCCCTGTTGTGATTTTTCCAAGTTCCTGTTGATATTCAATGTTTTTCCTGGAAAAATCTCAATGGCAGAACTACCAAACTTTTCCATAGAGAAAAGAGACATTTGTCTAGATGATAGACACTCAATGTCAGAATCCAACTGAAATTGTGTGTGGTCATATTCTGAAGATGGTTCAAAGTTTTCTAATGTGTTCAGAATTTGACTATCTTCACTAATCTCAGAAATGGTAAAGACAGGTTGTATAGTATCTTCATCATCAACCCACTCATTATCTCCTATTTCTGTAATTGCTTTTGCTGGAGGATAGAGATTGAAATTCTTTGTCGAATTACCATCAGAAATATACATATCCCCAGACCTACAACTTATGAAAGCATCAGTTGTGGCTAGCCAAGGTCTTCCTAAAATAAGAGGATGTCCTCCTAGATTACTCTTGGGAGTTAAAATCATGAAATCCACTGGATATTCCCAAGAGTCTAAGGAGACTGGAATGTCTTTTAATACACCATCTGGTTTAATAATTGATCGATCTGCAAGTTGCAATAAGGTAGGTGTAAAAAGAAGATTAGGAAGTTTTAGCTGTTCCATAGTCTGTCTACTCATGATGTTGATAGAAGCCCCTAAATCAATCAAAGTATTTGGTATTTCTACCCCATTGATATGTGTTTTAACAATTGGGCTACTGGGATCTATATATTTCTGCATAGTAATTTTTCCCATCATGATATCTGCAATTTTCCCTACCAGGTGGATCCTTCTGGTATCTCTTGGTTTCCTTCCTGGTCTTTTAAGACTTAACTCCTTTATTGTTTTTGCTAGAATAGGAATCTCTTTAATGGCTTGTAACAAGGGAATCTTGATACAAACATTCTTCAATTCATCTAGAAAATTATGGTCGGGCAACCAAATTTGTTTTTCCACTCCTTTGTCAATTTGTAATCTTTCAGGAAAAGGAGGTGTGGATAAAGATGCAGGTTGCTCAACTATGGGAGTTGTGGGGTTTAATTCTTTTTCTTTTTCTTTTTGAGTGTTTGGGTTTTGAAGAGATGCTTCAGAACCCTTATTGGCTTCAAGAGACTCTTCCTCAAAAATGCTTTGCTTTTGAGCATTTATAGAAGGTTTATCTAGGACTCTACCTAATCTGAGTTGTACTTCATTGAGAGGAACACTCATATAGGTAGGAAATTGTTGACCTTCCATCATGTAAGCATTTTGAGGGTTTTTATTATTGGGGTTTGGCAATGGCTGAGAAGGAAGTTGATTTGACTTCTGTTGGAATGGAAGCAAGAGTTGAGAATTTGGATTCTATTGAGAAGGTTATTGTTGTTGTTGTTGTGGAAATGGCAATGATAGTTGTGGATTTTGATTTGGAAGTTGTGGAGCTTGTTGGTTTTGAAAAGATGGAGGATATTGGTAAAATTGAGCAAATCTCCCATAAGGATTTTGCATACCTTGTACCCATGATTGAAAAGGATTTTGAGGTTGGGACCAAGGTTGTTGCCAAGGATTCCAATTTGGTGGGGGTTGAAAATTCATAAAGTTGCTAAACCCTTGATTTTGTTGCCCCTACCAAGGTCTCCTTGCAACAAAACAGAAAGATTCGATTGTATTTGGATCTTCTTGAAAGACAGCTTTGAGCCCAGGAATTGAAGGACAATCCTTGGTCTCATGATTCTCTGAACAAATTACACATGTTTCTACAACTTTTGCATCCAAGGGACATTCCCTTAGAGCATGTTTCTTCCTACATTTTGGGCAAAAGATGGCCAAAGCCTCAGCTTCTGCTTTCTGTTTATTGTGAATCTTAAGGGTGTCTAGTTGTTCACTAAGACTCCCTAAGATGTCAGTTTTGAATTCATCAAGCATGTTGCCAATCTCAGCCCTACTTACTGATCCAGTTGCAGATTTGTTTGCTCTGATGAGAGAAGGATCTCTAGGCCCTTTTTGAGTTTTAGATTTCCCTCTTGAGAGATGGACACATAGCTCTGCTATATCATTGAGTGAAAGTTGAGATATATCTCCCTTCCCCATCATGTTCAAAATATCTATCCATTCATCTCTAATGGCTTTTAATAGAAGGGCTTTCAAGGTCTCCTCATCTAAGTTACTCATTTTTGCTCTTTTCAGGTTGTATTGAAATCTTTCAAGTAAATCCTCCAAGTTTTCATCTTCTCTTTGCACCATTTTGAATACCTCATCCTTGTGATTGGTGGGCATACAATAGTCCAGGTACCTATCCAAAAATGTTTGTTTCATATCATTCCAAGACCTAATGGATTGAGTGAATAATCCCATGAACCATTTCAAGGCTGCTCCTTTCAATGTTGAAGGAAACAGTTTGAGTTTTTGAGAGTCTTCCAGATAATCATAAGTTCGACACACGACTTCAAACTCAAATAGAAATGTTTCAGGGTCCTCATTCCTTAACCCATGGAAGTTTGGGAGGACAGACGGTGAGATGTTTTTCATGGTGGCTCGGGAGTCCTCATCGACTATAGGAAATCCAAATGAGTTATCTCCATCCCTATTTCCCCCAATGTTACCTCTACCTCCTCCATTGTTTCCTCCTCCTCCTCCTCTACCTCTACCTCTACCAAATCCAGTTGCTCCTTCCTCTGTCATAGTAGTTTCCCTAGAGACTTCAGAGTCTTCTGGTTCTTCTACAAAGGGTGAACGAGAAGGAATTTCTCCCTCTTCTTCTTCAGATGATTCTACTTCTTCAATTACAATTTGTCTTTCTGTAGAAGGAAGGAAAGGATCTCTTTCTAATTCAAATTCGATGGAAGGTGTGGGAGAGTCGACTCCTGCCTCTTGAATTCCAGGAATCCTAGGGCTAGGAGTGTAAGTTGGAGATGATGGAGGTGTCTCTTGTCTATTCCTTGAAGTAGATGGACTTGTAAAAATCGAACTCTTGGCTCTAGCTAAAAACTTTCCCCTAGAATCTCTTGCTCTATGCATGTCATTTTTTTTTTTCTTCAAGTCGGGCTAATAATTCTCTTTCTGATCTTCCAGGTCACTCTAGGTGCAAGAAGAGAGCATACTCAAGAAACTATTAAACCAATAAATTTCTCTTTTCTGATCCTCCAGATCACTCTAGGTGCAAGAGGAGAGCATACTTTGAGAGGTTATCAATTTTCCTTCCTTGAAATTTTCTTAATTTTTTTTTTAGAAATTGGCTACCTAATTTCACTTCCTCGGCAACGGCGCCGAAATGTTTGGTCAATTTAGTGATGTCTAAATTGCAACTTTTAAATGTCAACCCGGGCTCGTAAGCTGATGAAGTGAGGTGTACTGTATGTACTTAGATAACCATTTCCTTAGTCTTTTGTCGTTTTTAGCTTTTTTAAGTTTGTTTTCGAATGTATCTTTCCTACTGTGATGTGATGGAAATGTAATAAAGAAAGTGAAATGTGGATGATTGTGGTGATCTCTAAGTGATTTCTCAAAACTTAAAAAGTATTCTACAAGGAAGCTTGAACAACAACTGCAATAAAATCAACTCTTAAAGGAAAATAAAGACATCAAATAAAGGACTAATGACATCAGCCCAGTATCTCTGCTGCTGAACGAAAATGAAAATGAAATCTATATTAAATCCAACTAAAATTAAGAACAACTATCTCACACTATTTCAACTCTTCAACTTAATCTTCTCTATGAAAAGATATCATGAAATGTTAAGCAATGTGAAATCTAAGTGAAACTACATAAAAGAGACTAGTCACAATACTTTAACTTTCTCTTAACCTTTTGCCTTTCAGCTGAATTTATCACGTAAGAAATAGTTATGAATAAGTCAAGTAATGTGAGTTCTAAAGCAACTAAATCAAGCTATACTAAGTGATATTTTGGTTCTCAATAAATTTATTTGATTATGGAAAAGGAACCATCAATAGATGAACAACTTGATATCTAAGAGCAGAAAGTAAATATGCAAGTTAAAGAAATGACAGTAAGGAAAATCAAAACTGCAAAACAATGAAGGTCAGCAACATAGACATGATGATCACGCATGCCACTAGTTATGAAAAGAAAAGAAGGAAAACTGTCCCGGGCTTGGCTAAGAAACCTGCATAACACACTGATCAGTCATGAACATAAAAGTGTAGAAATGTAAATCAACAGAAATCAAAGTTTATGTACAGCTAATATACATGTTGAAAAGAAATAAAAACGCAGCAATTTAAAAGACATCTGTACAGCTAATATACATGAAACAAGAAAAAGAAATGCAAGAAATTAAAGGTTACTATACAGGGCTTCAGCAAACAGGGGCCCTTTGCCTACTTCAGCTGGTTCAAGGAGCAGTTATACGCTTAAATGCAAAACAGTCTTCTCATGTATTGACAGCAAATGTAAAAGTACAGTGGGGAGCTCAAAATTACATTAAAAACGATTACAAAACGATTAACTCTACAACGTTCAAGGACGCTTTATTTATAAGGATAAAGCAAACTACTTTAACGAGATCTATGCTATTCAACCAGCTGTTTAAAAACACGTGAATCCTCTGCGTCCCCAGATCTAGGTAACTGTCATCGTGTTCATTCAATCTGGAGAGTATGGGTGTTGGATTCGTGCTTCTAGATTGTCTCCGTGGCTGAGGATGATGCCACCTAGCTTCACGTGCCCAAAAATAGAGCAATGCAGAGTCGTGCCACCGCTGAACACTTCTGTTGACCGGTATTTGCCTCCTCGTTGACCGTGGGCTTTTATGGCTGTTCTGGGTGATCTGGAGGGACACGTCCCATGTCCTTGACTCCAGGAACTTGCCCATGTGGCTCATCTTCTCGGAGGACACCTGTAACATATCATTTCATAAAACAGCTGCGGAATCCTGTGCTGGCTGCAGAAACCTGGATCAGCTGCGGAAACCTGTGTTGGCTGCGGAAACGCACCACTCTGAACCAAAATTCTAAACCAAACAACAGTCATCAGCGTAGTTAGAAAACCATGTAAAAAGTCCTAAAATACAATGATTTAATCAACTTGGTGGATGAAATGAGTGGGAAAAAGGAGGAAATGAATGGGAAAAGAAGGCTGAGAGGGTGTGTAAGGAGGTACAGGTTCAAGGCTCTACAGTGATACACATAGGTCTTTGATTAAACCTAAACATCTGACCTGACTTGAATCAAAAGAGAAAAGGTCTTTATATGGCCTGGTGATGTCAAGTTCTAGTCTCTCCATTATAGATTTAGGCATTAAGTTATGAGAAGCACCAGAATCAAACATGGCATTATGAAGTATTTTATCATGTATGTTTAAACTTAAATAGAAAGGAGGAACTTCTCC
Source organism: Pinus tabuliformis (assembly GCA_031772625.1). Lineage (NCBI taxonomy): Eukaryota > Viridiplantae > Streptophyta > Pinopsida > Pinales > Pinaceae > Pinus > Pinus tabuliformis. The sequence continues at coordinate 1,253,675,472 of CM062818.1, read as the reverse complement.
ATCTACTATTTTTCCATTTACTCCGGGGTGAAATATCAATTCAGGCTGGTCATCCAAAACATTTACTGAATCTTCATTCATAGAAATTTTGAGTGATCTACTGATTTGACTTATGTAGACATCATGTTTAGCTAATTCTGATAATGGAAAATCTATCTTTAGTTTGCCTACTTCTGTCTCAAGATTAAAAGGTTTTTCGATCTGAGTTCTTGCTATCTTTAGTTTTCCTACTTCTGTCTCAAGATTAAAAGATTTTTCGATCTGAGTTCTTGTATTTCGGACAACTGGATTTTCTTCGTTTCTCTCCTCTTCAGGAGTGGGATTATGGGCTGAAGTTGTTTCCAAATCAAGTTTTAGAGGCTCTTCTACATTTCCTTTAGAAGGAATAGAAGTGGAAAGTTGTTTGTTAGGTGGTTGATTATCTGATACATCTTCAACAATTGGGTTATTAGGGTTAGGACCTGTTCTAGCAAGAATATGTATAAGGGGGGTATTGATCTTACCTTTGTTAGGTTGCTTGGTACCTTTATGTTTATTGGTTTTAGGGACACTATTCTTTTGCTCCTCAGATTGTATTGTTTGTGAACTTCATAAATGACTGTTTCATACCCTTCCCTAAAGTCAAATGATTCACCTGACCGAGTTTGGAATTGTTTAAGAATGTGAGCTTCCTGATCCTCTTGGGTCAAGAAAACTTGTTGTTCATTGTTGAGTCCCATCAAATTAATTTGAGTGTCTTCTATTGGTTCATCAAAAGTTGAGGCTTCAACATAATTTTCTTGAAATGCGGGCCTAATATTTTGGTCAAGCCCTGTCTTTCTAGTGTTAGGGTTTTGGTTCTTCCTAAAATTTGGATTTCTCCCAATATTGCTTGGTTGGATTTTCTCTCGATTGTTTCTACTTTATCTCCAAGTCTATCCATTCCTTTAATAATAGCATCTAATGTTTGTTCAAAGGCAGAAGGTTCTTCTTTGAAAGGTGTCCTCCTTTTAGCTCTGGCTCTAGATCATTTAGAAATCAGGTTAGCCTCAACGCTGACAATTATACTTTACATCTCTTCTAAGTTTCGAGGAGCTCTTTCTCTAAGTTGGTATGCCATATAAAAATCAAATTCATCAGGGAATTTGATCAAGGCTAAATCTGGAGGAGGTATGAGATTTTGAGGAATAGAATTGTAGACATTATTGAATCTGGTACAGTAATCTTGGACAGTTTCTTGTGTGCCTCTTCTTAGGTTTTCATATTCTGTCAAAATGTGGAGAGGATATTTCCTCTTTTCCCATCTATTCAAGAAGGTCTGATAAAGAGCTTGTGGTTCATTGATATTGTTTGTAGGGAGGGCTCTAAACCAGGTTCTAACATCTCCAGTCAAACTTTGAACAAATACTTTCATTCTAACATCATCAGCATCAACCTCATATATTTCAAAATAGTCGGTCATTTTCTTGGTATTTTGTTGAGCTGTGTAAGTGCCAGTACCTTCAAAAGAAGTGATTTTACTTTGATAGTCTTGGGGAATAGCCCTTGGATTAGCAGGTAAGTGCAGGGGAGTATATCGGTTTGCCATGGTTGCAGAAATAGATGTGACAACTGAAGGAGTAGGGATAACAATGGGAATGTGTGTTGTAGATGGAGGAGTGGAAGGGTTGGCTGATGGTGAACTTGGAGAAGCTCTAGTAATCACAGAGAGGTTTGGTGTTCTTTCAGAGGTAAGCTTAGATTGAATGGAGTTCTGCAAATGCCTATCAAGGTGTGAAGTAACAACTTCAATTTGAAAATTTTCAATGAATATTGGATTTTGAACTATGTGGGTTAACCCAGATTCTTAAAAGGTCTCAAATAAAGAGTTTTCAAAATACTCATCAAAAGGTTCGTCCTCAGGGTAGATCCACTTCACAGAATAGGATCTTGATTTGTTTACAGGCCGAGAACTAGCAGAATTTTCTTGGCTCTCTTATCTTCTAAGAATCCTAGGAATTAGATTAGGATTTTCAAACACAGGTGGGGGATTTGGATCTGGATTCGATCTGGTGTAATGGATCCCTTCTAAAGCTAGGTTTCTAGGTGTGTTTTTGGTTTTCTCTTGACATAGATTTGATAATACAACTTTAACAGTATCTTTAAGAGGTTTTAGATGTGGGAGTTTTTAACTTTCTTAAAGACTTATTCGAAAAGAGGAACTGATCAAGTATTTGAAACCAACTGTCCAATCTATAAGCTAGACCAGAGTTAGACTGAAGTAGCATTCATCTACTTTTACAATTGCAAATCAAAAGCATTTCAAAGGCTACCTGGCTAACTTCAGGCTCCGTCTGTAGCTTATATAGAAAATAGTATTAACAAACAAATTATTCAGATCCCCAGTAGAGTCGCCATTGATGATATCACTCAGGTTTTCCCAAAAGTTGTAGGAAAGGGAAAGGAGGCCAAGGTAACCACTAACCAATCTTTTAGATACAGAATCTAGCCAATTTGTATCTAGAGAGGGCTCTCTCTTTATGATTTAGCTTTATTTTTAAAGGTATTAGGCTAGTTATGAAGTTCAAGGGTTTTGTTTGAGTTTGGGTGGTGAGATTCAATAGAACAGAGAGGTAAGACAGAGTAGTTCAATCCATTGGGCTAATGGAGTTAAAGAAGATGGCTTTCTGGATTTGGTTTCTTAACAAAGGATGATTTCACAGAGCAAGGTGGTCAAACAGGGAACAAATAAAGACTGGAAACAAATGGAATGGGCTCAAATGGGGTGAAGGGCAGTTGAGAATCCTTCAACCTATTTAAAGAGGGAAATTGGATGATTATTGATAAGGAGCAGTTAAGTATTCTTTAGCCAATAATCAACATGAAATAATTAGGAAACAGGAGCAATTAAGATTTCACTGCTTATCCTAATTCTGAAGAAAACACAAAGAACAATAATGACTGAAAACAAAGTGCAATCAAGCATATTCTGAAATTAAATCTTTTCGTTATCATTCAGATTGTGAAACAAAGATGATATAATAAACCAAAAAAACTTTAAAACACAAGATATAAAGGACTTATTGATGCAGTGGTTGATTCAAGAAGTCTGTGAAAATTCCTCTGCTTCAATTCTTCATCCAGTAAGCCATGCAATAGTTGATTTCAACAGCTCTTTATTCCAAAAAGTCAATATTACAACAAAGTCTAGGAATCCACCCACAATACTCTAATTGAGGGGGTATTTATTCAGAAAATTATACAACAAATATCTCATAACAGAGTGAGATAATATCTAGGATGACTAAAAATAATTTCACAAGTAAATAGAAACAGCTAGCCTTGAAAATAGGGAAAATATAAACTGATGTTGTATTGATCCTGCTTTTGTTGAATGTGTTGGAGGCAAGCCCTATAATTCAGCTGGCAGCTGTCTTCTTTGGTAACTCTGTGCTGGCTGCCCTATTCTTATTGATAGTCTTTAACTACTCTAATACTCTTCAACCTATTTTGACTCTTCTTCATCACTGTCTGGTAAATTGCTCAATCTGGTAAACAGCTCCATCTGGTAGAATTTTCAGTCGAGAACTGAAACTGCAGGTTTTCATGGAAAAGTGGGTAAATACCTACGTAAAAGAAGAAAACCATACAAATGCAGGTTGAATGGCCAGTTGTGGAGCTCATGCTGTAGTCTTTCTGGTCAGGTGGCAGTTTGAGACTGAACTGCTGGCCTTGGTTGTTCCATATGAGAACTTGGGGTGCAGGGTATAACAACGAAAAACCTATTTTGCCCATTTATTTTAACAAAACGAAGGTTGTCGGAGTTTTTTACATTTAATTGGGCAGATGACATCAGCGGGCGGATGAGGTCAGCGGAGGGCGGATGACATCAGTGGAGGGCGGATGACGTGGCGGGTGATGTGGCAGATGACGTTAGTGGAGGGCAGATGACGTGGCAGGCGATGTGGTGAATGACGTCAGTAGGTGATGTGGCGGATGACGTCAATAGAAGGCGGTAAGCGGTTTGATCACACCGCTTTTGGGGTTGGGTGGTTTTGGGTGGAGGGCGAGCGATCACATCAACTGCATGATGCATGGCGGGAGTATGGGGGCAAAACTGCCTTGTGATCACGAGTTAAAAAGCGGTCACAAGGGGGGTTGCGAAATCAATGTAGACCGTCGGATGAGTGGGGGATGATCGAACAACGGATGGGCAGAGGACATGGCGGGATTTCAATAGATGTGGGCTTGGTGTTATTAAATTATTTTAATAATTTCAGGCGTATTTGTATTGGTCGGGGTTGGTTTATTAATTAACCAGGGGTTAATTAATCCCATATGGTGTGGTGGGAAGGCTATTAACAGATTTCAAATAAACCTATTAATCCTCATTTAAATGTATGATTATGGTCGTAATCGACCGGGGGCGGGAATACATAATATTCGGGGTTTTGTAATATATTTATATAATACGGGAAAGGTAATATGGTGCGGGGGTTATATATTTAGAAGTTAAGAGTTAATATGAAATTGAAACGGAATGAAAAGCGCCAAGTTTTAAAAACATTTCACATATATTTAAACTTAGGCTCTGAAGGGGAAAAAGGAGGTTTTTCATATGATATTGCGCATTTTTCCTAAGTAAAATAGGGTTTTTACTTAGGCAAACTTTATGAAATGGACTGAATGGTTTATGAGTGATATTAAGCACATATCTTAATACTTTTGCTGGAGTTAGTGAATGATTACGAAAAGGTGTGAAGGGGAGTTACTTATGTAACCTTGCCTCGCTTGAGCTGCACCAAGTATAATATCTGCCTTGCACTTGTGATAGAGATAAATATTAACACATTTAGAAACATAATCTATCACAAGTTTCATTCTGCAACACCTTCTACCTACCCTGCCTACTTTGGCCTAGCATCTTTTCTTCTTTATTCGGGTGAACTTAGACAGGCAAACCCTTATCAATCTTCTTTTCTTTTCATGGTAAGCCTACCTAAGTATGCACTTATTACATCCAAGGGCTCATATTTAACTGTTGAGCTCCTTTTTATTTACTCTACCTATCTACTTATAAGCCAAGTGATCCAGGTGGATGTTGGTGGCTGCCCACCAACCCATTTGGACCCCCACAACTGTCTCTTTCAGTCTTTTCAGTTTCCTAAATTGTAGCACAGTTTACTATTTTTAGCAGTTTTTCGGGTCCTGAACTTCCGGAGCCGTTTTGAGGCCCTAAACGACGTTTTTTTGGAATTCTGGGGTGACCGAGCCTTGTGTTGCCTCCCAAAGTGGTAGTACTCGGATAGATCTTTCAAACGAGCTATCGTACGCGTCAAACGGAGATCGTATGCCAAAGTTACGACCCCGGGAAATTGATGTACCAATTTACCCAAACGGGGCCCACAATTTGGCGTTTCATCTTCTAGGGTTAGGTTTCGGTATGTGAAGGGTTTTCCATTGTTTCTCAACAATAAATAGGCCTTCGAGCCTCATTGTAATACAGTTCGGAACAGTTCAGAGGCATGTAGCCGCACATCTCTTCTCAGAGATAAGCTACCATCGCCCTAGCTGGTTTATTTCCATTTCTGGTTGTAATCATATTTCGGTATTTTCCATTAATGAAATGAAGTATTATTTCTGCTGCATCTCTGCATTTATGGTTATCGCATCTCTGTGTTTATGGTTATCTCTGTAATCTATTGCGTTCCTGTCTAAATCCGGATCAGTGGTATCAGAGCGGTCTGCTTTTTCTCTGTTTTTCTTTGCATGTCCCCAACGAGGTCGGGATATAAGGAGTTAGGGCTTGAACTGGTCGAACCTTTGCAAGACCAGCCTCGAAAATCCCGACGGCCTCCCATGGCGGATGAGAAGAAAGACGAGGGGGCAGGAGATCCTATCAAAATCTTGCTCGAAGAAGCGCTCGAGCGGCAAAGGAACGCGATGATGGATAGCTTTGCGCAGATCCTTCAGCGGCTACCCAAAGGCGACGCATCGGCTTCCAACAACGACTTTGGAAACACCACACCATTTAAGGTACAAGTTAATTTTGAAATCCCCATCTTCGAGGGACAAATAGACGCAGATGCCGTAGATAAATGGTTAAATCTGCTAGATGGGTATTTTTCTGTTCATGAATTTTCAAGTCGGGAAAAGATTGTTTTCGCTCTTCTCAAAGCAGCCCCCCACGTCAAGGACTGGTGGGAAACCTACTGCGAGCAGAAGGATGAAAGTACAGGCTCACTATTTTCAGCCGCACCCACTTGGAATGACTTCCGGGATGCCATCAAGGAGCAGTATTACCCTGTCGGAAGCTATGAGGACAAATACATCAAATGGACCACACTGCGGCAGGGACGAGACCAAGATGTGCCGGAGTTCACAAACATTTTTCATACCCTTCGCACACAGTTGGGTATCAAAGATTCTGAGTTGCATCTGGTACTCAAATATCGTGGCTGCCTGCACAAATACATCCAGGAAGAGATGGTGTTCTTGAACATCTCCTCACTCGGCACAACATACCGATACGCTGTCAAAATCGAGCAAAAGTTCAAACAGAAGAAGCGAGACTTTGGATCTGCAAATCCGAAGCCCAAAGGACAAAGCCAAGGCGGGGTGACCCAAGAAAACCCGTCGAAGCCACAAGAAAAGAACAACACCACGAAGTCGAAGAAGGACACAGGAAAGTGGTGTGAGTTCCACAAGAGTCCCACTCATAACACAAGTGAGTGTCGGACCAAGCAGTCGCTGGTGGCCGAATTGAAGGCTTCCGAATCAGATGCATGTTCCGATCCTGAGCCAGAACCCGACAAGGGGAATGGCAAAGGGAAGCAGATCATTGATGCAGATCCCAGTGCCACTGTTGCCACCGCCAAGATCAAGAAAAATGAGCCCGAAGATCCAGAGGAGGGGGAGCGTCTTTTCCACTCACAGATGTGGGTGAAGGGTTCACCGCTGCGATTCATTGTCGACAGTGGTAGCCAAAAGAACCTGGTTTCAGTAGAGGTCGTGAAGCGGTTGGGCCTACCGACTACACCACACCCGCAGCCATACAGTATCGGGTGGCTTCATGAAGGACGAGATCTGAAAGTTCGCCAGCAGTGCCGCCTTCCCTACAGCATCAAACCCTTCACAGACGAGGTATTGTGTGATGTTACACCTCTGGATGTTTGTGATGTATTATTAGGCCAGCCATACTTGTGGAGGCGACATGCTGTGTATGAGTCCAGGCCTCGTGCTGTCATTATTTCTTTGAATAATTCATTATACAGGATACCGGAGGTATCCCCACCTACCGCCACATCTTTGATCACTACTAAGAAAGGCAGCAAGCTCATATCACAGACCAGGAAATTCATCTGTCTGGTTCACTCCCAAAATAAGGGGAAGATCGTTGCTACATCCACGACCCCTGCAAAGGGTTCCTCTACACAGCAGCAGCAGCAAAGGAATACGGTCATGATAGAACATAGGAACAACTTCTCCTCATCCACAGGGGTACCACATAAGCTTCAAGTGGGCAACAAATTCTGGTTGCATCTGCAGAGAGAACGCCTTACCAGAACCCATTAGAAGCTCAGACCACTCCGACATGGTCCTTACAGCAGTACCAAGGCTATGGGGAACAATGCTTTGGAGCACATCATTCCTCCATTCCTTCGCCTGCACCAAATGTTCAATGTGGACCATCGTCGACCATGCTTCCCACCATCACTGGACACATCAGAGATTGCAGGACAAGTTCAGCAGATGGAGGAACTCAACGCAATGGGGACCATTGCTTCCTAAGGGGGGAGGAATGATCCAGGTGGATGTTGGTGGCCACCCACCAACCCATTTGGACCCCCACAACTGTCTCTTTCAGTCTTTTCAGTTTCCTAAATTGTAGCACAGTTTACTATTTTTAGCAGTTTTTCGGGTCCTGAACTTCCGGAGCCGTTTTGAGGCCCTAAACGACGTTTTTTTGGAATTCTGGGGCGATCGAGCCCTGTGTTGCCTCCCAAAGTGGTAGTACTCGGATAGATCTTTCTAACGAGCTATCGTACGCGTCAAACGGAGATCGTATGCCAAAGTTACGACCCCGGGAAATTGATGTACCAATTTACCCAAACGGGGCCCACAATTTGGCGTTTCATCTTCTAGGGTTAGGTTTCGGTATGTGAAGGGTTTTCCATTGTTTCTCAACAATAAATAGGCCTTCGAGCCTCATTGTAATACAGTTCGGAACAGTTCAGAGGCATGTAGCCGCACATCTCTTCTCAGAGATAAGCTACCATCGCCCTAGCTGGTTTATTTCCATTTCTGGTTGTAATCATATTTCGGTATTTTCCATTAATGAAATGAAGTATTATTTCTGCTGCATCTCTGCATTTATGGTTATCGCATCTCTGTGTTTATGGTTATCTCTGTAATCTATTGCGTTCCTGTCTAAATCCGGATCAGTGGTATCAGAGCGGTCTGCTTTTTCTCTGTTTTTCTTTGCATGTCCCCAACGAGGTCGGGATATAAGGAGTTAGGGCTTGAACTGGTCGAACCTTTGCAAGACCAGCCTCGAAAATCCCGACGGCCTCCCATGGCGGATGAGAAGAAAGACGAGGGGGCAGGAGATCCTATCAAAATCTTGCTCGAAGAAGCGCTCGAGCGGCAAAGGAACGCAATGATGGATAGCTTTGCGCAGATCCTTCAGCGGCTACCCAGAGGCGACGCATCGGCTTCCAACAACGACTCTGGAAACACCACACCATTTAAGGTACAAGTTAATTTTGAAATCCCCATCTTCGAGGGACAAATAGACGCAGATGCCGTAGATAAATGGTTAAATCTGCTAGATGGGTATTTTTCTGTTCATGAATTTTCAAGTCGGGAAAAGATTGTTTTCGCTCTTCTCAAAGCAGCCCCCCACGTCAAGGACTGGTGGGAAACCTACTGCGAGCAGAAGGATGAAAGTACAGGCTCACTATTTTCAGCCGCACCCACTTGGAATGACTTCCGGGATGCCATCAAGGAGCAGTATTACCCTGTCGGAAGCTATGAGGACAAATACATCAAATGGACCACACTGCGGCAGGGACGAGACCAAGATGTGCCGGAGTTCACAAACATTTTTCATACCCTTCGCACACAGTTGGGTATCAAAGATTTTGAGTTGCATCTGGTACTCAAATATCGTGGCTGCCTGCACAAATACATCCAGGAAGAGATGGTGTTCTTGAACATCTCCTCACTCGGCACAACATACCGATACGCTGTCAAAATCGAGCAAAAGTTCAAACAGAAGAAGCGAGACTTTGGATCTGCAAATCCGAAGCCCAAAGGACAAAGCCAAGGCGGGGTGACCCAAGAAAACCCGTCGAAGCCACAAGAAAAGAACAACACCACGAAGTCGAAGAAGGACACAGGAAAGTGGTGTGAGTTCCACAAGAGTCCCACTCATAACACAAGTGAGTGTCGGACCAAGCAGTCGCTGGTGGCCGAATTGAAGGCTTCCAAATCAGATGCATGTTCCGATCCTGAGCCAGAACCCGACAAGGGGAATGGCAAAGGGATGCAGATCATTGATGCAGATCCCAGTGCCACTGTTGCCACCGCCAAGATCAAGAAAAATGAGCCCGAAGATCCAGAGGAGGGGGAGCGTCTTTTCCACTCACAGATGTGGGTGAAGGGTTCACCGCTGCGATTCATTGTCGACAGTGGTAGCCAAAAGAACCTGGTTTCAGCAGAGGTCGTGAAGCGGTTGGGCCTACCGACTACACCACACCCGCAGCCATACAGTATCGGGTGGCTTCATGAAGGACGAGATCTGAAAGTTCGCCAGCAGTGCCGCCTTCCCTACAGCATCAAACCCTTCACAGACGAGGTATTGTGTGATGTTACACCTCTGGATGTTTGTGATGTATTATTAGGCCAGCCATACTTGTGGAGGCGACATGCTGTGTATGAGTCCAGGCCTCGTGCTGTCATTATTTCTTTGAATAATTCATTATACAGGATACCGGAGGTATCCCCACCTACCGCCACATCTTTGATCACTACTAAGAAAGGCAGCAAGCTCATATCACAGACCAGGAAATTCATCTGTCTGGTTCACTCCCAAAATAAGGGGAAGATCGTTGCTACATCCACGACCCCTGCAAAGGGTTCCTCTACACAGCAGCAGCTGCAAAGGAATACGGTCATGATAGAACACAGGAACAACTTCTCCTCATCCACAGGGGTACCACATAAGCTTCAAGTGGGCAACAAATTCTGGTTGCATCTGCAGAGAGAACGCCTTACCAGAACCCATTAGAAGCTCAGACCACTCCGACATGGTCCTTACAGCAGTACCAAGGCTATGGGGAACAATGCTTTGGAGCACATCATTCCTCCATTCCTTCGCCTGCACCAAATGTTCAATGTGGACCATCGTCGACCATGCTTCCCACCATCACTGGACACATCAGAGATTGCAGGACAAGTTCAGCAGATGGAGGAACTCAACGCAATGGGGACCATTGCTTCCTAAGGGGGGAGGAATGATCCAGGTGGATGTTGGTGGCCACCCACCAACCCATTTGGACCCCCACAACTGTCTCTTTCAGTCTTTTCAGTTTCCTAAATTGTAGCACAGTTTACTATTTTTAGCAGTTTTTCGGGTCCTGAACTTCCGGAGCCGTTTTGAGGCCCTAAACGACGTTTTTTTTGGAATTCTGGGGCAACCAAGCCCTGTGTTGCCTCCCAAAGTGGTAGTACTCGGATAGATCTTTCTAACGAGCTATCGTACGCGTCAAACGGAGATCGTATGCCAAAGTTACGACCCCGGGAAATTGATGTACCAATTTACCCAAACGGGGCCCACAATTTGGCGTTTCATCTTCTAGGGTTAGGTTTCGGTATGTGAAGGGTTTTCCATTGTTTCTCAACAATAAATAGGCCTTCGAGCCTCATTGTAATACAGTTCGGAACAGTTCAGAGGCATGTAGCCACACATCTCTTCTCAGAGATAAGCTACCATCGCCCTAGCTGGTTTATTTCCATTTCTGGTTGTAATCATATTTCGGTATTTTCCATTAATGAAATGAAGTATTATTTCCGCTGCATCTCTGTATTTATGGTTATCGCATCTCTGTGTTTATGGTTATCTCTGTAATCTATTGCGTTCCTGTCTAAATCCGGATCAGTGGTATCAGAGCGGTCTGCTTTTTCTCTGTTTTTCTTTGCATGTCCCCAACGAGGTCGGGATATAAGGAGTTAGGGCTTGAACTGGTCGAACCTTTGCAAGACCAGCCTCGAAAATCCCGACGGCCTCCCATGGCGGATGAGAAGAAAGACGAGGGGGCAGGAGATCCTATCAAAATCTTGCTCGAAGAAGCGCTCGAGCGGCAAAGGAACGCGATGATGGATAGCTTTGCGCAGATCCTTCAGCGGCTACCCAGAGGCGACGCATCGGCTTCCAACAACGACTCTGGAAACACCACACCATTTAAGGTACAAGTTAATTTTGAAATCCCCATCTTCGAGGGACAAATAGACGCAGATGCCGTAGATAAATGGTTAAATCTGCTAGATGGGTATTTTTCTGTTCATGAATTTTCAAGTCGGGAAAAGATTGTTTTCGCTCTTCTCAAAGCAGCCCCCCACGTCAAGGACTGGTGGGAAACCTACTGCGAGCAGAAGGATGAAAGTACAGGCTCACTATTTTCAGCCGCACCCACTTGGAATGACTTCCGGGATGCCATCAAGGAGCAGTATTACCCTGTCGGAAGCTATGAGGACAAATACATCAAATGGACCACACTGCGGCAGGGACGAGACCAAGATGTGCCGGAGTTCACAAACATTTTTCATACCCTTCGCACACAGTTGGGTATCAAAGATTCTGAGTTGCATCTGGTACTCAAATATCGTGGCTGCCTGCACAAATACATCCAGGAAGAGATGGTGTTCTTGAACATCTCCTCACTCGGCACAGCATACCGATACGCTGTCAAAATCGAGCAAAAGTTCAAACAGAAGAAGCGAGACTTTGGATCTGCAAATCCGAAGCCCAAAGGACAAAGCCAAGGCGGGGTGACCCAAGAAAACCCGTCGAAGCCACAAGAAAAGAACAACACCACGAAGCCGAAGAAGGACACAGGAAAGTGGTGTGAGTTCCACAAGAGTCCCACTCATAACACAAGTGAGTGTCGGACCAAGCAGTCGCTGGTGGCCGAATTGAAGGCTTCCGAATCAGATGCATGTTCCGATCCTGAGCCAGAACCCGACAAGGGGAATGGCAAAGGGAAGCAGATCATTGATGCAGATCCCAGTGCCACTGTTGCCACCGCCAAGATCAAGAAAAATGAGCCCGAAGATCCAGAGGAGGGGGAGCGTCTTTTCCACTCACAGATGTGGGTGAAGGGTTCACCGCTGCGATTCATTGTCGACAGTGGTAGCCAAAAGAACCTGGTTTCAGCAGAGGTCGTGAAGCGGTTGGGCCTACCGACTACACCACACCCGCAGCCATACAGTATCGGGTGGCTTCATGAAGGACGAGATCTGAAAGTTCGCCAGCAGTGCCGCCTTCCCTACAGCATCAAACCCTTCACAGACGAGGTATTGTGTGATGTTACACCTCTGGATGTTTGTGATGTATTATTAGGCCAGCCATACTTGTGGAGGCGACATGCTGTGTATGAGTCCAGGCCTCGTGCTGTCATTATTTCTTTGAATAATTCATTATACAGGATACCGGAGGTAGCCCCACCTACCGCCACATCTTTGATCACTACTAAGAAAGGCAGCAAGCTCATATCACAGACCAGGAAATTCATCTGTCTGGTTCACTCCCAAAATAAGGGGAAGATCGTTGCTACATCCATGACCCCTGCAAAGGGTTCCTCTACACAGCAGCAGCAGCAAAGGAATACGGTCATGATAGAACACAGGAACAACTTCTCCTCATCCACAGGGGTACCACATAAGCTTCAAGTGGGCAACAAATTCTGGTTGCATCTGCAGAGAGAACGCCTTACCAGAACCCATCAGAAGCTCAGACCACTCCGACATGGTCCTTACAGCAGTACCAAGGCTATGGGGAACAATGCTTTGGAGCACATCATTCCTCCATTCCTTCGCCTGCACCAAATGTTCAATGTGGACCATCGTCGACCATGCTTCCCACCATCACTGGACACATCAGAGATTGCAGGACAAGTTCAGCAGATGGAGGAACTCAACGCAATGGGGACCATTGCTTCCTAAGGGGGGAGGAATGATCCAGGTGGATGTTGGTGGCCGCCCACCAACCCATTTGGACCCCCACAACTGTCTCTTTCAGTCTTTTCAGTTTCCTAAATTGTAGCACAGTTTACTATTTTTAGCAGTTTTTCGGGTCCTGAACTTCCGGAGCCGTTTTGAGGCCCTAAACGACGTTTTTTTGGAATTCTGGGGCGACCGAGCCTTGTGTTGGCCCCAAAGTGGTAGTACTCGGATAGATCTTTCTAACGAGCTATCGTACGCGTCAAACGGAGATCGTATGCCAAAGTTACGACCCCGGGAAATTGATGTACCAATTTACCCAAACGGGGCCCACAATTTGGCGTTTCATCTTCTAGGGTTAGGTTTCGGTATGTGAATGGTTTTCCATTGTTTCTCAACAATAAATAGGCCTTCGAGCCTCATTGTAATACAGTTCGGAACAGTTCAGAGGCATGTAGCCGCACATCTCTTCTCAGAGATAAGCTACCATCGCCCTAGCTGGTTTATTTCCATTTCTGGTTGTAAGCATATTTCGGTATTTTCCATTAATGAAATGAAGTATTATTTCCGCTGCATCTCTGTATTTATGGTTATCACATCTCTGTGTTTATGGTTATCTCTGTAATCTATTGCGTTCCTGTCTAAATCCGGATCAGTGGTATCAGAGCGGTCTGCTTTTTCTCTGTTTTTCTTTGCATGTCCCCAACGAGGTCGGGATATAAGGAGTTAGGGCTTGAACTGGTCGAACCTTTGCAAGACCAGCCTCGAAAATCCCGACGGCCTCCCATGGCGGATGAGAAGAAAGACGAGGGGGCAGGAGATCCTATCAAAATCTTGCTCGAAGAAGCGCTCGAGCGGCAAAGGAACGCGATGATGGATAGCTTTGCGCAGATCCTTCAGCGGCTACCCAGAGGCGACGCATCGGCTTCCATCAACGACTCTGGAAACACCACACCATTTAAGGTACAAGTTAATTTTGAAATCCCCATCTTCGAGGGACAAATAGACGCAGATGCCGTAGATAAATGGTTAAATCTGCTAGATGGGTATTTTTCTGTTCATGAATTTTCAAGTCGGGAAAATATTGTTTTCGCTCTTCTCAAAGCAGCCCCCCACGTCAAGGACTGGTGGGAAACCTACTGCGAGCAGAAGGATGAAAGTACAGGCTCACTATTTTCAGCCGCACCCACTTGGAATGACTTCCGGGATGCCATCAAGGAGCAGTATTACCCTGTCGGAAGCTATGAGGACAAATACATCAAATGGACCACACTGCGGCAGGGACGAGACCAAGATGTGCCGGAGTTCACAAACATTTTTCATACCCTTCGCACACAGTTGGGTATCAAAGATTCTGAGTTGCATCTGGTACTCAAATATCGTGGCTGCCTGCACAAATACATCCAGGAAGAGATGGTGTTGAACATCTCTTCACTCGGCACAGCATACCGATACGCTGTCAAAATCGAGCAAAAGTTCAAACAGAAGAAGCAAGACTTTGGATCTGCAAATCCGAAGCCCAAAGGACAAAGCCAAGGCGGGGTGACCCAAGAAAACCCGTCGAAGCCACAAGAAAAGAACAACACCACGAAGCCGAAGAAGGACACAGGAAAGTGGTGTGAGTTCCACAAGAGTCCCACTCATAACACAAGTGAGTGTCGGACCAAGCAGTCGCTGGTGGCTGAATTGAAGGCTTCCGAATCAGATGCATGTTCCGATCCTGAGCCAGAACCCGACAAGGGAAATGGCAAAGGGAAGCAGATCATTGATGCGGATCCCAGTGCCACTGTTGCCACCGCCAAGATCAAGAAAAATGAGCCCGAAGATCCAGAGGAGGGGGAGCGTCTTTTCCACTCACAGATGTGGGTGAAGGGTTCACCGCTGCGATTCATTGTCGACAGTGGTAGCCAAAAGAACCTGGTTTCAGCAGAGGTCGTGAAGCGGTTGGGCCTACCGACTACACCACACCCGCAGCCATACAGTATCGGGTGGCTTCATGAAGGACGAGATCTGAAAGTTCGCCAGCAGTGCCGCCTTCCCTACAGCATCAAACCCTTCACAGACGAGGTATTGTGTGATGTTACACCTCTGGATGTTTGTGATGTATTATTAGGCCAGCCATACTTGTGGAGGCGACATGCTGTGTATGAGTCCAGGCCTCGTGCTGTCATTATTTCTTTGAATAATTCATTATACAGGATACCGGAGGTAGCCCCACCTACCGCCACATCTTTGATCACTACTAAGAAAGGCAGCAAGCTCATATCACAGACCAGGAAATTCATCTGTCTGGTTCACTCCCAAAATAAGGGGAAGATCGTTGCTACATCCACGACCCCTGCAAAGGGTTCCTCTACACAGCAGCAGCTGCAAAGGAATACGGTCATGATAGAACACAGGAACAACATCTCCTCATCCACAGGGGTACCACATAAGCTTCAAGTGGGCAACAAATTCTGGTTGCATCTGCAGAGAGAACGCCTTACCAGAACCCATCAGAAGCTCAGACCACTCCGACATGGTCCTTACAGCAGTACCAAGGCTATGGGGAACAATGCTTTGGAGCACATCATTCCTCCATTCCTTCGCCTGCACCAAATGTTCAATGTGGACCATCGTCGACCATGCTTCCCACCATCACTGGACACATCAGAGATTGCAGGACAAGTTCAGCGGATGGAGGAACTCAACGCAATGGGGACCATTGCTTCCTAAGGGGGGAGGAATGATCCAGGTGGATGTTGGTGGCCGCCCACCAACCCATTTGGACCCCCACAACTGTCTCTTTCAGTCTTTTCAGTTTCCTAAATTGTAGCACAGTTTACTATTTTTAGCAGTTTTTCGGGTCCTGAACTTCCGGAGCCGTTTTGAGGCCCTAAACGACGTTTTTTTGGAATTCTGGGGCGACCGAGCCCTGTGTTGCCTCCCAAAGTGGTAGTACTCGGATAGATCTTTCTAACGAGCTATCGTACGCGTCAAACGGAGATCGTATGCCAAAGTTACGACCCCGGGAAATTGATGTACCAATTTACCCAAACGGGGCCCACAATTTGGCGTTTCATCTTCTAGGGTTAGGTTTCGGTATGTGAAGGGTTTTCCATTGTTTCTCAACAATAAATAGGCCTTCGAGCCTCATTGTAATACAGTTCGGAACAGTTCAGAGGCATGTAGCCGCACATCTCTTCTCAGAGATAAGCTACCATCGCCCTAGCTGGTTTATTTCCATTTCTGGTTGTAATCATATTTCGGTATTTTCCATTAATGAAATGAAGTATTATTTCTGCTGCATCTCTGTATTTATGGTTATCGCATCTCTGTGTTTATGGTTATCTCTGTAATCTATTGCGTTCCTGTCTAAATCCGGATCAGTGGTATCAGAGCGGTCTGCTTTTTCTCTGTTTTTCTTTGCATGTCCCCAACGAGGTCGGGATATAAGGAGTTAGGGCTTGAACTGGTCGAACCTTTGCAAGACCAGCCTCGAAAATCCCGACGGCCTCCCATGGCGGATGAGAAGAAAGACGAGGGGGCAGGAGATCCTATCAAAATCTTGCTCGAAGAAGCGCTCGAGCGGCAAAGGAACGCGATGATGGATAGCTTTGCGCAGATCCTTCAGCGGCTACCCAGAGGCGACGCATCGGCTTCCAACAACGACTCTGGAAACACCACACCATTTAAGGTACAAGTTAATTTTGAAATCCCCATCTTCGAGGGACAAATAGACGCAGATGCCGTAGATAAATGGTTAAATCTGCTAGATGGGTATTTTTCTGTTCATGAATTTTCAAGTCGGGAAAATATTGTTTTCGCTCTTCTCAAAGCAGCCCCCCACGTCAAGGACTGGTGGGAAACCTACTGCGAGCAGAAGGATGAAAGTACAGGCTCACTATTTTCAGCCGCACCCACTTGGAATGACTTCCGGGATGCCATCAAGGAGCAGTATTACCCTGTCGGAAGCTATGAGGACAAATACATCAAATGGACCACACTGCGGCAGGGACGAGACCAAGATGTGCCGGAGTTCACAAACATTTTTCATACCCTTCGCACACAGTTGGGTATCAAAGATTCTGAGTTGCATCTGGTACTCAAATATCGTGGCTGCCTACACAAATACATCCAGGAAGAGATGGTGTTCTTGAACATCTCCTCACTCGTCACAGCATACCGATACGCTGTCAAAATCGAGCAAAAGTTCAAACAGAAGAAGCGAGACTTTGGATCTGCAAATCCGAAGCCCAAAGGACAAAGCCAAGGCGGGGTGACCCAAGAAAACCAGTCGAAGCCACAAGAAAAGAACAACACCACGAAGCCGAAGAAGGACACAGGAAAGTGGTGTGAGTTCCACAAGAGTCCCACTCATAACACAAGTGAGTGTCGGACCAAGCAGTCGCTGGTGGCCGAATTGAAGGCTTCCGAATCAGATGCATGTTCCGATCCTGAGCCAGAACCCGACAAGGGGAATGGCAAAGGGAAGCAGATCATTGATGCGGATCCCAGTGCCACTGTTGCCACCGCCAAGATCAAGAAAAATGAGCCCGAAGATCCAGAGGAGGGGGAGCGTCTTTTCCACTCACAGAAGTGGGTGAAGGGTTCACCGCTGCGATTCATTGTCGACAGTGGTAGCCAAAAGAACCTGGTTTCAGCAGAGGTCGTGAAGCGGTTGGGCCTACCGACTACACCACACCCGCAGCCATACAGTATCGGGTGGCTTCATGAAGGACGAGATCTGAAAGTTCGCCAGCAGTGCCGCCTTCCCTACAGCATCAAACCCTTCACAGACGAGGTATTGTGTGATGTTACACCTCTGGATGTTTGTGATGTATTATTAGGCCAGCCATACTTGTGGAGGCGACATGCTGTGTATGAGTCCAGGCCTCGTGCTATCATTATTTCTTTGAATAATTCATTATACAGGATACTGGAGGTAGCCCCACCTACCGCCACATCTTTGATCACTACTAAGAAAGGCAGCAAGCTCATATCACAGACCAGGAAATTCATCTGTCTGGTTCACTCCCAAAATAAGGGGAAGATCGTTGCTACATCCACGACCCCTACAAAGGGTTCCTCTACACAGCAGCAGCAGCAAAGGAATACGGTCATGATAGAACACAGGAACAACTTCTCCTCATCCACAGGGGTACCACATAAGCTTCAAGTGGGCAACAAATTCTGGTTGCATCTGCAGAGAGAACGCCTTACCAGAACCCATCAGAAGCTCAGACCACTCCGACATGGTCCTTACAGCAGTACCAAGGCTATGGGGAACAATGCTTTGGAGCACATCATTCCTCCATTCCTTCGCCCGCACCAAATGTTCAATGTGGACCATCGTCGACCATGCTTCCCACCATCACTGGACACATCAGAGATTGCAGGACAAGTTCAGCAGATGGAGGAACTCAACGCAATGGGGACCATTGCTTCCTAAGGGGGGAGGAATGATCCAGGTGGATGTTGGTGGCCGCCCACCAACCCATTTGGACCCCCACAACTGTCTCTTTCAGTCTTTTCAGTTTCCTAAATTGTAGCACAGTTTACTATTTTTAGCAGTTTTTCGGGTCCTGAACTTCCGGAGCCGTTTTGAGGCCCTAAACGACGTTTTTTTGGAATTCTGGGGCGATCGAGCTCTGTGTTGCCTCCCAAAGTGGTAGTACTCGGATAGATCTTTCTAACGAGCTATCGTACGCGTCAAACGGAGATCGTATGCCAAAGTTACGACCCCGGGAAATTGATGTACCAATTTACCCAAACGGGGCCCACAATTTGGCGTTTCATCTTCTAGGGTTAGGTTTCGGTATGTGAAGGGTTTTCCATTGTTTCTCAACAATAAATAGGCCTTCGAGCCTCATTGTAATACAGTTCGGAACAGTTCAGAGGCATGTAGCCGCACATCTCTTCTCAGAGATAAGCTACCATCGCCCTAGCTGGTTTATTTCCATTTCTGGTTGTAATCATATTTCGGTATTTTCCATTAATGAAATGAAGTATTATTTCTGCTGCATCTCTGCATTTATGGTTATCGCATCTCTGTGTTTATGGTTATCTCTGTAATCTATTGCATTCCTGTCTAAATCCGGATCACCAAGATTGAACAATTTGGTTAGATTTTATTCTCTATCTCTAAAACAGGAAATTCAAATATGAACTAGCAAAGATTAAGTTGTTTGGCCATTCATCAATTGTGGCATAAATTAACAAGCTGCACACAATGCTTATTACAGAAAATAAAAAGTAGTGGCATTTTGGACTTGCACACTTTCCTAGTCTATTTTTGTTTGGGGTTCATTTCTTTCACTTTTTTGACCATTTTATTTATTTTTTTACCCTTTGATCTTTCTTTTAGGACATACCCTCTTTACATTTTTCAAACTTTTTGATTTTATGATAATATGGAAAACCTTAGCAACAAGGAAAGGAAAGAACATATTACAGATCTCATCAAGTCAATCATGAAATATGACACCTATTGGTATAGGAGTATAACAATAACAAGGGGTCTATCGTCAAAATAAGGGGGTCTTCGAATCCTAGATAGAATTATTATTGCTCATGTAGCCATTCATTCATTAAAAGTAAAAAATATCCATAATATTCTCATGACATTAGAAATTTCCAAAGCCTAAGATAGGTTAAAATGAAGTTTCTTGAGCAACCTATTTGGGCTTTTGGTTTCATGCACAAATCCATTAAAACTACGATCTACTCTAGTTATTTAAAGGGTATTTAACTCCACCCTGTTCTAGAGCCTATCTCCCACCTTTAGTTTGTTAATGATATCTTTCTCTCACATTCCCCAGTGATGGAGGAATATCCCATATTTAAAAGAATAATTGACCTATTCATGCTCACCTTTATGGCTCACGTCAACCAAAATAAGTCTCTTCTTCTTCAATACCCTTTTCGTTATCCAACACAACATTGCAAAATCTATTGGATTCCAAAGGGGCTCTCTTCCCACTGAATATGTATATGCACCCTTTCTATACAATTCTATGTGAAATTCCTCTTGGGAAGATCATTTTCCAAGCTAGAGGACAAGCTTCCTAGTAGGATTGTTCGATCTCTCACTCTACCAAGAAAAATTAAGCTTGCTAAATCCATTCTCCATTCCATGTCCCTATACCACTTTTTTGTTCTTATAGCTCCCCTTAGGATCATAAAATTTATTCACTCCCTTCAATGAGATTTCCTTTTAGGGAGACCCAATAAAGAGAGTAATTGGCTTTAGCGGAAGCTTAGTCTGCAAGGCCAAATGTGTTGGTAAGTTGGGACTCAAACATCCCTTCATTATGAGAAAAGTTTCCATGGAAGCTAAAACATTGTGATGATGGAACAAGAATTAGGATAAAGTGTGGAGTAATATATAGAAATTCAAATATTCCTACCACACCCTAATAGAAGAATTAAGAAATCTTAATCATGTTTCAACCAAGTCATTCATATGGAATAATGCTTGGGAGAGTAGAGCCTTGGTTCAAAAACACTATTTTTGAGAAATCAAATCAAGTGAATAAGCATTTTTCTAGGAAGATGCTCAACAAGGGGCTAAACTCAACAATAATCCACTCCTATACCAATACAAACACAAGCTATTAAATTTGGGTTTGCACATGGGAAACCACTATTAGCTTAAATCAAAAGAAGATGGACCTAGAACCTACAAATCATGGATAAAAGGATCCATGTGGCCACTACAACTCTCTAGTGAGAAGAAAGTATTATTGAATTCTATTATAAATTATAGGATAATTTATAAATTAGAAAGAAGAGATACCTTCAATGGGGCTCCTATGATAATGATAAATTTAGTGTCAAAAGGGAATAGGAGTTGTAAGCTAATCATGACATTATGGAGTTAAAAGCAACTAGGAAAAATGTTTGGAACACTAAATTATGGCAAAAAGTAGCATATTTCCTTTGGCTCCTCACTAGAGGAAAAACATTCACATGGGATCACCTTATAGCTTGACTGTTTGAATGCCCTTCCATTTGTTACATGTATGCAACTTAGGCAGAAACTAGAGAGTATCTCTTCAAAAATTGTGAAATAACTAGTAAAATGTGGGACAAAGGAGCTCTTTTGTTTACATAATTGGATTGTGACAAGAGTAATATCAAATATACACTCAAACAATGGAGACAAAATCTCTACAACAACTCCATTCTCAATAGGGCATGGTGCATCTTAGTTGGTCATCTCCTATCTGTAATATAGAAAAAACACAATCGTTGAATTTTTAAACAGCTTTACCAAACTAAGGAAGAAACTTGGAACACCCTTCAAACCTCTATTAGACAATTCATTCACCATGTTTTGTAGCAATCATATGCATTTACTCTCTAGAGGTGAGATATTCTTATTTTCCAAGAATGGAATTTCAACCTAACTCTCAAATCCCTATTTAGACGTAAAAGAAGCCTTCTTCTTGAGTTAGTGGACTATACTACTCATAAGGTATGTTAAGTTGAAATTTGATAGTGTAGCCAAATGTAATATGGGGCCTACTAGGGTAGGAGGCATATTGAGGGATGTTAATGGTACAATCATCTTCATGTTTGCTATAAATTTGAGGTGAAGCACCAACAATATCATTGAACTGGATAGTCTAATGAAGGGTGTTTTATTGTCCATTAATTTAAACTTCCATGTAAGTGGTGGAAGAAAACTTGGCCATCATCATTCAAGGCTTCCCTCGTCTGATATGTGGTTCCAACCTAGATAAGTATTCATGAATTAAAGGCTATCTCACAAGTTCTCCTAGGTCACCTATTTATTCCAACATTTTTCTAGCTTATCCCTTTACATATTCATTACAAGGACATCAATCTATCATATTGTTTGATAAATATAGAAATAGAATCCATAGATCAATATATTTTTAGGTATTTAGAATCATTAATTTAGGACCAACTTCATCAAATGCAATGACACATTTACAGGCCACAAGGTGCACAGATGTGGATAGCTAATGCATCACAATCTTAATGTGGAAGTGGGTAACAAGGGAAGGACAATCACTTTCATAATTGTTTGTGGGATGGTGAAGGAAATTCAATGTTGAGTGATGAATAGGGAAGGTGCATGCTGTAGAGGATAAGTGTGCTTCCATAGTGGTGGTAACAACATATACCAACAAAAAATTATGAGTGGCAATTCTTCTTTGTGAGATGGGACAATGATGAGCATGAGTGGTGAGGGTGGTTTTAAATTGAAACTCTCTAGGAAGCTACAAATGCAAGGTAGATTCACTGATCATAGTCCACCTATGTGCGTGTTCCACTAAATTCACCCCATATCTAGGAATTCTATTTTTTCTTGTGTATGTTGGATAATAGGTAGATTTTATCTCTACCTAGCCTCCACTCCATCTCTATATAAAGGAATTTCAGGGCCCCTAGGGCCTGACATTTATTCCTTGTGAGCTTTCTATCTACTACCTCCATCCCATTTCATCACCTTCACAACCATTTTTGGATGGAGTGGTGGCAAGTCTCAGGTGGCCAAACAACAATTTATGGAGGATTTGTTTGGGCCATGATGCCATCAGACCAATTCTTGGGTTGGAGACCAAATAAGGTTAAGCATAAATTTCTAGAAACTAGTTGATAACGCGTTACCCAAAGATGCAAAGGTTAAGCTTATTTTTCAAAGTGTGTCTCACCCTACCTTCAAGGAAATAATGCAAAGAGAGATATCATTCAGGAATAGTAGTGGCTTAAACAATGCATTGCTCTAAAAGAATTAAGAAATGGTCAAGAACTTGTTGAAATTAGTGAAGTGGAGGTGCCACAAAAGTTCCACTAAGAAAATCAGTGTTGAATTCTAGAATTGCATTGAATATTTTGTCTTCTCCAAGTTGTGTGATGCATAGTATTTTAGGATATAAAATTCTATTATTTGGCCAAAAATTTGGCAATCTATTGTTGTAGAAAATTATAAGCAATATGAAGAAGAATGTGTGGACATGCTAAGATGACTTCAAGGAAAATTTTCCATGTTATGCATAGTTTCCTTCGAGCTCAATTTTAAAGTTTATGAGGAAGGGTCAAATAATGAGGAGGAAACAATAGAGGTTATGTGAAGTTATATTTCACAAGGGATTAGTTTCAACTCAATAATGTTTGAAGATGAACTATTGTAACAATTGTCCAACAAAGGAAAAGAGTCAACAGAATTGTCTCACCTAGGCCCCTCTCAACATACTTTAGCTTGATTACGCTATTGTTATTTCATGATCCATTTTTTAGATTTTTTTTATGAATATTACTTTTGTTTTAGCCCAAGGCTTCTATGGAACTTAATTGTTATGATTTTGGAAAACTACATGGGAATGTTTGGGATAATCTAGAAATTTTGTTGAATGGTTGGTTGAGGTCTAGTTCCCTTTTTTGTGGTGTGTCTCAAATCAAAAAGTTTGTAAATATTGTTGTATTAAACTAATATAGAAGTAGGAAATCTTTAGAAAAAGGTCTTGTTGTAGATATTCGTTATTATTGTTCCAAAATTACAATTTTGGTAGAGATTGCTTTGCTAGATTCTAAGGATGGAAAATTAGAAAGATGAAGAATGTAAAATGTTTAGCATTATTCAATATATATATAGAGGGAGTTGGAAATTAGGTCTAGCTTGAGAGGTTAATAAGAGTAATTGTTATCCTCCCCACCTAAGTTCAAATCTAACTTTTTGATATGTTTGTCCCTTGTGCACTAATTTGGCTAGCAAAGTACACCAAATTCATTATTCCTTAATTGCTTAAGGGTGCAATGAGATGTTTCCAAACATATTAACCCCAAGGGTTCGCTCAAGTGGCTTAACCTGCCATGCCAAATCCATATTGGCCAAAGAGATCACAAGGTTTGTTGTAGGGAAAAGTATCCGATTCGGATGACCCTATCCCACTCTAAGGGTGATAGTACCTCAGCAACAACTGTAAAGAAAACTACTTAAGGTTTACTTCTTTATGAAAGCAAGAGAGAATGAAGAAATGCACTAACCGTTGCCTTGCGCTTAATGTCGAATCCAAACTCTTCTCTTTGCTGCTTGCTTCCAGCTCCTTGCTCTTTTGCTGGCCCAGCTACAATGAGATCCTGCAAAATAACAAAGAAGGAAACTACAAAAAGCATGCAATCATAACTGATTCAAGGATTAGCATAAATCAAATATACAATTATCACAATACATCATTGAAACAAGTGCATATAGAAGAACCTCAATAGCTTTTATTAATGGAAGAAGTAAAGTTCTGAGAGTGTTACAACCATTGAAGGCCCCAATCCAGCAACACCTCCCAGCAGAAAGAATTTCTCCTCTTCACCTCCTTCAAGCAATCACCCAATAGTTCTATAGTGAAACCAACAGCATATCATTACTTTGCACAAAATTCCAGCCCCCTGAGCTCATAGGAGAGAGCTCAATATATAGATGAATTGAGAAAGGATGAGTCAGCTTGCAACTGATGTGTAGCTGCCTTGTGTCCTCTCTCTCTTCAGTTGATCTTCAGTTCTTGAGTCCACTTGGAGAACCTTGCTTCCACTTGGAGAAACAGAGCCTCTGACTCATCACAAGGCGAAATCCCTGATCCAAGTGTCATTTTTGGAAGATTCCAGAGTAATGACTCAGTGTGCCACTTGTCCCATCTCGCTCAGCGTAGGTGGCCTTTGTTCTACCTGCTTTGCAACGCAGGTACACCATGGAGGAGTTGAGTTTCAGCGCAGAAGCCTAGTGGAGCACCTGCTTTGATTTCAGGATTGCTTGTTTTTGAGTGTTTTCAGGTGGAGAACTGATCTGAGAGCTGTTGGTTTGCTGACTTTGTTCCTCTAGGGGTAGGAACATCATGTTTAGGGACTTTGGATCCCTTGGATTATTGACAATTCATGCCTAATGCTGCAAGGCACAAAATTGTCTATAACAGATGCCCCCTAAAGTATGAGGTCGTTTATCGGGTGAAATGCTTTATTAGGAGGATCTGAAGTTCATTCAATCTGCTGAGAAGTGTCCTGTAATAAGATACAATACAATACATTATGTTTCATACTTTTTCATGATCTAGCTGAGGCGGGCATTCCCATGCTCAGCTTTATAAATTCATTTTGGTACATAGAACAGACGATCGTCTGATGGTAGACTGATAATTCTCTGCTGAAATTATCATCCTTTGAGAAGGATGATCATCTGCTGCAATGATGTACACATCAAATGTCTTTATATCCTGAATATATATCGCAGCCCGGATGGATGAAACTAGATCCGGGGTCTTCAATCTCTTCCGATCTTCACTCGATGTACAAGTCGATCCATGTGAGAATTTCTTGAAGTCGAACATGGAAAGACATCGCTTGATTACCGGTCAATGATGTAAACCGTTAACAAGCGCGAGAGGAATCACCGATAAGGATGATGACCCTCAAGGTACGGCAGTACAATTCACATGGTGGGAATAAAGGACTTGGCGTCGACCACCATGCAAAATCTTCTGGTCAAAGGTCATTGATGTATACCTGTCGCCGGAAGTGAGAAACTTGCCATTGAGGCATGCAAGCTTCAAAGTACTGAAGGGGTTGTTCCTAGATCAACTCCTTGGATAATGAGCTGATGTCGACAAGGAGCGATCCGTCAAAGGAGGGCTTTAATGAATCCCACATCAGTGACACGGAACGGAGCTAGTGATTGTGATGAGGTGAGAACAAACTGTGATGTATGATTCAGGGTGGCGGTCATGAAATGGATGAAGGACAATGTATGGCAGTGGATGGGACACGGTTGACTCTTTGCAGAACAACATCTCTTGAACATATAACGACACTGATGTGATGGATCGGTAGCATTACCCCAAATGTGGATGGTGTGGCGAGGACCATGGTGATGAGACCGGTGAATGAAACAACCCAACCCGATGTGATACAGAGGACAAAGTGTCATGTTCAAGAGCGACTTGCTACCATTAAAGCTGTGAGGTTCTCCCAATTTTTTCCCCAGTCATTGCTGACCAGTACCTCTTTATTTTTGTCAAGCTTGAGGAGGATAACATATGCTTGTTCTATAACCTGCCCTTCGGGCAAGCCCATCGCTATGTTTTAACGAGCCTAGCGATAGGGAAACTCGTTCTCGTCTAAAGACAAGTTTGTCGCTATTTAATGAATTTAACGAGTCTAACGACAAGGATAACTCGGTCCTTTTCATTTTTAGAGAGTCTGAAAAGGTACATAAAGTCAACTCCAGAATTCCTTTTTCGTCATCTAATCCCTTAAGTCCGAAAAAGTATAAAACAATACAGAAGGGATGAATTTCCGATTGCTTTAACGAGCCGAACAAACAAGCGCTCGATCTTTTTGTGCAATAATCCCTCAGGTCCAAAAAGATTAAAATCTAGAGGAGGGATAGCTCTTCCGGTCGTTTAACGAGCTGGAAGGCCAAAACTCGGCAAACTTTTCATATTTTACGAGTCAGGAGAAAAGAGCTCAAAGAAGACTCGTCTTTTGAGGAACGAGTGATAAACAGGGATAGCAGCAGATTCCAGGTACAGGTTGGAATATTCCAATCACGGCAGTGTCACAAGGATGGCTAAGTGAAATCACTCTTCGTAGCTGTTCCTCAAAATGGGTAAACAAACATATGGAGATGAACGATTGGCCAAATGAACGGATGGAGGTGAGACTGCAAGAACATGACCAAGGGCTTTAATATGGCTGTCAAAGGTTACATTTACCAAGGTTATTTACCGGTTCATTTTTTCTGGGTGAGCTTGAACTCTAGGGGAAGATTGCTCACAACTTATGTTTATTTTTTAACGAGCATGAACTATGTGCTAAAACTGCTCGGATCTTGCGTTTATTTTTTAACGAGCATGAACTGTGTGCTAAAACTGCTCGATTATACCAGTCTTAATACAAGGAACGCCTCAGGTGAGGTAGTCATATTTAAGGAGCTATACCTCACTAGTTACTCCAATTTGGCAAGTTTTAACTTTTGCCCCACATCCTTTCTTTATGCAAGCTGGAAACGGCTAATCCTATGAGTTTAACGGGTTAGACCTACAGGTTTAAAGGGAGGACCTAAAAATTTAAAAAATAAATAGTCGTCCCGTGCTTACACTCCAAAAGGTTCGCATGCCCCCAGGTATAAAGTATAATTTCAAGGCTACCCCTCCTCTGTCCCACCTCTGTTTTTCTACTTGTCGTCTTGCTATATTTTTAACGATACTTGTCTTCTCGTTATTTTTCGGTGCCGACGGTACTTGTCTTCCCATCAGTTCACTTTTCGATTTTTGCAAGATCGCAACAGATAAAACATTGGCGTTACGGAGGGAGGTTTGCCTCTTACTTATTATCCGAAAAATGGTTTTGTTCGCTGCTGCAAACTAAACTCTTTTTTCCGGCGATGTCTATTACTAGGTTACTAAAGATGGTGACCACTTGTTGCAGCAATTTCATCTCTTTCTTTAGAGGCTGCCCCTACTTATCCTTCAAAACATATGTTTTAATGGGTGAGGCTTGCCTTCAAAGATGGTGGCTACTTGCCGCCACAAATGGATCTCCTCCCTTGGCATCCTACTTACCTAGACAAGGGGAGCGAGAAGCTGATTATCTCACTCACATAACTTTGACAAAAGAACTTTATCCTAGAACAACCCTCTCTTCCATGCCGGACGGGGTACGGACTAGTCATATTCTTCTGCGGAAATTAACTTTATACCCAAGGTTTTCTCTGCCCAAGGCAGGCCAGGGTGCATGCCCCCTGGGTCCCAGTTCTTTCTTCCAAATCACTCGCATTCATCGGGAAGTAGAACCGGGGGTGGAGGAATTCCTTGAGTGAATAAACCGTTAAGGGATGGTATTTGACTATTTGCGATGCGTGATCCTGGAAATGAAAGTTGGTCTACGAGCTTGACCATTCTTCCTTCGTGCGGAAAACACATAACTCTGAAGAGTGAGGACACTATCGCCTCCATGCAATATATATAGTCTCGTCCAAGGAGTAATTTATACACCAAGGGTCCCTGGACGACCATGATGTTCATATGAACTATCTTCCCCTTCAATGTAACGGGAACATTGGGGAGAATCCCTAACGGGTGACTGGTTCCTTTATCAAAACCTGATAGATTTCTCATCTCAGGTAAAAGCGCCGGGGAACCCAGTGCTTTCCAAGCAATAGAGGAAAGGATACTCACAGATGCCCCTTCATCAATGATAGTTCCAGCCATCACCATTCTATAGATTTGGACAATGATTCTGAATGGTATATTGGCTGGTAACCGGGGTCTGCCTAGTTGGTTCCAATCAAAGGACACAACCAGGTTGCTTGGTGGTGGGACCGAATACACGGCCGGATACGACCCTGACGATGTTCCTTCCTGCGATAAAGGAATGGGTGCATTGCCCTGATGCTCATCAGAGTCTGTGTTGATGAAAAGAATCTGGATGGTGTCATCCTTGTTCTCCTCAGTGAGGGTGTCATTTGAAGATGAATCTTCAACGACGGTGTCATTTGAGGATGAAACCTCTGAAGGAAGAACCGGGTCAACTGCCGTTTCGACCTTTAGACTTCCGTCTGGTCTGGATTCAGTAGGTTCATTCTCAATGACCGACACTTCAGCTGACCACTTGATCGGGCCAGCTGGATTTTCAACTATCGAGGGACTTGACACGAGTTTTTGGTATCCAGGAGGAAGTCGTAACGGTGAAACCGGACGATCTTCCAAAACTCTCTTCGCCTCATCTAAGAATGGACAACGGTGGATGGCGTGATCGCCTTCACACAGTCTGCAGGGTGATCTTGGTCTCCCTCTTTGTCCTTCACTCTCGCTAGTTGACGGAATGCAATCAACATGTCTATCAGAGGTTGATGCTACCGGATTGTGCAACCTGGGGGACCAGTCCCTTAGTATCCGGGGAATACAAGGACAGTCACGGTGGAAGTGGGTCCCTTTGCAAATGACACATGGTGATTTAGGCCCGGTCGGTGTAGTGTGTGGATTTTTGTCAGATGGCTTTTGCTTGCCCCCAGTCGCCTTCGCCATAGGCCCCTTCTGCTTCTTTTCTCTCTTCTTCTTTTCCTTCTTATCCATGGGAGGCTGACTTTTGCCGGCTCTACCTTGCGAAGATGAAGGATCAGAGGAAGAATTGTAAGAAGTGGAAGGCTGGTGGGTAGCTCTAGACTGGTCTGACTGTTGATTCGACTGCTCAGGATTAGTGGTGATCTGAACTACATTAGTTGAAAAGGGCCATACAGGTAGGCCAATTGTCAATCCTGGAAGTGACAATGTGGCCATATGAGGCGCACCAACATCTCCCCAAGAGGAGAAGGGATTGGGACTTCCACCAAGGTGACTTCCTTGGTTGGTGGGCTCCATACTTTTCAACTGAAAGATCAACGTGGGAATAACAGGTGATTATGTTCCGATTAAAATAAATTTTATTAACGACGCTTTAGACACAACTTTGCTTTTTCATGTTTTAAGAGTCGAGAAAAAGCTAAAGATGACTCTAGTCTCCTTCAATGTTTTAACGAGCCCGAAGTGACAAATGCTCGGATGGACTTTTTCAGTTATAGAGTTTGAAAAAGGCCAAAAGAAACTACTCCGGAGTTCTAGGCAGAGGGTGTGCCAAACTTTTCGCGAAACCACAGAATACGTTTTACGGTACGGGTGGTCGATCTTCGTGAATGCTGTGTTGACTGCATCGCGATCAGTAGGGCGGCCGACATGGCTTCCTATGGATAAAGGCTTTGTTCCTATAGGGGTCTCCCAATATATACGCGACGGTACGTGGGAGCACAAGTCCGTATTAGCGCCACCGACTCTCAGGAGGAATCACCCACCTTCGTAGAGATCGACGGTCACTACGTTTAATGACGCCGGAACACGTCTCTACCTAGACCTCTATGTGTTTGCGTTATGTTTCAAAGCGTTGTTAAGTAAATTGCATTTATTATAATGTTGATCTTGCTTAGCAGTTTGCCTTTAAGGATCACCACGAGATGTATGTAACAAATTCCTAAATGCAGTCTAAGATGAGAAGCAAACTTTTCAATCTTTCAACTTTGAAAATCTTAACTACTCAGGAGAAGAAAGGCAAATCTTTTCACACAGATCATAGAGCACACACTAATGCAAAATTTCCTAAATCAACATGCAAACAGTCAAATGCAAAATGCACAATGCATGTATTTTCTTTTCCCTTTCTTAATGTTGATGTATTACAAAAAGAAAGTTGTTATATAACTTTGATTTCGATTTAAAGCGAAAACAAACAAGCTTGTCCAAAATCAAAAGACACCTTAAGATTTACTTGTTTAATCACTGGAAATACATGAAGTCAAACCATAATGAAGAAAGTAAAAAGACTAATCATCTATGGACAGCAAACAAGCTAACTCTTTAGACCAGCAAAATGCCTAACACAGGTTCAGATCTAAGAGGCCAAAGCAAGACTAGTTCACTTTCGTTATGGGAAATTGTAAATGATGTAAGAAATACAAAAGAACAAGTACAATTTCGTTATATAACAGAGGTGGAATGATGGCAAGTAAGGTTGGTTTCAGAACAGGTACAAGACTGGTAACTGGCTGCAAAATCTATAGTGAAAACAGGCAAGAAAAAGGGAGGAAACCCCAAATGCACAAGGCAAAATTGGGCCAACGCAGGTGCTGCACAGCCAGTCTGGCTCTCAGCGCAGGTAGCCCCTTCGGGACCTGCGTTGCAAAACAGGTAGCCTGTGTACTACCTGCTTTGGAAAATGAAAGTTGCGTTTTCTCAGTTTCCGGGTCACAATTTTCTCAAAAATTCACAGTTTTTGCTCAAATCAGAAGCTATCAGTCAAGCACACACTAAGGGATGACAAGGAAGATGAAAAGCTATCACTAAGAGCTTACAAGGATCCTTGTAGATCAGTTCTTCAAATCATGAACATGCTCAGAAATGAGCTAGAGTAGCTGCCCTCTACTTCGCTTTTGATATAGTCAAAAGCTTTTCGATTTGGTACTCTTTTGTTCAGGAAATGAATAGAAAAATATTACAAACAATCAAACAGATACGATCCCCAGTGGAGTCGCCAGTTTGTTGTAGGGAAAAGTATCCGATTCGGATGACCCTATCCCACTCTAAGGGTGATAGTACCTTAGCAACAACTGTAAAGAAAACTACTTAAGGTTTACTTCTTTATGAAAGCAAGAGAGAATGAAGAAATGCACTAACCGTTGCCTTGCGCTTAATGTCGAATCCAAACTCTTCTCTTTGCTGCTTGCTCCCAGCTCCTTGCTCTTTTGCTGGCCCAGCTACAATGAGATCCTGCAAAATAACAAAGAAGGAAACTACAAAAAGCATGCAATCATAACTGATTCAAGGATTAGCATAAATCAAATATACAATTATCACAATACATCATTGAAACAAGTGCATATAGAAGAACCTCAATAGCTTTTATTAATGGAAGAAGTAAAGTTCTGAGAGTGTTACAACCATTGAAGGCCCCAATCCAGCAACACCTCCCAGCAGAAAGAATTTCTCCTCTTCACCTCCTTCAAGCAATCACCCAATAGTTCTATAGTGAAACCAACAGCATATCATTACTTTGCACAAAATTCCAGCCCCCTGAGCTCATAGGAGAGAGCTCAATATATAGATGAATTGAGAAAGGATGAGTCAGCTTGCAACTGATGTGTAGCTGCCTTGTGTCCTCTCTCTCTTCAGTTGATCTTCAGTTCTTGAGTCCACTTGGAGAACCTTGCTTCCACTTGGAGAAACAGAGCCTCTGACTCATCACAAGGCGAAATCCCTGATCGAAGTGTCATTTTTGGAAGATTCCAGAGTAATGACTCAGTGTGCCACTTGTCCCATCTCGCTCAGCGCAGGTGGCCTTTGTTCTACTTGCTTTGCAACGCAGGTACACCATGGAGGAGTTGAGTTTCAGCGCAGAAGCCTAGTGGAGCACCTGCTTTGATTTCAGGATTGCTTGTTTTTGAGTGTTTTCAGGTGGAGAACTGATCTGAGAGGTGTTGGTTTGCTGACTTTGTTCCTCTAGGGGTAGGAACATCATGTTTAGGGACTTTGGATCCCTTGGATTATTGACAATTCATGCCTGATGCTGCAAGGCACAAAATTGTCTATAACAAGGTTGAATCCACTTGGGTCCCTTAGGGTCAGGCATTTATCTTATCTGTTAATGGAATTTGCTGCAATGTTATTCATGAAGATGAGAATGTGCATAGAGAATTTTTCCATGTATATGTGTGTGTGAGTGATGACGATGGTGATGGTGATGGTGATGGTTATCTTTCATTTAAACCAACATTTATTAGATCCTCAATAACTTGATAATAGTATAATCAAATTATTAAGAGAATGCCTTTTAGTCTATATACACACATATTAGCATAGATCCATCTTATTTTCATATCTTTAAAGCACGAAAAAATTAAATCTTTCTCAATAAATCATAAATTTAAATTTAATATGAACTCTATATTAATATTAACATTTAAAAACTAAAAATATAAGATACAAAATTTCCATTTATATGACAGTTAAATAATAAATTTATAAGAGAAATCAATCAATACACTAATTTAATAAAATGATTCTTACATAATATACACATACATGTATTATAGTAAATCGATCCTATATCAAAATCTTTTAAGCAACATGTCAAGAAATTAGCATCTTAAACCATTTTTTTTATTCCTCTCATTGTATGATAAAATTAAAATGAGGATGGATCTTGTATTAATATTCAGAATTTTACGCTATTTAGGGACAATATTTATAAAATTTCTATGTGGAGGACAAAAAACAATAAGTTTTAGAATTAATCAACCAAATATGTTAATGGGATGTGCCTCTTCCTTGTGTTAATAATAAGTTAGCATACATCTTTAATTAAATTGAGTTGTAATCATTTCTTAATTTCTGAATAGTAACAATCTTGGAATTATTAGTTATGTTGGGGTTTAGTCCTAGATTGGTGACAATTTCCCATAATAGAGACCATTTCATTCCAAAATCCTCGATGCTGTGTTTTATTGACCCAATTCCAATGAAGAAAAAATGATTTCTTTCCGGTCAAACGAAATGTTGAAAATAGTGAAGACCATTTTTACTAGCACAACTTGTTTCCTAATAGTGATCTCATTCCAATGAAAATGAGGAATTTTTAAAAGGTTGAAAATATCAAAACAAGTAGTGATCTCATTCCAATGAAAATGAGGAAGTTTTAAAATGTTGAAAATATCGATAATGAACTTTGAACTTTGCCAGCTCTTTAAAAAATATATATAAATAAATGTTGAAAATGGAAAGATGGATCTTACTACCCTAACATGTCTCGCTAGGTATTAATTCATTTTATGAATTCTTTTTCCAATTAAAGAAAAGTGGGAATGAAACATATTAGAATAACATCTCTATTTATAAAAGAAATTAAGAATACTTTATATGATCTTATGTGGACACCTTGTGTCAAACATATTAGAATAACATCTCTATTTATAAGAGAAATTAAGAATATTTTATATGATTTTATTTAGACACGGTATTAACACCATTTAAATGAAAAAAAATATTTTATTAAAAATATGTTGAAATAGAAAAAATAAGTTTGATTATTACAATGTCTCAAAAATTTTCTTCTATTATTATTTGATTATATGGTTAAACAATAAGTTAGGTATAATAAGAATATATAAAAATCATTTATTCACTTTTATTTTTTATTTCTTTTTCCAATTTTTATTTATTTTTATATTTTTATAAGAGTTATAAAAAAATTGGAGTTCTATTTGATTTTTAATTTTAATTCAAAATTCTAGATTCCAATGTTTATTTTTAATTTTTATTTATTAATGGTTTATTTCTTCTCATTTCATAACTAAAAAATTATTTTTAATATTATTATTAGTTAGAATTTTGACCAAATTCTATTCAAACGTTCATTTTAAAATTTATTATCCTTATCATTATCTTCCAACGTTTATATTTGAAATTTGATGCATCTGCTATTTATACCTAATATTAGATCTGTTTTTTCATTTTTCTCCAGATGAACTATATTAGATGGTTCATAGACCTCAATCTAATGATGTGAGTTATTCAAAGATCTGTCTTCCGAATCCATGACATAAAACATTTCAATTGGGGACATGTTTAAAACCAGTGAATGTGTTTGAATCAATCTAATGATGTGAGTTATTCAAAGATCTGTCTTCCAAATCCATAACATAAAACATTTAAATTATCAACATGTTTCAAACCAGTGAATGTGTTTGAACCTAATGATGTGAGTTATTCAAAAGATCCATGACATAAAACATTTAAATCACCAACATAATTAAATGAAGATAACATGATTTAGTAAAGAAAATAAAAATAAAAGAAAATCCCTACAAACTCATAAATTAAGTCAAAGATCAAACAAAATAACTATTATATAAAAAAAAATCCCTACAAACTCATAAATTAAGTCAAAGATCCAAGAAAACAACTATTATATATATATTATATTAAAAAATTAAGAAAAAGAAATTTTTTATTTAAAAAATTATTGAAAATAAAGCCAAAGCGCAGATATCTTATTGACACAGCATCTCTTTTGATATTCGCACATTCCAATAAAAATAGGAATTTTTATTAAAATAGGCCGAATGATAATAGTTTTTTTATTGAATCACGAAACTTGTCTTCATATATGGATCTCGTTTCAATAAATAGTAGTTTTTTTATTTTTTAATTGTGGAAAGTAAAGAAAATGATTTGTACTAGCATAACTTGTCTACGCTTATTGACCCATTTCAATGAAAAAACGGAAATTTAACATAGATTAAGATGAATCTTTCGGATATAACATTTCTCCACTATAAGATGAAACGTGAGGAATCTTGTATCAAGAATGGTTGAAAACAGCACAAATGAATCTTACTGGACCATGTCATTGGATATTATAGCCCATCCCAACGAAAATAGAGATTTTTTTTTTAAAAAACATTGGAATATTGGTCCATATCCAGGAATTTTTATCTAAAAAATTGGTGAAAACAATAGGAACGGGTACCATAATGAAAACATTTATTAATAATTTGTTTTTAAGATATACATAAGGATTTAGAAAAGTTTGTCTTTAAATTAATATTATTCTAGATTTATTTTAATTTCGAAAAGTTTAGAGAAAAGTTTTATTTTGTTGAGAAAAGTTTTGGGCTATAATCACATCAAAATTTATTTGTGGATGTTTTTCTAACCAGTGAGTGTAGTTCATATATATATATTCTCTTCTTACATAAGAATACCATTAGCAAAATCATGGGTTGCTAAAACTTAGAGCCAAAACCTGCCAATGCTAAATTGGCTAGTTTACCTCATTTTTATTTTTATTTTTATTATGAGTTTTATTCATTTGCCTCTCACCACAACTGTTTATTTTAAAGTATTAAATCATCTAAATAAAAATTCGAAAAATATTATAAAAATATGGAAAATAATAAAATAAATATTATTGATATAAGATGACTAAAAATATTAACTTATTTCAAAATAAGTAATTTAAAATATTAAAATAACAAAAATGAGTTTTCCTAACAAAAACATATTACAAAAATTTTGACATAGATATTTTGACACTGAGTAATTTGTTGTTGATGAAGACTTCTGGAGAATTTCGTGTTATGATAGTGGACTTGCCTAACATTTCAAGTGAACCCTTCACCCATCATCAGGGTCTTGGGTGAAGCGTTCACCCCAATTGTTGGGCAAATCCACAATCATAACACACTTAACATTTCAAGTGAACCCTTCACCCATCATCAGGGGCTTGGGTGAAGCGTTCACCCCAAATGGTGGGCAAATCCACGATCATAACACACACTTCTCTATAAGTCTTCATCAACAACATATTTCAAAATGTTAATCTCATTCCCATGAAAAGCTAAAACAAAAAAATAATAATAATAACCAAATTAAATATAAGTAACAATATATGTCTTAAAAATTTGATTTTTTAATTTTTTTTTTTTAAGTAAGTTGAGCTACTGGTTAAAGAATTAAGGTATAATGCATAGGTACAAATGGTTGAGCATTCAGTTAGCTAGCAGTGGGAAACAAAGAGATATACTTCCTTACTATGTCATTATTCAGAATTATCTACGAATCAAAAGGTAAATGTTGTAACGTTATAATTGATAATGGAAGTATTGACAATTGGCATCTATATAGATGGTGGAGAAGTTAAACCTAAAGAAAATAATGAATCCTACTCCATACAATGTGTCATGGTTGTGGAAAGGACATCATATCCTGGTAAATGAACAATGTGAAGTAGAGTTCCAAATTGGGTGCTATAAAGATAAAGTACATTGTGATGTCATGCCCATGAATGTATGTCATGTTCTTTAAGCAGACCTTGGAAATATGATAGAAAATCATTGCATGATGGAAGAAGCAACACATATATTTTTGAAAAGGATGGTGAAGGGCATACGTTTTTTTCATTGAAGGATAAAAGTTTACTAGAGGAGAACAATTCTAAAGTACTACTACTTAGCAAAAAGGACTTTTTGCAAGAAATCAAACATGAGGAGATAAAACTTTGCTTTGATTGGTAGGTCTAAAGTAGTCGTCACAAGTACAAATTTGAATGGTTTTCCCGAGGAAATTAAAAATATGTTGGATGAGCTTCTTGGCATTATAGTTGATGACTTGTCAGATAAATTTCCTCTCATAAGGAGTATGAGTTATCACATAAACTTGATTGTAAGTGTTATCCTTACAAATAAAGTAGCTTATAAGATGCCTCCAAGAGAGAATGAGGATATAAAACGACAAGTTCAAGAATTTTTATATAAGGGTCTCATCTGAGAACGCTTAAGTCCACATGGTATTCCCATAGTATTAACTCTAAAGAAGGAGGGAGGATTGAGGATTGCATCAAATGCAGGGCTATAAACAAAATTACAATCAAATATAGATTCCCCTTACCTCACATTGATGATCTATTAGATTGTTTAAGCGGTGATGGATACTTCTCCAAAATAGATATGAAAAGTGGATATCATCAAATCCAAATTAAGAAAGGGGATGAATGGAAAACAACATCCAAAACTAATAATGAATTGTATGAATGGTTGGTGATTCCTTTTAGATTGACAAACACACTCATTACGTTCATGAGGTTAATAAATAAAGTGTTGGAAGAATTTATAGGTAAATTTGTTATTGTTTACCTATATTATATCCTAATTTATAGTCAATAAAAAAAGAGCATCTAAGGCATGTTAGAATGGTGTTGAGGAAATTGCAATAAGAGAAATTACTGATTAATTTGAAGAAACATATCTTCATGAAAACATAATTATTGTACTTGGGATTTGTGGTGTCAATGAATGCATTGAACATGGATCAGGAGAAGATCTGGGCCATAGTCAATTAGCTTACCACATGGAATGTTTGCGAAGTAAGAAGCTTTCATGGTTTGACAAGTTTCTACAGAAAAAATAAAATTAAGCAACCATTTTATTAGACAAAATATGCTAATAAGAGCTTTGAGTTGTTAAAGAAAAAATCGCAAAGCACTGCCATATTTTTACAATTTTTTCTAGGTTGAGACTGATGCTACTCAGACTGCATTAGGAGCAATTCTATGCCAAGAAGGGAAGCCAATTTCTTCAGCAAAAAACTAAATGAAGAAAAAAAATATTCTTCATATGACAAGGAATTTTATGCTATTATCCAAAACCTAAAAATTTAGAGACACTACCTTATTCCCAAAGAATTTATTCTTTATAGTAATAATCATCCATTGCAAATCATCAACAACCAGACAAAATTAAATTAAAGGCATGTTAAGTGGATTAATTTTTGCAAAAATTTACATTTGTTGTCAAACAAAGAAGTGGGAAATCAAATAAGGTAGTAGATGCATTAAGTCGAATTAATCTAGTCCTACATGAATTTCAAGTGAAGGTTATAGGGTTTGATGATTTCAAAGACATGTATGAAGAAGATCGATATTTCAAGGAAACTTGTGTAGCTTGCAAAAAATATATAACTAGAGGCATAAATCCATGGATAGGCTTTATGATACAAGAAGAATTATTTTTCAAAGCTAGTCGATTATGCATTCCTAAATTTTCAATGAGAGAAAATATGTTAAAAGAAAAACACAGTGGAGGATTATCAAGGCATTTTGGACAAGATAAAACTTTCACCTAGGTACATGTATTTTATTTTTGGAAAGGTATGTAGGCTAACGTTAAAATATTTGTGGAGAGATGTAGAGTATGTAAACATGCCAAAGGAAGAAGTCAAAATATTGGATTATATCATCCCTTACCAATTCTAAACATGTCATGAGACTAGGCCAAAGGAAAAGCAAATCAAGTGGATCAAAGTAAAAGGAGCACTAAGATGCTTATAAGAAAAGGAAGAAGAATTAGGGGGAAAATATGAAAAGAGGAGAGCCACAACAGACCAGTCAAAAGATCCCAGCAACCACTGTAATATTGATGTTCATGTAAAGGATAAGTGTTAAAAATTGCATCCAGAGCTTAACCCTAAGAACAAAAAGAAATATAATAAGAAGAATAATCTCATGAGCATTGATTTGAATAACCATATTGAAAGAATATTGGACATGGATAAGAATATGGTCTATACATCAGTGTAGAAGGACATGAATCTAAGTAGCCTTTAGCAACAGAAAGAGAATGAAAATACCAGGCTCTTCCATATAAAGGTGCATGTTAGAAACACAAATATTTATGCTATATTTGACTTAGGATCACAGGTAAATCTCATTTCATTAGAGATAGTCAACAAATTGGGATTGGAAGTTTGTGATCATCCATGCCCATATCCATTAGGATGTGTAAATAATGATGCAAAGAGATGCAAGTGGGTATGTTATGGGAGTGGTCTTGATGTAGGGAGGAAGGCATATATGCTACCATTTTGAAGTATTGAATGGGGCAGTTCTTAAGTACCCTACGTACGACAAGGAGCTTTATGCCCTAGTGTAAGTTATGAATAAGTGGAAGCACTATCTGATGGGAAAGGAGATAATAATCGACATTGATCACCATCCAGTATAGTACATGTAGGTGTAGATTAATATACATATACCAGGAATTACAAGTGGATGGCATTTCTATCATAGTTCCATTTAATGATCAAGTATAAGAAGGTCAACATAAACAAGTTGGCCAACATGATTTCAAGGCCACTCATATCAAATATCATAGCTTCAAAAAGTATGATGCACATGGAGAAATTCGCCCATGATTCATATAGAGAGGAATATTCAGAGGACGGGGACATCAAGTAGGTGTTTTAGTAGTTGCAAATCCAGAATCATGTGCACAATGGTGACAGTACAATTGACTACCATCTCCACAATAGGTTACTTTATAGCTTGGATAGTCATGTGTTCCTAAAGGTGATAAATTGCAATTGATTAGAGAGGCTCACACCTCTAAGGTTTTAGGGAACTCTGGTGTAGGGAAGATAGTGGCCAGCTTATAAAGGTATGTGTCTTCACCCTATGATGTAATAACATGTAGCTAGGTTGATAATAATATGCATGCTTTTTTGTATTAGTAAGCCTAGTAACAAGAAACATGGTCAATATCATCCCTCACATGTGCCCACTCATGCTTGGGAAAGTATTTCGATGGACTTTGTGGGAGGTTTACTAACAACCAGGAATGGACATGATTAATTGTTTGTGGAAATTGATAGGTTCAGGAAGATGTGTGTTTTGATGCCTTGTAAAAATACCATTAATGGGAAAGTAGTAGGTTAAATTGTTCTTTGGATAGGTACAGGTGCACTTTGGGTTACTAAGGAGCATCATTTTAGACAGGGACACACTATTTCTCATTGCATTTTGGACTGTATTTTGGGATAAGATTGACATGAAGTTAAAGAGGTATATAACATTCTATCCACAAATATATAGACAGACAGAAGTAGCCAATAGGAATTTGGTGCAACTTTTAAGGAAAAGGTGGGAGATCATGCCCATAGGCTCAGTCTACCCACATACTACATGCACATTTACTAAGTTGAGAATGTAGAGAATCGGTGATCCAGACTTACGCAGGAACACAAAGAAATACAAAAATACACATATACACAGAGATGCAACAAAAATAAACCTTCATTTCATTAATATCAAAGAAATGAAATATGCTTACATACAAAAATGGAAATAAACCACCTCAGTGGATGGTAGCTTATCTCTGACAAAATATGTGGTAGCTACATGCCTCTGAACTTTGTTACAATGAGACTCAAAGACCTATTTATTATGGAGAAATAATGGAAAGCTCTAAAAATCAAAAAACCTAACCCTAGGAGATGAAGTGACAAAACTATGGGCCTCGTTTTGGTAAATTGGTACATCAAATTCCTGTGGTCGTAACTTTGACATATGATCTCCGTTTGACGTGAACAATACCTCATTAGAAAGATCTATTCAAGGAATACAACTTTTGACTGCAAGCATAATTGAAAGTCTAATGTTTGTCTGTTCTCCTAAAAAACGTCGTTTAGGGCCTTGTTGACATGGCGAATTTTCGCTATACCAACAAGAGGAACTAACCTGATCACAGACCCCAATTAGATCTACTTTCGTTTGGGATGGATAGCTCCAACAGGTTTTAAAGGATCTCGTAAACTGTTAAAGGTGTTGAGAGATTGCTTCCTTAAGGAAGACTTCAATTGAATCAACAAAAGAAACAGCTAACCTATATGTATCAAATCCTATCTACACTACTTCTCACTACTTAAGCTAGTCCTAACTATCCTAATCTATCCTACAGGAGCATAATAGAAAGAGGTTAAACATCATATGTAGATTCCAAGTCCAAATGAATCAATTACTGGTTCAATAAGAACAAGGTTGTATTAAATCCTAATTGCAATCCAATTACTTATACACGAATATACATTCCTTTCCTTACAAATAACACTTGCAACTGATGTTTAACAAAGTCTCGAATCAACAACCTTTCATGAATTAACAATGCTATTGAATTATATTCAAATAACCAGGAATAACCATGAACTGCTTATTATCAATATGCACAAAGCAAATCACATTTATCTTTATGCCAGTAGCAACAAATTGATTCTAAACATATGAGAGAAAAGGAAAATGAAACTA
Organism: Pinus tabuliformis; assembly: GCA_031772625.1. NCBI lineage: Eukaryota > Viridiplantae > Streptophyta > Pinopsida > Pinales > Pinaceae > Pinus > Pinus tabuliformis. The sequence continues at coordinate 1,253,634,141 of CM062818.1, read as the reverse complement.
AAACAATGGGCTCCTTCTTGAACCAAACAGACTTCCTTATTCACAGTAATTCAAAGTTGTTCTCCTCAAACCAAAAAGCCCTCCTCTCCTATTCGGAGGTAATACTTACGCCACTGGAAATGACTCTCAGTATTCTCGTAACCTTTCGCCTTCCCCTTGTTCTTTTTAATATATAGATCAAAATACATAGACGTAGAACAATTGGTGTCACTACTGACACGTAGAAGGCATATCTGCTGGAGTGCTTCCTTTCCTGGGGAAATGAATTGATGTTGATTAGAAGAGGATGACTATGTGTCATCTCTTCATGATGAAACCTAGGACAATTTCGCTTTTGGAATACACAGGCAACACGTGGAAACCTGACCGAGAACGCCTAAGGCTGCATCTTTAAATGGAACAAATCTGCATATATGGACCTTCCAGATCTGCTCATGCGTTTCTTTTACTCCTCGCCTGCCGAGATAATAGACATCAGCTATGCCTATGAAAATATGATAGAAATGCTTAAAAAACATAAGCCTTGCCTTCATTAAACGTTTATAACATTAACAGGAACAAATGTGAAAGAATCGACCCCTGTTTTTTTAATTCATGCATTGATTAAGCCCCGCAAGCGTAAACTCGATTTACATGGAAAATCATTGCATAACACAAACCCAGATCCAAAATCCGGACTTGAAATATTATAGATGGGAACCCATACCCTATCGGGTCTGCAATATGGGATTTTCCATTAAAGACTACGACCACAACATTTTATCAAATACACAGGAAAACACTGGAAAACCTACAGCTGAGCCATAAGGCCAGACTTCAAATGATATATACTCGGGCCTATAGTTATCATCGGGTCTGCCACATCGCATCGCAATGCTCCAATGGCGAGTGAATGGACCTTGGGTTTCATCGAAGCTCGATTGCGATATGCGATGGGGCTCTGGACCCGAAATATATATGATGTGGTTAATAATGCCATCAGGTCTGGAAGACAGGTGCGTCTTATATATATATATATATATATATATATATATATATATATATATATATATATATATATATATATATATATATATATATATATATATATATATATATATATAGTTAATAATGCCATCGGGTCCAGTGCCTTATGGTATGCATTGTGTTGATTACGATAAGCGGAGAAAGGGTGATTTACGCATGTTTGTGAAGCATTTCCATTGTAAAGAGTTATAATGGAAATAAAGGTGCAATAGAAGGTTTTTGAGGGTTGAAAAGGTCTTGATGGAGGATATGAATGAAGGGATGGAAAGGGTTATAGATGAATCATGCAGTAGATATTTATAAAGGGGTATTAACCATTAAAAATTGGGGATTTGACTTGGCACAGAGTTTAGATCCTTGGGATAAAAGAAAATCATTCAGAGAAGTGAAAGATCAAACTTCTAGGGGACCCATTTAAATTTGCTACCAGAGCATGTTTAAATAGGGTGGTGGTTGTGGCCACAAAAAACGACAAACTGCTGGGTGAACCAGTTATCTCTGTTTCCAAATAAACCTTGGATCAATAGAACATCAGGGTGTTAAGATAAAATTTAAATGCAAACTATACAGATGGGTAGGCATGGGTTCCACTTCAACATTAATTGCTTCAAGTGGCATAAAGACAAATAGCTTCTACTTACTGATATGGTTTTGACAGGCATTCTCCTATGGTAGTATTATGGGATTTATTGACCATCCTTTACTTGTTTCCTACTTTCAAAATCCTTTCATGGCCATCACTAGTCTGTCAATACCTATTTTAGGTGTGTACCTCAGCTCTTTATCGCTCATCAAACTTGATTTAGATATGTTTATCTGCACTTTGTATAAGAATTTCAGTGCTATATTTTCATATGATTGAATGGGGTGCAGTCATGGATCATGACATATTTTTAAACCGCTTAAGCAAGGTTGGGCTTGTTGTGTCAACCAGTACTTTGAGCCCAGCAACAGTCCTTACTCTAACCGGCTTCCCAAACAACCTGTCCTTCCAGATTGGCACAAGGACTTGACATTTCATTTTCTTTTAAATAAGTCCTTCCAATTTCAGGGATAAGGACTAGAGCACATTTGGATTTGCCATAGGGTGTACGACGGTGAGCTTAGCCCATGAAATGAGGTATACTTGTAGATGACAAGTATTGGAGAATTTAGTGTGGTGGATGGGACTAATGGAGAATAACTGCAAACCTTACAGGCAAGTATAGGCTAGGTCTGAGTGGGATTTATTCAAAATGCAGCGTTCCTCCATGCCAGTCCAGCTGTAGTTACACATTTTTTGTTTTATAAAGAAGCCCCTACATGCTCTAGGTATCCAAGTTATCAACAGATCTTGCCCAGTTCCCAACAGATTCTAATGAGTGGCTTCACTTTGAATTCCACCTCTGATTTTCCAGTTGTCATGGGCTCATTGAAAATTTGTTTGATTTGCAAGGTAATGATGGATTTAGGATCAGCAGACTCATCAGCAGGTTAATGAAGGAGGAAAAAGCTGAAGGTGGCGAATGGGGCAATATGAAAAAGGTAAAAATGAGACTGGAGGACCGAAATCAGTTGGCTAAAAAGGAATGCAATTCAAAACAGAAGGAAAATAAACTTTGCAGAAAAACAATAAAGGAAAAGATAGGAATGTAATTAAACTAACAACAAAAATAAAATGAATTCTAACCTACTCAGGAGATAACCAATATGTGGTGGCTACTGGAAATATCTCTTCAGATGTTGGCCATTAACGTGGAGTTTTTCAGTTTATCCCTGTAAAGTTTTCAACCTATAAGTTCCTTGACCAATTTTTTCCACAACTTGGAGTGGGCCCAGCCATAAGTGTTGGAATTTCATGTGTTTACCTTTTGGCTCATTCAACTTGTCCCATTTCAGGACTAGCTCTCCTACTTGGTAATCTTTATCTCCTACCAGATGGTGATCAAACCATCTCTTCACAATCATTTGGTGATTTCTGAATTTATTTCTGGCTTTATCTCTCAATTCCTCCAACCTCATCAGTTGGTTGATCCTCTCTTGAAGTAAGGCTGAAGGGGTTCCTCTTGAAGCTTGGGAGAGCTGTAGAGAGCGAAGGGTAATGTTGGAAGGCAAGATGGCTTCCTGTCCATAGACGAGGAAGTATGGGGAGTTTCCCAAGTCCACTTTTGGGGTGATCCTATCAGCCCAAAGGGCATTTGTTAGAGCATTGTGCCAATTCCTCTGGTTGTCAGTGACATATTTATGGATTATGCGGATGAGATTTTTATTCGAGGACTCTACAACTCCATTTCCCTGGGGGTAATAGTTTGATGCATACCTTATGTGAATTGATTTATCAATAGCATATTCAGTCAATTTCAGTGATGAAAAGTAAGAACCATTATCAAATATGAGAGCGTCAGGGATGCCAAACCTGTTGATAATAAATTTCTCAACAAATGATATTACCTCGTCTTCGTTTACCTTCCGAAGCAGGATGGCTTCGGTCCATCTGGTGAAGTAGTCAGTTGCCATGAGTATATACTTATGCTGCTGTGAAGAATTTGGAGTGATCTCACCTATGACTTCTAGGCCCCATTGCTGGAACGGACGATAAATCATAACAGGCCCGAGGGAAACAACTGGCTTTCTTTCTCGTCCTGCAGTGGTTTGACACACCTTGCATTTGCGAGAGTAGGCATGTGAGTATCTGAACACTATGGGCCAATAATATCCAGCTCTTAATATTTTGTGAGTAGTGGTCTCTCCACCGTAGTGACCACCTGCTGGGTCATCGTGCATTTCTTTCAAGACATGATCAGCATCATCCTTTTCCAAACACCTCAGCCAGATTCCATCATAATTTTTTTCTATATAATGTGTCATTGGCCAAGTGATACTGATTAGATTTCAACCTGAGTGCACTCCTTTGTGATGCATCCATGTTTTGAGGACATGATCCTCGTGTTAGATAGAAACATATGACGTAATACCATGACTCAGGATCCAAAAGGGATTCTGACACTTCACATTCATATATTACCATCTCATTAATCCATAGGGGCTCCTCCCTGAGTTCTACTTCTTCGTTTTGCATGCTCTGTGCTTCTGGTTCTTTGGATGCCCCTTCTTTATCCACCAAGGCTTCTACTGCTAGCCTACACAATCCCTACCCTCGAACTATCTTTGCTAGCTTAATCTCGAGGTCGAATTCTTGAAGTGCGGTTATCCAATTTCCTCTCCGTTCACCCATTTCTTTCTACACGAAGAGGGCTCTTACAACAGGATGGGGAATGATTACTTTAGTCCTGGCCTTTAATAAATAAGGGTGAAAGTGTTTTACGGCTTTAAAAACCACAAAGCCTTGTTTCTCCACGTCTGGGTAGTTCAGTTCTGCTCCTTGAAGATTAGAGCTCATATAAGAAATAGGGACTTCGTTGCCATCATCATTTTTTTGAGTGAGGATTGTAGCATATGAAACATCAGAAGCAAAAGTGTACAAGAAGAATTCCTTGCCGAAATTGGGGCTGACCAATGCAGGAGATTTTGTGATGGCCTCCTTGATTTGCTAAAATGATTTCTTAGTTTCATCGCTTCACTTATACACAACGTCCTTTTTCATCATTAGCTGCATAGGGTGCACTATTTCTACAAAACCTGAAACAAATTTCCTAACTAAATTAATTTTCCCGAAGAAAGATTGCATTGCCTTTTTATTTTGCAGGGGGTTGTATTCTCATGATAGTCTCTATTCTTTCAGGATCAATAGCACTCCCTTCTTTAGAGAGGATATGACCTATTAGTTTCCCTTCTGTAACTGCGAAGACGCTCTTCTTGGGATTCAACGATATTCTGTATCTTCGGCATCTTTCGAAAATCTGTTTCAAGTGATAAATATGATCCCTTTTATGGTATGAATACATAGTGATGTCATCCATGAAAACCACTACTGATCTGTTAATCAACCCTTGGAAAGCTATGTCCATAGCTCTCTGGAATGTGGCGCCCACATTAATAAGTCCAAAAGGCATTTTATGATATGCGTAAGTGCCCCATTTAGTGTTGAAGGTTGTCTTAAGATGATCCCCTTTAGACACCAACACTTGGTTGTATCCTGGAAACCCATCTAATAGGGACAACATTTCAGACCTAGAAACGCACTGAAGAATGTGTTCCATAGAAGGAACAGGATAGTTATCCTTTTGCAATGCTTTGTTTAGGTTTTTGAAATAAATACACAGCCTGATGTCCCCATTTTTTTTCTTACCAGCACAAGATTGGCTAGCCAGTGGGTGTGTCTAATCGGAAAGATGATTTTAGCATCTAGCATTTCGTTTAATTCTTTCTTCACCAGCGGTTCTAGGCTTGGATGCATCTTGCGAAGCTTTTGTTGGTAGGGCTTAGCCTCCTTTTCCAAAGGAATTACATGTTGCATAACGATAGTATCAAAGGTTTTTAAGTCACCATATGTCCATGCAAAGACGTCCTTGTATTCTTTAAATAGCTTGACAAATGCAACCTTCTCTTGTGGACAACACCCCAAGCCCAAATTGACATTTTTTGGGTCTTCTTTGGTTCTAAGGTTGACTGATTTGTACTTCATGGATGAGCTATGCGTTTTGCAATTAGTTGGCTTTTTGAATTTATCATACAGGTCATACAGGTGCTCCATCTTGAAAAATGACTTGGAAATTGTATTGAACTGATCTATTTACTCACCTTCCATCTCATTCATAAGCCTGTCATGCTCTTTTTGATTGATGACTGCATACTTGAATTTCTTCTCGCAGTGCAATAGCTCCAGGATTTTCTCATCATCTTTGAAAACCTGCCATTTTGAGATGTTATCAGGCACGGATGGTCTGAAAAATCAACTCAACATAACATTTATTCTTCTTTAATCTAAAATCAGGCAAACGTTTTGCAGCCATACTAGTCATCAGATTGGCATCTTGGTTTTGTCCTCGAGGTATGTATGAGATATTAAAGGAATAAAAATTGTCGATTAAGTTCCATACCTCATGTTAGTATCTTACCAGGTGTGGCGAATTGCAGTGTATCCTCTTCCTTACCCGGTCCACAATTATCTGAGAGTCACCAAAAACTTTAAGATTTTTTACCTTCATATCAATGGCTTTTTCAGGCCCTGCAGCAAGCCTTCATATTCTGCCATGTTGTTGGTGCACGCGAACTCCAACTGGCTGGCCATCAAATGTTGGACTACAGGGGAGAGCTTTCAATTGTGCATTTATTGGAGTTTCTTCAATTGTTTCAGCATGGAATTCTCCAAAACAGGTTTCCATGGCACAAACATTGAAACTATAATTCCCAAGGATAGAGTTGGTAAACATTACAGGTTCATTGGGGCCGTTTAATTCCGTCACCACATACTTCATGTATCTTTCTTGATCAAATCTCAGCATACCACCTTTTCCCTTCTAAGGCAGCAAGAGATGGGACCAATCAATTGAGAAATATCCATTCAGTTTTGCTGACCAATCCCTACTAAGCAACATTCCATAAGCCTCGGGTATGTCGACTAAAACTATATCAATGACTTGTGTGTACTGTGGTTTAGTAGTCATCTGAAGCAATACATCTTTTAATTCCCCAATTACTTTCACATTTTTCCTATCTAATTGCATGATTCGAGTTCTAGTTTTCTCAGGTATCACATGAAGTCTTTTAGCGACAGCGTAAGGCATCACAGTGGACGAGGCACCTGAGTCTACCAAGAAATTGTGTACATTCATGTTGAATATTTCAAATGTGATAAGGAAAGGGGGAGTCATGGATTTTGATTTCCTTCCTATCATGGCTACACTAACATCTTGCGGGTTTCGATTCATTTCTAATAGGGTGGCTTCCATGGCTGCTGGCTTTCGGGTTGTACTGGGAGTACTAATAGGTCTAGAGACCAACTTCTGGGTTTGGCTGCTCAGAATGGTGGGAGGTTTGCAATTCCGTTCATTCATAGATTTTAAGAGAAGATATCTCTGCTATGTTAACTTTAACAAATCAAAATACGTGATATTAGCTCGAGATTTCTTAAGATCATCCACAATATTGTAATCAATTTTATAAACAGGATAGGGCAGAGTAAACATACTGGTTTTTCCATTCTTAGGTGGGACTTTACCATTGTGAGTTGCCTTCATTGCATTTGGAGATGCATTTTCTTTCTCTGGATGGTTTGAAACTGGGGTATTCTTGGAATGACCACTAAGTTTATTCCTCTCAGCAAGAACCTTGAGAGCGGATGCCTTCAAAAGGCGAACATATTTCTTTGTCTGGTTTATGGGCTTCATTACACCCGCAAGTGGCCCTTTACTTCGTGTATGGATTTCATTAGTGTGGATTTCTGCCATACTATCTCCTTTGTCATCATTGTTCTCATTTGTGTAGAAATCCCACAGTACATTGATTTGAGATTCTTCATCCAAGGGCTCTTCTACTTGATATTCTTCCTCATTTTCTTGTTCTGGCTCTAGCTCCACTATAGGTTCTTCTTAGTTAAGGAGCAATCTGATAAGAGCCAACTCTTCTGTATTTAAATTCCCTTCATTGGGTGGAGCAGGCAGTGCAATTTGACCATGACCACCTTCTATCTTCTTACGATTAAAAGGTTTGAAAGATTTTCTGTTGTTATACTCTCCTCCACTCCCACTTGCACTCTCTCCAAAATTCCTTTTCATATCGATGACTATGTTTTTCAACTTCTTAATTATCCAATGCAAACCTTCTACATCTATGGTATCCTTTTCTTTGATTTCAGCCCCTTTGTTATCACTCCCATTATTCTTTTTGGATGCTTGAGAGACTTTCTTTTCTCTGGTTGTATGATCACATGTTGTGAGACTGATCATTTCATTCTCGACTTTTACTACTTCATGGATACCACCCTGTAAGGTTTGTGCGTTACTCCTTTTGACCCACATCGCAGTAGGGACAGGGAGAGCAGTGATGAAGAATTCCATGAGCACCTCCTCAGTAGGTCTAGCATTAGGCAAGATTCTATTGAACAAGGTGTTGAACTAGATGTTAAAATCCTTGACCTTTTCTTTGGTTTCCATTTTCAAACAGGATAGTTCTAGAACTAAGGCCACATGGGTTTTGTCATCACCATACTTGTCTAAAAAGGCCTGTTGGAAGGTAGCCCAAAAGGTGATTGATCCTGTTCTCAAGCTAAAGTACCATGTGGAAGTCGCACCAATCAGGGTAAAAGGGAATAGGCGACATACTATATCTTCATCAGCTACCCCCAACATGCGCACGGCTAAGAAGAAAGAGTGAATATGGTTATCAACAGTGTCTCCCTTCTCAGGGTCAAATTTAGGCAGTACTCTTTCTACATTCTTGGGTAAGGGATGCTACTGCCCAGGTACCACTACAGCATCCTGAGCAAGACAGGGAGGAAGTGATCCCAGAGGAGGTGGAAGTTGATTCCCACCCGGTTGAAGCTGGTTCCCACCTGGAAGAGGAACGTCAGCCATATTTTGGATAGGGATGTTCTGGTTGAAGGTTTATTTGAGGCTTTCTTTATTAGGATTTCCCAAATTGGGCCAGGGATTACCTTCAGAGAGTGGATCTTCAGGAATTTCTTCCCAGGGAGTGTCGATACCTTGCAAGGACTCTAGCACAATACCTTCAAGAGGTGGGGCTGTAGATGTCTCTTCATTTATAGAATAGATCCTTGGCTTTTTTTTAGTTGTCGAAGGTAAAGAGTGAAAGATGGGGAGTTTAGAGATAGAACAACCATAAGCCCGGTTAAGTACTCTGACTGGTTGTTCCTGAGTGATAGGATACTCCCACAGTGTCTCCTCTTCAAAATGAGGCTTTTCCAAATGGGAGGAAGTATATTTTCAACCTTTACAATCCATGCATTAATCTTTTCGAATCCGTGACATTTATAGATGAAATCATAAAAAGCTTTGGATGATGGTTCAAGCCTTCCTTCTAGTGCCAATTTGTTGACATGGCAAATTTTCGCTATACCAACACGAGGAACTAAACTGATCACAGACCCCAATTAGATCTGCTTTCATTTGGGATGGCTAGCTCCAACGGGTTTTAAAGGATCTCGTAAATTGTTAAAGGTGTTGAGAGATTGCTTCCTTGAGGAAGACTTCAATTGAATCAACAAAAGAAACAACTAACCTATATGAATCAAATCTTATCTACACTACTTCTCACTACTTAAGCTAGTCCTAACTATCCTAATCTATCCTGTAGGAGCATAACAGAAAGATGTTAAACATCATATATAGATTCCAAGTCCAAATGAATCAATTACTAGTTCAATAAGAACAAGGCTGTATTAAATCCTAAGTGCAATCCAATTACTTATACATGAATATACATTCCTTTCCTTACAAATAACACTTGCAACTGATGTTTAACAAAGTCTTGAATCAACAACCTTTCATGAATTAACAATGCTATTGAATTATATTCAAATAACCAGGAATAACCATGAACTACTTGTTATCAATATTCACAAAACAAATCACATTTATCTTTATTACAGCAACAACAAATTGATTCTAAACATATGAGAGAAAAGGAAAACAAATCTGAAACAACAGGCTCCTTCTTGAACCAAACAAACTTCTTTATTCACAATAATTCAAAGTTTTTCTCCTCAAATCAAAAAGCCCTCCTCTCCTATCGGGAGGTAATACTTATGCCACTAGAAATGACTCTCAGTCTTCCCCTAACCTTTCACCTTCCCCTTGTTCTTTTCAATATACAGATTAGAATACATAGACGTAGAACAATCGGTGTCACTGCTGACACATAGAAGGCATATCTGCTGGAGCACTTCCTTTCCTGGGGAAATGAACCAATGTTGATTAGAAGAGGATGACTATGTGTCATCTCTTCATGATGAAATCTGGGACAATTTCACTTTCGGAATACACAGGAAACGCATGGAAACCTGACCGAGAACGCCTAAGGCTACATCTTTAAATGGAACACATCCACATATATGGACCCTTTGGATCTGCTCATGCATTTCTTTTACTCCTCGCCTACCGAGATAACAGACATCAGCTATGCCTATGAAAATATGATATAAATGCTTAAAAAACATAAGCCTTTCCTTCATTAAACATTTATAACATTAACAGGAACAAATGTGAAAGAATCGACCCCTTGTTTTTTTAATTCACACATTGATTAAGCCTCGCAAGTGTAAACTCGATTTACATGGAAAATCATCGTATAAAATAGAACCAGATCCAAAATTTGGACTTGAAATATTATAGACGAGAACCCATACCCTATCGGGTCCGCCATATGGGATTTTCCATTAAAGACTGTGACCACAACATTTTATCGAATACACAGGAAAACACAAGAAAACCCATGGCCGAGCCATAAGGCTAGACTTCAAATGATATATACCTGGGCCTATAGTGTTACACAAAATATTGTCACCATGACTTTCTATAGTCAGTGTGAGTCTATCACCACTCATACTGTCCTCCTTTGCAAGTCTCAAACCTCAGATCTTCATGTCAAGCATTAAAAATGAGAGAAAGTCTTTGAAAATCTTTAAAACTCTGGTTCCGCACCTTCTATTACCATTACCTGTGGTCCCGCACCCCTTGGTCATGTTACCTGCAGACCTGCCCACTCTGTCTCTAAAGGAGTGGGTGTGGACCCTTGTAAAAGTCAGAAAGGCGCAATTTTATTCTTAAAAACTCACTTTGGGTTAATTCCGGACGCTTCTGGAAGGAATCTTGACGTGGTTAGTTTTCTCCTAGGTGGTTCATGCATCCCATAACTAAAGGAGCTAACCCCTTGATGAGAGGAGCTTATCCCTTTGAAGGAGGTCTCTATCCCTTTGAAGGTGGACCTATTAACTTCCCTCCTCTGCTCTATAAATTGAGGCATTGGGCTGGTTGCTAGAGAGGTTGAAAGCTGAACATTTTTGAGGGTAAATGTTGTTGGAATTGAGACTTCCTAGTTAAGCTTGAGAGGAGAGATTACATACATTTTGGCTTCATTGGGAAGAGAGTGAAACTTGTCAAATTATTGGAGATTCTTGCTGGACCCTAGGAGGAGCTTGTACAACATCAAGGCACCAAGGTTGTAAAGTTCTTCTTTGATTAAAGTTAATACAATCAGATTCATTTTTCTCAACAAATTGTCTTATATGGTTTATTTCATGAATTCCTTGATCATCATGATAAATATGGTTTATTATATTGGATTTTATTTGATATGTGTGCCTGTTTGTGTTTGCAGATTCTTTAAAAGGGAGCTCATTTGGATCAACGGAGCGTCGCCTCCACAAACTAGCACTGGACCTGAGGTAGGCCTAAAACATCTTTTAGCCTTTATTTATAAATCGCATATTTGGAGAAAGATAGAATTTGTTTGGTTAGCTTGTCGCTAGATATCCATAGATACTAGGGAGGTCGATCTTTTCCGCAAGAACAACTTATCCGCCCGACAAAATGGCGACTCCACTCGGGACTTGAATTTTTTGGTTTTTGCCTTTTCTTTCACTTTGACTCGAGAAACTGTTTCTCTGTTTCTCTATTTCTGGTTTTTTCTTGCTGTGTGGGATTGAGTAGGTTCTTTAGATCTTGAATTTTTTTTGTTTTTCACACTTTTGGAAGAGGACCGCACCCTCTGTTTGTAACACAGTGTGGACATCCCCGCACTTTTGCTTTACACACAGAGCAATACCGCACCTGGTTGTACTGGGATCCTACGGACCCTGTCAAAATTTTGAAAAATTTAAAATTTTCTCATTCAGTCAACTTAGGATTTGTTTATATGTTTTAGCCTCTGCCCAGATCTGCACATGTCTTGTCAGAAACTTTTCGTAGGTTAATTCCATTGGCATTTAGGTTTTAGGTGAATTTCTAGAATTTTTGTGTGCCTGGCTTGATTTTCGTTTGGTCTTTGTAGTAACTCAGAGCTTAGAAGCCTTAGAAACCTCAGATCACCCTGGTTTTTACTGGTCTTCTTATGAGTCTGACCGATTTGTAAAATCTACCTTTGTTGAGGAATACATCTCGTTTTTCTCTTTGCAAAGCTTCGAAAGAACTTGTTTTGAAAGTTTTGGATTTGAATTTTAAAAAAGAAAACAAAAGCTGGTTGTTTTTTGATTAATTTGTGATTCTGGACAAATTAGTCCTTAGTTTTCTCATAACTAAGTAAAACATCCTTGAAAAGAAATTTTGTAAGCTTTTACTTCAATTAGTTTTTTAGAATTTATAGATCTCAAGATTAGATTTTTCAATAGTTTTGAGTGTTTTATAAAAATTAAAAAAAAATCTATTTTGAAAAATTTGTGTTTGTAGTATTTGAGTGTTTGAAAAGAAAGGGAAATTTTCGTGAGCATAACTAGTTGTCTCGTTTTTTAGTTTATTGGAAAAGACAAAAAGTTCTTCTTTTCATTTGATTGTTAAGGAAAGATTTGTTTTTACAAGCATTTGCATTCTCAACTCTTTCTTTAGCTAGAAGTTCATTGAAGAAAAAGGATTGTTTATCATCTTAAGTGCATTTTTAGTGATTTGGAGTCGAGTCTTCACACCATAAAGTTTCATCTCCGCACCTTTTGACTTAAGAAAAAACCAATAAAAATAACGCTTAAAGTAAAATCTATCTAGTAATATTTTTATTTCTAGGGCTCTTTATCACCAACATAGCTTAGGCTAGTATCTTGGAGTAGGGAGTAATTAACTCTCCAAGATAGAAAAAAAAACAAGTAGTTGTATCTTGCGATAGGAGATAAATTCCAATTGTTACATCTATGCTCTGGGAAGCTCCTCTTAAAGGAGTCAAGCACGAGATTGTGTCCGAACCAGTGGGGTAATCAATCCTTCCTTATTGGGAATGATACAAGATATACACGTATTAAAAACGGTAAACCTCGGATTAACCATTGTCGAGGAGCCTGGGGCCACTTGTTGGTAAACCTTGGATTATGTCAAGGATCCTTCAAGGGGATTGAGCTTGCTACTCTGCCCTTGTGTGTGTATCGGATCACAAACTATTCCCCCAGGTATATTTGTTTCTGTTGGTAACCATAGTGACCATATTCTATAGGATTCTTTCCTAAGGTGACGGTGGAGGGAAGATCCCACTGTACCTAGAGCAGACGTCGGCTAGACTCACTTGGATTTTTTGGGGGGTTCTCTTCACTCGAGACGGTTTAGTGGAGAAACTTGTGCCAGTCTATTCATTAAGCAGGTTTCTCGGGTAACCGTTCCAACTGCCATTTCTGTATTGAATTCTGCGATGTTGGATTTCATCACCAACTAGTGTTTTCGGTATGGAAAGTTACTGTTTGTGTGTGGTTTGACCTCCTAGATTCTTTAGGCGTGTGATTCAAAATTGTTTGGTTCTTTAGAGACTTTATGGTTTTCATTGAGATTTTTCTTTGTTTGCATGTGAAGTAATTAAAATATTTAATCGTGGCTGAATTACCGAGGAAGTCCCGTAGACTTCGGGGCCAGCCTCCTGAGTTTTCACCAAGCCAGCTTGAAGGGCTACGAGCCCTTGTAACTCCCAGTGACAGTAGAGATGGGTCACCTGAAGAAGGAGAGTCTTCTTTAGTTGTACATCCTGATTATCAAGTGCAAGCACCAGAGTATATTATTGAACCTGTTTCTTTTTCCGAAGTTACTGGTAGTTTTTCTTCTACTAGTGAATTAGCTGAGGAACTTGAAATATCTGAACCTGAAACTGAACCTGCTGCTACTCCATCATTAGGATTTGCCTCTCCAACTTCCAGTGGTCCTGATTCTCCCAGGGTAGAAAGAGTCATTACCCAAAATATTCCTTCTGGACTTATTGCTATTGAAGAACTTGTTACTTCGGAAGAAGGTATACCTATCCCTGAAAATCAACCAGCTATAGAACCTAGGGAGCATGAATCGATCTTTTATAGTCCACCTAGGAGGGACGCTTGGTATCTTTCATTGACCAATTTTTTGGAAAACCCGGGACTAATTTTTTCACCACCTCGCATTCCTTTTCATCCAACACCTAGGGGTTATTATCCTCCTTTGAATATGTCGAGACAGTCATCCATGTTTTCTCAATCTCCAGAAACATTTTTATATGGCGGTCCTTCTACTCCCTCTGGGTATCGGTCACTTACTGGTACTTTTTTGGGAGCATCTCCTCAACCTGTTGAACAAGGGTTATTAACTGGTAATAATGGAACTAAGCCATTGAGTGTAGAAAATATTCTTATGATGTCAGGTACCATTCCAAATCTGCAACCTCAAGGTGGCCAGTTACCGCCTGGGGGGCAGCCTCAAGGTCCTCAATTATCACCTGGGGGGCAACCTCAAGGTACCCAATTACCGGCTGGGGGGGCAACCTCAAGGATAGTACATACCTACGGGACAGTACATTCCTCAAGGTCAACCCCAGACTTAGTATGTAGCTCAAGGTCAACCCCAGTATCAATATGTACCTCAAGGTCAACCCCAATATCAATACGCGCCTCAAGGTTATCAACCTCAAGGTCAGTACCCAACCCAAGGTTTCCAACCACCTTTCGGTCAATAATTTGTCCAAGGAACTGGAAATGTACCTTTGAATTATCAACCCTACCCTCAACCTGGTTATGGTCCCCAATATGCTCAACCTTCTATGGGTCCATACCCCGGAATGAACTTAGTGTGGGATCCATCTCAATCTCAACAGATCTTACAACCAAATGTGCAGTTGTCATCTCAATCTGGACAACCCTTGGTTTCTGGTTCAACCCAGCAACCTGTTCAACCTACTATTCAAACTTCTGCACCTTATGTAGTTTCTCAGCCTGGGCCTAGTTCGCCTCGAACTTCGCCTCAAACGACTGCTGCAACTGCTGCAACATCTGTTCCATCTACCCCACCTACTTCTGGAGTATCGACAACTCTGGTTTCTACCATTCCTGCATCAATTCCTCAAGCATATTTACCTCAGTCTGGACCCACAATTCAGACTTCGGTTCAAATGCCTGTAGGAGAACCTCGTCCAAGTGTGGTTGTCACAAGTCAACCTCAATTTACTTATCTACTGTACTAGGGATAGTACCAATTCGGTCCTGCTGTGCAAAACCCAGTCTATCAGTATCAACCATACCCTGGATATAATTATCAGCAACCTCAACAACCCCAGTATGGTCCAGTTAATCCTGGTTTTCCGGGAGGATATAATATCCCAAATGTAATTCTAATTCCTATTTATCCTAGATATCCTCCTCCCGGGGCTAGTCTTATGAACCAGAGTTTTAGAGACCCTAATCGTCAGTTACCATTCATTGCAACTTTGGGCTTGCCTGATTTGTCGCGCCTTACGAACGATCTGATTAATTATCTTCCGTTTTGGCCACCAATGCCGAATAAGTTTCCTAGTGATATTCCTATGTTTGAAGAAAAATCAGGAGAGGATCCGTCGAACCATGTGATGACTTATCACCTCTGGTGTGCATCTAATTCCATTTCATATGATTCAATTCATTTACGACTTTTTCAACGCACTCTAATTGGTCTTGCGGCCAAGTGGTACATTGAGTTACCACGAGCCACTTTTTATAATTTTAGTCAGCTAGCTACTTCGTTTTTAACTCATTTTCAGTTGCTTGTCAGATATGACAATGGCAAAGAATTATTAACTTCATTAAAACAGCCAACGTCCACTTACATTTCAGATCACATTCATGAATGGAGACGTCAACGACGTTTAGTGAAAGTTTTTATCCCGGATCAAATCTTAGCAGAATGGTTTGTCAAATATTTATTACCTAAAATCACTGAGGATGTAGCTAAGGCAGGAGTCGTTACTGAAGAGCAAGTAATTGCTCAAGATCAGTACCTTGGCCTCGTTTATATGCATTCGGGTATGTTACACGAGAAAATCCCCCATCTTCCTAAACAAAATCAAATAACTGCAGCTCCTTCAGGGTCTCATGCCGTTGATGGTATGATTGGTACAGTTAATACCAAAAGTAAGAAGAAATCTTCCAAGAATTCTTCTCCTATCATAACTTTACCAGATTCCCCGATAGGAGATTCTTCCACGGAAATTTCTGTCGATATTCATGTTGTAGAGTCATCTACGGCCAAATCAAAATCCGGTAGTAAGAAGAAAGGGAAGAAGAAAAATAAAACAGATAAAAATTCGAAAGAGAAACCAGAAAAAACGGAATCTACTGATGAGAAACGCAAACCTCATTATCCTTGTCTCATTTGTGACGAAGAGCATTTTACAAGAGACTGCCCTCATCGCGCCAAGGTTACAAAAATCGTCAAATGTTCTTAAACGCCTGTTGTTTTGAAGGATCCTTTTCCTAGTCAAGACAGTAAGATGATAGGTTCTTCCTCAAATGCCTCAGAAGAACCCATAATGATGATGTCCCATGTTAGGATTGCGACATGATCGCAAGATTATGGAAGTAAAAGTCCTGTTGGTGGTAAGGAAGCAGAATCTTCTAATTCAAACCCATCAACTTCAACTCCCAGTTCTGATCCACTACAGATCGAGAAACCTAACCAAAACTTAGTAATCAAACTGCCTACCAAGGGTATACTTCGAAAGTCAGCTTTCAATCCACATGCGAGAGCTGCTCAGAACTATAACATTGTTGAAGATTTGGCTATTTCACCTTCAGCAATGTCAACTTTGGAGGTGCTACAATCATGTCCAGCACAAAGTAAATTGCTATTGTCGGCTATAGGAGCTGTTGATATTCAGGACTCGAACCTTATAATTTTCGATCTAGAAAATAGTACACCTTGCTTACCTCATCAAATAGCTTTCCAGATTCCAGTGTTAGCCAAAAACAGACCTTGCTATAGGACTATGATTGATGAGGGAGCCTCAATGTGTATTACATCGATCCAGTGTTGGAGATCGCTTGGTTCTCCTACACTTAATCAATCCCTGACGATTCTAAAGGCTTTTGATGGTTGTGGGTTCCATCCTTTTGGCATTATACAGGGTTTACCTATAGGGGTTGAAGGCAAAACTATTAATCTAGATGTGGAGGTGGTTGATGCCCCTCTAGATTACAAACTTCTCTTGGGTCATAGTTGGTCTTATGCTATGACTGATGTTCTTTCATTGGTATTTTGTCTTATAAAGTTTCCTCATAATGGAAAGATCATAACTATAGACTAGCTAACTTACTTTTCATCCAACCCAGCCTCTTCTGAAAGTATCCAGCATGTCGGCAAAACAACTATCCCTTATAAGGATGTTGGAGTAGGGCTAGTTAAAGATTCTGGTTTACTAGGAACTTTTTCCTTTCCTCCTCCCAACCTATCACCTTCTACTGCAACCATTCATATTATTTCATCAGACACTATTGTTTATGATGATCCTTGGATTGTACCTTCCGAATCTGAGATAGATCCATTTGGTGATGCTATGCCTTTGATTCCATATGAAATTTCGTATCAGGCCGTACAATCATTTTCCAACCCTTCTTCAACCGAAATTGACTTAATGAATGTGGTCCATGAAGAATCACTTTCAACATCAAACTCAAATTCAACAACTTTTTCCAAACTTGTTCACACTGATGAGAAAATTCGTGAAATCTTGTCTGTTGATGATTTACCATGGGAAGATCTTCATAATAGATCTTCGTTTTTACCTGAGATTGATCACTTTGAAAATGATTTTTCATCTATTTTTACAACTGATTATGTCAAGGAACGTCAGAATCCATTGAAAAATCCTGATTCTGAGTTAAATTTGGGAAATATTTCTCGAACTATTCCCATTGACATTTCGGTTAAACCTGGAATTGTTGAAAACATTCATATAGGTGCCTCTTGTACGGAGGATGAAATTCAAACATATAAGGCCCTATTTCAGGAATTCTACGACGTGTTTGCCTGGTCATATGAGGAAATGCTAGGAATTGACCCAACAATTGTTGTTCATGAAATCAAAACTTACCCGGATGATAAACCCGTCCAGCAACGTTTGCGTCAGATTCACCCGCAAAAAGCTGCTTTAATTAAAGCAGAAGTTGAAAAATTACTTAAAGCAGGTTTCATTTATCCAATTCCTTTAACGGATTGGGTATCGAATATCGTTCCTGTTAACAAAAAGAAAGGAATGATAGGAATATATATCGATTATAGGGATATTAATCGAGCCTGTCCAAAAGACAATTACCCAACTCCCTATATCGATCAAATCATTGATGATTGCACCGGTAGTGAAATATTCTCCTTCATGGATGGCTTTTCTGGATACAATCAAATAAATATTCTACCTACTCATCAACCAAAACTGTCTTTCATTTGTTCATGGGGGACATTTGCTTATTGCAAATTACCTTTTGGGCTTAAGAACGCCGATGCAAATTTTCAAAGGGCCATGTCTTACGCATTTCATGACATCAAGCACATTGTGCAACCCTATCTCAATGATTTACCTTCTCATTCATCACATCGAGCTGATCATCTCATCCATTTATGACCAATCTTTATGAGGTGTAGGCATTATCGAATTAGGTTGAATCCACATAAGTGTGTTTTCTGTATAGAAATGGGTTGGTTACTGGGATTTGTTGTTTCGAAAGCTGGCATTCGTGTCGATCCCTCGAAGGTTGTGTTGAAGCCCCGAAAATCGGGTTGACAAGAAGGGGGATACCCACCTGGTCCGGACCTTGGTTGGCAGCTCCTTATCCGTTTGGTATAGCGGGTCCGACTGGGGATAATGGGACCAGTTTCCCAATCTAAGGGTGTGTGTGTGTGTGCAGAGTTGGTTGATGCTGATCTAAGAGTACTTAAAGCTAATTTAATTCAAACTTTTAAACTAACTCTATGCTATTGTAATCTAATGAGAAACAACAGATCTAATCTACGCTAACCCGGGGTGTATTTCTTCTATTATGCGATCTAAAGAGATTTCAAACAATAACTGGGAATAAAGATCATTAAGTTATCATAAGAATAGAAATCAATTAAGATAAACCACTTTGCATAAAAAGTTAGGCAAAACAGTTGTGAACATCATATCGCATAACAAGTTATTCATATATCAGACATAAATAAATGGCTCCACCGTACAAAAGTGCCAAATGGTAACTCACACATTCATGCAGTAACATATAAACAACTAAAGACTGTATATCACTTTAAGAATATAAACAAAAACGGTCAAGAGATAAAAGTACCATTTATGACTTGTTCCACTCATAAGCTTCAAGCAACAATGATTTATCTCTCCTTGCTCTAACATCTACTAAAAGTACAGAAGTGCAACATCAGTAGCAGATATCATATGCAAACATTAATAAACCTTGATCCATCCATTCATCAAAACCCCCTCCGAGGGTGCAAAAGTGCATGTTCTGAGGACAAGTTTTTTGACAAATTTCTGGACCCTTCTCCAAATGCTTGAGAAGGGTTTAAATACTGCTAACTAATTAACTTAATTACATAATTTATGATACGGTTTTAAATGAATGCCCTTCTGCTAAAGCAAAATTATTTCTAAAAATTGAATCTAATTCCTAACCATTTCTGTATTTGCTCCTTAGTGTTGCAAGCATGCAACATTCGCCTGGGAAGAGTCGGCTGGTCGCCTTCTGCTTTTGTTTGAGCTATGAAAATAGAAATAACAAGCGCTGGCACCACTTTCTGGTAAACTAGAAGATATTTTCAATAATCTTCCTCTCGCTGGATGTATTCACTGTGTGTATACTAGGTAATAACCCAAATTTCTCTCAAATTGATTCTGCTTTTGCTATTTCGGTTTCCAGCCTTGCGAATGACTGAATAATTTAGGGACTTTGCTCTCTGAACAATTTTCTGCATCGAAAACTGCCTTTGTTATTTGTTCCGGGCTTTTCTGGTGCGTTTTCCTTCTTTAGCGCCTTTTTTCCTTTACCGGGCATAAGCTTCAGGATCTTTTGTAAACATGCTGCTTTTGTGCGCCTTTGACTCTGAGCTTTGGATGGCCTATTGACATCAGCATCTGTTGAGTGATACTCTGGAATCTGTGGTCCTGTTGTGTGCGACATCCATTTATGAAGGCATCTCTTCTCTGTTCTCCGAGCATTGACGCTTTCCCCTTTTCCTTATATGTTTCCTGCACATTGCTTCGTGTTATTTCCTGTCTCACGGTTTATGCAAAGGAAAAGAGTAATGATAATAAAGATTGACATGAAAGCTTTAAGCTCTTATGAACATATAATCATGACACCCATAGTGAACTGACTCTTCAAAAAACACAAAGCCGTCCTTCTTGAATACTTTGGCGTACATTCATTAATTTCTTTTAAGGCGCGCGCCCAATTTTGGTTTACGGACAGTTTTCCTTGAATACTGCACCGAGGAAAATTTGCGATGGGTGATTTCTGCGACTCGCATCGCAGCATCGCGGATTGCGTCGTGAAGATATGTCATCGCAGAAATTCATGATCGCATTTATCGCAAATCGCATTCATCGTAGATCGCATTCATCGCAGATCGCGCTTAGTCATTCAATCATTGTGTGCTGCTTACGCGATCTTGTGATATGCGACGTCGCATATCGGCCGTCGGAGATTTCTTAAGATTTTCCTTTTAAGAGCGCTTCATAATGTATGCGATGCGATGAATTTCGCATCGCTTCTTCACAGTTTATTATGCTCATAGGAAAACGTTTCATTCTCTTCTCGTGATGCGATACAGCTTTAAGGAGTTGAATACAAAAAATTTTCATAAAATGTTTTTTGGATTTTTTATTAAGGGTCCCCATTTTCTTGGTGTTATTGCTAATACCAAACAAAGAGGGGGGTTGTTGGTGGCCACAACAATGGCGATTCACTGGGAAGAACCAGTTATCTCTGCTTTTCTATTGAATTTTTAACTTCCAAAGCAGAAAAATTTTCATAAGTCTAAATTTTGTTATGGACAGATAAAGTACATTATCCCTTATCCTATCAATGATATTTTGTTTCAACCTTTTTCTATTCCAATTGTTTGCTTCCTCAGGCTTTGTCCTTGTATTTACATCAGCCATTACTTGGTCTTTTTAAAGATAAAATAAGGTCTTCTCTATGTGCTGGCTTTTAAAATATGCTCATTTGCCGTAGGTAGAGCCTCTGCTGCCAGCAAGCGTCCATAGCCTCGACAGGGTTACCTGTTATCCAGCAATGATCCTTTATCCTGCTTAAGGCTATCTACAACTTTTCAAAGAAAAACCCATTTTGACACCTTTTCCTTTTTTATTCTCTAAAGAACAATGTCCTCGTTTGGCGGCCAAATTATGACACAGTCATTCACTTGATTTACACTTTCGCTGAACAAGCTGGTTTGTGATGAGACCCCTTGTCTTTTGATTGCAACAATCTTGAGTCGTTGCCCTGTTTTGGTGGACAGTGTTTGGCAAAGTCAGCGAGTTATAATATCTGTGATCATGATAAGCCGGCTCGTGACGAGACCTCTTATTCTTTGAGATATAGTACTTCTTGGATTGTTCCTCTGAATGCTGCAATTTTCTTGGACAGGGAGGAAATCATTGTTTTTCCTTAAGAAAGCTCTGGACGACAATAATAGAGTTTGAGAACAACAGTTTTACAGAGAATATTTATTTTATTATTGATACCTTTCATTGTGCTGATATAAAACAATTTTTTGCCAAAGGTTTCTTTCATCAAATTTTTTGAAGTTGAAACTAATATCATATCTAGGCTAAAGTTAACTCTATCTGTCAATAATAAAGATCAGATTTTTTGAAAAATTTTACTATTTGTACAAGCGAAAAAAAATCAAAATCTGATAGAGAATTGGTGTCTTTTTTCGTGAACTCCTGTAGTAACCATCTACAACTGGTTTTATTTATAAGAAAGAAAAGAAAAACTAAACTATCCTGCAAAATAGAAGAATAATCTTCTATGGAAAATATATTTTAAGGATCTGTCCATTAACAGGCAAAGAATCCCTTCTACTTGCTAAATCTTGCAACACAAACGTTGATGGGCCTATGACTTCTACAATCTGAAAAGGACCAAGCCACATCTTCTGAAATTTTGTATGTTTTCCCTTTTCTTCATGAGCCTTATCCCATTTCAAAACTAGATCTCCCATCTGAAAAAAAATTCTGGTCATTATGCTCGAGTCAAAAGAGGATTTTATTAGCGCTTGGCGATGAGCATGGGTTTTCTTAGCTTGTTCTCGTCGTTCTTCTAATTTAATTATTTCCATTTGTCTTAATTGTAAGGAGGAAGTAGATACTTCATCGATGTATTGTACTAAAGACAAGGAGGGGATCACTAAGTGAGTTGGGAGAACCACTTCCTTCCCATAAACTAAATTAAAGGGAGAAGTGCCGATTGAAGCTTTCTTCATTATTCTATCTGCCCATAAAGCATTTACCAAAGTTTTGTGCCAATTCTTCTGGTTCTGGTCAACTGTTCTTTTAATAATCCTGATTAGGTTTTTATTTGTTGACTCAGCTAATCCATTACCTTGCGGATAGTAGTTGGCCGAATATTTCAGTTTGAACCTTCTTTTAAGTGCAAACTCAGTCATTGCATTCCCAGAAAAGTATGAGGCATTATCAAACATTAAAGCTGTTGGCAATCCAAACCTAGTGATTATAAATTGATCTATGAATTCAATGATGTTTTCAGAATTAGTTGTCTTGAGAGGAACTGTTTCTACCCATTTAGTAAAATAATCTGTTGCTGTGAGGATGTATCTATGCTGCTTAGAAGAGTGAGGAACGATCTCACCTATTATGTCCAAGCCCCACTGACTAAATGGTTGCTCGATGTTTACCGACTGTAGTGGCATGGATGTTTTCTTTTGTCTCCCTGCAGTAGTTTGGTAGACTTGACATTTCCTCACGTAACTGTGTGAGTCTTTGAACAGCGTGGGCCAATAATATCCTGCATGTAAGATTTTATGTGCAGTAGCATCTCCAGCATAGTGTCCGCCTGCTGGTCCATCGTGGAGTTCCTGCAAAACCTTTTCGGCTTCAGTTTTCTCAAGACACCTAAGAAGAACAGAATCGTAATTCTTTTTAAACAGAACATCATTTATGAGCTGATATTGTTTAGCTTTCAATCTCAAAGCTCTTTTCTTGGTGTGATCCAGGTGTGATGGAGCATACCCATTCTTAAGATAATAAATGATGTCAGCATATAATGATTCTGCATCGTTTAGGCTTACCTCATACATTTGTACCTCTTCAGATGAATTTTTAGGAATTTGCGATGCTCCAGCCAACATTTTGCAGAAGCCTTGACCTCTTACAATGCTTGCTGGTTTGATCTCAAGGTCGTATTCCTATAAAGCAGTGATCCAATTTTCTCTTTTTTCACCCACATCCTTCTGTACTATAAGATTTCTTACTGCTGGAAACGGTACTATGACCTTATTATGGGTTTTAAGTAAGAAAGGTCTGAAATATTTGACCGCTTTGAAAACAGCATATGCCTGTTTCTCCACGTCTAAATAGTTGAGTTCAGCACCTTGTAAATTCGAGCTAAAAAATGCGATTGGAGCTTCCACTTTCTCTTGATTTGCTTGAGTTAGAATCGCGGCATATGATTTCTCTGAGGCAAATGTGTATAAGATAAAAGATTCTGAAAAACTCGGGGTTGCTAAAGATGGAGCGTTAATGATAGCTTGTTTGATCAGGTTGAATGCTTCATGCTCATCTTGACCCCATTTAAAATTTGAATTGTTTTTAATCATGGTTTGCAAAGGAGAAACAATTCGTGAAAAATATGAGACAAATCTCTTCACAAAATTGATTTGACCAAGGAAAGATTGCATGGCTTTTTTATTGTGAGGTAGGGATATTTCAGAAATTTCTTTGATTCTGTCAGGCTCAATGTGAATACCAGATTTTGACACTATCAATCCTAGAAGTTTTCCTTCACTTAATGCGAAAAAATATTTCTTTGGGTTAAGTGAAATTCCATACCTTAAACATCGTTGAAAGATTTGTTTCAAGTCTTTGAGATGGTCGCTTCGCTTCTTAGAGTTCATTGTTATATCATCCAAATAAATTACTACAGATTTATTGACTAAACCCTTGAATGCGATGTCCATGGCTCTCTGAAATGTAGCGCCAGCATTGATCAAACCAAATGGCATCTTCCGATATGCGTATGTGCCCCATTTAGTTCGGAATGTGGTTTTTAACTGATCATCGGGATGTACCAGCACTTGATTGTATCCTGAAAATCCATCCAAAAAAGACATTAGTTCTGAGCCTGCTACTGCCTGTAATATCTGCTCCATAGGCGGGAGGGGAAAATTGTCTTTTTGACAGGCTTTGTTGAGATTCCGAAAATCGATGCAGATTCTAATATCTCTATTTTTCTTTCTAACGGGTACCATATTGGAGACCCATTTGGAATGTCTGACGGGGAAGATTATTCTGCCTTTTAATAACTTATTTAGCTCAATTTTTATCTGATTTTCTAAATTGGGGTGGATTTTTCTGAGTTTCTGTTGGACAGGTTTTTCATTATCAATCATAGGGATAGTATGTTGAATGATAGAAGTGTCGTATGTCTTCAGCTCATCGTAATTCCAGGCAAAAACATTTTTTTATTGTCTCAAAAGACGAATATACGCTAGCTTTTCTTCAGGGGGTAGGCCGTGGCCTAGATTAATGTTTTGTCATTTATCATCAGTTCCTAGGTTTACTAATTCGTAGTTCAGAGTTGAACTGTAGAGATTAGAATTGGTAGACCTTTTAAACCGACTTTTCAAATCGTATAAGTCTTCCAACTTAAACACCGATTTAGGTATAACATTATCAGTGCTATCTTGTTGTGTTTGTCGATCGTGATGGTCTTCGTCAATTATTTGATTGGAGTAGGATCCTTCAGAAGTGAGGAAATTTACAATATCAGGATCGTCATTGAATACTCTCCAATTTGTAATGTTGCCAGGGATGGACGGTCTAAAGATTAATTCTATTGAGAATCTATCCGGACTAAAATCTTCAGAGGGAATAAGTCTAGAGGCTACGTTAGCTAAAAGGTCTGCGCTCGCGTTTTGGAGTCTTGGGATTGACGAAATATTGAATGCTATGAAATGCTCAGTCAGATCTTGTACTAAAGATTGATAGTGTTTCAAATGACCTGATAGGCAATGTATGGTGTTACGTACCTATTTGACGACAATCTCAGAGTCTCCGAAGACTTGAAGATACTTGACATTCAGCCTGATTGCTTTGTATAGGCCTTGCACCAAGGCCTCATATTCCGCTGTATTGTTTGTGCAATCGAATTCAAGTCTGCACGTAAGCATGGTCTTATTTCCTTCTGGACTAATCAAAATGCATCCTGCTCCTGCTCCTTCGTTAGATTTAGAGCCATCAAAATATAATTTCCAAAACAAAGATGTATCTACAGGTTTATCTACAAAATTAACACACTTTGAATTATCAGTTTGGGAAAAATTTTCGACTTGGGACAAAACTGAATTTTCTAAGTAAGGTGATGTATGAGCATTGAAATTGCCGAGGAAAGAATCTACCGAGTAATTGCCTATGATACTGCTGTTATATGCTATTGCTTCATTTTCTCCCTCCAATTCCGTTACTATGTACTTCTGGTGTAACTCTCGTTCAACTTTTATTTGATTCGGTTTACCATTGTAGGGTAACCACATGTGCGACCAGTCAGTTGAGAAGTATCCATGGAGTTTTTCGGACCAATCCCTGCTAAGAATCAAGCCATAGAATTCTGGGATATCAGCTACTAGAATGTCAATAACCTGACATACCTTCGGGTTAGATGACAATCTTATGGTCACTTGATTAAGTTCACCAATCACTTCGACTTGAGATCGGTCAAGCTGAACTATGCACACTGCGGATTTTTGTGGTTGAACATTCAACTTGGCACATATTGATCTGGGTAAAATATTCGTTGAAGCACCAGAATCTACCAAACAATTGTGCACATTTTTATTGAAAATTTCATAAGTGAGAAGAAAAGGGGGAGTGTGAGACCTTGATCTTCCTCCAATCAAGGCGATGGCATTTGGATCAATCTTATTGATCGTGTTGGTTGGAGGTCTTCCCATATTGTGGGAATCTACAGCTGTAGGCAAAGATGTAGTAGGCACGGCATGTAATTCTTTCATCATTATCTTCTGTTGATGTTTCAATTTGCTCAATTCATAAAGAGTGATATTAGCCCTAGTCTTTTTCATGTCATCAATAATATTGTATTCCATTTCATCCGACACTATCAGTGTTCTTGATGGAGGTGTTTGATCTGGTTGGACTGGGCTAGATTGGGTCGCTTTAGCGGTCGTTTTCTTTGTTGCGACTTTATCTTTTGCTGCAGGGCTTGCGCCCTTCTGCTTAGGGGTAGTTTGGGGAGGATCAAGTTGATTTTTGCTTCGTGTGCTAACCGGAAATGCTTCTTGATCTTCTTCTTGTGGGAGGATGAAATCCCACATTCCTTGTAGTTCCACAACTTCTTCGTCATCGGTCTGCCCTTCAGTGGTACTCTCTTCTTCTTCCTCTTCTTTAGATTCAACATTTGAGATAGCGTTGGGTGGTCTCACATCCATTGAAGGGCCTCTTTTAAAAGCTCTGTAGGGATTTTTTGAAGAAGTTTCTGCCACTTGTTTTTTTATGTCAATCATCTCATTGGACATGGTCTTTAATACTTTTTGCAATCCTTCTAAATCGAAAGGATCTTTCGTTTGTTTCTTCTTGGAGTCTTCCTTGAAGGTGACTTTTTTAGATTTCCGTTCCTCTATCGCAGATCTCTTTTCCAGGGCTACTACGCGTTTCTCTACTGCTATCGCCTCTGTCAGGTTTTCAACTAAGGTTGTTTTATTTGCCCTATCCACGAAGATTGCTAAGTTTGATGGTAAGGCCGTAATATACCATTCACATCGTACTTCTTCGCTGGGTTGGGAAGTAGTGGGAATTTTGTTGAGGATCTTATTGAACCATAAATTGAAATCTTTGATGGGTTCTCTAGGCTCTACTTTAAGATTGGATAGGTCATTGATTAACGTTGCCGTTGATCTGTCATCACCAAACTTGGTAAGGAATTGACTTCGAAAAATGTCCCAACTTGTGATAGACCCGGAAGGTAATGAAAAGTACCATGACCCGGCTGTTCCTTGCATTGTATAGGGAAAAAGCCGGACAACAGCATCCTCGTTGGTAACTCCGTTGAGATTGACAGAAAGCATGAAATTGTTAATGTCCTCTTCAGCTAGCATGCCTGCTTCTGGATTTAATTTGGGTAGCCATTTCTCAGGATGGGCCGGTATTTGGCTCAGGGGCGGAGGCATTAAAACTGCCCCAGGATTGTTCCATGGAGACTGGGCCATCGTTGAGCTACTACTAAATGAAAGTGCAGAGGATGATCCCTGAGGCTAGGAAGATGAACATATTATGATCTTAGATGATTAAAGAAGAGGGGTTGTGGAAGATGGATGAGTGGTTTGGAATGAAGATGTGGGTGGCTGACTTCGTGGTGAGGGAGTTGAAATGGACGATGCAGATGAAAGAGTCTCACTGTCAGACTCTTGACGTGTTTGCCTTGCTCTTTTCCTGGTGGGGAGAGGGAATTCAGTTGGCTGGATGCCAATTTTTTTACTCTTTAATCTGGTCAGGGGATGAGTAGGATTGTACTGCGAAATCACGCTGCTTTGAGATTTATCAGACCTCTGTGTAGAAATAGAAAATCCCTGGAGTTTGCGAATCAGAGTTTGAACTTCAGGGGGTTCAATGGTAGATTGGTCTGAAATATTAGGGTATGTAGCAGCGGTTAATACTCGAGCGACTTCTGACTCTGGATTTAAACGTACTGGGGAAGTCGAGGGAGTTAATGAGGGCGATTTACTCTCAGAATGGTATTTAGATTTTGATTTAGGTGCCATTCATAGTTCGGGCCCTCCTTCTAGCGCCAAATATGTTGAAGCCCCGAAAATCGGGTCGACAACAAGGGGGATACCCACCCGGACCAGACCTTGGTTGGCAGCTCCTTATCCGTTTGGTATAGCGGGTCCGACTGGGGATAATGGGACCAGTTTCCCAATCTAAGGGTGTGTGTGTGTGCAGAGTTGGATGATGCTGATCTAAGAGTACTTAAAGCTAATTTAATTCAAACTTTTAAACTAACTCTATGGTATTGTAATATAATGAGAAACAACAGATCTAATCTACGCTAACCCGGGGTGTATTTCTTCTATTATGCGATCTAAAAAGATTTCAAACAATAACTGGTAATAAAGATCATTCAACTATCATAAGAATAGAAATCAATTAAGATAAACCACTTCGCATAAAAAGTTAGGCAAAACAGATGTGAACAGCATATCGCATAACAAGTTATTCATATATCAGACATAAATAAATGGCTCCACCGTACAAAAGTGCCAAATGGTAACTCACACATTCATGCAGTAACATATAAACAACTAAAGACTGTATATCACTTTAAGAATATAAACAGAAACGGTCAAGAGATAAAAGTACCATTTATGACTGGTTCCACTCATAAGCTTCAAGCAACAATGATTTATCCCTCCTTGCTCTAACATCTACTAAGAGTACAGAAGTGCAACATCAGTAGCAGATATCAAATGCAAACATTAATAAACCTTGATCCATCCATTCATCAAAACCCCCTCCGAGGGTGCAAAAGTGCATGTTCTGAGGACAAGTTTTTTGACAAATTTCTGGACCCTTCTCCAAATGCCTGAGAAGGGTTTAAATACTGCTAACTAATTAACTTAATTACATAAATTTAGGATACGGTTTTAAATGACAGCCCTTCTGCTAAAGCAAAATTATTTCTAAAAATTGAATCTAATTCCTAACCATTTCTGTATTTACTCCTTAGTGCTGCAAGCATGCAACATTCGCCTGGGAAGAGTCGGCTGGTCGCCTTCTGCTTTCGTTTGAGCTATGAAAATAGAAATAACAAGCACTGGCACCACTTTCTGGTAAACTAGACGATATTTTCGAGAATCTTCCTCTGGCTGGGTGTATTCACTGCGTGTATACTTGGTAATAACCCAGATTTCTCTCAAACTGATTCTGCTTTGCTATTTCGGTTTCCGGCCTTGCGAATGACTGAATAAGTTAGGGAATTTGCTCTCTGAACAATTTTCTGCATCGAAAACTGCCTCTGTTCTTTGTTCCAGGCTTTTCTGGTGCATTTTCCTTCTTTAGCGCCTTTTTTCCTTTACCGGGCATAAGCTTCAGGATTTTTTGTAAACATGCTGCTTTTGTGCACCTTTGACTCTGAGCTTTGGATGGCCTATTGACATCAGCATCTGTTGAGTGATACTCTGGAATCTGTGGTCCTGTTGCGTGCGGCATCCGTTTATGAAGGCATCTCTTCTCTGTTCTCCGAGCATTGACGCTTTCCCCTTTTACTTAGATGTTTCCTGCACATTGCTTCGTGTTATTTCCTGTCTTACAGTTTACGCAAAGGAAAAGAGTACTGATAATAAAGATTGACATGAAAGCTTTAAGCTCTTATGAACGTATAATCATGACACCCATAGTGAACTGACTCTTCGAAAAACACAAAACCGTCCTTCTTGAATACTTTGGCGTACATTCATTAGTTTCTTTTAAGGCGCGCGCCCAATTTTGGTTTACGGACACTTTTCCTTGAATACTGTGCCAAGGAAAATTTGCGATGGGTGATTTCTGCGACTCGCATTGCAGCATCGCGGATTGCGTCGTCAAGATGTGTCATTGCAGAAATTCATGATCGCATTTATCGCAAATTGCATTCATCGCAGATCGCAGATCACGCTTAGTCATTCAATCATTGTGTGCTGCTTACGCGATGTTGCGATATGCGACCTCGCATATCGGCCGTCAGAGATTTCTTAAGATTTTTCTTTTAAGAGCGCTTCATAATGTATGTGATGCGATGAATTTCGCGTCGCTTCTTCGCAGTTTATTATGCTCATAGGAAAACGTTTCATTCTCTTCTCGCGATGCGATACAGCTTTAAGGAGTTGAATACAAAAAATTATCGTAAAATGTTTTTTGGATTTTTATTAAGGGTCCCCATTTGCTTGGTGTTATTGCTAATACCAAACAAAGAGGGGGGTTGTTGGTTGCTAGAATAGGTTGAAGCTATTGTCAAATTGCCTCCTCCTTCGACTCTTCGCCAACTCCAAAGTTTGCAAGGGAAAGCAAATTTTTTACGTCAATTCATTCCTAACTACGCCGAGATAACAAAGGGTTTTACCCGGTTGTTGAACCAATAAATATTTTGATGCACTAAAACACGCGTTGACCCATGCACCATTATTGCATCCTCCCAACTACAACCAGGACTACTTCTTATATCTCGCCGCCTCTCATTCCACCATTGGAATGGTGTTAGTTCTGGAAGATGAATTCGGTAGTGAACATGTGATATATTACCTTATTCAAACATTGAATCCAACTTAGCTAAAATATTCACATGTGGAGAAATTGGCCTTGGCAGCTGTTCAAGTTGTCCAACGTTTTCGTCATTACATTTTACTATGCAAAACTACTGTAATTTCCGATTGCAACCCTATGATCTATATTTTGACCAAACAATTGCTAAGGGGCAAGTATTCCAAATGGATTTTCATCCTACAAGAATTTGACTTGGAATTTGAAAAATCTAAGTCAAAGAAATCTTTAGTTTTTGCGGAGTTAATGTGTGACTTCCTGCGTGCTGATACTGAAACTGTGGTGGAAGAGCCCATTACGGACGAATCCTTATTTCTAATCAGCACTTTAGATCCCTGGTATGGAGATGTCATAGTTTATCTACAAACCCAATCCTTTCGTCCTAAAATTTCAAGATCTCAGTGTTGGAAAATACGATTCCAGTCCCAAAAATTCAAAATTATTGGAGATACACTTTATCGAAGTGGGGCAGACTCTCTTTTTCGACGTTGTTTAACTCATGAGGAAGTTGAAAGGGTTCTAAATGACTGTCACTCTGGAGCGTGTGGCGGTCATATTTCTGGGTTTGCCACAACCCAGAAGATATTGTGCGCTGGCTATTTCTGGCCATCTTTGTTTAAATATTGTATTAACGCGGTTCAAAAATGCCACAACTGCCAAATTTTTGATCGAAAGATGCACGCTCCACCTGCTCCTCTCCACCCTATAATTGTCGTCGGTCCTTTTGCGAAATGGGGTATCGATTTTATTACATGTAACCCTCACTCGGCCAGGGGGGCATGCGTATATCATCCTTGCAGTAGATTACCAAGTGGGCCGAGGCGATGCCTACATTTTCGGCAGACGGAAAAACTGCTGCGATTTTCATTTTCAATCATATAATTGCTAGGTTCGGTGTTCCACAAGGGATTATCACTGATCATGGGTGTCATTTTTGAAATATTATGATGACTGAACTAACAGACCAACTTGGCATGTGTCATGATAGTTCAACTCCATATTATCCACAGGCTAATGGTCTGGTTGAAGCCATCAACAAATTTCTAGTCATCATGATCCGACGAATCATTAGGATTCATAGGTCGAATTGGCATAACATGCTATTTTTAGCGCTTTGGGCGTATCGAACCTCGGTAAAAACATCAACTGGTTTCACTCCTTTCCAACTAGTTTAAGGTTTGGAAGCTGTGTTACCCATTGAATGCGAAATCCCGTCATTACAAATGGCCATAGAATTACTTCCAGCCACTTCCGAAGAGGAAAAACGTTTGTTGTACTTGGCTCATCTAGATGAGAATCGACGTGATGCTGCACTAGCAATCGAAGCTCATGCCAAACGTATTAAAGCTCAGTATGATCAAAATGTTACACCTCGTAATTTTTCGGAAGGAGACCTAGTCTTACTGTATGATCAAGCAAATAATAAATTAGGCATTGGAAAATTCGTACCCATGTGGCATGGTCCTTATGTTGTTAAGCGAAAGCTGGCAAAAAGGGCTTATGAATTGGTAGACTTTGACGGGGTCTCTTTAGGTAAGCCCATAAATGGTCTTTATCTGAAGAGATATTATGCTTAAATCTGGGTGTGGAGATTTTAGTTAGGTTAGTTTTCTTTCTAGCTGGTGTGTTTTAGATTAAAAAGTGTTCTTAGCTTAGAGAGTATTTTTGTCATTATTCCTGCTTATCTTTATTTTACTCTTGATATTGTAGATGTCGACGTCTCTCCAAACATACATTGGTTTTGCTGATGGTGCTTGTCGTAATACATGGAACATTTCTTCCGCAGCTTGGGTTATCTATTCGCCCTCTGATGAGTTGGTATCTATGCATGGGGTAAGCCTCAGTCAAAAAACGAACAACATTGTAGAGTATAGTGCAGTGATTGAGTTATTATTTGAATCCATCTCATTTGGGATTTGGAGTTTGATTGTGAGGTTAGATTCTGAACTCGTTGTATTGCAGATTAATAGAGTTTATGCCATTAGAAATCCAGTGTTATTGAGATTATTTTTGAGAGTTCGTCTCTTGGAACGTGAATTTGATTATATTGAATATCAGCATATTCCAAGATATTTAAATACATTAGCAGATGCAATTGCTTCTCGAATGTTAAGTAGACATTTGCAATAATCAAACAGTAAATTTAAAAACATTCCATAAACATGTTTTACAAGATATCCAGTAATAGTGATATAGCATAGCATAGAAGTGTGTCAAATATACATCGTCTTCGATCATAGGTTGAAAAACACCTTATGATCGGAAAAATGATAGTACAAAAAGAAAAAATGTCATATGAGTCTACAAAAGGCGATCATCTTATCACTGGTGATGATATCGATAAGAAACCACTGTACGGTCCACCCTACAAAGGAACCTCCTGAAAGGTCTTGGGACCCCAATCACATAGCGCTGTAGCCTAAGAGGAATGTCATCTATGCTAGTCTTTGGAATGTCTGCTATCAAATGCTCTAGATGGTTTTCCAATTTGGCCAAGGTCTCTATAGATTCGTCTCATGGGGCTGGCGCTGCTACAGCTGGTTGTTTCTTCTCATAGGGCCGGAGAGTGGCTGGTCGCCGTGGACCTATATCTGCATTTGAAACTTTTTACTATCAATTTTGGGACGATTTAAAAACAAAAAAAAAATTAATTAGAAAATGTTGAAAATGATTTTACCTGAGTCATCCCATTGCTCTCCTGGTGGAAGAGCCATGTCTAGGTCACCACGATAATCCATCCCAGCATAAGGAAAATCTTGAATAGCAAAAACTTGGTTCTCCAACCAATGAAAATACTCAGGAGGAAATCGAACAACTTCTGAACCCTCCTCAAGATGACAGGCCATAACTGTAACCCAATGCATCAGTTTGGGCTCTCGGGGAAGTCCAGCTCCAACGGAAAGATGTTGTGGGACCAACATTGGGACCCTCTCTAGACCAAAGCTCACAACTAAGAAACCATATCCAAAGTTTTTCAGTTGTCCGTTCTTTGCTCTAGTCAGTTGGCCTTTTACATTAGCCAACATAGCTTCGCACCAGTTGAAGATGGTACCCCGAAAGTAGTCTATTTCCATCCGCATTTGGGGTCCAGTGGCCATATGTAGTGTTGCACTTTCGCAGAGTTTGGTGACAGTAAACGTAATCACTTTGAGTTCAGGATGGGAGATGGTTTTGATATCAATCCCTTTGTCCTTGGTTTGGTCATTACAAAACTCTAGCCGGAGGCTATCGACAGACTGGCCACCTGGCCTAGCCCCGAATAGAGTCAATTGTTCACCTCTCTTAGGCAAACCAGTCAAAAAGTAAATGTCTTCCAGCTCCATTTCGAGCTGGTGGCCACCAATAAAGAAACATTGGTCCTGTACATTCCACCTGTCTACCAGCCACTGCAAAAAGTCCACCTGGGCCCTCATGCCAGGTATGGCCCAGAATTTGAATAAACCGCATGCCTTCAATGCATCAATCGAAGGTTGATGATTAATCACGGCAAGGTCCACATCCTCATGCTCCCGTTCCCGCCAGTCAAGCATGGTGTATACCCTACATTCAAAGAAAAGGCGGATTAGAATATCTTAAATCAAAGTTTTTGGGAAAAATTTGAAAAATTTGGAATGTTAGAACATATGCCACGGGGACTGCACTCTCTATGTTAGAGACAGTGCGTAGGTCCGCACTCTAGCTATACAAAAGGTGCGGGCCCTTGACTTTTTTCTGCATGCGAAAAAGTGGGGGTCCGCAGGTTTCCTATACTGCGCGTGGTCTTTTAACCTAAATATTTCCTAAAATGAAAATAAAACCCTAAAAACAAATTTCAAATGGATGAAATGCAAGAGTAAGGTGATGTGGATTACCTGGAGGTGATGGTGTTTGATTCCAATGGACGGATTTTCCGCAATTTTCATGGGAAGTTTCTTACCAAAAGCTCTCTTTCCTCACTTTGAAGTCAAACGGTAAAAATGAATTTGCAAAAGCCCTTTTTATAAGCTTTTTTGAATAAATGAATTTTTAATTTGTTTATTTTTCACTTTAAAGAGGTAACTTTTGAAGCATTTTTATTTATTTTAAACATGTATGAGTAATGTTTGAGTTTTTGTGCATGATAACGAATTTTTCAGGCAAAATTGATCATTTTTGACAAAAAACATTAGAGTTATCTTTAATCTCTTTTCTGATTCCTAAAATATGAAAAGATTGTCGAGTTTTTCTTTTTAAGCTCGTTAAAACGAAATTAAAAAGATGGTCTACTTACAGCCCTTTTATGACCGTAAAAACATGAAAAGATTGCCAGATTTTTGTCGTTTCAAATTCGATATTGGTTATAAAAAACGTGTCATTGATCGCTTTTTTACTTTTTCGGATTAGAGGCACTAATTATGAAATATACTCCTTGATCATAATGGTCAAGCGGTTCTTTCAAGTGTTATTTTATACTTTTTCGGGCTTTGGAGATACAAATTTATGAAAAAGGACAACCATGGAGTTTTCTTAAGTTTATTCAGATTCCCTAAAATTGAAAAACGCCGAGTTTCTCCTATATTGGACTCGTTAAAATTTAACAGTAAAGGACCTGTTCAATTACAAACAGGAACAAACCACTCCTTCTTAGGGTTCAAATTTCAACTAAGTTGGACTCATCCAAAGGATGAGCTTATAATCAAGAAAATGTTATCCTCCTCAAGCTTGTCAAAAATAAAGAGGTACTTGCCAGAAATGGTGGAGGAAAAGAGAGAAAAATGAACCTGCTTGTCATACTTTGTGTCTCAGAAAAACATTTAACCACTCTTGAACACGACATTTTTTGTTCACTTGGGTTGGGAAATCCTTTTCCAAACATTTAATCAAACCATATTTGAAAGTCTTCAGCCGGTTTCTGGGTATTAGCTTTAGCTCAATTGTCACCAAACCATCTGCAGTGTCGTTATGTGTTCAAGAGGTCAGTGCAAATAAACCATTCATCTACAAAATATCTATCATCCATCTGACCATCCTTGAGTCAATCCTTGCAACTATATTTCTTAAAACTTGATCTATGATTTCGTGTTGTGGGCTTGCCTACGACGGATCGCTTTCTATCGACTTCAGCTCATTATCTAGAAAGATGATCTAGAAATCATCAGTACCTTGGGATATGCATGCCTCAATGGTAGGTTTCTCGCCTTCAACGATAGGTTGCATCATTGACCTTCGATCAAAGGATTCCGTGACATATTCGACATCAACACATATACTCACATTTCATGGATTGTACTGAGTACTTTGAGAGCCATTGACATTATTGGTGGTTTCTCTCGCACTTGTTAACAGTTTACATCATTGACTGGTAATCAAGTGGTTTCTACCATGTTCGACTTCAACACATTCATTCACATGGATAGAATCGTACTATTTCGGGAAGGAGAAATCAAGACCCCGGATCTAGTTTCTATCATCCAGGCTGCGAGGAATTTTGTATTCATTATATAGTGGACTATTCATAAACAGATGGCTGCATCCATACTGTGTCTACATGTGTCTATACTTGTGATGTATTGCAAGATCATTCCTATATCAGAGTAGTTTAGTTAGTTTTCTAGTCAGTTTTGATCTGAGGATGGGAATGCCTACCTCACCGATGATATGATCTCATATATATATTTTTTGCATTGAATGTTTTTACAGGTTCCAACTAGGCTCTCCACAAGATGATCCTCGAAATGATAAAGTACTTCACTCTTCTTAGATGATAAATGAAATCCTCATCTACTACAGACTTTTCACTTTAGGGGGCAATATGTTACACAAAATATTGTCACCATGAATTTCTGCAGTCAGTGTGAGTCTATCACCACTCATGCTGTCCTCCTTTGCAAGTCTCAAACCTCAGCTCTTCATGTCAAGCTTTAAAAATGAGAGAAAGTCTTTGAAAATATTTAAAACTCTGGTTCCACATTTTCTCTTACCATTACTTGCGGTCCCGCACCCCTTGGTCATGTTACCTACGGACCTACCCGCTCTGTCTCTAAAGGAGTGGGTGCGGACCCCTGTAAAAGTCAAAAGGGCGCAAGTTTATTCTTAAAAACTCACTTTGGGTTAATTATGGACGCTTCTAGAAGGAATCTTGACGTGGTTGGTTCGCTCCTAGGTGGTTCATGCATCCCTATCTCTTTTTCTATTGCTACTTGACGTGTACCTAAAAGGGACTATGCTACCCTATAGCCTTGTTAACATTTGTGTTGAGATTCGTATGCCTTCTTTTGGAAGTTTACAATCACTTCTCTTTAAACAAAAAAAAAATGTTAAAAATATTTATGAATACTTGCATAATCGTGAGTGTTATTACAGAAAAATCATACACACAATTTTACTTATTGGATGGCACTTAGAGTCACAAACATCATGTATAGGTGTATCACTTTTTGTTAGAAACACTATGAATCTATAAAGCAAACAAACCTCCAAAGTCTCATTTTAAAAATTAAACCACATGAGTGTGACAAAAACAAATTTTACCATATCCGCACAATTATTTCTTCGATAGCCATGTGGATTCGCCAAAGCACCTAGCCAACAATATCTGTACCACATTACATGCAATGGGTTTTTTTCCTCTGACAGTACAAACTTGGCTAGCCATTTTTGAGCCTCACTAGTCTTAATTGGGAGATATGCAACCCACAAAGTAACCCTCATGTCCTTCCCCAAGTCTCTATCTCATTAATGATTAGGGGGGAAGTATGAATCAATTCAAAATATTCGAATACAAGGGGAAGGAGAGCTAAGAAGCAAAATAAATCAATGCATTGTTATGCTTCCAAAATATTTCCCAAGAAATTAGTGTTACTTTGCAAGGAAGGATTCCACATTTTTTAGAGTTTTTTCACATTCTTCTTTGAGAGAGAGAGGTGATTGCAAAAGGATTGGAGAAAGGAAATCCTTATTGAGAGCTAGAAAGAACCATTGTTCATCTTGGTTCTCTCCAAGTATCTTCAATACTCATATTGTGTCTCTACCACTAGAAGCTAATAAAGAGGAGTTCTTTCCATTTCTCTTTTTCTAGTTTGTTTCTCATTGAATTATATTTTCTTTCAGTGTTCTAATATGTTATCTATGCTTCTTGTTCATTTGATTGCATGTGCATTTTTGTTTCTTGCCTAACTTCTAACATCGTTTCTTCGTGGGCTTCTTTGTAGGTAACAACCACCCTACAAAAGGAACTAGAATTTGGCACACCATTATGCTAAATTCCACACCATAGTAAGTGATTTTTTTTATGTATACTTCATGGAGGTCATTTTCCACCACCACCTCAGTGGATCAATATACCAAAGCTTCTTTTGCCAGTATGACTCATCTTAGCTACTTTCAACACTATTTTTAATAAAAACCCCAACTTTCATTGGAATGAGATAAATATCTATAAGAGTGTTGTGTCACTGAGATTCATCTTCATTATCATAAACATATTTTAAACAAAATTTTTCATATCACTAGAATGGAGTCAATACCAAGAAAGGCATTGTGCTAATAAAAATTATATTAGATATTTTCCATAATTTGTTGATAAAATTCCCATTTTTCAAAACCCTACATATATTATTCTAATAAAACTTGTATCCATTATTTTAAACATTTTTTAATAAAACAATTCCCTTTTTTCATTAAAATGGAATTAATGCTCTAAAATATGTTGTAAGAGAGACTCATCTCTATTATTTTGGCCATTTTTTAACAAAAAAATCCTTTTTTCGGATTGGATTAATAATCTTTGTCATGTTGTGTTAGTAAGGCTCATCTTCACTGTCTTCAAACTTTTTTTGATATAAATAATACTTCTTTTTTTTATTGTAATGGGCTCATATTGTTGAAAATGAAGGAATAAAATTTGAGTTTGATTTGCCTTGGTCAAACTAGAGAAAATTCAAATTTCCATTTCAGCAGATAATTTTTATGAGTTAAATTGAGTGACATGGCTTATCTCACCCTGTTATGTTAGCTAATTCGAGTTGGAAGACTTGAGTTCAGTTAAGAATAAGTTATTGCTAATTTGTAGCAATCTAATTCAGTTAAACTGAGTTATTATCAGTTAAACTAGTTCTAACTGTTGGAGGAACTAGTGGAAGGTCAAGTTGTGCAATGTAACTCCAGTCACACTCAATCATCATCCAGATAACTAATCAATTAGCCAAAAATAATTGTTGCATGCAGAGTATTCAAGTTACCTAGTTGAGATGGAGATTCCAAGGTAGTGCACTATCAATTGTAGACTATTCCAATGTGTATTGGTGGTGCATGCAATCAGAGATCAATCCTTGGGAATTGTGTAGTCAATTGAGGGGAAAATTCTAAATAATAGGGGGCCACCCAATTAGTTATGATTTGTGCAAGGAAATATGGGCTTGGAGGGCTTGAAATTTGGCTAAGTGTTGGCTAGAGTCAGTGAATCGAGCAGAGTGATATGCTATACACTTGCAAGTTGTGCTCAGGCTTGAGCAAGCATCTGTAATACATATCTATTCTATGATTAATGTAATAAAGATAGGAAGGGGTTTTGAGCAGTTGCTTTCCCCTAGATAAATCTCTGTGTATGTGTGTTATTTATTAATGGATGTTTATGATTTGTGTTCTAGATTGTGAATTGAATTCTGCATAGCAGTAGAGAAGATTTAAGTCTTGGGATTTAGTAAATTTCATGAGCAGTTTCAAATCTACACCATAATTTCTACACATACCTTGAGATGTGTTAATAAGATTCATTTCCTTTATTTTCAACACTAGTAAAAATCTATTTTTTCATTTGAATGATGTTAATACCCCAAAACATATGCTAATAAGACTCGACTTTGTTATTTGGAATTTTTTTTGGATACAAATTCTTAATTTTTCATTGGAATGGGATCAAAGATGTCAAAGGAAATGGGGCATATTTGGCACTAAAACAATTGTCATTCAAAGATGTCATTAAACTAGGTTCCAACTCTCAGAATCCTAAAGATCTATCTAGGCAAGCTTTCATGGTGGAGCATTCATAGGACACCCAAACGCTTCAGGTGAATGAGCTTTTTACCAAAATCAAGGTAGCATATTATGAATGGAAAGTGGTTATTTTCTGGTTCAATGGATTTTGGCCCCTTCTTTCTGCCCTCCAAGCTTGGGTTCATCGGAACTAAACCCAAAATTGAGATCCTTTTTTCTCTTCTAAAGGATATTTTTTGGTAGTTTTCAAGGATCTTGTAGACTGAAAAAGCATTTTCAACCAAGGGCCCTAGTTATGGGGTTGTGCAGATCTTTTGATTCAACCATGGTTTCTGAAGTTTAACCCTCTCTCCATGATTTCTATGGCTACTCCAGTATGAGAAAGGCTTCCAAACTTAGCCCTCCAGTGGATTCGGCTAGACTTCCTTGAAGATATTGAAAACACAATTGGATAATTCATCAAAATAGGCAGTGAAAGATTAGTTAATGGGTTCATTTGATTTGTTCATATATGTGTTGAATTAGATATATGTGAATAATTACCAGATAAAATCATTCTCAAGTAGGCTGGTTAAGAACATCTTCAACCTTTGGATTATGAAAATATTATTTTTAGATGTAGAATTTGTTAGTATCCCGAGTATCTTCAAAATGCATGCCCTTCCTCAAAAAGGCAGTCCAACTCCTAAGAGTCGAGGAAAACCAATTGTTGATGGCAGAATTAGAAGGTAGCAATGAATGTCAACACATCGACATGCCATAAGAAGGAATGTTCTTAGTAGCAAAAAATAAGCCCTGACACCTCAACTTCTAAAGAACCAGTGCACACTCCTATGGTTATGCATCATCCCTCCACAAAGGAGATTATTCTGGCAAAGGATAATGGAAAATCTTCATCAATAATCATGCCTGCAATTAGCAGGCAAAAGTGCACCAATGAGTCCAACCACTCAGACAGTGATAAATAAAATCGATGCTCAGTTGAGCTAGCAACAATAGAACTCTCCCAAAAAAATGAGGATATGGCATTATCTTCAATTGTAACTAATAACTCTATTGGTTGGGTTGATGTACATAGGAGAGAGGGGAAAAAGAAAAACCCACGAACAATTCTAGAATATGACACAAAAAATTATGATGAGTTTCTCAGTATTTCTGACCTTTTAATATAACCTGTTTTTTTGTGCTCTAATACATTTAATTAAAAAAAAAAAAAAACAAAAAAAAAATACAAAGAAAAATGTTGTGCTAGTAAAACTCATCTCCACTATTTTCATTTTTCTAAATAAAAATGCTTGCTTTTATTGGAATGGATTATTACCTTGAAACGAGTTGTGCTAGTAAGACTCGTGTCTCTAATTTATAAAATTTCTCCATTTTTCATTGAAATGATCAATACCTTGAAATAAATCATAAGAATGAGACTCATCTTTGTTAATTTCAACCTTTGTTAAAACTTTTCATTTTTCATTAGAATGGGTGTCTATTAGGAAACAAATTGTGCTAATAAGACTCCTCTCACTATTTTTCAACATTTATTTTTGCAAAATAAACCCCTCTTTTTCATTGAAATGGGCTCAATACCTCACATGACATTAACGATTTTGGTATGAAATGCTCTCTCATATAACGATATAGCCTCAACCATCTATGAGTGGACCTTAACATAACAAACAATTCTAAGATTGATTTTACCTCGTTGTTGACATAATTGAAGATTTAATTAGATTAAAGATGTATGTTAATGTGGAGTGTCGTTTATTATAATCTGATTTAAGCATATTTTGTTGATTTAATCTGTCCATAATCAAACATAGATTTGTTGGAATTACAAGTTTTAATCGTGAACTTCCACAATTCAAATGTTTCAATGGTTTTTTTAGGATGCTCAATCCACATGTAAAAACACAAACACATTTTAAAAAATGAAAGATCATAATTTAAACAGAAATTGTTTTGTCAAATTCTAACAAAAAAAACTCTAAAATATATAATAATTAGACCATACCCTTATTAACCTATTACAATTCCAAAATTGATATTAATTAGTTAAACTATAATTAAATATATGTGCTAATGTAATATTAGCCTAAAAAAGAATGCCTCTCATTAACACATGGATTGGTTTTTCTTATAATTCTTGATTCATTAACTCCCTAGAAAATTTTGTACATAATATTGTT
The DNA here is from genome assembly GCA_031772625.1 of Pinus tabuliformis. Lineage (NCBI taxonomy): Eukaryota > Viridiplantae > Streptophyta > Pinopsida > Pinales > Pinaceae > Pinus > Pinus tabuliformis. Next base: position 1,253,592,643 of record CM062818.1, on the reverse strand, counting down.
GGATAGCTTCAACCTAAGTACAAGATTCATCTTGACTCTAATTCTAGCCCATGCTAAGAAATAAAAAAGGTAAATTTTAATGCACGTGTATATAAGTAAACAAGACATCCTCTTAAGAGTATGGTGTTCCTAATTAATGCGGTCGTTGATTATTCCTATATATTTATTGCTTAACTATTATATGAATGAAAATTGTCTATGTTATGTGAACATTAACATAAGATTCATTCTAAATTAGTGCATTATGAAAGATCAAAAGGAAATTAAAATGTAAAATTTGTATGTCTTTAAATTATGTTAAGATAAAATTAATCTATATATTATTAAAATAACATTTTATTAATAAAATGATTAAACCCTTATTAATTTATTGAAAATCCAATAAATTAGTATGAGTAGGAATGAAATATAATTAGTGTTATAATCTCTCTAACACACATGGAATATTTCTGTACGTACTTCGTCATATTCATGAATAATATCGAAGTCAACACCATTAATCGATAACATAGATGATGGCTTTCGCATGGTAAGCCAAACCTTTTGGACTAACTTTGGGTTGATATATTTGAAACAACCTATACTAAACTATAAACTTTTAAAATACAATAAAATATTTAATACTTTATTAGTTAAATTAGTACGAGGAAAATATATATGATAGAAATTTTGAAGTAAAAAATAACTCAAAATAAAATTTATTTTTATAAGAAAAAATAAAATGATATTAACTATTGGGATAATTCATCATTTTTGAAGTAAAAAAGTAAAAAAAAAAAAACATTCCAACGATTTTACTTAAATTTTGAATGAGAGCACTTGTTGGATGCATAATTTAATTTTACATCCAAGGAGTACCTATGTTGCATACTTTTGATGGACCCTTATTATACGAAAAATGTGAAATACATGGAAAAAATGTGATTGCAATCACATTTTTCGTGTAGTAGGGTCCATTGCAATATAGAAAATGTATGCAACATGGCTACTCTATTACGAAACCAGCTGATAAAAAGATAGAAAAGATAGATCAATGACTTCAAAATCAACCTCTTTGAGGGGGCAACCTCCTTTACATTACATAAATGAACAATTATTGGATGATACAAATGAAAAAACCTCATTTCTATATATAGGAGTCTAAGGGGTCACAATATAATCAACACTGACATAACAATAATAATATAATGGCACAACAATAATAATAGTGAACTTCTCTGGGGCACAATAATAACAATATGGGGACAATAGGGGCACAATAACAATAAAGGCTACAATGACAACAGTAATGGGAGAATCACTAGTATTATAGGGACCTGACATGCCCCTCTCCTTCAAAAAAGTGTTGTCCCCAATGCTTGAGTAGTTTTGGATGCTTCTATATAAAATTCTCATCCTTCCATGTGGAATATTCAGAGCGTAAGTTCTTCCACTTGATGAGATACTCTGAAATTGATCGATTTCGTAGCTCTCGAGTTTTTGTTTCTGTGACTGCTTTAGGTTCCAATATGACTTTTCCTTCCTCGTCAAGTTATGGCAATATTGTTTGAACTAGGAGATTGTCACCTATCACCTTCTTTAAGCATGAAACATGGAAAACTAGGTGCACTTGGGAAGCTACTGGAAGCTCCAATTTGTATGCCATAGTACCAATATTTTGCAATACCTTGTATGGACCATAATACTTTGGTGATAATTTTTTATCCTTATTAGCTTGCTTGAGGGACATTTGTTTATATGGTTGTAGCTGTAGGAATACACAGTCACCTACATCAAAACTTCTTTCATTGCGATGTTGATCTGCCTTTTGTTTCATTCTATTCTGCGCCAAAGTGAGGTTATCCTTTAAGAGTTGGAGAACTTGTTGTTGATACTTGATGTGATCTTCCACTGCTTAAACCTTAGAATTTTCTCTTAAATATGATGTGATAGATGGTGGACGATATCCATAAAGTGCCATAAATGGGGTCATTTTTACTGCAGTATGGAAGGAAATGTTATATCACCATTCAACCAGAGGCAACCATTTGACCCATTATGTCTGTTTATCAAAGAGAAAGAAAGGAAGATATCCTTCCAAACATTTGTTTACTATCTCAGTTTGCCCATCAGATTGAGGATGATAAGATGAGCTATCAGCTAACTAAGTACAAAAACAAGAAAATAATTATGTCCAAAAATTTCTAGTGAAAATTGGATCTTTGTTGCTTACAATAATCTTTGGGTTTCCATGTAGCTTTTGAATTGTTTCCATAAATGCAGTAGAAACCGTATTGGCTTTAAATGGATGAGATAATGCACAAAAGTGTGCATACTTGGTAAGTCTTTCAACTACCACCATGATGACACTCGTTCCTTCGGACTTGGGTAAACCTGTGATAATATCCATTGAAAACTCCTCCCAACGTTGGCTTGGAATGGAAAAAGGTTGCAATAGACCTAGGGCCTTAGCTGTTTAATCTTTATTTTGTTAGAAAACCAAACATTCTGCCACAAACTTTTGAATATCTAATTTAAGTCCATCCCCAAAAATTTCCTTCTTAACCCCGTGGCAAGTTTTTAAAAATATTGAGTGTGCTCCTAAGGGAGAAGTGTGCAATTCCATAAGAATCTTTTGTTTGAGTTGAGAATCCTGTATAAGCGATCTCTGTACCATAACGAATCATTTTTCCAGCTAAATGTCTCAGATGTACTAGGATCTTGTTGTGGCTTTTGAATGAGTGTCCACCCTTCTTCGTCATTCTTCCATTCATCCCTTCCTTTGTTTATCCAATCTAATTGGATAATAGAAATCATACAAAGCAATGCTTCCACATCCTAATCCTTTCTTGAGAGCACATCTGCCACGACATTTTTCTTCCCTTTTTTGTAGATGATTTCAAAGTCATAACCCAACATCTTTTTGACCCATTACTGTTGCTCTTCTGAACATAATATTTGTTCTAAAAAGTATTTAAGACTATCATGATCCGTTTTTACCTTGAAGTGTTCCCATTAAATAGCGTCGCCATTTCTTAAGTGCATGTAGTATTGCCAACATTTCCTTCTTATAAATAGCTTTGAGTAAATACTTTCCTTCGATTGGACGGCTTTCGAAAGCAATGGATCTTTCTTCTTGCATTAAAACAACACCAATTCCATTTCTTGAGGCATCACATTCCACAATAAAGGTTTTTGTGAAGTCTGGCGTAGCTAAGACCGGTGTTTGGCACATTGCCTCTTTAAGTTGTTCAAAGGCCTTTGTTGCTTCTAGAGTCCATGAAAATGCATCTTTCTTCAATAATGTTGTTAGAGGCGCTTCTATTCTCCCATAATTCTTAAGAAATTTTCAATAATACCCTGTCAAACCGAGAAATCCTCACATATGCCGTATGGATGTTGGGATTTTCCATTCCTTAATGGATTTAATTTTGCTAGGGCCTACCTTAACACCCCCATGAGATACAATATGACCCAGATATTCCACCTCTTTTACTCCAAAGAAACATTTGGAGCTTTTTGCATATAAATGTTTCTCCTTCAATAGTTTGAGCACTGTGTCAACATGTTGAACATTATCCTTCCAAGACCTGTTGTAGATTAGTATATCATAAAAAAATACTAACACAACTTTTCTAAGAAAGCGTTTGAAAACGGAATTCATCAAACCTTGAAATGTAGAAAGTGCATTGGTAAGGCCAAAAGGCATGACCAAAAATTCATAATGACCCTCATGAGTTCTAAATGTTGTTTTTGAAATGTCTTCAGTTTTCATTCTGATTTGATGATATCCTAAAGGAAGATCCAACTTGGTGAAGTAAATTGATCCATGCAATTAATCTAATAATTCATCAATGACAAGAATGAGACATTTATCTTTAATAGTGAGATTGTTGAGCTCCCTATAATCTAGACACATGCACCATGATCCATCCTTCTTGTGCACCAATACTACTAGAGCAGAGAGAACTTTGACTAGGTTGAATTATGCCAACCTCTAGCATTTCTACAACCATATGTTCCATTTCATTCTTTTGGGCATAGGGATATATGTAAGGCTTGATGTTTGCAGGAACACTTCATGGAATCAAATGAATAGCATGATCATGATTACGAATAAGTGGGAGGCCTTTTGGAGTCTCAAATACCTTGGAATGATTGTCCAAGAATTTCTGGAGATATGGAGAAATAGATGATTTCGATGTGGGAACCTCTAGCAAACAAAATTATCCAATTACGCCTCATTTTTCTTTCTTTAGAAACTTTTTCATTCCATTAGAGCTGATTATCTTCCCCAGTTTCCCTGCGATACCCCTTAATTCAACTTCCTTTCCTTCCAATTTTTTTTCATGAAAAGTTATTGAAAATTAAAAGGTACTGTACCCAAGGATTGTAGCCATTGGACTCCTAGTGCAACATCAGTGCCACCCATTGGAATGGAAAGAATTGGGCTATTCAATACATATTCTCCATGGATAGCTTGATATTATGGAACTTTCCAGAGCAATTTATGGTTCCTCCAGTTGCAACCATCACTTGACACACTGGTGCTCGATATAAGAAGTAATTCAATTCCTTGGCTATCTTACAATGAATAAAATTATGGGTACTACCCAAATCAATCAACACTATTACCTTTTTCTTCTTGATATGTCCTTCTATCTTGATAGTTTGAGGAGTGGTAATTCCAGCCAATGCATTACAAGATATGGTCGAATTAATTTCTTCTTTTTCTAGGGTTTGTTCCTAGTGTATATCCTCTTCTTTTTACATTTCTTGTTCCTTTTCTTCCTCCTCTTCACAATCTATGTAAAATAATTTCTACTCAACATACTTATGACCTTTAGTGTATTTGCTATCACAACTATAAAAAAGCCCTTTTGCTCTTTTTTCTTCCAATTTTTGTGGTGTCAACCTTGTAGGTTGTGTAAGGCTATGGGCAACAACACTTCCATCTTTATAGTTGTGCGTGGTAGGCTTATTTGTTGTCATAATTTTACTTTTAATTTTTCTTGCCAACCTGAATGCATTCTCCAATGAATCAAGTTCCCAAAGGCGAACCTCATGTTGGATGTTATCCTTTAAAGTCCCCATGAACAAATCAATCTTATGCTCCTCTAGAATATCTTTAACCCTTATATTCAATTTTTGGAATTTCTCAATGTGCTCCATCATTGAACCTTTTGTTTGAGATTTATCAATTGGCTAAAAAAAATGTTGTTTTTTGTATCATCATAATGTGCTGTCATTTCTTCCATAAAATTTGCCCAAGCGATAATTTGTTTAAGAGAGCAAAGCCATTGATACCATACAAAATTATTTGGTTCCAAATATAAAGTTTCAATGCATACCTTTTATGTGTTTTTCACATTATGGAGATCAAAATATTTCTCCATATGTAGTATCCATGTTACGAGATCCTTGCCATCAAACTTCCTCATATCGATCTTTAGAACATGGTGGGCCTTCAAACCAATGTTAGAGTCTATGAAATCATGATTAACATTTATTTTGTTCTCATCATGAGTTTCCTTTACTACCCTTGTGCCATTAGTAAGCATTTCTTGTAGCAACTTTGTCAAATATGTCTTTAAATCTTCCATGTTGCCTTTAAGTTTTTCTTCTATACCATCCATTTTAGCTTCCACACCTTTCTTTAAACCATCCATCTTAGCTTCCAAGTCATTCATCTTAGCTTCCATGCCTTTCTTTAAACCATCCATCTTATCTTCCACGCCTTCCATGCCTTTCTTTAAACCATCCATCTTAGTTTCTGTTACTTTTTGTGAGAGTGAATTTTGTTGCACTTGGTCTCATAATTTTGATATATCATGTTGCATTTCTCACTCTTCTTCATGAGTCATGCTAGAGCTTTCAGGTTGCTTACTAGGTGTTTCCATTTTCTTTCTTCAGGGCACCAATCAATGATAATTATGCTTCACTATGCCCTTTGAATTCTTTCAAACTATTTTTTCAAACCAAACTTATGCAAAATTTAAAAAAAACTACACACATTTTTTCACTTTGTAGGAGCTCGATATTGAATGTGATGTATCTGTGAAATTTCGGATCTCTAAGACCTAAAATTTTGAAATATGGTAGCCCTTTGTGTCCTCTTTCCAACGCCACCAGTCTGATCAAAATTGGATTATCCAAGAAAGAGTTATGCCTAATTTCCCAAAATGACCTGATTATACACTTTTTCAGTAGAGCGAACTTGTACGAAGTGCCACGTGTCATTGTTTCAACCTTCGGACCTAAAAATGATGCACTAAAAACTAAAATCCGTCATCTTTCTATAAATTTTTATGAAATTCAATCTGATATTCAGATAGGAAGTTAAGACGATTTTAGAAAGTTATGACGGTTTTCTCAAGGTCACAAGTTTGGGATGTAATTTAGGAGCCCACAAAAGCCCTAAATTCCTTGGATCATATCTCCGAAAATATAGAGAGACAAGATATTAATTTCAGACCTAAGGATAATTATTATTTCGGTGTAAATGAATATTTTTGTTAACTTCTGAAACATCACAGAAAAAAATTATAGCGAAAATTCCACGATGACCTGTTTGGAGTAGCAAAACCCTAGAATCCTAAGCTCTAATACCAAATGTTATGAAACCAACGCACAAAAAGATAGAAAAGATAGATCAACAACTTCAAAAGCAGCCTCTTCGAGGGGGAAACCTGCTTTACATTACATAAATGAAAAATTATTGGATGATACAAATGACAAAACCTCCTTTCTATATATTGGAGTCTAAATAGTCACAATATAATCGAAGGCAACACAATAATAATAATATAAGGGCACAACAATAACAATAGTGGGCTTCTATGGGGAACAATAATAGCAATATGGGGACAATATGGGCACAATAATAACAATAAGGGCTACAATGACAATAGTAACGGGGGAATCACTAGTATTATAGGGACCTAACATACTCCTTCGATGCAATCATGTTTTTCATGTGTTTCACATTTTTTGTGTAGTAGGGTTCATCGAAAGTATGCAATATGGATATTTCTTGGATGAAAAAATAATTTTTTCATCCAACAAGTGCTCCTGCTCGAAATTTGAGTAAAATAATAGGGAGATAAGTTGAAAATATGAGTTGATTTTTTTTTTTTTCCTCCAAAACTTGATGGGGTAATCTGATTGAACTTAAATAATGATTTTGGCACAAATTGGATTTAAATTTAGATGAGAAGAATAATTGTAGGTTTTTTAACCACTCAAGCTAAAACTAATTAGCGACTATATATATTAAAGATATTTTTTTTTAAAGAGTTTATATGATTTGCGTTAAATCTGTGTTCTGTCACAACATATGCACAAGAAAGTTTACAATATGGACATCCTCTTGTAAGTCCACAAGGCTAAGGAGTTCTAATAATGTACTTACTAAATTACATATTATATCAAATTTAAAAAATTCTTGAAGCTATATATACAATAAAAACAAAAACAAAAACAACGGAGCAAAAAGAAAAAAATGCAGGGAAACATACTTTCATTACATTTATATTTCTCCCCAATTTCCTACCTGTTTAGGTTGAGGCACTACTCTTCTTGAGCCCAGGTTGTATTGTCCCTCTTGCTAAGAAAGTTTTTCGGTAGATTAATTTGGCCCTGGAGATCCATTAGTTGGCTAATCTCTCCACCTTATCATATTTCCTTACTATCTTTTTCTTTTAGAGACTAGTTTTCCTATAGTACTTGTGCCATGGACAAATTGTGGTCCTTTAATATCAAATTTAGTATCAGTAAATCCCCTTGAAACACATCAATTTCTGCTTTGGTTGAGTGACTACATCGAGAAAGACACAATTCATTCTCCCAACACCATTACTACTACCTGCCATTTTTGTGGGCCCTCTCCACATTTTGTCTCTAACCTATCTCCTAACTTCCAACTCCTATAATCTTCCCCCAAAGTCATTGTTTCTACCAGCATGAGCAGAGGCAGTGGCTCTGTGAGGCCTCTCCACATTTTCTCTCCAACTTGTCTCCTAACTTCAAACTCCTATAATCTTCCCCCAAAGTCATTATTTCTATCAACGTGAGCAGAGGCATTGTGCCCTGCCACTTTAGGTTAAGACCTTCACAGAGGAGAAAGCTTGTAATCCACTAGACCTAGTAGAGTTCCACTTCTACGAGTAAGAGAAGAGGAATGCAAGCTAATGTCATCCCACAAGAACCAAATATCTTCAACAAAATTTAACATATCAAATAGAACAAATAGATTTTTGAGACACTTAGTTAAATAATGGGAATTCCTTGCCTAACATTATCGTGGAGGTTGCGAAGAATTCCTAGGATGCTAGTAATTCCACATTGAGGCAACCAATCTCAAAGCATTTGCCACCTTATTGGACTTACATGTTGCATTAAATTCCAAATGTTGATCCGTGCCCAATTAGGAAAAAGCTCCGCCTGCTGAGCTAGAAGGACTCAGTAGACCCACACTTACCCAATTATGAATTTACCCAATCCACTTACAATTCTCAGGTCTAAACACAATGCATAATTAGTAGTGAGTCTCATTAGCGTAAATGGATCTCCCCCTATGTGGCATCACTATGAAGACCAATGTATATGCCAAAGTCTGCAACCAACTCTCTCTGAGATTAAACTTAGAATGGGTAACCTCATTCTCTATGGGAGTTCTAATTAATCATTTTATGCCTCAACCACATTGACCCACACACAAAAGAAGTTATGGCCATAGAGTCTTTCATAATCACATTGCTATGATATGCAACCATATTTTTGATGCGGGTGATTTACTTTGTACTCACACTGTGGCCGCCATATGAAGGTATGGCTTGGCAAGGAGGTTGAGCTCACATTAGCTACATTCTTAAAATAATTAGGAGATGACATGACATAAGTCGAGCTCCCTTCCACATGCTGAATTTTTTTTTCTCATGGGTAACCTATATTACTAAAACTTATGCCTTTGGGGTGAAATTTTGCATTGGACGTTGACCATATAGTTCTTTATTTCCATGTTAAATATTTTGGTGTTATGGTAGGTTACACCATCCGTGTTCGCCATTGGTTTTGAGTTGCCGAGTGTGGAACTGGCTTGCACGATTAACACTCTTATCAATTTTAATGTTTTGAGTTCTTAAGATGTGAGAGAAATCCTTATAAGGGAATTGGTTTAATAGCATTGAGATTATTTTCAAAAGGTTTTCCAAATAATTGTGTTTTGGCCAAGCTTTAATATGAAGATGTTAAATAGTGATAAGTGAGTCTCCTAAGATGACAATATTAGTCATTCAAAGAGCTTAAACTACCTTGCAACAAGAAGGTGTGAATTTCTACCTAATTGTTAGTCACGCCACGCCACCCCACCCCACCCCACCTTGTAACTATTCTTTGAGGGTTATACAAAATCTCTTTCCCTCTCCCAACTCCCATCCAAAATACCGTTAAACCTCTTTTATAGGCCAAAGTTTACCACAATTGAAAATTTCCAAGGTTTGAAAAAAAGTTATGCAAGAAAAATTACATACTTTCGATTTTTTAAAACTTTTCATTCTTACTTATTTATACCAATTAAATTTACCAAGTCGTCGGCTTGTTGACCACAACTCATCGGCAGGCCCTATATAGATGATCCTCTCCATCCTACAGCCACTACCACTATATCACATCTCCTCATCAGTTTGCACGTCGTGGTGTCAAATGTCGATAATGCAAAAATGCCCTCCGACTGTGAGGAACTCCGTAATGGATGGTATTTCACCACATCCCAATTCGATGGCCCGGGCGAGGAATGGTATTTTACCAGATCCCAAATTGAAGAATGTAGTCCTTCAAGAATCGATGGAATCGATGCAGAGCAAGAGGATCGCTTCAGGAAATCGTACTGTTATTTTATCAAACGTGTGGGCATGGAATTACAGCTGCCCCAGGTGACCATCGCAACAGCAACAATACTCTGCCACCGATTCTATCTCCGCCAATCTCACAGCCGCAACGACAGATACACAATCGCAACCAGCTGCCTGCTCCTCGCCAACAAACTCACGGAGGCGCGCCGGAAATTAATCAAAGATCTGACTCTGCTTTCTTACGAAGTCCTCCATGAAAACGCAGACCCAGCCACTGCGAAACTCATAAAAGACCCACAATTTTTCGAGCAAAGGCAACAATTACTCATAAAAGGCGAGCATTTTGTTCTCAGCACGCTCAACTTTGATCTCGAGATCGAAACCCCTTACAAACATCTCGCCTCTGCTCTCAAAAAGTTCAAAGCTAGCCAATGGAATTCTCAGTTTACACAGGTTTCTTGGAATTTTGTGAATGATGGATTGATGACGACGGTATGTCTCCAGTTCAAACCCCGCCATGTCGCTGGTGCTGCCTTCTATCTGGCAGCCAGGTGTCTCCGCGTACAGTTGCCATTGGATACAGAGAACCCATGGTGGTTAGATTTCGATATGTCTATTAATCAGCTTGAAGATATTTGCAATCAACTGCTAGAGTTTTATGGAACGAGAAGTTTGCCCACACCAAGTCCCTCACCAAATGCTCCTCAGAGCTGTAATAGCTCGCCTGTTGCTAATATCAATACATACTATACACCCGCAAGTACGAGTACATTTACTTCCGTAGATTCAGTTGCAAGAATTACATCCTCCAATCAGTACCGTTGAATACCGTTGGGCTTAACAGGATTGGAACACTAATTAAAGTGATTGGGTCGATGGAAGAGCGATCTGCCCATCGAGATTGATTTTATCGGGAGATTTCGATCTCATTTCAAATTAGCGATCTACCTTCGATAATGTTTTTATCGGGAGTTTTTGATCTCATTTCAAAATAGCGATCTGCCCATCGAGACTGTTTTTATCGGGAGTTTTTGATCTCATTTCAAAATAGTTTAGTTTTTGAATTCGACTGTCTTCTTTAAGATGGAGAACAAACACAGATTGTGTTTGCGTTGGCGACTTAGAGCCTAGAATCTATAATATCTAGATTATGAAGTGTGGAATTATATATTTTCCGGAGCCGGAAAAGTTTTTGTAGTTTTGGAAAAATCAATTAATCTATTACTTTCTAGATAATATTGTTAATAAAAAATTATGCGTATAGATTTATTATAGATCAATCTTAAATAAGGATATAGCATGAATGAAGCGGTATCAACTTTGCAAATTTATTTGGACTGTAAATACAATGTATAATTTTCATTGTTTAAATTTTTTTTTTAAATAATATAGAGCATATAATATAATGTGCAATTTTTATTATTTAAATTGTATTTTTGAATGCTATATGGAATATATAGAGTACCAAATAAGTATTTTAACCATAGAATGTAGAATGGATGGAAGGACATAGTTACACATCCCCTCATCATGGGTTGTAGAACCAGCATAGATCCAGAATGGATGGATGGACATAGTTACACATCCCCTCATCGCACATCATATTGGGTTGTAGAATGAGCCTCTTGGCTCAACCAACATAGATCCATCTAGGATCTAACATGATTCAAACTTCCTTCTCATAATGGGCTCTAGAGCCAACATAGATTCAAAATGGATGGACGAAAAGATTTACACATCCCCTCATAATGGGTTGTAGAACCAACATAGATCCATCTTGGATCTAACATGAGTCACACATCCCCTCATAATGGGTTATAGAACCAACATAGATCCAATTTTTTGAGGTGTAAAATATAATGTGTTATTTTTTATTGTTTAAATTGTATTTTTGAATGCTAAATAGAGTACATATATATATGACCAAATAAACGTTTTGACCATAAAACTTTATTTTACATGGAGACACTTTATCACAAATTAAAATAGCTTTTTATTATCAATATATTTTTAAGTGTATGTCAATATTAATTCTTATTAAAAAAAATATAAGCTTGGTACTCAGCTTGTGGAATTTGCTAGTGTACTCAGCAACAGTGATCAATCTTAGCTTCTGCTTGTGGAATTTTTTAACTTTGTATCATATTAACTCTTGGAAAAATACTTCTCTTGGAAATATTTCTCAAATTTTCTTCATGTTATTAACATTTCTCAAATCCTCCTACCATATATTGTCTTTTCACTTCATGCTGAAATAGCTACTTTGGCCTTCTTGTTTTTAGAGTAGTTATGCACCTGAAGTATTTCTTCATTCTCGACAACCAAGCTTTTGCTTCTTCAACCTTTTATATTTCTTCATCATAGGTAGGGGAATTTGTTTATTTAACTCTTCTATCATTGAGCTCTTTTCACTTCTCCTTTGATGACGGTGACTTCTTGTTACCTTTTATGTGCTTGACGACCTTGTCATTGTCTTCCTTGCAACTCCTCAACTCAACTCTCAAGCTCCCGAGAATATCCATTCAATCTAAGAAATTTTCCTTTGACTTCTTCCCAACTCAATCCTCTTCTTAATCATGAATGGAGTTGTATGTGTAGTATTGTACCATTCTAATGCTCATTCTTCTATTTCTTTGTTGGAATTTCATCTTTTTATCTTTCTCTCTCTATGTTGTTACACACACAATTGTTAGTTAAATTAAACACAATTAACTATATTTATTCATCATCTTGGTATGTTTTCAATACACATGTTGACCTAAAATTGGTTATAAAATCAAATCCCTTATTAATGTGTGGGTTAGAAAATAAAATAACATATTAGCAATCTCTCAAACCAACAATTATATTAGTTGTAAATCTAAAATCAATACATGTGTATATAGCAATTAAAATAGTAGGTTAAATGTTTATTATGTTTGTGTGTGTAAGCTTCTTTAGGTCTAGTGTTGGACCTTCACTTTGATACCACTTTGCAACACTCCCTCCACCCTCTTGTACTTCCCTGGGTTGTGGGATGTGTTGCTTATGAGCTAACCCAACCTCCAAGTTTTGTTATAAAGATCTGGTTACAAAAATCCTCTTTTTGCAACTTAATGAAATCTCAAAACAAATCCCATAATCTCTTCCAACTCATTGAGATATTTTTGGTGATATAAATTTCATCATAATTTGACTCCTAGATTTAAAGTTATGCCTTCCTAAAGTTTGACCAATTAGCATTGAATACCATGTGGCATCCATGTGGCACCCACATGTCGCTCTATCATGTCACCACAAGTAGTTCCACAACATCCATGTCCCCTATGTGGCATTTGTGTGGCCATTACAAAGTCTCGATGACAATTTCTATGTTTCCCCAAGCTCGTGGGCCACACCAACCTTAGTCCCATGAGTTATGCAAAGATTCCATATTACCCTCAATTTTGGATTCTTGGGAATTGGAGTGTTTGGTTGAGGGTGGTCTCCCCCGCGGTTAATTCATGGTATACAAGGGGGGTCAGGGTGAATGAGGGTAATTTATCAAAGCCATACCCCATTCACACCACCATGATGTGGCACCCTTTTAACATGGAGCCCATGGTGGGAATCCCCATGTCAAACCTCTCCTTCCACGCCCCCCACCCCCATTAACTTAAAGTAGACCAAGGGGGGGCGAAGATGAATGTGGGTCGTTGGTTTAGATTCATCCCGCTATGATGCCATCTAAGGTATCCCACTTGTTATGTAGGGTCAGAAGGTCAATCTAATGAGTAGTGGGAGGTCTTGTCAATTTGTTGTCCTCTGAGATAAAATTAATTATGCGAAAGCATAAAAAATGTTTTGTTGTTTTAAAAGCTTTTGGATGATTAATGTTATGAGAAGATTATGGTAGGTTCTTAAACCTTATTAATACTAAATATTTAGAAAGGGTTGGTTCTTTACCTGTGAACAATAATTTGATTTTAAAATGTGTGGAAAGACAAAAATGTAAAAGGCTATGATTTTCTAAATATTCAAATTGAATTTTTAGTTAATCATAAGAAATCATGCAAGTAAACAATGTTCACAACCCAACAAAATATATTTAGTCTTATGAATATGGTTGAGGATTTGTAAATGTAGAGGATCTTATAGAGACAAACAGTCTAATAAACTAATCTATAAAATAGATTATAACTTCAGAGGGGGTTTAAGATAGATTGATATTCATTTTTCTCTTACCCACTTATCTTCATAAAACTTAAGTACATATAAAACAACAAAATGAAATGAAAACATAAGAAAAACTCACAAAGTTACAAGTTGTTTGAAGCAAATCCATAATCCTTTCATTAATATGAAGTAATTTTAGTTTGATACAATTCTTCTTTAGAAAAGTCATTCAATGGTTCAACACTTAATACATCAAATTGCTACTTATTTATACAAAATATTTGGATTCTAGAAACATCTAATTGATTTAAAAACTAGTACAAAATATAGGAATGCTTAAACGGTTGAGGTTGTTGGCACTATCTTCAAGAAAACTGTTGATGACTTGGCCCCAAAATGCTGTCTTTCTGTCTATTTGTTGGGGATAAAAATTTTTACTTGATAGTATCACAAAAATCATCCCACTTTTCATCATTTGGTATATAAATATTTATTATCTTTCTATAAACTTCATCTACTAAGAAATATTTCTCAAAAGTTGGCTTGCTTATGAAAATATGCTTGATTTCATGTTTGATAGTTAAATCAAACTCCAAGGCTTCAATGAAAGCTTTACTTGTGACATGCCCTTTAATACCTATAAAAGTGGATGTATCTGTTGCAATAGTGTAAATTTTCTCATAGTAATCTTCCAAACTAATTAATCTATTATTGGTTGCTATTAACCCTGACAATCCCCTTTGATTCAGTAAATTAAATTTAATATGAAATCTCTAGACAACATTTTCCAGAGCTTGACACTTAGTCTCCAACCAAGTGTCAAATACCTTCTTGATTTGTGAAATACCTTCTTGATTTCTAGGACAGTCTCCATCTTATCTGCAATCTGAATTTGCTCCAACTTTGCTCTAGTCTTTGAATTTAACACTCTGATCATGGATGTAGCCTCAGCTGGTTTTTGTCCCAGTGTTGTTTTGACTTGTTCAATTGTTGTTTGGGACCTGTCAATTAACTCTTCTTGTTAAAAATTCATTTAAATGGATGGCCAAAATTCAGTTATGGCAAGAGCCATCAGTGACTGATTTTCTAATTGATCTATATTTTTGTCAAGTTGGTGAGATTTTTACATCTCTTCGACCAAGAGGGTATCATTTTTTATCTTTTGTGCTTCTAGATTATTTAGTTTATGTTGGAGCTTATCATTTTCTTGTCTTTGAAGATACAGGTCCCGCACAACTTTGTTCAAATCATTTGGTGCTAATGTAGACTCTCCTACAACTATTATTGGTATAGATATTACTGGAGCTATAGTAAATTGTGCAACCTCTTCTTTTTCCTTCAACAGCTTCTCTATATGTTCCTCCATCTCCTTTATCTGTATATTTTTCTCAATGATTAATTTTAGCATGTCTTCTTTATGTTGCTCACTTTCTTCTATCTTTCTTGTTTATGGATCCTTTGTAGAAGGTAATTTCAGCTGTTTCCTGAGTGCTTCTATGTCTGAATTATTTTTCTTGAGGATTTCCTCCACTGCTTTGACATCATTGGTGATGCAACAAAGTGGCATCTTCCCCCGTAGTATGCAAATAAAATTGCATGTCACCTGTGTCCCAAGATTAATCACCTGATCCATGGTGAAAACCCTCTATAACCAAGGCTTAATGTTCTTAACTAAACTATATGTGGAAACGTTTGATTTAACTTATCCAAAGTCTAAACTTTAATTAACCTTTGGGCAGAACTATACGACCCTTCAATATCTTTGTTTAATTCTTAATCCTTATAACTTAACCCTTCGGTAATCACTCGCGCATATTAACCATACTCCATACCGTGGTCTTAGACTTTGGTTAAACTCGAACTTAACCCATAATACATTAAACCCGCTCATTTCTATTATAATTCCCATATAATAGAAATATACCATAAACCTCACTTAACCTTACCTTTCCACCATTCTTCAAATCTTTGCACATATATCGATGCTCCTTTTATTGCGTTCAATCCGCACTGTTGATCTATCCCGTCCAATCCAATGGCTGTCGCGTTGTTTGCTCACTTCTTCTGACTGACTCTTTAGCGCATTAAATCTCCACCGTTTATTCCTCCTACTTGAATACAACGGTGATCACTTAATCTCTCATAGATTACATGCACGACCGATATTAGACCGAGGGCAGGCGAGAAAAGTGGTTTTCTCTTTCCTCTGTGTGCTACGTGTTAACCCACAAGGATAATTGTGTAGAATTTAGAAATACCGTTTACAGAATTGAGCCTGCACGAGAAACTACTTACTTCCTATGAAGACCGTGCCGCTATTCAACGAACACGTGGCTTAATCTGATCCCTTCTCTTGTTGACTTTATTTAGTGTGATAAGGTCTTCGCCTTCTATCGCACATAATCTCGTTCGTTGATTTGACTAATCCAACAGATCCTGTTCTTTGCTATTTAATTCTTTCTATGCCGTTGATCTTCTGTGTGCGACTTGACATTTCAATGACTTTGCGCTGTTTGATCAATCCATACATTGCATCGAAGAATTCATTTATTCCTCCTTTCCTTTCTTCTCCTTTATGCGGTTTTGTTCTGGTCTATTCATCCTTCTCACCTATACGATTCTTTATGCGCCTTTCCTTTC
This sequence comes from Pinus tabuliformis, assembly GCA_031772625.1. NCBI lineage: Eukaryota > Viridiplantae > Streptophyta > Pinopsida > Pinales > Pinaceae > Pinus > Pinus tabuliformis. The sequence continues at coordinate 1,253,576,039 of CM062818.1, read as the reverse complement.
TAAAATTATTCAATCACTTCTTATTGATGTACTCCTCTATTCTTCTGTGGCTAAGGTGTTCTCCAGGGCTTCTGATCTTTGGTTATTCTGCAACACAACTCCCTCCTGAAATTACTTCTGCGTACTTTTAAATGTTGTCACTCCTGAGCTTCAACTTTGATCCTTCAATTGGATGCAAACAATCTAACACTATCCTTCGTACTCCACTTATTCTTTCCATTCTGCTTTAATTCCACTTGTGTACATATACTATGAAGAAACTCTAATTCACACACAATTTATCATTCGATTACTCAATCCACACTTACACAATTCAAAATTAAATTCTATGTACATATATAAAAAAATGATAACATAATGAATCTCTCTTTATGGCCTAATTTTCTAATCAATGGCCTCTGTTTCCCTATCTGCCCATAGGCTACAATCAAAATCTCTAGCTAACTGGCTAAGTCTCTTTATGCCTTTTAGGCTTACATTTATACAAAAGGTTCTGTAACCCATTTCGGTTCAGATCCTTAATATTTTCAACTAAATCCTGAATCCTCTAAGTCTAATTTTGACTCAACTAATCCCTAAGGATCCTCTCTAGTTCCTCAAATCATGAAACCAATTCCTAATCTAACATTAACAATTGATTTTCAAATCTTTCAATCCCTATGGAATGTTAACTAGTCTAAATCTCTCATGTTATCCAGCATTCGAGAACATTTACAATATCCCTCACAATATCTAATTAATTCCTATTCTAAATACCTCTCATTAAAATCACTCAAAACCCTTAATAATTACATTAATTTAATACTCAGGAAACCAAATTCCTTAAAACACAAGACCCCTGATGTTTACTAAAATAGAATGATATTTCTGCGCTGAATGCTTCTGCATCAGACTCCCAAGGTTGAAATTCATGATCTTCAGATCATGTGTTCCCATATGTTGATAGAAAACCTCTAGGGTCCCAAACTTTAGTTTGTAGTTGTTTGAATACTCTGCACCTTTGTTGCTATTGTATGTCTACTATCTTCTATTTCATCTTCCTCTCCTTGTCAATCAGTTTCAAATTATGATTGATCATTATTCCTGTTGTTTTCAATCTTCTCCATTTGGACTACTTCATCATTAACTGCCATAATTCTTCAATCTCTATCTCCAGCATATCCTTGGGCTGGTACATACTCTGACATTCATTGCTACCTCTTTCTCTTTGCTTCAGTTTGTTGTTGCTATCCACTAGCTCTTGCATTTTCGCATTCTCTTTATCTTTCATGATTAATTCTTCCTTCATCGAATCCTGATTCTCTAGAATTCTTTCCAAAAACATAATATCTCTATTCCATGGATTAAATATTTCCACATAATCTTCCTCTTCCATCTTTACTTGGCTGCTTGTTAGGTGATCCAAAAATACAATTTATCTGATTATTATTCTAGAATGTTTAATAATTTAGAATTAGTATATTGTTGTAACTAGATATGACTCTCCAAATGTGTCATATCTTAGGCTCTATTTTAGGAGATTTGTTAACTAGTTAGTTTGAATAGAATTTATTGTAAATGGACACTTGTTATTTAATAAGTGATCCATAATTAGAGGTAGTTAGGACATGGAGCTTATAAATAGCTCATTGCAAGAGTGTTTGGATGTTCGGGTGTAAACTCTTGCAAAATCAAATTATGTAATTATTTTTTTCTGATTAACAAAATTACGTGTTTGAGGAAACTTCTGCCATTATTGTGGTATCAGAGCTCCAGTAATGTTGCAGTGGATGTGAGAAGGAGATTCCAACTCTACAAGTTTTTGGAAAACTCCATTGAATTGTTCAGCGAATGTCGGGTATGAAAATTGTCCAGTTTTATGTTCAAAAGAAAATAAATTTTATTATTTTAGTGATTTTAGATTTTTTTTTTAAATCTGAAAATCAATTGTGAGAAGTATTGCTACCACTGTATACTGTCAAATTGAATGTCTGACCCATATTGGGGAAGATTTTGGAGAACAACAAGACACTTGCAGGATTTGGTGTTTAATTTCTTGGTCAGAGCGTGGAGCGCTCGATCCATGCTTCAACACTGCAAAAATAACTAGACTCCATTATTGAAACTTATTCCTAACTTTACTGCTACTTGTTTTATTGAAATTTATTTGGTGTTTAATTTCTTGGTCAAAGCGTGGAGAGCTCGATCCTCTTCAAGGCTGCGGAAATAGCTAGACTCCATTTCCACTAATCTTATTGAACTTGTGCTTAAATATTTCAATGAAATTTCCAACTTACTTCCATTTTTCTTGTTGATGATACAAAACATACTCCTTACGGAAAAGGACGAGTTAAAGTTTTTCTCCTTGGCATTGGAGAAAAAATTATTTCCAATGTATGGTATGTACCATGTTTTAAGAAAAATTTGCTCTCTTTAGTCACAATTCGACAAGCAGGACATCAGGTGATTATAGAAGATGGTTTAGTCAAGATTAATTCAGTCAAACAGAACTTGAAAACAGTCATGACAGGTTATGAAGATGGAAAACTGTTACAGATGAAAGGGACAATTATTCCAAGGAATTCTGATTTTGCAGGGGCAGTGAGTATAGGTATTTCACCTATAAGACTATGGCATGTAAGATATGGACATTTAAATTTTGAGAGTCTTTCTCAATTGCAGAAACAAGGAATGGTTAAAGGACTTCCCACTTTCAAAAGGGAAAATGCAAAATGTGAAGCTTGCATTTATGGCAAACAAAGTCAAGAAAGTTTTCCAACAAATTCATGGTGTGCAAACAGGCGGCTACAACTAGTTCACAGTGATGTTTGTGGTCCACTACAAACTTCATTTGGTGGTTGCAAATATTTCTTACTATTCATTGATGATTTCAACAGAATGACTTGGGTTTACTTCTTGAAGAACAAGTGAGAAGCATTTGATAAGTTTAAAATTTTTTGCCAACTTGTTGAAAATGAAGTCAAAGAAAAGATAGGTACTCTCAGGACGGATAATGGGGGAGAATTCACTTCAAATGAATTAAAACTTATTGCAATGAAAATGGCATAAGATGACATCTTACTAATGTTTACACTCCACAAGAAAATGGAGTAGTTGAAACAATGAATCTCACCTTGTTAGGAGTGGCGAGATCCATGTTAACTTTCAAGAGGTTAAGTCCAACATATTGGGCAGAAGCAATACATACAACTGTCTACTTAAGAAACAAATCTCCAACTACTTCTTTAGACGGAATCACACCTTATGGAGCTTGGTTTGGTTTCAAACATCGAGTTAAACATCTTAGAGTTTTTGGGTCAGTATGTTATGCCTTAGTTCCGAAAGAAAAATGAACTAAGCTTGAGTCAAGAAGTTTAAAATGCACAATGATTGGCTATTCTGATGAGAAGAAAGGGTATTGTATTTTGACAAATGGAAAATTCATTGTGAGTAGGGATGTCATTTTTGATGAAACTGAGAGTAAGAGTGCTGAAAAAATTGAAAATATTCTTCACAAGTTTGAAACTAAGGGAAGTAAAAGAAATGGAAAAATGCAAAGTCAACCAACTTCATCAAATTGGTATGAACTTTATTTTTCTTCCTCTGAAGATGAGTCATCCAGTTCATCTACATCAACAACATCATCTGGGTCTTCTAGCAGTTCATCCACATCTCCAAGTAGTAGCAGTTCTTCCGATAATGATTCTCCAAACTCTTCACCTGAACGAAGAACATCAATTTATATTAATCTTCTTTACAGTGATGGAGACTTTACAGAACCGCAAACAAGTGAGCACCAACTTCCGAAATGGGAAGTTCAACTTTTGAAAGATGTAAAGCCTGATGAATAGAATAAAACAGGCACCAGAAGGGCACATAGAAGTGAAGGCAATTTTTCCTTGTTAGCAAATGATTTTACTGAACCTTCCACATACAAAGAAGCAATAAAACATAAAGAATGGCAACAAGCTATGGTTGAAGAATATCAAGTAGTAATTGATAACAACACTTGGAAACTTGTTGATTGTCCATCAAATGTTAAACCCATAGGATGCAAATGGGTTTACAGAATTAAGTATAATCAAAAGGGAGAACTTGAAAAGTATAAAGTACGAATTGTTGCAAAAGGTTTTGCGTAGCAGGAAGGCATTGATTATGAGGAAACTATTGCCCCTACAGCTAAATGGAACACCATCTGATTAACACTTGCATTGGCTGCTCAGAAAGGATGGAAATTTCATCAAATGGATGTGAAAAGTGCTTTTCTCAACAGGGATTTACAGGAGGAAGTGTATATGACCCAACCGCCAGGTTTTGAAATTGAAGGACAAGAACATAAAGTCTATAAATTGATCAAGGCTTTATATGGATTAAAACAAGCTCCCCGAGCTTGGTATGCAAAGATGGATGAATACCTTAAGAAAGTTGTTTTTCAACGAAGTGAATCTGATGATACTTTTTATGTGTGACAACAGGGAAAATATATGGTAATTCTTGTTATGTATGTAGGTGATTTGATCATTACTGGCAGCCATGATGATCATATTGCACAGGTGAAAAAGGAGTTACATGCAGGTTTTAAGATGAAAGATTTGGGATTACTTCACTACTATCTTGGAGTTGAAGTCTTCCAATGTCCACATCATATATTCATTTCTCAGAGTAAGTGTGCAGCAGAGGTTCTTCAGCAATTTGGCATGCAAGATTGCAAGCTTGTTCTCACCCCCATGGAGCAAAACTTGAAACTTTCAAAATTTTAAGGGGGGGAAAGGTGGACAGTACAACTTATAGACAGTTGATTAGCAGCTTGATTTATTTGACAAATACACGTCTTGATCTATCTTATGCAATCAGTATTCTTTCATGTTTTATGCACGAACCACGTGATAGCCACTAGAATGTAGCTAAAAGAGTTCTTCGATATATCCAAGGAACAAAATATTTTGGTCTTCTTTACACAAAGACTAAAAATTTTGTACTTGGTGGATATTCTGATGCCGACTTTGCTAGGAGTATTGATGATCGAGCATCAACATCAGGTTATTTAATGAACATGGGGTCAGCAGCATTATCTTGGAGTTGTAAGAAACAAGCTACAGTGGCCACTTCTTCCACAGAAGCAGAGTACATTTTAGCGTGGGAATCAGCATGTGAAATTGTTTGGTTGCATAGAATTTTGTAGGACTTGGGCATTTCTCAGGCAGAAACTACATCATTATTTATTGACAGCCAGTCAGCCATCAAACTTGCCAAGAACCCAGTTTTTCATTCAAAGACAAAGCATGTGGACACCAAGTATCATAATATCAGATCTCTCATTGCCAAAGATGTCCTCAAGCCAGTTTATTGTCCTTCCGAAGATCAGATCTCCGACATTTTCACGAAACCTCTTGGCAGAATAAAATTTACTAAGTTTAGGGATGAACTTGGTATCTGTTGTAATGTATCTTTGGATCATAGGGGGGAATGTTAGGTGATCCAAAAATACAATTTATCATAGGTTATAAAATTAAAATAAAATAATTATTAATTTAAGATATTAAATTAATAATTATTATTCTAGAATGTTTAATCATTTAGAATTAGTATATTGTTGTAACTAGATATGACTCTCCAAATGTGTCATATCTTAGGCTCTATTTTAGGAGATTTGTTAGCTAGTTGGTTTGAATAGCATTTATTGTAAATGGACACTTTTTATTTAATAAGTGATCCATAATTAGAGGTATTTAGGACATGGATCTTATAAATAGCTCATTGCAAGAGTGTTTGGATGTTCGGGTGTAAACTCTTGCAAAATCAAATTATGTAATTATTTTTTCTGATTAATAAAATTACGTGTCTGAGGACACTTCTGCCATTACTGCTCATCCGTGCCAAATTTCCTCCAACATATGAAACAAAACCTACACTCACAAAACAATTATTAAAATAAAAATCATAAGGCCTCAGTGCCTCTTCTTCCTTTGGCAACATTTCAGTTTGTTGCTATGGTTTTTCCTCCTCTATCAGCACATCGATATGCTGATTCAACCTCTTTAAAGAATTATCCAAAGTACTCTCAAGACTGTCAGCAAGTTTCTCTTCCACACCATCTGCTTCAATGATTTATCTCTGCTCTTATCCACTGTAATGAACTCCTTCTTCTGCAATCACACTGTCATACTCTGAGCTTTCTAGCAAATATTCCAGCAATTCAAGTTCTCTGTTACACTTCATAAGTACTTCACCATCACTTATGATCCCTGCATTTATACACAAATTATCAGTTTGGAAATTACAAGGTTCAACAGTCTCAACTGTTGCTTCACATATCAACTCTTCAGACTGAATCTCATCTCCTTCTTTCACAAGAAATTGTTCCTGTGTTGTAACAGCTTCATACATCAATTCATTACTAAATTATTTATGCTGCAATAATTCATTGCTTTTCTCATTCAAGAGACATTCTCCATCATTCTTTACTTCAGAGTATTTATCTTCTAAAATATACTCTTCCATACTCTTGACAGCTTCAAAAGACTATTCATCCTCTGCAAAACCTGTAATCACATCAAAATTATTAGATTCAGAAATACAAGGTTTTATGTCCTCCTGTTGATCTGAATTTGTCCAACAGTTCAGAAAATCATCAATAATTCCTTCTTTAGCAAAGTAAACTTCTTGCTTTCTTCAATTCTCACAATGGTTCATTGGATCTTTCACAGATCTCCAGTCTTCATCTTCATTCAGAACTTCACCCTGTTCTGCTTCACAAATAGAAACTTCCATTCTCAACTCAACTTCTTTGAGTTCTTTAGATCTCAATTGAACACTCATTATCTGTTCAAGCTTCATCAGCTCTTCTGTTAACTCCATATTCACCTGCTGATTTCTCTTCTCTTGTAGCCTCTTCCACTTTACATTCTTCCTCATGAAATAATCATGCTTCTGGTCATCCTTATTCATCTGCAACATCTCCATCAATACCTCAATATGAACTGCAATCTCAGCCTTCTCCCTCTCATATTCTTCTTCACTTAATTGTCTCTGTATGCCTTTTGCCTTGGCACCCTCTTTCTTCACCTTTCTTCTGTTGTGGTCTTCCTTAGAACCTTTACTATGACTATAAATAGTCATCTTCTTCTCTATCTTCATGAGTTCCTCACTCACATACTATGAGATGTACTAAAGCCTTTGCAACAACAAGTCATCCCTGCTGCCACTTGTCTCAACAAGTTTTCCTCTGTAATTGGTCTTTTGGCAAGCACCTGGTCCTCTATTCTCTAGAACCTCTTTGAGCACTTCTCTCTGCTCCTTCTAGGCTTCAACTCATCTGCACCTTTTAAGAACACAACCGTCCTCTTGTATTTCAATCACAATGAAATACTAGGTTCTGACCACCTCTTCTTTCATTTAGAAATTCTCACCAGCTTTCTTCATTCTTTAGCAATTCTACCCACATCCTCTGTGGAATAGCCTTTATGATCTTCCTGTGAGATGCAACAAAACCTCTGCGGTAACAAGTCTCCTTCTTGCTACACATGCCTCACTAAGCTTCTCTCCTCTGAGGTCAGTCTTTTAGCATCTCTCTGGTCTCTCCTCTAAAACCAATTGAGCACTCCTTGCTCTAGGTTTCTGCAACCTTCTCACCTTCTTATGCCACTACCTTCAAGATCTCTGCATGATCTTGTTCTACCATTCACTTGCACTTTGAATGGATTGTTCTTTGTTTCCTTTGCATCTACAATTCTGATACACTTTATCTTTGTGTGCCTACTACTTGTCAGATTAAAATCTGATCTCCTCTTCCCTGCATACATACCTTGAAAACATAACTTTGTTTTAAGTTTTTCTTAAAGAATTCTTACATGTATAATTTCCTTATTCAGCTTTGATACCAAAATGAGGCAGCAAAGCTATATCTTCCCCCATAGTATGCAAATGAAATTGCATGTCACCTGTATCCCAAGATTAATCACCTGATCCACCGTGAAAGCCCTCTATAACCAAGGTTTAATGTTCTTAATTAAACTCTATGTGGAAACGTTTGATTTAACTTATCCAAAGTCTAAACTTTAATTAACCTTTGGGCGGAACTATACGACCCTTCAATATCTTTGTTTAATTCATAATCCTTATAACTTAACCCTTTGGTAATCACCCGCACATATTACCCATACCCCATACTATGGTCTCAGACTTTGGTTAAACTCAAACTTAATCCATAATACATTAAACCTACTCATTTCTATTATAATTCCCATATAATAGAAATATACCATAAACCTCACTTAACCTTACCTCTCTGCCATTCTTCAAACCTTTGCACATATAACAATCCTCCTTTTATCACATTCAATCTGCACTGTCTATCTATCCCATCCAATCCAATGGCTGTTGTGTCGTCCGCTCGCTTCTTTCGACTAACTCTTTAGTGCATTAAATCTCCACTATTTATTCCTCCTACTTCAATTCAACGGTGATCGCTTAATCTCGCGCATATTACATGCACGACCAATATTAGACTGAGGGCACACGAGAAAAGTGGGTTTCTCTTTCCTCTGTGTGCTACGTGTCACCCCATAAGGCTAATCGCGTAGAATTCATAAATACCGTTTACATCCTTGAGCTCGCACGAGAAATTACTTACCGCCTATGAAGACCGTGCCACTATTCAGCTAACATGTGGCTTAATCTAATCCCTTCGCTTCTTGACTTTATTTTGTGTGATAATATCTCCACAGTCAATCGCACATAATCTCGTCCGTTGATCTGATTGATCCAATGACTCCTGTTCTTTGTTGTTTAATTATTTCTACGTTGTTGATCTTCTGTATGCGACTTGACTGTTCAATGACTTTGCTTCATTCGATCAATCCATACATTGCATCGAAGACTTCATTTCTTCCTCCTTTCCTTTCTTCGCCTTTATGCGGTTTCTCAATGTTCTGGTCTATTCATCCTTCTCACCTATACGATTCTTTATGCGCCTATCCTTTCTGAAATTATTCAATCACTTCTGATTGCTGTACTCCTCCTCTGTTCTTCTGTGGTTTAGGTGTTCTCCAGGGTTTCTGATCTCTGGTTGTTTTGCAACACAACTCCCTCTTGAACTTACTTCTGTGTACTTTTAAACACTGTCACTCCTGAGCTTCAACTTTGATCCTTCAATCGGATTCAAACGATCCAACACTATCCTTCATACTCCACTTCTTCTCTTCATTTTGCTTTAATTCCACCTGCATACATATACTATGCAGAAACTCTAATTCACACACAATTTATCATTTAATTAATCAATCCACACTTACACAATTTAGAATTAAATTCTCTGTATATATATCTATATCTATATATATATATATATATATATATATATATATATATATATATATATATATATATATATATATATATATATATATATATATATATATATAAACAAATGATTACATAATGAATCTCTCTCTGGCCTGATTTTCTAATCAGTGGCCTTTATTTCCCTATCTGCCCGTAGGCTACAATCAAACTCTCTAGCTAACTAACTAGCAACTAGCTAACTAGCTAACTCTCTTTATGCCTTTTAGGCTTACATTTATACAAAAGGTTTTGTAACCCATTTCGATTCAGATCCTTAATCTTTTCAACTAAATCATGAATCCTCTAAGTCCACTTTTGACTCAACTAATCCCTAAGGATCCTCCCTAGTTCCTCAAATCATGAAACCAATTCCTAATCTAAGATTTACAATTGATTTTCAAATCTCTCAAAATCTATGGAATCTTAGCTAGTCTAAATCTCTCATGTTCTCCAACATTCGAGAACATCTACAACATGCCTCACAATATCTAATTAATTCCTATTCTAAATACCTCTCATTAAAATCGCTCAAAACCCTTAATAATTTCATTAGTTTAATGCTCAGGAAACCAACTTCCTTAAAACAAAAGACCCCCTATGTCTACTAAAATACAAAGATATTTCTGAGCTGAATGCTCTTGCATCAATTTGGATCATAACCCAGCTTGATCACCAAATATTCTAATGTTTTGATTTTAGTTTCCTTTGCTAATGAAGAAATTTTCTCCAATTTTAATTATGTTTGGACATTTGTGAGAGATGTCCTTAACTTTAAAATCTCTATATCAGTATTTGTCATGGTGGAGAAAATCATTTGTCCAAACTGTTTATGCATATCCATTTGATCAATGGGATGTATTTTCTTTGCATGAAATGATAAGATAGTATTCTTATTATTTGCAGGAGTTTTGGAGATGGTACTTGAGCCTGTAAAAGTTCAATTTGCCTCCTTCCTTTCTCACTATCAAATGTTGTTAACAATCTATGCTGGGAGGTAGAAGTCTGCTTCCAAAAATGAGCATAGGTGTTGGATTTGAGTGTTTCTTTTTTCTTCTTAATCTGTAAAAACTTACTGAAGATATTGGTATTATCATGTTCACCCAATTCTGCTGATTGTGATTTTTCTGAAGGATTTTGTGAGGCCGAGGATGGGGTGTCAGGGAGGAGTTCCTCTAACCCTATGGAAAACTATAAACTACTCATAACAATAGTTTTATGTTCTTCCTCTTTTTGAATGGTGACATATTAGAGATGTTACTTCTGCTTTTTTGTTTGAATGATTAATTCTTGGGCACTTATTTATGTACATGCTAGAGATGAAGTTTCTTCCCTTTTCCTTTTTCCTTGTTTATCTTGAGGTACTAGAGTGTGGAGGGTGGCTGTAGAAAGAATCTGCTCTTCTGCTTCATGTAGTTTATTTTACTCCCACTCAACTTGATTCATAAACTTGTCAATCTCTGGTCTGGGGGTATGATTATAAGGTGTGGTTTTAATTTCCACCCTTAAATTAGAAACTATGCTGAATGGATCATATGAAAAGGTGAAACTGGGATGGAAATTGAATTTCTTGAGGATTGAGTCTACCTCATCCATTGTTGTTCTAGTATTTCATATGAATGGTCGCACTTGATTATTGATCTTGAATTGTGATTTTCTTTTACCTGAGCCAAAATGGAGTTCATCCATATTGATCATTTCCATTATATATTCCAAAGAGAAAATCCTCATTGGAACATATTTAGGCAACTTGTAGGGAGAAAGCTGACATCCATAAATACTTATGTATGTGTATTTTGGTATAAATACCAGTGTCCAGTCTTTGTCTTCTCACTCAGGTGAAAAACCCTTTTAATCTCTAAATTGATCCTTTGCCCACTCTGACTGCTAATATGCCCTGCAACTGTATGAACAAAATTGTCTATGAAGTCTGCAAATTTGAACTTCATTGAGTTTTTCCTGACTAATGAACTCTAATGTATCACTAATTGGTTGATTCCATGATCATCTTGCTTATGTAGAGTTATAGGAAACTTATCTCCTTGTTGAAAAATAAACATATAGACTAATACAGATGCATAATTAAACATGCCTTCTGTAGTAATCTTCATCATCTGTTCATGCATATTATCAACCAAAAATTGACTAAAATTAAACAAGAATGTTGGCTTATGTTCATTAGAGAAAATAGATAGAAATCCCAGAATAGGCTCACCTACCCACTTGTCTAATGGATACCCTAAAAGGAAAGAAACTAAAGCAATGTTCTGTTTGGATTTCTCTGGGAACAAAGAAGCTGGATAAGGGGGATTTTTCTTAGGAAGCTGAGAGTCTTCTGGAAGTAAAATTTCGAAAATTTGAGCTGTCTATGGAAAGGTGAGCTTATGATACAAGTCCATAAGAACAACTGCAGAAAAATGGCCGAGGGAGTCATTTTGAGGAATAAGCAACATTTGGTCTATTGTTTCAGGTGTAATTGAGATCAGAATGTCTCCATTCCAGGCCACAATGGTTATTTGCAGTGGATTTTATCAGGCTTGAAACCACATTACCAAATTAGGTAAATAATGTGTCTGTAGGAAAATTAACATAGTTAGCAAGGATTCCCGAAAATTAATCTCATGTTGCTAGTCCAGGTAGTTTTTCTTCAACCAGTGATGTAATTTGAATAGGTCAAATTCACACTCGGTATCGACAATATTGACATATTGGTCTACGGATGGCATGTGATCTAGGTCTAGGGTAGCAAAGGTTTTAGGGTTATCCTCACTCTTTGATTTACTACGAGAGGATTGGCCCTTCCCTTTGGTTCCATGACTAAGAAGTTTGAGAGGGAAAATGACAAAGCTTTGACTTGAACAGGTAACTAGATAAGAAATCAATCTCTGTCAAGGTAATTGATGAGCCTAGGTATTGTAGCAAGAATGCTTCAACTCCCAGGGATACCATCTTTACTTATCAACTCGGGGTTCGTACAAACTTGGAGGTGATAGTGTTATATGCACAAGTAGAAGTGAAGGTCCTGCCTGTTGTCACTGCTTATTTGGCAAGAGACCCCAGGGGTTCCAATCCAAACTCCTATAGGGCCAGAAGAAGCTTAATTCTTTGATGGAAGGAGAGAAAACCTATTCTAAGAGAGAGCTACTCTACTGTAGTAATGAAGAAAACAATTTGTAATGCTAACTCACACCATACCCTAGCTAACCTAATTAAAAAACTTATGCGAAGCAGAATTATGAGAATAACACTAATCTAATGCTAATTATCTAATTTACAGAAGTAAAAGAATCAAAACTAGACTAAGGGGCAAGCAAAGGAAACTAAGCTAAGTCTGTGGTTAAGTGGAAGAGTAGTCAAAGGACGAAATTGGTGAAAGAAGGATGTGAGGGAGCAACATCGCATGAGAATCGTTGGATGAGTAGGGTGAAAGGAAAATAAATAGTTGAGATCAGATCGTAGGAGGGTACGTAGATATATGGGTGAATAGGGTTGGATAATAGGATGAACAATGGAGATTATATCATGATAGTTGAGCGAATAGATGAACGAACAATGTTAATCGGAGATGGATGGCTGAGATTATATCGCGGACGCTAAGTCAAGAGATGGACGGATAGGATTAATCGGCAGATGGATGATGGAGATTAGATTGCAGGAAAAAGAAACATGCAGAAATGGTAGCATGTTTGCGGAGGTGGTAATATGTATATCGCACACCCTCAAAGCTGTAAGTGGTTTTCTAATATTTTGCGTGATTAGCCTAACTGGGCGACACGTAGCATGGAGAAACCGCTCTCATCACATGCCCTCAAGTGGATAATGATCAGACAAAAATCAATGCGATATCGCGTGATAACCATCGGATTTGGTGAGGTAGATCAATGGTGGATATTTGACCGAGCTATTTGATGAGCGGGTGCACGATAGCCATTGGATTTGACGAGGCAGATCGAAGGTGGGGATTTAAAGTGCAAAAAGTAGTGTTAAAAGTGAGTTGAGCGGTGATTGGGAAGGTTTTTTGGTGATCAAACGGTGATTAGGAAGGTTTGTTGGTGATTGGACGATGATGAAGTGATGTAGGAAGAGCGTGCTGGAGGCGGCTTCAAATGAAAATGACAGAGAAAAACACTGCAGGTAAAAAAACAACTGCTTTAAACAACAAACTCCATAGCTCATGCGAGAATCAAAAAATGTGTTTTTGGGGTTGTTGAATGGTCTCTTCTCCAAATCATGGTCCCAGAGGGAGGAGATGAGGCCAAGACACCTGTGCACAAATTGGTAGTAATATTTTCCTCTAACTAACCTGTGAATAAAAAAACACAAATGGAAGTAAACTTAAAACCAATGCAGCTATTGAAACAAATGAGTAGAAACAGGAAGCTATTCAAATAGATGAACAGAACCAGAAAACTTCTTGAGCAAATGAATCAAAAAACCATGAAACTACTTAAGCAGATAAACATAATAGAAATATATGCTAGGAGATATGTACAATGAAGAGGAGATGTGGCTGCTTGGGTCGGGCCCTAACCAAAGAGATTCAGCCCTTGAATTTAACTCAAGTATGGCTTAAACAAAACTCATCATTATTATAGAAACCATGGATTACATAACAAATCGTCACAAGTCGTTAGCTCAGAAATAAAACAAAGTTTTACAATGAAAGTACGAATCCTAATGAGGTCCTAAGACTCTCTATTTATACATCTGAAGTCTCTTACAACTTCCTTCCCATTAGGGAGGCTTGGCTCCCAACTTAAGATAATCCATTTTCTATCCTTTTCACATGCTTGGTTGTCTTTTAGTCTTCAAAGTGATGGCTATGTGCACTTCGAGCTGGTGGTGTAATATTCGAATGGAGGGGTAGTAAATGACGAGGATTTACCTCCTATAGTTACTCTCCCTTGTCCAATTCGAGTCTTTTCCAAGGTATTTTCCATAGTTCTTTTCTTTTATTGTTTATACCTGCATTTTTCCTTGCTTTTACCCCTTTATTCCTGTATTACATGCACATTAGACCACAAAGCCAAATATCCAACTCTAACTCATTTCATAAAAAAAATATAATCAAAATTTTGTAATAAGTTGTGAGAATAGTTGGTTTGACTAAGCTAGGAGGTGAATTAAGGCCAATTAAGGTCCATATAATTACTCAATAATGAGGCTCATCATCACCCCCCTACTGAAAGTGTTACTCATCCTCTGAGAAACTTAGTCAATGTCCATGTCCTTCATGGCTTTGGTAGCCTCTCTGACATCCCATTCTTCTATTGTGGTCTCTTCTTCTTATTTATATAAGCTTGCTTTCCTTTCTACTTCTTCCTACTGCCTCTTTTCTTCTTCTTCTATTCTCCCTTCTGGCATCATTAGGAGTAGTAGTGGATTGAGTGTCAGGCCTATCTAATTGACCTTCAACCTTTACATTGATTGCTTATACATAGGTGTTCTGTTGAGTGCCTCTCTCAACCTTTGAGGGGAGTGATATTCTCTAATCTTCAAGCTGTGTGGCAGTGTTTTCCATTTCCTTCAGCAGGCATGTATATTATCATCTCTTAGCAGCTTAAACATATCCTCAAAATGTGAAATTGCTTTCTCTTAGGCAGTAAGATATCTAATTGTTAGCTGAGGATTATTTGTAATTAGATTATGGGTGTTGATTAGGGCCACTGTATTTGATTGTTCAACTCTGATGAAAAGAGGTTCATTTTGCTCTCTGGCCAATATTCTTTTCTTCTTTGCAACCCTTGAATTATCATGGTTCATCCAAGATGACAAAACCATTAATTGTAGATCTCCTAGCCCTAAATTAGGATCCCAAATATTCATATCTGTGAGGGCCATTTTATGCATGTAAACTCAGCCATTTTGACCCCATCCTTTAGTGCACTTGGATCACAAAGGTCAATAAACTGTCTGCAGTCCTGAAATGGCATGGTGCTCCGTTGTGCTAGTGTTTTAATATGAAATTGTAGCCATTGTTCTCTGAGGAAAAAAACATAGAATTTAGCTGGCATCCTACACTGGGTGGCCTTCAAGGAGAGGCTGGCCATACATGCTAGCTAGTTTCCCTTTTCCTGCATCTATCCTCTCTGTTTTTCTTATCTTCTTCCTTTTGTTGTTTTTTCTCATCTCCATCAGTTTCTTCTTCCTTTTCAACATCATCATCCTTGTATTTCAACATGTTCCTCTGTATTAGTTTCTTCTTTATTCATCTCATCGCATCTAGCTCTATGTCTTCTTCTTTTTTTTCCTCCTCCTCGCTGACATAAGGCCTAACATCATAAATGAGGGTTTTTATGTCATCCTTTGCTGGTAAGTCTCTGAAGAATGACCATTTTATAAGGATCCTGATGTTTTGGAGGGCATCCTTAATGAGGATATTGATCAACGCATGGTGAAATAACTACTGGGAATTTCCTTCCTTTACATTGCTACTGGAGTTTATGAGTGATTACATCAAGAAATAGGGTATTTTGAGTCTTTGGTGCACTGGTGTTTCTACCCCAAATCTTAATTTTCAAGCATTCTCAAATGGTTTCCATAACAATATTGTATCTATGGACTCTTGCATTCTCTTTTTCCTTATTAAATAATTTCCTTTTTGCCACCTTTTCACTTATAAACCAACTACCTCCTAACCTTTAAAACTTTTGATCAAATGATGCATATGAGTGAGTGAGTGGGATGCTTACCTTTGGTTGTGATGCCATGCTGTAGTTGTCAAATATTAGAGGTTTTGTTGATGGTCATTCTTCTTCCTCTGTTTCCTACTGATGGATTATTAGCTTTTGTAGGTGTCTGTGACTGAAGATTTAATGTTGTTGCTGCTGCTGTGGAGCTCTTGGATCTAATGCTACTGCTGTTGTGGAACTCCTGGATTACCACTTGGCAATGTTTGGTGTCTCCCTTAGAATTTCTTGATCCTGTTGCTGGCTAGTGCTGTGAGGATGCTGTAATGAATGGAAAGAGGGAGTAGGAGTGTATGTGGATGCAGGGATGATGGTAATGGTTGAGGTGATTCTGTTAGAAAACACAATCTTCACCTAAATTGGAGAGGTGAAGTGAAAAACAATGGAATTGACGGATGGATGCATGGTAAGGAGTGGAGGAGATGAGTATATGTGAGGCATGGTTCCCTTTGGATCTTCTCTTTTCTCCTTGCTTGTCTTTTTCACCCACCTGCAAATAACAATTATGTTTTTTTCTTATATATATATATATATATATATATTAAAGAAACACCTAGGCTGCCTCAGAGAGGTTTTCACCCTAGATATTTTTCTTAGGCACCTCAAGGAAGGTTTTCACCCAAGGATCTTCTTACTCTTTTTCATTTTTCTCATCCTTGGGCTGCCTCATGAGGTTTTCAACCCAAAGATGGGACTCAGGCACCTCATGGAGGTTTTCACCTGAATCCTTATTCTTTTATTTTTTTCCTTTTTCAGTGACCTGATGAGGGAGGAGCTGGAACTTGCTCTAATATCATCACTGTCCTATTGATACTGTCAATGAACTCTTGTTTTGATGAAGGCCTCTTGTACATTTTCAATCTGTATCCATTAACTAGCAATGGAATGGCTTCTTCATCAATAGTTCTAATTTGCACTGAACCATTGTCATGGCATCTTTCCACCACATAAGGTCCGAGCCATCTTGTCCTTAGCTTGCCCTTGAAGTCTTTAAACCTGGAATCATATAACAATTCCCAGTCTCCTTGAAATTGGTTCTCCTTGATGTGCTTGTCATGCTAGATCTTCCTCTGAAGCTGAACTATCTCTATATGTAGGAGGGCCTACATTCTGAATTCATCCAAACCATTCAAATGTAACAAACTTTCTTTCTGTGCATGACTGAGATCTAAATATAGTTGGGTTGCCGTCCTCAGTGTATTATATTCAATTTCAATGAACAACACAACCTTTTTACCATAGATCAGCTCATAGGGTAAAAATCGAGTGGTGGTCTTCCATGTTGTATTGTAGGCCCAGGTGGCCTCAACTAGTCTCTCTGCCCAGTCCTTTCTATTACTGCTCACTACCTTGGTTAAGATGTTCTCCAGTGCGCTACTGGTCACCTCCACTTGCCCATTAGCTTGTGGATGATAAGGAGTGGAGGTCCTATTCTTGATTCTGGGATGGCCGAGCAGTTCTTCAATCATGCTGGAGGTAAACTGGTTGCCTTGGTCTGTGACTAGCTCTCTAGGGTATCCAAATTTGTAGAATACATTCTCCCTTAGGAACTCAACCACCTTCTCTTCTATTACTGCCTTTATTGCCTTGGTTTCAGCCCACTAGCCAAATAATCAGTGCACACAATGGTGTGTTGCTTTTTCTTTGAAGGAGGTTTGATAGGCCTAATGAAGTCCATGCCCCACTTGTCAAATGGCTCTAAAGTCACTTGAGGTTGTAGGGGAATTTCATCTCTTGGAGTAGGCTGTCCCATCCTCTGGCACCGATCACATTGAATAATATACTTTTTCACATCCTGATGAAGAGTAGGCCAGTAATAGCCTACTTTAAACACTTTGAATGTTGTCCTCTTTGCTACAAAGTGACCTCCACAAGGCCCATCATGATAGCCCAGAAGGATGTCAAAGATTTCCTCTTCCCTTACACACCTTCGTAAGATTTGATCTGGGCCAAGTTTGAACAAGCTGCCCCCAATCTAGGTGAAGGGGGCACTCTTTCTTGCTTTCTTGCTCTTTTCTTTGGAGATCAAGTTTGGTGGGAACCGTGATGATACCAGATAGTTTTCTATATCAACAAACCATGGGGAGAGAACTGAAATAGCAAACAAATTATCATCTGGTAACTGGTCATCCACCATTCCTTCTTCACCTGTAGGTAGATTCATTTTAGATAGAAAGTCAGCAACACCATTTTTCTTAACAAACTTATCAACAATAGTTATATCAAACTGCTATAATAAAAGCAACCATCTTATGATTCTAGCATTCACATCTGGTTTATTCATTAAATATTTGATTGCAGCATGATCATTATGCACAAATGTTTGATAGCCTGTAATGTAATGCCTAAATTTGTTCAATGAATGCACAATAACTAGGAGTTCCTTTTCAGTCACAGTATAGTTTAGCTCAACCTTTGATAGGTTCTTACTGGTAAAATAGATGGCATACGGCAATTTCTCCTCTTCCTGACCTAAGACTACTCATATAGCTTTGTGTGAGGCATCAACATGAATATGAAAAGGGAGGGCCCATTTTGGGCCTCTAAGGGTTGGTGCAATGGTTAACACACCTTTTAGAATGTCTATGGCCTCTTGACAACGCTTTAACCATATAAACTCATAATATTTGGCCAACAATCCAAACAAAGGAGAGGCCACCTTGTTGAAGTCCTTTATGAACCTTCAGTAATATCCAGCTAACCCTAAGAAACTCCTGACATCTCTCTACTTTTGTGGAGGGGGGACCCTTTGGATGATTGCTATTTTGTTTAGGTCCACCTATAGTCCTTGCTGAGAGATTGAATGACCTAGCATAGTCCCTTTAGTCATTAAGATTTCACATTTTTCTGGACTGAGAGACTGATTCATTTCAATGCATTTGTGTAATACTTTGCCTAAGTTAGTTAGGGCTTCTTGGAAATCACGGCCATAAGGTGTAAAATCATCCATATAGATTTCTATTGCATCATGTACTAATTCAACAAAAATACTCAAGAATGATCTCTGGAAAGTGGCAAGAGCATTGCATAGGCCAAAAGGAAGGACCCTATAGGCAAAATTACACCAAGGTCAGGTGAATGTTTTCTTATCGTGGTCTTTTGGGCAGATTTGGATTTGGTTATACCCACTGAATCCATCTAGGAAAGAAAATAATTTCTTCCCTACCAGGCCATCTAACATTTGGTCAATGAAGGGTAGGGGAAAATGATCCTTCTTTGTGGCTTTGTTCAACTCCCTATAATCAACACAAATCCTCCACTTACCATTTTTCTTGGGAACTAACACTAAATGAGAGACCCACTCACTATCTGAGATAGGATAAATGAATCTTGTATCTAGCCGTTTTTGCAGTTCTTCTTTGACTATGTCTTTAAGAGCTAGATTCATCCTCCTTTGTGGTTGCTTGACTGACCTACAACCTTCTTTGATGTATATGTGGTGAGCACACTTTCAGGGGTGTACTCCATTTCTTTATAACTCCAAACGAAGGCTTCTAGGTTCTCTATCAACATGTGGCATAGCTTTTCCTCTTCTAAAGCAGAAAGAGATGGGTTAATTTTCAAAGTCTTCTCTGGGCCAAATTCTATGGTTTTGACACGGAGTGGGTTGGAATTGACCAAGCATAAGTCAATTGGATGATTGTTCTGGGTTTCCCTTACTTCTTCTTCTAATGGCAATGAACCAGGAGTTGGACTTTGGAGCAAGTGTTCAATTAAATCATCCTCATCTTGCTATCCTCCTCCTATGGTTGCTTCCAAAGTATAAAGATGGGTAGAATAACCCTCATATTCTTCTTCCTCCTCTAACCATAAAGGTAAATCATGCTATAAAGAAGGTTGAAAAGGGGGGTATAGGACTAATTGTTTGGACATATGCCCATTCTTGATGGTCATATTCCCAGCTCTGCAGCTAATGTAAGCATCAGCTGTGGCCAACCACGGTCTCCCAAGGATGAGAGAGTAACCAGTGAGCTTAGCCTTAGGCTGGAGAACTAGGAAATTCGCAGGGTACTCCCAAGCGTCAATGGAGACCATTACATCCTCCACAATTCCCTCAAGGGTGACTGTGGAATGGTCTGCAAGTTGCAGAACTATTGTGGTCCTCCTTAATGACCCTTGGAGGTTGAGCTTGAGCATGGTGTCCTTAGTCATCACATTAATGGCAGCCCCAAGATCAATCAGAGTGTGTGGGAAAATGGTGCCATTGATGTGTACATATACTACAAGGCTTCCAGGGTCTAAATATTTTGGACATATTACTTGTCCCAACATTAAGTCAGATAACTACCCAATGACATTAATGGTAGGGGCATCCCTTTTTCTTCTTCCTGGATGCTTGAAGCATTTATCCTTAATCAACTTATTGTAAATAGGAACATCTTTGATTGCCTGGAGAAGGGGGATCTTTACACATAGGTTTTTCAATTCTCCCAGAAGTTCAGTTTCTTCTAGGGTAGGCTGGAGTGGTTGGGCTAGTCTTTCAGGAAAGGGTGGATTTAATTTAAGGTTTCTTTATTCTCTTCCTTCCTTAACCTCCCTATGTGGAGAGTGAGGTTTTTTGTCTGGGAGAATTTTCCTAGATCTTAGGTTGATCTCCTGGATTTCTACAACATAAGCTGGGTATGATGTCTCTCCATTGTATGCTTATTGAGCTTGCATATTGTTTGGGTTCGGATTTGGCTAGGCAGGCATCTGGGGTTGCTTAGGTGGAGCAGAGTGTAGGATTTGTGGTTGGTTAGGTGGTGGAGGTAATAAGGCAGGAACATTGTTGAATTCCGGCCTCCACCCCTAGGGTGGGGTATTCCGCTGATGTTTTGGCTGAACATAAGGTTGAAATGACTGGTTGGATGGATGGGATTGATATTGACATGCATAGGACCAAGGAGTGGGTGTAAACCAGGAAGGATGAGAATGGGGCCCCCAAGAAGGTATAGATGTGCCTTGGTTGGGGTTTTAGTATGCATGGGATGGCCCTTGCATACCCTGCTGGTTATGGTCTAGGCCCAGGAGGTCTCCTTTGGTTAATGTAGCAAAGCTGCTCAGTGACCTCTTCAGGTCCTTGATATATAACTTTGAGTCCAGGTAAAGAAGGGCACTTGTCTGTGGAGTGGCTTTCTTCATAGACTAAGCAAATCTTAACACAATTTAATGGACATTCATTCCTAGGATGTCTCCTAGTGCATCTAGGACAAAAGATGGCCAAGGATCTATCTGCTTCCTCTTGATTCCTTTTGATGTTCATGGTGTCAAATTACAAGGCAAGGGTTTGCATCATTTCACTTTTGAAATCTTCCAGCGTATTTCCAATTTCACATTTGATGGATAAGTTAGAGGATGATGTACTGAACATAGGTTGACTATCCCTACCCTTCTTCTTGGCTGCCCTAGAATAGTTTCTAAAGATAGTTTTAATACCCTCATAGCATAATTGATAGACATCTCCTCCTGCTATCATATTTAAGGTATACAAAATATCTTCCCTTACTCCTCTAAGCAAAACAAACTTTAGTGACTCAGGGTCAAGTGTGCACCTGACCCTTTTGTAACTAAGCTAGAATCTTTCTTCATAGTCTTCTAGGGATTCATCCTAGCCTATGGTCATCCTAAAAATCTCTTCTTTAGTGTCCTTTGACCTACAATAGTCCCATATTTGTTGTTAAAAGTGTGCTACATCTGATCCCAAGTTGTGATGCTATCTATAGGTAAACCCATGAACGAGCACAATGCTGCATCCTTGAGGGTAGATGGGAATAATTTTAACTTTTTC
Source organism: Pinus tabuliformis (assembly GCA_031772625.1). Classification (NCBI taxonomy): domain Eukaryota; kingdom Viridiplantae; phylum Streptophyta; class Pinopsida; order Pinales; family Pinaceae; genus Pinus; species Pinus tabuliformis. The sequence goes on along the minus strand of CM062818.1, from coordinate 1,253,554,265 downwards.
TCATCGTTTGTATAGTCATAGGTTTGGAATATAACAAAAAATTCAAATAGGAAAGTTTCAGGGTCCTCTGTGGTCAGGTCATGGAAATGAGGTAGAGCAGAGGGGCTTATATTCTTCATCTTAATGTCCCCATTGGTTTCCCTGATGGGGAAGGCACTCTCAATTCTCTCTCTATCTCTCCTGTCATTTTGGTTTCCAGCCATTAGTTCAGTAGGAATGGGTTCTTCCTCTTCTTCTTCTTCTTCTGTATGTTCCTCAAATAGGTAAGTTTTCTCACCTAAAGGGTCTTCCAATTCACCGTCACTGAAGAAGAGAGAAGGTTTCCTTTTGGATGCAGTGGGGGTATTTGACAAGAATTTTCTAGAATTGTCCCTAATCCTATGAGGCATGAAAGGAAATGTTTTTGGGTTGGTTTTTGTAAGATTTTTTTAAACCTAGAAAGTACTTGCAGAATGGAAAGGAAAGAAAATAATGACAACTGAAAGAAAGAAAGAAACTAGATCATATTTGCAGAAATAAACTAATGGAAGAAAGTTGAAGACTAGAAGTAGGAGAAAATAAATTTTGGAGACTAGAAATAGAAAAAATTAGTAATTACTTCTACTTAGACACCTCCCTGGCAATGATGCCAAAAGGTGATGAGCCTAGGTATTGCAGCAAGAATGCTACAACTCCCAGGGCTACCAACCTTACTTATGAACCCAGGGTTCGTAAAATTTGGAGGTGACAGTGCTATATGCACAAGTAGAAGTGAAGGTCATGCTTGTTTTCATTGTTTATCTAGCAAGAGACCCTAGGGGTTCCAAGCGAAACTTCTATAGGGTCAAAAGAAGCTTAATTATTTGATGGAAGGAGAGCAAACCTATTCTAAGAGAGAGCTACTCTACTGCAGTAATGAAGAAAAGAACTTGTAATGCTAACTCACACTAGACCCTAGCTAACCTAATTAAACAACTTATGCTAAGAAGAATTACAAGAACAACACTAATCTAATGCTAATTATCTAATTTACGGAAGTAAAAGCATAAAAACTAGACTAAGGGGAAAGAAAAGAAAACTAAGCTAAGTCTGTGGTTAAGCGGAAGAGTATTCAAAGGATGAAATTGGTGAAAGAAGGATGCGAGGGAGAAAAAATGCATGAGAACCATTGGATTGGTCAGGTGAAAGGCAAATGAATGGTTTAGATTGGATCTCAGGAGGGTACATAGATAGATGCGTGAACAAGGTTAACTAACAGGATGAATGATGGAGATTATATCGCGGCGGTTGAGTGAATAGATGAATATACAAGGTTAACCGAAGATGGAAAAATGAGATTATATCGCGAAGGCTAAGTCAAGAGATGGATGGTGGAGATTAGATTGCGGGCAAAAGAAACATGCGGAAATGGTAGTGGGTTTGTGGAGGTGGTAAGATGTATATCACGCGCCCTCAAAGTTGTAAGTGGTTTTATAAAATTTTACGTGATTAGCCTAACTGGGTGACAAGTAGCATGAAGAAACCGCTCTCATCACATGCCCTCGGGCGGATAATGATCAGACAAAAATCCACACGATATTGCGCAATAGCAGTTAAATATGGCGAGGCAGATCAACGGTGGATATTTGACCGAGTTAGTTGGCAAGCGAGTGCATGATAGTTGTTAGATTTGACGAGGTAGATCGATGGTGGGGATATAAAGTGCAAAAATTCAGTGTTAAAAGTGAATCAGGCGGTGATTAGGAAGGTTTGTTAGTAATCGGACGACGATTAGGAAGGTTTGTTGGTGATCGGATGACGAGGAAGCGATGTAGGACGAACGTGCTGGAGGTGGTTTCAAATGAAAATGACAGAGAAAACCAGTGTGGGTGAACAAATAGTTGCTTTAAACAGTGAACTCCATAGGTCATGCGAGAACCAGAAAATGTGTTTTTGGGGTTGCTGAAGGGTCTCTTCCTCAAATCATGGTCCCAGAGGGAGGAGATGAGCTCGAGACACTTGCACACAACCTAATAGTAATCTTTTCCTCTAACTAACCTGTGAATAAAAAAACACAAATGGAAGTAAACTTAAAACCAATGCAGCTACTGAAGAAAATGAGCAGAAACAGGAAGCTATTTGAACAAATGAACAGAACCAGAAAACTTTTTGAGCAAATGAATCAGATAACCATGAAACTACTTAAGCAGATAAATATAATGTAACTCTATGCCAGTATATATGTAAAATGAAGAGGAGTTGTGGCTTCTTGGGTCGAGCCCTAACCCAAGAGCTTCAGTCCTCGAGGTTAACTCAAAGCTGGCTTAAACAACACTCATCTTTATTATAGAAGCAATGGATTACAGAACAAATTGTCACAAGTCTTTAGCTCAGAAATAAAACAAAGTTTTACAATGAAAGTTTGAATCCTAATGAGGTCCTAAGCCTCTCTATTTATACATATGAAGTCTCTAACGACTCCCTTCCCATTAGGGAGGCTTGGCTCCCAACTTAAGATAAACTGTTTTCTGTCCTTTTCACATGCTTGGCTGTATTTTAGTCTTCAAAGTGATGACTATGTGCACTTTGAGTTGATGGTGGAATATTCCAATGGAGGGGTAGTAAATGAGGAGGATTTACCTCCTATAGTTACTCTCCCTTGTCCCATTCGAGTCTTTTCCAATGTCTTCGCCATAGTTCTTTGCTTTTGTCCTTTATACCTACATTTTTCCTTGCTTTTACCCCTTTATTCTTGCATTACATGCACATTAGACCACAAAGCGAAATATCCAACTCTAACTCATTTCATAAACAAAATATAATCAAAAGTATGGAATAAGTTGTGAGAATAGTTGGTTTGACTAAGCTTGGAGGTGAACTAAGGCCAATTAAGGCCCATATAATTACTCGATAATGAGGCTCACAAGTAGTAGGCTCTGAATTTGCTAGGATTGACAAGTTATGTGAATAGGGGTTGAAAAAGCTGGAAACAGTACCTATGATTATGAACAATAATAGAGTAGCTAGGGGAGTCGTCCCAGATGAGGCGAGGTGATTTTATAAGACTTGATCACTTACCGTTGCTGTTAAAGTCGTTACAGAATGGGATTAATGTGTATTAATGGGAAACATGAATATTGCAATAGATAAGCGTATAACGGGGAGATAGAAATGGGAAAAAGATGTGAGAAAATGGAGGAGTTCAAGTGGTGCAATGTGATTAGTGGAAGGAAAAGTGTGGGAGGTGATGTGGTGACCATTGGCAGGAGAAGAAGAGTGATAGGCGGATTTCGGAGGGGGCGAGTGATGGTAAATGGTTTTCGGTGGGGGGGGGGGGGTGTGAATTCATGAGGGACCGCCACGTTCTGTGGCATCTGGGAAAAGAAATGCTGCTTTTTGAACCCACCCATTAGTGTTAACGAGAAATGGTATGAGGGGGTTTCCCCGTCGTTAATCATTGTGGGGAAATCATGGTCATTGAAAGGTTCTCTTTCGATACCACAAGCTGAAAAAACATCAAATCGTCTCCCGACATCATAATAAAACTCAATATTTAATGCTTATTACATCTTTCTAATCATGTTTAAATTACATGATTAATTTATTATTTAACTAATATAAATATATCAACGCATTATTAATAATCCTAAAGGCACATTTGATCTAGCAAACCCTTTTTATTACCTAAAGTGACTTGTAACCCTATTCTAGTGCATAAAATTCAATTGACAAACATTAAATGATTTGGTCACTTTTTCTCTAACCTATCCTATCTACTAATTTAAACCAAGATTAAATAGTTTGGTTGAATTATTTCCTAATCTAAAAACATACTTTTAAACACGTTTGATCTGGATTATACTATATGTTTCAAACATGAATTATTTGAAGTGGTGTTTAAGCGTCCTCACTTGTACACTTTTTTCTTTTCATATTTTTTCAACAATTTTCATATTTTCATTCTTTTATTTTATTTTTTGTTTTCTATTTTTTATACCCTCTTTTATAAATATCTAACGTATCAAAACCATTTATGTTACAACATCGGCTCCAACTAGGGACTGCTTCCTCCTGCAAGATGCAAAGAACTTGTAGATCCATGTGCCTTCTCTTCGAGCTAATGGGGTCTCTGTTGAAAACAATCCCACATTGCTTAAAACACAAAAATAATCCAGTGATGTACAAATGATGAATGAATGAAGGAATCTCAATATTGTATATAATGCTTCAAATATTTCCCATTGACAAGCAATGAGGAATATTGTCCTTCCAACGTCTACTAGATAAGATTATTGTCTTTAACCTCTGCAATGCTAAAAGGACCAAACCAAATATTATCAAAATTTACATGTTTTCCTTTATCTTCCCTTCTTTCATCCCATCTTAATACTAAATCTCCTTCTTTAAAATCTCTTTCTCTAGCCTTTTTGTCAAATATAATTTTCATTTTGTTCTAATATTTCTAAAGTTTATAATGAACTTCATCTCTATTTTCATTAAATTCTATAATTTGATTGATACTCCTAGAAAAATCATCAGGTTCTTCATGTGCTTCTTGTAAAAATCTCATAACAGGAAAAGTTATATGTGTAGGAAATATGGATTCTTTACCATAAACAAGGGGTTACACTAGTAGTATAGGGCCTAGCATGCCCCTCTCCTTCAAAAAGTGTTGTCCTTAATACTTGAGTAGTTCTTGATAATTCTGTATAAAATTCTTGTCCTCCCATGTGGAATATTTAGCGGGTAATTTCTTCCACTTGATGAGATAATATGAAATAGATCGATTTTTTAGCTATCGGGTTCTTGTTTCTGTGACTGCTTCAGGTTCCAATATGATTTTTCCTTCCTCTTCAAGTTCTGGAAATATTGTTTGAATTGGGATCTTTTGTAACTTTTGAATGAGTGGCGATACTTCTTCGTCCTTCTTCCATTCATCCCTTGCATCATTTATCCAATCTAGTTGGATAATATAAATAGCACAAAACAATGCTTCCACATCCTCATCCTTTCTTGAGAGTGCATCTGCAAGAACCTCAACTTCCCCTCTCCCTACGATTGAATCCCAATCCTAAAACATGTGCTCCTTCTGGAAATTGTCATTGATCTTCCAGCTATCTATAAAACCGTAGAGGCATAAAAGGAACCACCCTACAACCAATAGATAGATTCTATAGTCAAAAAATTTCTTCCCTTTTCTATAGATTATGTCAAATTCATAACCCAAAATATTTGTGACCCATTTTTTATGTTCTTCTAAAGATAATATTTGTTCTAAAACGTATTTAAGACTATCATGATCCATTTTTACCTTGAAGTGCCTTCCCATTAGGTAAGGTCGCAATTTCTTAAGTGCATGTAGTATTGCCAACATTTCCTTCTCATGAATAGATTGCTTGAGATGTAGCCATAAAAATACCCAATCGCCTACATCAAAACTTTTTTCACTGTGATGTTGATCTACCTGTTCTTTCATTCGATTCTGCACCAAAGTGGCATTATCCTTTAAAAGTTGGAGAACTTGTTGTCGATGCTCGATGTGATCTTTCACTGCTTGAACCTTTTTCTTCTTGATATTTCCTTCTATCTTGAGAGTTTGAGGAGTGGTAATTTCTTCCAATTCTTTACAAGATATGGTCAGATGCTCAGAGAGAAAGTTATGACAATTTTCCCCAGGTCACTTGTTTGGAATGTAATTCAGGAGTCTGCAAAAATACCAACTTCCTTAGATCATATCTTTGCAAATATAGTGCCAAAAGCTCTAAAATTCGGATCCGAGGTTCAGTGAAATTTTGTCTCAAATGGGTTTTTTTTTTCTCTTCTGAAACATCACAAAAAAAGTTATAGCGAAAATGCCACGATGAGCTATTTGGAGCAGCGAAACCCTAGAATCCAAAGCTCCGATACCAAATGTTATGAAACTAGCTCACAAAAAGATAGAAAAGATAGTTGAATGCCTTAGAATTCAGCCTCTTCGAGGGGGCAACCTCCTTTAAATTACAAAAAAGAATGATTCTTGGGAGTCTAAGGGGTCATAATATAATCAGAGCCGACATAACAATAATAATGTAAGGGCACAATAATAACAATAGTGGGCTTCTATGGGGCACAATAGTAACAATATGGGGGCTACATGGGTACAACAATATAACAACGGGGTTGTACTAATAACAGTAAGGGGTTACACTAGTAGTATAGAGGTCTAACACCTGTTAACCTCTTTGTTGATATTCTATTTGCCCAAACTTCATATATGAGATGGTTGTTCCAACTCCTTTTATGGTCTTCCAACATTTTCTTGATGAATTTAATCAGACTCTTGTTTGAAGACTCTGCCAATCCATTTCCCTGTGGATAGTATGGGGTAGAATGATGCAACAAAATTTGGTATTTTTGACAAAATTCAATCATTTTGACACTATTGAATGTTGTTGCATTATTTTTAACTATCTGTTGGGGGCATCCAAACCTAGATAGTATATTTTCTTCAATAAGTTTAATAAGTATAATGTCAGTTGCATTCATAACTGGAATTGCCTCTACCCATTTAGTAAAGTAATCTGTGGCGTTTAATATCCATTTATGTTGGGTGCTTGATGTTGGATGAATTTCTACAATGAAATCCAATCCCAATTGTATGAAATGTGTTTGAACTAGTATTGGAACTAGAGGAAGTGTTGCTAATTTTTTATTTCCAACAAACATTTAACATTGGGTAAAACTTCTAACCTTTTCTCCTACCTGTGCAAACAATGTGGGCCAATAAAATATTGCTCTCAAAATTTTATATGATGTAAATCTCCAAGCATAATGTCCTCCACAAATACCTGCATGAAATTGATCAATAATTCATTCTGTCTCACTTTATGTCAAGCAAAGAAAAATGATATTCAGTGGATCTTTCCAATACAGATTTACGTTGATGATACAATATTTTGTGGCCTTCAACTTTAGTATCTTGCATTCATTCTTTGTAAATTCAGATGGAAACTCAAAATATCTAAGAAAATTTACAATATTAGTGTACCATTTAGATAACAAGAATTTCTCATCAATATGAGTAGGAGTTGATTGAATTGAAGATGAAGTTTCTTGTGGATTCTTCTCTCTTGTAGTTTCCAAAACATAATTTATCCCCAAAACTTTATAATTTGACTCAGCTAAGATTTTAGCCAAACCTTGACCTTTCACCAACTTTGTAGTTTTGATAATGATATCAAATTATAATATCTTAGTTATCCATATTTCTCTTCTTCCATCAGTATTAGGTCGAGTTAATACAATTTTAATAGCACTATTGGGAACATAGGAAATAATGGAAGAATGAAGGACATAGACTCTAAAAGCTTTTAGGGATTGAACTAAGGAATAGGCTTGTTTTCCAATAATATCATATTTAAGTTTAACATCTCTCATAACTTTACTAAAAAATGAAATAGGATTGTCATCTCCATTCTCATTCTTTTGTAAATGAACAACAGATATGGTGGTTTCAGTGGCAAAGGAAAAAATGCTAAACGGTTCAAAATAGTTTGGACTGGCTAGTATTGGGGCTTTAGAAATAGCTTTTTTAATCCGGTCAAAAGCAAATCTTGTTGTAATTGTCCATTTAAATTCATGATATTTCCTTAACATATCAATGATATCGTTAACTATTTCAGCATAATTACGTATAAACCTCCTTAAAAATTGATTTTTCCAAGAAAAACTTGAATTTCCTTTTTATTCCTTGGTAATGAAAATGCATGGGTAGCTAAAACTCTTTTGGGATCAGTGACTACCCCTTCCTTAGAAATAATATGCCCAAGCAATTTTCCTTCTTTGATTGCAAACAATGAATTTTTGGGATTGAGTGATATCCCAAACTTCCTACACCTTTCAAAAACTTTCCTCAAGTTCTTTAAATGTTTTTTATTAGAATTAGAAAATACAGTCAGAACGTCAAGATAAGTGAGAACAAATTTATTTGTCTTGTCCACAAATTCTAAATCCATATCTCTTTGAAAGGTAGCTCCAACGTTGTTTAATCCAAAAGGCATCCTTGCATAAATAAATTTTCTCCAAGGAGTTGTAAATGCTATATTCTCTCTATCTTCTAGGCTCACTATGATTTGATTGTATCCAGAAAAACCATCTAACATAGAAATTCTATTAGCACCTGAAAGTTTTTGAAGTAATTGGTCCATCTTGGGTAATGGATAATTATATTTCAACTATTATTTATTTAAGTTCCTAAAATATGACACAATCTAATTTCATCATTTTTCTTTATTATTGGAACTAAATTTTCTACCCAATCAAAATACCTCAATGGAACTATGATCTTGGCATCAAGTAGTTTTTTAAGTTCTTTCTCAATGGTAGGAAGAAGGATTGGCTTAATTCTCCTTAAATTTTTCTTAAAAGGTTTAGCTTCAATTTATGTTGTATCTTATCTCTTCAACTCACTATAGGACCAAGTAAAAATATCTTTATAATATTTAAGGAGATCTAAATATTTATCTTTCACTTCCATTGGTAAGGATGCAGAGATTTTAATATTTTTTTTTGAGTTTCCAATATTACATTCTTCTATATCTTCTTCTCGTGAATTTGATAATGGATTTTTAGGAACATCATTATGGTCAAATAGTTTTTCAAGAGGAACCAAGCCCTTAGGAATGAAATTGTTAGATAAATGAATGATGTTATGATCACAAATTCTTGAGCCTAATTGTGAAGTTTGATTTTCCTTATTCGGCTCATTATTATCTAGTCGTTATTCTTCAATTTGTAAGGCTTAAAATTCATCAATTACTTGCAAAAAGGATTTCAACTCTTCATCATCATCAAATATTTGCCAATGTTTAAGATTATCAGTGATTGAAGGCCTATATTTAACTTGAATTTGATATTGCACAAGCATTTGCTCAGGAATTTTAAAAGAACTCATTGAAACAACTCAAGAGTCTGCATGAATATTCTCATTCCTTGGAATAGTAGTGATATTAAATGCTTGGAAGAAATTGTCCACTGAATCCCATACCCCATTTCTATAAGATCTAAGTCTAGGATGTTTAGTTTGACAAAGATTCTTTACTTGTTTAACAATGAGTTCTGAGTAACTGAATACACAAAGATTTTGCACTTCAAGACTTTTGGCTAATTCCAACCTTAAAAGGAAGGCTTCATATTCTCCTACATTATTTGTAACATCAAATTCAAGCTTATAGGATTGAGTTATATTCTCTTTGTCTGGTGAAACTAGTACTACAACAGCTCCAACTCCTTCCTTTGAAAAAGAACCATTGAAATATAACCTCCAAATATCAGTCTTAATAGTCTTTTGTTTATCTACAATGTTTTCAATGCTAAGTTGAGTGTTTTACATGTTATTTGATGATAGTTCATAACATCTAAAATCTTGATCTACTGCATAAATGGGATGATTTCTTCTTGATATAATTTGCAAACAGTATTCATGAATCTTACCTATTTGTATAAACTAAGATGTTCACCCCCATATACATGAATACTAGCATAAGACATGTTAATTTGAAGACTTCCTCCTAATTTTGCACAACATGATCTTGATAATAACATGCCAAATTTAGGAGGAATATCAGTCACTACAATGTCTAATACCACACTCTTAATAGGGATTTGAGCTAAAGTTACCATTAGATCCTTTATAAGTCCAAGACATGGTACTTTCTTGGAATCAAAAGTATATAGATCATGATAAGATCGGGTGACCTCTAATTGAAGTTGACCCATGATTACCTTTGGCATCAGATTATGAGAGGCTCCAAATCTAACATGCAATTGTATAATAAGAAATTATGAACTTTTAAGGTAACATAGAAGGGTGGTACATTTTCATCAATCATATCTGAGCTGCGACCAAAGACTACGGAAGGCTTTTCATCTTGTAAGCTTATTACATCTCCTTCAGCATCAACACTTAATGACTGGATCCATTTGGAAACTTGACTTTTATAATCTAGATTCTTTGTAAGTTCAGACAAAGGAATGGGTATTTTAACTCTTTCTAATTCCTTTTAAACATTGAAAATGGTTAGAACATTTTTATCAATTGAATTTATTTCATTTTGCTATTTCAATGGTTGGATTGTTGTTATTTGAGATTCAATAGATTTAATTTGTGGTTCATTTACAATGGGACTATTGGGAGGTCTACCAAGCCCTGACCTTGGTCTTAAATAATATCTTCTATCCAGTTTTGAAATTAAAAACTCAGAAAAGGCTTGATATTTTGGAACTTGTTAGTTTTCTTGATCTTACTCGGAAGATTGATTTAGAGGAAGAGAGACAATAGAATTTTGGATAGAATAATTATCAAGATTATTGATATCCTCAGTAATCAAATAGCTAGTGTCTTCAAGTTGTTGATCATTAATCATTAATGGAGGTTAAATTTGTTGACCAGCATTTGGTCTTTGTAATATTTGAGTTTGGGGAGCTCTCCTAAATTGAATTTTAGGTTTAGCAGCAGTTTTTTGAATTGTTCTAGGCTACGCTTCTATTTTTGAAATCCTATATGAAAGGTTCCTAAGCAATGACGTAATTTCATCTATATTTTGATCTTCATTTTTATTTTTTGAGGAAGAACACTCTTCCTTAGCTTTCATTTTCCTTTCAGTTTTTTCTACCTTAGATTTACGTTTAGCTGATGTTGACCTATTGGCTTCAACTTATATTGCATTTGTTTGCATGTATTCTAAGGTATGATATGTTCTTTCCCTAAGAATAACTACAAAATCATCTTCAAATGATTTGGAAAATATAACTTTGGCTACTGCTACTGGTGGTTTGCAGTCAGGTGGCATTTTATGATAAAGTTTATTGAATCTCTTTATGAAATCAACCACTAGCTCACCAGGGTTTCTTTTATGTTCTTCAAAATCTGTAAGCAAATACATAGGATCCTTCTTAACCCCCATTGATTCTTAAATATGGTAGTTAATTCATTCCAAGATAGGATAGAATTTGGTCTTAGTTTTCTAAACAAAATTCTAACATTCCCTTCTAGTGATTGAACAAACAATCTCATATACACATTTTCATGTTCAGTGTTCATGTTAGTAACAAAGTCCAATAATGAAACTAAATGTTCTTTAGCAGATAAACCAGTTTCTCCATTAAACCTAGGTAGGTGTTTTAAATACCCATCAGAAAAATTATTGTGTATATTAAGAAGTTGTAAAGAAGTATACCTAGCTTGAACAATAGGTTGAAAAGTAGCCATACTTGAAGATGAATATGAATCAGTAGAAGATGTGGTAGAAGATGAGCTAGAAGATGATGAAGTTGTAGGTGAAGATGGAGGTGTAAAAGTAAGACAAGGAGGAAAAGAGGGTGGAGGATTTCTTAAAGTTTTTAAAGGTGTTTTGATGACTAAATTCTAGACCTTTGTTTCAACTTATTCTTTGATTTGAAACAAAGGATTTGAATATACAAAAAAAAATTTCCTCAAGTTGGGAAGAAGTAGATCGAAAAATATAAATAGTGGGAGAGATAAAATTAGTAGGTTTTAACTCAGGTAAATGTACATCCCATTCTTCTTCTCAAGGCAATTCAAGAATTTGATATGATTCCAGTGAATGGATTAAAAGAGTTGATGACAGATCAACTCCTTTGGATAATAGTTCTAAAACCATAGGTGTTAAGTTAGCCAAATCTAAAGGAGATGGAACAAACCTAAAGGGATGAGAGGCTGAAATATCCTCGGGTTTTAGTGGTGCAGAAAAAAGGAAGAAGCTTCAAGTATTCTTCTTAAAGAGGCTTCTATTACCAGTCTCTCTTAATCAGATAATGGAGAAACAATTTTAGACTCAAAATGAGATATTGTGTGTCTTGAAGGAGCCAGTTTGGGTTTGTGAAGTCATTAGGTTAAAGATTTTAACATGGTAGTTCTTTCTTCACCTTAAAGGAAAAATTTATCATTGCCCAATGGAAAATAATTCAATTTTCATTCCCCAGCAACAATGCCAATCTGATGTTGCCTTATGAGATAATTCTAGGATAATTAGTTATGCCAGAGCATCTAAAATGTTTTGTTGTTTTAAAATTTTTTGGATGACCAATGTTATGAGCAGATTAAGGTAGGTGTTGTTACATCCATATAATACTAGTGTAACCCCTTATTATTGTTAGTGAAACCTCCTTATTGTATTATTATTCAAATATAGTCCCCATGTTGTTATTATTATGCCCCATATAAACCCACTATTATTATTGTTGTGCCCCTACAATATTACTGTTATGTAGGCTCTAATTGTATTGGGAACCCTTAGACTCCTATATATAGAAAGGAGGTCTTGTCATTTGTATCATCCAAAAATTGTTCATTTGTGTAATGTAAAGGAGGTTTCCCCTTCGAAGAGGCTGATTTTTAAGTCGTTGATATTTTCAATCTTTTTGTGAGTTGGTTTCATAACATTTGGTATCAGAGCTTTGGATTCTAGGGTTTCGCTCCTCCAAACAGGTCATCATGGAATTGTCGCTATAAATTTTTCCTTATGACGTTTCAGAAGAAAAAAAAAAAAAACTGTTTGAGAAGAAATCGTTCTGAACCTCGGGTCCAAATTGCATATGTTGTCTCGCTATAATTTTGGAGATATGATTTGAGGTAGTTAGGGTTTTTGCAAACTCTAGAATTCCATCTCAAATAGGTCATCGTGGAGTTTCATTATAAGTTTTTTTTTGTGAAGGTTCAGACTCAGAAATTAAAACCCATTTGTGCCAAATTCTTGGTGAAGCTTGATCCCGAATTGTAGATCTTGTTTCACTATATGTTAAGAGATATGGTCCAAGACATTTAGGTTTTCTGCAAACTCCAGAATTGCATTCCAAACAAGTTCCCTTGGGAAAATCATCATAACTTTTTCTCTGAGCATCTGATTAAAATTTTGTAAGAATTTATAGAAAGAGGGCGTACTGAACTTCTGAAGCTCGAAACAGTGACAAGTGCCAAGTCGTACAAGTTCTCTCTCTTGAACCAGTCTATAATCAGGTCATTGTAGGATATTTGGCATAACCCTATATTGAAGAGTCCAATATTGATCAGACTGGTGGCATTGGAAAGAGGACGCAGAGGGTACCATATGTCAAAATTTAAGACTTTGTAGATCTGAAATTTCAAAGATACAACATATACAAGATTGAGATCCTAAAAGCAAGAAAAATAATGACTCGAATCAAGAAAATAGAAACGCCTAGTATGAAAAATTGGATTGATGATTTGAAGAATGCGATTGAAGCTAAGATAAATAGTTTTATATGTGCCATGGAAGAATATTGAAGAAATGCATGGAAGATTTGAAGAAATACATGGAAGGTTTGAAGGAAGGTGGGACAAAGATGCTACAAGAAAGTCCTCCTAATGATGAAAAGTTAGTAGAGGAAACTCATGATGACAAAAAATAAATGTTAATCATGATTTCATAGAATCTAACATTGGATTGGAGACCCACCAGATTCCAAAGGTTGATATGAGGAATTTTTATGGAAAGGATCCCATAACATGGATACTACAGATGGAGAAATATTTTGATCTACATGATGTGCAACTGTTACAAAAGGTATGTATTGTATCTTTATATTTAGAACCGAATCATTTTTTATGGTATAAAGGGATTTGTTCTCGTAAACCACTTGTCACTTGGTCAATTTTCATGCAAGAAATGATACAACATTATGAGGATACAAAGAGAAACACCTTCTTTAGCCAATTGATAAATATCAAACAAAAGGGTTCAATGGAAGAGCACATTGAGGATTGCAAAAAATTGAATATAAGGGTAAATGATATTCCAGAGAAGAAAAAAATTGGTGTCCTCATAGGGAATTTAAAGAATAAAATTCAACATGAGGTTCATCTTTGGGAACCTGATTCATTGGAGAAGGCATTCAAGCTAGAAAGAAAAAATGAAATCAAAACTAGGGCAACAAGAAATCCTACCACTCAAAATTATAAAGATGGAAGTGTTGTTGCTCCTAGCCTTCCACAACCTACAAGGTTGACACCACAACAATTGGAAGAAAAAGGATAAAATGACCTTTTTATAGTTGTGATAGAAAATACAGTAAAGGTCCTAAGTGTGCTGAGACGAAATTATTTTACATTGATTGTGAAGAGGAGGAAGAAAAGGATCAACAAACGTCAAAAGAAGAGTATATACACCAGGAACCAACCCCAGAGAAAGAAGAAATGAATCTTACCATATCTTTTAATGCATTAGCAGGAATTACCACTCCTCAAACTCCTAAGATAGAAGCACATATCAAGAAGAAAAAGGATAACCTCACTTTCGTGTATAATCAAATGAAACAACAGGCCAACCAACATCGTAGCGAAATAAGTTTTGATATAGGCGACTGGGTATTTTTGCAAATACAACCATACAGAAAAATGTCCCTCAAGCAAGCTAAGAAGGATAATAAATTATCACCAAAGTACTATGGTCCTTACAACGTGCTACAAAAGATTGGTACTATGGCATACAAGTTGGAGCTTCCTGGACCTTCCCAAGTGCACCCAGTTTTCCATGTTTCATGCTTAAAGAAGACTATAGGTGAGAAGAGCCCAATTCAAACAATATTTCCAGAACTTGACGAGGAAGGAAAATCATATTGGAATCAGAAGCAGTCACAAAAACAAGAAATTGACAGCTATGAAATCGATCAATTTTAGAGTATCTCATCAAGTGGAAGAACTTACTTACTGAATATTCCATATGCGAGGATGATAATTTTATATAGAAGTATCTGTAACTACTCAAGTGTTGAGGACAACACTTTTTGAAGGAGAGGGGCATGTTACATCCCTATACTACTAATGTAACCCCTTATTGTTATTAATGCAACCCCCTTATTGTATTATTGTGCCCATATAGTCCCCATGTTGTTATTATTATGCCCCATAGAAGGCCACTATTATTATTGTTGTGTCCCTACAATGTTATTGTTATGTAGGCTCTGATTGTATTGGGACCCTTAGACTCCTATATATAGAAAGGAGGTCTTGTCATTTGTATCATCCAAGAATTGTTCATTTGTGTAATGTAAAGGAGGTTTTACCCTCAAAGAGGTTGATTTTTATGTCGTCGATCTATCTTTTCAATCTTTTTGTGAGCTGGTTTGGTAACAAGTGCTTAAACGTTATTAGTAATAAATATTTAGAAAGGGTTGATTCTTTACCTATGAACAGTAATTTCATTTAAAATTGTGTGGAAAGGAAGAAATGTCAAAGGCTATGATTTGCTAAATATTCAAATAGAATTTTTAGTTAATCATAAGAAAGCATGCAAGTAAACAATGTTTACAACCCAACAAAATACATTTAATCTTATGAAGATGGTTGACAATTTATAAATGTAGAGGAGATTATAAAGACAAATAGTCCAATAAACTAATCTCTAAAATAGAGTATAACTTCAGAGGGGGTTTAAGATAGACATATATTTATTTTTTGTTACCTAGTTATCTTCATAAACTCAAATAGATGTAGAAGAAAAAAATGAAATCAAAACATAAGAAAAACTCACAAAGTGACAATTTGTTTGAAGAAAATCCAGAATCCTTTCATCAATATGAAGCAATTTTAGTTTAATACAATTCTTCTTTAGAAAACTCATCCAAGGGTTCAACCGTTAAGCCATTGAATTGCTACTTATTTATACAAAATATTTGGATTCTAGAAACATCTAACTAATTACAAAAATAGTACAAAAATGTAGGAATGCTCAAATTGTTGAGGTTGTTGGCACAATCTTCAAGGAAACTATTAATGACTTAGCCCCAAAATGTTGTCTTGATGTTTGTCTGTTGGAGATAAAACTTTTTACTCGATAGTATCACACAACTCATACCACCTTTCATCATTTGGTATAGAAATATTTATTAGCTTTCTATAAACTTCATCTACTTCGATATATTTCATGAAAGTTGGTTTGTTCATGATAATGTTCTTGATTTCATGTTTGATAGTTAAATCAAACTCCAAGGCTTTAATGAAAGCTTTACATGTGACATGTCCATTAATACCAACAAACTTGGAAGTATATATTGCAATAATGTAAAGTTTCTCACGTTAATCTTCCCAACTAATTAGTTTGTTATTGAGTTCTACTAACCTTGGAAATCCCCTTTGATTCAACAAATTAAATTTAGTATGAAATTTTTGGACAAAATTTTCCAAAGCTTGAAACTTAGCCTCCAACTAAGTCATTAAATTCCTTCTCTGCAATACTTTATTGATTTCTAGGATAGTCTCTGCCCTATCTGCAATCTGAAGCTGCTCCAACTCTGCTCTGGTCTTTGAATTCAACACTCTGATCATGGATGTAACCTTAGCTAGTTTTTTCCAAGTGTTGTTCTGACTTGTTCAATTCTTGTTTGGCACCTATCAATTAACTCTTATTGTTCAAAAATAATCTAAATGGATCGCCAAACCTCAATTATGCCATGATTGATATCGACCCAAGTTCTTTCCTTGGCTTGGGCCAAGGTTTGAGCCATCAGTGACTAATTTTCTAATTGGTCTATCTTCTTGGAAAGTTGGTGATATTTTTGTATCTCTTCGACCAAGATGGTATCATTTTTTATCTTATGTGCTTTTAAATTCTTGAGTTTATGCTAGAGCTTATCATTTTCTTGTCTATGAAGAGACAGGTCCTGCACGATTTTGTTCAAATCATCTGGTGCTAATGTAGAATCCTCTGTTTTCCCTACAACTATAATTTGTATGGCTATTACTGTTCCTCCATCTCCTTTATCTATATATCTTGCTCAATGATTAATTTGAGCATGTCTTCTTTATGTTGCTCACTTTCTTCTATCTCTATTGATTATGGATCCTCTATAGAAGGTAACTTCAGTTGTTTCCTTAGTTATGCTATGTTTTCATTCCTTTTCTTGACGATCTCCTCCACTGTTTTGACATCACTAGGATCATAACCCAACTTGATCACCAAATCTTCCAATGTTTTGATTTTGGTGTCCTTTGCTAATGAAGAAATTTTCTCCAATTTTAATTGTTTCTGGACATTTGTGAGAGATGTCCTTAACTTTGAAAGCTCTATATCAGTATTTGTCATGGTGGAGAAAATCATTTGTCCAAACTATCTATGCATATCCATTTCATCAATGGGCTGTATTTTCTTTGCATGAAATGATAAGATAATCTTTTTATAATCTACAGGTACTTTTGGAGATGGTACTTGAGCCTATAAAAATGCCATTTTCATCCTTCCTCTCTCACTATTAAATGTTGTTAATAACCTGTGTTGGGAGGTAGAAGTCCACTTCCAAAACTGAGCGTAGGTGTTGCCTTTGAGTGCTTCATTTTTCTTCTTAATATGTAAGAACTTATTGAAGATATTGGGATCATCATGTTCACCCAATTCTATTCACTATGATTTTTCTACAGGATTCTGTGAGGCCGAGGAGGATGGGGGGTCACGAAGGAGTTCCTCTAACCTTGTGGAAAAATATAAACCACTCATAACAATAGTTTGTTTTTCTTCCTCATTTTGAATGGTGACATCTTTGAGCTGTGTCTTCTACTTTTTCTGTTGAATGATGAATTCTTGGGAACTTATTTTTGTACATGTTGGAGATGAAATTTCTCACTTTGCTTGTTTCCCTGTTTATCTTGAGGTACTGGAGTATGGAGGGTGGTTGTAGATGAAATATTCTCTTCCGCTCCTTGTAGTGTATTTTCCTCCCACTGGTCTTGATTCATAAACTTGTCAATCTCTAGTCTAGGGGTATGATTATAAGGTGTGGTTTTAAGTTCCACCCTTAAATTAGAAATGATGTTGAATGGATCATATGACCAGGTGAAACTGGGCTGGAAATTGAATTGCTTGAGCATTGAGTTCCCCTCATCTCTTGTTGTTCTAGTTTTGCATATGAATGGTCCAACTTGAGTCTAAATCTTGAATTGTGATTTTCTTTTACCTGAGACAAAATGGATTTCATCCATATTGATCATCTGCCTTATATATTCCAAAGAGAAAATCCTCATTGGAACATATTTAGAAAACTTGTGGGGAGCAAGATCACATCCATAAATCCTTATCTCTGTATAATTCTGGTACAAATACAAGTCTCGATTCTTTGTCTTCTTACTCAGGTGAAAAACCCTTTTAATCTCTAAATTTGTCCTTCGCTCACTCCGACTGCTAAGTATCCCTTGAACTGTATGAACAAAATTTTCTATGAAATCTACAAATTTGAACTATGTTGAGTTTTTCCTAACTAATGAATTCCATTGTATCACTGATTGGTTGATTACTTGATCATCTTGCTTATGTATAGCTATAGAAAAATTATCTCCTTACTGAAAAATAAACATATAGAGTAATTAAGATGCATAGTTAAACTTGCCTTCTGTAGTAATCTTCATCATATCTTCATGCATATTATCAACCAAAAATTGATTAAAATTAAACATGAATGCTGGCTTATGTTCATTAGAGAAAATAGATAGAAAGCCTAGAATAGGATCATCTACCCACTAGTGTGATGGATGGCCTAAAAGGCAAGAAATTGAAGCAATGATCTATTTGGATTTCTCTGGGAACATGGAATTTGGATAAGGGGGATTCTATTAGGAAGCTAAGAGTCTTCTTGAAAGAAAATCTAAAAAATCTGGGCTCTCTCAGGAAAGGTGAGCTTATGATACATGTCCATAAGAACAACTACAGAAAAATGGCTAAAGGAGTCATTTTGAGGAATAAGCAACATCTGGTTTATGGTTTCAGGTGTAATTGAGATCAGAATATCTCCATTCTAAGCCATAATGGTTCTTTACAGTGGATTGTATCTGGCTTGACACCACATGACCATAACAGGGAAATAATGTGCCTATGGGAAAATGAACATAAGCAACACCGATTCCCAAAGCTTAATCTCATATTGCTGGTTTAGGTAGTTTTGCTTCAACGAGTGATGTAATTCGAACAGGTCAAATTCACACTCTGTATCAACAACCTTGAAATATTGGTCTACTAATGGCATGTGATCTAGGTCTAGGGTAGAAAAGGTTTTAGGGTTATCCTCACACTTTGATTTACTTGCAAAGGATTGGCCCTTTCCCTTTGGTGTCATGGCTAAGAAGTTTGAGAAGGAAAATGACAAAGCATTGACTTGAATAAGTACCTGGATAAGCAATGAATCTGTGTTAAGGTGGTAGGCTCTGAAATTTTCTAGGATTAACATGTTTTATTAACAGGGGATGTGAAAGCTAGAAACAATACCTGCAATAAAAAATAGTAACAGAGTAGCTAGGGGAGTCATGCGAGACGAGACAAGGTGATTTTATAAGAATTGATCACTTACCATTGATGTTAAAGATGTTACAGAATGAGATTAAGGTGTATTAATAGGCAACATGAATATTGCAATGGATAATCATATAATGGGCAGATAGTAATGGGAATAGGATATGAGAGAATGGAGGAATGAGAAGTGGCACGATGTGATTAGCGGAAGCAAAAGTGTGGGAGATGACATGGTGAACGTTCACGGGACTAGAGGAGTAATAAGCGGATTTCAGAGGGGGGAGCAATGGTAAATGGTTTTCAATGAGGGGGGTGCAAAGTCATGAGGGAGCACCACATTGTGTGGCGCTTGGGAAAAGCAATACCATTTTTTGAACAACCCCCTTAGCCTGCTACTGTGATGATTTTGTACATGAAGCCTACAGCTACCATGAGATTCCTTTGAGGCCATCAATGCTAACATCTGCTATAACAAGCATGAAAGCTAGCCTAGTTAACATCAATGCCAATAGTTAGGCAATGCTCCTGCCAATATTTAGGCACTATTCCTGCCAACAGTTAGGCAATTCCAAATTTCTAACACATCTCCCCAGCATGACTATTGACATCAATGCCAACACACTTACAGATGCCTTCACTAGGCCACTGGCCATCTAGAAAATGCCAATTGTCCAACAATCTCCCCCTTTGGCATTGATGGCAACACCCCATCCTTCTCTTCATATGATCGCCAAACCTCATGCTTCTTCCACACATCTCATTGTATGAGACACCAATGGCCTGCTTTCTTGTGCACAGGCCATCACAACTTCTCCATAAATTCTCTCCCCCTTTGACATAAATGGAAAGGAGACACATCCTGCCTTTCTCTCCCAATGCAATCACTGACTGTGTAGACCATGGTTTAGATGTTGAGATGTGCATTTTTCTTTGAAGACATCTCTACTAGGGTTGTCATTGTTGTTTCTCCATAAATTGGGCATATTTGATATGCTCCCCCTAAACATATATTGCCTCTTCTTTGTCCTTCCAATTTTGGACACCTTATAGTTGCTTGCTCAACACTCTCTCCACTAATGCATATTTTGTATCAAAAATATTGATACCCATTAAACTACTCACGATATTGCTGCTACTGCAAATACCAATTAATGATGATGCATTTCTTATTCGAATTCACTGTTGTTACTGCTTTTGAGACTATGTTAACTTTATTTCAGCATCTCCGCTTCTCCCCTTGAGATCATATCTTTACAATAGGGACTGATTCACAGCTAATACCAATATCACCAAAAGAAATGATACAAATGGAACAATGTACCAACCAAACTCTAATATTTCTTTTCTCAAAAATAAATTTTCATTTGCATACAAGGTTTCTCAACATGAGCCCAACACAACCAATTGACATAACAATACCAATTGAGGGTTAAGCAACATGAAAAATATTACACCAATTGTGTTTCATGAACACAAGACTGCTATGCATAATCAAACTCACAACTTAAATGAAATAAGGGTATTTCACTAAAGATGCAAACCTTTCATTTGCTCAACAATATTCCTTTCTGAGGCTGCCAATTGTTTCTTGCTACTACTTATCAAAGCAGCCCCTCCTGAGCCAATGCTCTTTGATCTCCCACAAATGCTTTCTTTCTTATGCGTGGGGACTGATCCTGTGGACCTGACTTGACTGTGAGATTCCTGTCATTTCACACTTCCATTGTAGTTCATCTTCTTCCCACAACATAAGATAATTTTGTGTACTTTTCATGTTGGATTCACTACTCCTTTTCAATGTTGATACATTCAAAATAAACCATTTTATTCTTGTAATCAGCAAGAAAACAAAACCATACCTTCACAATCAGATGCACTTTTTTTTTAATTCTTTTTAGCTTCCTGCATCTAACTTACTCAGCCTCCCTTGAGGCCATTCTCTTCCTTCACTGAAGAGAAACAAAGGATCTACTCCCTCCGAGCAGATCATCCTCCTTCTTCTTCTAGGCCTTCAATGGCCGAGTCTAACAGAAGAATTATTTTCCAGCTTCTTCTTTGCCCCTGATTGGGGTTCTTCATGACTACACATGGGTAAAGGAACCTTCTCGTTTACCTCCTCTTTCTTCACCCAAATTATTTTGATGCATTTCTGCCTTATAGAGAGGTCCATCACATAGGTAATAAGATCATTCTCATTATTTCTTCCTCCTCTTTTCATCTTTCTCTTTTGACATAGAGAACTGAAGACATGCTTGGCTTCATTTCATCGCATCACCTCGAATGTACGCTTCGACATCCCATGCCTGCGGCAAGCTTCCTTGTGCCCAAATTTGCCACAATTTGTAGCATTTGATTTGGCCTAAGAATGGGGTAGAGGAGTTACTCATTTTGACAATGTTTTTTTCAAAACTCCTATTTTGGCCAACATGCCTTCTTCTAGCCTTTTTGTGCATCCTTGGGTTGCTGCCACTCATCACATCTTGCTTTTGTGCATGCCATCTATAGTCTGTGGCTTTATTCCCATAATTATTGTAAGAAAACAATATCGATGAAAAGGATTTTGATGACAGAGGTTACCTTTTCTTCATAGGAATTGTCCTTAAGTAGGAAAGGACCTCTGTTGCCTCTTCATGTGCCTTCTAAGACATCTTGCATTGCTATCATGCACTCTTTATTGCAGCTGCCTCAACCTCTTATGTTTCACTACCGACTATTGCTTCTTAGCCTTCAACTGCACTATCGATTGTTGCTTCTTAGGCTTCTGTTGCTACCATTTTTTATCTCATTATTGTTGCTTTCCATGTTGATGTTTCTATCCAACAACCTTTCTTTCTTTCTTTCTTTCTTATTGTTGGAATCTTGAACTCCCATTACATGGGAATTTGACCCTTCAACATTCACAATCTTGGAGCTTGGTTTTTCCTTGAAACCCACACCAGTCTTTATGAGAGGGGATATTTGCTTGCCAAACATCTCATCCAAGACTTTCTTGCTCCCTTCAAGCTTCTGATATTGAGGCAGCTTTATTTTTTACTTTTCTAAGTCATGTCTCAATGAGACTACCTCATTTTGTAGTCTCCCATAGTAAGCTTCCTTTTCACTCAGCTAATACATCCCAGTTAGTCTGCTAGCCTCTTCTTGTTGATTATTTAATTCAAATATTATTTTGCTCAACTTCTCATTCTCAACCTCATAAATTTTCAGTTGCTCCTCTTTCTTGAGATTTTCCTTTGATATATCCTTGATCTCCCTTAGGGCAGAGATCAACTTCTTTCTAAAAAATATCCTTTCATCTAGATCTTCTTCCTCACTATTAGAAGTGCTAGCTAAGTTACCACAAAGATATAAGCCCATCTTTGTGTCCATGGAGTCTTCCACAGGTTTAAGGGTTGTCCCTTCTTCATCACTTTCAGTGATACCCTTATTCTCTCCACAGGATGTACTCTCTTCTCCTTTAGAGGATCCCTTATTTGCTATTGTTACTAAAATGGGTTTATCTTGATTAAAGCTACTAGATGGATGTCTCTCTCTATCTTCAAGTGAATCACATGAACATCTAGATAATGAATGACATATTTATTTACATTTATCACAAAGAAATAACATACCTTCTGAGCAACATGGTCTCTCCTCTAGGACATCTTCATCATCAACATGAGTGTGATGAGAAGCAATTTCTCCATGTTCTGGTTCATTGCTGGAGCAGTAGGGCTCTTCAGCCTTTTCTTGAGCCACATGGCTATCTCCACCATAAAGACATTGCATTTTGTCCAACACTTCCTTTTCTGACTGACATTGCCTCACTTTATTGTCATCCGCTTAGATAGCTCTCTCATGATGATCTCCTAGGTTTGTTCATTATGCTCACTCTTTTGTCCATTCAATACAGAGAGCCACATATCAACATCTAAGGCCATTAAATAAGTTACCATTATAACCTTCCAGATTTCATACCAGAACTCATGGTTTGATTCATTTAGGAATGGAACTCCGTCTACTATTAGCCAGTGTTTCCCTTTGATCTACCTTCTAGCAATTAAGTTATTCCTAAAGGAACTTGGCTCTGATGCCAATTGTTGGAAACAAATGATAATACTAAGAGGCGGGGTGTGAATCAATATTAAGGCTAATTTTAAATTTTAAGAAAATTTACTTTTCTAATTCAAACTTGGCAACCATTCATATAATGAGCATCAATATGAAACCAACAATCAAGCACACACCATGAGAATCATACACAAGAGACACAAGGTTTTACATGGAAAACTTTTCGAGAAAAAACCACCAAAGCTTATTGTTCTTATTGATGTAAATAATAACACTTACTCTATTACATAAATCTGTTTTGTGAGAACCCACTCACAAGAAGCACCAACTCCCTTTGATTGTTTGCTAGCACCCACTAGCAGGAAGCACCAACTCCCTCGTTTTGTAGACACCTTTCCATATTACAAGAAGCACCATGTGAAGCACCAACTTCATGGATTTGTTGCAAGCACAAACTTCCAGCTCCTTGGATGTATGCAAGCACCAACTTGTAGGAGGCACCAACCCCCAAGTCTTCTCAAGCACCCACTAGAGATGGAAGCAAAAGCTTCCTGTATGCAGGCTCCAACCCACACTCAAACAAGAACTTAATGTTCTTTGTAATTGGCATCCACTCTACTTGATCTCAGCTCTGTTCTCTGCTCACACTGCTCGCTTTGCAGTAGTCCACTGATATTATCAACAATAATCACTCATCACAATCCACACAACTCTATTCTCTGCTCTTCATCAACAATCACTCAACTCTCGTCATTTTAATTTCCACAACACAAGCTCAAATCTCAGCCTTCTTTCTTTGCACAAGCACCTTCAACCTTTCTTGTAGCATAGACACTTTCATCCTTTTTCACACAACACAGGCGACTTCAGCCTTGCTCACACAATGCACATGCAACTTTTGGCCTTACACACAGTGCACATGAAACTTCCACCTTTTAGACAACAGCGCAACTCTTGGGGTCTCTTACCTCTGCATAGGTATTCTCGGCTTCTCTCTGTAGAACAAACTCTCACTCAGCCTTACACAATAGTGCACACACTCAAGATTTTCTTCTTAGCTCTCTAGAAATTATTCTACACCCCCCCCAATTTCTCATCTAAGCTCTTGGATTTTGTTCCTCTTCTGCCCCTCGATTGATGCTTCCACTCTGTCCTACATTTACACTATGTGAGTGTACCTCGACATGGATCTACCATTCTACTATAATGTTTGACTCGGTCTCTACCACTACATTAACCATGAGAAGGGGCACCTGGCTATTGCTCCATGCTAAGAATGAATTCTTAGTCCACCTACACACTCCAACCAAGCATAGTCCTCTCCGTGTGAAACTCTCCTATCACTGAGGCTCTCCATGCTTATTCATGGTTTCACATGGCTTAGTTTTTCTTAGGCATGGATTCTCTATGTACCATTGTCCTTGTTGCCTTTTCTCAGAGTTTTTTGCCGATCTAGCTGACTCTATGAACCAACTTCGTCGATATGGGTTTTTTCTATGGTAGCTGACCCATTCATCCACTTAACTCACTAAGATGTGCATCAGAGCATAGGAATAACTTGTCTCACCTCAAGGCAAACCCAACACTCTTTCTCGAAGATCGTGGTCCTTGCCGCCTTGACCCAATGATCTTTGACATTTGTCATTTATTACAACGACCAACTCCTCTGCGCTCATTTATCCTTCAGGCTCCGACTCATACAACCTTCAATACTCCTCTGTGTTTCTATATCAAAGCTTTTACACCGCAGTGTAATTTTGGAGCCCAAACATCTCGTAACTCTATTAAGAAGATGTTACGATATTACAATATTATGATTGGCCTTTAGCCCCTTCTACTTAGCTCTTTATCACATCTCCACCATATGAACGCTTCCAATGACCGTTGGTATAGCACTTAGGTGATAATTCCTTTAGCATGCTATTGAGGGCCTTTCTCCTCATGTTATTGCTCTTTGCCCTTGGTTTTCTAGGCTCCACAACCAAGCAACAACAACATCGGAAGATTAACATATCGTAACTTTATCCAAAACTAATTTAAAGTAGAGTTATGAAATCTTCAACCTCTGATATGCTCCACAATACTTAGGTGCTGAGCCTTGCTCTACGCCCTTGGATTTGTTAGTTTCCTCGACCAAGTGCCAACACATCACATCCCCTTTCATTGTAACTTTTTCAAGTATCAAGTGTTACAAAGTGCCAACATCCTCAACCTCTGGTATGTGATCTCCGATATGACGTCATCATTTTACATGGCACCTCATGAATGGGGACATGTGTCACCCAGATTTGTCCCCTTAGGCCCCCTCAAACCACCAAAACTACCTACCACATGTCATTCCATACTACCACGTCATGCTGACATAAGCTACCATTGTACCTTATCAGAGCCAATCATATCCTTCCATGTGTTCTTATCAGAGCTAATCACATGGTGCCATGTGTCCTTATTGGAGGCAATCATATTTTACCATGTGTCTTGCTAGAGGAGAGAGAAAAGGGCTCACCCACCTTTGGTTTTGCAATGAAATCCTTTGTTAATCCTTTATCGGTGTTCCCGACGGCTTTTAATGCTATTGTTGCTTCACCCACATCACAACTTTTAAAAGGTTTACACATTCAAAGTTCTGATTCTCCGATTGTCGATACATCGATATGTTGGTCTGTCGATCTCTGGTATTCCGATATGTTAGACCACTGATCTCCGAGGTTCCAAACTCCTGATGCACCAATATGGTGACCTCTGATTGCTAATATGCTGGTCTCTGATTGCTGATGCGCCGATATGCTGGTATTCAATCACTAGTGTGCCAATATGTTGGCCTTCTATCTTCCGATCTCTAATATGTTGGATCATCGATATTCAATATGTCGATATTCCTTCCTTCCTAAGGCTTCAAATCCCTGAACTTCAACAGGCCATAACTTTTGAACCAGGAATCCATTTCTGGACTTCTGCATATCGTTGGAAATCTCTTCCAGAGAAATTTCCAATGGAGAGGGTCTGATGTAGGCTTTGAGTCCATATACTGCCTCTAATATGGCTCCAAACTCTCTTCCGCTCTTTTGCTCCTTCGTTCTCCAGACAACTGAAATCACACCCACCATGGTGGTCCTTTGCATGAAGTCTGCATCTATCATGGACTTCCATATGGTCCATCACTGTAATCATCATTTTATGGCTTCTCCAATAAGATTTCTATTGTGATGATTTTCTACATGAAGCCTGTAGCTACCATGAGATTCCTCCTAGGCCATCACTGTAGTGTTGGCATTGATTTTCTACATGAAGCCTACAACTACCATGAGATTCCTCTTGGGCCATCACTGCCAACATCTGTTGCAACAAGCATCCAAGCTAGTCTGGTTGACATCAATGCCAACACTCCTGCAAATAGTTAGGCAATGCTCCTACCAATAGTTAGGTTAGGCAATGCCAAGTGCCCAACACATCTCCCAAGCAGGACTGTTGACATCAATGCCAACACACTTACAAATATCTTCACTAGGCCACTAACCATCCAGGCAATGCCAACTGTCCAAAAATTGGGTTGATGTACATAGAAGATAGGGGAAAAAGAAAAGCCCATGAACAATTGTAGAGTGTAACACCAAAATTTTTGATGAGTTTCTCAGTATTTATAGCCTTTTATTATAACTTGTTTTTTTGTGATCTAATAAAATTTAATTTAAAAAAAATATAAATATAAATACAAAGAAAAATGTTGCTACTAAGACTCATCTCCACTATTTTCATTTTTTAAAATAAAAAAGCTTATTTTTATTGGAATGGATTAATACCTTGAAACATTTTGTGCTAGTAAGTCTCATGTCTCTAATTTATAAAAGTTCTCCCTGTCTCTAATTTATAAAAGTTCTCTATTTTTCCTGGAGAAGGATCAATATCTTGAAATAAATCATAATAATAAGACTCACCTTTACTCATTTCAACCGTTGTTAAAAGCCTTTCATTCTTCATTTGAATGGGTGCCAATTAAGAAACAAATTGTGCCCATAAGAGCCCCCTCACTATTTTTCAACATTTATTTTGGCAAAAGAAACCCTCTTTTTCATTGAAATGGGCTTAATACCTCATACGACATTAACGATTTTGGTATGAAATGCTTTCTCATATAATGATATAGTCTCACCAATCTATGAGTGGACCTTAACATAACAAACCATTCTAAGATTGGTATTACCTTGTTGTTGACATAATTAAAGATTTAATTAGATTAAAGATGATTGCTAATGTGGGGTGTTTTTTATTATAATTTGATCTAGGTATATTTTTTTAATCTAATTTGTTCATAATCTAACATAGATTTGTTGGAATTACAAATTTTAGTTGTGAACTCTCCATAATTTAAGTGATTCAATGACTTTTTAAGATGATCAATTCACATGTGGAGTCACAAACTCATTTTAAAAAGTTAAAAATCATAACTTAAACAATAATTGTTTTGTCAAATTCTAACCAAAAACCCTAAAATGTATTATAATTAAATAATACCCTCATTAACCTATTGCAATTCCAAAATTAATATTAATTTGACATTTAAAAGTTAAAAAATAATTAAAAATAAATATTAACCTAAAAAAAGAGGGCATCTCATTAACATATGAATTGGTTTCTCTTACAAGCCTAACTACCCAATGAAAATTTTATACATGGATAGCTTCATACCTAAATACAAGATTCATCTTGAATCTAATTCTATCCTATACTAAGAAATAATAAAAGGTAAATTTCTTGGTGCACGGCATTTACAAGATCATAACATAAAGATTTACTCTAATGCATGTGTATATAAGTAAACACAATGTGTTTCTATTTAATGCAGTGGTTGATTATTCCTATATATATTTATATATTTAACTATTATATAAATGAAAATTGTCTATGTAAACATTAATATAAGATTCATTCTAAATCCATTTTTGTTAAGTGCATCATGGATCTTAAAAAGAAATTAAAATGTAATTTCTTTTTCTTAAAATTTTTCAAAATAAAATTGATCTGTCTTAATATATCTATATATATTAAAATAATATCTTATTAAATCTTTATTAATTTATTAAAAACCCAATAAATTAATATTAATACAAATGAAATATAATTAATGTTATAATCTCTCCAACACATACCCATGGAATATTTATTTACGTACTTCTTCATATTCATGAATAACATTGAAGTAAATGCCATCAAATTGATAACATAGATGATAACTTTGGCATGGTTTCGCAAATTACTTAATCAACTTTTGGGTGGATACATTTGAAACAATCTATACTAAATTATAAAGCTTCAAAAATTTAAAGGATAATAAAATATTTAGTATTTTATTAGTTAAATTAGTATGGAAGGTAAACATATATCAAAGAAATTTTTAGATAAAAAATGGATATCGAAACAAAAATATACAACCAAAATAAATTTAAAGAACCAATAAGATTTAATATGATGATGTCAACCATGTGAGATAATTCACTAATTTTGGGATAAAAAAGGTGAAAAGATAAAAAATTAAAAAAAAAACTACTTTTTCTATTTGTATTTTCAACTTATCTCTTAACGATTTTACTCAAATTTCAAGCGAGAGTACTTGTTAGATGCATAATTTAATTTTACATCCAAGGAGTACCTATGTTGCAGACTTTTGGTGGACCCTATTACATGAAAAAATGTGAAATCAATTTTTTTCATGTATTTCACATTTTTCGTGTAGTAGGTCTATTACAATTAAAAAAAGTTATGCAACATGGGTAATTCTTGGATGCAATTATGTTTTTCATCTGTTTCACATTTTTTGTGTAGTAGAGTTCATTGAAAGTATGCAACATGGATATTTCTTGGATGCAAACTTAAATTTCGCATGAAACGAGTGCTCGTGCTCGAAATTTGAGTAAAATCATAGGGAGCTCGATCACAACATATACACAAGAAAGTTTATAATATGAGCATCCTCCTGTAAGTCCATAAGGGTAAAGAGTTCTAATGGCGTACTTACTAAATTACATATTATATCAAATTTAAAAAATTCTTCAAGATATATATGACAAAAACGATTGAGCAAAAAGAAAAATTTGTGGGGAAACATACTTTAGTCACATTTATATTTCTCCACAATTTCCTGCCTATTTAGGTCGAGGCACTGCTCTTCTTGAGCCCAAGCTATATTGTCTCTCTTGCTAAGCTAGTTTTTCGGTAGATTAAATTGGCCCTCGAGATCCATTAGTTGGCTACATAAGGTCTCCACCTTATCATCTTTCCTTAATATTTTTTTCTTTTAGAGACTAGATTTCCTTCAACACTTGTGCCATGGACAAATTTTGGTACTTTAACTTCAAATTTAATACTAGTAAATCCACTTGAAACACATCAATTTATGCTTT
Organism: Pinus tabuliformis; assembly: GCA_031772625.1. Classification (NCBI taxonomy): domain Eukaryota; kingdom Viridiplantae; phylum Streptophyta; class Pinopsida; order Pinales; family Pinaceae; genus Pinus; species Pinus tabuliformis. The sequence continues at coordinate 1,253,524,573 of CM062818.1, read as the reverse complement.
AGTTGAGTGACTGCATCCAAAAAGCCACAATTCATTCTCCCAACACCATTGCTACTACCTACCATTTCTGTGGGGTCTCTCCACATTCTGTCTCCTAACTTCCAACTCCTGTAATCTTCTCCAAAGTCATTATTTCTACTAGCGTGAGCAAAGGAACTGCAACCTACCACTTTAGGTTCAAACCTTCACAGCGGAGAAAGAATGTAGTCCACCAGACCTAGTAGAGTTCCACTTCTACGAGCTAGAGAAAAGGAATGCAAGGTAATGCCATCCCACAAGAGCTAAAGATCCTCAACAAAATTTAACGAATCAAACAGAACAAATAAATTTTTGAAACAGTTAGTTAATAATGAAAATTCCTTGCCTAACATTATCGTAGAATCTATCGGAAATTACTTGGATCCTAGTAATTCCACATTGAAGCAACCAATCTCAAAGCATTTGCCACCTTATTGGACTTGCATGTAGTGTTAAATTCCAAACGTTGATCCTATGCCCAATTAGGAAAAATCTCTGCCCACTAAGCACTTAGCACACCGAGGCTAACCCAATTATGCACTTATTCAATCCACTTACAATTCGCAAGTCTAAACACAATAAATAATTTGTAGTGAGTCTCAATGGCATAAATGAGGCCTCCTACATCACATCGCTATGAAGACCAGTGTATATGCCAAAGTCTATAGTTAATTCTATTAAACTTAGAATGGGTAACCTCATTGTCTATAAAAATCCTGATTAATCATTTTATGCCTCAACCACATTGACCCCATACAAAAAAAAGTTATGGACATAAATCCTTTCATAAAAGAAGTTATGGACATAGATCCTTTCATAATTCACCTTACTATGATAGGTTATGGCCATAGAGCCTTTCATAATCACCTTCAATGATATGCAATCATACATTCGATGCTGCCCCTATATCATCCCTTACTTTATTAAAGAAAGTTAAACCTCTTCTATACACCAATTTTTACCACAGTTGAAAATTTCCATGGTTTAAAAAAAATTTAACAATGGAAATTGCATACTTTCGATTTTTTAAAACTTTTCATTCTTAGTTATTTATACCAATTAAATTTATCAAGTCGTCGGTTTGTTGACCACGACTCATCGGCTCCCCTATATAGATGATCCTCTGCATCCCACTAACCAGCACCACTATATCACATCTCATCATCCGTTTGCACGTGGCCGTGTCAAAAGTCAATCATGCAAAAATGCCCCCCCGGCTCTCAGGAACTGCATAATGGATGGTATTTCACCACGTCCCAATTCGACGATTCCAGCCCTTTCGGAATCGATGGCCCGGGCGAGGGATGGTATTTCACCAGATCCCAAATTGAAGAATGTAGCCCTTCCAGAATCGATGGAATAGGCGCAAAGCAAGAAGATCGCCTCAGGAAATCGTACTGCTCTTTTATCAAACGTCTGGGCATGGAATTACAGCTGCCCCAGGTGACCATCGCAACGGCAATCATACTGTGCCACCGATTCTATCTCCGCCAATCTCACAGCCGCAACGACAGATACACAATCGCAACCAGCTGCCTTCTCCTCGCCAACAAACTCACGGAGGCGCGACCGAAATTAATCAAAGAGCTGACTCTGCTTTCTTACGAAGTCCTCCATGAAAACGCAGACCCAGCCACTGCGCAACTCATAAAAGACCCACAATTCTTCGAGCAAAGGCAACAATTACTCATAAAAGGCGAGCATTTTGTTCTCAGCACGCTCAACTTTGATCTCGAGATCGAAACCCCTTACAAACACCTCGCCTCTGCCCTCGAAAAGTTCAAAGCTAGCCAATGGAATTCTCAGTTTACACAGGTTTCTTGGAACTTTGTGAATGATGGATTGATGACGACGGTATGTCTCCAGTTCAATCCCCGCCAGGTCGCTGGTGCGGCCTTCTATATGGCATCCAGGTGTCTCCATGTCCAGTTGCCATTGGATACAGAGAACCCATGGTGGTTAGAGTTCGATACGTCTATTCCTCAGCTTGAAGATATTTGTAGTCAACTGGTAGAGTTTTATGGAACGAGAAGGTTGCCCACACCAACTCCCTCACCAAATGCTCCTCAGAGCTGGAATATCTCGCCTGTTGGTAATATTAATACATACTATACACCCGCAAGTACGATTACATATACTTCCGTTGATTCGAGGCAGCAAGAATGACATCCTCCAATCAGTACCGTTGAATACCGTTGGGCTTAACAGCATTGGAACACTAATTAAAGTGATTGGGTCGATTCTAAGGTCGATGGAAGAGCGAACTCCCCATCGAAAATGTTTTTATGGGGAGTTTTCGATCTCATTTCAAAATAGCGATCTGCCCATCGAGAATGGTTTTATCGGGAGGTGTTTTTATCTCATTTAAAAATAGCTTAATTTACCTTCATAGGGTTTAAATTTGAATTTTATTGGAGATTGAACTTCAGGATAATCAATTAATCTATAACTCTGTGTTTCGTTCGACTGTTTTCGCTAAGATGGAGAACAAACACAGATTGTTTTTGCACCGGCTATTTAGAATCTAGAATCTATAATATCTGGATTATGTATGTGCTGAATTATATATTATTAGGAACGGGAAAAAAAATTTGGTTTTTGAAAAATCAATTAATCTATAATTTGTAATTTATTAGTGTTATTGTATTAATATTGATGATAAAAAATTACCAGCATAGATTGATTATAGATCCATCTTAAATAAGGATTTAATATGAGTGAAGAGCGATCAATTTTTTTTGCGTGAAAATTTATTTGGACTGCAAATACAATGTGTAATTTTCATTGTTTAAATTGTATTTTTGAATGCTACATAGAGCATATAATACTATGTGCAATTTTCATTATTTAAATTGTATTTTTGAATGCTATATGGAATATATAGAATACCAAATAAATATTTTAACCATAGTTTTAACCACTGATGTGCCTTTGAATCTCCACTTTCTCATATCTGATATATGCCACATACCTTAATAGCTCCAAAAATATATTAGTGTACTCATCAACAGTGATCAATCCTAGCTTATGCTTGTGGAATTCTTTAACTTTTCTATCATATTACCTCTCAAAAAAATACTTCTCTTGGAAATATTTCTCAAATTTTCTTCATGACACTTCCTTCTCCCTAATGTTATTAACATTTCTCAAATCCTCCCACCATATATTGTCTATTCACTTCAAGTTGAAATATCTACTTTGGTCTTCCTTGTGGTCACGGTTTCTTGACTCCCTTTCCAAATTGCTGAATGGAATTTATCATCTCATTGTGTCTTCACTTGCTTTCCTACGTCTTTTCCTTGACTTGTTACTTTCGGTCCTATTTTCCTCCAAAGCTCACTTCTAAATCTCTGATGGCGTTTGCTTGGATTTTTGCTTACCTAGATAGTTGGCACCTAGACCATGTTTCTTTTTCCTTTACAGGTCTACTAAGCTCTGTAAAATCATTGCATTCACCTATGCTTACCTTTTTTGTGCTCGACGATCTTGTCATTGTCTTCCTTGCAACTCCTCAACTCAACTCTCAAGCTCTCGGGAATATCCATTCAATCTGAGAAATTTCCCTTTGACTTCTTCCCATCTGAGTCCTCTTCTTGATCATGATTGGAGTTGTATGTGTAGTATTGTACCATTCTAATGTTTATTCTTCTATTTCTTTGTTGGAATTTTATCTTTTTATCTTTCTCTCTCTATGTTTGTACACACACAATTGTTAGTTAAATTAAACACAATTAACTATATTTACTTGTGATCTTGGTATGTTTTCCATACACATGTTGACCTAAAATTGGTTATAAAATCAAATCCCTTATTAATGTGTGGGTTAGAAAATAAAATAACATATTAGCAATATCTCAAACCAACAACTATATTAGTTGTAAATCTAAAATCAGTACACATGTATATAGCAATTAAAATAGTAGGTTAAATGTTTATTATGTTTATGTGTAAGCCTCTTTAGGTCTAGTATTGAACCTTCACTCCCTCCACCCTCTTGTACTACCTTGGGTTGTGGGATGTGTTGCTTATGAGTTAACCCAAACTCTAAGGTTTGTTATAAAGACAAGGTTACAAAAATCCTCCTTTTGCAACTTAAGGAAGTCTCCAAACAAATCCCATCATATCTTCCAACTTGTTTAGGGATTTTTGGTGATATAAATTTCATCACAATATGACTCCTAGATTTAAAGTTATGCCTTTTTATTCTCAATATATTTTTATGTATATGTCAATATTAATTCCTATTAAAAATAAAAATTGTAAGCTTTGTAGGACTACATCTTCAACATGTCCAACTTCTCACTGGTTCCAGGGTAAAATATTTTATTGATAACTCACATTAAATATTTTTTATATACAATATGAAAATGTTTTATTTTAACCATTTTTTTAATATATAAATATATATGAAGTTGGTATCCACATAAACTAGTTAATATCAAATAGTTTATTTAAATTTCTTGTTGAAAAACATACACATCCCCTTATACTAGGTTGTAGAATAAGCTCTCAGAGTTAATGAACCTCTCCTCTCAATGAATTGATTAAATTATATCCTAATTATTAACCCACTGATGTGCCTTTGAATCTCCACTTTCTCATATCTGATATATGCCACATACCTTAATAGCTCCAAAAAAATGTTAATGTACTCATCAATAGTAATCAATCCTAGCTTATGCTTGTGGAATTCTTTAACTTTTCTATTATATTACCTCTTAGAAAAATACTTCTCTTGGAAATATTTCTTAAATTTTCTTCATGACACTTCCTTATCCCTAATGTTATTAACATTCCTCAAATCCTCCCACCATATATTGTCTATTCACTTCAAGCTGAAATATTTACTTTGGTCTTCCTTGTGGTCATGATTTCTTGACTCCCTTTCCAAAGTGCTGAATGGAATTTACCCTCTCATTGTGTCTTCACTTGCTTTCCTACTTCTTTTCCTTGACTTGTTACTTTCTTCCCTATTTTCCTCCAATCCTCACTTCTAAATCTCTGATGGCCTTTGCTTGAATTTTTGCCTACCTAGATAGTTGGCACCTAGACCATGTTTATTCTTCCTTTACAAGTCTACTAAGCTCTATAAAATCATTGCATTCACCTATGCTTACCTTTTCTGTGCTCGACAATCTTGTCATTGTCTTCCTTGCAACTCCTCAACTCAACTCTCAAGCTCTTGGGAATATCCATTCAGTCTGAGAAATTTCCCTTTGACTTCTTCCCAGCTGAGTCCTCTTCTTAATAATGATTGGAGTTGTATGCGTAGTATTTTAGCATTCTAATGCTTATTCTTCTATTCCTTTGTTGGAATTTTATCTTTTAATCTTTCTCTCTCTATGTTTGTACACACACAATTGTTAGTTAAATTAAACACAATTAACTATATTCACTCGTGATCTTTGTATGTTTTCCATACACATGTTGACCTAAAATTGTTTATAAAATTAAATCCCTTATTAATGTGTGGGTTAGAAAATAAAATAACATATTAGAAATCTCTCAAACCAACAACTATATTAGTTGTAAATCTAAAATTAGTACACATGTATATAGCAAAAAATAGTAGGTTAAATGTTTATTATGTTTGTGTGTGTAAGCCTCTTTAGGTCTAGTATTGAACCTTCACTCCCTCCACCCTCTTGTACTACCTTGGGTTGTGGGATGTGTTGCTTATGAGCTAACCCAACCTCCAAGGTTTGTTATAAAGACAGGGTTACAAAATTCCTCTTTTTGCAACTTAAGGAAGTCTCCAAACAAATCCCATCATATCTTCCAACTTGTTTAGGGATTTTTGGTGATATAAATTTCATCACAATATGACTCCTAGATTTAAAGTTATGCCTTCCTAAAGTTTGACCAATTAGCATTGGCTACCATGTGGCATCCATGTAGCCCTACCATCTCACCACAAGCAGTTCCACATCATCCATGTCCCTTATGTGCAATCCATGTGGCCATTACCAAGTCTCCATGACATTTTCTATGCCCAAAAAAGCTCGTGGGTGCCACTAGCATTAGTCGGATGAGTTATGCACAGATTCCATATTACCCTTGGTTTTGGATTCTTGGGAACTGGAGTGTTTTGTCGAGGGTGGTCTCCCCCCCTGATTAGTTCATGGTAGACCAGGGGGTCAGGGTGAATGAGGGTCATTGATCAGAGCCATACCCCATTCACACCACTGTGAGGTGGGACCCTTTTAATGTGGATCCAATTTTGGGAATACCCACTCCGGACCTCCTCCTTCCCCATGCCCCCACCCCCATTATCTTATAGTGGACCAAGGGAGGGTTGAGATGAATGTGGGTCATGTAGGTTTTAACCCCGTACAGTAATTACCTGCATATGAATTCTAAAACATAGAAAATAAACAATGCGAGAGCAAAACACATAAAACACATATACACAGATATTTTTCCCTGGATCCCAAAACCGGTACTACCACCTTGATTTTTCATTATGTTCCTTTCAATGTCATAATACATATTTATACATGCCAAAGCATCCAATACCATGGATCGAAAACCATCACGTCCAATTCCATGGACCGAAAACCATAGTGTCCAATACCATGGAGCGAAAACCATCGCGCCCAAAAAACATGTGCGAAAATCATGCACAAAACCATAGGTGGGTCCACCCAATCTAACATAGGGTCCAAAACCAAAATTTTCTGGGGCGCTGCTCCGGACCCCATAAAGTGGGGTTACGGGTGCCCCTCAAACCCCCTGTTAACTACGTGGAAAGAATATAACACAACCCAATAGGTCATTGGTTTAAATTCATCCTGCGATGATGCCATCTAAGGTATCCCACTTGTTTTGTTGGATGGGAAGGTCAATCTAATGAGTAATGGGAGGTCTCATCAATTTTTTGTCCTTTGAGATAATTCTAGGTTAGTTAATTATGCGAGAGCATAAAAAATGTTTTGTTGTTTTAAAAGTTTTTGGATGACCAATTTTATGAGTAGATTAAGGTAGGTGCTTAAACCTTATTAATACTAAATATTTAGAAAGGGTTGATTCTTTACCTCTAAATAATAATTTGATGATTTTTTAGTTAATCATAAGAAAGAATGCAAGTAAAAAATGTTTACAACCCAACAAAATATATTTAATCTTATGAATATGGTTGACAATTTATAAATATAGAGGAGCTTATAAAGACAAACAATCCAATAAACTAATCTCTAAAATAGATTATAACTTCAGAGGGGGTTTAAGATAGATTGATATTCATTTTTCTCTTACCCAGTTATCTTCAAAAAACTTAAATATATATAGAACAAAAAAATGAAATGAAAACATAAGAAAAAATCACAAAGTGACAAGTTGTTTGAAGCAAATTCATAATCCTTTCATTAATATGAGGCAATTTCAGTTTGATACAATTCTTCTTTATAAAACTCATTCAAGGGTTCAACCCTTAATACATCGAATTGCTACTTATTTATACAAAATATTTGGATTCTAGAAACATCTAACTAATTACAAAAATAGTACAAAAATATAGGAATGCTTAAACTGTTGAGGTTGCTGGCACTATCTCAAGGAAATTGTTGATGACTTGGCCCCAAAATGTTGTCTTTTTGTCTGTTTGTTGGAGATAAAAAAAATTACTCGATAGTGTCACACAACTCATCCCACCTTTCATCATTTGGTATAGAAAGATTTATTAGCTTGCCATAAATTTCATCTACTTCGGTATATTTCAGGAAAGTTGGATTGCTAATAAAAATGTGCTTGATTTCATGTTTGATAGTTAAATCAAACTCCAAGGCTTCAATGAAAGATTTAATTGTCACATGCCCTTTAATACCTACAAACTTGGATGTATTTGTTGCAATAGTGTAAATTTTCTCAGAGTAATCTTCCAAACTAATTAATCTGTTATTGGTTTCTATTAACCTTGGAAATCCCCTTTGATTTAGCAAAATAAATTTAGTATGAAATATCTAGACAACATTTTCCAGAGCTTGACACTTAGTCTCTAACTGAGTCATTAAATTCCTTTTCTGTAATGCCTTCTTGATTTCCAGGAGAGTCTCTATCCTATCTGCAATCTGAATCTGCTCCAAATTTGCTATAGTATTTGAATTCAACACTCTGATCATGGATGTAGCCTCAGTTGGTTTTTGTCCCAGTGTTGTTCTGACTTGTTCAATTGTTGTTTGGCACTTGTCAATTAACTCTTCTTGTTCAAAAATAATCTGAATGTATGGCCAAACCTCAGTTATGGCATGACTGATATCCACCCAAATTATTTCCTTGGCTTGGGCCAAGGTTTGAGCCACCAATGAGTGATTTTCTAATTGATCTATCTTTTTGGCAACTTGGTGAGATTTATGCATCTCTTCGACCAAGAGGGTATCATTTTTTTCTCTTTTGTGCTTCTAGATTCTTTAGCTTATGCTGGAGCTTATAATTTTCTTGTCTCTGAAGAGATAGGTCATGCACAACTTTGTTCAAATCATCTAGTGCTAATGTAGACTCCCCTGTTGTTCCTGCAACTGTAATTGGTATGGTTGTAACTGGAGCTATAGTCAATTATGCAGCCTCTTCTTTTTCCTTCAGTAGCTTTTCTATATATTCCTCCATCTCCTTTATCTGTATATTTTTCTCAATGGTTAATTTGAGCATGTCTTCTTTATGTCGCTCACTTTCTTCTATCTCTCTTGTTTGTGGATCCTCTGTAGAAGGTAACTTCAGCTGTTCCCTGAGTTCTTCTATGTCTGCATTATTTTTCTTGAGGATCTCCTCCACTGCTTTGAAATCACTGGGATCATAACCCATTTGATCACCAAATCTTCCAATGTTTTGATTTTAGTGTCCTTTGCTAATGAAGAAATTTTCTCCAATTTTAATTATGTCTGGACATTTGTGAGAGATGTCCTTAAATTTTAAAGATCTATAGCAGTATTTATCATAGTGGAGAAAATCATTTCTCCATATTGTCTATGCATATCCATTTGATTAATGGGATGTATTTTCTTTGCATCAAATGAGAAGGTAGTCTTGTTATAATCTGCAGGAGTTTTTGGAGATGGTCCTTGAACCTGTAAGAATTCCATTTGCATCCTTCGTTTCTCACTATCAAATGTTGTTAACAACCTACGCCGGGAGGTAGAAGTCTGCTTCCAAATCTGAGCATAGGTGTTGGCTTTGATTTTTCCATTTTTTTGCTTAATTTATAAAAACTTACTGAACATATTGGTATTATCATGTTCACCTAATTCTGTTGACTGTGATTTTTCTGAAGGATTCTGTGAGGCCGAGGAGGATTGGGTGTCAGGGAGGAGTTCCTCTAACCCTGTGGAAAATTGCAAACCACTCATAACAATAGTTTGATGTTCTTCGTCACTTTGAATGGTGACATCTTTGAGATGTTAGTTCTTCTTTTTCTATTGAATGATGAATTATTGGGCACTTATTTTTGTACATGTTAGCACTCAAGTTGTTCCATTTGACTCCCAAGGGAATACGGTCGAGGTAACCACTAATCAATCTTTGGACTGCAGGTCCTAGCCTACCTGCAATCGGAGAGGGCTCTCTCTTAATGATTTAGCTTTGTTGATGATGATTTTAGGCTAGTTATTGAGTTCAAGGGGTTTTGTTTAAGTTTTGGTGGGAAGGATGACGCTTCTAAGTAGAGAGGTAGGTATAATATGCGAGTTTCAAACCATTGGGCATGGAGTCAAGGAGTAGGACTGCTGGTGCGTTTTCTTGGTCACAAGAGGAACATGGAGCAAGATAGCAGCACATGAAACAACATTCAAGCTAAATGGAGATGGATTGAAGGCTAAGGAATGGAGGCAATTAAGAATATCTCGTTCAGCTTAACAGAGGGAAGATGAATGAGCTCTATCTAGGGGCAGTAAAACAACAGAAATTGAGCATAGAGTGTAGTTAAACAAAGTCTAAGCTATTCATTTTTCCTGCTATTTTAGATGGTGACATATGTATGATATGAGCATATATCAATGGAAAACAGAGGTAGAAAACACTTATTGAGTCATGTTGCAGCACAAGAATTCTACATTCACTCTTCAACCATTAAACAAACAGTAAACAGTCCATCCTCCAAGCTTTTCAGGAGTCTTTGATTAAGGAAAACATCAAGTATACAGAGCGAGTCTCTAATGGAGCGAATCAACCAACCAACCCTCTAAATAGTAAATTAGGGTGGGTTTTATAAGCAAAATATCTACAATAATCAGAACTGAGACAGATCTGATGCAATAAGTGTCTTGAACCTAACATATGCTTGAAATAAATGCCAAAATATCTATCTAATGCTGCGCTGGGGGCGACTGCCTCAAAAAATAAGTAATTATGATGTCCTTAGAGCCCTGTGCTAGCATTTGGCCATAACTGTGCTTTGATTTCTGCAACACCGCCCTTAGGTGGCCTTATGCATTAACTTTGATCTGGTGAGCTTTGATGGCCCAACACTGCTTTATTGACTTTGATGGGGGCCTCTTAATGTTTGCCTACTTTGGAAATATGGATTTCCACCGAAAACACTGACTGATAGTCTTTGCCGCTTCCTCTGATACACTTTCACTGAACCTGGGCTCCTTATTGACGTCTAAATGCTTTAAACTGTCCCATCGACATTTTATAGCTGTTGTTCGGCTCTCTGTTGCCTTAAGAACTGTTCTCGCCCCTTTTCTGAATCCTGCGTGAAGAAATTCCTGTTAATTTGTGAATTTCGGGCCTGCTAGTAGCCGAGCCATGAGAGCGCTTCCATTTTGGCCTATTTTTCTTAGCGATGCGCGATTAGCATCAAAAACTGCCTCAGTTTTTCATTCCGGGCATCCTTCGCTGCAAATTTCACGCTTCGCGCCCTTTTCAGTGATGAAGTCAGCATGACGTCAACATGGGTCCCAATACGGCGGTGACGTGGTAGGGTGACGTCCGCAGGGTGACGTGGCAGTACGGTGGTAGCGACGTGGAAGTGATGTGGCAGTGACACGGTGGCAGGAGGCCGACGTAGGTTGATGATGTGATGAAGACGTGGCGCTGACGTCATTCGGTGGAGGCGGTATCCTGTTTTCTCCCGCACCACTTTTCCGCATAGGTGGTATTGGGGGAGGGGCCTCCGAACACACCGGGAGGTTGACACGTGGCGGGGGTATGGCAAGGAAACCGCCCATCCCCTGGACGTTAACCTCTGGCAAATTGGTATATGAAAACACCCACCCACCAATTATCTGGGGTGCTAGCCATCGGACGATTGGCGGGGTAGGCGAGGTAGCGGGAGGTTAGGGACAGGATCCGCCCATTTTATTTAAACAAATATGCACGACGGGGGTTGAAAACCTTAGGTTAATGTGGATTTTGGGGGTTTTATGTGCGCAAAAGGTAGGATAGTGAGGTTTTAAGGGTAAAGGGGTGGATATAGGTTATTGGCCTAACCAGAGGTTTAGAGCAATCCCAGAGTTATGACACGGATGGGTTCATAATAGTCCCAGGTGGACTATTATTTCGTAGAACTGTATGTACATAGCTATAGTGCTATAGGGTGGGATATGTAATATTTTTGGGATTTTATATAGTTTTTTGTATAATAGGGGATAAGGAAATGATCTAGGGAGCTAGATAGTAGAGTTAGGAGTTAATATGATTTTGTGAGGTGAAGTGTAGGGGAGAGGCTAAGTTTTTGAGCTGAAACTTAGACTTAGGAAGTGAATGGACTGTGGAGACATGATTTTTACACAAGAAATGTGGCTTCTTTTCACTAAAGAGAGTCAAAGCTTGACTTGGTTTTTTACAAAGATGAAGTGATAACAGGACTGGTTGGGCAGATCCCAAGGTTCTCAAGGGGATGTTAGTGAGTGATTTGGAGATTTAGAAGAAAGGGGAATTAGACATGCCTCGCTTGAGCTCCTCCAAAGGGAAATTGACTTATACTTGTGATCTGAATAGTTATAGCATTAAAAAACATGAATTGGATCACATAGCTTGATTCTGCAACCACAAAACTACTTACCCAACCTACTTACCTAGCAATTTTTCTTCTTTTTGCATGGGTGCACTTGGACTTGCAGACCCTGAATATCCTTTTTTCTTTGACTGCCCTCCTATCTAAATGTACCCTTATATCATTCAGGGGCTCAGATTAATCTTTTGAGCGCCCTTGTTTCTCTACCTATCTACAAATCTGCCAAGATTAAGCTATTTGGACATATATTCATTCTCTATATTCTACAACAAGAAATTGAAACCTAGGGAAGCCAAGATTAAGCTGTTTGGACTTCCCTTAACTGAAAAACTCATAAAAATGGATTAACTCATCAAAATTTGGAATATAGCAGTGGCATTTAGACTGGCACACTTTCATGGCCTCTTCTTTGGCCTCTTTCTGGAAATATGGAACCTTGCAGCATGAAAAGATGACATATTTGGCACTTTCAACTGTCAGTCTTGAAATATGAACACCTATTGCGATAGGAGGCTAACAGTGGCTCCACTTGGGGATGGATTTTCCTTGTGAAAAGCCAAGAACAGTAGGTCAGACTTCCTTGATCTTCTATTTTTGCTGTAGACTAAAACTTCCCTTGTGCTGGCTGTCAAATGATTGAAAATTTGAAACCTGAGTACAACATTCTCATAAACTGAATTTTTATACAATAGCAGCACTGCCTGATTTTTTCTGCGTGCTCTATCATTACATACACCTGTGCCTGAGAACCTGCCTTTGAAATAAACACAACATAGGGGAACAAAACTGGAGTACTTCCCTTGATTCTGTTTTGAAAAAAGGGTGCTGATGTAAACTGAAAATCCTCCTCTCTTTTAATACTTTTGACTGAAAAACTCCCTGCTCTTTTGATGAGATTACTGCAATGACAGAGATCTGAATGGAGGACTTGCTTTGGTTCTGCTTTTAAAGAAATTTGCTACGTTGTTCCATTATTCGGCCTGCTAAAAAAACGAAGTGCTGAAAATACAAGTATTTATGTACAAATGTAATACAGCTGCGTTGTGTTCAACAACAGGGATCATAATAATGCTTTAGCATTTGGCCATTGACAGGGCCTTCTTCAGTTATGTCGCCCTCTACAGATTTGAGGAAATATGTGTTATTGCCCTACACAGCGCTGATAATAAATGGACCTTTCCATAAAAAATCAAATTTTGCATGTTTGCCCTTGTCTTCTCTTCGTGAGTCCCACCTTAGAACTTTGTTGCCAACACAGAAATCCTGAGCCTTAGCTCTCTTATCAAACATCCTTTTGAGCTTCTCTTGCAAAATTTAAGCTTTGTCATAGACGTGCTCTCTTGTTTGCTGAAGATGAATGGTCTGGTTGATTCTTCGTTGAACATCATTTGGTTCAGCTTGGATCTCTTGTAACAGCTTGATGATAGGAATGCCCAAGGAAGATGGAAATCTGGCCTCCATGCCATACACCAGCTCATAAGGGCTCATCCCAATGGATTTCTTTTTTGAATGTCTATCTGCCCATAGGGCATTTGTGAGCTTTCTATGCCAGTTCTTCTTGTTTTCTTCTAGCACTTTCTTTATGATGTTGATGAGGATTTTGTTGGATGATTCAGCCAAGCCATTACCTTGAGGGTAATAGGCTGTGGAGTGGCCCAAGGTAATGTGAAATTTATGGCAAAAATTGATCATCTTTTTGGATTTGAAGGCAGCGGCATTGTCAGTAATGATCTTCTCAGGGCAGCCAAATCTAGAAAGGATGTTGCATTCGAGGAATTGGATAATGGTGGTGTCATTAGCTTGCCTACATGGGATGGCCTCAATCCACTTGGTGAAATAGTCGTTGGCTGTTAGAATCCACTTATGCTGGTCTGAGAAAGAGAGGTGGATTTCTCCAATGAAGTCAAGACCCCATTGTTGAAAAGGCTTCTCGGTTGAGATGGGCTTAAGAGGCAAAGGCAGTAGCTTTCTTTTGCCCTCAAAGATTTGGCATTTATGACATGAGATAGCAAAATTCTTTACATCTGCAAACAAAGAGGGCCAACAGAAACTAGCCCTTAAAATTTTATCAGCAGTGGACTTCCAATATAGATGTCCTCCACAGTCCCCTGCATGGAATTCTTTCATGACATTGTTAGTTTCATTCATGGTTAAACAATTAAGAAATATGCCTTCATGATTTTTCCAAAATAATGCACCATCTAAGATACAAAACTTGGAAGCTTTCATCTTTAAAAATCTTTTCTTGGTTCTGGACAATCCTGGGGGAGCAAACAAGTTTAACAAAACAAAGCATATATCAGCATAGCATGGGGATTGCAAAAAGGTTTCATTGATTTGTGGAGTTGCCAGCTCCTGTTCATTGTCCAGTTGGTTAATGTCTAAGGCTTGAAAGTTTGTTTCGGACACCAGTTTGGCTAAACCTTGTCCCTTTATGAGCTTGGTTGGTTTTATTTCTATGTCATACTCAAGGATGTTAGCAATCCAATTGCCTCTTTTGCCTTCTAATCCCTCTTGAGTTAATATGTTTTTTACAACAGCATTTGGCACATAAGTAATCAAATGTGAATATAAAATGTAAACTCTGAAATCTTTGATTGCTTTAACAAGGGAATATGTCTGCTTCTCCATGATTTGGTACTTCAAAGGGGCATCTCTTAAGGCTCGGTTGAAAAATTCAATTGGCTTTTCAGCTCCTTGATCATCCTTTTGCAAAAGGACAGCAGCTATGGTGTGTTCAGATGCAAATGAAAAAATGATGAAATCCTTATCAAATTGAGGACTTGTGAGGACTGGGGCTTGGGTTAAGGTAGTTTTGATACTCTCATAGGCTTTCTTGGTTTCAAGAGACCATTTTACCGTGGCATCCTTTTTTAACATGTTGCTCAACAGTCTTATCAGCTCGGCTAGATTTGGGATAAATCTCCTTAGGAAATTGATCTTTCCAAGGAATTCTTGCAACTCTTTTATGTTTCTTGGAAATGAGATTTGAAGGATGGCTTGAATTCTTTCAGGATCAATTCTAATCCCATCTTTTGAGATGATATGGCCTAGTAATTTACCTTCTTCAAGGCCAAAGAGGGACTTCTTGGGGTTCAAGGAAATTTCGTATTTCCTACATGTCATGAATATTTGCCTTAGGTGTTTGAGGTGCTCTTGATCATATTTGGAGAAAGGGGTAAGGTCATCAAGATAGACAACCAAGAAATCATGGATTTCCTTGGAAATGGCAATGTCCATTGGCCTTTGAAAGGTGGCACCAGCATTCTTTAGTCCGAAAGGCATTTTAACATACTTAAATGTTCCCCACGGTGTGGTAAAGGCTGTCTTGTCTTGGTCATCCGGGTGAACCAGTATTTGATTAAAACCTGAAAAGCCATCTAGCAAAGCGATTCTAGATGACCCCACTGCTCTTTGTAGGATGTGGTCCATTTTTGGCAATGGGTAGTGGCCTTTTAGGGAGACTTGGTTTAAATTTCTTAGATCTACACATAGCCTAATCTCACCTGTCTTCTTTCTTGTGGAAACAAGATTGGATACCCATTTAGAAAATCTGATGGGTGCTATGATACCTGCTTCAAATATTCTTTTTCACTTCCTTTTCAATCAAAGGTAGAAGCATAGGATTGATTCTTCTTAATTTCTGTTTGAAGGGCTTTTGATTTGGTTTTAAGGGAATGGTGTGTTGGATCACTGAGGTGTCATAGGACTTCAAGTCCTCATAAATCCAAGCAAATACATCTTGGAATTCTTTAAACAAATCAGCATATTTGGGCTTTTGATCGGGTGGCAAAGATTGAGATAGTTTGATCATTTTGGGCTTCTCTGCTGTCCCAATGTTGTGTTCTTCTATAGCAGCGTTTAAGGGTTGCATTTTTGGCTTTTTGGGAACATCATTTGCATCAAACATATCTTCTAATGGAGTGAGGCCAGCAGGGAGAAAGTTATCTTTTAGATCAACGATCTCAGCCTCTGTTTTGGCTATTTCCTCCAGATACATCTGTTTCAGCTCTTCTATGTTTGCATTGTCAAAAACAGTTGGGTTTAGCATTTGTTTGGCTGTTACAGCTGTTACAACCTGCTGATTTTCATTTGTTTGTTGTTGTTCATCCGTCATAGCATCCATGTCAATGTTAATATTTGAAAACTCATGCTCAAGAGTGAGGAAATTGTTAATCTGGGCATCATTTTCGAACACTTGCCAATCTTTAACATTATTTGGGACAACAGGCCTATGTTTTATCTCAGCAGTGAAATGGTGATTTGGCTCAAAGGGAAGCTTGCATGTACTAGCAAAAGTGGCTAGGCTGTGTGCATGAATGTTATGATTTCTTGAAATCTTGGCAAGCTTGGATTCAGTGAATGCATTGAGTATATTAGTGGCAGCAGTCCTATAGGCCCTCATTCTATTGTCATTAGTAACAAAGTTTCCTTTCATTTGCTGTATGACTAAATCAAAGTCACCTAGGATGGATACTTTTGCAGCTCCTAGAGCTTTGAGCAGTCTAAGGCCTAAAAGGAGAGCCTCATACTCTGCCATGTTGTTGGTACATTTGAAGTTTAGTCTGTAGGCATGGCCTTCTGCATGATTGTTGTGTGTATTGTGAATCCATACACCTGCCCCCGCTCCTAACTTGTTAACAGAGCCATCAAACTCTAAATACCATGTGATTTCTTGCTTGTGGTTAGTATTAAGAGTTTCAGTCATTCTTGCAGTGGGCAGATTTGAATTTTCTATTTGGGGAGGTTCTTCTTGTATGCTAGTTGCCTTGATTGTTTTGACAGTTTCATCAGTATGGGCAACCGATTCTTCATTGATGTGTGTGTCCAGTTCTAAAGCCGACGGCTTGTCACCAGTGGGAGGACTTGTTTCATCATTAAATAAAATAAAAGAATCCATATCAGAATGGATTGAATAGATAGGGAAGTTTTGGGGCTTTTCCTCACTACTTACCACATACTTCATCAATGTTTCTCTATATAGTCTCTTTGGTTTCCCAAAGACAGATATACTGGCATAGGAGAGGTCTAGTTGGAGAGATCCTTGGAGTTTTTCTCCCCAAGATCTTGACAATAGCATGCCATACTTTGGTGGAATGTCAGCAACCACCACATCCATGAGGATTGTCTTGTTTGGGTATTGGACTAAGGAGACACATAAGTCTTTGATTAAGCCTAAACACTTGACCTGACTTGAGTCAAAGGAGAATAAGTCTTTGTAGGGTCTTGTAACATCAAGGTTTAGCTTCTCCATTACAGCTTTGGGCATAAGGTTGTGTGAGGCACCTGAGTCAAACATAGCATTATGCAATACTTTATCATGAATGTGCAAACTGACATAGAATGGTAACACAGCTCCATGTCCTGATTTACCATTGACTTCAGGACCAAAAAGGAGCTCAGGTTGATCATCTAATACATTCACATCATCCCTATTTTCTGGCATTTGCAGCGATATTTTGATTTGCTTCCTATAGATATCATGTTTGGCAAGTTCAGATAAAGGGATGGATATCTTCAGTTTACCTATTTTTGCCTCTAAATCAAAAGGTTTTTCTGACTGTGATTTAGTATTGTGACTGGCAGATTTTCCCTTTTCAATTGCACTTTCAACGGTTTTCTCTTGTTCTTCATTGATTTCTTGAACTATTTCTAATTTGGAAAGGTTTTTAGGAGAGCTGTTCAAATCTTATTTTGAGGAAGAAGGTGGCAGAGGGTGATCATTAGAGGGTTGCATGTCTATGAGATCCTCTATGGTGACATCCTTTGCATTTGGGACTGTTTTATCAGCAGTTTCTATGAGGGCAACCTTTTCTTTGATCTTCTTAGGCTGTTTGATATCACTTGGTTTAACCTTTTCAGGCACATCTATGGTTCTTGTCCTCATCTTATACTGTTTGTGGACCTCATAAATAGCTAAATCATAACCTTGCTTAAAATCAAAAGACTCTCCTGACTTAGTCCGAAATTGATTTATCTCATGGTAATCTTGGTCTTCTTGGGTTAGGAAAATTTGTTGCTCACCCTTTAGATCCATCAAATTCGTGTGAGTGTCTTCTGTCTGCTCACTAGATGTGGATGCTTCTGTGTAGTTCTCTTAGAAAGGAGGCCTTATATCATGGTCTAGGCTAGACCTACCAACATTTGTTGTTAGGCCCCTATACTACTAGTGTAACCCCTTATTGTTATTAGTATAACCCACTTATTATATTGATGTACCCATGTAGTGCCCATATTGTTACTATTGTGCCCCATATAAGCCCACTATTGTTATTATTGCGCCTTTATATTATTATTGTTAGGTCGGCTGGATTATATTGTGACTCCTTAGACTCCTATATATAGAAAGGAGGTTTTGTCATTTGAATCATCCAATAATTGTTCATTTATGTAATGTAAAGGAGGTTGCCCCCTCGAAGAGGCTGAATTCTAAGGCGTTGATCTATCTTTTCTATCTTTTCTTGAGCTGGTTTCATAACATTGGTATCAGAGCTTTGGATTCTAGGGTTTCGCTGCTCCAAACAGGTCATCGTGGCATTTTCGCTATAACTTTTTTTCTGTGACGTTTCAGAAGTCACAAAAAAAAACCCATTTGAGAAGAAATCGCACTGAACCTTGGGTCCAAATTTCAGAGCTTTTCGCGCGATATTTGCGGAGATATGATATGAGGAAGTTGGTCTTTTTGCAGACTCCTGAATTACATTTAAAACAGGTGACCTGGGGAAAATCGTCATAACTTTCTCTCTGGGGATCGAATTGAAATTTCGTAAGAAGGTACAAAAAGAGGATGGACTGTAGTTATTTTTTATATATTTTTTAGATCCAAAGGTCGAAATAGTGACACGTGGCACTTCATACAAGTTCACTCTTCTGGAAAGGTCTATAATCAGGTCACCTTGGGAGATTGTACATAACTTTTTCTTAGAGAATCCAATTTGGATCAGACTAGTGGCATTGGAAAGAGGACACAGAGTGCTACTATAGCTCACAATTTCAGAACTTAAAGATCCAAATTACAGAATTACAGTCGTTTCAAGGTCGAGCTCCTAAAATCAAGAAAAAGCAAGATGAGGAATTTTGATGGCAAGGATCCGGTAAATTGGATACTTCAAATGGAGCAATATTTTGATCTACATGGTGTACAACTGTTACAAAAGGTATGTATTGCATCTTCATATTTAGAACCAGATCAATTTTTATGGTACGAAGGGCTTTGTTCTCGTAAACAACTTGTTACGTGGTCAATTTTCATGGAGGAAATGATAGCACATTATGAGGATACAAAGAGCAACACCTTCTTTAGAGCAACACCACAACAATTGGAAAGAGTAAAAGGGCTTTGTGACATAGTGGAAAGTAAAATTATGGAAACCAGGAAGCGTACCCCTCCCAACTATAAATATGGAAGTGTTGTTTCTCCTGTCCTTCCACAACCTACAAGGGTTACACCACAACAATTGGAAGAAAAAAGAGAAAAAGGGCTTTGTTACAATTGTGATAGCAAATGCACTGAAGGTCATGATTGTGCTGAGAAGAAATTATTTTACATAGAATATGAAGAGGAGGAAGAAAAGGATCAAGAAACATCAAAATAAGAAGATATACACCAGGACCCCACCCCAGAGAAAGAAGAAATGAATCAGACCATATCTTGTAAAGCATTGGCAAGAATTACCACTCCTCAAACTCTCAAGATAGAAGGACATATCAAGAAGAAAAAGGTGCAAGAAGTGAAAGATCACATCAAGAAAGAAGAAATGAATCCAACCATATCTTGTAATTCATTGTTCGAAATTACCACTCCTAAAACTATCAAGATAGAAGGACATATCAAGAAGAAAAATGTTCAAGAAGTGAAAGATCACATCGAGCATCAAGAAATGAATCCTACCATATCTTGTAAAGGATTGGAAGAAATTACCACTCCTCAAACTCTAGAGATAGAAGGACATATGAAGAAGAAAAAGGTTCAAGCAGTGAAAGATCACATCGAGCGTCAACAACAAGTTCTCCAAATTTTAAAGGATAACGTCACTTCGGTGCAAAATCAAACGAAACAACAGGTAGATCAACATCATAGTGAAAAATGTTTTGATGTAGGTGATTGGGTATTTTTACTGCTACATCTCAAGCAAGCTATTTATGAGAAGGAAATGTTGGCAATACTACATGCACTTAAAAAAGGGTGACCTTACCGAATGGGAAGACTCTTCAAGGATGAGGATGTGGAAGCATTGTTTTGTGCTATTTATATTATCCAACCAGATTGGATAAACAAAGCAAGGGAAGAATGGAAGAAGGACGAAGAAGTATGGCCACTTATTCAAAAGTTGGAAAAGATCCCAATTCAAACAATATTGCCAGAAATTGAAGAGGAAGGAAAAATCATATTAGAACCTAGAGCAGTCACAGAAACAAGAACTCGACAGCTACGAAATCGATCAATTTCAGATCTCATCAAGTGGAAGAACTTACCCGCTGAAGATTCCACATGGGAGGACAAGAATTTTATACAGAAGCATCAAGAACTACTCAAGCATTGAGGACAATGCTTTTTGAAGGAGAGGGGCATGTTAGGCCCCTATACTACTAGTGTAACCACTTATTGTTATTAGTATAAACCACTTATTATATTGATGTACCCATGTAGTGCCCATATTGTTACTATTGTGCCCCATAGAAGCCCACTATTGTTATTATTGTGCCTTTATATTATTATTGTTAGGTCGGCTGGATTATATTGTGACTCCTTAGACTCCTATATATAGAAAGGAGGTTTTTTCATTTGAATAATCCAATAATTGTTCATTTATGTAATGTAAAGGAGGTTGCTCCCTCAAAGAGGCTGAATTCTATGGCGTTGATCTATCCTTTCTATCTTTTCTTGAGTTGGTTTCATAACATTTGTGTTCTGAGTTTTCCTGAAATTTGGGTTCCTTATGGTATTGGGCTATTGTCCTTCCCATGTAGATTTCCTTTCAACGCTTTCCACTCTATCTCCCAGCCTGTGCATGCCACTGATAATAGCATCCAGCTTTTGGTCTAAGGCTAAGGGTTCTTCCTTAAAGGTGGTTCTTCTCTCAGTTCTAGCTCTATTTCTTTTGGCAATCAGACTTTCCTCTACGCTGACAACAACATCTTGCATGTCTGCTAGGCTTTGAGGGGCTCTTTCCCTTAACTGATAAGCCATGTCAGTATCAAAACCATCAGGGAATTCATACAAAGCAAGATCAGGTGGAGGTCTTACGTTTTGTGGTATTGCATTATAAACATTATTAAATCTCGTACAATAGTCTAAGACAGACTCTTGAGGGCCTCTTTTGATGGTGTCATATTCAGATAATATGTGAAAGGGATCTTTATTTTTCTCCCATCCGTTAAGAAATGTTTGGTAAAGGGCCTCTGGGTTAGCTATGGAATTTCTAGCAAGGCTTCTAAACTAGGGCCTTACATCTCCTGTTAAGCTTTGGACAAAAATCTTCATTCTCACGCTATCATCATCTATCTCGTAGTTCTCAAATTAGTCTTGCATTTTCTTGGTATGCTGAAGGGCCGTGCAAGAACCAGTACCATCAAAGTATGTGATTTTAGTTTGGTAATCCTGAGGCATAGCCCCTGGATTAGCAGGCAACTATAACAGAGCATATCTATTCGCCATATTCACAGGGATAAGTGGAACAACAGGGATAAATGGAACGACTGGAACAACAGTAATAATAGCGATAATGGGAGTATATGCAGTGAATGGAGGTGTGGAAGGAGTGCTTTGAGAGCTGGATGATGAACTAGGGGAAGTAGGGTTGAATGAAATAAAACTTTGACAGGGGTTGGAACACAGCTTGGCTGGACTGTTTCAGGACTAGAATCAGCAAAATCTTCTCTTTGCTCTAGCTTCCTATGGTTCCTTGGGATTAAATTGGGATTTTCAAAAGCAACTGGGGGATTTGGGTTTGGATTTGACCTTGTATAACACGAGTTCCTTTTGGGAGCTAGATTCTGAACTTGTTTTGGTATTTTCTGTGAATGTTTTTAGAATTAGTAAGGAACTGATCAAATTTTGGAATAACTATCTACAGCTTAAAACTAGCATGAAGATTGACTGAAGTAGCTTTTATTTACTCCTGTAAATGCAAAGCAAGAACAGTTTCAAAGGCTCCCTGGCTGACATTCAGGCTTCATCTGTAGTTTTAAGGAATATACAGCAATTAGAAAATTCATTGGTCCCCAGCGGAGTCGCCATTATGTTATCACTTAGGTTGTTCCCTTTGACTCCCAAGGGAATATGGCCGAGGTAACCACTAACCAATCTTTGGACTGCAGGTCCTAGCCTACCTGTAATTAGAGAGGGCTCTCTCTTAATGATTTAGCTTTGTTGATGATGATTTTAGGCTAGTTTTTGAGTTCAAGGGGTTTTGTTTAAGTTTTGGTGGGAAGGATGACGCTTCTAAGTAGAGAGGTAGGTATAATATGCGAGTTTCAAACCATTGGGTATGGAGTCAAGGAGTAGGACTACTGGTGCATTTTCTTGGTCACAAGAGGAACATGGAGCAAGATAGCAGCACATGAAACAACATTCAAGCTAAATGGAGATGGATTGAAGGCTAAGGAATGAGAGGCAATTAAGAATCTCTCGTTCAGTTTAACAGAGGGAAGATGAATGAGCTCTATCTAGGGGCATTAAAGAATCCCTAGATAACTGTCAAACATGGGTGAATTAGGGGAAATATGAGCCAAAGGGAATTCATATTCATTACCAATTCAGATGAAAACATAGAGAAACAACAGAAATTGAGCATAGAGTGCAGTTAAACAAAGTCTAAGCTATTCATTTTTCCTGCTATTTTAGATGGTGACATATGTATGATATGAGCATATATCAATGGAAAACAGAGGTAGAAAACACTTATTGAGTCATGTTGCAGCACAAGAATTCCACATTCACTCTTCAACCATTAAACAAACAGTAAACAGTCCATCCTCCAAGCTTTTCAGTAGTCTTTGATTAAGGAAAACATCAAGTATACAGAGCAAGTCTCTAGTGGAGCGAATCAACCAACCAACCCTATAAACAGTAAATTAGGGTGGTTTTTATAAGAAAAATATCTACAATAATCAGATCTAAGACAGATCTGATGCAATAAGTGTCTTGAACCTAACATATACTTGAAATAAATGCCAAAATATCTATCTAATGTTGCGCTGGGGGCGGCTGCCTCAAAAAAATGAGTAACTATGATGTCCTTAGAGCCTTGTGCTGGCATTTGGCCATAACTGTGCTTTGATTTCTACAGCGCCGCCCTTAGGTGGCCTTATGCATTAACTTTGATCTGGTGAGCTTTGATGGCCCAACACTGCTTTATTGACTTTGATAGGGGCCTCTTAATGTTTGCCTGCTTTGGAAATACGGATTTCCACCGAAAACACTGACTGATAGTCTTTGTCACTTCCTCTGATACACTTTCACTAAACCTGGGCTCCTTGTTGACATCTAAATGCTTTAAATTGTCCCATCGACATTTTATGGCTGCTGTCTGGCTCTCTGTTGCCTTAAGAACTGTTTTCGCCCATTTTCTGAATCCTGCGTGAAGAAATTCTTGTTAATTTGCGAATTTTGGGCCTGCTGGTAGCCGAGCCATGAGAGGGCTTTCATTTTGGCCTATTTTTCTTAGCGATGTGCGATAAGCGCTAATCGCGCATCAGAAAATGCCTCGGTTTTTCATTCCGAGCATCCTTCGCTGCAAATTTCGCTCTTCGCGCCCTTTTCGGTGATGACGTTAGCGTGGGTCCTAGTATGGCAGTGATGTGGCAGGGTGACGTCAGCAGGGTGACGTTGCAGTACGGTGGAAGCGACGTGGCAGTGACGTGGCAGTGACACGGTGGCAGGAGGCCGATGCAGGTTGATGACGTGATGAAGACGTGGCACTGACGTTATTCGGTGGAGGCGGTATCTAGTTTTCTCCCGCACTGCTTTTCCGCGTAGGTGGTATTGGGGGAGGGGCCTCCAAACACACTGGGAGGCTGACACGTGGCGGGGGTATGGCAGGGAAACCGCCCATCCCCCAGAAGTTAACCTCCGGTGGATCGGTATATGAAAACACCCACCCACTGTTGATCTGGGGTGCTGGCCATCGAACGGTTGGCGGGGTTGGCAAGGTAGCGGGAGGTTAGGGACGGGACCCGCCCGTTTTATTGAAACAAAAATGCGTGGGAGGGGTTGAAAACCTTAGGTTAATGCGGAGTTTTGGGGTTTTATGTGCACGAAAGGTAGGATAGTGAGGTTTTAAGGGTAAAGGGGTGGGTATAGGTTATTGGCCTAACCAGAGGTTTAGACCAATCCCAGAGTTATGACACGGATGGGTTCATAATAGTCCCAGGTGGACTATTATTTCGCAGAACTATATGTACATAGCTATAGTGCTATAGAGTGGGATATGTAATATTTTTGGGATTTTATATAGTTTTTTGTATAATAGGGGATAAGGAAATGATCTAGGGAGCTAGATAGTAGAGTTAGGAGTTAATATGATTTTGTGAGGTGAAGTGTAGGGGAGAGGCTAAGTTTGTGAGCTGAAACTTAGACTTAGGAAGTGAATGGACTGCGGAGACATGATTTTTACACAAGAAATGTGGCTTCTTTTCACTGAAGAGAGTCAAAGCTTGACTTGGTTTTTTGCAAAGATGAAGTGATAATAGGACTGGTTGGGCAGATCCCAAGGTCCTCAAGGGGATGTTAGTGAGTGATTTGGAGATTTAGAAGAAAGGGGAATTAGACATGCCTCGCTTGAGCTCCTCCAAAGGGAAATTGCCTTATACTTGTGATCTGAATAGCTATAGAATTAAAAAATATGAATTGGATCACATAGCTTGATTCTGCAACCACAAAACTACTTACCCAGCCTACTTACCTAGCATTTTTTCTTTTTTTTGCATGGGTGCACTTGGATTTGCAGACCCTGATTATCCTTTTTTCTTTTGACTACCCTCCTATCTAAACGTACCCTTATACCATCCAGGGGCTCAGATTAAGCTGTTGAGCACCCTTGTTTCTCTACTTATCTACAAATCTGCCAAGATTAAGTTCTTTGGACAGATATTCATTCTCTATATTCTACAACAAGAAATTGAAACCTAGGGAAGCCAAGATTAAGCTGTTTGGACTTCCCTTAACTGAAAAACTCATCAAAATGGATTAACTCATCAAAATTTGGAATACAACAGTGGAATTTAGACTGGCACACTTTCATGGCCTCTTCTTTGGCCTCTTTCTAGAAATATGGAACCTTGCAGTATGAAAATATGAGATATTTGGCACTTTCAACTGTCAATCATGAAATATGAACACCTATTGCGATAGGAGGCTAACAGTACATGTTGGAGATGAAGTTTCTTCCCTTTTCCTTTCTCCCTCTTTATCTTGAGGTACTCGAGTGTGGAGGGTGGCTATAGACAAAATCTTCTCTTATGCTTCTTGTAGTGTATTGTCCTCTCATTGGACTTGATTCATAAACTTCACAATCTCTGGTCTCGGGGTATGATTATAAGGTGTGGTTTTAAATTCCACCCTTAAATTAGAAATTATGTTGAATGGATCATATAACCAGGTGAAACTGGGTTGTAAATTGAATTGCTTGAGGATTGAGTCTACCTCATCTCTTACTGTTCCAGTATTGCATATGAATGGTCCCACTTGAGTCTTGATCTTGAATTGTGATTTTCTTTTACTTGAGCCAAAATGGATTTCATCCATATTGATCATCTCCCTTATATATTCCAAAGAGAAAATCCTCATTGGAACATATTTAGGCAACATGTAGGGAGCAAGATCACATCCATAATTTTGTATCTATGTATAATTTTGGTATAAATACCAGTATCCAGTTTTTGTCTTCTCACTCAAGTACAAAACCCTTTTAATCTCTAAACTGGTCCTTGTCTCGCTCTGAATTCTAAGAATCTCTGCAACTGTTTTTACAAAATTGTCTATGAAGTCTGCAAATTTTAACTTCGTTGAGTTTTCCTGACTAATGAAGTCCACTGTATCAATAATTGATTGATTCCTTGATCATCTTGCTTATGTAGAGTTATAGGAAACATATCTCCTTGTTGAAAAAGAAACATATAGACTAATACAGATGCATAATTAAACATGCCTTCTATAGTAATGTTCATCATCTGTTCATGCATAATATCAGCCAGAAATTGACTAAAATTAAACATGAATGTTGGATTATGTTCAATAGAGAAAATATATAGAAAGCCTAGAATAGGATCATCTAGGCACTGGTATGATGGATACCCTAAAAGGCAAGAAACTAAAGAAATGATTAGTTTGGATTTCTCTGGGAACATGGAAGCTGGATAAGGGGGATTTTTCTTAGGAAGCTCAGAATCTTCTGGAAGGAAAATCTCAAAAATATGGGCTCTCAGAGGAAAGGTGAGCTTATGATACAAGTCGATAAGAACAACTGTAGAAAAATGGCTAAGGGAGTCATTTTCAGGAATAAGCAACATTTGGTTTATGGTTTCAAGTGTAATTGAGATCAGAATGTCTCCATTCTGGGCCACAATGGTTCTTTGCTAAGGATTGTATATGGCTTGACACCACATGACTAGATCAAGGAAATAATTTGTCTGTGGGAAAATGAACATATGCAGCAGGGATTCCCAAAAATTAATCTCATCTTGCTGGTCTAAGTTGTTTTTCTTCAACTAGTGATGTAATTCGAACACATCAAATTTACACTCGGTATCAAAAATCTTGAAATATTGGTTTGCTAATGGCATGTGATATAGGCATAGGGTAGCAGAGGTTTTAGGGTTATCCTCACTCTTTGATTTACTGCCAGAGGATTGGCCCTTTCCCTTTGGTGCCATGAATAATAAGTTTGAGAAGGAAAGTGACAGAGCTTTGACTTGAATAGGCAACTGGATAAGCAATCAATCTTTGTCAAGGTAGTATGCTCTGAATTTGCTGGGATTGACAGGTTCTATCAATAGGGGTTGCAAAAGCTGGAAACGGTACCTGCAATTAAAAAAAGTAATAGAGTAGCTAGGGGAGTTACACGAGATGAGACGAGGTGATTTTATAAAACTTGATCACTTAATGTTGCGGTTAAAGTTGTTATAGAATGGGAGCAAGGTGTATTAATGGGCAACCAGAATATTACAACAAATAAGGATATAATGGGCAGGTAGAAATGGGAATAGGATGTGAGCATATGGAGGAATGACAAGTGGTGCGATGTGATTAGCGGAAGGAAAAGTGTGAGAGGTGACGTGGTGATCATTGGTGGGAGAGGAGGAGCAATAGGCAGATTTCGGAGGGGGGGAGCGGTGGTAAATGGTTTTTAGCAAGGGGGTGTGAGTTCATGAGGGAGTGCCACGTTGTGTGGCATCTAGGAAAATAAATACTGCTTTTCAAACCCCCCCTTAGCATTAACAGGAAATGGGATGTGAAGTGGTTTCCCCATCGTTGATCATGGCAGGGAAAATAATGGTCATTGAAAGGTTCTCTTTCAATATCACAAGCCGACAAAACATCAAATCATCTCTCGATGTTATAATAAAACTCAATGTGTAATGCTTACAACATCTTGCTAATCATGTTTAAATGGCATAATTAGTTTATTATTTAACTAAGATAAATCTATCAAAGCATGATTCATAATCCTAAGGGTGAATTTGATATAGCAATCCCTTTTTATTACCAAAAGTGACTTGTAACCCTATTCTAGTGCATAAAATGCAATTGACCAAGATTAAATGTTTTGGTCACTTTTTCTCTAACCTATATTATCTACTAATTTCAACCAAGATTAAACAGTTTGGTTGAATTATTTCCTAATATAAAAACATAATTTAAACATGTTTGATCTTTATTATACTATATGTTTTAAACAAGAATTATTTCAAGTGGCATTTGAGCAACTTTTTTCTTTTCTTTTCATGGGATTCTTTTTTATATTTTTTCAACAATTCTCATATTTTCATTCTTTTATAAATATCTAACTTATCAAAACCATTTATGTTACAATATCGGCTCCAGCTGGGGACTACTTCCTCTTGCAAGATGCAGAGAACTTGCAGATCCATGTGCCTTCTCCTTGAGCTAATGGGGTCTCTGTTGAAAACAATCACACATTTCTTAAAAAATAAAAACAATCCAGTGATGTACAAATGATGAATGAATGAATGAATCTCAATATTGGATATAATGCTTCAAATATTTCCCATTGATAGGCAATGAGGAATATTGTCCTTCCAATTCCTGCAAGATAAAATTATTGTTGTCTTTAACCTCTGGAATGTTAAAAAGTCCAAACCAAATATTATCAAACTTTCCATGTTTTCCTTTATCTTCCCTTCTTGCATCCCATCTTAATACTAAATCTCCTTCTTTAAAATCTATTTCTCTAGCTTTTCTGTCAAACATACTTTTGATTTTGTTCTGATATTTATGAATTTTATAATGAACTTCATTTCTTTCTTCATTAAACTCTATAATCTGATTGATTCTCCTAGAAAAATCATCAAGTTCTTCATTTTCTACTTGTGAAAATCTCATAACAAGAAACGCTAGATGTGTAGGAAATATTGCTTCTTTACCATAAACAAGTTGAAATGGAGATTTACCTGTTGACCTCTTTGGAGATATCATATTTAGCCAAAGTTCATATATGAGATGGTTGTCCCAACTCCTTTGTGGTCTTCCAACATTTTCTTGATGACTTTAACCAGGCTCTTGTTTGAAGACTCTGCCCGTCCATTTCCTTGTGGATAGTAGGGGGTAGAATGATGCAACAAACTTTGGTATTTCTAACAAAATTCAATCATTTTGACATTGTTGAATGTTGTTTCATTATCTGTAACTATCTGTTGGGGGCATCCAAACCTAGATAGTATATTTTCTTCAATAAATTTAGTAACTACAGTGTGAGTTGCATTACTAACTGAAATTGCCTCTACCCATTTAGTAAAGTAATATGTGGTAGTTAATACCCATTTATGTTGGTTGCTTGATGCTGGATGAATTTATCCAGAGAAATCTAATCCCCAATGTAAGAAAGGTGCTTGAACTATTACTGGAACTAGAGGAAGTGCTACTAGTTTTTTTTTTCCAACAAACATTTAACATTGGGTACAACTTCTAACCTTTGCTTCTACTTGTGCAAACAATGTGGGCCGATAAAATCCTGCTCTTAAAATTTTATATGATGTAGCTCTCCAAGCATAATGTCCTCCACAAATACCTACATGAAATTGATCAATAATTCATTCTGTCTCACTTTATGTCAAGCAAAGAAAAAGGATATTGAGTGGATCTTTCCACTAGAGACTTGCATTGATGATATACTATTTTGTGGCCTTCAACTTTAGTGTCTTACATTTCTTCTTTGTAAATTCAGATGGACACTCAAAATCTCTACGAAATGTACAATATCAATGTACCATTTAGATAACAAGAATTTCTCATCAATATGAATAATAGTTGATTGAGTTGAAGATGAAGGTTCTTGTGGATTCTTCTATGCTGAAGTTTGAGAAGGTTCTTGTGGATTCTTCTCTGCTGAAGTTTCCAAAACATAATTTATCCCCAAAACTTTACAATTTGACTCAACTAAGAGTTTAGCCAAACCTTGAACTTTCACCAACTTTGTATTTTTTATAATGATATCAAATTATAATATGTTAGTTATCCATATTCCTCTTCTTCGATCAGTATCAGGTTGAGTTAATAGAGTTTTAACAACACTATTTGGAACACAGGCAATAATGAAAGAATGAAGGACATAGACTCTAAAAGATTTTAGGGCTTGAACTAAGGAATAGGGTTGTTTTTCAATAATATCATATTTAATTTCATCATCTCTCATAACTTTACTCAAAAAGGTAATAGGCTGGTCATCTCCATTCTCATTCTTTTGTAAAAGAACAATAGCTAAGGTGGTTTCGGAGGCAATGGAGAAAATGCTAAATGGTTCAAAATAGTTTGGACTGGCTAGTATTGGGGCTTCAGAAATTGCTTTTCTAATCTGGTAAAAAGAAAATCTTGTTGGAATTGTATATTTAACTTCATGATATTTCCTTAAGATATCAATGATATCCTTAACTATTTCAGGATAATTATGTATAAACCTCCTTAAAAAGTTGATTTTTCCAAGATAAACTTGAATTTCCTTTTTATTCCTTGGTAATAAAAGTGCTTTGATAGCTGAAACTCTTCTGGGATCAATGCCTACCCCTTCCTTAGAAATAATATGGCCAAGCAATTTTCATTCTTTGATTGCAAACAAGGACTTTTTGGGATTGAGTGATATCCCAAACATCCTACACTTGTTAAAAAATTTCCTCAAGTACGTTAAATGTTTTTGATCATAATTAGAAAATACAAAAATCATCAAGATAAATGACAAAAAATTTATTTTTCTTGCCTACAAATTCTAAATCCATAGCTATTTTAAGGTAGCTCCAACGTTGGTTAATTCGAAAGGCATCCTTGCATAGATAAATGTTCTCCAAGGAGTTGTAAATGTTGTCTTCTCTCTATGTTCTGGGCTCACCATGATATGATTGTATCCAGAAAAACCATCTAACATAGAAATTCTTTTAGCACCTGAAACTTTTTAAAGCAAGTGGTCCATCTTGGGTAATGGATAATTATCTTTTAAAGATGATTTATTTAAGTTCCTAAAATATGGCACAGTCTGATTTCACCATTTTTCTTTCTTACTGGAAATAAATTTGCTACCCAATCAGAATACCTCAATGGAACTATGATCTTTGCATGAAGCAGTTTTTTAAGTTCTTTCTTAATGGTAGGAGGAAGGATTGGGATTAATTCTCCTTAAATTTTTCTTAAAAGGTTTAGATTCTGGTTTTAAAGGGATTTTATGTTCAATGAGTGTTGTATCATATCTCTTCAACTCTCTATAGCACCAAGAAAAAACATCTTCATAAGATTTAAGGAGATATAAATATTTATCTTTCACTTCCATTGGTAAGGATGCATAGATTTTAATATTTTTTGTTTCTTCTGAAGTTCCAATATTACATTCTTCTATATCTTCTTCTAGTCAATTTGATTATGGATTTTTAGGAACATCATTATGGTCAAATAGTTTTTCAAGAGGAGCCAATCCCTTAGTAATGAAATTTTTAGATAACTAAACGATTTTATGATCACTATACTTGAGTCTAATTGTGAAGTTTGATTTTCCTTATTCACCTCATTATTATAGTGTTGTTCTTCTTCAATTTGTAAGGCTTAAAATTCATCAATTACTTGCAAAAAGGATTTCAACTCTTCATCATCATCAAATATTTTCCAATGTTTAAGATTATTAGGAATTGAAGGCCTATATTTAACTTGAATTTGATATTGCACAAACATTTGATTAGGTATTTTAAAATAACTAATGGAAACAACTAAAAAGTCTACATGAATATTCTCATTCCTTGGAATATTAGTGATGTTAAATGCTTGGAAGAAATTGTCCAATAAATCCCATACCTCATTTTTATAAGATCTAAGTCTAGGATGTTTAGCTTGACAAACATTCCTTACTTGTTTAACAATGAGTTCCGAGTCACTGGATACACAGATTTTTTACTTTAATACTTTTGGCTAATTCCAACTCTAGAAGGAAGGCTTCATATTCTGCTACATTATTTGTAACATCAAATTCAAGCTTATGGCATTGAGTTATATTCTCTTTTTCTGGTGAAACTAGTACTACACCAGCCCCGACTCCTTCCTTTGAACAAGAACCATCGAAATATAACCTCCAAATATTAGTCTTAATAGTCGTTGGTTTATCTACAATGTTTTTAATACTAAGCTAAGTGTTTTTCATGTTATTTGATGATAATTAAAAACATCCAAAATCTTGATCTACTACATAAATAGGATGACTTCTTGCTTGATCTGATTTGCAAACAGTATTCATGAATCTTACCTCTCTGTATAACCTAAGATTTTCACCCCCATATACAGGAATAGTAGCATAAGACATGTCAATTTGAAGGCTTCCTCCTAATTTGGCATAGCATGATCTTGATAATAACATGCCAAATTTAGGAGGAATATTAATAACTACAATGTCTACTACCATACTCTTAACATGGATTTGAGCTAAAGTTACCACTAGATCCTTTTAAGTCCAAGACATGGTACTTTCTTGGAATCAAAAGTATATAGATCATGATAAGATTGGGTGACCTCTAATTGAAGTTGATCCATGATTACCTTTGGCATCAGATTATGGGAGGCTCCAGAATCTAACATGTAATTGTATAATAAGAAATCATGAACTTTTAAGGTAACATAAAAGGGTGGTACATTTTCATCAATCATATCTGAGCTGAGACCAAAGAATATTGAAGTCATTTCATCTTGTAAGCTTATTACATCTCCTTCAGCATCAACACTTGATGATTGGATCCATTTGGAAACTTGATTTTTATAACCTGGATTCTTTGAAAGTTTAGACAAAGGAATGGGTATTTTGACTCTTTCTAATTCCTTTTCAACATTGAAAGTGGTTAGAACAATTTTATCAATTGAAGTTGTTTCATTTGGCTGATTCAATGGTTGGATTGTTGTTGTTTGAGATTCAGTAGATTTAATTTGTGGTTCATTTACAATGGGATTTTTGGGAGGTCTACCAGGCCCTGACCTTGGTCTTAAATCATATCTTCTATTCAGTTCTGTAATTAAAAACTTAGAAAAGGCTTGATATTTTGAAAATTGTTAGTTTTCTTGATCTTGATGGGAAGATTGATTTAGTGGAAGAGAGACAATAACATTTTGGATAGAAGAATTATCAAGATTATTGATATCCTTGGTAATCAAAGGGCTAGTGTCTTCAGGTTGTTGGTCATCAATCATTAATGGAGGTTGAATTTTTTGATCTAACATTTGGGCATGGAATTACAACTGCCCCAGTTGACCATCACAACAACAACAATACTCTGCCATCGATTCTATCTCCTCCATTCTCACAGCCACAACGACAGATACACAATCGCAACCAGCTACCTGCTCCTTGCCAACAAACTCACGGAGGCGCGACGGAAATTAATCAAAGATCTGACTCTGCTTTCTTACGAAGTGTTCCATGAAAACACAGACCCAAACACTGTGATATTCATAAAATACCCACCATTTTTTGAGCAAAGGCAACAATTACTCATAAAGGGTGAGCATTTTGTTCTCAGTACGCTCAACTTTGATCTCGAGATTGAAACCCCTTACAAACACCTCGCCTCTGCCCTCAAAAAGTTCACAGCTAGCTAATGGAATTCTCAGTTTGCATAGGTTTCTTGGAACTCTGTGAATGATGGATTGATGATGACGGTATGTCTCCAGTTCAATCCCCGCCAGGTCGCTGGTGCTGCCTTCTATATGGCAGCCATATGTCTCCGTGTCCAATTTCCATTGGATACAGAGAACCGATGGTGGTTAGAGTTTGATACGTCTATTCCTTAGCTTGAATATGTTTGCAGTCAACTGCTAGAGTTTTATGGAACAAGAAGGTTGCCCACACCAAGTCCCTCACAAAATGCTCTTCAGAGCTGGAATAGCTCGCCTGTTGGTAATATTAATACATACTATACACCCGCAAGTACGATTACATATGCTTCCGTTGATTCGAGGCAACAAGAATGACATCCTGCATTAAGTACCGTTGAATACCGTTGGGCTTAACAGCATTGGAACGCTAATTAAAGTGATTGGGTCGATTCTAAGGTCGATGGAAGAGCGAACTGCCCATCGAGAATGTTTTCAAGGGGAGTTTTCGATCTCATTTCAAAATAGCGATCTACCCATCGAGAATGGTTTTATTGGGAGTTTTTTTTATCTCATTTAAAAATAGTTTAATTTACCTTCACACGGTTTAAATTTGAATTTTATTGGAGATTGAACTTTAGGATAATCAGTTAATCTATAACTCTGTGTTTCGTTGGACTGTTTTCGCTAATATGGAGAACAAACACAGACGGAGAACAAACACACAGATTGTTTTTGCACTGGCTACTTAGAACCTCGAATCTATAATATCTGGATTATGTTTGTGCTGAATTATATATTTTCTTGAACCCGAAGGTTTTTTAGTTTTTGAAAAATCAATTAATCTATAACTTACTAGTGTTATTGTATCAATATTAATAGTAAAAAATTACCACCATAGATCCATTATAGATCCATCTTAAATAAGGATCTAACATGAGTGAAGAGGGATCAAATTTCTTAATGTGCAAACTTGTTTGGACTGCAAATACAATGTGTAAATTTCATTGTTTAAATTGTATTTTTGAATGCTATATAGAGCATATGATACAATGTGTATTTTTCATTATTTAAATTGTATTAAAGAGGCATATGTCAACTCGATGATCATAATGGTTTGTAGAAAGCTCCATCTTAAATACGGATCTAACATGAGCTGAGGGAAATCCAATTTCTTCATGTGAAAAATGAGTCAATATTATATAAGTGCTTTTTATAGTTATTTTATTTTTATTTTTACCGAGTTGAACAAAATTTCAACGTTGATGATGGATGGGAAACATTACACATCATACTGGGTTGTAGAATGGGCCTCTTGACTCAACCAGCATAGATCCATCTAGGATCTAACATGAGTCAAACATCCCCTCATAATGGGCTGTAGAACCAACTTAGATCTAGAATGGATGGATAGACATAGTTACACATCCCCTCATCACACAACATACTATCTAGGATCTAACATGAGTCAAACATCCCCTCATAATGCGTTGTAGAACTAGCATAGATCTAGAATGGATGGATGGACATAGCTATACATCCCCTCATCACACATCATACTAGGCTATAGAATGAGCCTCTCGGCTCAACCAGCATAGATCCATCTACGATCTAACATGATTCAAACATCCCCTCATAATGTGCTCTAGAGCTAGCATAGATTCAGAATGGATGGACATATAGATTTACACATCCCCTCATAATGGGTTGTAGAACTAACATAGATCCATTTAGGATCTAACATGAGTCACACATCCCCTCATAATGGGTTGTAGAACCAACATAGATCCAATTTTTTCACATGTAAAATATAATGTGTTATTTTTCATTATTTAAATTGTATTTTTGAATGCTAAATAGAGTATATGTATGACTAAATAAATGTTTTGACCATAAAAGCTTAATTTTCTCATGATATATACCTAAATTTTTTCAATGATATATAATATATACTTAATTTTACATGGATACACTTTATCAAAAATTAAAATAGTTTTTTATTATCAATATATTTTTAAGTGTATGTCAATATTAATTCTTATTAAAAAAAGTGTAATCTTGGTAGGACTACATCTTCAACATGTCCAACTTCTCACCCCATGGGGGGTAAAATATTTTATTAATAACTCACATTAAATATTTTTTAAATACAATATTAAAATGTTTTATTTTCACTGTTTATATATATATATATATATATATGAAGTTGGTATCGACATAAACTAGTTAATATCAGATAGTTTATTTAAAAATATAACTAAAAAATATATGATGATTTAATTAATATTATTTAATTTAAAATTAAATTAATATTATTATTTTTAATCACAATTTAATGAAAATTTATTATTAATTTCTTTTCAATGAAATTGGCCTTTCTATTAGTGGATGGATAAATATATTCATTTAATAATTCACAAGGCTCAAAGCTAATATAATAATATCTATAAGAGTATTAGTGGGCCATTTTCTGACGACAATAGTGGATTTTTGTTGATACTCATTGTTTGCAGGAGTGGTAAACTTCACATTCCCTTGAAGCTTTCCTTATCTCTCTTTTTCCATTGTGTTTGGAACTTAACTTTTTGTTTGGATTTCTCTAATCAATATTTGGCCATTTGGATAGTGTCCTCTAATGTGATTGGCTCATGAAACTCAATCTTCTCTCGATAAGTTTGTGGTAACCCATTGATGTGCCTTTGAATCTCCACTTTCTCATATCTGATATATGGTACATACCTTAATAGTTCCAAAAATATGTTAGTGTACTCATCAACAGTAATCAATCTTAGCTTATGCTCGTGGAATTTTTTAACTTTGCTATCATATTACCTCTCGGAAAAATACTTCTCTTGGAAATATTTCTCAAATTTTCTTCATGACAATTCCTTCTCCCTAATGTTATTAACATTTCTCAAATCCTCCCGCCATATATTGTCTTTTCACTTCAAGCTGAAATAACTACTTTGGCCTTCTTTTTTTTATGCACCTGAAGTATTTCTTCATTCCCAACAACCAAGCTTTTGCTTCTTCAACCTTTTATATTTCTTCAGCAGAGGTAGGTGAATTTGTTTATTTAACTCTTCTATCATTGAGCTCTTTTCACTTCTCCATTGATGATGGTGACTTCTTGTTACAACATTTAATGTTTGGTCATG
The DNA here is from genome assembly GCA_031772625.1 of Pinus tabuliformis. NCBI lineage: Eukaryota > Viridiplantae > Streptophyta > Pinopsida > Pinales > Pinaceae > Pinus > Pinus tabuliformis. Next base: position 1,253,488,161 of record CM062818.1, on the reverse strand, counting down.
GTTTCTTGACTCTCTTTCCAAAGTGTTGAATGGAATTTCTCCTCTCATTGTGTCTTTACTTACTTTCCTACACCTTTTCCTTGACTTGTTACTTTCTGCCCTATTTTCCTCCAATCCTCACTTCTAGATATCTGATGGACTTTGCTTGTATTTTTGCCTACCTAGATAGTTGACACCTAGCTCATGTTTCTTTTTCCTTTCCAGGTCTACTAAGCTCTGTAAAATCATTGCTTTCACCTATGCTTACCTTTTTTGTGCTCGATGATCTTGTCATTCTCTTCCTTGCAACTCCTCAACTCAACTCTCAAGTTCCCAAGAATATCCATTCAATCTGAGAAATTTTCCTTTGACTTCTTCCCAACTGAGTCCTCTTCTTGATCATGATTGGAGTTGTATGTGCAGTATTGTACCAATCTAATGCTCATTCTTATATTTCTGTGTTGGAATTCCATCCTTTTATCTTTCTCTCTCTATGTTGTTACACACACAAAATTGTTAGTTAAATTAAATACAATTAACTATATTTACTCATCATCTTGGTATGTTTTCAATACACATGTTGACCTAAAATTGGTTATAAAATCAAATCCCTTGTTAATGTGTGGGTTAGAAAATAAAATAACATATTAGCAATCCCTCAAACGAACAATTATATTAATTGTAAATCTAAAATCAATACATGTGTATATAGCAATTAAAATAATAGGTTAAATGTTTATTATGTGTGTGTGTGTAAGCCTCTTTAGGTCTAGTGTTGAACCTTCACTCTGATACCACTTTGTAGCACTCCCTCCACCCTCTTGTACTACCTTGGGTTGTGGGATGTGTTGCTTATGAGCTAATCCAACCTCCAAGGTTTGTTATAAAGACAGGGCTACAAAAATCCTATTTTTGCAACTTAGTGAAGTCTCAAAACAAATCCCATCATCTCTTCCAACTCGTTGAGATATTTTTGGTGATATAAATTTCATCACAATCTGACTCCTAGATTTAAAGTTATGCCTTCCTAAAGCTTGACCAATTAGCATTGACTACCATGTGGCATCCATGTGGCACCCACATGTGGCTCTATCATGTCACCACAAGAAGCTCCACAACATCCATGTCCCCTATGTGGCATCCATGTGGCACCCACATGTGGCTCTATCATGTCACCACAAGAAGCTCCACAACATCCATGTCCCCTATGTGGCATCCATGTGGCCGTTACCAAGTCTTCATGACATTTTCTATGTTTACCCAAGCTCGTGGGCTACACCAACCTTAGTCCCATGAGTTATGCATAGATTCCATATTACCCTCGATTTTGGATTCTTGGGAATTGGAGTGTTTTGTCGAGGAGTGGTCTCTCCCCCAGTTAATTCATGGTAGACAAGGGGGATCAGGGTGAATGAGGGTCATTGATTAGAGCCATACCCCATTCACACCGCCATGATGTGGCACCCTTTTAACATGGAGCCCATGGCGGGAATCCCCATGTCAAGCCTCCTCCTTCCTCGCACCCCCACCCCCATTAACTTATAGTGGACCACACGGGTGCCGAGATGAATGTGGGTCGTTAGTTTAAATTCATCACGCAATCATGCCATCTAAGGTATCCCACTTGTTATGTAGGGTCAGAAGGTCAATCTAATGATTAGTGGTAGGTCTCGTCAATTTGTTGTCCTCTAAGATAATTCTAGGTTAATTAATTATGCGAGAGCATAAAAAATGTTTTGCTGTTTTAAAAGTTTTTGGATGACCAATGTTATGAGAAGATTATGCCAGGTGCTTAAACCTTATTAATACTAAATATTTAGAAAGGGTTAAGTATTTACCTTTAAACAATAATTGGATTTAAAAATGTGTGGAAAGGAAGAAATGTAAAAGGCTATGATTTGCTAAATATTCAAACTAAATTTTTAGTTAATCATAAGAAAGCATGCAAGTAAACAATGTTTACAACCCAACAAAATATATTTAATCTTATGAAGATGGTTGACAATTTATAAATGTAGAGGAGCTTATAAAGACAAACAATCTAATAAACTAATCTCTAAAATAGATTATAACTTCAAAGGGGGTTTAAGATAGACTGATATTCATTTTTCTCTTATCCAGTTATCTTCATAAAACTTAAATACATATAGAACAACAAAATGAAATGAAAACATAAGAAAAAATCACAAAGTGACAAGTTGTTTGAAGAAAATCCATAATTCTTTCATTAATGTGAAGCAATTTCAATTTGATACAATTCTTCTTTAGAAAACTCATTCAAGGGTTCAACCCTTAATACATCGAATTGCTACTTATTTATACAAAATATTTGGATTCTAGAAACATCTAACTGATTACAAAAATATAGGAATGCTTAAAATGTTGAGGTTGTTAGCACTATCTTCAAATAAATTGTTGACGACTTGGCCCCAAAATGATGTCTTTCTGTTTGTTTGCTGGGATTAAAAAATTACTCGATAGTATCACAGAAATCATCCCACCTTTCATCATTTGCTATAGAAAGATTTATTTGCTTTCTATAAATTTCATCTACTTCAATATATTTTTCAAAAGTTGGCTTGCTTATGAAAATATTCTTGATTCATGTTTGATAGTTAATTCAAACTCCAAGGCTTCAATGAAAGATTTACGTGTGACATTCCCTTTAATACCTGTAAACTTGGATGTATCTATTGCAATAGTGTAAATTTTCTCACAGTAATCTTCCAAACTAATTAATCTTTTATTGGTTGCTATTAACCCTGACAATCCCCTTTGATTCAGTAAATTAAATTTAGTATGAAATCTATAGACAGTATTTTCCAGAGCTTGACACTTACTCCAACTAAGTCATTAAATTCCTTTTCTGCAATACCTTCTTTATTTCTAGGATAGTCTCTGTCTTATCTGCAATCTGAATCTGCTCCAACTCTGCTGTAGTCTTTGAATTCAACACTTTGATCATGGATGTAGCCTCAACTGGTTTTTGTCCTAGTGTTGTTCTAACTTGTTCAATTGTTGTTTGGTACCTGTCAATTAACTCTTCTTGTTCAAAAATCATCTGAATGGATGGCCAAACCTCAATTATGGCATGATTGATATCCACCCAAATTCTTTCCTTGGCTTGGGCTAAGATTCGAGCCACCGGTGACTGATTTTCTAATTGATCTATATTTTTGGCAAGTTGGTGAGATTTTTGCATCTCTTCGACCAAGACGATATCATTTTTTATCTTTTGTTCTTCTAGATTCTTTAGTTTATGTTGGAGCTTATCGATTTCTTGTCTCTGAAGAGACATGTCATGCACAACTTTGTTCAAATCATTTGGTGTTAATGTAGACTCCCCTGCTATCCCTACAACTATTATTGGTATGGGTATTACTGGAGCTATAGTCAATTGTGTAGCCTCTTCTTTTTCCTTCAGCAGCTTCTCCGTATTTTCCTCCATCTCCTTTATCTATATATTTTTCTCAATAATTAATTTGAGCATTTCTTCTTTATGTTTCTCACTTTCTTCTATCTCTCCTATTTATGGATCCTCTATAGAAGGTAAATTTAGCTGTTTCCTAAGTGCTTCTGTCAGGCCAGGCAGTAACTCCTCAAAGCAAAATTGATTCGTATGTATTATTCCTTCAGGTAGGTATTCATTATATACATGAGGGAGATACTGTTCACTTCATCTCCCGATGACTGTTCATATTACTTATTTATTTATTTACATTATATTCACCCAATCTTGATGATTAGGTGTCAACATTCCCCCCCTTAATCTGAAGGGATATTGATGAGTCCAAGCATCATTCTGAATCATTCAAGCTTTTCTCTTCCAAGCGCTTTGGTGAAGATGCCTGCAATTTGCTCATTAGTGGAATAATGATGGAGATGGATTGTTTTGGCCTCAACATGATATCGAATCAGATGATATTTAGTATTGATGTGCTTCGTTCGATCATGGAAATTTGGGTTCTTGGCCAACTTTATTGCAGAGGTATTTTCAATCATGAGTGGAGTTGATTGTACTTGTTTTACTTGAAAATCTTCAAGAATTTTCCTAATCCACACAATTTCTTTTGTTGCTTCAACTGTTGCCACGTATTTTGCTTCTGTTGTGGAATCTGCTAGAACTGATTGTTTGCGTGATCTCCAGGAGACATCTCCTGATCCAAGAATCATAGCATATCCTGAAGTAGATACCCCAGTTTCTTTGTCTCCATCGAAGTCTGAATCATAGAATCCAATCAAGCTGAAGTTGTCCACCTGTGTATACTTGTTTCCAAAGTCTTGAGTTCCCTTCAAGAACCTTAGAAATCTTTTTGTAGCAGACCAATGTCCCTCACAAGGCTTTTACATAAACCTGGAGAAGATTCCAACAGCAAACGAAATGTCTGGTTTGGTAGTAGTTAGGTAGTTGAGACTTCCTACAAGTTGCCTATACTTTGTTGCATCCTCAAATTCTTTTCCTTCAATAGATGTGAACTTTAAGTTTTGTTCCATTGGAGTAGTAAGAGGATTGCATTCTGTCATGCCAACCCTGTTCAATAGATCTCCAATGTATTTCTTTTGAGAAAGAAATATGGACTTCGGATGTTGGGTTACTTCAATACCAAGATAGTAATGAACATAGGCCAAATCAGTCATTTCAAAACCTTTCCCCAATTCCTTACAAGATATACAACTGTTTTGCCAACTTTCTTGACAAATAAAGTTGCATCATCAAGATCATAATGTTTGAAATTGAGTTTTAGATGATGCTCAGTTAGTTTTTCGTACCAGTCTCGCGGTGCTTGTTTGAGGCCATACAAGGATTTCAACAGTTTGCATACTTTATGTTCATGTCCTTTCACAACAAATCCTTCAGGATGGGACATAAAAACATTCTATTTTAGATCTCCATTCAAGAAAGCAGTTCTTACATCCATTTGATGGACTTTCCAACCATTTTGAGCTGCTAAGGCAAAGAGAGTCTGGATGGTAGCCCATTTTTCTATGGGGGAAAAAGTCTCCTCATAATCGACCCCTTCCTTCTGTGCAAAACCTTTTGCCACAAGCCTAGCTTTGTGCTTGTCACGTGAGCCATCAGCTTTATACTTGTTCTTGTAGACCCACTTGCAGCCAATTGGTTTGGTTCCTAATGGAGGATCAACCAGCTTCCAAGTGTTGTTCTTTATGAGGGCATCATACTCCTTTTGCATTGCTTATTTCCATTCATCATGAGAAGCAACTTCTTTGAAAAGTTCAATTCAGCTTAATGTGTAGAAAAGTTCAATTCAGCTTAATGTGTAGAAAAGTTCAATTCACAATCATAAGAAACATCCATATCAATGGTGAATTATAGTCATCTACATCACCTCCATTTTTCCGATTTGAATTTCTAGTTCCTGTCTTTCCAACCTCATTAGGATGAACACTTTCAAGTGTCTTCGTCAGCCACTTTGGGGGACCTTTCTCAGATGGTCCAGGCTGCTCTGTTGATTGAGTTGGGACTGAATCAAGATTGAGTCTCCATTCCATTCACCAACCACTTTTCCTAAGCCTTCCACCTTCATCACCTGTCGTTTTTCTCTCGGCTGTGTCCTGTAGAAATATAGGGAATCTTGTATGTTTTTAGGACATCCTGTAGGTTTTCCTGTAGTGGCCTGTTTTGAGGCCGAATTGAGGGAAAAACTATAGAAAGCCACACAAGCTCACCTACAGGTCTTCCAAACCTTCCGACCATCCACCAGCATCCCTAAGCCACCTGCCACATCACCAAAAGGGATTAGATTTCACACTTGTTTTTCCATAAAAAAGAAAAAAAAAAATTGTTGTAGCCATTTACATGCACAATAGTAGAATGTTGATGCTTTGAATTTATATGCTTAATATAGTTGAATTTAATACATGTTCATCTACCATTCTTTCTGAAACATAGTCTCTTAGTAGCTAGGTAGGAAATGGTGTGTTTTAGCGTTGGATTTCAATCTTTTTCCTTATTGCAATAGACCAGCTTTCTCTTAAACTAGATTTCTCTTTCCCTCATCAGTAATTAAGTTTCTTCTAAATCCATAGTAGTCTAGCTTGACAAACCCTAGTGTTCTCTCGCCAGCTGAATAGTGAAAAAGGCAGAACCATCACTTTTACTTATGTATACAGCACTGCCATCTCCAAGTTTGTATGAACCCTGAGTTGATAAATTAAAGTTGGTAGCTCCAAGAGTTGCATCATTCTTGTTGCAATACTAGTTCTCATCAGGTACACTTTGGGATCCCATAGTCCATTATTTCAGATTGAGACAACAGGTTCCTAAGTACATTTTGGTAAAGTATCTAGTCGATGTTGGATACCAAGTTCACTAAGTCCACAGATTTCCACCCCAAAACTGATGGCCAAACAGAGGTCATCAATAGGATGAATGTACACATTTTGTGCATGTACAACTAGAAGCATCCATGCACATGGGATGAAAGCCTCCCCTATGTCTAGCATAGCTACAACATATTTGTCCATAGCTCCACTAGCCACAACCCTTTTTAGGTCGGATTGGGATTCCAGGCACTATGTCCCATTGATGTGGCCATACCACTTGTAGCTACTCCGACAAATTCGACTCATGTCCAGTCTAAAGCTGATAGGGTTAACAACTTCATTAAGCACATTAAGAACGTCCTCTAGTAGGTACATGAGATATTGGACAGAGCCAATGATAATTATGAGCCACATCATGATCAACATCGGGTGCCACACAAGTTTCAGGTGGGCGAAAAAGTTTGGTTTCATTTGTAGAAGGAGCGCCTTGCTAGGCCCCACTACAATATTTACACACTCTTGTATGGGCATTACACCATCACTAAGGTTGTAGGGGACAATTCTTTCAAGCTCAACATTCCACCATTCCTTGTTTTGCATCTAGTGTTCAATGTAGACCCCCTTAGAGCGTACTTTCCACCAGTAATGGACACAAAAAACATCGCAGAACAGCTCACATAAACATATTAAACCCAGACTACATGGAACAAGCCAAAAATGATCAGATCATGAACACATAGATCAATAATACTCGCCAACAGTAGATACAACTGTATCGGGTTGTCAATGTTTGCCAACTCCTGCACCATGGAAAGTGGTTCACTAGGGACGAAGTTCAGCAGAAGTTTCTCCATCTCATGGAGGCACTCAACGCAATGGTGACCATTGCATCTTAAGGGGGGAGGACTGATCAGGGTGGATATTGGTGGCCACCTGACTATTCCTCTTGGATCTTCGTAATTTTTCATTTTCCTTAATTGTAGCAAAATTTACTATTTTTGGCAGTTTTTTGGGTAAATGGTAATGTCTTTCGGATTAATCACATCATTAGGAATCGATTGACATTTCAAACCAAATAATGTGGTTCATCCTCAGGAAAAAGTTGAAAAAATCAATTGATCCTCCAAAATAAATAGCATGGATGCGTGAAGGCCCAGATTTAGCCGTTGGAAATTAACCATTAGTAAATTAGTTATTCAATTAATTAAAATAATATAATAAATTGGTTGTTAGGAATTGAAGTCTAAAGTTGACAGGGCTAACAACTTCATTGAGTTCATTAAGCACATCTTCCAGCAGGGACATGACATATTGGACAGAGCCAATGCTAATTACAAGTAGTGTCATGATAGGTGCCACACAAGTTCCATGTGGGCGAAAAAGTTTGGTTATAGTTATAGAAGAAGCACCTCACTGGGCCCCACTAAAAGCTTTTTCCACTCCGATATGGTCCTTACACCATCACTAAGGTTGTAGGGACAATGCTTTCAAGCTCAACATTCCACCATTCCTTGCCCTGCACCTAATGTTCAATGTGGACCGCCTTTGACTATACTTTCCACCATTAATTGACACATCAGATATTACAGAAAAGATCAAACAAATATAGTTAAATGCAGAATCTATGGAATAGACCACAACTAATTAGATCATGGACACACATATCGAGAATACTCGCCAACAACAAATACAATTGTATCGGGTTGTGAAAGTTGTCCAACTCCTACACCAAGGCAAGTGGCTCACTAGGGACCAAGTTCAGTAGAAGTTTCCCCATCTCATGGAGGCACTCAATGCAATGGGGACCATTTCTTCCAAAGGATAGAGGACTAATCTAGGTGGATATTGGTGGAAACCCACCTATTTTGCTTGGACCCTGATAGTTTTCTCTTTCCTTAATTGTAGCACAATTTACTATTTTTGGTATTTTTTTGGATAAACAGTAATGTCTTCCAGATTAATCACATCATTAGGATTTGGTTGACATTTTGAACCAACTAATGTGGTCCATCCTTAGGAAAAGGTGAAAAAATCAATTGATCCTCCAGAATAAATAACACGGATGCATCAAGGCCCAGATTTAGTTGTTGGAAATTAGTCGTTAGTAAATTAGCTATTCAATTAATTAAAATAATATAATAAATTAGTTTTTTGGGTACTAAACTTTCGGAGCTATTTTGAGGCTTGTTGTGGCCACAACCACCACCCTATTTAAACATGCTCTGATAGCAAATTTGAATGGGTCCCCTAGAAGTTTGATCTTTCACTTCTCTGAATGATTTGTTTTTATCCCAAGGATCTAAGCTCTGTGCCGAGAAAAATACCCAATTTTTAATGGTTAGGACCCCTTTATAAATATATGCCGCATGATTCATCTATAACCCTTTCCAACCCTTCATTCATATGCTCCATCGAGACCTTTTCAACCCTCAAAAACCTTTTATCGCACCTTTATTTCCATTATAACTCTTTACAATGGAAATGCTTCACAAACATGGGTAAATCACCCTTTTTCTGCCTATCGTAGTCAACACAACGCATACCATAAGGCACCTGACCCGACGGCATTATTAACCATATATATATATATATATATATATATATATATATATATATATATATATATATATATATATATATATATATATATATATATATATCTATATATATATATATATATATTGGGTCCAGAGCCCCATTGTATATCGCAATCGGTGGGATTCCAAGGCTCTATATATATAAGGTGCACCTGTCTTCCGGACCCGATGGCATTATTAACCACAACATATATATTTCAGGTCTGGAGCCCCATCACATATTGCAATCAGGCTTCCATGAAACCTAAGGTCCATTCACTCGCAATTGGAGCATTGCAATGCGATGTGGCAGACTTGATGATAACTATAGGCCGAGGTATATATCATTTGAAGTGTAGCCTTATGGCTCAATCGTGGGTTTTCCCGTGTTTTCCTGTGTATTCGATAAAATGTTGTGGTCACAGTCTTTAATGGAAAATTCCAAATGGTGGACCCGATAGGGTATGGGTTCCCATCTATAATATTTCAAGTCCAAATTTTGGATCTGGTTCTGTGTTATACGATGATTTTCCATGTAAATCAAGTTTACACTTGCGGGGCTTAATCAATGAGTGAATTAAAAAAACAGGGGTCGATTCTTTCACATTTGTTCCTGTTAATGTTATAAATGTTTAATGAAGGCAAGGCTTATGTTTTTTAAGCATTTATATCATATTTTCATAGGCATAGTTGATGTCTGTTATCTCGGCAGGCGAGGAGTAAAAGAAACGCATGAGCAGATCCATAGGGTCCATATATGTGGATGTGTTCCATTTAAAGATGTAGCCTTAGGCATTCTCGGTCAGGTTTCCATGCACTTCCTGCGTATTCCGAAAGGGAAATTGTCCCAGGTTTCATCATGAAGAGATAACACATAGTCATCCTCTTCTAATCAACATCGATTCATTCCCCCAGGAAAGGAAGCGCTCCGGCAGATATGCCTTCTACGTGTCAACAGTGACACCGATTGTTCTATGTCTATGTATTCTAATCTGTATATTGAAAAGAATAGGGGGAAGGTGAAAGGTTAGGGGAATACTGAGAGTGATTTCCAGTGGCATAAGTATTACCTCCCGATAGGAGAGGAGGGCTTTTTGGTTTGAGGAGAACAACTTTGAATTATTGTGAATAAAGAAGTTTGTTTGGTTCAAGAAGGAGCCTGTTGTTTCAGATTTATTTTCCTTTTCCCTCATATGTTTAGAATCAATTTGTTGTTGCTGGAATAAAGATAAATGTGATTTGTTTTGTGAATATTGATAACAAGCATTTCATGGTTATTCCTGGTTATTTGAATATAATTCAATAGCATTGTTAATTCATGAAAGGTTGTTGATTCGAGACTTTGTTAAACATCAGTTGCAAGTGTTATTTGTAAGGAAAGGAATGTATATTCATGTATAAGTAATTGGATTGCAATTAGGATTTAATACAGCCTTGTTCTTATTGAACCAGTAATTGATTCATTTGGACTTGGAATCTATATATGATGTTTAACATCTTTCTGTTATGCTCATGCAGGATAGATTAGGATAGTTAGGACTAGCTTAAGTAGTGAGAAGTAGTGTAGATAAGATTTGATTCATATAGGTTAGTTGCTTCTTTTGTTGATTCAATTGAAGTCTTCCTCAAGGAAGCAATCTCTCAACACCTTTAACAGTTTACGAGATCCTTTAAAACCCGTTGGAGCTAGCCATCCCAAACGAAAGCAGATCTAACTGGGGTCTATGATCAGTTTAGTTCCTCTTGTTGGTATAGTGAAATTTCGCCATGTCAACGAATTGGCGCTAGAAGGAGGGCATGAATTATCGTCCACAACTTTTTATGATTTCATCTATAAATGTCCTGGATTTGAAAAGATTAATGCATGGATTGTAAAGGTTGAAAGATACTTCGTCCCATTTGGAAAAGCCTCATTTTGAAGAAAAGACACTGTGGGAGTATCCTATCACTCAGGAACAACCAGTCAGAGTACTTACTCGGGCTTACGCTCGTTCCGTCTCTCAGCTCCCCATCTTTCACTCTTTACCTTCGACAACTAAAACAAAGCCAAGGATCTCTTCTATAAATGAAGAGACATCTGCATCCCTGTCTCTTGAAGATATTGTGCTAGAGTCCTTGCAAAGTATCAACACTCCCTGGGAAGAAATTCCTGAAGATCCACTCTCTGAAGGTAATCCCTGGCCCAATTTGGGAAATCCTAATAAAGAAAGCCTCAAAGAAACCTTCAACCAGAACGTCCCTATCCATAATATGGCTAACGTTCCTCTTCCGAGTGGGAACCAGCTTCAACTGGGTGGAAGCAACTCTCACCTCCTCCGGGATCACTTCCTCCCTGTCTTGCTCAAGATGCTATAGTGGTACCTGGGTAGCAGCATCCCTTACCCAAGAATGCAGAAAGAGTACTGCCTAAATTTGACCTTGAGAAGGGAGACACTACTGATAACCATATTCACTCTTTCTTCTTAGCCGTGCACATGTTGGGGGTAGCCGATGAAGATATAGTATGTCGCCTATTCCCTTTTACCCTGATTGGCGCGACTTCCACATGGTACTTTAGCTTGAGAACAGGATCGATCATCTTGTGGGCTGCCTTTCAACAGGCCTTTTTAGACAAGTATGTTGATGAAAAAACCCATGTGGCCTTAGTTCTAGAACTATCCTGTTTGAAAATGGAAACCAAAGAAAAGGTCAAGGATTTTAACATCCGGTTCAACACCTTATTCAACAGAATCCTGGCTAATGCTAGACCTACTGAGGAGGTGGTCATGGAATTCTACATCACTGCTCTCCCTATCCCTACTGCGATGTGGGTCAAAAGGAGTAACGCAGAAACCTTACAGGGTGCTATCCATGAAGTAGTAAAAGTCGAGAATGAAATGATCAATCTCACAGCATGTGATCATACAACTGGAGAAAAGAAAGCCTCTCAAGCATCCAAAAAGAATAATGGGAGTGATAACAAAGGGGCTGAAATCAAAGAAAAGGATACCACAGATGTAGAAGGTTTGCATTGGATCATTAAGAAGTTGACAAACACAATCATCGATATGAAAAGGAATTTTGGAGAGAGTACAAGTGGGAGTGGAGGAGAGTATAACAATGGAAAATCTTTCAAACCTTTTTATCGTAAGAAGATAGAAGGTGGTCATGGTCAACTTGCACTGCCTGCTCCACCCAATGAAGGGAATTTAAATACAGAAGAGTTGGCTCTTATCGGATTGCTCCTTAACCAAGAAGAACCTATAGTGGAGCTAGAGCCAGAACAAGAAAATGAGGAAGAATACCAAGTAGAAGAGCCCTTGGATGAACAATATCAAATCAATGTACTGTGGGATTTCTACACAAATGAGAACAATGATGACAAAGGAGATAGTATGGCAGAAATCCACACTAATGAAATCCATACACGAAGTAAAGGGCCACTTGCAGGCGTGATGAAGCCTATAGACCAGACAAAGAAAGATGTTCTCCCTTTGAAGGCATCCGCTCTCAAGGTTCTTGTTGAGAGGAATAAACTTAGTGGTGATTCCAAGAATACCCCAGTTTCAAACCATCTAGAGAAAGAAAATGCATCTCCAAATGCAACGAAGGTGACTCACAATGGTAAAGTCCCACCTAAGAATGAAAAAACCGGTATGTTTACTCTACCCTATCCTGTTTATAACATTGATTACAATATTGTGGATGATCTTAAGAAATCTCGAGCTAATATCAAGTATTTTGATTTGTTAAAGTTAACACAGCAGAGAGATCTACTCTTAAAATCTATGAATGAACGGAATTGGAAACCTCCCACCATTCCGAGCAGCCAAACCCAGAAGTTGGTCTCTAGACCTATTAGTACTCCCAGTACAACCCAAAAGCCAGCAGCCATGGAAGCCACCCTATCAGAAATGAATCGAAACCCGCAAGATGTTAGTGTAGCCATGATAGGAAGGAAATCAAAATCCATGACTCCCCCTTTCCTTATCACATTTGAAATCTTCAACATGAACGTACACAATTTCTTGGTAGACTCAGGTGCCTCGTCCACTGTGATGCCTTACGATGTAGCTAAAAGAATGCATGCGATACCTGAGAAAACTAGAACTCAAATCATGCAATTAGATAGGACAAATGTGAAAGTAATTGGGGAATTGAAAGATGTATTGATTCAGATGACTACTAAACCATAGTACACACAAGTCATTGATATAGTTGTAGTCGACATACCTGAGGCTTATGGAATGTTGCTTAGTAGGGACTGGTCAGCAAAACTGAATGGATATTTCTCAACTAATTGGTCCCATCTCTTATTGCCTCAGAAGGGAAAAGGTGGTATGTTGAGAGTTGATCAAGAAAGATACATGAAGTATGTGGTGATGGAATTAAATGGCCCTAATGAACTTGTAATGTTTACCAACTCTATCCTTGGGAATTATAGTTTCAATGTTTGTGCCACGGAAACTTGTTTTGGAGAATTTCATGCAGAAACAATTGAAGAAACTCCAGTAAACGCACAGTTGGAAGCTCTCCCCTGTAGTCCAACATCTGATGGCCAGCCAGTTGGAGTTCGCGTGCACCAACAACACGACAGAATATGAAGGCTTGCTGCAGGGCCTGAAAAAAGCCATTGATATGAAGGTAAAAAATCTTAAAGTTTTTGGTGACTCATAGATAATTGTGGACCAGGTAAGGAAGAGGATACACTGCCATTCGCCACACCTGGTAAGATACTAACATGAGGTATGGAACTTAATTGACAATTTTTATTCCTTTAATATCACATACATACCTCCAGGACAAAACCAAGATGCCTACAAAACTTTGGCCTGATTTTAGATTAAAGAAGAATAAATGTTATGTTGAGTTGATTTTTCAGACAATCCGTGCCTGATAACATCTCAAACTGGCAGGTGTTCAAAGATGACGAGAAAATCCTGGAGTTATTGCACTACGAGAAGACATTCAAGAATGCAGTCATCGATGAAAAATAGCATGACAAGCTTATGAATGAGAGGGAAGGTGAGGAAATAGATCAGTTCAATATAATTTCCAAGTCAGTTGTCAAGATGGAGCACCTGTATGACCTATATGATAAATTCAAAAAGCCAACTAATTGCAAAACGCATAGCTCATCCATGAAGTACAAATCGGTCAACCTTAGAACCAAAGAAGACCCAAAAAATTTCAATTTGGGCTTGGGGTGTTATCCACAAGTGAAGGCTGCATTTGTCAAGCTATTTAAAGAATATAAGGATGTCTTTGCATGGACATATGGCAACTTAAAAACCTTTGATACTAGCATTATGCAGCATGTAATTCCTTTGGAAAAGGAGGCTAAGCCCTACCAACAAAAGCTTCGCAAGATGCATCCCAGCCTAGAACCACTGGTGAAGAAAGAATTAAATAAAATGTTGGATGCTAAAATCATCTTTCCGATTCCGCTAGGTAGTCAATCTCGTGCTGGTAAGAAAAAAAATGGGGACATCAGGCTGTGTATCGATTTCAAAAACCTAAACAAAGCTTTGCAAAAGGATAACTATCCTGTTCCTTCTATGGAACACATTCTTCAGTGCGTTTCTAGGTCTGAAATGTTGTCCCTATTATATGGGTTTCCAGGATACAACCAAGTGTTGGTGTCTAATGGGGATCAGCTTAAGACAACCTTCAACACTAAATGGGGCACTTACGCATATCGTAAAATTCCTTTTGGACTTATTAATATGGGAGCCACATTCCAGAGAGCTATGGACATAGCTTTCCAAGGGTTGATTAACAGATCAATAGTGGTTTTCATGGATGACGTCACTCTGTATTCATAGCACAAAAGGGATCATATTTATCACTTGAAACAGATTTTTGAAAGATGTCGAAGATACAGAATATCATTGAATCCCATGAAGAGCATCTTCGCAGTTACAGAAGGGAAACTACTGGGTCATATCCTCTCTAAATAAGGGATTGTTATTGATCCTAAAAGAATAGAGACTATCATGAGAATACAACCCCCTGCAAAATAAAAAGGCAATTCAATCTTTCTTCGGGAAAATTAATTTAGTTAGGAAATTTGTTTCAGGTTTCGTAGAAATAGTGCACCCTATGCAGCTAATGATGAAAAAGGATGTTGTGTATAAGTGGAGCGATGAAGGTAAGAAATCATTTTAGCAAACAAGGAGGCCATCGCAAAAGCTCCTACATTGGTCAGCCCCAATTTTGACAAGGAATTCTTCTTGTACACTTTTGCTTCTGATGTTTCATATGCCACAATCCTCACTCAAAAAAATGATGATGGAAACGAAGTCCCTATTTCTTATATGAGCTCTAATCTTCAAGGAGTAGAACTGAACTACCCAGACGTGGAGAAACAAGGCTTTGCGGTTTTTAAAGCTGTAAAACACTTCCGCCCTTATTTATTAAAGGCCAGGACTAAAGTAATCATTCCCCATCCTGTTGTAAGAGCCCTCTTCATGCAGAAAGAAATGGGTGAACGGAGAGGAAATTGGATAACCACACTTCAAGAATTCGACCTCGAGATTAAGCCAGCAAAGATAGTTTGAGGGTAGGGATTGTGTAGGCTAGCAGCAGAAGCCTTGGTGGATAAAGAAGGGGCATCCGAAGAACCAGAAGCACAGAGCATGCAAAACGAAGAAGTAGAACTCAGGGAGGAGCCCCTATGGATTAATGAGATGGTGATATATGAATGTGAAGTGTCAGAAGCCCTTTTGGATCCTGAGTCGTGGTATTACGACATATGTTTCTATCTAACATGGGGATCATGTCCTCAACACATGGATGCATCACAAAGGAGTGCGCTCAAATTGAAATCTAATCAGTATCACTTGGCCAATGACACATTATACAGAAAAAATTATGATGGAATCTGGCTGAGGTGTTTGGAAAAGGATGATGTTGATCATGTCTTGAAAGAAATGCATGACGGCCCAGCAGGTGGTCACTACGGCGGAGAGACCACTACTCACAAAATATTAAGAGATGGATATTATTGGCCCATAGTGTTCAGAGACTCGCATGCCTACTCTCGCAAATGCAAGGTGTGTCAAACCACTACAGGACGAGAAAGAAAGCCAGTTGTTCCCCTCAGGCCTGTTATGATTTATCGTCCGTTCCAGAAATGGGGCCTAGAAGTCATAGGTGAGATCACTCCAAATTCTTCACAGCATCATAAGTATATACTCATGGCAACTGACTACTTCACTAGATGGACCGAAGCCATCCCGCTTCGGAAGGTAAAAAAATACGAGGTAATATCATTTGTTGAGAAATTTATTATCAACAGGTTTGGCATCCCTGACGCTCTCATATTTGATAATGGTTCTTATTTTTCATCACTAAAATTGACTGAATATGCTATTGATAAATCAATTCACATAAGGTATGCATCAAACTATTACCCCCAGGGAAATGGAGTTGTAGAGTCCTTGAATAAAAATCTCATCCGCATAATCCATAAATATGTCACCGACAACCAGAGGAATTGGCACAATTCTCTAACAAATGACCTTTGGACTGATAGGATCACCCCAAAAGTGGCCTTGGGAAACTCCCCATACTTCCTCGTCTATGGACAGGAAGCCATATTGCCTCCCAATGTTACCCTTCGCTCTCTACAGCTCTCCCAAGCTTCAAGAGGAACCCCTTCAACCTTACTTCAAGAGAGGATCAACCAACTGACGAGGTTGGAGGAATTGAGAGATAAAGACATAAATAAATTCAGAAATCACCAAATGATTGTGAAGAGATGGTTTGATCACCATCTGGCAAGAGATAAAGATTACCAAGTAGGAGAGATAGTCCTAAAATGGGACAAGTTGAATGAGCAAAAAGGTAAACACATGAAATTCCAACACTTATGGTTGGGCCCACTCCAAGTTGTGGAAAAAATTGGTCAAGGAACTTACAGGTTGAAAACTTTATAGGGAGAAACTGAAAAACTCCATGTTAATGGTCAACATCTGAAGAGATACTTCCAGTAGCCACCACATGTTGGTTATCTCCTGAGTAGGTTAGAATTCATTTTATTTTGTTGTTAGTTTAATTACATTCCTGTCTTTTCCTTTAGTGTTTTTCTGCAAAGTTTATTTTCCTTCTGTTTTGAATTGCAGTCCTTTTCAACCAACTGATTTCGGTCCTCCAGTCTCATTTTTACCTTTCTCATATTGCCCCATTCAACACCTTCAGCTTTTGCCTCCTTCATTAACCTGCTAATGAGTCTGATGATCATAAATCCATCATTACCTTGCAAATGAAACAAATTTTCAATGAGCCCATGACAACTGGAAAATCAGAGGTGGAATTCAAACTGAAGCCACTCATTAGAATCTGTTGGGAACTGGGCGAGATCTGTTGATAACTTGGATACCTAGAGCATGTAGGGGCTTCTTTATAGAATGAAAAATGTGTAACTACAACTAGACTGGCATGGAGGAACACTGCATTTTGAATAAATCCCATTCATACCTAGCCTATACTTGCCTGTAAGGTTTGCAGTTATTCTCCATTGGTCCCATCCACCACACTAAATTCTCCAATACCTGTCATCTATAGGTATACCTCCTTTCATGGGCTAAGCTCACTGTCGTACACCCTGTGGCAAATCCAAATTTGCTCTAGTCCTTGTGCCTGAAACTGGAAGGACTTATTTAAAAGAAAATTAAATGTCAAGTCCTTGTGCTAATCTAGAAGGACAGGTTGTTTGGGAAGCCGGTTAGAGTAAGGACTGTTGTTGGGCTCAGAGTACTGGTTGACACAGCAAGCCCAACCTTGCTTAAGTGGTTTAAAAATATGGCATGATCCATGACTGCACCCCATTCAATCATATGAAAATATAGCACTGAAATTCTTATACAAAGTGCAGATAAACATATCTACATCAAGTTTGATGAGCGATAAAGAGATGAGGTACACACCTAAAACAGGTATTGACAGACTAGTGATGGCCCTGAAAGGATTTTGAAAGTAGGAAACATGTAAAGGATGGTCAGTAAATCCCACAATACTACCATTGGAGAATGCCTATCAAAACCCTATCAGTAAGTAGAAGCTATTTGTCTTTATGCCACTTGAAGCAATTAATGTTGAAGTGGAACCCATGCCTGCCCATCTGTATAGTTTGCATTTCAAGTTTATCTTAACACCCTGATGTTCTATTGATCCAAGGTTTATTTGGAAACAGAGATAATTGGTTCACCCAGCAGTTTGCCATTTGTTGTGGCCACAACCACCACCCTATTTAAACATGCTCTGGTAGAAAATTTGAATGGGTCCCCTAGAAGTTTGATCTTTCACTTCTCCGAATGATCTGTTTTTATCCCAAGGATCTAAACTCTGTGCCAAGTCAAATCCCCAATTTTTAATGGTTAATCCCCCTTTATAAATATCTACTGCATGATTCATCTATAACCCTTTCCATCCCTTCATTCATATCCTCCATCAAGACCTTTTCAACCCTCAAAAACCTTCTATCGCACCTTTATTTCCATTATAACTCTTTACAATGGAAATGTTTCACAAACATATGTAAATCACCCTTTTTCCGTTGATTGTAGTCAACACAATGCATACTATAAGGCACTAGACCCGATGGCATTATTAACTATATATCTATATATATATATAGTTATATATATATATATCTATATATATATATATATATATATATATATATATCGGGTCTGAAGCCCCATCGCATATCGCAATCGGGCTTCGATGAAACCCAAGGTCCATTCACTCACCATTGGAGCATTGCAATGCGATGTGGCAGACCCGACGATAACTATAGGCCTGGGTATATATCATTTGATGTCTGGCCTTATGGCTCGGCCGCGGGTTTTCCAGTGTTTTCCTGTGTATTTGATAAAATGTTGTGGTCGCGGTCTTTAATGGAAAATCCCATATTGCAGACCCGATAGGGTATGGGTTCCTATCTATAATATTTCAAGTGCAGATTTTGGATCTGGTTTTGTGTTATGCAATGATTTTCCATGTAAATCGAGTTTACGCTTGCGGGGCTTAATCAATGCATGAATTTAAAAAAATGGGGTCGATTCTTTCACATTTGTTCTTGTTAATGTTATAAACGTTTAACGAAGGCAAGGATTATGTTTTTTAAGCATTTCTATCATATTTTCATAGGCATAGTTGATGTCTATTATGTCAGTAGGCGAGAAGTAAAAGAAACGCATGAGCAGATCTGGAAGGTCCATATATGCAGATTTGTTCCATTTAAAGATGCAGCCTTAGGCATTCTCGGTCAGGTTTCCACGTGTTGCCTGTGTATTCAGACAATGAAATTGTCCTAGGTTTCATCATGAAGAGATGACACATAGTCATCCTCTTCTAATCAACATCAATTCATTTCCCCAGGAAAGGAAGCACTCCAACAGATATGCCTTCTACGTGTCAGTAGTGACACCGATTGTTCTACGTCTATGTATTTTGATCTGTATAATGAAAAGAATAGGGGGAAGGCGAAAGGTCAGGGGAAGACTAAGAGTCATTTCCAGCGGCGTAAGTATTACCTCCGGATAGGAGAGGAGGGATTTTTGGTTTGAGGAGAACAACTTTGAATTATTGTGAATAAGGAAGTCTGTTTGGTTCAAGAAGGAGCCCATTGTTTTAGTTTTATTTTCCTTTTCTCTCATATGTTTAGAATCAGTTTGTTGCTGCTGGCATAAAGATAAATGTGATTTTCTTTGTGCATATTGATAATAAGCAATTCATGGTTCTTCCTGGTTATTTGAATATAAACCAATAGCATTTTTAACTCATGAAAGGTTGTTGATTCAAGACTTTTTTAAACATCAATTGCAAGTGTTATTTGTAAGGAAAGGAATGTATATTCCTATATAAGTAATTGGATTGCAATTAGGATTTAATAAAACCTTGTTCTTATTGAACCAGCAATTGATTCATTTGGACTTAGAATCTACATATGATGTTTAACCTCTTTCTATTATGCTCCTGTAGGATAGATTAGGATAGTTAGGACTAGCTTAAGTAGTGAGAAGTAGTGTAGATAGGATTTGATACATATAGGTTAGTTGTTCCTTTTGTTGATTCAATTGAAGTCTTCCTTAAGGAAGCAATCTCTCAACACCTTTAACAGTTTACGGGATCCTTTAAAACCTGTTGGAGCTATCCATCCCAAACGAAAGTAGATCTAATTGGGGTCTGTGATCAGGTTAGTTCCTCTTGTTGGTATAGCGAAAATTTGCCATCTCAACAAGGCCCTAAATGACGTTTTTTTAGGAAAACAGACAAACATTAGACTTTCAATTATGCTTGCAGTCAAAAGTTGTAGTCCTTGAATAGATCTTTCTAATGAGGTATTGTTCACGTCAAACGGAGATCGTATGCCAAAGTTACGACCACAGGAATTTTATGTACCAATTTACCAAAATGAGGCCCATAGTTTTGTCACTTCATCTCCTAGGGTTAGGTTTTTGGATTTTTAGAGCTTTCCATTATTTCTCCATAATAAATAGGTCTTTGAGTCTCATTGTAACACAGTTTAGAGGCATGTAGCTACCACATCTTTTGTCAGAGATAAGCTACCATCACCTCAGGTAGTTTATTTCCATTTTTGTATGTAAGCATATTTCATTTCTTTGATATTAATGAAATGAAGTTTTATTTTTGCTGCATCTATATGTATATGTGTATTTTTGTATTTTTTTGTGTTCCTACATAAGTCCGGATCACCGATTCTCTACATTCTCAACTCAGTAAATGTGCATGTAGTATGTGGGTAGACTGAGCCTATGGGCATGATCTCCCACCTTTTCCTTAAAAGTTGCACAAAATTCCTATTGGCTACTTCTGTCTACCCATATATTTGTGGATAGAATGTTATATACCTCTTTAACTTCATGTCAATATTATCCCAAAATGCAGTCCAAAATGCAATGAGAAATAGTGTGTCCCTGTCTAAAATGATGCTCCTTAGTAACCCAAAGTGCACCCGTACCTATCCAAAGAACAATTTAACCTACTACTTTCCCATTAATGGTATTTTTACATGGCATCAAAACACACATCTTCCTAAACCTATCAATTTCCACAAACAATTAATCATGTCCATTCCTGGTTGTTAGTAAACCTCCCACAAATTCCATGGAAATACTTTCCCAAGCATGAGTGGGCACATGTGAGGGATGATATTGACCATGTTTCTTGTTACTAGGCTTACTAATACAAAAAATCATGCATATTCTTATCAACCTAGCTACATGTTATTGCATCATAGGGAGAAGACACATACCTTTATAATTTGGCCACTATCTTCCCTACACCAGAGTTCCCTAAAACCTTAGAGGTGTGAGCCTCTCTAATCAATTGCAATTTATCACCTTTAGGAACACATGACTATCCAAGCTATAGAGTAACCTATTGTGGAGATGGTAGTCAACTGTATTGTCACCATTGTGCACATGATTCTGGATCTGCAACTACTAAAACACCTACTTGATGTCCTCATCCTCTGAATATTCCTCTCTATATGCATCATGGGTGAATTTCTCCATGTGCATCATACTTTTTGAAGCTATGATATTTGATATGGGTGGCCTTGAAATCATGTTGGCCAACTTGTTTATGTTGACCTTCTTATACTTGATCATTAAATGGAACTATGATAGAAACCCCATCCACTTGTAATTCCTGGTATATTGTATATTAATCTACACCTACATGTACTATACTGGATGGTGATCAATGTCGATTATTATCTCCTTCCCCATCAGATAGTGCTTCCACTTATTCATAACTTACACTAGGGCATAGAGCTCCTTGTCGTAGGTAGGGTACTTAAGAACTGCCCCATTCAATACTTCAGAATGGTAGCATATATGCCTTCCTCCCTACATCAAAACCACTCCCATAACATACCGACTTGCATCTCTTTGCATCATTATTTACCCATCCTAATGGATATGGGCATGGATGATCACAAACTTCCAATCCCAATTTGTTGACTATCTCTAATGAAATGAGATTTACCTGTGATCCTAAGTCAAATATAGCATAAATATTTGTGTTTTCAACATGCATCTTTATATGGAAGAGCCTGGTATTTTCATTCTCTTTCTATTGCTAAAGGCTACTTAGATTCACGTCCTTCTACACTGATGTATAGACCATATTCTTATCCATGTCCAATATTCCTTCAATATGGTTATTCAAATCAATGTTCATGAGATTATTCTTCTTATTATATTTCTTTTTGTTCTTAGGTTTAAGCTCTGGATGCAATTTTTAACACTTATCCTTTACATGAACATCAATATTACAGTGGTTGCTGGGATCTTTTGACTGGTCTGTTGTGGCTCTCCTCTTTTCATCTTTCCCCCCAGTTCTTCTTCCTTTTCTTATAAGCATCTTAGTGCTCCTTTTACTTTGATCCACTTGATTTCCTTTTCCTTTGGCCTATTCTCTCTAGGCCTTATTCATGTTCAAAAGCCTCATCCACTAGTTTGGGATTGAATAACATCACTTGCTTTGACAGATGGTTGTTTAGACCCCCTAGATACTTGAGGAGTACATCTAGGTTCTTTTGGGAGATACCCAACATTATGGCGATCTTTCTAAATTCTATGGTGTACTCCTATACCCTCTATCGTTGCTTCTTATTGAAGTAATGTAATCTGATCCATTTGTCCTATACATACCCTATCACATAAAATTATGATTCTATAATAGTTTTAAATTCCTCTGACATAGTCACTGTGGTGGCGCAGAGAACTTCACTTATGAAAAACTCAACTATAATTTTATTAAAGGTTTGGAACCTTTCTTGATTTGTAGCAAATTATTACAATCTTGAGAAGGAAAGATCTAGATTTCTCAAGAGGTGAATCATATCCTTGAATTTTTGGAGGAAATCAAAAGAAAGCCTTTTGATTTTAGGATCCCACCATAAGTAGTTTCTAAAAACAATTTGTTTCTAGTATTTTCTAAAAATATAGAAAATCTAAAATCTTCTAAAAACTTCTTAGATTTAGAAAAATACATATTTTATTATGATGCTCCTTCTTTAGATTCTTAGGGAGGGAAATATATTTTCATGTAATTTTCTTCTTGAGTTCTTCAATATCGGTACCATATTGGGAAGCTTCAATCACTGACATCCAAGTGACATCTTCTAATAGATGATTCTTCCACTTGATCAAGTATAGAAAGTACTCCTCATTCTTTCTCCTCTTAGCTATCCTCATGTCCATTATTGATTCAATTTTCTTTTTTATTGCTGGAGGTAGTTACTTCTACCATTCAATAGTCTAAATGTCATAATTGACAAGTGCATTTGTTGAAAAAATTGTTGATTCCTTAAAAGGGTACAAATCAAAAACATTAAATATTGGAGAAATTCCAAATTTTCTGGGCAGTTATATCTCATAAGCATTTGAAGAGAATTTTCTCAAGACTTTGAATGGTCCAATATTCTTAAGTTTTATTTTGTTATAGTCCCCAGTGGGAAATCTTTTTTCTAAATATGTGCCATAACTAGATCCCTAACTTTAAAATCCAACTATCTTCTCTTTGAGTTTTCTCTTTGAGCTTTCTTATAATTGTCGCTTAACCCCTGTAATTCCTACATACTAACCACAAAATCTTCATGGTCAACACTTCATAATTATTGTTTCCCAAGATTGTTTAATTCATTAATTCCCCTTGGGTGTGTTCCATACAAAATTTGAAATGGGCCTAATCTTATGTTTTCTTCAAGTAAGTCGTTATATGTGAACTCTGCCTCAGCAAGTAGCTGATCCCATTGTTTGGGATGTTCACTTACCAAACTTCCCAAGATATTTCCTAGACTCCTATTTACCACCTTTGTTTGGCCATTAGTCTGAGGGTGGTATACTGAACTGAAGTTGAGTTTGGTTCCCAACTTTTTCCACAAAGTTCTCCAAAAATGGCCCACAAATATGGTATCTCTATCAAAGAGAATGCTTCTTGTCAATCCATGCAATATAACTACTTATTTGAAGAACAAATTTGCAATATTAGTTGCATCGTTTGTCTTTTTGCAAGCTTTGAACTGTGCCATTTTTTAAATCTATCAACAACATCATAAATTGAATCATTTCCTCTCTATGCTTTCAGGAAATCCTAGCACAAATTCCATGCTGACAAAGTCTCATGACATGTTTAGAATTGGTAAGGGATGATATAATCCAATATTTTGACTTCTTCCTTTGGCATGTTTACATACTCTACATCTCTCCACAAATATTTTAACATTAGCCTACATACCTTTCCAAAAATAAAATACATGTACCTAGGTGAAATTTTTATCTTGTCCAAAATGCCTTGATAATCCTCCTCTATGTTTTTCTTTTAACATATTTTCTCTCATTGAAAATTTAGGAATGCATATTCGACTAGCTTTGAAAAATAAATCTTCTTGTATCATAAAGCCTATTCATGGATTTATGCCTCTAGTTATATATTTTTTGCAAGCTACACAAGTTTCCTTGAAATATCGATCTTCTTCATATATGTCTTTGAAATCATCAAGCACTATAACCTTCACTTGAAATTCATGTAGGACTAGATTAATTCGACTTAATGCATCTACTACCTTATTTGATTTCCCACTTCTTTGTTTGACAACAAATGTAAAGTTTTGCAAAAAATAATCCACTTAACATGCCTTTAATTTAATTTTGTCTGGTTGTTGATGATTTGCAATGGATGATTATTACTATAAAGAATAAATTCTTTGGGAATAAGGTAGTGTCTCTAATTTTTTAGGGTTTGGATAATAGCATAAAATTCCTTGTCATATTAAAAATATTTTTTTTGCTTCATTTAGTTTTTTGCTGAAGAAATTGGCTTCCCTTCTTGGCATAGAATTGCTCCTAATGCAGTCCGAGTAGCATCAGTCTCAACCTAGGAAAAATTGTAAAAATATGGCAGTGCTTTGTGATTTTTTCTTTAACAACTCAAAGCTCTTATTAGCATATTTTGTCTAATAAAATGGTTGCTTGATTTTTTTCTGTAGAAACTTGTCAAACCATGAAAGCTTCTTACTTCGGAAACATTCCATGGGGTAAGCTAATTGACTATGGCCCAGATCTTCTCCTGATCCATGTTCAATGCATTCGTTGACACCACAAATCCCAAGTACAATAATTATGTTTTCATGAAGATATGTTTCTTCAAATTAATCAGTTATTTCTCTTGTTGCAATTTCCTCAACACCATTCTAACATGCCTCAGATGTTATTTTTTTATTGACTCTAAATTAGGATATAATATAGGTAAACAATAACAAATTTACCTATAAATTCTTCCAACACTTCATTTATTAACCTCATGAACGTAATGAGTGTGTTTGTCAATCTAAAAGGAATCACCAACCATTCATACAATCCATTATTAGTTTTGAATGTTGTTTTCCATTCATCCCCTTTCTTAATTTGGATTTGATGATATCCACTTTTCATATCTATTTTGGAGAAGTATCCATCACCGCTTAAACAATCTAATAAATCATCAATGTGACATAAGGGGAATCTATATTTTATTTTAATTTTGTTTATAGCCCTGCATTTGATGCAATCCTCAATCCTCCCTCCTTCTTTAGAGTTAATACTATGGGAATACCATGTGGACTTAAGCGTTCTTAGATGAGACCCTTATATAAAAATTCTTGAACTTGTCGTTTTATATCCTCATTCTCTCTTGGAGGCATCTTATAAGCTACTTTATTTATAAGGATAACGCTTACAATCAAGTCTATGTGATAACTCATACTCCTTATGAGAGGAAATTTATCTGACAAGTCATCAATTATAATGCCAAGAAGCTCATCCAACATATTTTTAATTTCCTCGAGAAAACCATTCAAATTTGTACTTGTGACGACTACTTTAGACTTACCAATCAAAGCAAAGTTTTATCTCCTCATGTTTGATTTCTTGCAAAATTCCTTTTTGCTAAGTAGTAGTACTTTAGAATTGTTCTCATCTAGTAAACTTTTATCCTTCAATGAAAAATGTATGCCTTCAACATCCTTTTCAAAAATATATGTGTTGCTTCTTCCATCATGCAATGATTTTCTATCATATTGCCAAGGTCTGCTTAAAGAACATGACATACATTCATGGGCATGACATCACAATGTACTTTATCTTTGTAGCACCCAATTTGGAACTCTACTTCACATTATTCATTTACCAAGATATGATGTCCTTTCCATAACCATGACACTTTGTATGGAGTAGGATCCATTATTTTCTTTAGGTTTAACTTCTCCACCATTTATATAGACGCCAATTGTCAGTACTTCCACGATCAATTATAACGTTACAACATTTACCTTTTGATTCATAGATAGTTCTGAATAATGACTTAGTAAGGAAGTATATCTCTTTGTTTCTCACTGCTAACTAACTAAATGCTCAACCATTTGTACCTATGTATTATACCTTAATTTTTTAACGTAATAGCTCAACTTACTTTAAGAAAAAACAAAATTTTAAGACATATATTGTTACTTATATTTAATTTAGTTATTATTATTATTTGTTTTTTGTTTTAGCTTTTCATGGGAATGAGATTAACATTTTCCAATATGTTGTTGATGAAGACTTATAGAGAGGTGTGTGTTATGATCGTGGATTTGCCCAACATTTCGGGTGAATGCTTCAACCAATCCCGTGATGATGGGTGAAGGGTTCACTCGAAATGTTAGGCAAGTCCACTGTCATAACACGGAATTTTCCATAAGTCTTCATCAACAACAAATTACTCTGTGTCGAAATATCCATGTCAAAAGTTTTGTAATATGTTTTCGTTAGGAAAACTCATTTATGATATTTTAATATTTTAAATTACTTATTTTGAAATAAGTTAATATTTTTAGTCATCTTATATTAATAATATTTATTTTATTATTTTCCATATTTTTATAATATTTTTCAAATTTTTATTTAGATGATTTAATACTTTAAAATAAATTGATGTGGTGAAAGGCAAATGAATAAAATTAATAATTAAAATAAAAATGAGGTAAACTAGCCAATGCCTTTTGGCTCCAAAGTTTTAACAACCCATGATTTTGCTAACGATATTCTTATGTAAGAAGAGAAAATATATATAATAATAATAATAATAAATGAACCACACTTGCTGGTTCGAAAAGCATCCACAAATGAATTTTGTATTGCCCAAAACTTTTCTCAAAAAAAGAAAATAATAATTAAAAAAAATTAAGATAAACTAGTCAATATACCATTGTAAATGTTTGTCTTCAAATTTTAACAACCAATGTTTTCCTAACGATATTCTTCTCTCTATATATATATATTCTCTTGTAAACATTTTTTTAAATAAAAAAAAAAAAATAATCTCTTTAAACTTTCCCGAGTTAAAATGAATCTAAATTAATATTAATTTAAACACTCACTTTTCTAAATCCTTAGGTATATCTTTAAAAACAAATTATTAATAAATATTTACATTTTCATTATTTTTTAAGAATTAAATGAACTATGGGGTTGATACCCATTCCTATCGTTTTCACCAATTTTTTAGATAAAAAAATCTCTATTTTCGTTGGGATGGGCTATAATATCCAATGACATGGTCCAGTAAGATTCATTTGTGCTGTTTTCAACCATTCTTGATAAAAGATTCCTCACGTTTCATTAGAAGCGTTAATAAGACCTTATTTTATTTGAATTAAAAATTTTCCATTTCTAAATGGAATTACGTAAATAGTGGAGAAATGTTATATCCGAAAGATTCATCTTAATCTATTTTGAAATTTCCATTCTTTGATTGAAATGGGTCAATAAGCTCAGACAAGTTCTGCTAGTACAAATCATCTTCTTCAATAATTTTTTTAATAAAAAATTTCTTTGTTTCTATTTTTTTTAATATAATATATATATATATATATATATATATATATAATAATTATTTTCTTTGATCTTTGACTTAAATTTATGAGTTGGTAAGGATTTTCTTTATATAATAGTTATTTTCTTTGATCTTTGAGTTAATTTATGAATTTATGAGTTTGTAGGGATTTTCTTTTATTTTTATTTTCTTTATTAGATTATATTATTTTCATCTAATTATGTCGGTAAATTTAAATGTTTTATATCATGGATCTTTAAGATAGAGTTTTGAATAACTCATATTATTAGGTTCAAACACATTCACTGGTTTGAAACATGTTGACAATTTAAATGTTTTATGTCATGGATTTGGAAGACAGATCTTTGAATAACTCACATCATTAGATTGTTTCAAACACATTCATTGGTTTGAAACATGTCCCCAATTCAAATGTTTTATGTCATTGATTCAGAAGACAGAACTTTGAATAACTCATATCATTAGATTAAGGTCTATGAACCATTTAATGTGGTTCATTGGAAGAAAGATGAAAAACAGATCTAATATTAGGTATAAATAGCAGATGCATCAAATCTCAAATATAAACGTTGGAAGATAATGATAATGATAATGAGAATAAATTTTAAAATGAACCTTAAACGTTGGAAGATAATGATAATGATAATGATAATAAATTTTAAAATGAACCTTTGAATAGAGTTTGGTCAAAATTCTAACTAATAATACAGTTAAAAATAAATTTTTAGTTATGAAATGAGAAGAAATAAATAATTAATAAATAAAAATTAAAAATAAACATTAGGATTTAGACTTTTGAATTAAAATTAAAAATCAAAGAGAACACGAATTTTTTTATCTCTTATAAAAATATAAAAATAAATAAAAATTGGAAAAATAAATAAAAAATAAAAGTGCGTAAATGATTTTTATATATTCTTATTATATATAACTTATTATTTAACCATATAATCAAATAATAATAATAAAAAATAAATTTGAGACATATTGTAATAATCAAACTTATTTTTTCTATTTCAACATATTTTTAATAAAGTATTTTTTTCATTTAAATGGTGTTAATACCTTCACACAAGGTGTCCAAATAAGATCATATAAAATATTCTTAATTTCTTTTATAAATAGAGATGTTATTCTAATATGTTTCATTCCCACTTTTCTTAAAATGAATTAATACCTAGAGAGACATGTTAGGGTAATAAGATCCATCTTTCCATTTTCAACATTTATTTATATATATATTGGCAAAGTTCAATATTGATATTTTTAACCTTTTAAAAATTCTTCATTTTCATTGGAATGAGATCACTACTTGTTTTGATATTTTCAACATTTTAAAAATTCCTCATTTTCATTGGAATGAGATCACTACTGGGAAACAAGTTGTGCTAGTAAAAATTGTCTTCACAATTTTCAACATTTCGTTTGACCAGAAAGAAATCATTTTTTCTTCATTGGAATTGGGTCAATAAAAATGGGAAATTATCACCAATCTATGACTAAACCCCAACATAACTAATAATTCCAAGATTGTTATTAACTTATTATTCAAAAATTAAAAAATGATTAAAACTCAATTTAATTAAAGATGTATGCTAACTTATTATTAAAACAAGGAAGAGGCACTTCCCATTAACATATTTGGTTGATTAATTCTAAAACTTTTTGTTTTATTGTTTTCCACATAGAAATTTTATAAATATGATCCCTAGATAGCGTAAAATTGTGACTATTAATACAAGATCCATCCTCATTTTAATTTTATCATACAATGAGAGGAATAAAAAAAAATAGTTAAGATGCTAATTTCTTGACATGTTGAATAAAAGATTTTGATATAGGATGGATTTACTCTAATACATGTATGTGTATATCATGTAAAAATCATTTTATTAAATTAGTGTATTGATTGATTTCTTTTATAAATTTATTGTTTAACTATTATATAAATGGAAATTTTGTATCTTACATTTTTAATTTTTAAATATTAATATTAATATAAAATTCATATTAAATTTAAATTTATGATTTACTGAGAAAGATTTGATTTTTTCATGCTTTAAAGGTATGAAAATAAGATGGATCTATGTTAATATGTGTGTATATAGACTAAAAAGCATTCTCTTAGTAATTTGATTATACTATTATCAAGTTATTGAGGATCTAATAAATGTTGGTTTAAATGAAAGACAACCATCATCATCACTCACACACACATATACATGGAAAAATTCTCTATGCAAATCCTCATCTTCATGAATAGCATTGCAACAAATGCCATTAATAGATAAGATAAATGCCTAACCCTAAGGGACCGAAGTGGATTCAACCTTGTGATCTCCTTGGCCAATATGGATTTGGCATGGTAGGTTAAGCCACTTGAGCCAACCATTGGGGTTAATATGTTTGGAAACATCTCATCGCACCCTTAAGCAATTAAGGAATAATGAATTTGGTGTACTTTGCTAGCCAAATTAGTGCACAAGGGACACACATATCAAAAAGTTAGATTTGAACTTAGGTGGGGAGGATACCAATTACTCTTATTAACCTCTCAAGCTAGACCTAATTTCCAACTCCCTCTCTCTCTATATATATAGAATAATGCTAAACATTTTACATTCTTCATATTTCTAATTTTCCATCCTTAGAATCTAGCAAAACAATCTCTACCAAAATTGTAATTTTGGAACAATAATAACAAATATCTAGAGCAAGACCTTTTTCTAAATATTTTCTACTTCTATATTAGTTTAATACAACAATATTTACAAACTTTTTGATTTGAGACACACCAAAAAGGAAACTAGACCTCAACCAACCATTCAACAAAATTTCTAGATTATCCCAAACATTCCCATGTAGTTTTCCAAAATCATAACAATTAAGTTCCATAGAAGCCTTGGGCTAAAAAAAAAGTAATATTCATAAAAAAACCTAAAAAATGGATCATGAAATAACAATAGCATAATCAAGCTAAAGTATGTTGAGAGGGGCCTAGGTGAGACAATTTTGTTGACTCCTTTCCTTTGTTGGACAATTGTTGCCCTAGTTCATCTTCAAACATTATTGAGTTGAAACTAGTACCTTGTGAAATATAACTTCCCATAACCTCTATTGTTTCCTCCTCATTATTTGACCCTTCCTCATAAACTTTAAAATTGAGCTCAAAGGAAACTATGCATAACATGGAAAATTTTCCTTGAAGTCATCTTAGCATGTCCACACATTCTGCTTCATATTGCTTATAATTTTCTACAACAATAGATTGCCAAATTTTTGGCCAAATAATAGAATTTTATATCCTAAAATACTATGCATCACACAACTTGGAGAAGACAAAATATTCAATGCAATTCTAGAATTCAACACTAATTTTCTTAGTGGAACTTTGGTGGCACCTCCACTTCACTAATTTCACCAAGTTCTTGACCATTTCTTGATTTTTTTAGAGAAATGCATTGTTTAAGCCACTACTATTCTTGAATGATATCTCTCTTTGCACTATTGTCTTGAAGCTAGGGTGAGACACACTTTGAAAACAAAGCTTAACCTTTGCATCTTTGGGTAACACCTTATCAACTAGTTTCTAGAAATTTATGCTTAACCTTATGTGGTGTCCAAACCAAGAATTGGTCTGATGGCATCATGGCCCAAACAAATCCTCCATAAATTGTTGTTTGGCTACCTGAGACTTGCCACCACTCCATCCAAAAAAGGTTGTGAAGGTGATGCAATGGGATGGAGGTAGTAGACAAGAAGCTCACAAGGAATAACTGTTAGGCCTTATGGATCCCTAAATTCCTTTATATAGAGATGGAGTGGAGGCTAGGAAGAGATAAAATCTACCTATTATCCAACATACACAAGAAAAAATAGAATTCCTAGATATAGGGTGAATTTAGTGGAACACACACATAGGTGCACTAGGATCAGTGAATCTACCTTACATTTGTAGCTTCCTAGAGAGTTTCAATTTAAAACCACCCCACCACTCATGCTCATCATTGTCCCATCTCACGAAGAAGAATTGCCACTCATAATTTTTTGTTGGCATATGTTGTTACCACAACTATGGAAGCACACTTATCCTCTACAGCATGCACCTTCCCTATTCATCACTCAACATTAAACTTCCTTCACCATCCCACAAACAATTATGAAAGTGATTGTCCTTCCCTTGTTACCCACTTCCACATTAAGATTGTGATGCATTAGCTATCCACATCTATGCACCTTGTGACCAGTAAATGTGTCATTGCATTTGATGAAGTTGGTCTTGAATTAATGATTCTAAATACCTAAAAATATATTGATCTATGGATTCTATTTCTATATTTGTCAAACAATATGATATATTGTTTTCCTTGTAACGAATATGTAAAGGGATAGGCTAGAAAAATGTTGCAATAAATAGGTGACCTAGGAAAACTTGTGAGATTGCCTTTAATTTGTGAATACTTGTCTAGGTTGGAACCACATGTCAGATGAGGGAAGTCTTGAATGATGATTTCCAAGTTTTCTTCCACCACTTACATGGTGTTAGTGTCGTTATCTTCATCCCTCCATCAGTGATCAAATTTCTCATTTTGCATGCATATTAGATGTCTCATTCAATCAGCTGCATTCCGTTAGGTCATGGATCAACTGATGGTAGTGGTTCGTTGTCAATTTCCCTCATGCCTTTCATTTGCTAGCCTATTTTCACATGTACAAGTCATTTGCTGTCATTTTTATTTCATTCCATTTGCAAAAGTCATTTTAGGGTTTTTAGGTCTCACTAGGTCTAGGTTTTGCCACCATGGTCTTCAAAAACTCAATAAGAGCTCAACAGGCACATGAGAATGTCTAATAAATTCATAAAATCAAAAATTTTACTGATGATTTTTTTGAGGTGAAAACAGAGTTTTTCTATTTCATGTACAAATTTTATGTAATTTTAATGTTTTCATATGTAATAAAGCTTTAGCTATAGCCCTTGGTCACCTTGCCAACTCCAGCACTCTAGCCACTGCAAGAAACAAAAAACATCCAAGCATCAATTCATCAAACGATAAAAAAGATCCAAACTGTAAAAAACAGGGTTTTTAAAGCAAAGTGAATTCAACTTTAGAAAAGTGGGTTTCTAAATGAAAAATTAAATTCAAGATGATATAAAGTTATCCTTGGTGTTTGAAAACCTCATTTTTTGCAAGAGAGAGAGAGAAAGAGGGAAAATCGCACTTTGAGGAGAAACAAGTGAAAGTTGCAGCAAAAATTCTAGTTTTTGATGGTGCAACGCACCTAGGCACTGGCACAATGCACCTGCCTAGTGCTACGCATCGGGTGTAGGATTTACAATGGGAATTGAATGGGCGCTATGCATAGAAATTGTGCTATGCACTTGGGCATTGACACAGTGCATCTATTAGCTGAGTTACAAAACACATTGCATTGCTTTTCCAAGCCTCCAAATTTTCAAAGAAACTCTCAAACAGTAAGTTCACCCTCTCATATGGTCTAGCAATGGATTTTTTCATCCATAGTGGTGATTTGAATATTGAAAAATCAAACCCTAGTTGCTCTCAAAATTGTCCTGAAAAATTGTCTAGGGTTTTTGTTGTTTTTACATCCCTTGTGACTATTTTCTTACATCACATCCCCTTGCACTAAATTTCCCTAATTCCCTTCCGCTTTCGCTCTCCCATGGAAACTCACCTTACCCCATATCACCAAACCCTAAGCCCTATACAGAATTACTACCATTCCCCAAACCCTACTTCCCATTTCATAAAACCTATGCATTCCCTAAGAAACCCTATTAACCCTACTGCCATCATTAAAACCCTCATTCACAGTCCTACTCTCAATCAACCCTTTTATCCCCAAAAAGAAAATAGTAGTCACCCTATACTTAAGAAAATCTCTTCATACTCATCATTCTACACTCCACATTTGCAAGTATGGAAACAGATTGAACAACATATGAGAGGGATGATGAAACTATCAGTGATTCTTCCCAAGGGGTTCATGCACCAACAAAACCACATAAGGGAGGAAAACACATCCGTGAGGAGCCCACCACTCTCATAGAGTTACTAGCTCAAGCCCTCTTGCAGTAACATGGTTTAAACATCAGTCTTGCTACCATTTTTGTGAGATGGTGGAGAGGGTGAAATATCATCATGAGCTTGCTAGGCTATTTTTTCTTCATCTTCACAATGGCTAGGTGAACCTAGCTATTGTATCTTTCACTTCGACACTTGAAACTATTTCAGCAGCAACAGGCATTCCTGATGTGGGAGAGCAGTGGAATAAGGGGCAACATGTGGGCAGAGAGAATTATGAGCCTTACATCACTTGGCTAGTTATCAAAGGAAAATTATTAGGGTCTTTCCTTTCAGATACCTACAAGACACTTATGCTCCACTCATGAAACTCATTATCAAATATTTCACTTTTGAAGGGAGGTTTTCTCGATTGTACACTTACTATGTTAGATTGCTGATGCATTTCACTAGAGTGAAGAGATGAACCTCCCCTATTTCATATGAAGAAATATTGAGAAGATGGATACATTGGTGCAAAGGAAACCTCTTCCTTAGTAGTTCAGTAGCATTTATCATTTTTTATTGATCGAAATTGTTGTTTTGCATCAGCTGAGATTGCTGAATATTTCATGGCATACCTTCATTTGACATGAGGTTTTCAAAAGCCCTAAGGTGACCCCATCAGTGATTCAAGAGGAAGCAGGGCCTTCAAATCAACCAGAGGTTCATGAGACTGAACCTACAGGTGTGCCAGTGTTTGTCACATATAAAAAAGGCACAAGAGGACTATTTGCGGCTACCAAACAAGTATTATCTCCACTTGGGGTGGAAGGGGTCTCGTTTCCTTCACCAAACCACAGGCAAATGCTATCTTCACCTGGGGTGAAAGGGGCTTTGCCTTCTTCTTCAAAAGTACAGGTACAGGATAAAAGAAAGCAACCATTGCTTGATGGAGGGCCTTCTGAGGGTCAAGATAGATATTATGTTTTGATTCCGGAAGAGGACACCGATTTGGGTTCCCAAAACTCAAGACTCAAGAAGATCATCAAAGAGAAAGAAGCTGACATCCATGCCTTATCACTTGACCTTGAGAGGGCTAAGTGGATTATTAATTTCCTTGAGCAACAAAAAAAACAATTGGAGGATAAAAAAACAATCATGGAGCTGCAAACCATAAGGGAAAACAAGCAAGCAACAAAAAGAAGGAAAGTCAAATTGACACCCCTTGAGCAAGAGATTGATGCTGACCGAGAATCATGGCTAGAGAGGGTGAACATTCACTTGGAGAAATTGCTTGAGAAAGCCAACAAGGAGAAAAAGATGTTGTGCCACATGGCTTATCACTATTTGGCATGGAACAAAATTTGTAAAACAAGGATAAGAAGACTAAAAGCCAAGTTAAGGAGAACATTGAGGAGCAAGGAAGAGAACTATAAGCTCAATATCTTGGTTGAAGCTTCATTGGCCCAACATAACACCTAACACAAATCACTCATGCCAAATTTCAAGAAATTTGGTGAAATTTTTGGCATTTTTGAATTTTTCAGGTAAAAAACAGGTTTTTCCAGCAGGTGCGTAGTGCCACTGGCGCTACGCTTTTGATGGGGACCTCAATTTGAAGAAAAATTTTCATTTTTGGATTCCTCATGAAAATTTATGTTTTCTCAAAAATGGTTGTGAAGTTTTGACATGTTTTGGACCTCCAAAAGGGCCAAAAACACCCTAAAAATGCCCTTTCTACCACTTTTTGGCCACAAAGGAAGTAGTCTTGGGAGATTGCATTTTTGGAGGGGTAAATGGACTCCCAATCAAAAAATTCAAGTTATGCTAGAAAGTAGACTCACTAGGATTTCTAATGAGCTATCCTGCACCTAATTTGGACTCCAGGAAGCCTTCCAAAAGCAGATGGGAAAAAGCACTATGCATAGGAAAAATGGCACTACACACAGGATGAAAAAGTGCAAATTTTGCCTGTTTGCTCATAATTTCACCTAGTTTTCTTCTAGTTTGACTTTTTCTCTCTTATGGTCAAATTCATAGTGTGACATGATGTAAATTGATATACTATGATTTGAAAATGATAAAAAATGACCTAAGGAGGTAGATACATCAGTTATAGGTGGTTTTGAGCTGAATGAATCAGTTTCCTAAGTTTTAGAGACAAGCTGTTCCACTGCCTATTTTTGTGTTCCTAGTTTAGATATGGTTGAAACCACCCCTTTTCTCATGGAATCGACCCATGATGGATAGGACAGGTGGTTTGGAGGTCTATATCATGTGTTTTTTCAGTCATTTGTTAGGGTTGGACTCTTGTGGATGCTTTGAGCACTATTGCACATCATTTCTATAGTTTGGCAAGGAAATAGACTAGGGTTTGCAGCATTTTGTGGGATTCTTGTGGCAAGGTGAATTATTAGTGTTTTTTCCTTTGTTATTCAAGTTATCATATGTTTATCTCTGTGATTAAAGTTATCATATGTTTATGTGTGCCATTATCTCTCTCTTTTCTGCTTAACTAAATGAATCAAGTGTAAAAGGTGGAATTCATTGATGTTTCAGTGCTTTGCCTTAGGGTTTATTTAGCTTTACATGTTTTCTACTATTTGAAGAGGACTCATGACACTTTCATGCCCTCTCCAACTCCTCACCAGTCTTAAGACTCTCCATTACACCTAATTCTAAGTACTAAAACACTTGCCTACCTCGCCCCACAGAAACCTCTGCAAAACTGAGTTCATTCCCCGGACCCAAAAATACCTTTCTCATCTGAGCCAACAAATCAACTTTAAATTCAATCAAATTCCTTTAAGCATACACCTAGCCTAAAATAAGTCTTTATATTAGTCATCTCAAGCTATCTTGCCATTTTTTCCTAACATTGACAAGGAGAGAGCCCTCTCCGGACCTGGTAGGGATAGATACCAGGTTAAGCGAGGTTTGATGTTACCCTAGACCTGCGTTTCTCAGCCTAAGGTAGATTTAGGCCCTGACACATGGAATTTTAAATTAATGGACAATAAAGCACCCTTCATTAGGTTGTCCAGTTCAACGATATTGTTGGTGCTTCACCTCAAATTTATAGAAAACATGAAGATGATTGTACCATTAACATCCCTCAATATGCCTCCCACCCTAGTAGGCCCCATATTACATTTGGCTACACTATCAAATTTCAACTTAACATACCTTATGAGTAGTATAGTCCACTAACTCAATAAGAAGGCTTCTTTTACGTCTAAATAGGGATTTGAGAGTTAGGTTGAAATTCCATTCTTGGAAAATAAGAATATCTCACCTCTAGAGAGTAAAGGCATATGATTGCTACGAAATATAGTGAATGAATTCTCTAATAAAGGTTTGAAGGGTGTTCCAAGTTTCTTCCTTAGTTTGGTAGAGTTGTTTAAAAATTCAACGATTGTGTTTTTTCTATATTACAGATAAGAGATGACCAAGTAAGATGCACCATGCCCTATTGAGAATGGAGTTGTTGTAGAGAATTTGTCTCCATTGTTTGAGTGTATATTTGATATTACTCTTGTCACAATCCAATTATGTAAACAAAAGAGCTCCTTTGTCCAACATTTTATTAGTTATTTCACAATTGTTGAATAGATACTCAATAGTTCCCACCTAAGTTGCATACATGTAACAAATAGAAGGGTGTTCAAATAGTCAAGCTATAAGGTGATCCCATGTGAATGTTTTTTCTCTAGTGAGGAGCCAAAGGAAAGATGCTACTTTTTTCCATAATTTAGTGTTCCAAATAGTTTTCCTAGTTGGCTTTGACTCCATAATGTCATGGTTAGCTTACAACTCCTATTCCCTTTTGACACTAAAGTTATCATTATCATAGGAGCCCCATTGAAGGTATCTCTTCCTTCTAATTTATAAATTATCCTATAATTTAAAATAGAATTCGACAATACTTTCTTCTCACTAGAGAGTTTTAGTGGCCACATGGATCCTTTTATCCATGATTTGTAGGTTCTAGGGCCATCTTCTTTTGATTTAAGCTAATAGTGGTTTCCCTTGTGCAAACCAAAATTTAGCATCTTGTGTTTGTATTGTTATAAGAGTGGATTATTGTTGAGTTTAGCCCCTTGTTGAGCATCTTCCTAGAAAAATGCTTATTCACTTGATCTGATTTCTCAAAAATAGTGTTTTTGAACCAAGGCTCTATTTTTCCAAGAATTATTCGATATGAATGAATTGTTGAAACCTGATTAAGATTTCTTAATTCTTCTATTAGGATGTGGTAGGAATATTTGAATTTCTATATATTACTCCACACTTTATCCTAATTTTTGTTCCATCATCACCACGTTCTAGCTTCCATGGAAACTTTTCTCATAATGAAGGGATATTTGAGTCCCAACTTACCAACACATTTGGCCTTGTAGACTAAGCTTCCGCTAAATCCAATTATTCTCTTTATTGGGTCTCCCCAGAAGGAAATCTCATTGAAGGGAGTGAATAAATTTTATGATCCTAAGGGGAGCTATAAGAACAAAAAAGTGGTATAGGGACATGGAATGGAGAATGGAGTTAGCAAGGTTAATTTTGCTAGGTAGAGTGAGAGATCGAACAATCCTACTAGGAAGCTTGTCCTCTAGCTTGGAAAATGATCTTCCCAAGATGAATTTCACATAGCATTGTATATAAAGGGTGAATATACATATTTGGTGGGAAGAGAGCCCCTTTGGAATCCAATAAGTTTTGCAATGTTGTGTTGGATAACCAAAAGTGTATTGAAGAAGAAGAGACTTATTTTGGTTGATGTGAGCCATAAAGGTGAGAATAAATAGGTCAATTATTCTCTTAAATATGGGATATTCCTCCATCATTGGGGAATGTGAGAGCCAGATATCATTAACAAACTAAAGGTGTGAGAGCAAGATATGATGGGCTCGAGAACATGGTGGAGTTGAATGCCCTTTAAAGAACTAGAGTAGATCGTAGTTTTAATGGATTTGTGCATGAAACAAAAAGCCTAAATAGGTTGCTCAAGAAACTTCAGTTTAATCTATTTTAGGCTTTGGAAATTTCTAATGTCATGAGAATATTATGGATCTTTTTTATTTTTAAGGAATGAATGGATACGTGAGCAATAATAATTCTATCTAGGATTTGAAGACCTCCCTATTTTGATGATAACCCCCTTGTTACGATGATACAATTTGGTGAAGAATAGGATTGGGCCCATCGGGATAATATTGTAGATAACATTATAAACCGTAATTGGCCTGGATCTGTCTACAAATTAAGGAATGTGCTCCTTCGGATCAAAGTAATGAAACACAAGTTGAAAGCATACAAAATGTTATAAGAGAGTCGAGAGTCTTCAACAAACTTCTAGATGTCCTATCCAATGGTTGACCAACAAGCTTTGAAAAATTAAAATGTGAATCCATTGGCCCTAGGGTCTTACTGGAAGCTTTGAATTTGACTATGGTTGTGACCTTCTCTAATGAAATTGGATTGAGGAGATTTTCATTTTTTTTCTACAGAAAATAAGGGAGGAATTGAGATTTGAATAACATCCATTGTTTCTTTCCCATCCTCATTTAGTTCCCTTAGAGTTTGAATAAATTTCTCCTTTAGTTCCTGTGTTATTTCCTCATATTTATCAAGTCTTTGTTTGCTTCTTAATTTCATCTAGAAGATTCAGTTATGAATCCTCCTTTTAAGCATAGATATATGAAAAGATTCAAAGTTTTGGTCCCATTCTTTTAGTGAATGGATTTTATATATATACTTCCATATAGTTTCATCTTGCTTCTCCCTCATAATTATTTCTTATCACATTAGTTTGTCATACGATTTGCGCTTTTCATTGTGTTTATTGAGGATTATGCTAGCTTGTATAGTTTCCATGTCTTTCTCAAGCATTGCCTTCTTAGAGAATATGTTCCCAAAACGTCCTTCTTGTAGTTTTTAATTTCTTGTTTAACATACCTTAATTTCCTTAGAATTGAAGCATAAGGGGAACATAGTTGGGATCTACCTCTTTCCACCACTTTTTCATGTTTGTCATAAATTTTGGGTGGTCCAACCAAATATTTTCAAACTGGAAGGGTCTTGGAATTGGTGATATAGAATAGTCCAATGAAAGTAGGATGGACTAGTGATTTGATCCTACATAAGGTAGGGTTATTTACTTGAGGGGCATTTATTATTGAAATGATACCTTCGCAATTAAGAAGTGATCTAGTCTAACAACAATTTCGTGAGGTCCTCCTAACTTATTATTCCATTTATGGCATCCATTATCCATTTGGATTTTAATAAGCTTGTGTTTCGTTACGAAGTTCATAAAGAATGAACTTTTTCTACACATGAATACTCAACTATCAATGTCTAGCCTCCTTTCTTTTCTTGTACATAGGTACATATGTTGAATTCACCTCTAATTAACCAGGAACGATTGACAACATGTTCTCCAAGAGTTTTGAGATCCTCTAAGAAGGTAATCTTAAGAATAAGATTGGAGGGGCCATACATTGTAAAAACCTCGGGTTAAAAGATCATGGAATAAAGTTAATAAAGGAAAAATAAGACCAATGTCATGGGACATGTATACCAAGCTGAATGTGATGAAAAACATCCTAGTGGGTATTCATTTGGTTTATTATGGGTAAGGGAAATTGGCAAAGACAATGGAAAATGCTTTGAAAAGACAAAGAGGCATTTATTGGAATTTTATTTATAAAAATAATGGAAATTAGGAGAAAAGGAAGTTGAAAGGTCACAGGTTGGATGTGAGGAGGAAAATGAATGAAAAATAATGGAAATTGAAGAAAATAAAGGCCTCATTAATAAAAAGGCTTCTGAGTTTCAGTTCACAACCTTTTTCAGTTCATTTTGGAGCTAGCTCTCTATTATCTCTACTCTCTCTTACTCTTACACACCTAGAGCATTCTTGGAGCACTCTATCATTGGTGAAAGGAAGGCAAAGGAAGGACAAGGAAGAAAATGGATGCAAAAATCAAGCAAGGAAGAGTTGGATCAAGAATCCACAATGGGATTACTTGCAGTTATCGAGTTGCATGTATGATTTCCTTGCTAGTTTTGGCATGCATGGTACATGTATGTGTGTATTTGGTCCTCTTGTTATCATTGGCATGGGTTTTTCCAGGTGCGACAGTGGTTTTCATCCTTGCCTTGCCATTTCCAAATATCCATGGTGTGATGGGGTTCTTTCATCTAGTTGAGCTAGATTGACAAATGGTTTCGTGCTGAAAATGCAGCAAGAAAATCTAGTTTTGGCTTTGCCTTGGTCAAATTAGATTAAAATTTGAATTTATATTTCAGCATAATACTTGGAGGTAGTTAGCTGAGGTGACATGGCTCTTGTCACTCAGTTAATTCGAGTTGGAGACACTTGAGTTTAGTTCTACATGATTGATTGCTAATTTGTAGCAATCAATTATTTCAGTTAATTTGAGTTATTGTTAGTTGAACTACTTCTAACTTTTAGAAGAACTAGTGGAGGTCAAGGTGTAGATCTGGAACTTCAACCACATTGAGTGATCAACCAATTAACCAATCAGTCAGCGCAAAATAATTGTTGCATGCAGAGAATTCAAGTTACCTAGTTGAGATGGAGATTCCAAGGCAATGTACTATCATTTGTAGCATACTCCCATGTGTACAGGTGGTGCATGTAGTCAAATATTGACCTAAGGCTATTGCGCAATTACTTGGTGTGAAATTCATAGAAAATAGGGGAAATTTCCCAATGGAACATCACAAGGAAATAAGAGTTTAGGAAGGATTGAAATTGGCTAAGTGTTGGGCCAGTTTCAGTCAATCAGGAAGAGGGACAAACTATACACTTGCATAGGTTTCTCAGGCTTGAGAAAGAACTATATTCCTTCTCTATTCTTTGATTAATGCAATACATATAGTAAGGGGTTTTGAGCTTTTTTTTCCTCTAGATAAATCTCGGTGCATGTGTGTTAAATCTTTGTGCATGTTTGTGATATGTGTTCTCAATTGTGAATTTCTTTCCGCAAATGAGTAGAGTAGCTTCAAGTCTTGTGATATAGTAAATTTCATGAGAAATATTTGATCTACACATTAATTTCTACATGGTATCAAATCTAGAATTACAGTAGAGAAGACAATTCGAAGTTGTTATTCCAGGAGGATCGAATTTGTAGGATCATTTCTTCAGAGCTAGTAGGATGGCTTTATATGGACTAAGACTCAAGTATTCCCTTAAGGGAAGCTCAAATTATGTTTATTGGAAGGACCGCATGGAGCTAGTGCTGGAAGATAATGGGTTGAAGGAATTAATTGATAATGATATACTGAAACTGGCAGCAGTTGATGCTTAGAATTTAGCAGATTGGAAGAAGTGTGTTGCAAAGGTGAGGAGGATCATATTGGAGGGAGTTCGAGACCCTATTGTATCGAATATACACAGGAAAGAAACTTCACATGCAATGTGGCAAGCATTGATAGATCTATTCTAGAACAATAGTGACTACAAGAAGCTGGCACTCAAGGATAAGATTCAGAATATCGAGGTACAAAAGGGTGGCACAATTCCATAATACCTCAGCAGGTTCACAAAAATGTCATGATGAACTTGGCCAAGTTGGTGCTACTATAGAAGAGGATGATCTGGTAAGCCTAACACTTCTGGGCCTTCCCAAGAATTAGCACAACTACCAAGTTTCAGTAAATGGGATGGAGAATCTACCAAATTGGGAATGCATTTAGTTCAATTTGGTATAGGAGGAGATAAGGTGAAACACCAGAGATGGACCCTCATCCAAGTGTGATGATGAGGAGAACTCTGCCTTGGTTGGAAAGGAAAAGAAGGGGAAAGGGAAGAAAATCCAATCCAAAGGAGATTCCATTTATAGGGGAAAGAAGAAATACTTATCCAAAATCAAGTGCCTTTACTGTCATGAACTGGGACACTATGCCACAAAGTTTCCACAAAAGAAGGTGGGAAACAAGCCCTCTAGAGGAGTGGCAGGTGAAGCTTTGGCTTCAAAATTCAAGTTGGACTTCACCCTCATTTTATGCATGGCAAGCACAGTGATGGGTAGTGTGTGGTATCTGGATAATGTTGCCTCAGTCCACATGACCGGGAACAAAGAATTTTTCAGTGACTTGGAGGAGAAGGATCTCCAGATGCACATCGAGATGAGAGATGATGGAAGGTATAGCACGACCGATATTGATATAGTTGTTTTTTAGAGGAATTTTGGCTCCCCTCTCAAGCTCAATGATGTGATGTTTGTACCGGGTTTGAAGAAGAATCTAGTTTCTATAGTCGTGTTGGAAGACCATGGCTACGATGTGATATTCAACAAAGGGAAGGACTTCCTAAGACATCATCATGGGAAAAGTAAAGCAGATCAATGTTTGAATGAAGAACCTCTACAAATTATATGTTGAAGACTGTGCAACATTGAGAAAAAAAGTAAAGAAGGTGTAGATCTAAGATGTCAGGGAATTATGGCATAGGAGTCTTGGCCATTCACACCATGGCACTTTGAAGACCATACAACAGATTTCTATAGGCCTCCCGAAAGGAGTATTAGAGAAATGAGATACATGTAAAAGGTGTACGTTGGGAAAGTACACAAAATCCAACTTCAATGATTGAGATAGCAAGGCATAAGTAGTCCTTGAAAGGATCCATTTTGATGTCTGTCAATCTTTCTTAACAACCTCCACTGCCAAGAACAGGTATATGTTATATTTGTAGATGATTTGTCATGGAAGTGTTGGATCTACTTCATGCATAAGAAAGACCAAACATTCTCCAAATTTGTTGAATTTAAAGAACTTCTTGAGAAAGAAACTAGAAAGAAAGTGAAGGCTCTGAGGAGCGATAACAAAGGTAAGCGCATTCCAAATGAGTTTAAAAATTTCTATGCAAAGGACAACATTCGAAGGGAGTTGACATAACCCCATAACCCACAAAATAATGGGGTGGTTGAGAGGAAGAACAAAACTATTTTGGGAGCAACAAGGGTGATGTTGCATGAACAAGGACTACCACTACACTTGTGGGTTGAAGCATGCATGTTATAGACATTTTTGGGCACTGCAACCCCAATCATACATGTCCATAAACCAAGGGCTCCTAAGTCCCTAAAAGTGTTGCTTCACACCCTAAAGGAGTAAGGTCAGCTGATTACATCATCTCCCAAAAGTTCTCCACAGAAAACTGCTCAGAACTGGTCAAAGCTGGACCATACAGATTGCCCAATGCAGAGGGTGCAATGCATCTCACCTACCCAGTGTAGAGGGTGTGACGCATACTGGAAAACCATTCTGTAGGGTGCGATGGGCGAGAGTAGACAAATGGCAGAGACAGTTTGCAAGGTGGATCGTCATGGAATCTTCCAGAAACTTCTCCTGTGACACTTGCCTCTCTGAATTCGTCCAGGGATGAGTAAGAGATCAATAATCTCCAAGTGGAATCAAGAACTATCAGATAGAGGAAACTAATCAAAATCCCAGAAGCTGACTCACCCCCCTGCAATCATCTATATATGGATCCGTCATCCCAGAGATCTAGAGGCTGGAATTTTGTATCTTGTAAGGAAGTGCTATTGGTTTCTTTGTGGAATATCATAGTGTTGGGTGATCTAAGCTTTTCATGAGGTGAAGAGGGGCTTTCATGCTTGGAGGATGACGCTGGGTCAAAACAATTGGTTGTAATCCTCTTTGCTATTCTTGATATTAATAAAGCTATTCAATTTTTCCTCCACATTCTTGTATGTTTGATGATATATGCATTTGTGTGGTCAATATATTTCTGGTCCTATATTATTTATGATTTTAGATCTCTTTTCTTCGATAGTATTATGTTGCTTTGATTCCACAGGTGCTCTTTGAAGCTAGGTAGATGAAGGAAAAGCGGCAAGGATCTGTCAGAAGGGAGAGGAACCAAGCGCAAGACTGAGGTTGGTGTCCTTTGTTCCCCTCTTATCTACCTCTCATAAAGGAAAGCGAAAGTAGTTTTAGTTTGTTTGTTTCTAAGATAGCTACCAGTCTTAGTGGGACTAGCAGCTCCGAGTGGACACTAGATTTCTTGATAACAAAATGG
This sequence comes from Pinus tabuliformis, assembly GCA_031772625.1. Classification (NCBI taxonomy): domain Eukaryota; kingdom Viridiplantae; phylum Streptophyta; class Pinopsida; order Pinales; family Pinaceae; genus Pinus; species Pinus tabuliformis. The sequence continues at coordinate 1,253,443,324 of CM062818.1, read as the reverse complement.
CGACTTTGCTGGGGAGCGAATAAATTGTTTTCTTGTCTATATTTGTTTGCTTTATAAACTTACAGACGGAGCCTGAAGTTAAGTCAGCTATCCTTCGAACTGCATTTGCTATGCAAGTGCAAAGTAGATCAATGTTGCTTCAATCTATCTTCAGGTTTTGTTTATAAACTGAACAATCGATTTGCAAACCTTCTAATTGCCCTAGTGGTGGCTCTAGTAACCTCATTAGATCAACCCCTGTGATTTATATTTACTGAACATCACTTGCTCGGCCTAAATCCCTGAACTGAGCTGCAAACTATGACCTGGAACCAAGTTGAAGTCTCGTCCCTGGACCATCGCACTTTCTCCTCTTGGGAATCTGGATGAATCGCACCTCCCATGTGTAGTAGGTGCACTGCATCGCACTTTCCTTATGTTGCAGGTGCGTTGATCAGATAAGACCTCTTCTACTTCCAGATTTTGGTTTCTTTGTTCACTCTCTTCAGCTTTATTCATGAGTTTTGTTGTTTGTGATCAGTATACCACTGTGGAAACTCCCTTCCTTTGCATAATTCTGCCTCCATAGTACAAAGAATTATGAATGTTTTTATGTATTGTGCACCATTTATAGTTCTCTTTTGCAAAAAGTAGCGTAATCAAACCGTCGTCTTTTGATTTGGAAGTGTTACAAGTGTCATTTTCAGTTAAATAAAAGAATACTATTGTTCTTGATGGTCGATTATACAGTTACTCTTGTATTTTATTTGAATTAGTAGTTTTTCAAGTGTCGAAAGCAGTTTTCAATTCAAAATCGTAAAGTGTCGTCATTATCTTCCTTTTGTTCTTGAAGAGAAATTTGTTAGTATTGTTGCTTTGAAAAGATAATTCAGATTTGTACTTAGCATTCTTCTTGTCATTCACACATTAAGAAGGCTAAAAAAAAATACATGCATGTGCATTTGCATTTAGACTGCTTGTTGGTTTGATTTAGGAAAGTGCATCTAGTGTGTGCTCTCTGCTCTATGTTGAAAGAATATCATCTCTCTTTCTTTAGTAGCTAGGATTTTCATTGCAAAAAGAAGATTAAATGATTGTTTATCATCTTAGATTTCATTTTAGGAATTGTATATCTACATCACGTGGTGAACCTGAAAGGAAAATTTCTTAAGAAAGGTCAACTGTAAAATAAATTCAATGAACATAAAAACACTTTGGAACCTAACACACAACATCTAGAAGTCTAGGCTACAGACGTATTCCGGCATCATAAAGCCTGGTAACTGTAGCTTTCACTGTTGGTTGGGTGATTCCTCCTCTTTGAGACAACAAGTGCCAGTACGGACTTGTGCTCCCATGTATCGTCGAGTATATATTGGGAGACCGCAATAGGCTATATCCTTTATCCATAGGAAGTCGTGTCTGCCGCCCTATCGATCGCAATGCACTGAACACAGAATTCAGGAAGATTGACTGCCGTACCGTAAAAAGTAGTCTGCAGTTTTGCAATTGGTTTGGTAAGCCCTCTATCTAGATTTCCAGAGTAGTCTCTTTCGTTCCTTTTCAAACTCCTTAAAGGAAAAGGTCCATCTGAGCACTTGTCACTTCAGGCTCATTAAAAATCGAAGGTGACTAAAGTCATCTTTTATTTTTTCTCGACTCTTAAAAATTGTAAAAACAAGTTGTGTCAAAGTGTTTAAAATTCATTTAATTCGGAAACATTTTCCCCTTTATTTTTAGTTGATCGAGTAATCCGCAATTGTGGAAGAAAGTCAATTGAAACCCCGTCGTTCACGGAGATTTACGAGTCAACCATATTTGTCTCTAGAATCAAAACTATTCCTGACAAAGCGAACTCATTTAATCGGTTCAAAGTCTCCTGGTCTGGTTGGAACAAGTGTTCCAACATGCTCGGAGACTCTAGTTACTCCAAACATTTCTGGTACCCCTGCCTTTACAGAAGAAGTTCTGCAGCCACCAGAGGATAGTAGAACTGATCCTAGTGTGAAGGTAAACACTTCTATCCCTGAACCGGCTCCATCTGCAGCTCATTTCTAAGGTATTATTCCTCAAACATTTGTTGCTTCAAAATCTATACCTTCTTCGGCACCAGAAATATTTTATGGACCTGACGGTCTACCTCTTCCACATGGTTTAATTGCTATAGAAGAGATTGTGGAGGATCCTCCATCTAGTACTCCATTGCATTTTGGAGTTGGGATCACCCTATATCCTTCTTCATCAGAAATTACTCTACCATTATCGGAAGTTCCTGTAGAATCACTAGGAAATCTTTTGGATAGACTAGATATGTCTGAAAAACCGTCGACATCTAGGACTGTGTCATCCGACACATCAGCAGTAGAACTTCCTGCTGCCACTCCAACAATGTTCACCGGCATATCGTCTGTCGCAACTAGCTCTAAATCACTGGATGGAATCCATCCAGGGGTTGTTTTGACAGTATGGTCTTTTCCTGTTTGTTCGTCTGGGATAATATCTGGAATCTCTTATGTTGAGTCTCAGCAAATTGATCCTTTGCAATGTCAATTTGGGCAATCCGGTCCTGAAAGGAAAATCATTCCCTTAAGCACCAGATTACCGCCGTATGGGGGGAAATATGCCCTTTCATTGTCTCCTCTTCGAGGTCAAACATACAAGAGTTCACAACAAAATTCAGGTTATGCTAGAATTACATCCAGTGGTTGGATGCCAATATTGCCTCAACAACCAAGGGTTGTATACTCAATGCAACAAATCCTACCTATGTCAAATATCCCGACTACACCGGCTATTGTGACGGTGTCGCAAGTACAAGCGTTGCCTGTTGTATGCCAACCTCAAGTCTCTCAGGTCGCAATCCAACAACCCCCTGTCTCTACGACGCCACCATAATCATCAATTAGTGGCTGCTTAACTGGAGTGACCCAGGCTCAAATGGGTACCATTACCCCTCATCTTGGTCAAACAGCCAGTATTAGACAACAACACATGGTCTCACAACCATGGCTGGTGCAATATCAACAACCACAATTCCAACAAGTTTACCAAGGATCTGAGTACCAAATATTTACAAGTAATAGACAGCCATATATTCAAAACGGTCAACATCAACCATTTTATAATGGTTATGCCCATAAACCTTACCAAATTTATCAACATCAAATGCAGTATGCTGGTATGCAAAGACCCACTGCTTAGTCAATCCCATCTTATCCTGGGTATGCTTTGTCGAACCTGAATCAACAGTTGCCCTTCGTGGAAACTTTAGAGTTACTGATCTAAATCGGCTAACAAACGATCCAATCACTTATGCCCCTTGGTGGCCAGCGATTCCTCATAAACTTCCATCAGATATTCCTAAATTTAATGGAAATCTGGGTGAAGACCCGTCAAATCATGTGATGACCTTTCATCTATGGTGTTCATCTAACACTCTAAATGATGATTCGATTAGCCTTCACCTTTTTCAGTGAACGTTAACTAGTTCGGCAGCAAAATGGTATATCGAATTGCCTAGAGCTTCGTTTCATAACTTCAGTACCCTAGCCACAACCTTTTTAACCCATTTTCAGTTACCCATAAGGTACAAAACGGGAACAAAAATTCTTACCAATTTCAAGCAAACGACAGCCACTCACATATCTGATCATATTCATGTGTGGCGACGTCATCGTAGAATGGTAAAAACATATGTTCCTGATCAGCTGTTGGCTAAATGGTTTATCAAGTCATTATTATCTTCTATTACGGAAGACGTGGCAAAGGGAGGAGTCGTCATTGAAGAGCAAGTCATTTCTCGTGCATAATATTTAGATTTGATCTATACTTAGTCTGGCATGCTCTATGATAAAATCCCTGATGCTCCTAGACCAGAATTTTCTGTTCCTCCCTCTCCTAAATCAAACAAAGACTCTCATGCTGGGGACGACGTGATAGGAACGACCAGCACGAAAACCGTAAAGGCTAAGTCGAAGAAGGCCCGTACGGTTTCAGGTCAAAATGCAAATGAAGAACTTCTCGCCTCGGAAGTAAATGCCGTATTGATTGACAAAGGCAAAGAAACCAAGCAACTAGGAGGCAAGAAGAAAAAGAAAGGGAAGAAGAAGAAACAGGAGGAGTCGTCCCCTGAAAAATCTTCTGCAAACCCTTCTGGAGATAGGAAACCAAATCGTCCATGCCTTATATGTGATGAGGATCATTGGACAAGGGAGTGTCCATATAAAGCTAAGCTTAGAAAATTCTTCAAGAATTCAAAAACCTCGATGGTGTTGACTAATCCATTTCTGAGCCCAGAAATAAACCTGGTTGCTAGTGATCATGCTTCCCCATCCCAAGTGTTTATGTTGTCTATTTCAAAACAGGAAAATGATGCTTTGATATCGACAAGGAATAAAGATTACAAGAATCCACAGTTGTCGAAAAACAAGGCTAATGATCAACCTAGTAGTTCAACAACAACTTCGACCGGAGTTGTGCCACCCATGATTCCCGAGCTAATGATAAAGCTGCCAAAGGGAGTATTGCACAAATCGACATTTAATCCTTGTGCCAGAGAAGTACAGAATTATAATATAGTAGAGGACCTAGCCCAATCGCCATCCACTATGTCGACACTTGAGGTACTGCAAAATTTCCCCTCGCAGAAGCAGGCTCTATTATGAGCAATAGGTGGGATTGACCCATCGGATTCTAATCTTGTGGCCCTTAATCAAAAAGTATATGACCTGCAGTTACCAGCTCAGCTCGCTTTCCTCATTCAAGTGAAAGCCCTCAACAAAACTATTCATCAAACAATTATTGATGAGGGGGCATCTACATGTATTATGTCAATGAGTTGCTGGAAAACTTTAGGCTCACCACCCTTGTCGCAATCATCAACGACTTTAAAAATGTTCGATGGAAGAACATACACGCTGTATGGGATATTAAGTAACTTGAAAGTTGAACTGGGGGGCAAGACAGTAGAAATTGATGTCGAAGTTATCAATGGAAACCTCGATTATAATATCCTACTGGGAAGGCACTGGATTTATGCTATGGTTGTTGTTGTGTCAACTTACTTTAGAAAGATTTCATTCCCTTTCAAGGAGGAATTAAAATCATTGATCAACAAACCTTTCTCCCCAATAGTTCTAAAGTTACTAGAAGCATTCCATTGATCCATGGAAGCTCTCAATCACTTCAAAATATTGGAGTAGGTCTCCTAAAAGGCCCTTCCTTAATGGGGACTTTTTCCCTTCCACCTCTAATTAATCTGGCGGAAGTGGCCACAGTGGAAACCTGTCACTTGATATCTTCTACATCAACAAATATGAAGAAGAACTCTAAAAATTTTGATAGTGTGGATCATCGCGAAGCACTGACTCCAAGCCCTACCATAGCTACATCATCTGACGATCAATTCAGTGATGTCGTACATTATGTACTAGGGGCATTGGAACCAGATCTTTCCTTCATGACCCCTTATGAGTTGTGATCAAAGGTCGCCATGAGGATAGTTCTTTTACTGTGTCAACCTCATTAAAAAATGAAACAACTCCCTTTCCAAATTGAGTCTTTGATTACGATCTCGTAAAATCCAAGTCAAGTCTTTCAAAGATCTCAAAGGTAAACCTTCATTCCAACCACCACGTTGAATGCAATGAAGCTTGGGGGGCATGCACCTCGATTTGTGTCATTATGTTGGGGGCATGCGAACTTATAACAAGCATAGTTTTTCGTTTCAAGCTTGTGTAAACATGAAACTGAATCTGAGCATATGTTGTCGTATGGTTCAAGCTCATTAAAAAATAAACTACGCCATGAGCAATGTTACCGCAAGGTTCAAGCTCGTTAAAAAATAAACCTGCCATGAGCAGTTTTATGCGAAGTTCAAGCTCGTTAAAAAATAAACCTAGTAATGAGCATATGTTCCACCAGAGTTTAAGCTCATTAAAAAATGAACCAATCCTCGGTAAATAACCATTGTGAATGCATTATCATCAGCTTTTGAGCCCTGGTCATGTTCTTACCATCACCTCCACTCTGTTTTAGCCGATCATTCACCTCCATTTGATTGTTTACCCCTTTTGAGGAACAGTTACGAAGAGTGATCCTGTTAGCCATCCTTGTGACACTGCCGTGATTGGAAAATTCTAAACCTTACATGGATTCAGCTGCTACCTAAAATTATCACTCGTTCCTCGAAAAACGAGTCTCCTTTAAGCTCTTTTCGTCTGACTCGTAAAATATGAAAATATTGTCGAGTAGTTTGCCTCTCCAGCTCTTTAAAGCTACCGGGAGTGCTATCCCTCTAGATTTTAATCTTTTTGGACCTGAGGGATTATTACACAAAAAGATCGAGCACTTGTTTTGTTCGACTTGTTAAAATTACCCATCCCTTTCATGTTATTTTATACTTTTTTAGACTTAAGGGATTATATGACGAAAAAGGATTATTGGAGTTTCCTTACGTCCCTTTCAGGCTCTCTAAAATTGAAAAGGACTGAGTTATCTTTGTCGTTAAACTCGTTAAAACCAAATAGTGACAAACTTGTCCATATAAACAAGAACGAGTTTCACTGTCACTAGGCTCGTTAAAACATAGCGACGGGTTTTCTCGAAGGGAAAATTATAGAACAAGCATATGTTATCCTCCTCAAGCTTGATAAAAATAAAGAGGTACTAGTCAGCAATGACCGGGGAAAACTTGGGAAGAAAACTTGAAGAAACTTTATTAGTAGCAAGTCGCTCTTGAACATGACACTTTCACTCCACATCCGAGTCAGGTTGGGTTATTCCGTTCACCGGTCATATCACCATTGGTCCATCGCACCATCCATATTTGGGGTTAACGCTACCAATCCATGTCAGTGTCACCGGTATGTTCAAGAGAAGTCGCTCAAAGAATTCACCTGTGTCTCATCCGCTGCAATACATTCACGCTCCATTCTTTCATGACTGCCACCCTGAACCCTGTATCATCAGATAGTTTTCATCTCCAAAATCATTTACTCCGTTCCGTGTCGTAAATGTGGGATTCATTAAGGCCCTCCTACGACGGTTGCTTCTTGTCGACATCAACTCATTATCCAAGAAGTCAACTTAGGAACAACAGTTTTAGTACTTTGAATCTTGCATGCCTCAATGGCAAGTTTCTCACTTCCGGCGACAGGTTTACATCAATGGCCTTTGACCGAAAGATTTTGCGTGGTGTTCGACACCAAGTCCCCTTTTCACACCACGTGAATTGTACTGTAGTACCTTGAGGTTCATCATCATTATCGGTGATTCCTCTCGTGCCTGTTAACAGCTTACATCAGTGGTTGGTAATTAGGTGATGTCTTTCCATGTTCGACTCCAAAACATCTTTCACTTGGATCGACTTGTACTCTGAGTGTAGATTGGACGAGTTTGAAGACCCCGGATCTAGTTTCATCCATTCGGGCTACGATATATTCAAGAAAATAAAGACATCAAATGTACATCATTGCTGCACAGATGATCATCCAAATCAAAGGATGATGGCTCTATCAGAATCATCAGTCTGCCACACAGACGGTTGTCTGTCTTATGTACATGAAAATGAATTTATAAAACTGAGCATGGGAATGCCCGCCTCAGCTAGATCAGGAAAAATATTATGAAGATAATGTATTGTATTGTATCTTATTACAGGTCACTTTCCAGCTCGAGAAAACTTCGGATCCTCATGATAAAGCATTTCACCCGACATCAAAAGATTAACGACCTCATGCTTTAGGGGGCAACTGTTATAGACATTTTTTGGCACTGCAACCCAAACCATACATGTCCATAAACCAAGGGCTCCTAAGTCCCTAAAAGTGTTGCTTCACACCCTAAAGGAGCAAGGTCAACTGATTACATCATCTCCCAAAAGTTCTCCACAGAAAACTGCTCAGAACTAGTCAAAGTTGGACCATACAGACTACCCAGTGCAGAGGGTGCGATGAATCTCACCTGCCTAGTGTAGAGGGTACGATGCATACTAGAAAGCCCTTCTGTAGGATGAAATGGGCGAGAGTAGACAAATGGCAGAGACAGTTTGCAAGGTGGATCATCATGGAATCTTCTAGAAACTTCTCCTGTGACACTTTCCTCTCTGAATTCGCCCAAGTATGAGTAAGAGATCATCAATCTCCAAGTGGAATAAAGAACTATCAAAGAGAGGACACTAATCAAAATCCCAGAAGCTGACTCACCCCCCTGTAATCATCTATATATGGATCCCTCATCCCAGAGATCTAGAGGCTGGAATTTTGTATCTTGTAAGGAAGTATTGTTGTTTTCTTAGTTGAATATCATAGTGTTGGGTGATCTAAGCTTTTCATGAGGTGAAGAGGGGCTTTCATGCTTGGAGGATGACACTGGGTCAGAATAATTGGTAGTAATCCTCTTTGATATTATTGATATTAATAAAGCTATTCAAGTTTTCCTCCACATTCTTGTATGTTTGATGATATATGCATTTGTGTGGTCAATATGTTTTTGGTCCTATATTGTTTATGATTTTAGATCTCTATTCTTCGATAGCATTATGCTGCTTTGATTCCACAGTTGCTCTTTCAAGCTGGGTAGACAAAGGAAAAGCGGCAAGGATCTGTCAGAAGGGAGAGGAACCAAGCAAGGAACCAAGTGCAAGACTAAGGTTGGTGTCCTTTGTTCCCCTCTTATCTACCTCTCATAAAGGAAAGCGAAAGCAGTTTTAGTTTGTTTCTTTCTAAGATAGCTACCAGTCTTAGTGGGACTAGCAACTCCGAGTCTAAGATTTCCTGATAACAATGAAACATAATGGTCAATTTGTAGAACAAGATTCCTCACAGGATTCTTGGCATGAGCACACCAAAGGAATCTTTTTTAGGGAAGAATCCAGATGTGTCACACTTTGGGATCTTTGGATCATCAGTTTACTATCATGTTTATAAGGAATCAAGGAAAAAGCTAGATCCAACTACATAGTTGATCATATTTATGGGGTACACAAAAACACCTCACAACTATCATGTGTACTTTCCATCCCACAGGATGAAAATGGTCAGAAGGGATGTGAAATTTGATGTCGAGAAGGCACCGAGGTGTTCTCTTGAGAGGGATCTTCAATTGAAGCATGATTTGGAGATTTTGGCTCCAAAGGAAGAACCTTAAAAAGTTGTGGAGCAACCACAAGTAGAGGAACATTTAGTGGAGACATCCACTCAAGCAAAGACATCCAGAGAAGGAAGGAAGTGAACCAAGGAAGTTGATAGATTATTGCATGATGCTAGAGAGAATGTGGGAGCACCCAGACAGAGAAGGTCACTGGATCGATACACTGTCTACATGGCTTTGATGAGTGAGCTTATAGATATTGGGCCATCCTCATTCGAGGAAGATATAGATCAAACAGTATGGGTTGATGTTATGGTAGAGGAATATGATTCCATTGTCAGAAACAATGTTTGGGAAGTTGTCCCAAGAACATCACACATATTAGTGGTTGGTTCGAGATGGATTTACAAGGTAAAGAAGGAAGTAGATGGAAGCATAGAGAAACAAAGGCCAAATTTGTGGCCAATGGGTTCTTTCAGGTTGAGGGAATTGACTATGAGGAAACCTTTTCTCCAGTAACAAGGTAGTCATCCATCAGGTCAATTCTAGCATTATTAGCATAGATGGGGTGGAAGATCCACCAGATGGATGTGAAAAGAAAATTCATCAATGGATTTATTGAGGAGGAGGTGTATATTGAGTAACTAGAGGTGTTTGAGACCTTTGACAGGGAGCCTCATGTGTGCAGACTCAAGAGAGTATTGTATGGACTCAAGAAAAAATCCTGTGCTTGGTACACTAGGATCGAAAACTATTTCATCAAGTTGGGCTTCACCAAAAGTGAAGCAGATGCAAACCTTTAATTATGGTTATAGGTAAATTATTGATTATTGTGTTGTATGTCAATGATTTAATTTTAGTTGGTGATGAGAAGTTGATCAATTATTATAAAGAGGATTTTGCAAGAGAATTCGAGATGAAGGACATGGGACTCATGCATTAATTTCTTGGTTTGGAAGTATGGAAAGGATATAGGGAACTACTTGTCTCTCAAGGGAAGTATGCTTATGAGATACTGAAGAAGTTCCACATGGAGAATATCAAACCCATGGAGACTCCTCTACATGGAAACTGGAGGAAAGATGATGTTACTTCAAGTGAAGTAGTGGAGGTTACCGTTTACAAGAATCTTGTGGGTTCACTTATGTTCTTAGTGAAAACACAACTAGACATGTGTTATGCAGTTAACCAACTTAGTCAAGCAATGGTTAAGACAACCAAATTGTATTGGAAGGAAGAAAAGAATGTGATGACATACCTTAGAGGCACTACTATGTTTGTTATTTGGTATATACAGATAGAGGGAGTGAAGCTGCAAGGCTTCATAGATGCAGATTGGGTGTGGATTCCATCAGATAGGAAGAGCACATAAGGAGGAATTTTCAGTGTTAGGTCAACAATGATTTCTTGGTACAGCAGGAAGCAACGACTTGTGGCACTTGGCTCAGTAGAAGCATAATACATGGCTACAAGTCAAGAAATATGAGAGGAAATCTAGATGACAAAGATTCTTGTTGGGTTATTTGGTCAGAGGATGGATCCTACAATGATTTACTGTGATAATCATAGTTGTATCAAACTCTACGAGAATCATGTATTCCATGATCTATGAAAGCATATTGACATCTGGTATCACCCTCTACAAGATTGTGTGCAGAGGCAGATCATGTTGTTGGAATATATTCTTACAGAGGAACAAGATGAAAATTTTTTGACAAAGGATTTTTCAAGAGGAAAATTCGAGCTCCATAGAGACAGGATTGGGGTATCCGATAATCCCTTTCTTGTTGAGAGGAAGTGTTGAAAATGCAATATGAAAATCTAGTTTTGAATTTTCCTTGGTCAAGCTAGATTAAAATTCGAATTTCTATTTCAGAAGAATACTTGGAGGTAGTTAACTGAGGTGACACGGCTCTTGTCACTCAGTTGACTTAGTTAATTTGAGTTGGAGACACTTGAGTTGAGTTCTACATGATTGATTGCTAATTTGTAGCAATCAACTATTTCAATGAATTTAAGTTATTGTAAATTTAACTAGTTCTAATTGTTAGAAGAATTAGTGGAGGTCAGGTTGTGGATGTGAAACTTCAACTGCACTGAGTGATCAACCAGTTAACTGAACAATCAACCCAAAATAATTGTTGCATGCAGAGAATTCAAGTTACCTAGTTGAGATAGAGATTTCAAGGAAGTGTACTATCAGTTGTAGCATATTCCCATGTGTACAGGTGGCGCATGCAATCAGAGATTGACCTAAAGCTATTGAACAATTCCTTGGTGTGAAATTCCTAAAAAATAGTTGCAATTTCCCAAGGGAAAAACACAAGGAAATAGGAGTTGGGTAGGCTTGGAATTGGCTAAGTGTTGGGACAGGTTCAGTTAGTCATGCAGAGGGATATACTATACACTTGCAGAGGTTTCTCAGGCTTGAGAAAGCATTGTATTTCTTCTCTATTCTTTGATTAATGCAATACAGATAATAAGGGGTTTTGAGTAGTTTATTTCGCCTAGATAAATCTCGTTGTGTGTGTGTTATATCTTTGTGCATGTTTATGATATGTGTTCTTGATCATGAATTGTTTTCCCTAGATGAGTAAAGTAGCTTCAAGTATTGTGATTTAGTAAATTTCATGACTAATATTGAATCTACACATTAATTTTTACATTTCAAAAACTGAGTGAGGTTGTCTCAGGAAAGTTCCCAAAGGCCTAGAAATCCCCAGACTACTATATGGTGGGATATGTGATAGAGCTTGAGGGTGGAGATGGCAAAATTCTTCACAACTTAGGTGGAGATATCTGGAGGCATTCATGCTTGTATATGCCTAATGATCCGTGGACTGGTATATGGTGGGATTGCGGTAAAGCTTGGTAGTGTATGTTTCTTGTTTGGGCCTAGGAATCCCTTGGCAGGATATACGGTAAATCCTGGTTGTATAGGTGATTGATTCAGGCCTAGAAATCCTTGATTGGCTTTGGTAGAATATGCGATAAAGCCTAAGAAGAATGGTCAGTTTTGATGTGAGTCCTACATTCATGCTTGGAATATGGTACATGGGTGATTGGCTAAAAGAATGATTTGGTTCAGACCAATCTATGGTCTGGTGGTATGTGGAAGTCCCTGATTTGGTTGGATTTTTCATATGTTAATAAGAGTTATTTTCCCCTTGTATTTCATGTGTAAATGTACTTGCTATTATGTGGTTTTGATGGTTACTCTATTATTGTAGTTTATATGGTTATATGTTGGTCATAAGCATGATTTTATGACAAACTTGAGTAATGGCTCTCACCATGTTTTGTTTAGTAAATGAAATGTTAATGAATGTATGACTTAATAGATGATAATTCAACTAGTGTGAGAGGGAATCAGATCTTCTTGACGAATCTCAGATAAGTATGAGGCCCCTATGTTCAAATGTGTTTCATGTGACGTGTTTGACGAAATGTCTGTCATGGCTAGGATGGGTTAGGCTAGGTCCTTGTTGAAGTTTTTCATTAGAGACCTTTTCTTCTTGTTATTTATCACTTCTAAGTGTTTCATTAACTTATGGGCATAGGCCTAGGTCATAGCCCTGAAAAAGTGGCTTAAATCCTATGGTCACTGGCACATAATTATTCGAAAAATACTGTAGTCATTGGGAAGCAAGCCTGTGGGAGTGAATGAAGGGTTTCAATCACATGGAGGCCTTATCATGGGAGCGACTAGGGGTCTAGTTTAGTAAAATGCTAAGTTAACTCAGGGGTTGGGCACCTAGACTGCTTGGTTAGTTCCTGGAGGTCTTGTAGCTCTTGAGGAAGTTCAGTTTGGTTTCGGTTCATCAATTTCACTTCCCTAAGGTGATATAAGGAGTCAAATCATATCATAGTAACTCTTCATCACATATTTACCTAAGTGGACTGGTAATCTTGGGTAAGTGTGGGAAGAGGGTGTTACATACACAATGGTTAGGGAGCCATGTTAGTAAACATGAATTGGTTGAGAGGAAGTTGGAAAATTCAACAAAACTAGTTAAATAGATGAGGTCAAGTTTCCAAACTATCGTAGACCCCTAGAGAAATCATTAGTTGGTACTACTTTTTCTTTATAGGGATTCCAATTTTTTTTTCACTGGCGTGTAAATCATAACTTTATCACATTTGGTTTCTTGGAGGAAAACCCCAGTGAGATTCTCTTGGTCTATTATTTTCTTTAGCATACAATGTTTTCATGGTGCTTCGAGACATCTTATATTCAATGAAAGTACTTTCATTTTACATTTTGGGTTGGGATGAAAACTACTTTTCCATCAGGGCAATGGATTTCCCTGAGTCCACCAATAATGCGCTTACTTTCTCTAGCGTTTGTTTTGTAGATTTGTGGCTTCTTTTATTTTATGTAGCATTTATCTTTTTGAATCTTGAGAAAGGCCCTTATTCCTATCATGTTAGATTTACTGGGGCTTGAGATAGATTTACTTGTGTTTGATTTATTCCCTAGTATCTTCTTTTGTCTCTATTGCAATTGTGACATTTGGAAGTCGACTAGACTAGTTTCCCCTTTTTTACAATGAGGGTTGGGATATCAATCTCCACTAATGCAGTATCCATCTCTACATGTTGGAGTTCTTCCTGAGAGTGTTGAAGATCTTCCTCTTCTATCTACATTTCCTATTTGCTTAGAATGTTATTTGTGTATCCTAGAGGGAGAGATCTTTTGATTTATTCTTTACATTTAGATTCATCTTTAACTAGGATATCAAGGTTGGGTTTTTTTTAGCATTGCTTGACGTTTCTCCATTTTGGTTAGGACCTCTCTCTTCACTTGAAAGTTCCTCGAAATTATTCTTGGTACAAGGGCTATGTTTGGAGGGGCTTGTATTGGGAGGATTCTTGGGTATTTTCTTTTGTTATGAACCTTTGTGAAACCCTTTGTATTCAGTACTTCCCTACCCTCATCATTTTTTCTTGCGGCATTCAAAGGAAAATTTCAAAATAAATGTCAATGCACATGACATTTCCTGCGATGGAAAGGGATGTGTTCATAGTCTAAGGATTGGATCCATTGATCTAGATTGGATCATTATATTGCTTTTCATCCATCTCGATGCATTTGGAGTGGAAAAATTGGAGGAATCAACTTACGTGACCTTTTTTTATAGGTGGGACCCATTTTGGCAAATGGGGTCTAAAACCTTCAGGGAGCGTTTTTGAGGCATCATACGATGTTTTTTTTTGGGAGGGGAGGGGGTGGAGAGGGTAAAAATTTGCCTCTTTGGCGCAAAGCCATTTCATGTTATTCTACACATATATATCTTTCCAACGACACAAAAAGTGCATCAATCGGAGCTCGTATGCAAAAATTATGCCACTGAGAAGTTGAATAGTTAACCAATTCCCATTGAAATCTAAATGATGGACAACCACCTTGCAGTTCCATCCCTGAAGGAGTGCTCCTCAACCCACGACAAAGAGCTTGTCACCATGTTAAGAGGACACAAAAACTATAGCAATAAAAAAATTCTTTATAATAATTAAAGTTATTTAAATATCTAGTATTAATCACATTACCCAACTAATTAATATAATATATATATATATATACATAATTTTTACAATTTTACACGTAACATATCTATCCAAACCACTATAAATTGGCCTGGTTATTCTTAAGGCAATTACTATCAACCCGGTGGTCCATGTGCCCCCACGGTGTCTTTTATTTCTCGGAACTTCGGTGGGATGCCCATAAGTCCTCCGCTTCTTCAGCATGCCTCCGTCTTTGACCAAGTCATGGGTTTGTTGACTACAACTCATAGCCTTGCCCTCCTATATAAACCACCGCTTCTCCCACCTACCAATATCTGCCTCTATACCGCATCTCATTATCCACCTGGGTGTCGAATCCCGACCATGCAAAAATGTCCGCCGACTCTGACGAACTGGGCGCAGGATGGTATTTCACCAGATACCAAATCGACAGATCTAGCCCTTCCAGAATCGATGGAATCGACGCAGAGAAAGAGAATCGCCTCAGGCAATCGTACTGCTCTTTCATCAAACGCCTGGGCATGAATTTAAGGCTGCCCCAGGTGACCATTGCAACAGCTACCATACTCTGCCACCGATTCTATCTCCGCCAGTCTCACGGCCGCAACGACAGATACACAATCGCAACCAGCTGCCTGCTCCTCGCCAACAAACTCACGGCGGCGCAGCGAAAATTAATGGATGTTCTGACTGTGCTTTCCTACGAAGTCATCAATGAAAACGCAGACTCGGCCACTGCTAAACTCATAGAAGATCCCAAATTTTTGCACCAGAGGCAACAATTACTATTGAAGGCCGAGCATTTTGTTCTCCGTACGCTTAACTTCGATCTCGAGATCGAAAACCCTTACAAACCCCTCGTCTCTGCCCTCAAAAAGTTCAATGCTGAAGAATGGCATTCTCAGTTTGCACAGGTTTCCTGGAACTTTGTGAATGATGCATTGATGACAACGGTGTGTCTCCAGTTCGAACCCCGCCGAGTCGCTGCTGCGGCTTTCTATCTGGCAGCCAGGTGTCTCCGAGTCAAGTTGCCATCGGATACAGACAACCCATGGTGGCTGGAGTTCGATATATCTATTCCTCAACTTGGAGATATCTGCAGTCAACTGCTCGAGTTTTATGGAACGAGAAGTTTGTACACTCCAAGTCCATCGCCAAATGCTCTTCGGAGCTGGAGTAGCTCTCCTGCTGGTAATATTAATGCCGACTATACACCCACAAGTACAAGTACGATTACAAGCTTCTCCGTTGGTTCCAGGCAGGAATAATGACAGGGATTGAAGGGCTTTGTTTCAATTTTCATCAATTATTTCCAAACACGGATGATCTAAGTTTCAATAATAGGAATTGGAAAAGATCAAATTTGTTCAATATTGTCTGCATATTGATACTGAACCAAACTTCAGTTTACTGATAATGTTTATTATTAAAATATAATCAAATGGTCTCATTCATGGTTTATGATTATTCTGATTATTGGATGGTTAACAGTTTACTTCTGATTATTTTATGGCTAACTTTTTATTTTCTGATTATTTTATGGCTAACTTTTTATTTTTTTGATTATCTGATAGTTAAGTTAACCTTTTTTTTCCAAGTTAAAAAAATGGTTTGAGTATAAATTAAATGGTTAAATAGTTTTAAAATATTAAGTTTTAATAAGTTTTAAAATATGGTTATGTTAAGTATATTTTTAAATTTTTAATTTGTAAATAAGTTTTGTTATAATATTATGGTCTAATATTTATGACTTGTTAATATCCCATGTTACAATATCATGGTCCAATATTATGATTTTCTAATACCACATGCTTAAAAAACTATAACTCATTCGTATGATACATGTCTCTTATGATTTTTTTTAATTAATCAATTTAGTTAAAACTGAAAAAAAAACATAACTACTTGATGTTGATGAAAACTTCCTATAAACTGTTTGTTCTGGTCTTTTAATTAATCAATTTAAATAAAACTAAAACATCAACATAACTATTTAATGTTATAAAAACTTCTTGTAAATTGTGTATTGAAAAGTTTTCTTAACATCACATTCTTAATTGTAAAAATATTCATGGTAGAAAACATAATTGCTATTTCAAAAAATTTCATTATTTAAATTAAATTTAATATTATTAATTGCTATTTCAAAAAATTTCATTATTTAAATTAAATTTAATATTATTAATAAACTAAAGACTAGTTTCTTTAAATTGGAACTTTGTCTCTGAGGTTTTTAAGCGATTATAAAAACTACATCACTATTATTAAAAAACACGATTGAATCAAAGTTACTTTAATGCATTAAAAAATAGTTTTATAAAAAGCAAAATAGTTTAATTTTGTTTATTTATTCAATTTTTTTCTAATTATTATTAGTATTATATCATTCGTCTTTCCATATAAATTAAATAAGTAAATATGAATAAACATCAAAACACTTATTGCTCTTAAAAACATTTTAGATAGAAAATATATTATAATGTCATATTATCTAAACATTTTGACTTATCAAATTACATAAAAATTAAAATTAAAATAAAATTATATATATATATATATAGAGAGATTACTATTAATCTTTCTTTTCCCCCAAATTTTCTTAATTTATTTTATATTTTCTTAATCTAATTCTAATTTACTCTATTTTTATACTTCTTTAACTTAGTAACGTTACTTTAATTAGGAGTTGTCTTTAGTGTGACTTTTTGGATGACTGGTTTTTTTGAGAAATTAAATCGGAAAAAACCCACTGGAAAAGCTTCCGAAATTTGGCAGAAATGTTTGTGGTGAAATCTTGATTTGTGTTATTTAAATTGGTTTTTTTTTTGTAAATTAAACAGGAAAAACCCACAGGAAAAGCTTCCAAAAGTCTCACTAAAGACAACCCGATTAATATAAAATATTAACCCTTCTCTCTTTAATACCAACTTGACCATTAATATATATAACCAACCTAGATCCATCTTAACTTCCCATCTAGGCTAGTTTTATTATTAATTATAATTATTTATTTTATTTTTAGTTTTATGTAATTTGACCAAGTCAAAATGTTTTATTGATAATTATCATTTTTTTTGACTTGATCAAAATGTTTGCTGGACATTACAACATCTCTACATATTAGGTTATAAATTACTTTTAACCTTTTATTATTTTTTAATTGAGCCCACATGGAAATGTTTACAAACATTTACACGACTACAACATACTCCATAACTTTTTGCATTTATATTTAATTTAAAAAATATTATAAATTAAAATTAAAATAAAATATTTATAAAATATTTTGTTTTGAAATGAGTTATGGTTTTTGGAAGTGATATTGACAAGCCATGCTATTGACCCATGATATTGTAACAAAGCCTATTTACAAATTGACGATATCCATGGTAAAATGGGGTGAATATCCATGGTTAAGAATCTTGTTATATTGTACGTTTATGGTAAATATTAAGTTTTAATTTAAAAAAATGTTATAAAATAAAATAAATTAAAATATTTATAGTTTATTTTATTTTATTTTGAAATGAATTATGGATTTTGTGTATGTGGTATTAATGAGTCATAGTATTAGCCCATGGTATTGTAAGAAAACTTATTTAGAAGTTAACAGTATCCATGATAAAATGGGGTGAATATTCATAGTTAGGAATTTGTTATATTGTAAATATTAATTTTTTATGTGCTCATTAATTAAATTTAAATATGGTTACAATTCTATATTCTATATGGTTATTGTCACATACCCAAACCCATATAATAAATATCTATATATATATATATATATATATATATATATATATAAATTTACGATAAGGTTACAACACCATTATCGTTATAGTTCTTGGTTAGCATGGACCGATAGGGTCATGTATTATATTCACGGGCTGATAGTATTTGTATATGTTATATTTGTTAGACCTAAGTATCGCCCCACTCCATATGTGAAACACATCGTATAACCTAAGTGCTGCAGCATTTGGCATCCTGAGACAACTCTGACTGTCAGCACCGCTGACACCATCCGCAGTGGACATATGAACGCGGCAATAAATTCCACCGGCTTGTTCACGTGAAGGGGTGTGGTTCGGGGTTAGAGAATTACCGCTTGTTTTTTTGCCGCCTCAATCGACGGTAAGGATGTTCCAGAATGGATCTGAGGGTGGAGATGCCCCCTCGACATCACTTCTGGAGGTTGATGCTATATAAACCTTCCTCTTCTCGACTCTTCGAGTTTTCCGGCATAACTCGGCGACTCTGCTGTTCTCCGCTCCACCCCGCCACAGTCAGTGGATTGATTGACGACTTTGCGCCGAGCGAACACCTACCCTCTCCGCCCAGCGCGCATCCTCATCGCCGAGCGTCCGTCCTGTGTTTTATAAACATCCGAAACGACTTCTGGGTAAGTGTTGCAGTCGTTAACATATGAGTTTTGTTCTATTAAGTTTATTTTGTTTCGGTTCTCTTGGTTTTCCCTTAGGAAATCAGGACTAACGATTATCCTCTGCCGTTTAATGCATAAATGCAGATGTCCGCCTCTGAGATTGATTCAGGCAAGGAGGTCCTCTTCAAGGCTATGGAATGCCTACGATTCAACAGGTGCGACCCTTCAGCTTTCTGTTTGTTGTATGTATTTTAATCCGGGTTAAAAATTTCCCTTTGTTTTTGTTCTTCTATCCGTCGGCAGAGGGTTACCCCTGCGCCTGACCGAAGCCCCAACCTTACTCTTCCATGGTTGGATGCAGATGGCGACGGGAGGTTATTCATTGACCTGTTCCAATTCTTCTTGGTTTCGTGATATGGGTTCTAGAGAAACCCTAACGCTTCCAACGGTTCTGGGTTGGAAAGCTTTCAGTTTATGAGAGCTGTAGTTCAATCTTTGAATTGTTGTAGTTTTAAAACTGTGTATTGCATATGAATCTTGAGTTAAATTTCAAACGCGACTCTTCTGGTTACAGATGTTGGGTTCTAGACCCATTTGCTTCTGGAAACTGGACTGTTACAGCCTTGCGGCCGTATCTATTTTGACTTAAAACTCTGTATTTATATTTTCATATCAGTTGCGAGTCTCTTTCTTTGTTTTAAAAGAATTTGTATGGGATTCTGTCACTCGAATACTGCCCAGATTCGCAATATAGATCACTGTTCGGGAAATGTATTGATTATTCTTCTGGTGTTTGGTAGAGATTTACCTATGTTTGTATACGCTTGTTCAGCAAGTCTTTTATTACATGTTTATGAGTAATTACGCATGCATCACGGTAAAATAGCGATTTCGGTCGTTTCGACCCTATGCCTTCTGTATGTAAGTGAATGATTGATCATATATGTTTATACCAGCGAGTCTGGATGTTTAATCGGTTTCCTAACTCGTTATATATATATCACTGTAACTCGTTATATATACATCACTGTAACTCGTTATATATATATCACTGTTTTTTAAAAGAGATAGTTCTTTGTGTAACAGTTTAGTTGCTGCTCGGTCTTCTTTTAAATTTACTTAAATGATAACCTCAATAAAGCTTCGATTCCTGCTCCTTGAGTTTTCGGTTTTCCGGGTGTGCGGTCATATTTCAGGTATACACCACCCATTTGGGTACTCACCATGCACAAAATGATTGCGGTGCTCATTCTATACCGCAGGAGCTTACCCGGCTCTGAGGGTTATGTTTTATTCTTCTTTCTTGACTTACCTTATTTCCTGAGTTCGGTACAAATCTCGGGAAGATACTATTTTCGTGTATTAAGTTTTGGGTTATTGTTATTGTCCTTCCACACTGTTGATCTACTATTGATAGCTTTCCTTAATGTTGACAAGACCTTTTTTTAAAAACTACCCATGAAAACAGTTTTCAACCATCCTGTTCACAGTTGGGGTTTTAATCTTATCTTTGTTTCTGAGTGCGTTGACAATGAGGCAGTAACCTCTACCGCCAGGTTTCTGTCCCGCATTGTTCTTATCTCCTTCCCCTGTTCCGGGTACAAGTACTACAGTTTATCGTACCCAAGTCACAATCGTTTGCAGACCTCCTAGTGCAGCAATAGGTAGTAACATTTGTATTTTCAAGGAAACAATATCTTATATAACACACAGATAACTTTCAGATGCTTTAAGGTTTAGTTTACTTACCTGGTCACCGCCAGTACTTTAATCCCTTAGTAAATCACCTGCAAATTCTATGCATAGCTTGTTTAACCGCCCATCCATGAGACTTGTCCTCCAGGACCAGAGTCTCCCCCCAAGCTTCCTCTTGCCGGATCACTATCCTCAGCAAGGTTGCACTTCGTGCTCGACTATCTGATCCTTACCAGACTTAGTCTTTTCGTGTTTTCTTTTCCTCTTTTCTCTCTCTGCCTGTCTCTACAGCCCAGAGTTTTGCCAACCCCCTTCCCTTTTCCCTGGAGACCCTTTTCCAGTTAGGGAAGGTGGTTATTTGCAGTTTTGATAACTGACTTTCTTTTCCAATTCCCTCCCGGGAGTTGCCAACACTATCATAAGTATTTCTTTATTGGAATAATTATTCTTTTAGTGCACATATAAAATAGCAAGAAATACTACTAAGGTTTTTTTTAAAACAAACAGTCTTCCATTGTTATCTTAATTCTGTCTTTTACCACAGTAAGATTTAAATATTTACACTTTTCCCGGGGTCATCACATCTCCCCCGCCTGAGATTGGACATCGTCTCGATGTTTGATGTTCTCGAACAACCCCGGATAAGCTTGCTTAAGAAGTTCCTCATCTTCCCAAGTGGCCTCGTCAGGCCTATAGTGCTGCCACTGCACTTTAACTTGGGTAATAACTCGCTTCCGCAGCTGTACTTCTCTCCGGTCGAGAATGCTCAGCGGCTCGACCAGGACCTCTCCTTCCGGTTCGACCTGCAACCATCAACAGTACCAGTCATTTATCTCCAAAACACATTTCCAATTAGTTAAACTGAAATCAGTTCTTACCCGTATATCTTGCCATTTGATCACATGCTTAGGGTCGTAAATGTATTTTTTAAGCATGGAAACATGGAAGACATTATGGATTCTAATGTGGCTTGGCAGGGTGAGCTGGTAGGCTATCGGCCCAACTCTTGCCAAGACCTGGAAAGGTAAAAAATAACGGGGTGCAAGTTTGGCGCAACCGCTCCATTGCAGGGTACTTTTCCTGGCTTGAATTCTTACGTAAACATGGTCACCGACCTGGTACTCTTTGAACCTTCTTTTCCAATCTGCAAAGCTCTTTTGGCGGTCTTGGGCAGCCTTTAAATTAGTCCGCACCCTTTTTACCATGTCCTCCATTTCTTTGAGCATTTCTGGCCCCAATCTCAATTTGTCCTCAGGCCCACTCCAACTTGAGGGTGTACGGCATTTCCGTCCGTACAAGACCTCAAAGGGAGTCATTTTCAATGATGTGTGATATCCGTTGTTATAAGCGAATTCAACCAAATGTAAATATTCTTCCCATTGAGTCGGTTTCTGCATCACGCATGCTCTTAACATGTCTTCCACTACTTGGTTCACTCGTTCAGTCTGCCCATCGGTCTGGGGATGATAGGCTGTACTGAAATTCAGCTGTGTACCCAGTTCGGTAAATAATGCTTTCCAGAAGGTTGATGTGAATTTTACATCTCGATCGGATATTATTGTCTTCGGAAGCCCATGCAGTTTGAACACATTCTGCATAAAAATGTGTGCAATTTGCACAGCTCTATAGGTAGATTGCACTGGTATAAAGTGCGCTGCCTTACTTAATTTGTCTACTACGACCATGATAGAATCATTGTGCTTCTTTGTCCTAGGCAGCCCGGTTATGAAATCCATGGATATGATTTCCCATTTCCATTCTGGAATGGGCAAAGGTTGTAATAACCCTGCCGGATGTAGATGTTCTGCTTTGATCTGCTGACACTCCAAACACCGCGCTAAATATTCAGCTACATTCTTTTTCATTCCAGGCCAATAGTATTCTTTCCGAAGTGCAGTAAGCATCTTCTGGTATCCGGGATGACCTGCGTAGTGGCTGATATGAAACTCGTCCAAAACCAGATTTTTAAGACTGTCTTTATTAGGTACATACAACCTCTTTTTATAGAGCAGCATCCCATCCTCATCTATCTCATACCCCTGCTGATTTTCTTCGTCGGAAAGTTGTAACTGCTGTTTTATTTGCTGATATTCGGCATCTTGATCTGCGACTGTTTTTATCATTTCTTGCAAGGGATTCTTCCATTTCTTGGACGAAATTTCATATAAACATTGCACCTTCCGACTCAGTGCGTCAGCCACACGGTTTTCCCTTCCTTTCAAATGCTTAATATCAAAGTCAAATCCACTTAAGAAATCTGCCCAACGGGCTTGCCTTGAATTCAGGGTGGGCTGACTGAAATAATTTGTCAAACTGTGATGATCTGTTAACAACAGAAATTTTCTTCCCAGAAGATAATGCCGCCACATTTTTAGTGCATGTATGACGGCTGCTAATTCTAAGTCGTAGGCAGAATATTTCTGCTCGTGCTCCTTTAGCTTTCTTGATTCATAGGCAATCACTTTCCCTTCTTGCATTAACACACCACCCACGCCTTCTCGGCTTGCATCGGTACATACCACGTAATCCTTATTAGGATCTGCTATACTCAAAATGGGAGCAGAGGTGAGAAAACGCTTAAGTTGCTCAAAGCTTTGCTGACATTCTGAAGTCCATTTGAAAGCCCTTCCTTTCTTTTGCAAGGAGGTAATAGGATATGCTACTCTTGAGAAGCCCTCCACAAATCTTCTATAATAACCGGCCAATCCCATGAAAGACCTGATATCTGCCACATCCTTAGGTACGGGCCATTCCATTATGGTCCTTATTTTTTCAGGGTCTACTGCAATTCCTTCCTTTGTGATTACATGACCTAAATACTGTATCTCCTCTTTGAAGAAATCACACTTGCTGAATTTAGCATACAGTTGGTGCTCTCGAAGAGTTTGCAGTACCGACCTGAGATGTTCCTCGTGCTCCTCCTTAGTACGGGAGTAAATCAGAATATCATCGATAAATATCAGTACAAATTTATCCAGAAATTTATGGAATACACTATTCATTAAACACATGAAAGTGGCAGGTGCATTAGTCAGCCCGAAAGGTAGCACTACAAACTCGTAGTGCCCATATCGTGTTCTGAAAGCTGTTTTTGCGATGTCCTCCTCCTTAATTCTAATCTGATGGTAACCTGATCGCAAATCGATCTTAGAAAATACTGTGGCACCCTTGACTTGATCAAAAAGTTCATCAATCCGAGGTAGGGGATATTTGTTTTTGATCGTGAGCTTGTTTAGCTGTCGGTAATCTATACACATTCGAAGGGTTCCGTCTTTCTTCCTGACAAATAACACCGGGGCTCCCCATGGAGATACGCTGGGTCGGATATAATTTTTGTCTAGTAATTCCTGTAGTTGCATTTTTAATTCAGTCAACTCGGGTACACTCATTTTGTAAGGTGCCCGCGATACTGGTGCTGCCCCTGGAACCAACTCAATAGTGAAGTCTATATCCCTTTTTGGGGGTAGCCCAGGTATCTCTTCTGGAAATACATCTGCGAATTCTTTTATTATCGGAAGGTTGTCCAGCGTGACCGTTTTATCCTTGGAATCTGCATATCCTACCTGAATGGCATAAATCTGGCATCCT
Source organism: Pinus tabuliformis (assembly GCA_031772625.1). Classification (NCBI taxonomy): domain Eukaryota; kingdom Viridiplantae; phylum Streptophyta; class Pinopsida; order Pinales; family Pinaceae; genus Pinus; species Pinus tabuliformis. The sequence goes on along the minus strand of CM062818.1, from coordinate 1,253,419,059 downwards.
TTTCTGATACACTTAGCTAGCTGTGATGCAGTGATTGGCCGGACCTGCACTGGTCATTTTATCCCTTGCATCACTTGTTCCTTTCCAAGGTCATCTTTGTAGCAAATGGTTTTTGTCTTGCAGTTTACTAATGCCCAGTGCTTCTCCAGCCAGTCCATCCCAATCAGAACATCGTATGAGCCAAGTGGAAGCACATTTAGATCTGCTACCACTGGCTGTCCTGCTAATGTTAGAGGGCAGCTATTAATCTTTGCCAACACTCGTCTTTTAGCCCCTGTAGCTAGCTGTACCAGCCATGAATTCTTGAATTTTTCAGGCTGTAACTTACATTGTTCTACTATTTTTGGGCTAATATAACTTAAAGTAGCTCCTGGATCAATTAGAACAGCTATAGAAAGGTCTGAAATTTTACCTTCAAATTCCACCATGGTGGGCTGGTAGTCCGCCTAACGGTCGTCCAGGGATGCGTTAATCCTAGGCACACTGCGTCCCACATCACCAACAGTTGATGCCTCGTGAATCTGGGATATTTGATCGGTTCCCTTCCGTTGCGGGCAGTTTTTGACGTAGTGCGGTCCTCCACAACCCCAGCACTGTACTGGAGGTCTGGTTATTCCTTCGCTCTCCAGCTTGACAGGCTGTTCGCTCATTCTGGATTCGCCGGTTGTCTTGGACCTGAACGATCCTCTTTGTACAGTCCGGCTGATCTGCCCTTTACTTCCACCCTTAACTCCACCGCTGCGACTTCCTTTACTATTTCCAACAGTTTTACTACCCCTTTTTTCATTCCATTTCCTATTTGAAGCGTCCCCTTTCTGTTTGTTCTGCTGATAACAGATTCTGGCCTTGCGAATCGCTTCATCCATTGTCCTAGGATTGTCAAACTCAATCCTTTCTCGTATATACATGGGTAAACTACTAACAAATCTTTGCACCTTGGCTTTTTCTTCCTTAAGGTAGGGCACATAACGAAGCAGGGAGGTAAAACGATTAATAAACTCGTCCATAGTCTGCTGTCCCAACCGCAAATCGTGGAACTCCTTTGCATTTTCATCATAAAAGCGCTCGGTCAAATATCTTTCTTTGAAGTATTTCTGAAACTTTTCCCATGTGATGGTTCGTTCGCTTACCCCCTTGACGATTTTGACCTCTTCCCACCACAGGGTTGCTTTCCCTTGTAATTGAAAGATGGCCAATCGTGCCTTCAGGTTATGGTCGTATTCATACAGCTGGAAGTATTTGTTCATGTTAATTAGCCATGCTTTAGCCGCTTCCTCTTGTTCCCCATCAAAGTGTGGGGGCTTAATCTTCCGAAATTCTCCCTGTAACTCCACCCTTTGACGTTTTGAGGTCTGTTGTTCGGATGCATTATCAGATTGATCCTCTCTTTCTTCCGATTTTTCATGCTCTGCTTGGTAATGTTGCTCCTCCGTCATTCTCTGTTGTTCTGCATTGGAATTGGCTAATGGTGGGTTCTGCCTTTCAGACAGACTCTTTAAAATTCTTTCTTGCTCCATTGTCAATCGCGCATTATCCTCTCGCAACCGAGCCATCTCATTTTTCAGTTCCTGGACTGTTTCCAATATGGCTAAATTTGTGCTCCGTGTCTCTTCGCCAAGCTGTACCCACAGCTCTGGGTTATCCCTAGGATTTGTTGCAGGTTCCTGGCCTGCTATCATTCTGTGCGGAGCACTGCCAGCTCTCTGCATAATTACTGCCGCTTATCTAGCGCCTCGCTGTTGTTCTTTTTTTTTTTTGCCTAAAATAAAGTCAGTAAATATTCAACACTATTAGTTATTTGTACATCTTAGTACCCAAAAGGGAAAGAATGAAAAAAAAACAAATCGCTGTGTTTTCTTCCACAATTTAACATGTTAAGACTTGTCCCAGAGGTCACAGTATGAAAACCTCTGCTCTGATACCAATTTGTCACATACCCAAACCCATATAATAAATATATATATAAAAAAAAATTTTACGATAAGGTTACAACACCATTATCGTTATAGTTCTTGGTTAGCATGGACCGATAGGGTCATGTATTATATTCACGGGCTGATAGTATTTGTATATGTTATATTTGTTAGACCTAAGTATCGCCCCACTCCATATGTGAAACACATCGTATAACCTAAGTGCTGCAGCATTTGGCATCCCGAGACAACTCTGACTGTCAGCACCGCTGGCACCATCCGCAGTGGACATATGGACGCGGCAATAAATTCCGCCGGCCTGTTCACGTGAAGGGGTGTGGTTCGGGGTTAGAGAATTACCGCTTGTTTTTTTGCCGCCTCAATCGACGGTAGGGATGTTCCAGAATGGATCTGAGGGTGGAGATGCCCCCTCGACATCACTTCTGGAGGTTGATGCTATATAAACCTTCCTCTTCTCGACTCTTCGATTTTTCCGGCATAACTCAGCGACTCTGTTGTTCTCCGCTCCACCCCGCCACAGTCAATGGATTGATTGACGACTTTGCTCCGAGCGAACACCTACCCTCTCCGCCTAGCGCGCATCCTCATCGCCGAGCGTCCGTCCTGGGTTTTATAAACATCCGAAACGACGTTTGGGTAAGTGTTGCAGTCATTAACATATGAGTCTTGTTCTATTAAGTTTATTTTGTTTCGGTTCTCTTGGTTTTCCCTTAGGAAATCAGGACTAATGATTATCCTCTGCCGTTTAATGCATAAATGCAGATGTCCGCCTCTGAGATTGATTCAGGCAAGGAGGTCCTCTTCAAGGCTATGGAATGCCGACGATTCAACAGGTGCGACCCTTCAGCTTTCTGTTTGTTGTATGTATTTTAATCCGGGTTAAAAATTTCCCTTTGTTTTTGTTCTTCTATCTGTCGGCAGAGGGTTACCCCTGCGCCTGACCGAAGCCCCAACCTTACTCTTCCATGGTTGGACGCAGATGGCGACGGGAGGTTCTTCATTGACCTGTTCCAATTCTTCTTGGTTTCGTGATATGGGTTCTAGAGAAACCCTAACGCTTCCAATGGTTCTGGGTTGGAAAGCTTTCAGTTTATGAGAACTGTAGTTCAATCTTTGAATTGTTGTAGTTTTAAAACTGTGTATTGCATATGAATCTTGAGGTAAATTTCAAATGCGACTCTTCTAGTTACAGATGTTGGGTTCTAGACCCATTTGCTTCTGGAAACTGGACTGTTACAGCCTTGCGGCCGTATCTATTTTGACTTAAAACTCTGTATTTATATTTTCATATCAGTTGCGAGTCTCTTTCTTTGTTTTAAAAGAATTTGTATGGGATTCTGTCACTCGAATACTGCCCAGATTCGCAATATAGATCACTGTTCGGGAAATGTATTGATTATTCTTCTGGTGTTTGGTAGAGATTTACCTATGTTTGTATACGCTTGTTCAGCAAGTCTTTTATTACATTTTTATGAGTAATTACGCATGCATCACGGTAAAATAGCGATTTCGGTTGTTTCAACCCTATGCCTTCTGTATGCGAGTCTAGATGTTTAATCGGTTTCCTAACTTGTTATATATATATATATCACTGTAACTCGTTATATATACATCACTGTAACTCGTTATATATATATCACTATTTTTTTTTTTTAAAGAGATAGTTCTTTGTGTAACAGTTTAGCTGCTGCTCGGTCTTCTTTTAAATTTACTTAAATGATAACCTCAATAAAGCTTCGATTCCTGCTCCTTGAGTTTTCGGTTTTCCGGGTGTGCGGTCCTATTTCAGGTATACACCACCCATTTGGGTACTCACCATGCACAAAATGATTGCGGAGCTCATTCTATACCGCAGGAGCTTACCCGGCTCTGAGGGTTATGTTTTATTCTTCTTTCTTGACTTACCTTATTTCCTGAGTTCGGTACAAATCTCGGGAAGATACTATTTTCGTGTATTAAGTTTTGGGTTATTGTTATTGTCATTCCACACCGCTGATCTACTATTGATAGCTTTCCTTAATGTTGACAAGACCTTTTTTTAAAAACTACCCATGAAAACAGTTTTCAACCATCCTGTTCACAGTCGGGGTTTTAATCTTATCTTTGTTTCTGAGTGCGTTGACAACGAGGCAGTAACCTCTACCGCCAGGTTTCTGTCCCGCACTGTTCTTATCTCTTTCCCCTGTTCCGGGTACAAGTACTACAGTTTATCGTACCCAAGTCACAATCGTTTGCAGACCTCCTAGTGCAGCAATAGGTAGTAACATTTGTATTTTCAAGGAAACAATATCTTATATAACACACAGATAACTTTCAGATGCTTTAAGGTTTAGTTTACTTACCTGGTCACCGCCAGTACTTTAATCCCTTAGTAAATCACCTGCAGATTCTATGCATAGCTTGTTTAACCGCCCATCCATGAGACTTGTCCTCCAGGACCAGAGTCTCCCCCCAAGCTTCCTCTTGCCGGATCACTATCCTCAGCAAGGTTGCACTTCGTGCTCGACTATCTGATCCTTACCAGACTTAGTCTTTTCGTGTTTTCTTTTCCTCTTTTCTCTCTCTGCCTGTCTCTACAGCCCAGAGTTTTGCCAACCCCCTTCCCTTTTCCCTGGAGACCCTTTTCCAGTTAGGGAAGGTGGTTATTTTCAGTTTTGATAACTGACTTTCTTTTCCAATTCCCTCCCGGGAGTTGCCAATAGTATCATAAGTATTTCTTTATTGGAATAATTATTCTTTTAGTGCACATATAAAATAGCGAGAAATACTACTAAGTTTTTTTTTAAAACAAACAGTCTTCCATTGTTATCTTAATTCTGTCTTTTACCACAGTAAGATTTAAATATTTACACTTTTCCCGGGGTTATCACAGTGATATTCTCCTTATAGGTCTTTCCCCTATTGAGAGCCTAGCTACGCTTAGGTTTCTGTTGTACAAAATCAGTAACATAGACGATCATAGACTTCCTAAGCTAGCTTTAAATTCTAGCCAAAACCACCTAAGGCTCAATCGAGGGTGGCATAAAGACACAAGGGCCTTAGGAGATCAACGAAAATGATGCATTGCAAAACATAAATAACATTAAAGATATTGTTACTTCTAAGTTGAAAGAAAAATGTGGTGTGAGAAAGATTTAGCGGCTAAGAGAAAATTAAGCTATTATAAGAATGTCATCAACCACACCCTAGAAGATCAAAAGTATCTCTCTATTTTAACTAGCTCAAAGAAGAAAATTAATATAGTAAAGATTAGAACGAATTCTCATGAGCTCCATAGTGAAACAGGTCGTTGGGCAGTTCCTAAAACACCATGGACGGAAAGGATCTACCATATATGTGAGAATAGGAACATCGAGGATGAAAACCACTTCCTCTTAGAGTGCCCCGCGTAGATATCAGTTTCACAATCTTTGTTATAATACTGACCTTCCTAGCCTTTTACAATGTCAAAATTATAGTGAGCTCTGGAGGCTTCTCTCCAAGCTTTTTGAGCATAGGAATAAAATCTTAAATCAAAATAGATAATTTGTTTCTTTAGGTCCTATAGACCATTATTTGGTGACGTTAACCACCACCATCATCATCATCATCATCATCATTATTTTAATTTATATAGTAAAATGAATGTTAATTTATAACTACTATTTATATGTTATATATTTTAATTTCAAATGTATATTATGATTTTATTTTATTTATTTATTTTCTTATTTTTATTAATAAAAACAAAATTGATATATATATATATATATAGTCTAACAACTAACATATAACATCTAAAGCCTACACATCTACCCTATACTGGGTTGTAGAATGTGACACAATTATCCCTTATCTCATTAATATTAATATTAGTTTGACCACAATTTTATTATTATTATTATTATTATCCCTCATCCCATTTTACCCGTCCCTAAAAAATTATGTATTATACCTTAATTTTTTAAGGTAATAGCTAAACTTACTTAAAAAAAAACAAAATTTGAAGACATATATTGTTACTTATATTTAATTTAGTTATTATTATTATTTGTTTTTTGTTTTAGCTTTTCATGAGAATGAGGTTAACATTTTGCAATATGTTGTTGATGAAGACTTATAGAGAAGTGTGTGTTATGATCGTGATTTGCCCAACATTTAGGGTGAATGCTTCACCCAATCCCGTGATGATGGGTGAAGGGTTCACTCGAAATGTTAGGTAAGTCCACTGTCATAACACAGAATTTTCCATAAGTCTTCATCAACCACAAATTACTCTGTGTCGAAATATCCATGTCAAAATTTTTTTAATATGTTTTTGTTAGGAAAACTCATTTATGTTATTTTAATATTTTAAATTACTTATTTTGAAATAAGTTAATATTTTTAGTCATCTTATATTAATAATATGTATTTTATTATTTTCCATATTTTTATAATATTTTTCAAATTTTTATTTAGATGATTTAATACTTTAAAATAAATTGTTGTGGTGAAAGGTAAATGAATAAAATTAATAATTATAATAAAAATGAGGTAAACTAGCCAATGCCTTTTGGCTCCAAGTTTTAACAACCCATGATTTTGCTAACGATATTCTTATGTAAGAAGAGAAAATATATATAACAATAATAATAATAATAATAATAAATGAACCACACTTCGAAAAGCATCCACAAATGAATTTTGTATTACCCAAAACTTTTCTCAAAAAAATAAAATAATAATTAAAAAAATTAAGATAAACTAGTCAATATGCCATTGAAGATGTTTGTCTTCAAATTTTAACAACCAATGTTTTCTTAATAATATTCTTATCTATATATATAAATTCTCTTGTAAACCTTTTTTATATGAAAAAAAAATAATCTCTTTAAACTTGACCGAGTTAAAATGAATTTAGATTAATATTAATTTAAACACAAACTTTCTAAATCCGTACGTATATCTTAAAAAACAAATTATTAATAAATATTTATATTTTAAAAAACAAATTATGAATAAATATTTATGTTTTCATTATTTTTTTTAAAGAATTAAATGAACTACGGGGTTGTACCCATTCCTATCGTTTTCACCAATTTTTTAGATAAAAAAATCTCCATATTCCTGGATATGGACCAATATTCCAATTTTCTTTTTAAATAAAAAATCTCTATTTTCGTTGGGATGGGCTATAATATCCAATGACATGGTCCAGTAAGATTCATTTGTGCTGTTTTCAACCATTCTTGATAAAAGATTCCTCACTTTTCATTAGAACCGTTAAAAAATTTCCATTTCTAAATGGAATTACGTAAATAGTGGAGAAATGTTATATCCGAAAGATTCATCTTAATCATCTTCTTTACTTTCCACAGTTCAAAAAAATAAAAAAACTACTATTTATTGAAACGAGATCCATATATGAAGACAAGTTTCGTGATTGAATAAAAAACTATTATCATTCGGCCTATTTTAATAGAAATTCCTCATTTTCATTGGAATGTGCGAATATCAAAAGAGATGCTTTGTCAATAAGATATCTGCGCTTTGGCTTTATTTTCAATAATTTTTTTAATAAAAAATTTGTTTGTTTTTTTTAATAATATAATATATATATAATAGTTATTTTCTTTGATCTTTGACTTAATTTATGAGTTTGTAGGGATTTTCTTTATATAATAGTTATTTTCTTTGATGTTTGAGTTAATTTATCAGTTTGTAGGGATTTTCTTTTATTTTTATTTTTTTATTAGATCATATTATTTTTATCTAATTATGTTGGTAATTTAAATGTTTTATATTATAGATCTCTAAGATAGAGTTTTGAATAACTCACATTATTAGGTTCAAATACATTCACTGGTTTGAAACATGTTGACAATTTAAATGTTTTATGTCATGGATTTGGAAGATAGATCTTTGATTAATTCACATCATTAAATTGATTCAAACACATTCACTGGTTTGAAACATGTCCCCAATTCAAATGTTTTATGTTATTGATTCAGAAAACAGAACTTTGAATAACTCACATCATTAGATTAAGGTCTACGAACCATGTAATGTGGTTCATTGGGAGAAAGATGAAAAAACAGATCTAATATTAGGTATAAATAGCAGATGCATCAAATCTCAAATATAAACGTTGGAAGATAATGATAATGATAATAAATTTTAAAATGAACATTTGAATAGAGTTTGGTCAAAATTCTAACTAATAATAATATTAAAAATAATTTTTTAGTTATGAAATGAAAAGAAATAAACAATTAATAAATAAAAATTAAAAATAAAGATTGGGATCTAGAATTTTGAATTAAAATTAAAAATCAAAGAGAACACGAATTTTTTTATCTCTTATAAAAATATAAAAATAAATAAAAATTGGACAAATAAATAAAAAATAAAAGTATGTAAATGATTTTTATATATTCTTATTATATATAACTTATTATTTAACCATATAATCAAATAATAATAAAAGAAAATTTTTGAGACAGTAATAATCAAACTTATTTTTTCTATTCCAACATATTTTTAATAAAGTATTTTTTTCATTTAAATGGTGTTAATACCTTGACACAAGGTGTCCAAATAAGATCATATAAAATATTCTTAATTTCTTTTATAAATAGAGATGTTATTCTAATATGTTTCATTCCCACTTTTCTTTAATTTTCTTTAATTGAGAAATAAATTATTTTCATAAAATGAATTAATACCTAGAGAGACATGTTAGGGTAGTAAGATCCATCTTTCCATTTTGAACATTTATTTATATATATTTTTTAAAGCGCTGGCAAAGTTCAATATTGATATTTCCAACCTTTTAAAATTTCCTCTTTTTCATTGGAATGAGATCACTACTTGTTTTGATATTTTCAACCTTTTAAAAATTCTTCATTTTCATTGGAATGGGGAAACAAGTTGTGCTAGTAAAAAATTGTCTTCACTATTTTCAACATTTCGTTTGACGAGAAAGAAATAATATTTTCTTCATTAGAATTGGGTCAATAAAAATGGGAAATTATCACCAATCTATGACTAAACCCCAACATGACTAATAATTCCAAGATTGTTATTAACTTATTATTCAAAAATTAAGAAATGATTACAACTCAATTTAATTAAAGATGTATGCTAACTTATTATTAACACAAGGAAGAGGCACTTCCCATTAACATATTTGGTTGATTAATGGTAAAACTTATTGTTTTATTGTCTTCCACATAGAAATTTTATAAATATCATTCCTAGATAGCGTAAAATTGTGAATATTAATACAAGATTCATCCTCATTTTAATTTTATCATACAATGAGAGGAATAAAAAAAATAGTTAAGATGCTAATTTCTTGATATGTTGAATAAAAGATTTTGATATATGATGGATTTACCCTAATACATGTATGTGTATATCATGGAAAAATCATTTTATTAAATTAGTGTATTGATCAATTTCTTTTATAAATTTATTGCTTAACTATTATATAAATGGAAAATTTGTATCTTACATTTTTAATGTTAATATTAATATAAAATTTATATTAAATTTAAATTTATGATTTATTGAGAAAGATTTAATTTTTTTCGTGCTTTAAAGGTATGAAAATAAAATGGATCTATGCTAATATGTGTGTATATAGACTAAAAGGCATTCTCTTAGTAATTTGATTATACTATTATCAAGTTATTGCCTAACCCTAAGGGACCCAAGTGGATTCAACCTTGTGATCTCCTTGGCCAATATGGATTTGGCATGGTAGGTTAAGCCACTTGAGCGAGCCCTTTGGGTTAATATGTTTGGAAACATCTCATCGCACCCTTAAGCAATTAAGGAATAATGAATTTGGTGTACTTTGCTAGCCAAATTAGTGCACAAGGGACACACATATCAAAAAGTTAGATTTGAACTTAGGTGGGGAGGATAACAATTACTTTTATTAACCTCTAAAGCAGACCTAATTTCCAACTCCATATATATATATATATATATATATATATATATATATATATATATATATATATATATATATATATATATATATATATATATATATATATATATAATAATGCTAAACATTTTACATTCTTCATCTTTCTAATTTTCCATCCTTAGAATCTAGCAAAACAATTTCTACCAAAATTGTAATTTTGGAACAATAATAACAAATATCTAGAGCAAGACCTTTTTCTAAATATTTTCTACTTCTATATTAGTTTAATACAACAATATATACAAACTTTTTGATTTGAGACACACCAAAAAGGAAACTAGACCTCAACCAACCATTCAACAAAATTTCTAGATTATCCCAAACATTCCCATGTAGTTTTCCAAAATCATAACAATTAAGTTCCATAGAAGCCTTGGGCTAAAACAAAAGTAATATTCATAAAAAAACCTAAAAAATGGATCATGAAATAACAATAGCATAATCAAGCTAAAGTATGTTGAGAGGGGCCTAGGTGAGACGATTTTGTTGACACTTTTCCTTTGTTGGACAATTGTTGCCCTAGTTCATCTTCAAACATTATTGAGTTGAAACTAGTACCTTGTGAAATATAACTTCCCATAACCTCTATTGTTTCCTCCTCATTATTTGACCGTTCCTCATAAACTTTAAAATTGAGCTCGAAGGAAACTATGCATTACATGGAAAATTTTCCTTGAAGTCATCTTAGCATGTCCACACATTCTGCTTCATTCTGCTGCTTTATATTGCTTATTTGCCAAAATTTTGGCCAAATAATAGAATTTTATATCCTAAAATACTATGCATCACACAACTTGGAGAAGACAAAATATTCAATGCAATTCTAGAATTCAACACTAATTTTCTTAGTGGAACTTTGGTGGCACCTCCACTTCACTAATTTCACCAAGTTCTTGACCATTTCTTGATTTTTTAGAGAAATGCATTGTTTAAGCCACTACTATTCCTGAATGATATCTCTCTTTGCACTATTTCCTTGAAGGTAGGGTGAGACACACTTTCAAAACAAAGCTTAACCTTTGCATCTTCGGGTAACACCTTATCAACTAGTTTCTAGAAATTTATGCTTAACCTTATTTGGTGTCCAACCCAAGAATTGGTCTGATGGCATCACGGCCCAAACAAATCGTCCATAAATTGTTGTTTGGCCACCAGAGACTTGCCACCACTCCATCCAAAAATGGTTGTGAAGGTGATGCAAAGGGATGGAGGTAGTAGACAAGAAGCTCACAAGGAATAAATATCAGGCCTTAGGGATCCCTAAATTCCTTTATATAGAGATGGAGTGGAGGCTAGGTAGAGATAAAATCTACCTATTATCCAACATACACAAGGAAAAATAGAATTCCTAGATATAGGGTGAATTTAGTGGAACACACACACAGGTGCACTATGATCAGTGAATCTACCTTGCATTTGTAGCTTCCTAGAGAGTTTCAATTTAAAACCACCCTCACCACTCATGCTCATCATTGTCCCATCTCACGAAGAAGAATTTCCACTCATAATGTTTTGTTGGTATATGTTGTTACCACCACTATGGAAGCACACTTATCCTCTACAGCATGCACCTTCCCTATTCATCACTCAACATTAAACTTCCTTCACCATCCCACAAACAATTATGAAAGTGATTGTCCTTCCCTTGTTACCCACTTCCACATTAAGATTGTGATGCATTAGCTATCCACATCTGTGCACCTTGTGGCCAGTAAATGTGTCATTGCATTTGATGAAATTGGTCTTGAATTAATGATTCTAAATACCTAAAAATATATTGATCTATGGATTCTATTTCTATATTTGTCAAACAATATGATAGATTATTGTCCTTGTATTGAATATGTAAAGGGATAGGCTATAAAAATGTTGGAATAAATAGGTGACCTAGGAGAACTTGTGAGATAGCCTTTAATTCATGAATACTTATCTAGGTTGGAACCACATGTTAGATGAGGGAAGCCTTGAATGATGATGGCCAAGTTTTCTTCCACCACTTACATGGTGTTAGTGTCGTTATCTTCATCCCTCCAGCAGTGATAAAATTTCTCTTTTTGCATGCATATTAGATGTCTCATTCAATTAGCTGCATTCCATTAGGTCATGGATCAACTGATAGTAGTGGTTCTTTGTCAATTTCCCTCATGCCTTTCATTTGCTAGCATATTTTCACATGTACAAGTCATTTTTTGTCATTTTTATTTCATTCCATTTGCAAAAGTCATTTTAGGGTTTTTAGGTCTCACTAGGTCTAGGGTTTTCCACCATGGTCTTCAAAAACTCAATAAGAGCTCAACAAGCACATGAGGATGTCTAATAAATTCATAAAATCACAAATTTTACCGATGATTTTTTTGGGGTGAAAACAGAGTTTTTCTATTTCATGTACAAATTTTATGTAATTTTAATGTTTTCATATGTAATAAAGCTTCAACTATAGCCCTTGGTCACCTTGATAACTCCAGCACTCTAGCCACTGCAAGAAAACAAAAAACATCCAAGAATCAGTTCATCAAATGATAAAAAAGAGCCAAACTGTAAAAACAGGGTTTTTAAAGCAAAGTGAATTCAACTTTAGAAAAGTGGGTTACTAAAGGAAAAATTAAAGTCAAGATGATATAAATCTATCCTTGGTGTTTGAAAACCTCATTTTTTGCAAGAGAGAGAGAGAAAGAGGGAAAATTGCACTTTGAGGAGAAACAAGTGAAAGTTGCAGCAAAAATTCTAGTTTTTGTCAGTGCAATGCACCTAGGCACTGGCATGATGCACTTGCCTGGTGCTACACATCGAGTGCAGGATTTACAATGGGAATTGAACGGGTGCTACGCACCTGGGTGTTGGCGTGGTGCATCTATTCGCTGAGTTACAAAACACATTGCATTGCTTTTCCAAGCCTCCAAATTTGCAAAGAAACTCTCAAACAGTAAGTTCACCCTCTCATATGGTCTAGCAATGGATTTTTTCATCCATAGTGGTGATTTGAATATTGAAAAATCAAACCCTAGTTGCTCTCAAAATTGTCTTGAAAATTTGTCTAGGGTTTTTGTTGTTTTTACATCCCTTGTGACTATTTTCTTACATCCCATCCCCTGCACTAAATTTCCCTAATTCCCTTCCGCTTTCCCTCTCCCATTGACACTCACCTTACCACCTATCACCAAACCCTAAGCCCTATACATAATTTATACCATTCCCCAAACCCTACTTCCCATTTCATAAAAGCTATACATTCCCTAAGAAACTCTATTAACCCTACTGCCATCATTAAAACCCTCATTCACAGTCCTACTCTCAGTCAACCCTTTTATCCCCAAAAAGAAAATAGCAGTCACCCTATACTTAAGAAAATATCTTCATACTCATCATTCTACACTCCACATTTGCAAGTATGGAAACAAATTCAGCATATGAGAGGGATGATGAAACTATCAGTGATTCTTCCCAAGAGGTTCATGCACCAAGAAAACCACATAAGGGAGGAAAACACATCCTGGAGGAGCCCACCACTCTCATAGAGTTACTAGCTTGCCCTATTGCAGTAACATGGTTTAAACATCAGTCTTGCTACCAGTTTGTGAGATGGTGGAGAGGGTGAAATATCATCATGAGCTTGCTAGGCTATTTTTTATTCATCTTCACAATGGCTAGGTGAACCTAGCTGGTGTATCTTTCAATTTGATACTTGAAACTATTGCAGCAGCAACAGGCATTCCTAATGTGGGAGAAAAGTGGAATAAGGGGCAGCATGTGGGCAGAGAGAATTATGAGCCTTACATCAAGGCTAGTTATCAAAGGCAACCTTATATCAAGGCTAGTTATCAAAGGCAAATCAGTAGAGTCTTTCTTTTCAGATACCTACAAGACACTTATGCTCCACTCATGAAACTCATTATCAAATATTTCACTTGTGAAGGGAGGTTTTCTCGCTTGTACACTTACTATGTTAGATTGTTGATGCATTTCACTAGCGTGAAGATGATGAACCTCCCCTATTTCATATGCAGAAATATTGAGAAGATGGATACATTGGTGCAAAGGAAACCTCTTCCTCAGTAGTTCAGTAGCATTTATCATTTTTTATTGATCGAAATTGTTGTTTTGCATCAACTAAGCTTGCTTAATATTTCATGGCATACCTTCATTTCACATGAGGTTTTCAAAATCCCTAAGGTGACCCCATCAATGCTTCAAGAGGAAGGAGGGCCTTCAAATCAGCCAGAGGTTCATGAGACTGAAACTACAGATGTGCTAGTGTTTTTCACTTATAAAAAAGGCACAAGAAGACTATTTGCAGCTACCAAATGCGTATTATATCGACCTAGGGTGGAAGGGGTCTCGTTTCCTTCACCAAACCACAGGAAAATGCTATCTTCACCTAGGGTGAAAGGGGCTTTGCCTTCTTCTTCAACAGTATAGGTGCAGGATAAAAGAAAGCAGCTATTGCTTGATGAAGGGCCTTTTGAGGGTCAAGATAGAGATTTTGTTTTGATTCGGGAAGAGGACACTGATTTGGGTTCCCAAAACTCAAGAATCAAGGAGACCATCAAAGAGAAAGAAGCTGACATCCATGCCTTATCACTTGAGCTTGAGAGGGCTAAGTGGATTATTAATTTCCTTGAGCAACAAAAAAAATAATTAGACGATAAAAAATCCATCGTGGAGCTGCAAACCATAAGGGTTGTTAAACACACATGGGAAGCAAGAACAATATGAAAGATAAAACATGACATTACAATTTTATTAACAACTGATATACATTTATAGTACATTGTTGTGACCGTTGGGTTTCACATCCCAGGGTCTCTTGGACTACTTTGTCTATTCAGCTTCCACACTAACCCATTGAGGATTAGGTGTCCAACATTCCCCCCCTTAATCCGAAGGGTTATGTATGAGTCCAAGAAGAGAGATGTAATACAAAATGTGCAAAAATGCATGGCAGCACAAGGCTAAATGTGCTCTCTGAAATTTTGGTACAAAAGGCGGTGGTTTAAGGATGACCACCAACACTAGAACGCTTAGTGCAGTTCCCGGAACTCTTCCAAAACTGGCAAGAAGCTGAAGTCTTCTGCTAGAGGAAGTGCTCCTATTGTTTTGAAGAGGGAAACCTTCAACCAATAAAGGGAGGTCTCACCCCGCATAAAAGGGAGAACTTCAACCTGAAAAGGGAAGTCTCAACCTGTGATGGTTTAAGGATGACCAACAACTCTGGAATGCTTAATGAAATTCCTGGAACTCTTCCAAAACTGGCAAGAAGCTGGAGTCTTCTACTAGAGGAAGTGTTCTCAATTTTTTTCCTGGAATTCTTCCGAAACTGGCAAGAAGTTGAAGTCTTCTACTAGAGGAAGTGTCCCAGATTTCCAACTGAAAGCATGTTCACGAGCATCTTTGTCTCTGGCTACAACTCTGAAACTATTGTGACAGGTTGTGGCTTAGGCTCGCTTGATGTGACTTTGAAGCTTGTAGATGACCATCATTTCCCCCCTTGTCAGATACAAGGTGAGATGATGGAGAAAAATCAACTACAAGACTGTTCAATACTCTAGAACAAGTTCTGACATGTTTTTGGAATATCTTCTTGGCTGTTGATGCCCATTGCCAAGAAGTGATCCATCCAAGATGAATCTTTATTCTTGCAGGACGTTTGTTTTTGAAGCATCTGTTTGAATAATGACTGGTTTTATGACAATGCTTACATGGATGAAGATCAAAACAGTGATCTTTCAGATGGCCAACTCGGTCACAGTGTTGGCATTTCACAATTTGTTGTTGTTGTTGTTGTTGTGGAAGAGAGGCAGAGTCTGGAACAGCTGGAGGTGAACTATCATGAGGAGCAGGTGAACAATCATGAATGAATCCAGCACTCTGAAACTGAATGGGCTTTGTGTAGTCTGGAATATGAAAGGACAAGTCCTTGTCATATCCAAGACCAGTTCTGTGCTTGTTGTGGACAAGCTGTTCCCAAGGTCTGATGGTGGGCTTGGGAAGTGCAGACTGAGTTTCTGCATCTGCATGTACAAAGGTTGCTTTATTTGAATGAACTGTAACATTATTGACCTACTGCTAATGGGTGGTTGTCTCAATGTTCTGAACAAAAACAGGTTCAGAATGATGTCTATTTTGATGTAGCTCTTCTTGCTGTAGCTGTGATTCAAGCTGCAAAAAATCGATCTTTTCCTGTGCATTACGCAGGCAGCTCTGAATGTCACAAAGAGTGTCTTTGTTGATGTTGACTATGTTTTCGGCACTTGAATGTATTAGAGTGTTCAATAACTCTAATACTCCATAAATTCTTCCCATTTTATCAACAAATCAAACTCTGTTAAATACACTTATTTTAACCTTTTTTTCAAAGATATTAGAAGTGGCTCCTCTTTCGATTTGCACCAAGTTTTGGCTGAATGGTAAAATCATACAACTTTTGGAATAAGATGATAACTTCTATATACTTTAATACTCCATTAGGCAGAATAATTTATCTTCAAAGCTATCTCAATCCAAATTCACAAGAAATATCAAAGATATATGTGAACAAATTATTTTCATCTTCATGGCATTTTCACAATTATTGTCTTTCTTGTCAAAGGTACAATATGAAAATACTGTAATAGCACCCACTAATACATCATGCTCCTCCACTGTACAAAATCGAAATACTGAAAATACATCCTTCCTTTTCAAGGAACAAAATAAAAATGTTGGCACTGCAGTCAATACATTGCACCCCACTAAGGTACAAAATATAAATGTGGAAACAACAGTCATCAATACATCTTGCCCCTCTTACGTACAAAATCAAATTGCTAAAACTGCAAGCACTGATATATCTTGTCCCTCCAAGTTACAAAATCAAAATATTGAAACTGTAGTCACTTCAGTTGAAACTAAATCTAAACATGTAGCCGTATATGCTGAAAAGTCAGAAACAGTTGATGAAACTACAAAAGAAGTTGGAAATGATCCTGAAAACGCTTCAGAGGCCCATATGCTTGAGGAGTTGCAACCAAATACAATTGTTGACAAGGAAATACAAAGCTCGGAGCACCAAATGGATACTTCTGGACCTGATTTTGTTCTAGATGGAATAGGAAATGGATGCTTTGAAACCACCAATCTAGCTCATTCAGTAGCTTCTCCTGCGGAACACCAAACAGAAAAGCCAATCAAGGATCCTGATGTTGTCGCTTAACTTCTCCGAAATACCAACAGCGTGAAGAAAATCAAAGTCTGGTTCCAGAATCGAAGATGTAGAGAGAAATAGCACAAGGAGGCAAGTCGTCCCCTGACTATCACCACAACGCAATCTTTTGGAATGGAAGCGGGCAAGTACATTCGGTATATAGCAGAGCAGGTGGAAGTTTTGGAACGTCTTTATAATGACAGCCCAAAGCCCAGTGCTCTGCGTCGCCAGCAGCTCATCGTTGTATGGAAATATATCACAAATATAACACGTTCTATGGTGCACGGATGTGAAACATTCAAACAAAACAATTACCG
Organism: Pinus tabuliformis; assembly: GCA_031772625.1. Lineage (NCBI taxonomy): Eukaryota > Viridiplantae > Streptophyta > Pinopsida > Pinales > Pinaceae > Pinus > Pinus tabuliformis. The sequence continues at coordinate 1,253,401,668 of CM062818.1, read as the reverse complement.
GAGGAATAAGCAAGGAGTTAGATAAAGGGCACTCAGGATCTTGATAAAGAGCACTCAAATCGCTTTATTTCTGGTAATCTTAATCAGAATCCAGTAAGCAACAACTCCCTGAAGTAAATTGATTAGTTTCCCGATTTGCTACTGTGTAGAGATTGCATTAACCTTCATATTGAGGGATTGCAAATTTGGATGGTTGAAATCACCACATTTTAAGGAAAATTCATGCCCTAAAACTAATCAGGAATAGTTCGAGTACCCATTATTAATGTCAGCAGTTGTGGCTCTGGTGCTCTTAAATTTATGCCCGGATCAGAGAAATTTAACTCACCGTATCGCAGTAATTTTGTCAAATTCTGACAAGAAATTTGATACTAAACTGCTAAATGAAATCCACTATGGGAATTTGGCCCAGGGATCCATTTCGGCGGGACCCACGTTCTGCAAAGTGCGTTTTCCGTGTTACAAATTATGGAAATATATCACGGATATAACATGTTGTATGGAAATATAATACGTTGTATGGAAATATATCACGTTGAGGTATGGAGATCGGGGCTCGTTTTCAGGAAACGATCACACTCATCTGACGAGAGAGGGCCGGACCCTCTGTGGCTTTTTTTTCTTGATTCCTGCAAATGTTTCCGCTGCCACAACCGTGGAGTAGATGGGCTTTGATGGTCTTCAGTTACTGAAGTTTCAGTCTTCAACCATGGCTCGACTAACAGTCCTTCAATAGTAATACACACCCTTCTCTGCACACTATCACAGTTCCAACGATACCACCCGTTCACTGCATCCGTTCAATGTAGGCAATGAGAGCAGTGTAACAGTAGGAAGGCTTTTCAGAATCTAACACCAACGAATATATGGGTAGCGTAACAGTAGGAAATACCAAGCGGTATAATGCAAATAATACGTGGGGGCTACGTGGGAGCCAAGGATCCTTTTAGGGGCGAATGTTCGCCCTTTGGCGAAATTAAGGGGTTTTAAATTTTTAGTGGGTGAATATTTTGTATCATAGTACATTTTTACAAATCACCTCAAATAGCCCACCTTATTTTAAGGGAGAGGGTAAAAAAGGTAAATTTAGCCCTTGAAATTAGGACTTACAAACTTCCATTCGCCCATTTTCAAGAATAGGTTTTATTTAAGTGAATCCTATGGGCCAAATACCATATTTATAAAAGAGGTATGGTAAATTAATAAAAATATAAATAAATGAGAGGTATGGTAAATAAATAAAACATTTTTTATATTTACTCCATAAGTCACCTTATATACATGTAACGGTGTAAACAAATAAAAATATAAGTAAAGTGGAGGTATGGTAAATAAATAAAACGTCTTTTTATACTTACTCAAACGGTATGGTAAATAAATAAAAATATAAATAAACTAGACGTATCGTAAATAAATAAAACCTCTTTTTATATTTAGTGCATAACCCTCTTTCTATTTATGAAGGCTCAAGAAAGAGGTTTTATTTAAGTGAATCGTATGGGCCAAATACCATATTTGTAAAAGAGGTATGGTAAATTAATAAAAATATAAATAAACGAGAGGTATGGTAAACAAATAAAACATTTTTTTATATTTACTCCATAAGTCACCTTATATTTACGAACACTCAAAAAATGGGTTATATTTGGGTGAAACCTATGGCCAAAATACTATGCGACAAATACCATGGACTAGATTGTTATTAATACCATGCAAAAAACCATTATTAACCCTAATATTAGAATTAATAAAAATAAAAATGGCACATGGTATTGACCCATGGTATTCACCAAAATGGCACATGGTATTGACCCATGGTATTCACCTGGAATGTAGCCTATTTAAATTGGGGAATTAAACCAGCATGTAGCCTATGCTAAGACTCACTACGACTTTATAAAGTTTTATTATTTAGTGAAAGACTCGCCAAGATCTTACAAGATTTTATAATTGAGTAAAATATTCGCCATGCCTGGTGAGAGATTCGCCAAAGAATTATATATACATATTATATTATTGATAAAATCGCCTTCCATTTTTCCTATATACCATGGAGATTCGCCCATTTATTATATTTATAAATTTAGGGGGGGTTCTTAAAATTTTCCCTGGTGGGAGCTGGGCGTTCATCAAATAGTTCTGACACCAAAACGTTCTTCTGGGCGTTCATCAAACGTTCTGACACCAAAACGTTCTTCTGGGTGAACATCAAACATTCTAACACCAAAACGTTCTTCTTCTGTAAAAGCAGAGAGACGTTACACCCAAACACGTGCCAACAATGAGCAAAGGGAGGACAATAATGAACGGGTGCAACTAATGGTTGAATGCATCATTGTAATTCCACCAACATGCAATATACAGGCAACTGAAAGAAATGCAACTCGGATGAATTCGATGATAATAACGCATAGATAATGGGAGATATTTTGGCTACTACATACAGAGAAATTTTCAAGGAGTATCATGCAACAATGTCCATTAACGCAGGATACCATGTACCAATTTGATCGAGCAACAACATTCCACCATACTCTGATCTCTTCAATGCACTGTCTTCAAACTTTTGTATTCCATATTTATGGCATTCAACAAACCAATCGTGTCAGCGCAACATTCAAATATAATATATATGCCACGGCTCCTTTATGGAGAGACATAGCCTTGTCTGTCAAGCTCTAGGATAAACATCCTCACGACCCCGACCAATGTAGCCAATCTCAGTGCATTCACCACTAGCAGCGACCAGGTTTGTGCTCTTCACAATATAGGATCGAGCCCTTCTTCATGGCTTATTTATTTGAAACAAAGAATTAAAGGCAAGTGTTGACCAACATGGGAAATGGACAGTACAACAATCACTGAAATTGATGAATTTCTAGATATTCGATTGTGGTATGAACAAAAGAATCTTTTGAGGAGAAACAATGACACATAAGTCTATAAGCTTGTAAAGTAAAACGTGTAATGCTTATTCAGTTCTTGCAGAGATGACAAGAAGAGTGAAAATGATACTTTTATGTACGTAGGTTTTCTCTGGAGCAGCACTTTTAAATGGAGTGTTTATGCATAGAGAGCGCAGGTAATGGCAAACAAAGAGCACACATTTATGAACAGCAAACGTTTATGGATAGACGGGCTAGCCAGAGACCAAAAATAGAGGCCTGCAGATTTCAGAGGTCAGGAATGTCGGGGATGGCAGAGCCAATGCGCCAAGACTTTTAACGCACACATTGTGGTACATATGCCAGCACATATATATACAACGAATTCAACACCAGCGCATGAATTAATCAACCAGCAATATCACCGAGAGTTCACGACCCACATAACATTAATGGTCAATGCATAGGTCTGGTGAGAGAAACACAACAAAAGGCCACAAGCAAACAGTGACTCAAATATGAGCAGGGCCAGAATTCGCCTGCTCTGATACCATGTTAAACACACATGGGCAGCAAGAACAATATGAAAGATAAAACATGACATTACAATTTTATTAACAACTAATATACATTTATAGTACATTGTTGTGACCGTTGGGTTTCACATCCCAAGGTCTCTTGGACTACTTTGTCTATTCAGCTTCCACACTAACCCATTGAGGATTAGGTGTCCAACAAGGGAAAACAAGCAAGCAACAAAAAGAAGGAAAGTCAAATTGACACCCCTTGAGCAAGAGATTGATGCTGACTGAGAATCATGGCTAGAGAGGGTGAACATTCACTTGGAGAAATTGCTTGAGAAAGCCAACAAGGAGAATAAGGTGTTGCGCCACATGGCTTATCACTATTTGGCAGGGAACAAAATTTGTAAAACAAGGATAAGGAGCCTAAAAGCCAAGTTATGGAGAACTTTGAGGAGAAAGAAAGAGAAAGATAAGCTCAAGATCTTGGCTGAAGCTTCATTGGCCAAGAATAGCACCTAACACAAATCACTCATGCCAAATTTCAAGAAATTTTGTGAAATTTTTGGCATTTTTGAATTTTTCAGGTAAAAAACAGGTTTTTCCGGCAGGTGTGTAGTGCCACTGGCGCTACGATTTTGATGGGGACCTCCATTTGAAGAAAAATTTGCATTTTTGGATTCCTCATGAAAAGTTATGTTTGCTCAAAAATGGCTGTGAATTTTTGACATGTTTTGGACCTCCAAAAGGGCCAAAAACACCCTAAAAATGCCCTTTCTGCCACTTTTTGGCCACACAGGAAGTAGTCTTGGGAGATTGCATTTTTGGAGGGGTAAATGGAATCCAAATCAAAAAATTCAAGTTGTGCCAGAAAGTAGACTCACTAAGCTTTCCAATGAGATATCCTACACCTAATGTGGACTCTGGTAAGCCTTCCAAAAGCAGTTGGGAAAAAGAACTACGCACAGGAAAAATGGCGTTACGCACAGGATGAAAAAGTGCAAATTTTGCATGTTTGCTCAGAATTTTGACTAGTTTTCTTCTAGTTTGACTTTTTCTCTCTTATGGTGAAATTCATGGTGTGAAATGATGTAAATTTATATACTATGATGTGAAAATGATAAAAAAATGACTTAAGGAGGTAGATACATCAGTTATAGGTGGTTTTGAGCTGAATGAATCAGTTTCCTAAGTTTTAGAGACAAGTTGTTCCACTGCCTATTTTTGTGTTCCTAGTTTAGATATGGTTGAAACCACCCCTTTTCTCATGGATTCAACCCATGATGGATAGCACAGGTGGTTTGGAGGTCTATATCATGTGTTTTTTCAGTCATTTGTTAGGGTTGGACTCTTGTGGATGCTTTGAGCACTATTGCACATGATTTCTGTAGTTTGGCAAGGAAATAGACCAGGGTTTGCAGCATTTTGTGGGATTATTGTGGCAAGGTGAATTAGTATTATTTTTTCCTCTGTGATTCAAGTTATCATATGTTTATGTGTGCCATTATTTCTCTCTTTTCTGCTTAACTAAATGAATCAAGTATAAAAGTTGGAATTCATTGATGTTTTAGTGCTTTGCCTTAGGGTTTATTTAGTTTTACATGTTTTCTACTATTTGAGGAGGACTCATGACACTTTCATGCCCTCTCCAAATCCTCACCATTCTTAAGACTCTCCATTACACCTAATTCTAGGTACTAAAACACTTGCCTACCTCGCCCCACAGAAACCTCTGCAAAACTGAGTTCATTCCCCGGACCCAAAACTGCCTTTCTCATCTGAGCCAGAAAATCAACTTTAAATTCAATCAAATTCCTCTGAGCATATACCTAGCCTAAAATTAGTCTTTATATTAGTCATCTCAAGCTATCTTGCCATTTTTTCCTGAGATTAACAAGGAGATAGCCCTCTCCCGACCTGGTAGGGATAGCTACCAGGTTAAGCGTGGTTTGATGTTACCCTAGACTTGCCTTTCTCAGCCTGAGGTAGATTTAGGCCCTAACACATGGAAGTTTAAATTAATGGACAATAAATCACCCTTCATTAGGTTGTCCAATTCAACGATATTGTTGGTGCTTCACCTCAAATTTATAGAAAACATGAAGATGATTGTACCATTAACATCCCTCAATATGCCTCCCACCCTAGTAGGCCCCATATTACATTTGGCTACACTATCAAATTTCAACTTAACATACCTTATGAGTAGTATAGTCCACTAACTCAAGAAGAAGGCTTCTTTTACGTCTAAATAGGGATTTGAGAGTTGGGTTGAAATTCCATTCTTGGAAAATAAGAATATCTCACCTCTAGAGAGTAAAGGAATATGATTGCTACGAAACATAGTGAATGAATTCTCTAATAAAGGTTTGAAGGGTGTTCCAAGTTTCTTCCTTAGTTTGGTAGAGTTGTTTAAAAATTCAACGATTGTGTTTTTTCTATATTATAGATAGGAGATGACCAAGTAAGATGCACCATGCCCTATTAAGAATGGAGTTGTTGTAGAGATTTTGTCTCCATTATTTGAGTGTATATTTGATATTACTCTTGTCACAATCCAATTATGTAAACAAAAGAGCTCCTTTGTCCAACATTTTATTAGTTATTTCACAACTGTTTAATAGATACTCAATAGTTCCCACCTAAGTTGCATACATGTAACAAATGGAAGGGTGTTCAAATAGTCAAGCTATAAGGTGATCCCATGTGAATGTTTTTTCTCTAGTGAGGAGCCAAAGGAAAGATGCTACTTTTTTCCATAATTTAGTGTTCCGAACAGTTTTCCTAGTTGACTTTGACTCCATAATGTCATGATTAGCTTACAACTCCTATTCCCTTTTGACACTAAAGTTATCATTATCATAGGAGCCCCATTGAAGGTATCTCTTCCTTCTAATTTATCAATTATCCTATAATTTAAAATAGAATTTGACAATACTTTCTTCTCACTAGAGAGATTTAGTGGCCACATGGATCCTTTTATCCATGATTTGTAGGTTCTAGGGCCATATTCTTTTGATTTAAGCTAATAGTGGTTTCCCTTGTGCAAACCCAAATTTAGCATCTTGTGTTTGTATTGTTATAGGAGTGGGTTATTGTTGAGTTTAGCCCCTTGTTGAGCATCTTCCTATAAAAATGCTTATTCACTTGATCTGATTTCTCGAGAATAGTGTTTTTAAACCAAGGTTCTATTTTTCCAAGCATTATTCGATATGAATGAATTGTTGAAACATGATTAAGATTTCTTAATTCTTCTATTAGGCTGTGGTAGGAATATTTCAATTTCTATATATTAATCCACACTTTATCCTAATTTTTGTTCCATCATCACCACATTTTAGCTTCCATGGAAACTTTTCTCATAATGAAGGGATATTTGAGTCCCAACTTACCAACACATTTGGCCTTGCAGACTAAGCTTCCACTAAATCCAATTACTCTCTTTATTGGGTATCCCCAGAAGGAAATCTCATTGAAGGGAGTGAATAACTTTTATGATCCTAAGGGGAGCTATAAGAACAAAAAAGTGGTATAGGGACATGGAATGGAGAATGGATTTAGCAAGGTTAATTTTTCTAGGTAGAGTGAGAGATCAAACAATCCTACTAGGAAGCTTGTCCTCTAGCTTGGAAAATGATCTTCCCAAGATGAATTTCACATAGCATTGTATATAAAGGGTGAATATACATATTTGGTGGGAAGAGAGCCCCTTTGGAATCCAATAAGTTTTGCAATGTTGTGTTGGATAACCAAAAGTATATTGAAGAAGAAGAGACTTATTTTGGTTGATGTGAGCCATAAAGGTGAGAATAAATAGGTCAACTATTCTCTTAAATATGGGATATGCCTCCATCACTGGGGAATGTGAGAGCCAGATATCATTAACAAACTAAAGGTGTGAGAGCAAGATATGATAGGCTCGAGAACATGGTGGAGTTGAATACCCTTTGAAGAACTAGAGTAGATCGTAGTTTTAATGGACTTGTGCATGAAACCAAAAGCCTAAATAGGTTTCTCAAGAAAATTCAGTTTAATCTATTTTAGGCTTTGGAAATTTTTAATGTCATGAGAATATTATGGATATTTTTTATTTTTAAGGAATGAATGGATACATGAGCAATAATAATTCTATCTAGGATTTGAATACCTCCCTATTTTGACGATATCCCCCTTGTTATGATGATACTATTTGGTGAAGAATAGGATTGAGCCCATCGAGATAATATTGTAGATAACATTATAGACTGTAATTGGCCTGGATCTGTCTACAAATTGAGGAATGTGCTCCTTCGGATCAGAGTAATGAAACACAAGTTGAAAGTATACAAAATGTTATAAGAGAGTCAAGAGTCTTCAACAAACTTCTAGATGTCCTATCCAATGGTTGACCAACAAGCTTTGAAAAAGTAAAATGTGAATCCATTGGCCCTAAGGTCTTACTGGAAGCTTTTAACTTGACTATGGTTGTGACCTTCTCTAATGAAATTGGATGGAGGAGATTTTAATTTTTGTTCTACAAAAACTAAGGGAGGAATTGAGATTCGAATAACATCCGTTGTTTCTTTCCCATCCTCATTTATTTCCCTTAGAGTTTGAATAAATTTCTTCTTTAGTTCCTGTGTTATTTCCTCATATTTATCAAGTCTTTGTTTGCTTCTTAATTTCATCTAGAAGATTCAGTTATGAATCCTCCTTTTAAGCATAGATATATGAAAAGATTCAAAGTTTTGGTCCCCTTCTTTTAATGAATGGATTTTGTATATATACTTCCATATAGTTTCATCTTGCTTCTCCCTCATAATTATTTCTTATCACATTATTTTGTCTTACGATTTGTGCTTTTCATTATGTTTATTGAGGATTATGCTAGCTTGTATAGTTTCCATGTCTTTCTCAAGCAAGAGAATATGTTCCCAAAATGTCCTTCTTGTAGTTTTTAATTTCTTGTTTAACATACCTTAATTTCTTTGGAATTGAAGCATAACGGGAACACAGTTGGGGTCTGCCTCTTCAACCATTTTTTCATGTTTGTCATAAATTTTGGGTGGTCCAACCAAAAATTTTCAAACTGGAAGGGCCTTGGAATTGGTGATATAGAATAGTCCAATGAAAGTAGGATGGACTAGTGATTTGATTTGATCCTACATAAGGTAGTGTTATTTATTTGAGGGGCATTTATTATTGAAATGATACCTTCGTAATTAAGAAGTGATCTAGTCTAACAACAATTTGGTGAGGTCCTCCTCTCTTATTATTCCATTTGTGACATCCATTATCCATTTGGATTTTAATAAGCTTGTGCTTTGTTATGAAGTTCATAAAGAATGAACTTTTTCTACACATGAATACTCAACTATCAATGTCTAACCTCCTTTCTTTTCCTGTACATAGGTACATATGTTGAAGTCACCTCTAATTAACCAGGAATGATTGACAACATGTTCTCCAAGAGTTTTGAGATCCTCTAAGAAGGTAATCTTAAGAATAAGATTAGATGGGCCATACATCGTAACAACCTCGGGTTAAAAGTTCATGGAATAAAGTTAATAAAGGACAAATAAGACCAATGTCATGGGACATGTATACCAAGCTAAATTTGATTAAAATCATCCTAGTGGGTGTTCATTTGGTTTATTATGGCTAAGGGAAATTGGCAAAGAAAATGGAAAAGGCTTTGAAAAGACAAAGAGGCATTTATTGGAATTTTATTTGTAAAAATAATGGAAATTAGGAGAAAATGAAGTTGAAAGGTCACAGGTTGGATGTGAGGAGGAAAATGAATGAAAAATAATGGAAATTGAAGAAAATAGAGGCCTCATTAATAAAAAGGCTTCTGAGTTTCAGTTCACAACCTTTTTCAGTTCGTTTTGGAGCTAGCTCGCTATTATCTCTACTCTCTCTTACTCTTACACACTTAGAGTATTCTTGGAGCACTCTATCATTGGTGAAAGGAAGGCAAAGGAAGGACAAGGAAGAAAATGGAAGCAAAAATCAAGCAAGGAAGAGTTGGATCAAGAAGCTTCAATGGGATTACTTGCAGTTATCGAGTTGCATGTATGATTTCCTTGCTAGTTTTGGCATGCATGGTACATGTATGTGTGTATTTAGTCCTATTGTTGTCATTGGCATGGGTTTTTCCAGGTGCGACAGTGGTTTTCATCCTTGCCTTGCCATTTCCAAATATCCATGGTGCAATGGGGTTCTTTCATCTAGTTGAGCTAGATTGTCGGATGGTTTCATGTTGAAAATGCAACAAGAAAATATAGTTTTGGCTTTTCCTTGGTCAAATTAGATTAAAATTTGAATTTCTATTTCATCATAATACTTGGAGGTAGTTAGCTGAGGTGACATGGCTCTTGTCACTCAGTTAATTCGAGTTGGAGACACTTGAGTTTAGTTCTACATGATTGATTGCTAATTTGTAGAAATCAATTATTTTAGTTAATTTGAGTTATTGTCAGTTGAACTACTTCTAACTCTTAGAAGAACTAGTGGAGGTCAAGGGGTGGATGTGGAACTTCAACCACATTGAGTGATCAATCAATTAACCAATCAGTCAGCCCAAAATAATTGTTGCATGCAGAGAGTTCAAGTTACCTAGTTGAGATGGAGATTCCAAGGCAATGTACTATCATTTGTAGCATATTCCCATGTGTACAGGTGGTGCATGTAGTCAAATATTGACCTAAGGCTATTGCGCAATTACTTGGTGTGAAATTCATAGAAAATAGGGGCAATTTCCCAATGAAACATCACAAGGAAATAGGAGTTTAGGAAGGATTGAAATTGGCTAAGTGTTGGGCCAAGTTCAGTCAATCAGGAAGAGGGAAAAACTATACACTTGCATAGGTTTCTTAGGCTTGAGAAAGAACTATATTCCTTCTCTATTCTTTGATTAATGCAATACAGATAGTAAGGGGTTTTGAGCTTTTCTTTCATCTAGATAAATATTGGTGCATGTGTGTTAAATCTTTGTGCATGTTTGTGATATGTGTTCTTGATCGTGAATTTCTTTCCGCAGATGAGTAGAGTAGCTTCAAGTCTTGTGATATAGTAAATTCATGAGAAATATTGAATCTACACATTAATTTTTACATGGTATCAAATCTAGAATTACAGTAGAGAAGATAATTCGAAGTTGTTATTGCAGGAGGATCGAATTTGCAAGATCATTTCTTCAGAGCTAGCAGGATGGATTTATATGGACTAAGACTCAAGTATTCCCTTAAGGGAAGCTCGAATTATGTTTATTGGAAGCACCGCATGGAGCTAGTGCTAGAAGATAATGGGTTGAAGGAATTAATTGATAATGATATACCGAAACTAGCAGCAGTTGATGCTTAGAATTTAGCAGATTGGAAGAAGTGTATTGCCAAGGTGAGGAGGATCATATTGGAGGGAGTTCGAGACCCTATTGTATCGAATATACACAGGAAAGAAGCTTCACATGCAATGTGGCAAGCATTAACAGATCTATTCTAGAACAATAGTGACTACAGGAAGCTAGCACTCAAGGATAAGATTCAGAATATCAAGGTACAGAAGGGTGGCACATTTCCACAATACCTCAGCAGGTTCACAAAATTTCATGATGAACTTGGTCAACTTGGTGCTACTGTAGAAGAGGATGATCCGGTAAGCCTAACACTTTTGGGTCTTCCCAAGAATTAGCACAACTACCAAGTTTCAGTAAATGGGAGGGAGAATCTACCAAATTGGGAATGCCTTTAGTTCAATTTGGTATAGGAGGAGATAAGGTGAAACACGAGAGATGGACCCTCATCCAAGTGTGATGATGAGGAGAACTTTGCCTTGGTTGGAAAGGAAAAGAAGGGGAAAGGGAAGAAAATCCAATCCAAAGGAGATTCCATTTATAGGGGAAAGAAGAAATACTTGTCCAAAATCAAGTGCCTTTACTGTCATGAACTGGGACACTATGCCACAAAGTGTCCACAAAAGAAGGTGGGAAACAAGCCCTCTAGAGGAGTGGCAGGTGAAGCTTTGGCTTCAAAATTCGAGTTGGACTTCACCCTCATTTCATGCATGGCAAGCATAGTGATTGGTAGTGTGTGGTGTCTGGATAATGTTGCCTCATTCCACATGACCGGGAACAAAGAATTTTTCAGTGACTTGGAGGAGAAGGATCTCCAGATGAACATCAAGATGAGAGATGATGGAAGGTATAGCATGACCGATATTGATACAGTTGTTTTTTAGAGGGATTTTGGCTCCCCTCTCAAGCTCAATGATGTGATGTTTGTACCGGGTTTGAAGAAGAATCTAGTTTCCATAGTCATGTTGGAAGACCATGGCTACGATGTGATATTCAACAAAGGGAAGGATTTCCTAAGACATATCATCATGGGAAAAGTAAAGCAGATCAATGTTTGAATGAAGAACCTCTACAAATTAGATGTCGAAGATTGTGCAACATTGAGCAAAAAAGTAGAGAAGGTGCAGATCTAAGATGTCATCAAATTATGGCATAGGAGTCTTGGCCATTCACACCATGGCACTTTGAAGACCATACAATAGATTTCTACAGGCCTCCCCAAAGGAGTACTAGAGAAATGAGATACATGTAAAAGGTGTACATTGGGAAAGTACACAAAATCCAACTTCAATGATCGAGATAGCAAGGCATAAGCAGTCCTTGAAAGGATCCATTTTGATGTCCGTCAATCTTTCTTAACAACCTCCACTGTCTATAATAGGTATATGTTATATTTGTAGATGATTTGTCATGGAAGTGTTGGATCTACTTCATGCATAAGAAATACTAGACATTCTCCAATTTTTTTGAATTTAAAGAAATTCTTGAGAAAGAAACTGGAAATAAAGTGAAGGCTCTGAGGAGCGATAACAAAGGTGAGCGCATTCCAAATGAGTTTAAAAATTTCTATGCAAAGGACAACATTCGATGGGAGTTGACATAACCCCATAACCCACAACATAATGAGGTGGTTGAGAGGAAGAACAAAACTATTTTGGGAGCAACAAGGGTGATGTTGCATGAACAAGGACTACCACTGCACTTGTGGGTTGAAGCATGAAAAATAATGGTCAATTTGTAGAACAAGATTCTTGGCATAAGCACACCAAAGGAATCTTTTTTAGGGAAGAAATCAGATGTGTCACACTTTGGGATCTTTAGATAATTATTTTACTATCATGTTTATAAGGAATCAAGGAAAAAGCTAGAGCCAACTACATAGTTGATCATATTTATGGGGTACACAGAAACACCTCACAACTATCATTTGTACTTTCCATCCCACAGGATGACAGTGGTCAAAAGGGATGTGAAATTTGATGTGGAGAAGGCACCGAGGTGTTCTCTTGAGAGGGAGCTTCAATTGAAGCATGATTTGGAGATTTTGGCTCCAAAGGAAGAACCTCATAAAGTTTTGGATCAACCACAAGTAGAGGAACATTTAGTGGAGACATCCACTCAAGCAAAGACATCCAGAGAAGGAAGGAAGTGAACCAGGGAAGTTGATAGATTATTGCATGATGCTAGAGAGAATGTGGGAGCACCCAGACAGAGGAGGTCACTGGATCGATACACTATCTACATGGCTTTGATGAGTGAGCTTATAGATATTGAGCCATCCTCATTCGAGGAAGTTATAGATCAAACAGTATGGGTTGATGTTATGGTAGAGGAATATGGTTCCATTGTTAGAAACAATGTTTGGGAAGTTGTCCCAAGAACATCACACATATTAGTGGTTGGTTCGAGATGGATTTACAAGGTAAATAAGGAAGCAGACGGAAGCATAGAGAAACACAAGGCCAGATTTGTGGCCAATGGGTTCTTTCAGGTTGGGGGAATTGACTATGAGGAAACCTTTTCTCTAGTAGCAAGGTAGTCATCCATTAGGTCAATTCTAGCATTATTAGCACAGATGGGGTGGAAGATCCACCAGATGGATGTGAAAACAAAATTCCTCAATGGATTTATTGAGGAGGAGGTGTATATTGAGCAACTAGAGGTGTTTGAGACCTTTGACAGGGAGTCTCATGTGTGCAGACTGAAGAGAGTATTGTATGGACTCAAGAAAGAATCCTGTGCTTGGTACACTAGGATCGAAAACTATTTCATCAAGTTGGGCTTCACCAAAAGTGAAGCAGATGCAAACCTTTAATTATGGTTATAGGTAAATTATTGATTATTGTGTTGTATGTCAATAATTTAATTTTAGTTGGTGATGAGAAGTTGATCAATTATTACAAAGAGGATTTTGCAAGAGAATTCGAGATGAAGGACATGGGACTCATGCATTAATTTCTTGGTTTGGAAGTATGGAAAGGATATAGGGAACTACTTGTCTCTCAAGGGAAGTATGCTTATGAGATATTGAAGAAGTTCCACATGGAGGATATCAAACCCATGGAGACTCCTCTAGATGGAAACTGGAGGAATGATGATGTTACTTCAAGTGAAGTAGTGGAGGTTACCGTTTACAAGAATCTTGTGGGTTCACTTATGTTCTTGGTGAAAACACAACCAGACATTTGTTATGTAGTTAACCAACTTAGTCAAGCAATGGTTAAGACGACCAAATTATATTGGAAGGAAGAAAAGAATGTGATGACATACCTTAGAGGCACTACTATGTTTCTTATTTGGTACATACGGATAGAGGGAGTGAAGCTGCAAGGCTTCATAGATGCAAATTGGGTGAGGAATCCATCAGATAGGAAGAGCATATAAGGAGGAATTTTCAGTGTTGGGTCAGCAACAATTTCTTGGTACAGCAGGAAGCAACGACTTGTGGCACTTGGCTCAGCAGAAGCATAATACATGGCTACAAGTCAAGAAATATGAGAGGAAATCTAGATGACAAAGATTCTTGTTGGGTTATTTGGTCAGAGGATGGATCCTACTATGATTTACTGTGATAATCATAGTTGTATCAAACACTATGAGAATCATGTATTCCATGATCTATGAAAGCATATCGACATCTGGTATCACCCTCTACAAGATTGTGTGTAGAGGCGGATCACGTTGTTGGAATATATTCCTACAGAGGAACAAGATGAAAATATTTTGACAAAGGATTTTTCAAGAGGAAAATTCGAGTTCCATAGAGACAGGATTGGGGTATCTGATAATCCCTTTCTTGTTGAGAGGAAGTGTTGAAAATGCAGTACGAAAATCTAGTTTTGACTTTTCCTTGGTCAAACTAGATTAAAATTCGAATTTCTATTTTAGAAGAATACTTGGAGGTAGTTAATTGAGGTGACATAGCTCTTGTCACTCAGTTGACTTAGTTAATTTGAGTTGGAGACACTTGAGTTTAGTTCTACATGATTGATTGCTAATTTGTAGCAATCAACTATTTCAGTGAATTTAAGTTATTGTCAATTTAACTAGTTCTAACTGTTAGAAGAATTAGTGGAGGTCAGGTTGTGGATGTGAAACTTCAACTGCGCTGAGTGATCAACCAGTTAACTGATCAATCAACCCAAAATAATTGTTGCATGCAGAGAATTCGAGTTACCTAGTTGAGATAGAGATTTCAAGGAAGTGTACTATCAGTTGTAGCATATTCCCATGTGTACAGGTGGCGCATGCAATCAAGGATTGACCTAAATCTATTGAACAATTCCTTGGCGTGAAATTCCTAAAAAATAGGGGCAATTTCCCAAGGGAAAAACACAACGAAATTGGAGCTTGGGTAGGCTTGGAATTGGCTAAGTGTTAGGACAGGTTTAGTTAGTCATGCAGAGGGATAGACTATACACTTGCAGAGGTTTCTCAGGCTTGAGAAAGCATTGTGTTTCTTCTCTATTCTTTGATTAATGCAATACAGATAATAAGGGGTTTTGAGCAGTTTATTTCCCCTAGAGAAATCTCGGTGTGTGTGTGTTATATCTTTGTGCATGTTTATGATAAGCGTTCTTGATCGTGAATTGTTTTCCATAGATGAGTAAAGTAGCTTCAAGTATTGTGATTTAGTAAATTTCATGACTAATATTGAATCTACACATTAATTTTTACATTTCGAAAACTGAGTGAGGTGGTCTCAGGAAAATTCCCAAAGGCCTAGAAATCCCCAGACTAGTATATGGTGGGATATGTGATAGAGCGTGAGGGTGGAGATGGCAAAATTCTTCACAACTTAGGTGGAGATATCTGGAGGCATTCATGCTTGTATATGCCTAATGATTCATGGACTGGTATATGTAGGGATTGTGGTAAATCTTGGTAGTGTATGTTTCTTGTTTGGGCCTAAGAATCCCTTGGCAGGGTATACGGTAAATCCTGGTTGTATAGGTGCTTGATTCAGGCCTAGAAATCCTTGATTGGTTTTGGTAGAATATGCGATAAAGCCTGAGAAGCATGGTCAGTTTTGTTGTGAGTCCCACATTCATGCTTGGAATATGGTACATGGGTGATTGCCTAAAAGAATGATTTGGTTCAGACCAATCTATGGTCGGGTGGTACGTGGAAGTCCCTGATTTGGTTGGATTTTTCATATGTTAATAAGAGTTATTTTCCCCTTGTATTTCATGTGTAAATGTACTTGCTATTATGTGGTTTTGATGGTTACTCTATTATTGTAGTTTATATGGTTATATGTTAGTCATAAGCATAATTTTATGACAAACTTGAGTAATGGCTCTCATCATGTTTTGTTTAGTAAATGAAATTTTAATGAATGTATGACTTAATAGATGATAATTCAAGTAGTGTGAGAGGGAATCAGATCTTCTTGACGAATCTCATATAAGTATGAGGCCCCTATGTTCAAATGTGTTTTTATGACCTGTACATTACATGTTCATGATGTGTTTGACGAAATTCCTGTCATGGTTAGGATGGGTTAGGCTAGGTCCTTGTTGAAGTTTTTCATTAGAGACCTTTTCTTCTTGTTATTTATCACTTCTAAGTGTTTCATTAACTTATGGGCATAGCCCTGGGTCATAGCCCTGAAAAAGTGGCTTAAATCCCATGGTCACTGGCACATAATTATTCGAAAAAGACTGCAGTCATTGGGAAGCAAGCCTGTGGGAGTGAATGAAGGGTTTCAATCACATGGAGGCCTTGTCATGGGAGCAACTAGGGGTCTACTTTAGTAAAATGCTAAGTTAACTCATGGGTTGGGCACCGAGATTGCTTGGTTAGTTCCTGGAGGTCTTGTAGCTCTTGAGGAAGTTCAGTTTGGTTTCGGTTCATCAATTTCACTTCCCTAAGGTGATCTAGGGAGTCAAATCATATCATAGTAACTCTTCATCACATATTTACCCAAGTGGACTGGTAATCTTGGGTATGTGTCGGAAGAGGGTGTTACATACACAACAGTTAGGGAGCCATGTTAGTAAAAATGAATTGGTTGAGAGGAAGTTGGAAAATTCAACAAAACTAGTTAGATAGATGAGGTCAAGTTTCCAAACTATCGTAGACCCCTAGAGAAATCATTAGTTGGTACTACTTTTTCTTTATAGGGATTCCAATTTTTTTTTCACTAGTGTGTAAATCATAACTTTATCACATTTGGTTTCCTGGAGAAAAACCCCAGCGAGATTCTCTTGGTCTATTATTTTCTTTAGCATACAATGTTTTCATGGTGCTTCGAGACATCTTATATTCAATGAAAGTACTTTCATTTTACATTTTGGGTTGGGATGAAAGCTACTTTTCCATCAGGGCAATGGATTTCCCCGAGTCCACCAATAATGTGCTTACTTTCTCTAGCGTTTGTTTTGTAGATTTGTGGCTTCTTTTATTTTATTTAGCATTTATCTTTTTTAGTCTTGAGCAAGGCCCTTATTCCTATCAGGTTAGATTTATTGGGGTTTGAGATAGATTTACTTGTGTTTGATTTATTTCCTAGTATCTTCTTTTGTCTCTATTGCAATTGTGACATTTGGAAGTCGACTAGACTAGTTTCCCCTTTCTTACAATGAGGGTTGGGATATCAATCTCCACTAATGCAGTATCCATCTCTACATGTTGGAGTTCTTCCTGAGAGTGATGAAGATCTTCCTCTTCTATCTACATTTCCTATTTGCTTAGAATTTTATTTGTGTATCCTAGAAGGAGGGATCTTTTGATTTATTCTTTTACATTTAGATTCATCTTTAACTAGGATATCAAGGTTGGGTTTTTTTTAGCATTGCTTGACGTTTCTCCATTTTGGTTAGGACCTCTCTCTTCACTCGAAAGTTCCTCGAAATTATTCTTGGTACAAGGGCTATGTTTGGAGGGGCTTGTATTGGGAGGATTCTTGGGTGATTTTCTTTTGTTAGGAACCTTTGTGAAACCCTTTCTATTCAGTACTTCCCTACCCTCATCATTTTTTCTTGCGGCATTCAAAGGAAAATTTCAAAATAAATTTCAATACACATGACATTTCTTGCGATGGAAAGGGATGTGTTCATAGTCTAAGGATTGGATCCATTGATCTAGATTGGATCATTATATTGCTTTTCATCCATCTCGATGCATTTGGAGTGGAAAAATTGGAGGAATCAACTCACGTCACTTTTTTTACAGGTGGGACCCATTTTGGCAAAACGAGGTCTGAAACCTTCAGGGAGCGTTTTTGAGGCGTCATACAATGTTTTTTTTTTTTTGCAGGGGAGGGGGTGGAGAGGGTAAAAAATTGCCTCTTTGGCGTAAAACCATTTCATGTTATTCGACACACAAATATCTTTCCAATGACACAAAAAGTGCATCAATCGGAGCTCGTATGCAAAAGTTATGCCACTGAGAAGTTGAATAGTTGACCAATTCCCATCAAGGTCTATATGATGGACAACCACCTTGCAATTCCATGCGTAAAAGAGTGCTCCTCAACCCACAACAAAGAGCTTGTCACCATGTTAAGAGAACACAAAAACCATAACAATAAAAAATTCTTTATAATAATTAAAGTTATTCAAATATCTAGTATTAATCACATTACCCAACTATATATAGATATATATATTAATGGTTTAGATATATATGCTATGTGTAAATTTGTTATATATATAAAACAAATTTACTCATAACATATTTATCTAAATTATAAATAAATAAAATTAAACCAGAAAAAAAGACCAAAAAATTTCCAAAAAATATCACTAAAAACAACTCATTAATATATATATATATATATATATATATATATATATATAATTTTTACAATTTTACACGTAACATATCTATCCAAACCACTATAAATAGGCCTCGTTATTCTTAAGGCAATTACTATCAACCCAGTGGTCCATGTGCCCCCACGGTGTGGGATGCCCATCAAGTCCTCCGCTTCTTCAGCATGCCTCCGTCTTTGACCAAGTCATGGGTTTGTTGACTACAACTCATAGCCTTGCTGTCACACCCCCAAGTCTACGGTAGTCTTTCAACCGTGCCCGGCGAGGTGCGGCACCACCCTGCACTTTATTTTTAATAATACTCATGCACATGGACTACGCCTTTCCACATTAACATACTTAATTCATCTTTCTCAATTAAGTAAAATGCATTAATCTTCATACACGTTCATAACCAATATGTAATGAAACCGAGAACATAACAATTGCACACAATTATAGAGGGAGGGGAAACTCCCGAACAAGTCCGCCCGATAATAATATATTATGAAATATTTCAATAATACATCATACAAGTGTGCCTGGAAGAAATCCAAGGCCAAAACTTAGAATAATTTACAACAAGGCAAAACAGCCTTTACAACCATGTACCAACCTCCTTTTGTAGGAGTGTGCTCACCCGAACCACTAGAACTCCTCCAAATCAGTTCTGCACAAAACTGCCTTAATACCGTGTACCGTCATCCTACAAACAGCTCCTTGGTAAATCTGCGCACTTATCTCTTGGATGCATGAGATATGCACACTTCTGCACCTTCTCTTTACCCTTAGCTCGAATGTAGAGAGAGAGCGAATTCGTTGATGCCAAATGAGGCTCTGCGCACTTGTATTTATACGCTAGCCTGCCATAAGGTGAAGGGGTGTCAGCTTTAAAGCCGACCCCCTAATTTAGCTTTACAAGCCCCTGCCTTAACATTTTTGTAGGTCGGCCCTTGCCCATGGCAAGCCTCCCCTACGCCAAGTATAAGGCTTCGGCCTCCCTTTACATTTCGCATTATTTGTTAAGTGCTTCCCCAATGATCGTCGCATTGCTATCGCACTGTTCGTCGCATTGTTGTTCACTGTTCGTCGCATTGCTGTTTTATTGTTCACGGGTCGCCCGCTCGTCGTGCACGGGTCGCCCACGGGTCGCCTGACCGGGTCGCCCACCCGTCGTGCACGGGTTACCCGCCCGGGTTGCCCACGGGTCGCCCGGTCATCGTGTGGCTGTGTCCACTCTTGTCAGCTCGTTGCGCCTGTCTGTCAGGTCGTCGTGCACGCCTGCGCCCGCACCAGCTCACCGCACCATCTGCCGGGTCGTCGTGCCCGTCCGCGCCTGCACCAGCTCGTCGTGTTGTCCGCCAGGTCGTCGTGCCCGCCCGCGCTCGCACCAGCTCGTCGCACTGTCCGCCGGGTCGTCGTGGACGCCCGCACCCGCACCAGCTCGTCGTGTTGTCCGCCGGGTCGTCGTGCCCGCCCGCACCCGCACCAGCTCGTCGCACCGTCCGCCGGGTCGTCGTGCACGCCCGCGCCCGCACCATCAACTCGTCGGGTGACCGCACCTGGTGTTGGCTCGTTGGGTGAACGTGTCCGCCCATCGTGCACAGGGCACCCGCCCGTTGTGCAAGGGCGCCCTCCCACCGTCGTGCGCACCTACCCGGGTTGTGCCCACCGCTCAACCGCCGTGTGAAGGGGAGTTTGTCCACCGCACTCTTGCCCAGACCGCGAGGTCCTTACATCCTCTTCCACCCAAAAACGTTGTCGACCTCGACAACACATCATCCTAGTAGCTCTCTACCAAGATCGTAATCAACCATAATGTAGACCTCCCCCATATAAGGCAAACATCACTGCAACATATATAAGGTTTTGTCTCCATCAGGTCATCAACTCCATGTGCCAAACTGCCCATGTTATGCCAACAAGTGCTACACACCTCAACCATGTGTTAACACTCATCACTGTAATTCCATGCTCAGATCCATGGAAACCCCATCTTTCTGCCGCATGTCATGATGCTTGATGCCAAGCCATCCCTGCATCATCGGTCATACCTGCTCAAACATACTAAGGGCTCACTGCTATGAGCAGCTTAACAATGAGCCCCTTCTTCTATATCATCTGAGAAGAAAGAAGGGCCAGGAAGTTTCCTCGCTGACTCTCATCCACCCATGTGTCAGATTGATGTTGTGTCCTCAAATATTTATGCACAGCTTCAACCTCCTCACATGTACACCCAAGCTCTTCTAGATTGTCCTTTGTCAACTGAAAGTCATATATGCCCATAGCATATCTGCAAAAGTCCACTATCCCAGCTGGATCTCTACCCTCATAACCTTCATCAATTACTGCTTCTGAAGTAGCACTCGGGCTTGCTTCATTTGCAACTCCTTTGTGAAGATCATCAGTAGAAGATGCTCCCAACAAGTGTTTCCATGTTCGTGAGGTCCTCTCCTCACTTTCTTCGTTCTTCTTTCCAGCCCTTGCAACGAAGTCAACAAGTTTCTTCTCCTTCGTTGTTTGGACCACACTCCCAAGTCCTCTTTGCTCCACATCCTCATGCTTCACATTTGGATCTTTGGGATACAAGGTCATAGAAGCCATCCTTGGTCTATATCCCAAGCAACTTCTTCTATTCATCGGTACCATCATGTTCTTTCCTTCAGCTGTGATCAAGAGAAGATCCCGAGTCATCATTGGTATGGCTTGGGCAAGTCTCATAAAGTCTAGCCCCAACACCATAGAATGATCATCCATATCCACAACTCTCAAATCCAACTTCCCGAACCATGATCCTACCTTCACCTGAGTGTTTTTCAACACACCATCAACAGCTCTAATGGAAGAGTTAACTGCTTTGAAAGCACTACATTCCCTCTCCATCTTTGCTTTCCTTCCAAAAGACCTTGCTGCCTTCCTGCTCACGAAGCTATGAGTAGCTCCCGTGTCAACCAAAGCTGCAAATCTTTTGCCCTTTACGGTTGCCTGCACAAAACTTAACTTCAAGGAACCATCTTCCTCTATTGGCTTTGTCTTGCGCCTTATCTCAGCAACTTGTTTCAAGAATTCGGCCTCAGAGGTGTCGATAGACTTATGTTTCTTCTCGACATTCCTCTTAAGATACTTTACTTCCTTGCTTGGCTCTTCTAGGGAACTCGGCCCTGGTCTAGCTTGACTTGCTTCAAGCTCTCCTTCTGCCGTGTTCTGCTCAAGTGTACCAATCAAGTGTCCATCGACTAAGCCCATGGAACTAAACTTTCGGATGTCCTCTGGATGCTCCCGGTAATGAGTCTCCAACCTGTCAATGTAATCAAGTTCTTCTTGTTCAATCACAACGATCTTTTTCCCAAGAAGCTTCTTCTTTATTTCTTCCTCAATTTGCTTGACTTCGGCTTCCACTTTAGCACTTTCTTTCCTCAACCGAGCTCTTTCATCAAAGAGCTCTTGAAGGCCAAGTCTACTTCGTTGGATCTCGTCATCAAACTCATTGAGTTCAAGGTCTGTCGTACTTTCACATTGGCTTCTGAGTTCTTCAAGTTCTCTCCTTAGTTCCGAGCAGCTCTCTCGAATCTTCATGTTCTCAGCTTGCATTGCAACCCAGTTAGAACTCCATCGACTCATGTGTTCCAATATTTCGTACCGGAAGGCCTTAACTGCACTATGGCTGGATTCACCATCATCCACCATCACTGCTTTATCGACCTTCTCCATATTTACCAAGTCACCTGCTTTAGATCAAGCAGATTCACCTTCAATTTCCAACCAGGATAACCTTTTCTACGAGCAACACTCCTTTGATATGCTTCAACACCTGAACCTTGTTCAAGTCTCCACGAGAAACCCTGCTCTGATACCACCTGTCACGCCCCAAGTCTACGGTAGTCTTTCAACCGTGCCGGGCGAGGTGCGACACCACCCTGCACTTTCTTTTTAATAATACTCATGCACATGGACTACGCCTTTCCACATTAACATACTTAATTCATCTTTCTCAATTAAGTAAAATGCATTAATCTTCATACACGTTCATAACCAATATGCAATTAAACCGAGAACATAACAATTGCACACAATTATAGAGGGAGGGGCAACTCCCGAACAAGTCCGCCCGATAATAATATATTATGAAAGATTTCAATAATACATCATACAAGTGTGCCTGGCAGAAATCCAAGGCCAACACTTAGAATAATTTACAACAAGGAAAAACAACCTTTACAACCATGTACCAACCTCCTTTGGTAGGAGCGTGCTCACCCGAACCACTAGAACTCCTCCAAATCAGTTCTGCACAAAACTGGCTTAATACCGTGTACCGTCGTCCTACAAACAGCTCCTTGGTAAATCTGCGCACTTATCTCTTGGACGCATGAGATATGTGCACTTCTGTGCCTTCTCTTTACCCTTAGCTCGAATGTAGAGAGAGAACGAATTCGTTGATGCCAAATGAGGCTCTGCGCACTTGTATTTATACGCTAGCCTGCCATAAGGTGAAGGGGTGTTAGCTTTAAAGCCGACCCCCTAAATTAGCTTTACAAGCCCCTGCCTTAACATTTTTGTAGGTCGGCCCTTGCCCATGGCAAGCCTCCCCTACGCCAAGTATAAGGCTTCGGCCTCCCTTTACATTTCGCATTATTTGTTAAGTGCTTCCCCAATCATCGTCGCATTGTTGTCGCACTGTTCGTCGCATTGTTGTTTTATTGTTCACGGGTCGCCCGCCCGGGTCGCCCACCCGTCGTGCACGGGTCGCCCACGGGTTGCCCGCCCGGGTCGCCCACGGGTCGCCCGGTCATCGTGTGGCTGTGTCCACTCTTGTCAGCTCGCTGCGCCTGTCCGTCGGGTCATCGTGCACGCCTGCGCCTGCAACAGCTCGCCGCACTGTCTACCGGGTCGTCGTGCCCGTCTGCGCCCGCACCAACTCGTCGTGTTGTCCGCCGGTTCGTCGTGCCCGCCTGCGCCCGCACCAGCTCGTCGCACTGTCCGCCGAGTCGTCGTGCATGCCCGTGCCCGCACCAGCTCATCGTGCTGTCCGCCGGGTCGTCGTGCCCGCCCGCACCCGCACCAGCTCGTCGCACCGTCCTCCGGGTCATCGTGCACGCCCGCGCCCACACCATCAACTCGTCGGGTGACCGTACCAAGTGTTGGCTCGTTGGGTGAACGTGTCCGCCCATCGTGCACGGGGCACCCGCCCGTCGTGCAAGGGCGCCCACTCACCGTCGTGCGCGCCTACCTGGGTTGTGCCCACCGCTCAACCGTCGTGTGAAGGGGAGTTTGTCCATCGCACTCTTGCCTGGACTATGAGGTCCTTACACTTGCCCTCCTATATAAACCACCGCTTCTCCCACCTACCAATACCTGCCTCTATATCGCATCTCATTATCCACCTGCACGTCGCGGTGTCGAATCCCGACCATACAAAAATGCCCGCCGACTCTGACGAACTGGGGCGGGATGGTATTTCACCAGATCCC
Organism: Pinus tabuliformis; assembly: GCA_031772625.1. Classification (NCBI taxonomy): domain Eukaryota; kingdom Viridiplantae; phylum Streptophyta; class Pinopsida; order Pinales; family Pinaceae; genus Pinus; species Pinus tabuliformis. The sequence continues at coordinate 1,253,377,701 of CM062818.1, read as the reverse complement.
AAATCGACAGATCTAGCCCTTCCAAAATCGATGGAATCGACGCAGAGAAAGACAATCGCCTCAGGAAATCGTACTGCTCTTTCATCAAACGCTTGGGCATGAATTTAGGGCTGCCCCAGGTGACCATTGCAACAGCTACCATCCTCTGCCACCGATTCTATCTCTGCCAGTCTCACGGCCGCAATGACAGATACACAATCGCAACCAGCTGCCTGCTCCTCGCCAACAAACTCACGGCGGCACAACGAACATTAATTGATGTTCTGACTGTGCTTTCCTACGAAGTCATCAATGAAAGTGCAGACTCGGCCACTGCTAAACTCATAAAAGATCCCAAATTTTTGCAGCAGAGGCAACAATTACTATTGAAGGTCAAGCATTTTGTTCTCCGTACGCTTAACTTCGATCTCGAGATCGAAAACCCTTACAAATCCCTCATCTCTGCCCTCAAAAAGTTCAATGCTGAACAATGGCATTCTCAGTTTGCATAGGTTTCCTGGAACTTTGTGAATGACGCATTGATGACAACGGTGTGTCTCCAGTTCGAACCCCGCCGAGTCGCTGCTGCGGCTTTCTATCTGGCAGCCAGGTGTCTCCGAGTCAAGTTGCCGTCGGATACAGAGAACCCATGGCGGCTAGAGTTCGATATATCTATTTCTCAACTTGGAGATATCTGCAGTCAACTGCTCGAGTTTTATGGAATGAGAAATTTGTACACTCCAAGTCCATCGCCAAATGCTCTTCAGAGCTGGAGTAGCTCTCCTGCTGGTGATATTAATGCCGACTATACACCCACAAGTACAAGTACCATTACAAGCTTCTCCGTTGGTTCCAGGCAGGAATAATGGCAGGGATTGAAGGGCTTTGTTTCAATTTTCATCAATTATTTCCAAACACGGATGATGTTAGTTTCAATAATCGGAATTGGAAAAGATCAGATTTGTTCAATATTGTCTGCATATTGATACTGAACCAAACTTCAGTGTACCGATAATGTTTATTATTAAAATATAATCAAATTGTCTCCTTCATGGTTTATGATTATTCTGATTATTGGATGGTTAACAGTTTACTTCTAATTATTTTATGGCTAAGTTTTTGTTTCTTGATTATCTGATAGTTAAGTCAACATTTTTTTTTCCCGGTTAAAAAACGGTTTGAGTATAAATTAAGTGGTTAATAAGTTTTAAAATATTAATTTTAATAAGTTCTCAAATATAGTTATGTTAAAGTATATTTTTAAGTTTTTAATTTGTAAATAAGTTTTGTTATAATATTATGGTTTAATATTATGACTTATTAATACCACATGCCACAATATCATGGTCCAATATTACGTCTTTCTAATACTACATGCTTAAAAAACTATAACTCATTCATATGATACATGTCTTTGATACTTTTCTTTTAATTAATCAATTTAATTAAAACTGGGAAAAAAAACATAAATACTTGATGTTGATAAAAACTTCATATAAATTATTTTTTGTGGTATTTTAATTAATCAATTTAAATAAAACTAAAAAATAACATAACTATTTAATGTTATAAAAACTTCTTGTAAATTGTGTGTTATTCCTAGAAAGTTTTCTCAACATCAAATTCTTAATTCTAAAAATATCCATGCTAGAAAACATAATTGCCATTTCAAAATTTTTCATTATTTAAATTAAATTTAATATTATTAATCAACTCTGGTGTAACTTTAAATTGGAATTTTGTCTCTGAAGTTTTTAAACTATTTTAAAAACTACATCACTATTATTAAAAAACACGATTGAATCAAAGTTAATTAAAAAAAAGATTTATAAGAAGGAAAATGGTTTAATTTTGTTTATTTATTTATTTTTTTTCTAATTATTATTAGATAATTAGTTTTATATTATTAGTCTTTCCATATAAATTAAATAAGTAAATATCAATAAACATCAAAGTATTTATTGCTCCTAAAAACATTTTAGATGGAAAATATATTATAATGTTATATTTATTATGTTATATATTATCTAAACATTTTGACTTATCAAATTACATAAAAATAAAAAATAAAATAAAATAATATATATATATATATATATTACTATTAATCTTTCTTTTCCCCCAATTTTTCTTAATTTATTTTATATTTTCTTAATCTAATTCTAATTTACTCTATTTTTATAATTCTTTAACGTAACAATGTTATTTTAATTTTTAATATAAATTATCAACCCTTAATCCTTCCTCTTCCCCAATTTTTCTTAATTTATTTTACATTTTCTTAATCTAATTCTAATTTACTCTATTTTTATACTTCTTTAACTTAGTAACGTTATTTTAATTCGGAGTTGTCTTTAGTGTGACTTTTTGGATGACTGGTTTTTTTGAGAAATTAAATCGGAAAAAACTCACTGGAAAAGCTTCTCAAATCTTGATTTGTGTTATTTAAATTGGTTTTTTTTTTTTTTTGTAAATTAAACCGGAAAAACCCACAGGAAAAGCTTCCAAAAGTCTCACTAAAGACAACCCGATTAATATAAAATATTAACCCTTCTCTCTTGAATACCAACTTGACCATTAATATATATAACCAACCTAGATCCATCTTAACTTCCCATCTAGGCTAGTTTTATTATTAATTATAATTATTTATTTTATTTTTAGTTTTATGTAATTTGACTATGTCAAAATGTTTTATTGATAATTACCATCATTTTTTTTTGATTTGATCAAAATGTTTGCTGGACATTACAACATCTCTATGTCACGACTCCACGGTAATTATACCTAATAAAAAAAAATTGATTGCAAAACCTATGCTTTATGTCCATCCATATATTCGACATGGAATATCCACATGTATATATATACTTCACTTCTAAGTACTGGACATACTGCTATGATTAAACATATATATAACTTTCAACTCAATAACGTATTGACCTATTATTATATGAATCATTGGTGACTATACGATTAAGGTTAAGTCAATGGATGGCATTCATCGGATTCACTATTCCGACCAAACCCCGGTGCCAGGTGGTGAACGAATGTTTTAATGTCTTCACCTACCCCTGCCAGGTGGCTAGCACCGTGCAGAGGCCATGTGAAGTCTCGGTAGAATCGCTGGGGTTTGCGTGCCAAGCCTCCATTCGGATGAACGGCCAGGATTACATGCTCAAATCCAAGGGTTTACAATCATTCCAGGGTTTAGTGGGTTTATATACCACCGAGTCACTGTTTTCGGGTTCATTTGCATCTGTTTGGGAGAGGGCCGCATACTGCTCAGCTCGGTAGCCCTTCATGCACCAGCTATCAAGTCTTGCAACGCCATTCCAGGTACTCCGATGACTATTGCCCGCCATCTACAGGTCTTTCCTCAACTGATAGATTTATAGATATATTTATACAGTGCTTTTGCTTACGTTCTGGATTACTATCGACATGAGCTAACCTTGTATGTTTTTCCGCTTGCAGGTATTTGCTTCGGAGTCCTTCTATCGCTCGAAGAGCGATTATGTAACCGCTGTGCTCACAGGTATTTACCCCATCACGATTCGATGCAGAGTCTGCGATTTAATCTTGATAGGTGAGGGTTATTGTTATACGGCTTGTCTTATGATGATTTTCTCAGCCTGAGGAATTCCTCATGGCGGTCTTTCTCTTAATGCTTCAGGGTTCCATCACTCGGTCAAACCCTGGTTCAAGTCGCGGTCGGCCATCTCATGCCTGAACCCGCGACCTCTTTGATTTGTACAGTCTTATGTTAAATATCAGTTTGGCAGTATGCCCAGGTTTCATGTGTACTTGTTTAAGGGTTCACGGCCCTCTGCCGGAACCGAAATGTTTCAAATGAATTCAAGACATTCACTCGTTTACTGTTTCTCATACTGTCGAGAATGTTTAATATGAACTCTCAAGTTTTTGTATGTATTTATGAAGGATGAGAACCTTCTTCAGCTCTCTGGACATTTGGATAAATATACTGTCACCGTACCCAACAGAGTTTCTGTCTATTATAATGTTAATATGTTTTTTTTTGAATACAATGCATATGTTTATCATTTGGTATAGTTTATACTAGCAATCTGCCCTGTTTTACCCGCATATAATCTTGATTTAAGAATGCATTTATGCTCGATGGATTATACGGGATTACTGTTATTCTTTTGTTCACAGAGTATTGTTTATTTCATTGAGGGTTTTATGGTAACAGTCGTATCTTCACTGGTCATACATGACTATTCCACGGCAGTTGTATGGCTGTTCCCTCCGCGGGGTTTGGTTACCAGGTGACATCGTGTCGCCCTTACAATGTTAACGGCACTACTCCCTGTGCTCTACACCGGTTGGGTATTGGTAACGGTATCACCGTGATTTCTTTTACACTAGTTTTCGAGCATAATGAAGTTTAAACCCTTAGCACAGGGTCTGTTTACATTTCTTTGTTACAGTCTTACTATATACTATGAACAACATTAATATTTCAACGTGTTTCTTGTCTTCTTTAGAGTCACGATAATTCTCTTGCCGTTCTGTTGTTTTCTTTGAATCCTACTACTGTTATATAGTGTAATGCATCTTTCTAATATGCACTTAAATACTCTGCGTACCGTTAGGGTCTTTCCGGGCTCTGGTACAATTTGTATATAGATAATATGCTCCTGTTTCTATACAGATAACATACATTGGTTCTATACTGTTATTATGCAGCATTTCTAAATAGATAATATGCATCAATTTCCCTACTGTTAGCATGCAAGATATACAGCAGATGGTCTCTGTTCTTTCTGTCTTAATAACCAGTTCTAGGTATTCATAGGAACTGTTTCTAACATTATATATTCCTTACATCTAGTTAGCAACAGAGACTTAGATTTAACTGTACTTTCTTCCTATACACTCAGTATACTGATACAGAAATATGAATCTGGTGAATAACTCGTACCTGGTCTACTAGCTACAAGAGTTAATGCTCCAGAAGTTCACCTGCATTTTACATACTTGCTCTTAACCACCCAGCCTTGAGATCCATCAGTACGTTGGATTCTCCCCCCGAGCTACCTTGCAGGCCTGCAGCCCTCAACAAGACTCAAGCACCTGAGTGCTTGGGTTATCTGATCCTCACTAGACTTAACCCTCTTTTACTTTCTTTTCCTTTCTTGGAATTTCTTCCCCTGTCTGTCACCACAGCCCAGGGTTTTCCCTCCCAGGACTTTTCCTGGGTGAAGGGTTAGTTTCTTTTCAGTTTCATAACTGTTTCCTTTTCTTTAGAGATCCTCCCTCCAGGAGGTTGCCAGCATTTTCCAAAAAAAAATATAAATTCCATTTCATAATAAAATAATATCATTTTAGTCACAGTAATTAACAATCCACATTAGTTTCTTACCACGGTAACATTTCATTTTTACATGTTTTACGGGGTCATCACATCTCCCCCCCCTGGGATTGGACATCGTCCCGATGTCTATTCCCTTTAAACAAGTCCGGGTAAACTTTCCTCATAAGTTCCTCGTCTTCCCAAGTAGCCTCCTCAGGCCCATAGTGCTGCCACAGCACTTTAATTTGGGTAATAACCCGTTTCCGCAGCCGCACTTCTCTCCGGTCGAGAATGCTTTGTGGTTCGACCAGAACCTCGCCTTCGAGTTCGACCTGCAGACAATCAATATCTTCAGTTAGTTTCTGTTGAACATATCTGCATCTTCAAACAACGGAATTAATTCTTACCCGAACATCTTGCCATTTGATCACATGTTTAGGATCGTATACATATTTCTTTAGAACAGAAACGTGGAAAACGTTGTGAATTTTAATATGGCTTGGCAGGGCGAGTTGGTAAGCTACCGGCCCCACTCTAGCCAAGATCTGAAAAGGTCCAAAGTATCGAGGAGCCAGCTTGGCACATCCGCTCCATTGCAGTGTGCTTCTTCTGGCTTGGATCCTCACAAACACATGGTCTCCAACCTGATACTCTTTGAATCTTCTTTTTCTGTCCGCAAAACTTTTCTGTCTATCCTGCGCAGCCTTCAAATTGGCACGCACCCTTTTCACCATGTCTTCCATTTCTTTAAGCATTTCCGGACCCAAACTCAGCTTATCCTCAGGTCCACCCCAACTTGAGGGTGTGCGGCATTTTCGCCCATACAGAACCTCAAAGGGGCTTAGCTGTGTCGAGGTATGATATCCATTATTATATGCGAATTCAACCAGGTGCAAATATTCTTCCCATTGGTTTGGCTTCAGCATCACATACGCTCTCAACATATCTTCCAACACTTGATTTACTCGCTCGGTTTGACCATCGGTCTGCGGGTGGTAGGCTGTGCTAAAGTTCAGCTGTGTTCCCAACTCAGCGAACAATGTCCTCCAAAATGTGGATGTGAATTTTACATCCCGGTCCGATATGATTACTTTCGGCAGTCCATGCAGTCTGAACACATTCTGCATAAAAAGGTGAGCAATTTGCACCGCCTTATAAGTGGACTGCACAGGTATGAAGTGTGCCGCTTTACTCAACTTATCAACCACCACCATGATGGAATCATTGTTTTTCTTTGTTCGTGGCAAACCGGTTATAAAATCCATGGAAATGGTTTCCCATTTCCACTCCGGAATAGGCAAAGGTTGTAATAGCCCGGCCGGATGCTGATGTTCTGCCTTAATCTGCTGGCACTCTAAACACCTCGCCAAATACTCAAATACCTGCTTCTTCATTCTGGGCCAGAAATATTCCTTCCTAAGTGCAGTGACCATCTTTTGGTATCCTGGATGGCCAGTGTAGTGGCTAGTATGGAACTCGTCAAAAATCAGGTTCTTAAGGTCATCCGAATCAGGTACATATAATCTTTTGCGAAAATACAGCATGCCAGCATTGTCTAGTGTATATCCTTGCTGTAATTTTTCATTAACTGATTGTTGTACCTGCTGTTTTAATTGTTGGTATTCAGCATCTTGATTTGCTGCTGATTTAATCTGCTCAAACAGAGAGTTCCGCCACTTGCTTACTGAAAGTTCACACAAACACTGCACCTTCCGACTCAATGCATCAGCCACCCGGTTCTCTTTACCCTTTAAGTGCTTAATTTCGAAATCGAAACCACTTAGGAAATCTGCCCAACGACCTTGTCTTGCATTCAAGGTAGGTTGACTGAAGTAATTGGTCAAGCTGTGGTGATCTGTTAACAACAGAAATTTCCTCCCCAAGAGGTAATGTCGCCACATTTTCAGCGCATGGATAACTGCTGTTAACTCTAGATCGTAAGCAGAGTATTTCTGCTCATGATCTTTTAGTTTCCTTGATTCATACGCAATTACTTTTCCTTCTTGCATTAATACTCCTCCCACACCCTCCTTACTTGCATCGGTGCATACTACGTAATCCTTATTAGGATCCGCTATACTCAAGATGGGTGCGGTAGTGAGTAAATGCTTCAACCGATCAAAGCTCTGCTGACATTCTGGTGTCCACTTAAATACCTTCCCCTTTTTCTGTAAGGACGTGATAGGGTAGGCTATCCTTGAGAACCCTTCTACAAATCTTCGGTAGTAGCCAGCTAGTCCCATAAAGGATCTGATATCAGCTACATCCTTGGGTATGGGCCATTCCATAATGGTCCTTATCTTCTCAGGATCTACTGCTATTCCTTCTTTAGTAATCACATGGCCCAAATATTGGATTTCCTCCTTGAAAAAGTCACACTTACTAAACTTAGCATATAGCTGATGTTCCCGAAGAGTTTGCAACACCATCCTAAGATGTTCTTTGTGTTCCTCATGGGAACGAGAATATATCAGAATATCATCGATAAATATCAGCACGAATTTGTCCAAAAACCTGTGAAACACGTTGTTCATCAAACACATGAAGGTGGCAGGTGCATTGGTCAAACCAAAGGGCAGCACCACAAATTCGTAGTGCCCGTAGCGTGTTCTGAAAGCGGTTTTGGCAATGTCCTCTTCTTTAATTCTGATCTGATGATAACCAGATCGCAAATCGATCTTGGAAAATACCTTTGCCCCCTTCACTTGATCAAAGAGTTCGTCAATCCGAGGCAAGGGGTATTTGTTTTTAATTGTGAGCTTATTTAGCTGACGATAGTCTATACACATACGGAGAGTCCCATCTTTCTTTTTAACAAATAATACTGGAGCTCCCCATGGTGATACGCTGGGACGGATATAATTCTTATCCAGCAGCTCTTGAAGTTGCATCTTTAATTCTGTTAACTCTGGTACGCTCATTCGGTACGGTGCCCGTGACACTGGTGCTGCCCCTGGTGTTAATTCTATAGTGAAATCTATATCCCGTTTTGGGGGCAGTCCTGGTACCTCTTCAGGAAAAACATCCACAAATTCCTGTACTACCAGAATATTGTCCAATGCAGATGTTTTGTCTTTCTGGTCTGCATAACCAACTTGAATAGCGTAAATTTGACACTTCTTCCTGAGACATTTAGCTAGCTGGGAAGCAGTGATAGGTCGGATCTGTACAGGGTGTTTAATCCCCTGCAACTCTTGCTGCTGCCCCAAGTCATCCTTGTAATAGATGGTTTTGGTCTTGCAGTTCACCAACGACCAATGTTTTTCCAGCCAATCCATACCAATCAGGATGTCGTAGGACCCCAATGGAAGTACATTCAGGTCTGTTGTAATCGGCTGCCCTGCTATGCTGAAAGGACAGTTACTAATTTTGGCTAAGACTCGTCTCTTAGCTCCTGTGGCTAGCTGTACCAGCCATGGGTTCCTGAACTTTTCAGAAGATAACTTACACTATTCTACTATTTTTGGGCTAACATAACTTAAAGTAGCTCCTGGGTCAATAAGAACAGCTATAGAAAGATTTGAAATTTTACCTTCAAACTCCACCATGGTCGGCTGGTATTCCGCTTGACGGTCATCCAAGGCTGCGTTAATTCTTGGCATGTTGCGCGCCACTTCTCCAACAGTCGATGCTTCTTGGATCTGAGATATTTGGTCCACTCCTTTACGCTGAGGGCAGTTCTTAACGTAGTGCGGTCCTCCACAACCCCAACATTGGACAGGAGGTCTGGTCATCCCTTCAAGGTCTGACCTGGCAGGTGGTTCACTAATTCTGCTCTCACTTGGTTTAGTCCGAAAGGTACTCTTTGCTACATTTCTGCTAAAATGTCCCTTACCAGCACCCTTGCTGCCATTACCACGACTCCCTTTATTGTTACCAGCAATTCTGTTGCCCTTTCTTTCACTCCATCTTTTATTTGAAATGTCCCCTTTCTGTTTGTTTTGCTGGTAACAGATTCTTGCCTTACGAATCGCCTCATCCATTGTTCTGGGATTATCAAACTCAATGCGTTCCCTTATATAGGCAGGTAGACTACTCACAAATCTCTGCACCTTGGCCTTTTCCTCCTTAATATAGGGCACGTAGCGAAGCAGGGAAGTGAAACGATTAATAAACTCGTACATAGACTGTTGTCCTAGCCTTAAATCATGGAACTCCCGTGCCTTCTCATCATAGAATCGCTCTGTTAGATATCTCTCTTTGAAGTATTTCTGGAATTTTTCCCATATTATGTTTTGCTCACTTACTCCTTTTACAATTTTGGTTTCTTCCCACCACAGGGTTGCCTTGCCTTGTAACTGGAAGATGGCCAGCCGTGCTTTGAAATTCTGATCATACTCATACAACTGAAAATACTTATTCATGTTAATTAACCATGCTTCTGCTGCCTCCTCTTGTTCCCCATCGAAATGTGGAGGTTTAATCTTTCGAAATTCTCCCTGTAATTCCATTTTCTGTCGTTTTGATGTTTGTTGTTCCAGCACGTTGTCAGAATGGTCCTCCTTTTCCTCTGAATTTTCAGGTGCAGTTGGGTAATTTCGTTCCTCAGTTGCCCTTTGCTGTTCTGCACTGGGATTGGCTAATGGTGGATTTTGTCTGTCCGACAGACTCTTCAATATTCTTTCCTGTTCTACTGTCAATCGCGCGTTATCTTCTCGCAGACGCGCCATCTCATTTTTCAGTTCTTGAACAGTTTCTAGTATCGCCAGATTGGTACTGCGTGTCTCTGCACCAAGCTGTACCCACAGCTCTGGATTTTCCCGAGGAATGCTGTCAGCTCCCTGCATTTCCTCCATCTTTATTGTTGACTGTTAGCGGATTGTTGTTTCTGTATTTATCTCCTAATTAATAAACAAGAAAATCAGTTAGCTGAATTATTTCTTCCTCATATATGTACTATATGACAATCTTCCATGCAGCTGGATCTTACTGCTCCAGAGGCCACAGTTTTGAAACCTCTGCTCTGATACCACATTGTCACGACTCCACGGTAATTATACCTAATAAAAAAAATTTGATTGCAAAACCTATGCTTTATGTCCATCCATATATTCGACATGGAATATCCACATGTATATATATACTTCACTTCTAAGTACTGGACATACTGCTATGATTAAACATATATATAACTTTCAACTCAATAACGTATTCACCTATTATTATATGAATCATTGGTGACTATAGGATTAAGGTTAAGTCAATGGATGGCATTCATCGGATTCACTATTCCGACCAAACCCCGGTGCCAGGTGGTGAACGAATGTTTTAATGTCTTCACCTACCCCTGCCAGGTGGCTAGCACCGTGCAGAGGCCATGTGAAGTCTCGGTAGAATCGCTGGGGTTTGCGCGCCAAGCCTCCATTCGGATGAATGGCCAGGATTACATGCTCAAATCCAAGGGTTTACAATCATTCCAGGGTTTAGTGGGTTTATATACCACCGAGTCACTGTTTTCGGGTTCATTTGCATCTGTTTGGGAGAGGGCCGCATACTGCTCAGCTCGGCAGCCCTTCATGCACCAGCTATCAAGTCTTGCAACGCCATTCCAGGTACTCCGATGACTATTGCCCGCCATCTACAGGTCTTTCCTCAACTGATAGATTTATAGATATATTCATACAGTGCTTTTGCTTATGTTCTGGATTACTATCGACATGAGCTAACCTTGTATGTTTTTCCGCTTGCAGGTATTTTCTTCGGAGTCCTTCTGTCACTCGAAGAGCGATTATGTAACCGCTGTGCTCACGGGTATTTACCCCATCACGATTCGATGCAGAGTCTGCAATTTAATTTTGATAGGTGAGGGTTATTGTTATACGGCTTGTCTTATGATGATTTTCTCAGCCTGAGGAATTCCTCATGGCGGTCTTTCTCTTAATGCTTCAGGGTTCCATCACTCGGTCAAACCCTGGTTCGAGTCGCGGTCGGCCATTTCATGCCTGAACCCGCGACCTCTTTGATTTGTACAGTCTTATGTTAAATATCAGTTTGGCAGTATGCCCAGGTTTCATGTGTACTTGTTTAAGGGTTCACGGCCCTCTGCCGGAACCGAAATGTTTCAAATGAATTCAAGACATTCACTCGTTTACTGTTTCTCATACTGTCGAGAATGTTTAATATGAACTCTCAAGTTTTTGTATGTATTTATGAAGGACGAGAACCTTCTTCAGCTCTCTGGACATTTGGATAAATATACTGTCACCGTACCCAACAGAGTTTCTGTCTATTATAATGTTAATATGTTTTTTCTTGAATACAATGCATATGTTTATCATTTGGTATAGTTTATACTAGCAATCTGCCCTGTTTTACCCGCATATAATCTTGATTTAAGAATGTATTTATGCTCGACGGATTATACGGGATTACTGTTATTCTTTTGTTCACAGAGTATTGTTTATTTCATTGAGGGTTTTATGGTAACAGTCGTATCTTCACTGGTTATACATGACTATTCCACGGCAGTTGTATGGCCGTTCCCTCCGCGGGGTTTGGTTACCAGGTGACATCGTGTCGCCCTTACAATGTTAACGGCACTACTCCCTGTGCTCTATACCGGTTGGGTATTGGTAACGGTATCACCGTGATTTCTTTTACACTAGTTTTCGAGCATAATGAAGTTTAAACCCTTAGCACAGGGTCTGTTTACATTTCTTTGTTACAGTCTTACTATATACTATGAACAGCATTAATATTTCAACGTGTTTCTTGTCTTCTTTAGAGTCACGATAATTCTCTTGCCGTTCTGTTGTTTTCTTTGAATCCTACTACTGTTATATAGTGTAATGCATCTTTCTAATATGCACTTAAATACTCTGCGTATCGTTAGGGTCTTTCCGAGCTCTGGTACAATTTGTATATAGATAATATACTCCTGTTTCTATACAGATAACATACATTGGTTCTATACTGTTATTATGCAGCATTTCTAAATAGATAATATGCATCAATTTCCATACTGTTAGCATGCAAGATATACAGCAGATGGTCTCTGTTCTTTCTGTCTTAATAACCAGTTCTAGGTATTCATAGGAACTGTTTCTAACATTATATATTCCTTACATCTAGTTAGCAACAGAGACTTAGATTTAACTGTACTTTCTTCCTATACACTCAGTATACTGATACAGAAATCTGAATCTGGTGAATAACTCGTACCTGGTCTACCAGCTACAAGAGTTAATGCTCCAGAAGTTCACCTGCATTTTACATACTTGCTCTTAACCACCCAGCCTTGAGATCCATCAGTACGTTGGATTCTCCCCCCGAGCTGTCTTGCAGGCCTGCAGCCCTCAACAAGACTCAAGCACCTGAGTGCTTGGGTTATCTGATCCTCACCAGACTTAACCCTCTTTTACTTTCTTTTCCTTTCTTGGAATTTCTTCCCCTGTCTGTCACCACAGCCCAGGGTTTTCCCTCCCAGGACTTTTCCTGGGTGAAGGGTTAGTTTCTTTTCAGTTTCATAACTGTTTCCTTTTCTTTAGAGATCCTCCCTCCAGGAGGTTGCCAGCATTTTCCAAAAAAAAATATAAATTCCATTTCATAATAAAATAATATCATTTTAGTCACAGTAATTAACAATCCACATTAGTTTCTTACCACAGTAACATTTCATTTTTACATGTTTTACGGGGTCATCACACTCTACATATTAGGTTATAAATTACTTTTAACCTTTTATTATTTTTTAATTGAGCCCACATGGAAATGTTTACAAACATTTACATGACTACAACATACTCCATAACTTTTTGCATTTATATTTAATTTAAAAAATATTATAAATTAAAATTAAAATAAAATATTTATAAAATATTTTGTTTTGAAATGAGTTATGGTTTTTGGAAGTGATATTGACAAGCCATGCTATTGACCCATGATATTGTAACAAAGCCTATTTACAAGTTGACAATATCCATGGTAAAATGGGGTGAATATCCATGGTTAAGAATCTTGTTATATTGTACGTTTATGGTAAATATTAAGTTTTAATTTAAAAAATGTTATAAAATAAAATAAATTAAAATATTTATAGTTTTTTTATTTTATTTTGAAATGAATTATGGATTTTGTGTATGTGGTATTAATGAGCCATAGTATTAGCCCATTGTATTGTAAGAAAACTTATTTAGAAGTTAACATTATCCATGACAAAATGGGGTGAATATTCATAGTTAGGAATTCGTTATATTGTAAATATTAATTTTTTATGTGCTCATTAATTAAATTTAAATATGGTTACAATTCTATATTCTATATGGTTATATTCTCCTTATAGGTCTTTCCCCTATTGAGAGCCTAGCTATGCTTAGGTTTCTGTTGTACAAAATCAGTAACATAGACGATCATAGACTTCCTAAGCTAGCTTTAAATTCTAGCCAAAACCACCTAAGGCTCAATCGAGGGTGGCATAAAGACACAAGGGCCTGGTTAAACTATTGGGAGATCAACGAAAATGATGCATTGCAAAACATAAATAACATTAAAGATATTGTTACTTCTAAGTTCAAAGAAAAAATGTGGTGTGAGAAAGATATAGTGGCTAAAAGAAAATTAAGCTATTATAAGAATGTCAACAACCCCACCCTAGAAGATCAAAAGTATCTCTCTATTTTAACTAGCTCAAAGAAGAAAATTAATATAGTAAAGATTAGAACGAATTCTCATGAGCTCCATAGTGAAACAGGTCATTGGGCAGTTCCTAAAACGCCATGGACGGAAAGGATCTGCCATATATGTGAGAATAGGAACATTGAGGATGAAAACCACTTCCTCTTAGAGTGCCCCGCGTAGATATTAGTTTCACAATCTTTGTCATAATGCTAACCTTCCTAGCCTTTTACAATGTCAAAATTATAGTGAGCTCGGGAGGCTTCTCTCTAAGCTTTTTGAGCATAGGAATAAAATCTTAAATCAAAATAGCTAATTTGTTTCTTTAGGTCCTATAGACCATTATTTGGTGACGTTAACTATCATCATCATCATCATCATCATTATTTTAATTTATATAGTAAAATGAATGTTAATTTATAACTACTATTTATATGTTATATATTTTAATTTCAAATGTATATTATGATTTTCTTTTATTTATTTATTTTCTTATTTTTGTTAATAAAAACAAAATTTATATATATGTAGTCTAACAACTAACATATAACATCTAAAGCCTACACATCTACCCTATACTGGGCTGTAGAATGTGACAAAATTAACCCTTATCTCATTAATATTAATATTAGTTTGACCACAATTTTATTATTATTATTATTATCCCTCATCCCATTTTACTTGTCCCTACCTTATCTCATTAATATTAATATTAGTTGGACCACAATTTATTATTATTATTATATTATTCATTCCATTTTACTCGTCCCTATTGAATTTTTTTAACTAATTTCATTAAATTAATAATTATTAATAATTGTTCTAATCCTCTTCACCTTCTTGATGGTCATATCCTTTTTGTATATATTCTTGGTCTAGCACTCTTCTCAACATCAATATGAGTTCTAGGTCCTCGAAGTTGGATGAATTCTTTGCGAAAAATAGACACCTCGGTCACATGCTTTCTGTATATATTACTGGTCTAACACTCTTCTCAACATCAATATGAGCTTTAACACCTCAGTCATATCCTTTTTGTATATATTCTTGCTCTAACACTCTTCTCCACATCAATATGGGCTTTATGTCTTTGAAGTTGGGTGAAGTCTTCGGGTGAAACATAGACACCTCAACGAGTCTCCATAGTTCTCAACATCATAAAAACAAAAATTAAATAAAAAAATTAGGATTAATAATAATAATTATTATTATTAATTAATAATAAAGACACAAGGGCCTGGTTAAACTATTGGGAGATCAACGAAAATGATGCATTGCAAAACATAAATAACATTAAAGATATTGTTACTTCTAAGTTCAAAGAAAAAATGTGGTGTGAGAAATAAGAATGTCATCAACCCCACCCTAGAAGATCAAAAGTATCTCTCTATTTTAACTAGCTCAAAGAAGAAAATTAATATAGTAAAGATTAGAACGAATTCTCATGAGCTCCATAGTGAAACAGGTCGTTGGGCAGTTCCTAAAACGCCATGGACGGAAAGGATCTGCCATATATGTGAGAATAGGAACATCGAGGATGAAAACCACTTCCTCTTAGAGTGCCCCGCGTAGATCTCAGTTTCACAATCTTTGTTATAATACTAACCTTCCTAGCCTTTTACAATGTCAAAATTATAGTGAGCTCGGGAGGCTTCTCTCCAAGCTTTTTGAGCATAGGAATAAAATCTTAAATCAAAATAGCTAATTTGTTTCTTTAGGTCCTATAGACCATTATTTGGTGACGTTAACTATCATCATCATCATCATCATCATTATTTTAATTTATATAGTAAAATGAATGTTAATTTATAACTACTATTTATATGTTATATATTTTAATTTCAAATGTATATTATGATTTATTTATTTATTTATTTTCTTATTTTTGTTAATAAAAACAAAATTTATATATATGTAGTCTAACAACTAACATATAACATCTAAAGCCTACACATCTACCCTATACTGGGCTGTAGAATGTGACACAATTAACCCTTATCTCATTAATATTAATATTAGTTTGACCAAATTTTATTATTATTATTATTATTATTATTATTATTATTATTATTATCGCTCATCCCATTTTACCCATCCCTACCTTATCTCATTAATATTAATATTAGTTGGACCACAATTTATTATTATTATTATATTATTCATTCCATTTTACTCGTCCCTATTGAATTTTTTTAACTAATTTCATTAAATTAATAATTATAAATAATTTTTCTAATCCTCTTCACCTTCTTGATGGTCATATCCTTTATATATTCTTGGTCTAGCACTCTTCTCAACATCAATATGAGTTCTATGTCCTCGAAGTTGGATGAATTCTTTGCGAAACATAGACACCTCGGTCACATGCTTTCTGTATATATTACTGGTCTAACACTCTTCTCAACATCAATATGAGCTTTAACACCTCAGTCATATCCTTTTTGTATATATTCTTGCTCTAACACTCTTCTCCACATCAATATGGGCTTTATGTCTTTGAAGTTGGGTGAAGTCTTCGGGTGAAACAGAGACACCTCAACGAGTCTCCATAGTTCTCAACATCATAAAAACAAAAATTAAATAAAAAAATTAAGATTAATAATAATTATTATTATTATTAACTAATAATAAAGACACAAGGGCCTGGTTAAACTATTGGGAGATCAACGAAAATGATGCATTGCAAAACATAAATAACATTAAATATATTGTTACTTCTAAGTTCAAAGAAAAAATGTGGTGTGAGAAAGATTTAGTGGCTAAAAGAAAATTAAGCTATTATAAGAATGTCATCAACCCCACCCTAGAAGATCAAAAGTATCTCTCTATTTTAACTAGCTCAAAGAAGAAAATTAATATAGTAAAGATTAGAACGAATTCTCATGAGCTCCATAGTGAAACAGGTCGTTGGGCAGTTCCTAAAATGCCATGGACGGAAAGGATCTACCATATATGTGAGAATAGGAACATCGAGGATGAAAACCACTTCCTCTTAGAGTGCCCCGCGTAGATCTCAGTTTCACAATCTTTGTTATAATACTAACCTTCCTAGCCTTTTACAATGTCAAAATTATAGTGAGCTCGGGAGGCTTCTCTCCAAGCTTTTTGAGCATAGGAAAAAAATCTTAAATCAAAATAGATAATTTGTTTCTTTAGGTCCTATAGACCATTATTTGGTGACGTTAACTATTATCATCATCATCATCATCATTATTTTAATTTATATAGTAAAATGAATGTTAATTTATAACTACTATCTATATGTTATATATTTTAATTTCAAATGTATATTATGATTTATTTATTTATTTATTTATTTTCTTATTTTTATTAATAAAAACAAAATTTATATATATATAGTCTAACAACTAACATATAACATCTAAAGCCTACACATCTACCCTATACTGGGTTGTAGAATGTGACACAATTAACCCTTATCTCATTAATATTAATATTAGTTTGACCAAATTTTATTATTATTATTATTATTATTATTATTATTATTATTATTCCTCATCCCATTATACCCGTCCCTACCTTATCTCATTAATATTAATATTAGTTGGACCACAGTTTATTATTATTATTATATTATTCATTCCATTTTACTCGTCCCTATTGAATTTTTTTAAACTAATTTCATTAAATTAATAATTATTAATAATTGTTCTAATCCTCTTCACCTTCTTGATGGTCATATCCTTTCTGTAGATATTCTTGGTCTAGCACTCTTCTCAACATCAATATGAGTTCTATGTCCTCGAAGTTGGATGAAGTCTTTGCGAAACATAGACACCTCGGTCACATGCTTTCTGTATATATTACTGGTCTAACACTCTTCTCAACATCAATATGAGCTTTAACACCTCAGTCATATCCTTTTTGTATATATTCTTGGTCTAACACTCTTCTCCACATCAATTTGAGCTTTATGTCTTTGAAGTTGGGTGAAGTCTTCGGGTGAAACATAGACAACTCAACGAGTCTCCATAGTTCTCAACATCATAAAAACAAAAATTAAATAATAAAATTAAGATTAATAATAATTATTATTATTATTAACTAATAAAAAAGACACAAGGGCCTGGTTAAACTATTGGGAGATCAACGAAAATGATGCATTGCAAAACATAAATAACATTAAAGATATTGTTACTTCTAAGTTCAAAGAAAAAATGTGGTGTGAGAAAGATTTAGCGGCTAAAAGAAAATTAAGCTATTATAAGAATGTCATCAACCCCACCCTAGAAGATCAAAAGTATCTCTCTATTTTAACTAGCTCAAAGAAGAAAATTAATATAGTAAAGATTAGAACGAATTCTCATGAGCTCCATAGTGAAACAGGTCGTTGGGCAGTTCCTAAAACGCCATGGACGGAAAGGATCTGCCATATATGTGAGAATAGGAACATCGAGGATGAAAACCACTTCCTCTTAGAGTGCCCCACGTAGATCTCAGTTTCACAATCTTTGTTATAATACTAACCTTCCTAGCCTTTTACAATGTCAAAATTATGGTGAGCTCGGGAGGCTTCTCTCCAAACTTTTTGAGCATAGGAATAAAATCTTAAATCAAAATAGATAATTTGTTTCTTTAGGTCCTATAGACCATTATTTGGTGACGTTAACTATCATCATCATCATCATCATCATTATTTTAATTTATATAGTAAAATGAATGTTAATTAATAACTACTATTTATATGTTATATATTTTAATTTCAAATGTATATTATGATTTTCTTTTATTTATTTATTTTCTTATTTTTATTAATAAAAAAAAATTATATATATATATATAGTCTAACAACTAACATATAACATCTAAAGCCTACACATCTACCCTATACTGGGCTGTAGAATGTGACACAATTAACCCTTATCTCATTAATATTAATATTAGTTTGACCACAATTTTATTATTATTATTATTATTATTATTATTATTATTATCCCTCATCCCATTTTACCCGTCCCTACCTTATCTCATTAATATTAATATTAGTTGGACCACAGTTTATTATTATTATTATATTATTCATTCCATTTTACTCGCCCCTATTGAATTTTTTTAACTAATTTCATCAAATTAATAATTATTAATAATTGTTCTAAACCTCTTCACCTTCTTGATGGTCATATCCTTTTTGTATATATTCTTGGTCTAGCACTCTTCTCAACATCAATATGAGTTCTATGTCCTCGAAGTTGGATGAAGTCTTTGGGAAACATAGACACCTCGGTCACATGCTTTCTGTATATATTACTGGTCTAACGTTCTTCTCAACATCAATATGAGCTTTAACACCTCAGTCATATCCTTTTTGTATATATTCTTGGTCTAACACTCTTCTCCACATTAATATGAGCTTTATGTCTTTGAAGTTGGGTGAAGTCTTCGGGTGAAACATAGACACCTCAACGAGTCTCCATAGTTCTCAACATCATAAAAACAAAAATTAAATAATAAAATTAAGATTAATAATAATAATTATTATTATTAATTAATAATAAAGACACAAGGGCCTCGTTAAACTATTGGGAGATCAACGAAAATGATGCATTGCAAAACATAAATAACATTAAAGATATTGTTACTTCTAAGTTCAAAGAAAAAATGTGGTGTGAGAAAGATTTAGTGGCTAAAAGAAAATTAAGCTATTATAAGAATGTCATCAACCCCACCCTAGAAGATCAAAAGTATCTCTCTATTTTAACTAGCTCAAAGAAGAAAATTAATATAGTAAATATTAGAACGAATTCTCATGAGCTCCATAGTGAAACAGGTCATTGGGCAGTTCCTAAAACGCCATGGACGGAAAGGATCTGCCATATATGTGAGAATAGGAACATCGAGGATGAAAACCACTTCCTCTTAGAGTGCCCTGCATAGATCTCAGTTTCACAGTCTTTGTTATAATACTAACCTTCCTAGCCTTTTACAATGTCAAAATTATAGTGAGCTCGGGAGGCTTCTCTCCAAACTTTTTGAGCATAGGAATAAAATCTTAAATCAAAATAGATAATTTGTTTCTTTAGGTCCTATAGACCATTATTTGGTGACGTTAACTATCATCGTCATCATCATCATCATTATTTTAATTTATATAGTAAAATGAATGTTAATTTATAACTACTATTTATATGTTATATATTTTAATTTCAAATGTATATTATGATTTTCTTTTATTTATTTATTTTCTTATTTTTATTAATAAAAACAAAATTTATATATATATATAGTCTAACAACTAACATATAACATCTAAAGCCTACACATCTACCCTATACTGGGCTGTAGAATGTGACACAATTAACCCTTATCTCATTAATATTAATATTAGTTTGACCACAATTTTATTATTATTATTATTATGATTATCCCTCATCCCATTTTACCCGTCCCTACCTTATCTAATTAATATTAATATTAGTTGGACCACAATTTATTATTATTATTATTATATTATTCATTCCATTTTACTCGTCCGTATTGAATTTTTTTAACTAATTTCATTAAATTAATAATTATTAATAACTGTTCTAATCCTCTTCGCCTTCTTGATGGTCATATCCTTTCTGTATATATTCTTGGTCTAGCACTCTTCTTAACATCAATATGAGTTCTATGTCCTCGAAGTTGGATGAAGTCTTTGCGAAACATAGACACCTCGGTCACATGCTTTCTGTATATATTACTGGTCTAACACTCTTCTCAACATCAATATGAGCTGTAACACCTCAGTCATATCCTTTTTGTATATATTCTTGGTCTAACACTCTTCTCCACATCAATATGAGCTTTATGTCTTTGAAGTTGGGTGAAGTCTTCGGGTGAAACATAGACACCTCAAAGAGTCTCCATAGTTCTCAACATCATAAAAACAAAAATTAAATAAAAAAAATAAGATTAATAATAATAATTATTATTATTAATTAATAATAAAGACAAAAGGGCCTCGTTAAACTATTGGGAGATCAACGAAAATGATGCATTGCAAAACATAAATAACATTAAAGATATTGTTACTTCTAAGTTCAAAGAAAAAATGTGGTGTGAGAAAGATTTAGCGGCTAAAAGAAAATTAAGCTATTATAAGAATGTCATCAACCCCACCCTAGAAGATCAAAAGTATCTCTCTATTTTAACTAGCTCAAAGAAGAAAATTAATATAGTAAAGATTAGAACGAATTCTCATGAGCTCCATAGTGAAACAGGTCGTTGGGCAATTCCTAAAACGCCATGGACGAAAAGGATCTGCCATATATGTGAGAATAGGAACATTGAGGATGAAAACCACTTCCTCTTAGACTACCCCGCGTAGATCTCAGTTTCACAATCTTTGTTATAATACTAACCTTCCTAGCCTTCTACAATGTCAAAATTATAGTGAGCTCGGGAGGCTTCTCTCCAAGCTTTTTGAGCATATGAATAAAATCTTAAATCAAAATAGATAATTTGTTTCTTTAGGTCCTATAGACCATTATTTGGTGACGTTAACTATCATCATCATCATCATCATCATTATTTTAATTTATATAGTAAAATGAATGTTAATTTATAACTACTATTTATATGTTATATATTTTAATTTCAAATGTATATTATGATTTTCTTTTATTTATTTATTTTCTTATTTTTATTAATAAAAACAAAATTTATATATATATAGTCTAACAACTAACATATAACATCTAAAGCCTACACATCTACCCTATACTGGGTTGTAGAATGTGACACAATTAACCCTTATCTCATTAATATTAATATTAGTTTGACCACAATTTTATTATTATTATTATTATTATTATTATCCCTCATCCCATTTTACCCATCCCTACCTTATCTCATTAATATTAATATTAGTTGGACCACAATTTATTATTATTATTATATTATTCATTCCATTTTACTCGTCCCTATTGAATTTTTTTAACTAATTTCATTAAATTAATAATTATTAATAATTGTTCTAATCCTCTTCGCCTTCTTGATGGATATCCTTTCTGTACATATTATTGGTCTAGCACTCTTCTCAACATCAATATGAGTTCTATGTCCTCGAAGTTGGATGAAGTATTTGCGAAACATAGACACCTCGGTCACATGCTTTCTGTATATATTACTGGTCTCAACATCAATATGAGCTTTAACACCTGAGTCATATCCTTTTTGTATATATTCTTGGTCTAACACTCTTCTCCACATCAATATGAGCTTTATGTCTTTGAAGTTGGGTGAAGTCTTCGGGTGAAACATAGACACCTCAACAAGTCTCCATAGTTCTCAACATCATAAAAACAAAAATTAAATAAAAAAATTAAGATTAATAATAATTATTATTATTATTAATTAAACAACCACAAATTCATCTTAATTCCATATCTACCAAACACCTAGAGGGATCGAATATCTTTTCCTTGCACCTTAAGAGATTTGATCCCTCTCAACTCTCAGTAGATTCAGAGTTAAAATGGATCTTATACATCTCTCATTAATAAAAATTTGAAAAAGTCATTAAAATTAAGTAACTTAATATATTTTTTTTGTCAGTAAAAATTTCCATTATATCATGTAAATATTACAACATAATTTCCCTTTTTAAACTTCTTTTGCGGCCTCCCTCCTATTGGATTCTTTGGCCAAGAGAAAAAACCCTAAAATCAAGAAACAACTAATTAACATTAAGGCATTGGAGGATGATCTCAAGCTAGATTGTGGAAGTTCACCATGCACATGATACTCAACATGTGCAATTCTCCCTTCTAGGTGCCCCATTTGCTTTGACATTCTTCTCTGGCATTGATTCCACTGATTACGTTGTAGATCATTTTTGAAACTTATAATATCATTGTAGTTCACCATGCACATGATACTCAACATGTGCAATTCTCCGTTCTAGGTGCCCCATTTGTTTTGACATTCTTCTCTGGCCTCGATGGATGCAGACCAATTGGTCCTACATGTTCCACTGATTACATTGTAGATCATTTCAGAAGCTTATAATTTCATTGGAGTCATTACGATGGTTCTTTACCAACTTCTCCATGAGGTGAGTGATGTGTTGTATTGATTTTCTAGTACAATTAAGGTTAGCACAATATTTCTGAAATTTTGATAATTACTTCTTCTTTTTTTGCGTGTGGTTCACGAACACCTTCGATTAGCGTGTGGTGCTATGTCCACTGGAAAAATTTGGGCTTGACACCCCGCGGCCTACTACAAGACATAACCCCAAGAGCTTTCGGGAATTGATCTTGTGAGCTCCCATCTGGGGAGGCCCCGTCTTGACTGATTAGGCTAACCCTTGGGGCTAGATTTTGATAATTACACACACACACACATATATATCAAAAGTAATTGTATATATCATTCAACAACAAATAATAATAGAACAATAGATATCATAATGTGCAAAAGAGAGACAAGATTTACCCTGGGAAATCCCATTACGAAAAACCAAACAACCCCTTCAATAGAAAAATTATTTGTATTCAATAAGAAACACACCTAGACCTATAGTCAAACTTGGTCTTCTCCTCCAAGTTAAGTCACTTAAATTATTTACGCACTTAATTTTTCCTTATCTAGAAATTTTTGCCTCCCAACAATTGTCCAATAACCTAGAATTTTGGTCCCGAGCAACTGCCCAATAACCTAGAATTTTGGTCCCGAGTAACTGCCCAATAACCTAGAATTTTGGTCCCAGTAACTACCCAATAACCTAGAAAATCTCTTGCAACAACTACCCTAGAAATATGTGAATCATAGAGAGAGGGAGAGATTAAACCACATGTGCTATAGCAGACGGGAGAGATTAAACCACATGGGCATTTGTCAGTACGGGGTCCATCGTTGCAATAGCAAATGAACGGAGGAGCCGCAGTTGAAACCGAAGTGTTGTAACCGCATACAACACTTAGTTTTGATTCATAGATAGTTCTAAATAATGACTTAGTAAGGAAGTATATCTCTTTGTTTCTCACTGCTAACTAACTAAATGCTAAACCATTTGTACCTATGTATTATACCTTAATTTTTTAAGGTAATAGCTCAACTTACTTTAAATAAAAAAAAAAATTTAAGACATATATTGTTACTTATATTTAATTTAGTTATTATTATTATTTGTTTTTTGTTTTAGCTTTTCATGAGAATGAGATTAATATTTTGCAATATGTTGTTGATGAAGACTTATAGAGAAGTGTGTGTTATGATCGTGGATTTGCCCAACATTTAGGGTGAATGCTTCACCCAATTCCACGATGGGTGAAGGGTTCACATGAAATGTTAAGTAAGTCCATTGTCATAACACGGAACTTTCCATAAGTCTTCATCAACAACAAATTACTGTGTCGACATATCCATGTCAAAATTTTTGTAATATGTTTTTGTTAGGAAAACTCATTTATGTTATTTTAATATTTTAAATTACTTATTTTGAAATAAGTTAATATTTTTAGTCATCTTATATTAATAATATGTATTTTATTATTTTCCATATTTTTATAATATTTTTCAAATTTTTATTTAGATGATTTAATACTTTAAAATAAATTGTTGTGGTGAAAGGAAAATGAATAAAATTAATAATTAAATGAATAAAATTAATAATTAAAATAAAAATGAGGTAAACTAGCCAATGCCTTTTGGCTCCAAGTTTTAACCCATGATTTTGCTAAAGATATTCTTATCTAAGAAGAGAAAATATATATAATAATAATAATAATAATAATAATAAATGAACCACACTTGCTGGTTTGAAAAGCATCCACAAATGAATTTTGTATTGCCCAAAACTTTTCTCAAAAAAATAAAATAATAATTAAAAAAAATTAAGATAAACTAGTCAATATACCATTGGAGATGTTTGTCTTCAAATTTTAACAACCAATGTTTTCTTAATGATATTCTTATCTAAATATATCTATCTATCTATCTATCTCTCTCTCTATATATATAAATTCTCTTGTAAACATTTTTTTAAATGAAAAAAAATAATCTCTTTAAACTTTCCCGAGTTAAAATGAATCTAGATTAATATTAATTTAAACACAAACTTTTCTAAATCTTTATGTATATCTTAAAAAACAAATTATTAATAAATATTTATGTTTTCATTATTTTTTTAAGAATTAAATGAACGATGGGGTTGGTACCCATTCCTATCGTTTTCACCCAATTTTTAGATAAAAAAATCTCTATATTCCTGGATATGGACCAATATTCCAATTTTCTTTTTAAATAAAAAATATCTATTTTCGTTGGGATGGGCTATAATATCCAATGACATGGTCCAGTAAGATTCATTTGTGTTGTTTTCAACCATTCTTGATAAAAGATTCCTCACGTTTCATTAGAACAGTTAATAAGACCTTATTTTATTTTAATTAAAAAATTTCCATTTCTAAATGGAATTACGTAAATAGTGGAGAAATGTTATATCCGAAAGGAGTTGTCTATAATGCGACTTTTTGAGATTCCGGTGACGGAATCCGGCGGAAGAAATTGAGATGAAATCATGATTTGTTGCAGTTAAAATGGTTTTTTAACTGCATATTCGGATTCAGCACCCTGAAAAACCCCTGGGACGGTTTCATTGTGCAGAAATTAGCTATCAAACTTGGATTCCAATAAATTACTGCCGGATTTTCACTGGAAAAAATCGCCGGAAAGGCTTTCAAAAAGTCGCGTTAAAGACTACTGCTATCCGGAGTTGTCTATAATGCGACTTTTTGAGATTCCGGTGACGGAATCCGGCGGAAGAAATTGAGATGAAATCATGATTTGTTGCAGTTAAAATGGTTTTTTAACTGCATATTCGGATTCAGCACCCTGAAAAACCCCTGGGACGGTTTCATTGTGCAGAAATTAGCTATCAAACTTGGATTCCAATAAATTACTGCCGGATTTTCACTGGAAAAAATCGCCGGAAAGGCTTTCAAAAAGTCGCGTTAAAGACTACTGCTATCCGGAGTTGTCTATAATGCGACTTTTTGAGATTCCGGTGACGGAATCCGGCGGAAGAAATTGAGATGAAATCATGATTTGTTGCAGTTAAAATGGTTTTTTAACTGCATATTCGGATTCAGCACCCTGAAAAACCCCTGGGACGGTTTCATTGTGCAGAAATTAGCTATCAAACTTGGATTCCAATAAATTACTGCCGGATTTTCACTGGAAAAAATCGCCGGAAAGGCTTTCAAAAAGTCGCGTTAAAGACTACTGCTATCCGGAGTTGTCTATAATGCGACTTTTTGAGATTCCGGTGACGGAATCCGGCGGAAGAAATTGAGATGAAATCATGATTTGTTGCAGTTAAAATGGTTTTTTAACTGCATATTCGGATTCAGCACCCTGAAAAACCCCTGGGACGGTTTCATTGTGCAGAAATTAGCTATCACCGAAAGATTCATCTTAATCATCTTCTTTACTTTCCACAGTTCAAAAAAATAAAAAAAACTAGTATTTATTGAAACGAGATCCATATATGAAGACAAGTTTCGTGATTGAATAAAAAACTATTATCATTCGGCCTATTTTAATAAAAATTCCTCATTTTCATTGGAATGTGCGAATATCAAAAGAGATGCTATGTCAATAAGATATCTGCGCTTTGGCTTTATTTTCAATAATTTTTTTAATAGAAAATTTCTGTGTTTTTTATTTTTTTTAATATCATATATATATAAAATAGTCATTTTCTTTTGATCTTTGACTTAAATTTATGAGTTTGTTGAGATTTTCTTCATATAATAGTTATTTTCTTTGATCTTTGAGTTAATTTATGAGTTTGTAGGGATTTTTTTTTATTTTTATTTTTTTTATTAGATTATATTATCTTCATATAATTATGTTGGTAATTTAAATGTTTTATATTATGGATCTTTAAGATAGAGTTTTCAATAACTCACATTATTAGGTTCAAACACATTCACTGGTTTGAAACATGTTGACAATTTAACTGTTTTATGTCATGGATTTGGAAGACAAATCTTTGAATAACTCACATTATTAGATTGATTCAAACACATTCACTAGTTTGAAACATGTCCCCAATTGAAATGTTTTATGTCATTGATTCAGAAGACAGATCTTTGAATAACTCACATCATTAGATTGAGGTCTATGAACCATCTAATGTGGTTCATTGGGGGAAAGATGAAAAAACAGATCTGATATTAGGTATAAATAGTAGATGCATCAAATCTCAAATATAAATGTTGGAAGATAATGATAATGATAATAAATTTTAAAATGAACGTTTGAATAGAGTTTGGTCAAAATTCTAACTAATAATAAAATTAAAAATAATTTTTTAGTTATGAAATGAGAAAAAATAAACAATTAATAAATAAAAATTAAAAATAAACATTGGGATCTAGAATTTTGAATTAAAATTAAAAATCAAAGAGAACATGAATTTTTTTTTATCTCTTATAAAAATATAAAAATAAATAAAAATTGGACAAATAAATAAAAAATAAAAGTGTGTAAATGATTTTTATATATTCTTATTATATATAACTTATTATTTAACCATATAATCAAATAATAATAATAGAAAATTTTTGAGACATATTGTAATAATCAAACTTATTTTTGCTAT
The DNA here is from genome assembly GCA_031772625.1 of Pinus tabuliformis. Lineage (NCBI taxonomy): Eukaryota > Viridiplantae > Streptophyta > Pinopsida > Pinales > Pinaceae > Pinus > Pinus tabuliformis. The sequence continues at coordinate 1,253,350,177 of CM062818.1, read as the reverse complement.
TTCAACATATTTTTAATAAAGTATTTTTTTCATTTAAATAGTGTTAATACCTTGACACAAGGTGTCCAAATAAGATCATATAAAATATTCTTAATTTCTTTTATAAATAGAGATGTTATTCTAATATGTTTCATTCCCACTTTTCTTTAATTGAGAAAGAAATTATTTTCATAAAATGAATTAATACCTAGAGAGACATGTTAGGGTAGTAAGATCCATCTTTTCATTTTCAATATATATATATATATATATAGTTAAAGCGCTGGCAAAGTTCAATATTGATATTTCCAACCTATAAAATTTCCTCATTTTCATTGGAATGAGATCACTACTTGTTTTCATATTTTCAACATTTTAAAAATTCCTCATTTTCATTGGAATGAGATCACTACTGGGAAACAAGTTGTGCTAGTAAAAAATTGTCTTCACTATTTTCAACATTTCGTTTCACGAGAAAGAAATGATTTTTTCTTCATCGGAATTGGGTCAATAAAAATGAAAAATTATCACCAATCTATGACTAAACCCCAACATAACTAATAATTCAAAAATTGTTATTAACTTATTATTCAAAAATAAGAAATGAATACATCTCAATTTAATTAAAGATGTATGCTAACTTATTATTAACACAAGGAAGAGGCACTTCCCATTAACATATTTGGTTGATTAATTCTAAAACTTATTGTTTTATTGTCTTCCCCATAGAAATTTTATAAATTGTGAATATTAATACAAGATCCATCCTCATTTTAATTTTATCATACAATGAGAGGAATAAAAAAAAAATAGCTAACATGCTAATTTCTTGACATGTGGATTTACTTTAATACATGTATATGTATATGATGTAAAAATCATTTTATTAAATTAGTGTATTGATTGATTTCTCTTATAAATTTATTGTTTAACTATTATATAAATGGAAATTTTGTATTTTACATTTTTAGTTTTTATAGGTTAATATTAATATTAAATTCATATTAAATTTAAATTGATGACTTATTGAGAAAGATTTATTTTTTCATGTTTTAAAGGTATGAAAATAAGATGGATCTATGTTAATATGTGTGTATATAGACTAAAAGGCATTCTCTTAATAATTTGATTATACTATTATCAAGTTATTGCGGATCTAATAAATGTTGGTTTAAATGAAAGATAACCATCATCACTCACACACACATATACATGGAAAAATTCTCTATGCACATCCTCATCTTCATGAATAACATTGCAACAAATGCCATTAACAGATAAGATAAATGCCTGACCCTAAGGGACCCAAGTGGATTCAACCTTGTGATCTCCTTGGCCAATATGGATTTGGCATGGCAGGTTAAGCCACTTGAGCCAACCCTTGGGGTTAATATGTTTGGAAATATCTCATCGCACGCTTAAGCAATTAAGGAATAATGAATTTGGTGTACTTTTCTAGCCAAATTAGTGCACAAGGGACAAACATATCAAAAAGTTAGATTTGAACTTAGGTGGGGAGGATAACAATTACTCTTATTAACCTCTCAAGCTAGACCTAATTTCCAACTCCCTCTATATATATATGGCATAATGCTCAACATTTTACATTCTTCATCTTTCTAATTTTCCATCCTTAAAATCTAGCAAAGCAAATAACAAATATCTAGAGCAAGACCTTTTTCTAAAGATTTTCTACTTCTATATTAGTTTAATACAACAATATTTACAAACTTTTTTATTTGAGACACACCAAAAAGGAAACTAGACCTCAACCAACCATTCAACAAAATCTCTAGATTATCCCAAACATTCCCATGTAGTTTTCCAAAATCATAACAATTAAGTTCCATAGAAGCCTTGGGCTAAAACAAAAGTAATATCCATAAAAAAAACCTAAAAAATGGATCATGAAATAACAATAGCATAATCAAGCTAAAGTATGGTGAGAGGGGCCTAGGTGAGACGATTTTGTTGACTCTTTTCCTTTGTTGGACAATTGTTGCCCTAGTTCATCTTCAAACATTATTGAGTTGAAACTAGTCCCTTGTGAAATATAGCTTCCCATAACCTCTATTGTTTCCTCCTCATTATTTTACCCTTCCTCATAAACTTTAAAATTGAGCTCGAAGGAAACTATGCATAACATGGAAAATTTTCCTTGAAGTCATCTTAGCATGTCCACACATTCTGCTTCATATTGCTTATAATTTTCTACAACAATGGATTGCCAAATTTTTGGCCAAATAATAGAATTTTATATCCTAAAATACTATGCATCACACAAATTGGAGAAGACAAAATATTCAATGCAATTCTAGAATTCAACACTGATTTTCTTAGTGGAATTTTGGTGGCACCTCCACTTCACTAATTTCACCAAGTTCTTGACCATTTCTTGATTTTTTAGAGCTCTGCATTGTTTAAGCCACTACTATTCTTGAATGATATCTCTCTTTGCACTATTGCCTTGAAGGTAGGGTGAGACACACTTTGAAAACTAAGCTTAACCTTTGCATCTTTGGGTAACACCTTATCAACTAGTTTCTAGAAATTTATGCTTAACCTTATTTGGTGTCCAACCCAAGAATTGGTCTGATGGCATCATGGCCCAAACAAACCCTCCATAAATTGTTATTTGGCCACCTGAGACTTGCCACCACTCCATCCAAAAATGGTTGTGAAGGTGATGCAATGGGATGGAGGTAGTAGACAAGAAGCTCACAAGGAATAAATGTCAAGCCTTAGGGACCCCAAAATTCCTTTATATAGAGATGGAGTGGAGGCTAGGTAGAGATAAAATCTACCTATTATCCAACAAACACAAGAAAAAATAGAATTCCTAGATATAGAGTGAATTTAGTGGAACACACACATAGGTGGACTATGATCAGTGAATCTACCTTGCATTTGTAGCTTCCTAGAGCGTTTCAATTTAAAACCACCCTCACCACTCATGCTCATCATTGTCCCATCTCACGAAGAAGAATTGCCACTCATAATTTTTTGTTGGTAGATGTTGTTACCACCACTATGGAAGCAGACTTATCCTCTACAACGTGCACCTTCCCTATTCATCACTCAACATTGAACTTCCTTCACCATCCCACAAAGAATTATGAAAGTGATTTTCCTTCCCTTGTTACCCACTTCCACATTAAGATTGTGATGTATTAGCTATCCACATCCATGTACCTTGTGACCTATAAATGTGTCATTGCATTTGATGAAGTTGGTCCTGAATTAATGATTCTAAATACCTAAAAATATATTGATCTATGGATTCTATTTCTATATTTTTCAAACAATATGATAGTTTATTGTCCTTGTAATGAATATGTAAAGGGATAAGCTAGAAAAATGTTGGGATAAATAGGTGACCTAGGAGAACTTGTGAGATAGCCTTTAATTCGTGAATACTTATCGACGTTGCAACCACATATCAGACGAGGGAAGCCTTGAATTATGATGGCCAAGTTTTCTTTCACCACTTACATGGAAGTTTAAATTAATGGACAATAAAACACCTTTCATTAGGTTGTCCAGTTCAACGATATTGTTGGTGCTTCACCTCAAATTTATAGAAAACATGAAGATGATTGTACCATTAACATCCCTCAATATACCTCTCACCCTAGTAGGCCCCATATTACATTTGGCTACACTATCAAATTTCAACTTAACATACCTTATGAGTAGTATAGTCCACTAACTCAAGAAGGAGGCTTCTTTTACATGTAAATAGGGATACGAGAGTTAGGTTGAAATTCCATTCTTGGAAAATAAGAATATCTCACCTCTAGAGAGTAAAGGCATATGATTGCTACGAAACATAGTGAATGAATTCTCTAATAGAGGTTTGAAGGGTGTTCCAAGTTTCTTCCTTAGTTCGGTAGAGTTGTTTAAAAATTCAACGATTGTGTTTTTTCTATATTAAAGATAGGAGATGACCAAGTAAGATGCACCATGCCCTATTGAGAATGGAGTTGTTGTAGAGATTTTTTCTCCATTGTTTGAGTGTATATTTGATATTACTCTTGTCACAATCCAATTATGTAAACAAAAGAGCTCCTTTGTCCCACATTTTATTAGTTATTTCACAATTGTTGAATAGATACTCAATATTTTCCACCTAAGTTGCATACATGTAACAAATGGAAGGGCATTCAAATAGTCAAGCTATAAGGTGATCCCATGTGAATGTTTTTCCTCTAGTGAGGAGCCAAAGGAAAGATGCTACTTTTTTCCATAATTTAGTGTTCCAAATAGTTTTCCTAGTTGCCTTTGACTCCATAATGTCATGATTAGCTTACAACTCATATTCCCTTTTGACACTAAATCTATCATTATCATAGGAGCCCCATTGAAGGTATCTCTTCCTTCTAATTTATAAATTATCCTATAATTTAACATAGAATTCAACAATACTTTCTGTTAGGATATTCCGACACATAGGAAATAGTTAAGTTCAACTTGGTCTAGTATAGAGTTAGGTATAGAGTTAGGTAAAGTGTGTTTCTTTACCGTTGTACATTTTGTAACTTACAATCCGACGGTCACAATATGTAGTGATCCGACGGTTCACTCTCTCCTCGGTATTACCGACACTTGATCTGTGGCTTGACACCCGATTGGTCCATGAGTTCTATTTAAAGCGCATGGAGGGTCATTGTTCGGGTAATCCGTCTATGAGAGAAAGATTATGTAAATTTTCATTCTTTGATTAATAAATTGCCTGAAGTGGCCACGTTGGCTCAGGCCGTGGACTATTTCCCTCTTTGAGGGTTTTAACCACGTCAAAAATATTGGTGTATTGATTTGAGATCTGGTTGTGAGCGGTGTCCTTTTGGTTTTCTTTCTGAGGAACTTACCTTGTAAATTCCTACATGGTATCAGAGCTATTTGAGGGCCGCGTCCGTTGGTGATCCAAATCTGAAGCCGGTAGAACTGCATGCGGCTGTCGTTTCCTAGATCTACTGTTTCTGACTGCTTTCGGGCTGAGAGGACTGCTCTGTTGTGTTCGGAGCATCTGTTCCAGTGAGGAACCCCTTTCGTTTCACGCGAAAAGGTTTCTAGTAGCCCTATCTGCGTCATTTTTAAGATCTGGAGGTATACTGTGTTTATCTGCAGTTTACTGTTATTTTCTCTCTGGTTATTTCGGTTTCTGTTTATTTAGCTTTTTTTTATTACCGGATCTATACCTTTCATTTCTGCGTATGCTCTTTTCCCTGCGACTCTGTGCGATCTGGGCAAATTAGAAACAGAAAGGAAGTTTTTTTTCTCACGCGTATGCTCTTTTCCCTGCACCTTAGTGTGATCTTGGAAAATCAGAAACATTGAGAAAAATATTTAGTTTCTGGCTAAAGCTAACTTTGAGCCGTAAGGTTCGTTTTTCTTTGCATATTCGTGTTGGGTTTTGTGTTTTTGTTTTGTAGGAAAAAAAGAGCTTTCTCAAGGCAAGCACGCAACCCAAGGCCCCTCTCTCTCTCTCTCTCTCTCTCTCTCAAATTTTTTGTATAGCTCAATTGGTTCAAAGCTATTTTAAGAGAGTAGAGGTCTTGGGTTCAAATCTCCATTTTGTGGGGGGCATTTTTTTTCATTCCCGCACATTCGCGCACTTTGCCGGCAACTTCAACAATTTTTTTCAAAAAGCCATAACTTCTTCATCTGTAAGCCTTTTTCAGAGCCGTTTTTTTTAAAACAGCCTAATTTTTCGAGATCTATCCATTGGAACACTTACTTTTAGCATCTTCAGCTTCATTTAAAAAAAAAAATGGAAAGTCCATGCCAAGTCATTCTTGACAGCACTAACTACTTCCAATGGATAGCCTACATGGAACATTTACTTAGAAGTAAAGGTCTCTACAGAATAGCCACAGGCCAAGAGAAGAAACCAAATGATGAAGACAAGGCTGCAAAATGGGAAAATAGACAAGATCAAGCACGTGGTTTGATAGGGATGTCTATTTCTCCTGATCTTAGATTCCATATTTCAGAACTTGATACTCCTCATGAATCATTGGAACAAATCACTAAAGTTTTTGGGATTAAAAATGAAATTAGAGCCCATCAACTTGAAAATGAGTTGCTTACATTGGATCCTAATAATTTTTCTTGCATTGAAGATTTCTTGTCCAAATTCAAGACCCTTAGATATCTCTTGGAAGGTGTTAAGGTTAAGAAAGAAGATAGTAACCTTATTTATTCCATCCTTACTAAGTTGGGACCAGCCTACTCTGTATTTGTTTCCACCTTCCATTCTACAAGGGAAGCTTTCATTTTTCAAGGAAAAGACTACAAGGCCCCTTCCTTTGACTCTTTTTGTGATTCTTTAATAAGAGAACAAGAAAAACTCTTACACCTTGGTCTTCTTAATCTTGGAAACTCTTCCAAGAAAGCGTTAGCCGCCCAGCAGCAACCAAATTCAAAGAATCCTAAGAAGTCATATCCTAAAAAGAATGGTCCTAAACCAAACAAGGGTCCTAAGCAAACTCAGCCTCAAAATGAACGATCATTTCAGCAAAATGATAGGACCAATAAAAACAAATGGAAGAAGACTGATAGACATTGTAACTTTTGTAATCGAGATGGCCACTTAGAATCTAAATGCTTTAAGAAGATGGAAGCCTTGGAAGCCGCAATGAAGAAACATAACATCCATGTGGAGCATTCTTCAACTTCAACTTCAACTTCATCTTCAGGAATGGCACTTTCTGCATGTCGTTGTCAATCATCTCAGTCTGGTTATGCATTAAATGTATCTTCTTCTTCTCATTCTCATGAGTGGCTCATTGATTCTGGAGCCTCTTATCACATGGCCAAAAACAAAGCCATGTTTTCTTCTTTAAATGATTGTAACACCAAAAATATATATGTTGGTGATGATAGATCTCTTAATGTTGTAGGGACTAGAACTGTTCATCTAGACAATGGTCAGTTTAATGATGTATTATGTGTTCCAACCTTATCCTGCAACCTTCTATCTGTATATCAGATAACTCATTCAGGTGAAGGTAAAATTGTTGAATTTTCACTTCATGATGTTGTAATCAAGGATCTAAGAGATCCTAAATAGATTCTAGCTACTGGTATTGCTGATGATTCCACAAGGTTGTATAAGTTTCACAACTTTGGGTCATCAAATCTTCCCTCAGTATTTGTTGCTCATAATGATGAAGTGAGCAAACTTTGGCATGAGCGATTTGGTCACTTAAACTATCGCTCCCTTCAGCATCTATGTAAAGAAAATATGGTGACAGGTCTTCCTATGGTATCTTGCAGAGATGGTGTTTGTTCCGGATGTGTACTCAGAAAACATCATCGGGACAGTTTTGAAAAACGTGCCTCTTGGCACGCCTCAGCCCCTTTACAGCTTGTGCACAGTGATTTATGTGGTCCACTTCCTATTGCTTCATTCTCTGGCTGCAAGTATTTCTTAACTTTCATTGATGATTTCTCCAGACGCACTTGGGTATACTTCTTAAAACTCAAGAGCGAAGTATTTAACACATTTTTGGCCTTCAAAGCCTTTGTTGAAAAACAATCTGGACATCAAATTCTTAAGCTAAGAACTGATAATGGTGGAGAATATGTTAAAAACACATTCATCAACTTTTGCACCGAAAATGGAATTCAAATGCAACATACTGTTCCATACACTCCACAACAAAATGGTGTAGCTGAAAGAAAAATCGCACCTTAAAGGAAATGGCTAATTGTATGCTGCAATCTAAAGGACTCAGTCTTAGTTTTTGGGTCGAAGCAATTAATTGTGCAAATTATATAATCAATCGCACTCCTACTAAGGTTCTAAAGAATATCACTCCAGAAGAAGCTTGGAGTTCCATTAAACCAGATGTAAGTCACTTTCGTGATTTTGGAAGTGAAGCATGGGCCCATATTCCAGTTGAAAAGCATAAAGCTTTAGAACCTAAGAGTGAGAAATGTACTTTTGTTGGATATTCTGAAGATGTAAAAGGTTATAGACTTATTCCATTTAAGTCCAAAAATGTTATCATTAGAAGAGATGTAAAATTTGATGAAAATAAATCGGCCTACGAGCCTAGTCCGACGGATGTGCCACCTCTTCCTATCTCTTCTACTTTTGAAAACATTTCTTCTTTAGATGATGAAAGTGAGGATGACAATCCTCCCCCACCTTCTCAGGATCCTCAACTTCCAAGATGGGTCCGTGCTACTCGGGATGCAGCAGGTGATCTTGCCGGTGATCCTACAGATCAGCGACGTACACGTTCTCAGTTTGAAAGAGCCTCTTCTTTACTGGCTCAAGCTCCAGTAAATCATGATCCTGACACTTTTGCAGAAGCTTCAGGCCATCCACATTGGGAAGCAGCTATGAATGAAGAATATCATTCATTGTTGGCAAATGATACATGGGATCTTGTTCCTCTACCAAAGGGACGCAAACTTGTTAGATGTAAATGGGTTTACAGAACCAAGTATGGACCAGATGGGAAAGTAGATAAACATAAAGCTCGTCTTGTTACTAAGGGATTTTCACAGGTTGAAGGCATTGACTACACTGAAACCTTCTCCCCTGTGGCCAAAATGAACTCTATCCAACTTGTTCTTTCCCTTGCTGCCTCTTTAAAATGGGAAGTCCATCAGATGGATGTTAAATCTGCCTTCTTGCATGGGGACTTGCATGAAGAAATCTATATGGAACAACCCATTGGCTTCATCCAAACAGACTCCAACCTTATATGTCGACTTAAGAAATCCCTTTATGGTCTCAAGCAAGCTCCTCGGGCTTGGTATGCCAAAATGGATAGCTTTCTTTTAGAATCTGGCTTTTCTAGGTGTTATTCTGACAATACTGTCTACACCAAGAAAGTGGGCAACTCTCTTATCATCCTTGTTCTTTATGTTGATGATCTTATTCTTACTGGTAGTGATCCCAACCTTATAAACCATGTGAAGTCCAGCCTTAAAAAGAAATTTGAAATGACAGACTTAGGACACTTACACTATTTTCTCGGTCTTCAAGTCTTGCAATCCAGGGAGGGTATTTCCCTTTCCCAGTCCAAGTATGCTTGTGATATTCTTCGTCATTTTCACATGGAAGACTGTAAGCCAGCCCCTTCTCCCTTTCAGTCTGGCGTCAAACTTTCAGTCTCTTGTACTTCTCCTGAAGTTGATGCTACCTTATACCGTCAACTTGTAGGAAAACTCTTGTATTTAACCCATACTCATCCTGACCTTTCCTTTGTTGTTGGCCTTGTTGCTCGTTTTATGCAAAACCCCCGTGAAAGTCATTGGAAAGCAGCTAAAAGAATACTTCGTTATGTTCGAGGTACAGTACAGTTTGGGATTCATTACAGTGCCAAAGCAGCTCCTCTATTAGTTGGTTTCACTGATTCTGATTGGGCTGGTGACCCTGATGATCGGAAGTCTACTGTCGGTTATGTCTTCACTCTTGGTTCAGGACCTATTATATGGGCTTGTAAGAAACAGGCTGCCATTTCTCTTTCGTCAGCAGAAGCAGAGTATCGTGGTGCCGTGGAAGCTAGTAAGGAAGCCTTGTGGCTTCGTCAGATCCTATCAGAGTTTGGCTTTGAGCAGCAGCATCCAACCACACTTTGGTGTGATAATCAAAGTGCCATTCAGCTATGCAAAGATCCAGTCCAGCATCAGCGCAGCAAACACATTGAACTACACACGCACTTCATCAGAAAGCTCATTCATGACCATGTTCTTGAAGTGCAATATTGTTCAACAGATGATTAGGTTGCAGACATCTTCACAAAGGCTCTCACAGAGGCGAAGTTCACTAAACTTCGATATATGCTTGGATTTCAGGAAGTTGTCACTAAGGGGGGATAGGCTCTAGTGCCTCCTTCCTTGTCCTATTATGTCATATTTGTAAATCCTTCAATCCTATCCCAAGTTGTTCTTAAGGGGGGATGTTAGGATATTCCGACACATAGGAAATAGTTAAGTTCAACTTGGTCTAGTATAGAGTTAGGTATAGAGTTAGGTAAAGTGTGTTTCTTTACCGTTGTACATTTTGTAACTTACAATCTGACGGTCACGATATGTAGTGATCCGATGGTTCACTCTCTCCTCGGTATTATCGACATTTGATTCGTGGCTTGACACCCGATTGGTCCATGAGTTCTATTTAAAGTGCATGGAGGGTCATTGTTCGGGTAATCCGTATATGAGAGAAAGATTATGTAAATTTTCATTCTTTGATTAATAAATTGCCTGAAGTGGCCACGTTGGCTCAGGCCGTGGACTGTTTCCCTCTTTGGGGGTTTTAACCACGTCAAAAATACTGGTGTATTGATTTGAGATCTGGTTGTGAGCGGTGTCCTTTTGGTTTTCTTTCTGAGGAACTTACCCTGTAAATTCCTACACTTTCTTCTCACTAGAGAGTTTTAGTGGCCACATGGATCCTTTCATCCATGATTTGTAGGTTCTAGGGCCATATTATTTTGATTTAAGCTAACAGTGGTTTCCCTTGTGCAAACCCAAATTTAACAGCTTGTGTTTGTATTGATATAGGAGTGGATTATTGTTGAGTTTAGCCCCTTGTTGAGCATCTTCCTAGAAAAATGCTTATTCACTTGATCTGATTTCTCAAAAATAGTGTTTTTGAACCAAGGCTCTATTTTCCCAAGCATTATTCCATATGAATGAATTCGTTGAAACATGATTAAGATTTCTTAATTCTTCTATTAGGGTGTGGTAGGAATATTTGAATCTCTATATATTACTCCACACTTTATCCTAATTTTTGTTCCATCATCACCATGTTTTAGCTTCCATGGAAACTTTTCTCATAATGAAGGGATATTTGAGTCCAAACTTGCCAACACATTTGGCCTTGCAGACTAAGCTTCCGCTAAATCCAATTACTCTCTTTATTGGGTCTCCCCAAAAGGAAATCTCATTGAAGAGAGTGAATAAATTTTATGATCCTAAGGGGAGCTATAAGAACAAAAAAGTGGTATAGGGACATGGAATGGAGAATGGATTTAGCAAGGTTAATTTTGCTAGGTAGAGTGAGAGATCGAACAATCCTACTAGGAAGCTTGTCCTCCAGCTTGGAAAATGATTTTCCTAAGATGAATTTCACATAGAATTGTATAGAAAGGGTGAATATACATATTTGGTGGGAAGAGTGCCCCTTTGGAATCCAATAAGTTTTGCATTGTTGTGTTGGATAACCAAAAGGGTATTGAAGAAGAAGAGACTTATTTTGGTTGATGTGAGCCATAAAGGTGAGAATGAATAGGTCAATTATTCTCTTAAAGATGGGATATTTCTCCATCACTGGGAAATGTGAGAGACAAGTATCATTAACAAACAAAGGTGTGAGAGCAAGATATGATAGGCTCTAGAACAGGGTGGAGTTGAATACCCTTTAAAGAACTAGAGTAGATCGTAGTTTTAATGGATTTGTGCATGAAAGCAAAATGCCAAATAGGTTGCTCAAGAAACTTTAGTTTAACCTATTTCAGGCTTTGGAAATTTCTAATGTCATGAGAATATTATGGATATTTTTTTTATTTTTAAGGAATGAATGGATACATGAGCAATAATAATTCTATCTAGGATTTGAAGACCTCCCTATTTTGATGATAGCCCCCTTGTTATGATGATACTATTTGGTGAAGAATAGGATTGAGCCCCTCAGGATAATATTGTAGATAACATTATAGATTGTAATTGGCCTGGATCTGTCTACAAATTGAGAAATGTGCTACTTCAGATTAGAGTAATGAAACACAATTTGAAAGTATACAAAATTTTATCAGAGAGTCGAGAGTCTTCAACAAACTTCTAGATGTCCTATCCAGTCGTTGACCAACAAGCTTTGAAAAAGTAAAATGTGAATCCATTGGCCCTAGGGTCTTACTAGAAGCCTTGAATTTGACTATGGTTGTGACCTTCTCTAATGAAATTGGATTGAGGAGATTTTAATTTTTGTTCTACAGAAACTACAGGAGGAATTGAGATTCGAATAACGTCCATTGTTTCTTTCCCATCCTTATTTAGTTCCCTTAGAGTTTGAATAAATTTATCCTTTAGTTCCTGTGTTATTTCCTCATATTTATCAAGTCTTTGTTTGCTTCTTAATTTCATCTAGAAGATTCGGTTATGAATCCTCCTTTTAAGCACAGATATATGGAAAGATTCAAAGTTTTGGTCCCCTTCTTTTAATGAATGGATTTTGTATATATACTTCCATATAGTTTCATATTGCTTCTCCCTCATAATTATTTCTTGTCACATTATTTTGTCTTACGATTTCTGTTTTTCATTGTGTTTATTGAGGATTATGCTAGCTTGTATAGTTTCCATGTCTTTCTCAAGCATTGCCTTCTTAGAGAATATGTTCCCAAAACGTCCTTCTTGTAGTTTTTAATTTCTTGTTTAACATACCTTAATTTCTTTGGAATTGAAGCATAAGGGGAACATAGTTGGGGTCTACCTCTTTCCACCATTTTTTCATGTTTGTCATAAATTTTGGGTGGTCCAACCAAAAATTTTCAAACTAGAAAGGCCTTGGATTTGGTGATATAGAATAGTCCAATGAAAGTAGGATGGACTAGTGATTTGATCCTACATAAGGTAGGGTTATTTATTTGAGGGGCATTTATTATTGAAATGATACCTTTGCAATTAAGAAATGATCTAGTCTAACAACAATTGGTGAGGTCCTCCTCTCTTATTATTCCATTTGTGGCATCCATTATCCATTTGGATTTTAATAAGCTTGAGTTTTGTTATGAAGTTCATAAAGAATGAAATTTTTCTACACATGAATACTGAACTATCAATGTCTAGCCTCCTTTATTTTCTTGTACATAGGTACATATGTTGAAGTCACCTCTAATTAACCAGGAACGATTGAGAACATGTTCTCTAAGAGTTTTGAGATCCTCTAAGAAGGTAATCTTAAAAATAAGATTGGAGGGGCCATACATTGTAACAACCTCAGATTAAAAGTTCATGGAATAAAGTTAATAAAGGAAAATAAGACCAATGTCATGGGACATCTATTCCAAGCTGAATTTTAGGAAAAACATCCTAGTGGGTGTTCATTTGGTTTATTATGGCTAAGGGAAATTGGCAAAGACAATGGAAAAGGCTTTGAAAAGACAAAGAGGCATTTATTGGAATTATCTATATATATATATATATATATATATATATATATAATGGAAATTAGGAGAAAAGGAAGTTGAAAGATCACGAGTTGCATGTGAGGAGGAAAATGAATGAAAAATAATGGAAATTGAAGAAAATAGAGGCCTCATTAATAAAAAGGCTTTTGAGTTTCAGTTCACAACCTTTTTCAGTTCGTTTTGGAGCTATCTCTCTATTATCTCTACTCTCTCATACTCTTACACACTCAGAGCATTCTTGGAGCACTCTATCATTGGTGAAAGGAAGGCAAAGGAAGGACAAGGAAGAAAATGGAAGCAAAAATCAAGCAAGGAAGAGTTGGATCAAGAAGCTTCAATGGGATTACTTGTAGGTATCGAGTTGCATCTATGACTTCCTTGCTAGTTTTGGCATGCATGGTACATGTATGTGTGTATTTGGTCCTCTTGTTGTCATTGGCATGGGGTTTTCTAGGTGCGACAGTGGTTTTCATCCTTGCCTTGCCATTTCCAAATATCCATGGTGTGATGGGGTTCTTTCATCAAGTTGAGCTAGATTGCTGGATGGTTTCATGTTGAAAATGCAGTAAGAAAACCTAGTTTTGGCTTTGCCTTGGTCAAATTAGATTAAAATTTGAATTTCTATTTCAGCAAAATACTTGGAGGTAGTTAGCTGAGGTGACATGGCTCTTGTCACTCAGTTAATTCGAGTTGGGGACACTTGAGTTTAGTTCTACATGATTGATTGCTAATTTGTAGCAATCAATTATTTCAGTTAATTTGAGTTATTGTCAGTTTAACTATTTCTAACTCTTAGAAGAACTAGTGGAGGTCAAGGTGTGGATGTGGAACTTCAACCACACTGAGTGATCAACCAATTAACCAATCAGTCATCCCAAAATAATTTTTGCATGCAGAGAATTCAAGTTACCTAGTTGAGATGGAGATTCCAAGGCCATGTACTATCATTTGTAGCATATTCCCATGTGGGTGGTGCATGTAGTCAAATATTTACCTAAGGCTATTGCGCAATTACTTGGTGTGAAATTCATAGAAAATATGGGCAATTTCCCAATGGAACATCACAATGAAATAAGAGTTTGGGAAGGATTGAAATTGGCTAAGTGTTGGGCTAGGTTCAGTCAGTCAGGAAGAGGGACAAACTATACACTTGCATAGGTTTCTCAGGCTTGAGAAAGCACTATATTCCTTCTCTATTCTTTGATTAATGCAATACAGATAGTAAGGGGTTTTGAGCTGTTGTTTTCCTCTAGATAAATCTCGGTGCATGTGTGTTAAATCTTTGTGCATGTTTTTGATATGTGTTCTCGATCGTGAATTTCTTTCCGTAGATGAGTAGAGTAGCTTCAAGTCTTGTGATATAGTAAATTTCATGAGAAATATTGAATCTACACATTAAGTTCTACATGGTATCGAATCTAGAATCATAGTAGAGAAGACAATTCGAAGTTGTTATTGCAGGAGGATCAAATTTGCAGGATCATTTCTTTAGAGCTAACAGGATGGCTTTATATGGACTGACTCAAGTGTTCCCTTAAGGGAAGTTCAAATTATGTTTATTGGAAGAGCCGCATGGAGGTAGTGATGGAAGATAGTGGGTTGAAGGAATTAATTGATAATGATATACTGAAACTGGTAGCAGTTGATGCTTAGAATTTAGCAGATTGGAAGAAGTGTGTTGCCAAGGTGAGGAGGATCATATTGGAGGGAGTTTGAGACCATATTGTATCGAATATACACAGGAAAGAAACTTCACATGCAATGTGGCAAGCATTGACAGATCTATTCTATAACAATAGTGACCACAGGAAGTTGGCAATTCAAGGTACAGAAGGGTGGCATAATTCCACAATACCTCAGCAGGTTCACAAAATTTTGTGATGAACTTGGTCAAGTTGGTGCTACTGTAGAAGAGGATGATCTGGTAAGCCTAACACTTCTGGGCCTTCCCAAGAATTAGCACAACTACCAAGTTTTAGTAAATGGGAGGGAGAATCTACCAAATTGGGAATGCCTTTAGTTCAATTTGGTATAGGAGGAGATAAGGTCAAACACTAGAGATGGAACCTCATCCAAGTGTGATGATGAGGAGAACTCTTCCTTGGTTGGAAAGGAGAAGAAGGGGAAAGGGAAGAAAATCCAATCCAAATGAGATTCCATTTATAGGGGAAAGAAGAAATACTTGTCCAAAATCAAGTGCATTTACTGTCATGAACTAGGACACTATGCCACGAAGTGTCCACAAAAAAATGTGGGAAACAAGCCCTCTAGAGGAGTGGCAGGTGAAGCTTTGGCTTCAAAATTAAAGTTGGACTTCACCCTCATTTCATGCATGGCAAGCACAGTGATGGGTAGTGTGTGGTATTTGGATAATGTTGCCTCATTCCACATGACCGGGAACAAAGCATTTTTCAATGACTTGGAGGAGAAGGATCTCCAAATGCACATCGAGATGAGAGATGATAGAAGGTATAGCATGACCAATATTGATACAGTTGTTTTTAAGAGGGATTTTGGCTCCCCTCTCAGGCTCAAGGATGCGATGTTTGTATCGGGTTTGAAGAAGAATCTAATTTCCATAGTCGTGTTGGAAGACCATGGCTACGATGTGATATTAAACAAAGGGAAGGATTTCCTAAGACATATCATCATGGGAAAAGTAAAGCAGATCAATGTTTGAATGAAGAACCTCTACAAATTAGATGTCAAAGACTGTGCA
Source organism: Pinus tabuliformis (assembly GCA_031772625.1). NCBI lineage: Eukaryota > Viridiplantae > Streptophyta > Pinopsida > Pinales > Pinaceae > Pinus > Pinus tabuliformis. The sequence goes on along the minus strand of CM062818.1, from coordinate 1,253,334,325 downwards.
ACATTGAGCAAAAAGGTAGGGAAGGTGTAGATCTTAGATGTCAATGAATTATGGCATAGGAGTCTTGGCCATTCACATTATGGCGCTTTGAAGACCATACAACAGATTTCTATAGGCCTCCCCAAAGGAGTACTAGAGAAATGAGATATATGTAAAAGGTGTACATTGGGGAAGTACACAAAATCCAACTTCAATGATCGAGATAGCAAGGCATAAGCAGTCCTTCAAAGGATCCATTTTGATGTATGTCGATCTTTTTTAATTTGTTTAATTTAAAGAACTTCTTGAGAAAGAAACTGGAAAGAAAGTGAAGGCTCTAAGGAGCGATAACAAAGGTGAGCGCATTCCAAATGAGTTTGAAAATTTCTATGCAAAGGACAGCATTTGATGGGAGTTGACATAACCCGATAACCCACAACATAATGGGGTGGTTGAGAGGAAGAACAAAAATATTTTGGGAGCAACAAGGGTGATGTTGCATGAACAAGGACTACCACTAAACCTCTGGGTTGAAGCATGCAACACAATGGTCAATTTGTAGAACAAGATTCCTCACAGGATTCTTGGCATGAGCACACCAAAGGAAGCTTTTTTAGGGAAGAAACCAGATGTGTCACACTTTGGGATCTTTGGATCATTAGTTTACTATCATGTTTATAAGGAAGCAAGGAAAAATCTAGAGCCAATGACATAGTTGAGCATATTTATGGGGTACACAGAAACACCTCACAACTATCATGTGTATTTTCCATCCCACAGGATGACAGTGGTCAGAATGGATGTGAAATTTGATGTGGAGAACGCACCGAGGTGTTCTTGAGAGGGAGCTTCGATTGGAGCATGATTTGGAGATTTTGGCTCCAAAGCAAGAACCTCAGAAAGTTGTAGAGCAACCACAAGTAGAGGAACATTTAGTGGAGACATCCACTCAAGCAAAGACATCCAGAGAAGGAAGGAAGTGAACCAGAGGAGATGATAGTTTATTGCATGATGCTAGAGAGAATGTGGGATCACCTAGACAGAGGAGGTCACTGGATCGGTACATTGTCTACATGGCTTTGATGAGTGAGCTTACAGATATTCAGCCATCCTCATTCGAGGAAGTTATAGATCAAACAGTATGGGTTGATGTTATGGAAGAGGAATATGATTCCATTGTCAGAAACAATGTTTGGGAAGTTGTCCCAAGAACATCACACAAATTAGTGGTTGGTTCAAGATGGATTTACAAGGTAAAGAAGGAAGTAGATGGAAGCATAGAGAAATACAAGGCCAGATTTGTGGCCAAGGGGTTCTTTCTGGTTGAGGGAATTGACTATGAGGAGACCTTTTCTCTGGTAGCAAGGTAGTCATCCATCAGGTCAATTCTACCATTATCAGCGCAGATGGGGTGGAAGATCCACTAGATGGATGTGAAAACAAAATTCCTCAATGGATTTATTGAGGAGGAGGTGTATATTGGGCAACTAGAGGTGTTTGAGACCTTTGATATGGATTCTCATGTGTGCAGACTCAAGAGAGTATTGTATGGACTCAAGAAAGAACCATGTGCTTGGTACACTAAGATCAAAAACTATTTCATCAGGTTGGGCTTCACCAAAAGTGAAGCAGATGCAATCCTTTATCACATTATGGTTATAGATAAATTATTGATTATTGTGTTGTATGTAAATGATTTAATTTTAGTTGGTGATGAGAAGTTGATCATTCTTACAAAGAGGATTTTGCAAGAGAATTCGAGATGAAGGACATGGGACTCATGCATTAATTTCTTGGTTTGGAAGTCTGGAAAGGATATAGGGAATTGCTTGTCTCTCAAGGGAAGTATGCTTATGAGATACTGAAGAAGTTCCACATGGAGAATATCAAACCCATGGAGACTCCTCTAGATGGAAACTGGAGGAAAGATGATGTTACTTCAAGTGAAGTAGTGGAGGTTACTGTTTACAAGAATCTTGTGGGTTCACTTATGTTCTTGGTGAAAACACAACCAGACATGTGATATGCAGTTAACCAACTTAGTCAAGCAATGGTTAAGACAACCAAATTGTATTGGAAGGAAGAAAAGAATGTGATGACATACCTTAGAGGCACTACTATGTTTTTTATTTGGTACATACGGATAGAGGGAGTGAAGCTGCAAGGCTTCATAGATGTAGATTGGCTAGGGAGCCCATCAGATAGGAAGAGCACATAAGGAGGAATTTTCAGTGTTGGGTCAGCAACAATTTCTTGGTACAATAGGAGGCAACGATTTGTGGCACTTGGCTCAGAAGAAGCATAATACATGGCTACAAGTCAAGAAACATGTGAGGAAATCTACATGACAAAGATTCTTGTTGGGTTATTTGGTCAGAGGATGGATCCTACTGTGATTTACTATGATAATCATAGTTGTATCAAACTCTATGAGAATCATGTATTCCATGATCTATGAAAGCATATCGACATCTGGTATCACCCTCTACAATATTATGTGCAGAGGCAGATCATGTTGTTGGAATCCATTCCTACAAAGGAACAAGATGAAAATATTTTAACAAAGGATTTTTCAAGAGGAAAATTCGAGTTCCATAGAGACAGGATTGGGGTATCTGATAATCCCTTTCTCGTTGAGAGGAAGTGTTGAAAATGCAGTACGAAAATCTAGTTTTGACTTTTCCTTGGTCAAACTATATTAAAATTCGAATTTCTATTTCAAAAGAATACTTGGAGGTAGTTAACTGAGGTGACATGGCTCTTGTCACTCAGTTAACTTAGTTAATTTGAGTTGGAGACACTTGAGTTTAGTTCTACATGATTGATTTCTAATTTGTAGCAATCAACTATTTCAGTTAATTTAAGTTATTGTCAATTTAGCTAGTTCTAACTGTTAGAAGAATTAGTGGAGGTTAGGTTGTGGATGTGGAACTTCAACTGCACTGAGTGATCAACCAGTTAACTGATCAATCAACCCAAAATAATTGTTGCATGCAGAGAATTCGAGTTACCTAGTTGAGATAGAGATTTCAAGGAAGTGTACTATCAGTTGTAGCATATTTCCATGTGTACAGGTGGCACATGCAATCATAGATTGACCTAAGGCTATTGAACAATTCCTTGGTGTGAAATTCCTAAAAAATAGGGGCAATTTCCCAAGGGAAAAACACAAGGAAATAGGAGCTTGGGTAGGCTTGGAATTGGCTAAGTGTTGGGATAGGTTCAGTTAGTCATGTAAAGGGATAGACTATACACTTGCAGAGGTTTCTCAGGCTTGAGAAAGCATTGTATTTCTTCCCTATTCCTTGATTAATGCAATATAGATAATAAGGGGTTTTGAGTAGTTTATTTCCCCTAGATAAATCTCGGTGCGTGTGTGTTATATCTTTGTGCACGTTTATGATATGCTTTCTCGATCGTGAATTGTTTTCCATAGATGAGTGAAGTAGCTTCAAGTATTGTGATTTAGTAAATTTCATGACCGATATTGAATCTACACATTAATTTTTACATTTCGAAAACTGAGTGAGGTGGTCTCAGGAAAATTCCCAAAGGCCTAGAAATCCCTAGACTAGTATATGGTGAGATATGCGATAGAGCTTCAGGGTGGAGATGGGAAAATTCTTCACAACTTAGGTGGAGATATCTGGAGGCATTCATGCTTGTATATGCCCAATGATCCATGGACTAGTATATGGTGGGATTGCGGTAAAGCTTGGTAGTGTATGTTTCTTGTTTGGGCCTAGGAATCCCTTGGCGGGATATACGGTAAATCCTAGTTGTATAGGCGCTTGATTCAAGCCTAGAAATCCTTGATTGGTTTTGGTAGAATATGTGGTAAAGCCTGAGAAGCATGGTCAGTTTTTTTGTGAGTCCCACATTCATGCTTGGAGTATGGTACATGGATGATTCACTGAAAGAATGATTTGGTTCAAACCAATCTATGGTCGGGTGGTACGTGGAAGTCCCTGATTTGGTTGGATTTTTCATAAGTTAATAAGAGTTATTTTTCCCTTGTATTTCATGTGTAAATGTACTTGCTATTATGTGGTTTTGATGGTTATTCTATTATTGTAGTTTATATGGCTATATGTTGGTCATAAGCATGATTTTATGACAAACTTGAGTAATGGCTCTCATCATGTTTTGTTTAGTAAATGAAATGTTAATGAATGTATGACTTAATAGATGATAATTCAACTATTGTGAGAGGGAATCAGATCTTCTTGATGAATCTCAGATAATTATGAGGCCCCTATGTTCAAATGTGTTTTTATGACCTGTACATTACATGTTCATGATGTGTTTGACGAAATGCCTGTCATGGTTAGGATGGGTTAGGCTAGGTCCTTGTTGAAGTTTTTCATTAGGGGCCTTTCCTTCTTGTTATTTATCACTTCTAAGTGTTTCATTAACTTATGGGCATAGGCTTGGGTCATAGCCCTGAAAAAGTGGCTTAAATCCCGTGGTCATTGGCACATAATTATTCGGAAAAGACTACAGTCATTAGCAAGCCTGTGGGAGTGAATGAAGGGTTTCAGTCACATGGAGGCCTTGTCATGGGAGCAACTAGGGGTCTAGTTCAGTAAAATGCTAAGTTAACTCAGGGGTTGGGCACCTAGACTGCTTGGTTAGTTCCTGGGGGTCTTGTAGCTCTTGAAGAAGTTCAGTTTGGTTTCGGTTCATCAATTTCACTTTCTTAAGGTGATCTAGGGAGTCGAATCATATCATAGTAACTCTTCATCACATATTTACCCAAGTGGACAGGTAATCTTGGGTAAGTGTGGGAGGAGGGTGTTACATACACAATGGTTAGGGAGCCATATTAGTAAAACATGAATTGGTTGAGAGGAAGTCGAAAAATTCAACAAAACTAGTTAAATAGATGAGTTCAAGGTTCCAAACTATCGTAGACCCCTAGAGAAATCATTAGTTGGTACTACTTTTTCTTTATATGGATTCCAATTTTTTTTCACTAGCATGTAAATCATAACTTTATCACATTTGGTTTCTTGGAGGAAAAGCTCACCGAGATTCTCTTGGTCTATTATTTTCTATCAACCCGGTGGTCCATATGCCCCCACGGTGTCTTTTATTTCTCGGAACTTCGGTGGGATGCCCATCAAGTCCTCCGCTTCTTCAGCATGCCTCCGTCTTTGACCAAGTCATGGGTTTGTTGACTACAACTCATAGCCTTGCCCTCCTATATAAACCACCGCTTCTCCCACCTACCAATATCTGCGTTTATATCGCATCTCTTTATCCACCTGCACGTCGCGGTGTCGAATCCCGACCATGCAAAAATGCCCGCCGACTCTGACGAACTGGGCGCGGGATGGTATTTCACCAGATCCCAAATCGACAGATCTAGCCCTTCCAGAATCGATGGAATCGACGCAGAGAAAGAGAATCGCCTCAGGCAATCGTACTGCTCTTTCATGAAACGCCTGGGCATGAATTTAGGGCTGTCCCAGGTGACCATTGCAACAGCTACCATACTCTGCCACCGATTCTATCTCCGCCAGTCTCACCGCCGCAACGACAGATACACAATCGCAACCAGCTGCCTGCTCCTCGCCAACAAACTCACGGCGGCGCAGCGAAAGTTAATGGATGTTCTGACTGTGCTTTCCTACGAAGTCATCAATGAAAACGCAGACTCGGCCACTGCTAAACTCATAAAAGATCCCAAATTTTTGCAGCAGAGGCAACAATTACTATTGAAGGCCGAGCATTTTGTTCTCCGTACGCTTAACTTCGATCTCGAGATCGAAAACCCTTACAAACCCCTCGTCTCTGCCCTCAAAAAGTTCAATGCTGAACAATGGCATTCTCAGTTTGCACAGGTTTCCTGGAACTTTGTGAATGATGCATTGATGACAACGGTGTGTCTCCAGTTCGAACCCCGCCGAGTCGCTGCTGCGGCTTTCTATCTGGCAGCCAGGTGTCTCCGAGTCAAGTTGCCATCGGATACAGACAACCCATGGTGGCTGGAGTTCGATATATCTATTCCTCAACTTGGAGATATCTGCAGTCAACTGCTCGAGTTTTATGGAACGAGAAGTTTGTACACTCCAAGTCCATCGCCAAATGCTCTTCAGAGCTGGAGTAGCTCTCCTGCTAGTAATATTAATGCCGACTATACACCCACAAGTACAAGTACGATTACAAGCATCTCCGTTGGTTCCAGGCAGGAATAATGACAGGGATTGAAGGGCTTTGTTTCAATTTTCATCAATTATTTCCAAACACGGATGATCTAAGTTTCAATAATCGGAATTGGAAAATATCAAATTTGTTCAATATTGTCAGCATATTGATACTGAACCAAACTTCAGTTTACTGATAATGTTTATTATTAAAATATAATCAAATGGTCTCATTCATGGTTTATAATTATTCTGATTATTGGATGGTTAACAGTTGCTTCTGATTATTTTATGGCTAACTTTTTATTTTCTGATTATTTTATTGCTAACTTTTTATTTTTTTGATTATCTGATAGTTGATAGTTAAGTTAACTTTTTTTTCCAAGTTAAAAAAGGTTTGAGTATAAATTAAATGGTTAATAAGTTTTAAAATATTAAGTTTTAAAATATGGTTATGTTAAGTTTTTAATTTGTAAATAAGTTTTGCTATAATATTATGGTCTAATATTTATGACTTGTTAATACTTCATGTTACAATATTATGGTCCAATATTATGACTTTCTAATACCACATGCTTAAAAAACTATAACTCATTCATATGATACATGTCTCTTATGCTTTTTTTTTAATTAATCAATTTAGTTAAAACTGAAAAAAAAACATAACTACTTGATGTTGATGAAAACTTCCTATAAACTGTTTGTTCTGGTCTTTTAATTAATCAATTTAAATAAAACTAAAAAATCAACATAACTATTTAATGTTAGAAAAACTTCTTGTAAACTGTGTGTTGAAAAGTTTTCTCAACATCAAATTCTTAATTGTAAAAATATTCATGCTAGAAAACATAATTGCTATTTCAAAAGTTTTCATTATTTAAATTAAATTTAATATTATTAATAAACTAAAGACTAGTTTCTTTAAATTGGAATTTTGTCTCTGAGGTTTTTAAACTATTATAAAAACTACATCACTATTATTAAAAAACACGATTGAATCAAAGTTACTTTAATGCATTAAAAAATAATTTTATAAAAAGGAAAATAGTTTAATTTTGTTTATTTATTCAATTTTTTTCTAATTATTATTAGTTTTATATCACTCATCTTTCCATATAAATTAAATAAGTAAATATCAATAAACATCAAAACACTTATTGCTCTTAAAAACATTTTAGATAGAAAATATATTATAATGTCATATTATCTAAACATTTTGACTTATCAAATTACATAAAAATTAAAATAAAAATAAAATTATATATATATATATGTGTGTGTGTGTGTTACTATTAATCTTTTTCCCCCAAATTTTCTTAATTTATTTTATATTTTCTTAATCTAATTCTAATTTACTCTATTTTTATACTTCTTTAACTTAGTAACGTTATTTTAATTCGGAGTTGTCTTTAGTGTGACTTTTTGGATGACTGGTTTTTTTGAGAAATTAAATCGAAAAAACCCACTGGAAAAACTTCCGAAATTTGGCAGAAATTTGTGGTGAAATCTTGATTTGTGTTATTTAAATTGGTTTTTCTTTTTTTTTGTAAATTAAACCCGAAAAACCCACAGGAAAAGCTTCCAAAAGTCTCACTAAAGACAACCCGATTAATATAAAATATTAACCCTTCTCTCTTTAATACCAACTTGACCATTAATATATATAACCAACCTAGATCCATCTTAACTTCCCATCTAGGCTAGTTTTATTATTAATTATAATTATTTATTTTATTTTTAGTTTTATGTAATTTGACCAAGTCAAAATGTTTTATTGATAATTATCATTTTTTTTTTGACTTGATCATAATGTTTGCTGGACATTACAACATCTCTACGTATTATGTTATAAATTACTTTTAACCTTTTATTATTTTTTAATTGAGCCACATGGAAATGTTTACAAACATTTACACCACTACAACATACTCCATAACTTTTTGCATTTATATTTAATTTAAAAAATATTATAAATTAAAATTAAAATAAAATATTTATAAAATATATTGTTTTGAAATGAGTTATGGTTTTTGGAAGTGATATTGACAAGCCATGCTATTGACCCATGATATTGTAACAAAGCCTATTTACAAGTTGACCATATCCAGGGTAAAATGGGGTGAATATCCATGGTTAAGAATCTTGTTATATTGTACGTTTATGGTAAATATTAAGTTTTAATTTAAAAAATGTGATAAAATAAAATAAATTAAAATATTTATAGTTTTTTTTATTTTATTTTGAAATGAATTATGTATTTTGTGTATGTGGTATTAAAGAGCCATAGTATTAGCCCATGGTATTGTAAGAAAACTTATTTAGAAGTTAACATTATCCATGATAAAATGGGGTGAATATTCATAGTTAGGAATTTGTTATATTGTAAATATTAATTTTTTATGTGCTCATTAATTAAATTTAAATATGGTTACAATTCTATATTCTATATGGTTATATTCTCCTTATAGGTCTTTCCCCTATTGAGAGCCTAGATATGCTTAGGTTTCTGTTGTACAAAATCAGTAACATAGACTATCATAGACTTCCTAAGCTAGCTTTAAATTCTAGCCAAAACCACCTAAGGCTCAATCGAGGGTGGCATAAAGACACAAGGGCCTGGTTAAACTATTGGGAGATCAACGAAAATGATGCATTGCAAAATAGAAATAACATTAAAGATATTGTTACTTCTAAGTTCAAAGAAAAAATGTGGTGTGAGAAAGATTTAGCGGCTAAAAGAAAATTAAGCTATTATAAGAATGTCATCAATCCCACCTAGAAGATCAAAAGTATCTCTCTATTTTAACTAGCTCAAAGAAGAAAATTAATATAGTAAAGATTAGAACGAATTCTCATGAGCTCCATAGTGAAACGAGTCGTTGGGCAGTTCCTAAAACGCCATGGACAGAAAGGATCTGCCATATATGTGAGAATAAGAACATCTAGGATGAAACAATCTTTGTTATAATACTGACCTTCCTAGCCTTTCACAATGTCAAAATTATAGTGAGCTCGGGAGGCTTCTCTCCAAGCTTTTTGAGCATAGGAATAAAATCTTAAATCAAAATAGATAATTTGTTTCTTGAAGTCCTATAGACCATTATTTGGTGACGTTAACCATCATCATCATTATTTTAATTTATATAGTAAAATGAATGTTAATTTATAACTACTATTTATATGTTATATATTTTAATTTCAAATGTATATTATGATTTTCTTTTATTTATTTATTTTCTTATTTTTATTAATAAAAACAAAATTTATATGTATATAGTCTAACAACTAACATATAACATCTAAAGCCTACACATCTACCCTATACTGGGTTGTAGAATGTGACACAATTAACCCTTATCTCATTAATATTAATATTAGTTTGACCACAATTTTATTATTATTATTATTATTATTATCCCTCATCCCATTTTACCTGTCCCTAGCTTATCTCATTAATATTAATATTAGTTGGACCACAATTTATTATTATTATTATTATTATTATTCATTCCATTTTACTCGTCCCTCTTGAATTTTTTTAACTAATTTCATTAAATTAATAATTATTAATAATTGTTCTAATCCTCTTCACCTTCTTGATGGTCATATCCTTTCTGTATATATTCTTGGTCTAGCACTCTTCTCAACATCAATATGAGTTCTATGTCCTCGAAGTTGGATGAAGTCTTTGTGAAACATAGACACCTCGGTCACATGCTTTCTGTATATATTACTGGTCTAACACTCTTCTCAACATCAATATGAGCTTTAACACCTCAGCCATATCCTTTTTGTATATATTCTTGGTCTAACACTCTTCTCCACATCAATATGAGCTTTATGTCCTTGAAGTTGGGTGAAGTCTTCGGGTGAAACATAGACACCTCAACGAGTCTCCATAGTTCTCAACATCATAAAAACAAAAATTAAATAAAAAAATTAATATTAATAATAGTAATTATTATTATTAATTAAACCAACCTAAATTCATCTTAATTCCAGATCTACCAAACACCTAGAGGGATCAAATATCTTTTCCTTGCACCTTAAGAGATTTGATCCCTCTCAACTCTCGGTAGATTCAGAGTTAAAATGGATCATATACATCTATCATTAACAAAAATTTTAAAAAGTCATTAAAATTAAGTAATTTAATATATTTTTTTTGTCAGTAAAAATTTCCATTATATCATGTAAATATTACAACATAATTTCCCTTTTTAAACTTCTTTTGCGGCCTCGCTCCTATTGGATTCTTTGGCCAAGAGAAAAAACCCTAAAATCAAGAAACAACTAATTAACATTAAAGCATTGGAGGATGATCTCAAGCTAGATTGTCGAAGTTCACCATGCACATGATACTCAACATGTGCAATTCTCCCTTCTAGGTGCCCCATTTGCTTTGACATTCTTCTCTGACCTCGATTCCACTGATTACATTGTAGATCATTTTTGAAACTTATAATCTCATTGTAGTTCACCATGCACATGATACTCAACATGTGCAATTCTTCGTTCTAGGTGCCCCATTTGTTTTGACATTCTTCTCTGGCCTCGATGGATGCAGACCAGTTGGTCCTACATGTTCCACTGATTACATTATAGATCATTTCAGAAGCTTATAATTTCATTGGAGTCATTACGATGGTTCTTTACCAACTTCTCCATGAGGTGAGTGATGTGTTGTATTGATTTTCTAGTACAATTAAGGTTAGCATAATATTTCTGAAATTTTGATAACTACTTTTTTTTTTGTTGCATGTGGTTCACGGACACCTTCGATCAACGGGTGGCGCTACGTCCATTGGAAAAATTTGGGCTTGACGCCCCACAGCCTACTATAAGACCTGACCCCAAGACCTTTCGGGAATTGATCCTGTGACCTCCCATCTGGGGAGGCCCCGTCTTGATTGATTAGGCTAACCCTTGGGGCTAGATTTTGATAATTACACACACACACACACATATATATCAAAAGTAATTGTATATATCATTCAACAATAAATAATAATAGAACAATAGATATCATAATGTGCAAAAGAGAGACAAGATTTACCTTGGGAAATCCCATTACGAAAAACCAAACAACCCTTTCAATAGAAAAATTCTTTGTATTCAATAAGAAACACACCTAGACCTATAGTCAAACTTGGTCTTCTCCTCCAAGTTAAGTCACTTAAATTATTTACGCACTTAATTTTGCCTTATCTAGAAATTTTTGCCTCCCAACAATTGTCCACTAACCTAGAATTTTGGTCCCGAGCAACTGCCCAATAACCTAGAATTTTGGTCCCGAGTAACTACCTAATAACCTAGAAAATCTCTTGCAACAATTACCCTAGAAATATGTGAATCATAGAGAGAGAGAGATTAAACCACATGTGGGATATGCTAGAGAGAGAGAAAGAGAATATTTCGTCCTCCTTTTTTGTTCTTTTTGTCCTTTGTTGCCTTTGCCCAAAATCTATCTTGAGTGGGAGATTTGAATTGCCCAAATGAGGAAGTTGAGTTGCCTTTATATAGTAGTTTGTCTAGGATGAATGAACGGGTCTCTTGGCTAGCACTGACTTGGCTTGGAGGGAAGTTGACTTGTCACTTTTGGAGCCAAAAATTTCATTTCAAAAATTCAAATTTACATCTTTTACAAGTCGTAATGGGACTTTGACTCAAAATAAATTTTCCTTTGACTTAATCATTTATAAAAATGCTTTACAATGATAAATATGATTACATCAACTAACCAAACTTACATAATAAAGAATGACGATAGTTATAAATTCAACACTCCCTCTTAACTAGGGAGGTATTCATAATCATTGTCATAGATGTTCTCAAATTGAACAAATTTCTCGAAAGAAAAGGTTATCCATTATTACAAGCATCATCATTTATTATCAACATTTGCTAGTGGCCATTTCTGGGGTGGTACCAAACCCATGGAAATGTCATCAACAAATCAGGACTCACTCCTCCATAATGATCAGTCCTCGAATCCCAAGGCCACCACCTAGGCCAAAATACTGAGACCCTCAACTAGCAAGCACTCTTTCACCCTTCCTGGTGAGCAATCTGAGCTAAGACCCCACTCAACCCCTTACTGGTTGGTGATCGGGTCTAGATGTTAAACTGGACCTCACTTCACCCTATCAAGTGTGTGATTAGGGTCTAGGACCTCACTCCACCCTTCTGGTTTGTGATCAAGGTCTAGATGCTAAAGGACATCATTCCACCATTCCTAGTGTGTGAACAGGGTCTAGGACCTCACTCCATTATTTCTTATGTGTGATCAGGGTCCTCCTCCAACATACACTCACTTAACACTACTTGTTAGACCTCTTGGGTCTCTTAGACCCATTCTCCCCTTTGGGAGTATGTCCACCTATGTTACAGACATATCAACACTCCCTCTCAATGAGATGGGTGATCTTCACAAGCCCAAACTTGTCTCTAAAGCACAAAAAATTGTCCCTTGGAAATGACTTTGTCAGAGCATTAGTTGTCTGATCATTGGCAGAGATGTACTCAAGCCTTACTGCTCTCCTCTACACCATGTCATAGATGTAGTGGTACTTGATCTCAATATGCTTTGACCCTCCATGAAAAAGCCATCCGCGGATTGTTTCCAGTTCAGTTTGGAGAGGAAGAAAGATGGGCTATATACTGTAGTTAAATTTAACAGTTTTTTTTTTTTTTTTCATTCCACTTAAATGCAGGGTTATTCATCATTTTTATTTAAAGAAAAACACTCAATCTGAAATAACTAACTAGGATTCTATAAGAAGAAGACTTTCACTCCAGCCAAAATATTAATTTAAAAACACTTAAAATTTACTTAATTTTTAATTTCTTTAAATTAATAAATAATAAAACATTTACTTATATATGTAATTAACGTTAACATAAATAAAACATTTTTTATATAAAGATTTTTAATTTTGATAACAGTATTGTGTGCCTCTTGGTAAAAAGTTCACAATTTAAATTTAAATTTAATTTTGATTTCATCATGTGATGCTAATTTTGTGGAATTTTTTTTATATACTTTCATCTTTTGAAATATAGAAAGAAATTGAAACCCTTCATTTTAATGTTTTTTAAATTCTATACAGCAATATTAAGTTTTATGAAGTTTAGTAATACCTTTGATATTATAAAATAATAAAAAGACAAATCATGTGGAGTAATTTTTAAAAAATCCGCAAACAAAATTTATTCGGAGGATATGAATACATGTTAAATCTTTAACATACTGTTACCCATCATAACCTCATAACATCTTAGGTATACTCGCAGTTCCATGTAGTTTGCCGAAGTTTAAAATAAAACATACCATGGCCGGGGCATTTGTCAGTACGGGGTCCATCGTTGCAATAGCAAACGAACGGAGGAGCCGCAGTTGAAACCGAAGTGTTGTAACCGCATACAACACTTAGTTTTGATTCATAGATAGTTCTAAATAATGACTTAGTAAAGAAGTATATCTCTTTGTTTCTCACTGCTAACTAACTAAATGCTAAACCATTTGTACCTATGTATTATACCTTAATTTTTTAAGGTAATAGCTCAACTTACTTTAAAAAATAAGCAAAATTTTAAGACATATATTGTTACTTATATTTAATTTAGTTATTATTATTATTTGTTTTTTGTTTTAGCTTTTCATGAGAATGAGGTTAACATTTTGCAATATGTTGTTGATGAAGACTTATGGAGAAGTGTGTGTTATGATTGTGGATTTGTTCAACATTTAGGGTGAATGCTTCACCCAATTTCACGATGGGTGAAGGGTTCACTCGAAATGTTAAGTAAGTCCACTGTCATAACACGGAATTTTCCATAACTCTTCATCAACAACAAATTACTCTGTGTCGAAATATCCATGTCAAAATTTTTGTAATATGTTTTTGTTAGGAAAACTCATTTATGTTATTTTAATATTTTAAATTACTTATTTTGAAATAAGTTAATATTTTTAGTCATCTTGTATTAATAATATGTATTTTATTATTTTCCATATTTTTATAATATTTTTCAAATTTTTATTTAGATGATTTAATACTTTAAAATAAATTGTTGTGGTGAAAGGCAAATGAATAAAATTAATAATTAAAATAAAAATGAGGTAAACTAGCCAATGCCTTTTGGCTCCAAGTTTTAACAACCCATGATTTTGCTAAGGATATTCTTATGTAAGAAGAGAAAAAAATATATAATAATAATAATAATAATAATAAATGAACCACACTTACTGGTTCGAAAAGCATCCACAAATGAATTTTGTATTGCCCAAAACTTTTCTAAAAAAATAAAATAATAATTAAAAAAATTAAGATAAACTAGTCAATATACCATTGGAGATGTTTGTCTTCAAATTTTAACAACCAATGTTTTCCTAATGATATTCTTATCTAAATATATATATCTATCTATCTCTCTTTATATATATAAATTCTCTTATAAACATTTTTTTAAATGAAAAAAAATAATCTCTTTAAACTTTCCCGAGTTAAAATGAATCTAAATTAATATTAATTTAAACACAAACTTTTCTAAATACTTATGTATATCTTAAAAAACAAATTATTAATAAATATTTATGTTTTCATTATTTTTTTTAAGAATTAAATGAACTATGCGGTTGGTACCCATTCCTATCGTTTTCACCAATTTTTTAGATAGAAAAATCTCTATATTCCTAGATATGGACCAATATTCCAATTTTCTTTTTAAATAAAAAATCTCTATTTTCGTTGGGATGGGCTATAAAATCCAATGACATGGTCCAGTAAGATTCATTACATGACATCGTCCAGTAAGATTCATGTGATTCATGTGATAAAAGATTCCTCACGTTTCATTAGAAGCGTTAATAAGTCCTTATTTTATTTTAATTAAAAAATTTTCCATTTCTAAATGGAATTACGTAAATAGTGGAGAAATGTTATAGCCGAAAGATTCATCTTAATCTATTTTGAAAATTCCATTTTTCATTGAAATGGGTCAATAAGCTTAGACAAGTTATGCTAGTACAAATCATGTTCTTTACTTTCCACACTTAAAAAAAATAAAAAAAAACTACTATTTATTGAAACGAGATCCATATATGAAGACAAGTTTCGTGATTGAATAAAAAACTATTATCATTCGGCCTATTTTAATAAAAATTCCTCATTTTCATTGGAATGTGCGAATATCAAACGAGATGCTATGTCAATAAGATATCTGCGCTTTGGCTTTATTTTCAATAATTTTTTTAATAAAAAATTTCTTTGTTTTTATTTTTTTTAATATAATATATATATTAGTTATTTTCTTTGATCTTTGACTTAATTTGGATTTTCTATAATAGTTATTTTCTTTGATCTTTGAGTTTTTATTTTTATTTTTATTTTCTTTATTAGATTATATTATTTTCATGTCGGTAATTTATATGTTTTATATCATGGATCCCTAAAATAGAGTTTTGAATAATTCATATTATTAGGTTCAAACACATTCATTGGTTTGAAACATGTTGACAATTTAAATGTTTTATGTCATGGATTTGGAAGACGGATCTTTAAATAACTCACATCATTAGATTGATTCAAACACATTCACTGGTTTGAAACATGTCCCTAATTGAAATGTTTTATATTGATTCAGAAGATAGATCTTTGAATAACTCACATCATTAGATTGAGGTCTATAAACCATCTAATGTGGTTCATTGGGGGAAAGATGAAAAAACAGATCTAATATTAGGTATAAATAGCAGATGCATCAAATCTCAAATATAAATGTTAGAAGATAATGATAATGATAATAAATTTTAAAATGAACATCAAATCTCAAATATAAATGCTGGAAGATAATGATAATGATAATAAATTTTAAAATTAAGGTTTGAATAGATTTTGTTCAAAATTCTAACTAATAATAAAATTAAAAATAATTTTTGTTATGAAATGAGAAGAAATAAACAATTAATAGATAAAAATTAAAATTAAACATTGGCATCTAGAATTTTGAATAAAAATTAAAAATAAAAAAGAACACGAATTTTTTTTATCTCTTATAAAAATATAAAAATAAATAAAAATTGGACAAATAAATAAAAAATAAAAGTGCGTAAATGATTTTTATATATTCTTATTATATATAACTTATTATGTAACCATATAATCAAATAATAATAATAGAAAATTTTTGAGACATATTGTAATAATCAAACTTATTTTTGCTATTTCAACTTATTTTTAATAAAGTATTTTTTTTCATTTAAATGGTGTTAATACCTTGACACAAGGTGTCCAAATAAGATCATATAAAATATTCTTATTTCTTTTATAAATAGAGATGTTATTCTAATATGTTTCATTCCCACTTTTTTTTAATGGGGAAAGAAATTATTTTTATAAAATGAATTAATACCTAGAGAGACATGTTAGGGTAGTAAGATCCATCTTTCCATTTTCAACATTTATTTATATATATTTTTTAAAGCGCTGGCAAAGTTCAATATTGATATTTCCAACCTTTTAAAATTTCCTCATTTTCATTGGAATGAGATCACTACTTGTTTTGATATTTTTCAACATTTTAAACATTCCTCATTTTCATTAGAATGAGATCACTACTGGGAAACAAGTTTTCAACATTTTAAAAATTCCTCACTTTCATTGGAATGAGATCACTACTGGGAAACAAGTCGTGCTAGTAAAAAAATTGTCTTCACTATTTTCAACATTTCGTTTGACGAGAAAGAAATAATTTTTTCTTCATTGGAATTGGGTCAATAAAAATGGGAAATTATCACCAATCTATGACTAAACCCAACATAACTAATAATTCCAAGATTGTTATTAACTTATTATCAAAAATTAAGAAATGATTAGAACTTAATTTAATTAAAGATGTATGCTAACTTATTGTTAACACAAGGAAGAGGCACTTCCCATTAACATATTTGGTTGATTAATTCTAAAACTTATTGTTTTATTGTCTTCCACATAGAAATTTTATAAATATGATCCCTAGATAGCGTAAAATTGTGAATATTAATACAAGATCCATCCTTATTTTAATTTTATCATACAATGAGAGGAATAAAAAAAAATACTTAAGATGCTAATTTCTTGACATGTTGAATAAAAGATTTTGATATATGATGGATTTACTCTAATACATGTATGTGTATGTCATGTAAAAATCATTTTATTAAATTAGTGTATTGATTGATTTTTTTTATAAATTTATTGTTTAACTATTATATAAATGGAAATTTTGTATCTTACATTTTTAATGTTAATATTAATATAAAATTTATATTAAATTTAAATTTATGATTTATTGAGAAAGATTTAATTTTTGGGGGCTTTAAAGGTATGAAAATAAAATGGATCTATGCTAATATGTTTGTATATAGACTAAAAGGCATTCTCTTAGTAATTTGATTATACTATTATCAAGTTATTGCCTAACCCTAAGGGACCCAAGTGGATTCAACCTTGTGATCTCCTTGGCCAATATGGATTTGGCATGGTAGGTTAAGTCACTTGAGCCAACCCTTTGGGTTAATATGTTTGTAAACATCTCATGACACCCTTAAGCAATTAAGGAATAAAGAATTTGGTGTACTTTGCTAGCTAAATTAGTGAACAAGGGACACACATATCAAAAAGTTAGATTTGAACTTAGGTGGGGAGGATAACAATTACTCTTATTAACCTCTAAAGCTAGACCTAATTTCCAACTCTCTCTCTCTCTCTCTCTCTCTCTCTCTCTCTCTCTCTCTCTATATATATATATATATATATATATATATATAATGCTAAAAATTTTACATTCTTCATCTTTCTAATTTTCCATCCTTAGAATCTAGTAAAGCAATCTCTACCAAAATTGTAATTTTGGAACAATAATAACAAATATCTAGAGCAAGACCTTTTTCTAAATATTTTCTACTTCTATATTAGTTTAATACAACAATATTTACAAACTTTTTGATTTGAGACACACCAAAAAGGAAACTAGACCTCAACCAACCATTCAACAAAATTTCTAGATTATCCCAAACATTCCCATGTAGTTTTCCAAAATCATAACAATTAAGTTCCATAGAAGCCTTGGGCTAAAAAAAAAGTAATATTCATAAAAAAACCTAAAAAATGGATCATGAAATAACAATAGCATAATCAATCTAAAGTATGTTGAGAGGGGCCTAGGTGAGACGATTTTGTTGACTCTTTTCCTTTGTTGGACAATTGTTGCCCTAGTTCATCTTCAAACATTATTGAGTTGAAACTAGTACCTTGTGAAATATAACTTCCCATAACCTCTATTGTTTCCTCCTCATTTTTTGACCCTTCCTCATAAACTTTAAAATTGAGCTCGAAGGAAACTATGCATTACATGGCAAATTTTCCTTGAAGTCATCTTAGCATGTCCACACATTCTGCTTCATATTGCTTATAATTTTCTACAACAATAGATTGCCAAATTTTTGGCCAAATAATAGAATTTTATATCCTAAAATACTATGCATCACACAACTTGGAGAAGACAAAATATTCAATGCAATTCTAGAATTCAACACTGATTTTCTTAGTGGAACTTTGGTGGCACCTCCACTTCACTAATTTCACCAAGTTCTTGACCATTTCTTGATTTTTTAGAGAAATGCATTGTTTAAGCCACTACTATTCCTGAATGATATCTCTCTTTGCACTATTTCCTTAAAGGTAGGGTGAGACACACTTTGAAAACAAAGCTTAACCTTTGCATCTTTGGGTAACACCTTATCAACTAGTTTCTAGAAATTTATGCTTAACCTTATTTGGTGTCCAACCCAAGAATTGGTCTGATGGCATCATGGCCCAAACAAATTGTCCATAAATTGTTGTTTGGCCACCTGAGACTTGCCACCACTCCATCCAAAAATGGTTGTGAAGGTGATGCAAAGGGATGGAGGTAGTAGACAAGAAGCTCCCAAGGAATAAATATCAGGCCTTAGGGATCCCTAAATTCCTTTATATAGAGATGGAGTGGAGGCTAGGTAGAGATAAAATCTACCTATTATCCAACATACACAAGGAAAAATAGAATTCCTAGATATAGGGTGAATTTAGTGGAACACACACATAGGTGCACTATGATCAGTGAATCTACCTTGCATTTGTAGCTTCCCAGAGAGTTTCAATTTAAAACCACCCTCACCACTCATGCTCATCATTGTCCCATCTCACGAAGAAGAATTGCCACTCATAATTTTTTGTTGGTATATGTTGTTACCACCACTATGGAAGCACACTTATCCTCTACAGCATGCACCTTCCCTATTCATGACTCAACATTAAACTTCCTTCACCATCCCACAAACAATTATGAAAGTGATTGTCCTTCCCTTGTTACCCACTTCCACATTAAGATTGTGATGCATTAGCTATCCACATCCGTGCACCTTGTGGCCAGTAAATGTGTCATTGCATTTAATGAAGTTGGTCTTGAATTAATGATTCTAAATACCTAAAAATATATTGATCTATGGATTATATTTCTATATTTGTCAAACAATATTATAGATTGTTGTCCTTGTAATGAATATGTAAAGGGATAGGCTAGAAAAATGTTGGAATAAATAGGTGACATAGGAGAACTTGTGAGATAGCCTTTAATTCATCAATACTTATCTAGGTTGGAACCACATGTTAGACGAGGGAAGCCTTGAATGATGATGGCCAAGTTTTCTTCCACCACTTACATGGTGTTAGTGTCATTATCTTCATCCCTCCATCAGTGATAAAATTTCTCTTTTTGCATGCATATTAGATGTCTCATTCAATTAGTTGCATTCCATTAGGTCATGGATCAACTGATGGTAGTGGTTCTTTGTCAATTTCCCTCATGCCTTTCATTTGCTGGCCTATTTTCACATGTACAAGTCATTTTCTGTCATTTTTATTTCATTCCATTTGCAAAAGTCATTTTAGGGTTTTTAGGTCTCACTAGGTCTAGGGTTTGCCACCATGGTCTTCAAAAACTCAATAAGAGCTCAACAGGCACATGAGGATGTCTAATAAATTCATAAAATCACAAATTTTATCGATGATTTTTTTGAGGTGAAACAGAGTTTTTCTATTTCATGTACAAATTTTATGTAATTTTAATGTTTTCATATGTAATAAAGCTTCAGCTATAGCCCTTGGTCACCTTGCTAACTCCAACACTCTAGCCACTGCAAGAAACAAAAAACATCCAAGCATCAGTTCATCAAATGATAAAAAAGAGCCAAACTGTAAAAACAGGGGTTTTAAAGCAAAGTGAATTCAACTTTAGAAAAGTGGGTTTCTAAAGGAAAAATTAAAGTCAAGATGATATAAAGTTATCCTTGGTGTTTGAAAACCTCATTTTTTGCAAGAGAGAGAGAGAAAGAGGGAAAATCGCACTTTGAGGAGAAACAAGTGAAAGTTGTAGCAAAAATTCTAGTTTTTGTCGGTGCAACGCACTTGGGCACTGGCACGATGCTCCTGCCTGGTGCTACACATCGAGTGCAGGATTTACAATGGGAATTGAACGGGCACTACGCACCTGGGTGTTGGCACGGTGCATCTATTAGCTGAGTTATAAAACACATTGCATTTCTTTTCCAAGCCTCCAAATTTACAAAGAAACTCTCAAATAGTAAGTTCACCCTCTCATATGGTCTAGCAATCTATTTTTTCATCCATAGTGGTGATTTGAATATTGAAAAATCAAACCCTAGTTGCTCTCAAAATTGTCTTGAAAAATTGTTTAGGTTTTTTATTGTTTTTACATCCCTTGTGACTATTTTCTTACATCCCATCCCCCTGCACTAAATTTCCCTAATTCCCTTCCGCTTTCCCTCTCCCATTGACACTCACCTTACTACCTATCACCAAACCCTAAGCCCTATACATAATTTCTACCATTCCCCAAACCCTACTTCTCATTTCATAAAAGCTATAAATTCCCTAAGAAACCCTATTAACCCTACTGCCATCATTAAAACCCTCATTCACATTCCTACTCTCAGTCAACCCTTTTATCCCCAAAAAGAAAATAGCAGTCACCCTATACTTAAGAAAATCTCTTCATACTCATCATTCTACACTCCACATTTGCAAGTATGGAAACAAATTCAGCATATGAGAGGGATGATGAAACTACCAGTGATTCTTCCAAAGAGGTTCATGCACCAAGAAAACCACATAAGGGAGGAAAACACATCCGAGAGGAGCCCACCACTCTCATAGAGTTACTAGCTTGCCCTCTTGCAGTAACATGGTTTAAACATCAGTCTTGCTACCAGTTTTGTGAGATGGCGGAGAGGGTGAAATATCATCATGATCTTGCTAGGCTATTTGTTCTTCATCTTCACAATGGCTAGGTGAACCTAGCTGGTGTATCTTTCAATTTGATACTTGAAACTATTGCAGCAGCAACAGGCATTCCTAATGTGGGAGAACAATGGAATAAGGGCAGCATGTGGGCAGAGAGCATTATGAGCCTTACATCAAGGCTAGTTATCAAAGGCAAATCAGTAGGGTCTTTCCTTTCAGATACCTACAAGACACTTATGCTCCACTCATGAAACTCATTATCAAATATTTCACTTGTGAAGGGAGGTTTTCTCGCTTGTACACTTACTATGTTAGATTGTTGATGCATTTCACTAGAGTGAAGATGATGAACCTCCCCTATTTCATATGCAGAAATATTGAGAAGATGGATACATTGGTGCAAAGGAAACCTATTCCTCAGTAGTTCAGTAGCATTTATCATTTTTTATTAATCGAAATTGTTGTTTTTCATCAACTAAGCTTGCTTAATATTTCATGGCATACCTTCATTTCACATGAGGTTTTCAAAAGCCCTAAGGTGACCCCATCAATGCTTCAAGAGGAAGGAGGGCCTTCAAATCAGCCAGAGGTTCATGAGACTGAAACTACATGTGTGCCAATGTTTGTCACTTATAAAAAAGGCACAAGAAGACTATTTGCAGCTACCAAATGAGTATTATCTCGACCTAGGGTGGAAGGGGTCTCGTTTCCTTCACCAAACCACAGGCAAATGCTATCTTCACCTGGGGTGAAAGGGGCTTTGCCTTCTTCTTCAACAGTATAGGTGCAGGATAAAAGAAAGCAGCTATTGCTTGATGAAGGGCCTTTTGAGGGTCAAGATAGAGATTTTGTTTTGATTCGGGAAGAGGATACTGATTTGGGTTCCCAAAACTCAAGAATCAAGGAGATCATCAAAGAGAAAGAAGCTGACATCCATGCCTTATCACTTGACCTTGATAGGGCTAAGTGGATTATTAATTTCCTTGAGCAACAAAAAAAATAATTGGAGGATAAAAAAACCATCATGGAGCTGCAAACCATAAGGGCTGTTAAACACACATGGGTAGCAAGAACAATATGAAAGATAAAACATGACATTACAATTTTATTAACAACTGATATACATTTATAGTACATTGTTGTGACCGTTGGGTTTCACATCCCAAGGTCTCTTGGACTACTTTGTCTATTCAGCTTCTACACTAACCCATTGAGGATTAGGTGTCCAACATTCCCCCCCTTAATCTGAAGGGTTATGTATGAGTCCAAGAAGAGAGATGTAATACAAAATGTGAAAAAATGCATGGCAGCACAAGGCTGAATGTGCTCTCTGAAATGTTGGTACAAAAGGCGGTGGTTTAAGGATGACGACCAACACTAGAACGCTTAGTGCAGTTCCCGGAACTCTTCCAAAACTGGCAAGAAGCTGAAGTCTTCTGCTAGAGGAAGTGCTCCTATTGTTTTGAAGAGGGAAACCTTCAACCAATAAAGGGAGGTCTCACCCCGCATAAAAGGGAGAACTTCAACATAAAAAGGGAAGTCTCAACCTGTGATGGTTTAAGGATGACCAACAACTCTGGAATGCTTAATGCAATTCCTGGAACTCTTCCAAAACTGGCGAGAAGCTGGAGTCTTCTGCTAGAGGAAGTGTTCTCAATTTTTTTCCTGGAATTCTTCTGAAACTGGCAAGATGTTGAAGTCTTCTGCTAGAGGAAGTGTCCCAGATTGCCAACTGAAGGCATGTTCATGGGCATCTTTGTCTCTGGCTACAACTCTGAAACTGTTGTGACAAGTTGTGGCTCAGGCTCGCTTGATGTGACTTTGAAGCTTGTAGATGACCATCATTTCCCCCCTTTTCAGATACAAGGTGAGATGATGGAAAAAAGTCAACTACAAGACTGTTCAATACTCTAGAACAAGTTCTGACATGTTTTTGAAATATCTTCTTCGTTGTTGATGCCCATTACCAAGAAGCGATCCATCCAAGATGAATCTTTGTTCTTGCAGGACGTTTGTTTTTGAAGCATCTTTTTGAAGAATCACTGGTTTTATGACAGTGCTTACATGGATGAAGATAAAAAAAGTGATCTTTCAGATGGCCAACTCGGTCACAGTGTTAGCATTTCACAATCTGTTGTTTTGTTGTTGCTATGGAAGAGAGGTAGAGTCTAGAACAGCTGGAGGTGAACTGTCATGAGGAGCAGGTGAACTATCATGAATGAATCCAACACTCTGAAACTGAATGGGCTTTGAGTAGTCTGGAATATGAAAGGACAAGTCCTTGTCATATCCAAGACTAGTTCTGTGCTTGTTGTGGACAAGCTGTTCCCAAGGTCTAATGATGGGCTTGGGAAGTGCAGACTGAGTTTCTGCATCTGCATGTACAACTGCTGCTTTATTTGAATGAACTGTAACATTATTGACTTGCTACTGATGGGTGGTTGTCTCAATGTTCTGAAAAAAACAGGTTCAGATGTCTATTTTGATGTAGCTCTTCTTGTTGTAGCTGTGATTCAAGCTGCAAAAAAAATGATCTTTTCCTGTGCATTATGCAGGCAGCTCTGAATGTCACAGAGAGTGTCTTTGTTGATGTTGACTATGTTTTCGGCACTAGAATGTATTAGTGTGTTCAATAACTCTAATACTCCATAAAGTCTTCCCATTTTATCAACAAATCAAACTCTATTAAATACACTTATTTTAACCTTCTTTTCAAAGATATTAGAAGTGGCTCCTCTTTCGATTTGCACCAAGTTTTGGCTGAATGGTAAAATCATACAACTTTTGGAATAAGATGATAACTTCTATATACTTTAATACTCCATTAGGTAGAATAATTTATCTTCAAAGCTATCTCAATCCAAATTCACAAGAAATATCAAAGATATATGTGAACAAATTATTTTCATCTTCATGGCATTTTCGCAATTATTGTCTTTCCTGTCAAAGGTACGATATGAAAATACTGTAACAGCACCCACTAATACATCATGCTCCTCCACTGTACAAAATCAAAATACTGAAAATACATCCTTCCTTTTCAAGGAACAAAATCAAAATGTTGGCACTGCAGTCAATACATTGCACCCCACTAACGTACAAAATATAAATGTGGAAACAGCAGTCATCAATACATCTTGCCCCTCTTACGTACAAAATCAAATTGCTGAAACTGCAAGCACTGATATATCTTGTCCCTCCAAGTTACAAAATCAAAATATTGAAACTGTAGTCACTTCAGTTGAAACTAAATCTGAACATGCAGCCGTATATGCTGAAAAGTCAGAAACAATTGATGGAACTACAAAAAAAGTTGGAAATGATCCTGAAAACACTTCAGAGGCCCATATGCTTGAGGAGTTGCAACCAAATACAATTGTTGACAAGGAAATACAAAGCTCAGAGCACCAAATGGATACTTCTGGACCTGATTGTGTTCTAGATGGAACAGGAAATGGATACTTTGAAACCACCAATCCAGCTCATTCAGTAGCTTCTCCTGCGGAACACCAAATAGAAAAGCCAATCAAGGATCCTGAAGTTGTCACTTAACTTCTCCGAAATACCAACAGCGTGAAGCAAATCAAAGTCTAGTTCCAGAATCGAAGATGTAGAGAGAAATAGCACAAGGAGGCAAGTCGTCCCCGACTATCACCACAGCGCAATCTTTTGGAATGGAAGCGGGCAAGTACATTCGGTATATAGCAGAGTAGGTGGAAGTTCTGGAACGTCTTTACAATGACAGCCCAAAGCCCAGCGCTCTACGTCGCCAGCAGCTCATCGTTGTATGGAAATATATCACAAATATAACACGTTGTATGGTGCACGGATGTGAAACATTCAAACAAAACAATTACCGGAGCAATAAGCAAGGAGTTAGATAAAGGGCACTCAGGATCTTGATAAAGAGCACTCAAATCGCTTTCTTTCTGGTAATCTTAATCGGAATCCAGTAAGCAACAACTCCCTGAAGTAAATTGATTAGTTGCCCCATTTGCTACTGTGTAGAGATCACATTAACCTTCATATTTAGGGATTGCAAATTTGGATGGTTGAAATCACCACATTTTAAGGAAAATTCATGCCCTAAAACTAATCAGGAATAGTTCAAGTACCCGTTATCAATGTCAGCAGCTGTGGCTCCGGTGCTCTTAAATTTATGCCTGGATCAGAGAAATTTAACTCACCATAGCGCAGTAATTTTGTCAAATGGTGACAAGAAATTTGATACTAAACTGCTAAATGAAATCCACTACGAGAATTTGGCCCAGGGATCCATTTCAGTGGGACCCACGTTCTGCAAAGTGCGTTTTCTGTGTTACAAATTATGGAAATATATCACGAATATAACACGTTGTATGGAAATATAATACGTTGTATGGAAATATATCACGTTGAGGTATGGAGACCGGGGCTCGTTTCCGGGAAACGATCACACTCATCTGACGAGAGAGGGTCGGACCCTCTGCGGCTTTTTTTTCTTGATTCCTGCAAACGTTTCCGCTGCCACCACCGTGGAGTAGATGGGCTCTGATGGCCTTTAGTTACTGAAGTTTCAGTCTTCAACCATGGCTCGGCTAACAATCCTTCAACAATAATACGTACCCTTCTTTGCACACTATCACAGTTCCAATGATACCACCCGTTCACTGCATCCGTTCAATGTAGGCAATGAGAGCAGTGTAACAGTAGGAAGGCTTGTTAGAATCTGGCACCAATGAATATATGGGCAGCGTAACAGTAGGAAATACCAAGCGGTATAATGCAAATAATACGTGGGAGCTACGTGGGAGCTGGGCGTTCATCAAACAGTGGGAGTTGGGCGTTCATCAAACAGTTCTGACATCAAAACATTCTTCTGGGTGTTCATCAAACGTTCTGACACCAAAACATTCTTCTGGGTGAACATCAAACGTTTTGACACCAAAACGTTCTTCTTCTGTAAAAGCAGAGAGACGTTACACCCAAACACGTGCCAACAATGAGCGAAGGGAGGACAATAATGAACGGGTGCAACTAATGGTTGAACGCATCATTGTAATTCCACCAACATGCAATATACAAGCAACTGCAAGAAATGAAACTCGGATGAACTCGATGATAATAACGCATAGATAATGGGAGATATTTTGGCTACTGCATACAGAGACATTTTCGAGGAGTATCATGCAACAATGTCCATTAACGCGGGATACCATGTACCAATTTGATCGAGCAACAACATTCCACCATACTTTGATCTCTTCAATGCATTGTCTTCGAACTTTTGTATTCCATATTTATGGCATTCAACAAACCAATCATGTCAGCGCAACATTCAAATATAATATATATGCCATGGCTCCTTTATGGAGAGACATAGCCTTGTCTGTCGAGCTCTAGGATAAACACCCTCACGACCCAACCAATGTAGCCAATCTCAGTGCATTCACCACTAGCAGCGACCAGGTTTGTGCTCTTCACAATATAGGATCGAGCCCTTCTTCATGACTTATTTATTTGAAACAAAGAATTAAAGGCAAGTGTCGACCAACATGGGAAATGGACAGTACAACAATCACTGAAATTGATGAATTTCTAGATATTTGATTGTGGTATGAACAAAAGAATCTTTTGAGGAGAAACAATGACACATAAGTCTATAAGCTTGTAACGTAAAACCTGTAATGCTTATTTAGTTCTTGCAGAGATGACAAGAAGAGTGAAAATGATAATTTTATGTACGTAGGTTTTGTCTGGAGAAGCGCTTTTAAATGGAGTGTTTATGGATAGAGAGCGCAGATAATGGCAGACAAAGAGCACACATTTATGAACAACAAATGTTTATGGACAGACGGGCTAGCTAGAGACCAAAAATAGAGACCTGCAGATTTCAAAGGTCAGGAATGTCGGGGATGGCAAAGCCAATGCACCAGGACTTTTAACGCACACATTGTGGTACATATGCTAGCACAAATATATATACAACGAATTCAACACCAGTGCATGAATTAATCAACCAACAATATCACCGAGAGTTCACGACCCACATAACATTAATGGTTAATGCATAGGTCTGGTGAGAGAAACACAATCAAAGGCCACAAGCAAACAGTGACTCAAATATGAGTAGGGCCAGAATTCACCTGCTCTGGTACCATGTTAAACACACATGGGCAGCAAGAACAATATGAAAGATAAAACATGACATTACAATTTTATTAACAACTGATATACATTTATAGTACATTGTTGTGACTGTTGGGTTTCACATCCCAAGGTCTCTTGGACTACTTTGTCTATTCAGCTTCCACACTAACCCATTGAGGATTAGGTGTCCAACAAGGGCAAACAAGCAAGCAACAAAAAGAAGGAAAGTCAAATTGACACCCCTTGAGCAAGAGATTGATGCTGACTGAGAATCATGGCTAGAGAGGGTGAACATTCACTTGGAGAAATTGCTTGAGAAAGCCAACAAGGAGAAAAAGATGTTGCGCCACATGGCTTATCACTATTTGGCACGGAACAAAATTTGTAAAACAAGGATAAGAAGCCTAAAAGCCAAGTTAAGGAGAACTTTGAGGAGCA
Organism: Pinus tabuliformis; assembly: GCA_031772625.1. Lineage (NCBI taxonomy): Eukaryota > Viridiplantae > Streptophyta > Pinopsida > Pinales > Pinaceae > Pinus > Pinus tabuliformis. Next base: position 1,253,306,289 of record CM062818.1, on the reverse strand, counting down.
AGAAAGAGAAAGATAAGCTCAAGATCTTGGCTGAAGCTTCATTGGCCCAGCATAGCACCTAACACAAATCACTCATGCCAAATTTCAAGAAATTTGGTGAAATTTTTGGCATTTTTGAATTTTTCAGGTAAAAAATAGGTTTTTCCGATAGGTGTGTAGTGGCACTGGCGCTACGCTTTTGATGGGGACCTCCATTTGAAGAAAAATTTGCATTTTTGGATTCATCATGAAAAGTTATGTTTGCTCAGAAATGGCTGTGAAGTTTTGACAAGTTTTGGACCTCCAAAAGGGCCAAAAACACCCTAAAAATGCCCTTTCTGCCACTTTTTGGCCACACAGGAAGTAGTCTTGGGAGATTGCATTTTTGGAGGGGTAAATGGAATCCAAATCAAAAAATTCAAGTTGTGCCATAAAGTAGACTCACTAAGATTTCCAATGAGATATCCTAAACCTAATTTGGACTCTGGGAAGCCTTCCAAAAGTAGCTGGGAAAAGAACTACGCACAGAAAAAATGGTGTTACGCACAAGATGAAAAAGTGCAAATTTTGCATGTTTGCTCAAAATTTCGCCTAGTTTTCTTCTAGTTTGACTTTTTCTCTCTTATGGTCAAATTCATGGTGTGACATGATGTAAATTGATATACTATGATGTGAAAATGATAAAAATATGACTTAAGGAGGTAGATACATCAGTTATAGGTGGTTTTGAGCTAAATGAATCAGTTTCCTAAGTTTTAGAGACAAGTTGTTCCACTGCCTATTTTTGTGTTCCTAGTTTAGATATGGTTGAAACCACCCCTTTTCTCATGGATTCGACCCATGATGGATAGCACAGGTGGTTTGGAGGTCTATATCATGTGTTTTTCAGTCATTTGTTAGGGTTGGACTCTTGTGGATGCTTTGAGCACTATTGCACATCATTTCTGTAGTTTGGCAAGGAAATAGACCAGGGTTTGCAGCATTTTGTGGGATTCTTGTGGCAAGGTGAATTATTATTGTTTTTTCCTCTGTGATTCAAGTTATCATATGTTTATCTCTGTGATTCAAGTTATCATATGTTTATGTGTGCCATTATCTCTATCTTTTCTGCTTAACTAAATGAATCAAGTGTAAAAGTTGGAATTCATTGATGTTTTAGTGCTTTGCCTTAGGGTTTATTTAGCTTTACATGTTTTCTACTATTTGAAGAGGACTCATGACACTTTCATGCCCTCTCCAAATCCTCACCATTCTTAAGACTCTCCATTACACCTAATTCTAAGTACTAAAACACTTGCCTACCTCGCCCCACAGAAACCTCTGCAAAACTGAGTTCATTCCCCGGACCCAAAACTGCCTTTCTCATCTGAGCCAAAAAATCAACTTTAAATTCAATCAAATTCCTCTTAGCATATACCTAACCTAAAATTAGTCTTTATATTAGTCATCTCAAGCTATCTTGCCATTTTTTCTTGATATTAACAAGGAGAGAGCCCTCTCCCGACCTGGTAGGGATAGATACCAGGTTAAGCGTGGTTTGATGTTACCCTAGACCTGCATTTCTTAGCCTGAGGTAGATTTAGGCCCTAACACATGGAAGTTTAAATTAATGGACAATAAAGAACCCTTCATTAGGTTGTCCAGTTCAACGATATTGTTGGTGCTTCACCTCAAATTTATAGAAAACATGAAGATGATTGTACCATTAACATCCCTCAATATGCCTCCCACCCTAGTAGGCCCCATATTACATGTGGCTACACTATCAAAATTCAACTTAACATACCTTATGAGTAGTATAGTCCACTAAATCAAGAAGAAGGTTTCTTTTACGTCTAAATAGGTATTTGAGAGTTGGGTTGAAATTCCATTCTTGGAAAATAAGTATATCTCACCTCTAGAGAGTAAAGGCATATGATTGCTACGAAACATAGTGAATGAATTCTATAATAAAGGTTTGAAGGGTGTTCCAAGTTTCTTCCTTAGTTTGGTAGAGTTGTTTAAAAATTCAACGATTGTGTTTTTTCTATATTACATATAGGAAATGACCAAGTAAGATGCACCATGCCCTATTAAGAATAGAGTTGTTGTAGAGATTTTGTCTCCATTGTTTGAGTGTATATTTGATATTACTCTTGTCACAATCCAATTATGTAAACAAAAGAGCTTCTTTGTCCAACATTTTATTAGTTATTTCACAACTGTTGAATAGATACTCAATAGTTCCCACCTAAGTTGCATACATGTAACAAATGGAAGGGTGTTCAAATAGGCAAGCTATAAGGTGATCCCATGTGAATGTTTTTTCTCTAGTGAGGAGCCAAAGGAAAGATGCTACTTTTTTCCATAATTTAGTGTTCCAAACAGTTTTCCTAGTTTCTTGTGACTCCATAATGTCATGATTAGCTTACAACTCCTATTCCCTTTTGACACTAAAGTTATCATTATCATAGGAGCCCCATTGAAGGTATCTCTTCCTTCTAATTTATAAATTATCCTATAATTTAAAATAGAATTCGACAATACTTTCTTCTCGCTAGAGAGTTTTAGTGGCCACATGGATCCTTTTATCCATGATTTGTAGGTTCTAGGGCCATCTTCTTTTGATTTAAGCTAATAGTGGTTTCCCTTGTGCAAACCCAAATTTAGCATCTTGTGTTTGTATTGTTATAGGAGTGGATTATTGTTGAGTTTAGCCCCTTGTTGAGCATCTTCCTAGAAAAATGCTTATTCACTTGATCTGATTTCTCAAAAATAGTGTTTTTGAACCAAGGCTCTATTTTCCCAAGCATTATTCGATATGAATGAATTGTTGAAGCATGATTAAGATTTCTTAATTCTTCTATTAGGCTGTGGTAGGAATATTTCAATTTCTATATATTAATCCACATTTTATCCTAATTTTTGTTCCATCATCACCACGTTTTAGCTTCCATGGAAACTTTTCTCATAATGAAGGGATATTTGAGTCCCAACTTACTAACACATTTGGCCTTGCAGACTAAGCTTCCACTAAATCCAATTACTCTCTTTATTGGGTATCCCCAGAAGGAAATCTCATTGAAGGGAGTGAATAACTTTTATGATCCTAAGGGGAGCTATAAGAACAAAAAAGTGGTATAGGGACATGGAATGGAGAATGGATTTAGCAAGGTTAATTTTGCTAGGTAGAGTGAGAGATCGAACAATCCTACTAGGAAGCTTGTCCTATAGCTTGGAAAATGATCTTCCCAAGATGAATTTCACATAGCTTTGTATATAAAGGGTGAATATACATATTTGGTGGGAAGAGAGCCCCTTTGGAATCCAATAAGTTTTGCAATGTTGTGTTGGATAACCAAAAGTGTATTGAAGAAGAAGAGACTTATTTTGGTTGATGTGAGCCATAAAGGTGAGAATAAATAGGTCAACTATTCTCTTAAATATGGGATATTCCTCCATCACTGGGGAATGTGAGAGCCAGATATCATTAACAAACTAAAGGTGTGAGAGCAAGATATGATAGGCTCGAGAACATGGTGGAGTTGAATACCCTTTAAAGAACTAGAGTAGATCGTAGTTTTAATGGATTTGTGCATGAAACCAAAAGCCTAAATAGGTTGCTCAAGAAACTTCAGTTTAATCTATTTTAGGCTTTGGAAATTTCTAATGTCATGAGAATATTATGGATATTTTTTATTTTTAAGGAATGAATGGATACATGAGCAATAATAATTCTATCTAGGATTTTAATACCTCCCTATTTTGACGATATCCCCCTTGTTATGATGATACTATTTGGTGAAGAATAGGATTGAGCCCATCGAGATAATATTGTAGATAACATTATAGACTGTAATTAGCCTGGATCTGTCTACAAATTGAGGAATGTGCTCCTTCGGATCAGAGTAATGAAACACAAGTTGAAAGTATACAAAATGTTATAAGAGAGTCAAGAGTCTTCAACAAACTTCTAGATGTCCTATCCAATGGTTGACCAACAAGCTTTGAAAAAGTAAAATGTGAATCCATTGGCCCTAAGGTCTTACTGGAAGCTTTTAATTTGACTATGGTTGTGACCTTCTCTAATGAAATTGGATTGAGGAGATTTTAATTTTTGTTCTACAGAACCTAAGGGAGGAATTGAGATTCGAATAACATCCATTGTTTCTTTCCCATCCTCATTTATTTCCCTTAGAGTTTGAATAAATTTCTCCTTTAGTTCCTGTGTTATTTCCTCATATTTATCAAGTCTTTGTTTGCTTCTTCATTTCATCTAGAAGATTCAGTTATGAATCCCCCTTTTAAGCATAGATATATCAAAAAGATTCAAAGTTTTGGTTCCCTTCTTTTAATGAATGGATTTTGTATATATACTTCCATATAGTTTCATCTTGCTTCTCCCTCATAATTATTTCTTATCACATTATTTTGTCTTACGATTTGTGCTTTTCATTGTGTTTATTGAGGATTATGCTAGCTTGTATAGTTTCCATGTCTTTCTCAAGCATTTCCTTCTTAGAGAATATGTTCCCAAAACGTCCTTCTTGTAGTTTTTAATTTCTTGTTTAACATACCTTAATTTCTTTGTAATTGAAGCATAAGGGGAACACAGTTGGGGTCTACCTCTTTCCACCATTTTTTCATGTTTGTCATAAATTTTGGGTGGTCCAACCAAAAATTTTCAAACTGGAAGGGCCTTGGAATTGGTGATATAGAATAGTCCAATGAAAGTAGGATGGACTAGTGATTTGATCCTACATAAGGTAGGGTTATTTATTTGAGGGGCATTTATTATTGAAATGATACCTTCACAATTAAGAAGTGATCTAGTCTAACAACGATTTGGTGAGGTCCTCCTCTCTTATTATTCCATTTGTGACATCCATTATCCATTTGGATTTTAATAAGCTTGTGTTTTGTTATGAAGTTCATAAAGAATGAACTTTTTCTACACATGAATACTCAACTATCAATGTCTAGCCTCCTTTCTTTTCTTGTACATAGGTACATATGTTGAAGTCACCACTAATTAACCAGGAACGATTGACAACATGTTCTCCAAGAGTTTTGAGGTCCTCTAAGAAGGTAATCTTAAGAATAAGATTGGATGGGCCATACATTGTAACAACCTCGGGTTAAAAGTTCATGGAATAAAGTTAATAAAGGAAAAATAAGACCAATGTCATGGGACATGTATACCAAGTTGAATGTGATTAAAAACATCCTAGTGGGTGTTCATTTGGTTTATTATGGCTAAGGGAAATTGGCAAAGACAATGGAAAAGGCTTTGAAAAGATAAAGAGGAATTTATTGGAATTTTATTTATAAAAATAATGGAAATTAGGAGAAAATGAAGTTGAAAGGTCACAGGTTGGATGTGAGGAGGAAAATGAATGAAAAATAATGGAAATTGAAGAAAATAGAGGCCTCATTAATAAAAAGGCTTCTGAGTTTCAGTTCACAACCTTTTTCAGTTCGTTTTGGAGCTAGCTCCCTATTATCTCTACTCTCTCTTACTCTTGCACACTTAGAGCATTCTTGGAGCACTCTATCATTGGTGAAAGGAAGGCAAAGGAAGGACAAGGAAGAAAATGGAAGCAAAAATCAAGCAAGGAAGAGTTGGATCAAGAAGCTTCAATGGGATTACTTGCAGTTATCGAGTTGCGTGTATGATTTCCTTGCTAGTTTTGGCATGCATGGTACATGTATGTGTGTATTTGGTCCTCTTGTTGTCATTGGCATGGGTTTTTCCAGGTGCGACAGTGGTTTTCATCCTTGCCTTTCCATTTCCAAATATCCATGGTGCAATGGGGTTCTTTCATCTAGTTGAGCTAGATTTCTGGATGGTTTCATGTTGAAGATGCAACAAGAAAATCTAGTTTTGGCTTTGCCTTGGTCAAATTAGATTAAAATTTGAATTTCTATTTCAGCATAATACTTGGAGGTAGTTAGCTGAGGTGACATGGCTCTTGTCACTCAGTTAATTCGAGTTGGAGACACTTGAGTTTAGTCGTACATGATTGATTGCTAATTTGTAGCAATCAATTATTTCAGTTAATTTGATTTATTGTCAGTTGAACTACTTCTAACTCTTAGAAGAACTAGTGGAGGTCAAGGGGTGGATGTGGAACTTCAACCACATTGAGTGATCAACCAATTAACCAATCCGTCAGCCCAAAATAATTGTTGCATGCAGAGGATTCAAGTTACCTAGTTGAGATGGAGATTCCAAGGCAATGTACTATCATTTGTAGCATATTCCCATGTGTACAGGTGGTGCATGTAGTCAAATATTGACCTAAGGCTATTGCGCAATTACTTGGTGTGAAATTCATAGAAAATAGGGGCAATTTCCCAATGGAACATCACAAGGAAATAAGAGTTTAGGAAGGATTGAAATTGGCTAAGTGTTGGGCCAAGTTCAGTCAATCAGGAAGAGGGACAAACTATACACTTGCATAGGTTTCTTAGGCTTGAGAAAGAACTATATTCCTTCTCTATTCTTTGATTAATGCAATACAGATAGTAAGGGGTTTTGAGCTTTTCTTTCATCTAGATAAATCTTGGTGCATGTGTGTTAAATCTTTGTGCATGTTTGTGATATGTGTTCTCGATCGTGAATTTCTTTCCGCAGATGAGTAGAGTAGCTTCAAGTCTTGTGATATAGTAAATTCATGAGAAATATTGAATCTACACATTAATTTTTACATGGTATCGAATCTAGAATTACAGTACAGAAGATAATTCGAAGTTGTTATTACAGGAGGATCGAATTTGCAGGATCATTTCTTCAGAGCTAGCAGGATGGCTTTATATGGACTAAGACTTAAGTATTCCCTTAAGGGAAGCTCGAATTATTTTTATTGGAAGCACCGCATGGAGCTAGTGCTGGAAGATAATGGGTTGAAGGAATTAATTGATAATGATATACTGAAACTGGTAGCAGTTGATGCTTAGAATTTAGCAGATTGGAAGAAGTGTGTTGCCAAGGTGAGGAGGATCATATTGGAGGGAGTTCGAGACCCTATTGTATCGAATATACACAGGAAAGAAACTTCACATGCAATGTGGCAAGCATTAACAGATCTATTCTAGAACAATAATGACTACAGGAAGCTGGCACTCAAGGATAAGATTCAGAATATCAAGGTACAGAAGGGTGGCACAATTCCACAATACCTCAGCAGGTTCACAAAATGCCATGATGAACTTGGTCAAGTTGGTGCTACTGTAGAAGAGGATGATCTGGTAAGCCTAACACTTCTGGGCCTTCCCAAGAATTAGCACAACTACCAAGTTTCAGTAAATGGGAGGGAGAATCTACCAAATTGGGAATGCCTTTAGTTCAATTTGGTATAGGAGGAGATAAGGTGAAACACCAGAGATGGACCCTCATCCAAGTGTGATGATGAGGAGAACTTTGCCTTGGTTGGAAAGGAAAAGAAGGGGAAAGGGAAGAAAATCCAATCCAAAGGAGATTCCATTTATAGGGGAAAGAAGAAATACTTGTCCAAAATCAAGTGCCTTTACTGTCATGAACTGGGACACTATGCCACAAAGTGTCCACAAAAGAAGGTGGGAAACAAGCCCTCTAGAGGAGTGGCAGGTGAAGCTTTGGCTTCAAAATTCGAGTTGGACTTCACCCTCATTTCATGCATGGCAAGCATAGTGATGGGTAGTGTGTGGTATCTGGATAATGTTGCCTCATTCCACATGACCGAGAACAAAGAATTTTTTAGTGACTTGGAGGAGAAGGATCTCCAGATGCACATCAAGATGAGAGATGATGGAAGGTATAGCATGACCGATATTGATACAGTTGGTTTTTAGAGGGATTTTGGCTCCTCTTTCAAGCTCAATGATGTGATGTTTGTACCGGGTTTGAAGAAGAATCTAGTTTCCATAGTCGTGTTGGAAGACCATGGCTATGATGTGATATTCAACAAAGGGAAGGATTTCCTAAGACATGTCATCATGGGAAAAGTAAAGCAGATCAATGTTTGAATGAAGAACCTCTACAAATTAGATGTTGAAGATTGTGCAACATTAAGCAAAAAGGTAGAGAAGGTGTAGATCTAAGATGTCAGCGAATTATGGCATAGGAGTTTGGTCAATTTAGTGTGTTCTAAATTGTTGATTAAAATGTCAATCCGGGATTCGTAAACTGACGAAGCGAAGTGTACTATATGTACAAGATAACCATTTTCTTAGTCTTTTGTCATTTTTGAGTTTTTTTTTTAGTTTGTTTTTGGATTTATTTTTTATGGATTCGCTAGTGTACGATGGCGAAAATGAAAGTTAAGTATGGATGGTAATGGTGATTTCTACAGTGATTTTCCAAACTTAAAAGTGTTCAAAAAGAAAGCTCTAAACTAACTGTAATGAAATCAATTCTTAAAAGGAAGTAAAGGTATCAAACAGTGAACTAATGACAATGGCCCAGTATCCTTATTGCTGTATGAAAAAGAAAGTAAAAACTGAACTTAAAGCAACTCAAAGACTGAAAGTAAAGCAACTAATTCACACTACTTCAACCCTTCTGATCCTTTACCCTTCAACTCAATCTGCCTTATGGGAAGCAATCATGAACAAGTTAAGCAATATGATATCTAAATTGCAAAAATAACAAACTAAATCATACTACAATAAGTAATATTCTGATTCCTTACTAATAGAGTCACTTGACTATAGAAAGAAACCATAAACAAATGAGTAGTATGATGTCTAAGTAGCAGAAAAATAAATAAGCAAAACACAATTTGAAAAATGACAGTGCTGGAATTAAACTTCAGAAAATGAAAATCAGCAGGAAGGACAAGATGATTTCATGTCAGTAGTTATCAAAAAAATATGTAAATCTGCCCAGGCTACCTACAACAAAACCTGTAAAAGAAGCATTGATCAGCTAACAGTTAGAAAAGAAACATAAAGGAAATATAGAAAGCAATGATCATCGGAACAGCACACTATATATACAAGCAATGATTGAAAGAAAACAGTAAATGAAAGCAAGTAGAAACTATACAAGGCTCTGGTGTACAAGAGCCCTCTGCAACCTTGGCCAGTCAATCACTTAGTCACAAATCCGATTCAGAAAAACTGTCTTCTCATGTATTTAAAGTGAAATGCAGTACAATGGGTGACAACAGTCGAAATTACAATACATAAGCTAATCCCTTCAGCGTATATCAATGCGTTATTTATAAGAAAAAGATGCTACAACTAATTCCTAGATTTATGCTGCTAAGAGACACGTAAATTCCTTGAGCCGAGATCTAGCGTGATGGTCATGAATTCATGGTGTGGTGGCTGCTTGGTTTAGTTCACAGGCTGCTCTCCAGGTGTGCCAATACCTCCAAAAACTAAGGATCGTGCCATGCAAACCTTCACGTGGGCAAAACAGAGCCGTGCCACTGCGAAATTCTTCATTTGGCCCTTCCTTTGACCATCGTTGACCATGACTATTTATGAATGATTTGGCTGATCTGAGGGGACACACCCCATGTACACGTCACGTGCAGCTTACCCATGTGGCTGGTTTCTCCATTGGACACCTGTAGCATAGCCTTTAACAAAATGGCTGCGGAAACTTGGGCTGGCTGCGGAAAGTGACAAGTTTCCGCAGTTGCTTGAACAAAAATCTAAATCAAACAACAGTCATAAGCATAGTTAGGAAACCATTCCATAAGTTCTTTTTAAACTATTATGCAACGATTTGACAGCTTGGTGGACGAAGTAAATGGAAAAAGAAGGCTGAAAGGGTATATAGGGAAGTGCAGGTTTGGGACTCAACATACCCCCACTGTGAAGGTGTTGCATGTCCTCATGCAACCAAAATTTAGTCACCCCTTTATAATCCATATGTTCTGATGCTTCTGCTAGAACATCTAGCCCTCTTTTCTTCTTCTTTGGTGCTACCACCATTCTTGGTTTCCTTATTAGACACCTGAACTTGAGATTAATCAATGCTCTGCTCAAGTTTTTGCACTTTTTCTTCAGCTTCTTGTTTTTCTTTTGCCATAGTCCTAAATGGAGCATAGTGTTATCATGAATAATCTTATCTACCTTGCTCTGCTCTTTGAGTGCTTCATTTTCCTGCTTGATATGCCTATTTAGGACTTCTAATTCAAATACCTCCTGTTTTAAGGACTGAACTTGTGCATCTCGTAGCAGAGTGGCACTTGGACCTGCAGCTGACTTTTCTAATGATTCCAAGTAGTCATATACTTCCTGTTGATTGGGGTCTACTTCAGGTGTCTTTCTTGGACTAAGTTCAAAATCTGGTGGAGGAGGAGGACTGCTCTCTAACTCTGGCCGAGAAGGGCTTTCATCATGTGTAGGACTAATTTCAATGCTTGGTTGAGGATGATGTGGACTACGGCCAGGTGGAGTTTTCTCAGGTGTATCTCCACCTAAGTCAAGGAAGTGGGGCCGTTTTACTTGCGTTTTAGTCCCTTTTCCTCTTAACCTTGTACTTCTCCTTAAGTATGGTGGACTAGTGCTCTTTTCTTGTATACTCTGTTTTCCTTTTGCCTTTTTCTTTGCTATAGCAGCAGCCTGAAGATGTACTAATCTTTCTGATAGTGGTTGATAATCCTCCTCTATGGATTGCTCAAGGGATGGGTAGACTTCTTGGATGGTTCTTTTGCCTTTTTCTTTCTTCTGTTTCTTGTCTTTAGCTCTATCTTCTTCTTCTTTTTGGCCAGTTTCTTGAGTTTCTATAGTAGGGGAGTCTTGGACTGTAGTGCTCTTTTCTCTCCTCCTACTTTTTCTTGGTGTCCTCGGTGTGATACTTTCAGAGGCCTCAGATGGCTCTTGGAAGTAGTTTCTTATCAAGAATTTCTCCCATGTATCTTTGTTTTTCCCTAAGTGGTCTTCAATAAGAATTTTTATAAGTCCATGATGGTATAGATGAGGGTCTATATTGCCTATGTGTTTTTGGACTGTAATGCTCATCTTCTTCAAACTCAAGAACAAGAAATAAGGCAAATTAAGAGTCTGATTTTCTAGGAAATTCATCAGCAGTCTAGCATGGGACATATACATCGAACCGAAGCGTCCTTCACAGGTGACAAATTTTTGGATAACTAATAGTAGGCTAGCCCATTCTTCCTTTAATGCATGAACAAGGATTCCTTTAGTAAACACGGTGGTGTCCATACCTGGGTTTCTTAGCATGATTCTCCATGCCTGTTCATCCACGCTTTTATTTTTGAACCATCTCTCACCCTCCTGAGGTAAGCTTGTAGCAGCTGCTACCGTTGTTTCGGTCACTGTAAGCTTCAAATCTCCAATCTCCACTTTCTGACCATCAAATGACCGTGCAAAAGCCTTGGTTACTTCTTTGTTATAACCTTTAAATCTTTGAATGAATCGTAACCACTTAGCTTTCTTCAGTAAATCCTTGGCCTGAGGGTAACCTTCTAAGTATTTTGGTCCTCCTGGCTCTGCCCTGAGTAGTTTTCCCATTTCTTTCCCTGTTTTGAATTTCAGCTGAGGATACAATTGCATATGAAGATTTTAACAGAGGACAAAAGCTCGGTTGCAGGGTTTATGGTAAAAGGTAATGGTTGCAATCGATAGCAGGTGACGGGAATGCTTCGGATTACAGGTAGAACAGAGGATAGACAGTGGTGAATGGGTTTACAGACTGAAGTGCGTGTATATGAAAGGAAGGTCTTAAATGAAATGGTAAGTGACCGGTAGTGGAGGCGAGATATTTTTGAATTAATGGCTGCATACGGGAGATCACACGTTTTTAATAGATAGCTACGGAAAATACGGTGAAGAAGAGCCGTAAGGAGATTGGTCACATCTCATGAGCGCAGGTGGCAAATGAAGTGCAGTGAACTTGAGTTTAAACCCGAGAAACCCATCATGAGACCGTTAAGAAACGAATGCTTGGTGTATGGAGTAATGTCGTGGGATAGGAGTAGTAATGGAGCTATCATATCGAATCATTGCACATAGTAGAACTTTTCATGGTTTGATAACTATGCATAATCATGACTTTAATTGCTATTTGAAAAAAAAAATTGCTCGTACCTTTGGAAACTTTGTCATTTCTTGCCCATAGCTTTTAGCCAACTGTTCTTTCTTGATGTCTTGGAGATGCTCCATGTCTTCATGGTATTTGCTCACTTACACCTGCATTTTCATGATTTTTGTACTGACATTTTGACTGTGTATTTGAAAAATAGAGTGATGGTGGCTGCGGAAATTGTTTCTAGCTGCGGAAACTGTTTCTGGCTGCGGAAACTGCTTCCAGCCATGGAAACTGAGACAACACCCACTTAGCTGAACAAAAGTGGTTAGAAAAGAACTAACTGAGTGGAAATAGTTATGAAAGGAACTTTTATTGATGAAATGAGAATGAAATTAGTGGAATGGAATGAAAACGAAGCGGAGTGAAGTGAAGAGAAAATGTGAATGAGATGGAGGTGAAGTGAAATGGCAAATGAGGTGGAGTGAAGATGGAAAGAGAAGGAGAGGAGTTCTTTTTTTTTTTTTTTTTAGAAAATATAGAGTGTCAAGTGTCCTTGATTTTCACTCCATATTTTCTGTATAAGACTTCCAATCTATGATTGGTTTTCAGGCTTATACAATTTTATTTTATTTTTATTTTTTTCATTTTTTTTATTTTTTTACTGAAAAAAAAAGAAAAAAAAAGGCTAGGTTGGTGCGGAAGAAGGATTCTTCTCCACCAGGCTTATTGCAGAATTCTCTTGGAACATCTTGACAAATTCTTCTTTTGAGAGTGGCTTATGATAAATTTTCAATCAGTGGCCATTCACAAGAAAAGAAATCTGAAATTCGTCAATGGTCTTGACTCTTACTACTCCATTATTAAAGACTTTGTCAATTTCATATGGCCCAAGCCAATGGGTCTGAAATTTACCTTTAAAGTCTTTGAACTTTGAATCAAACAGTAATGCCCAATCTCCCTCTTGAAACTTTCTCTCTTTGATGTATCTATCATTCCATTTAGCTCTTTGATGTTGAACTAGATCAGTCTTTAAAATTGCTTCTTGTCTGATCTCATCTAGCTCATTCAGTTGCTCCATTCTGTGCTTTTGGGCTTCTAATAGATTCATCCCCAACTGGACTGCCATCTTGAAAGTCTTGACTTGAAACTCAATGGGGAGCAGGACTTCTTTCCCATAAACAAGTTCATAGGGAGAATGTCATGTTGTATTCCTCCATGTAGTTCTGTAGGCCCATAAGGCTTCAGGAATCCTTTCTGCCCAATCTTTTCTGTGTAGATGAACAGTTTTGGTGATGATGCTTTCAAGAACTTTGTTTGTAGACTCCACCTGGCCATTTGCTTGCGGATGGTAAGGAGTAGATTTTCTGTGCTTGATTTTGTATTCTTCCATCAACTTCTCCATCAAGTTAGATGTAAATTGACTTCCCTGATCTGTCACAATTTCTCTTGGGACACCAAAATGAGTAAAAATATCCTCAAAAAGAAATTGAACAAATGAATTTTCAGTGGCAAAAGGCAATGCTTTAGCTTCTACCCATTTAGTGACATAATCAGTGCATACCAATATATACTTTTTCTATTTAGATGGTGGATTAATAAGTCCAATGAAATCTAAAGCCCATTTTTCGAAGGGTTCGATGAGTACATGTGGTTGTAATGGCATTTCATTTGAAAGAGTCGGTCTCCCAACTCTTTGGCAGCTGTCACACCTTCTGACATATTGTTTTGCATCTTTGAAAAGGGAAGGCCAATAATATCCTAAATAAAGGATTTTATAGGCCGTCCTTTTGTCAGCAAAGTGTCCACCGCATGGTTCATCATGACATGCCTTGAGGATGTTAGGCATTTCATCTTCCCGAACACATCTTCTGATCACACAATCTAGCCCTGTTTTAAACAATTCATTAGAAATCCATGAATAACTTGAACTCTCCTCAATAATTTTTCTTTTCTCACTAGGAAATAGATGTGGAGGTAGCTTTCCTGTAGCCAAATAGTTAGCAATGTCTGCATACCAAGGAGTCTTAGTAGTTATTGCAAATAAATACTCATCTGGAAACTTATCCTCTACAGGAGAATCTTCATTAGTATTTTGGATTCTAGACAAGAAATCAGCTACTGTATTTTGTTTCCCTGGTCTATCCAACACAGTAATATTGAATTCTTGTAAAAGTAAGAGCCATCTTGTAACTCTGCCATTAGTAACAGGTTTATTCATGAGATATCTAATTGCAGAATGATCAGTATGGACAAAATTTTCATAGCCAGTTATATAGTGTCTAAACTTATTGATTGCATGAACAACAGCTAAGAACTCTTTCTCAGTCACAGTATAGTTTAACTCAGTGGGAGTCAAATTTTTATTGGTGTAGTAAATGGCATAAGGAACTAAATCCTTTTGTCCCAACACAGCTCCTAGAGTTGTATCTAAAGCATCTGTGGAAATATGGAAAGGAAGTTTCCAATTTGGCCCTCTCAAAATGGGTGCTTCAGATATTCTTGTTTTCAAAGTTTCAAATGCAGATTGACAATCAGGATACCATTTGAATTCACAGTCTTTTGTAAGTAATTTGAAGAGTGGAGATGCTATTTTGGTGAAGTTTTCAATAAATCTTCTATAATATCCAATAAATCCATGAAAACTTCTAACATCTTTTTGACAATTTGGAATAGGCAACTTGGAGATGACTTCAACTTTTGATCTATCAACTTTAATCCCATCCCCTAAAATATGATGTCCTAAAACAATCCCTTCAGTAAACATCATAAAGCATTTTTCATGACTTAATGATAGGTTTGTTTCTTTACATCTTATAAGGACTTTTTCCAAATTCTCTAATGCCTCTTCAAATGAATTACCATAAACTGTAAATTCATCCATATAAACCTCTACACAATCATGGATTAGATCGGAAAAGATTCCTAGTACTGCCCTTTGAAATGTTGTGGGTGCATTACATAATCCGAAAGGAAGTACTCGGTAAGCAAAAGTTCCCCATGGACAGGTAAATGTGGTCTTGTCCTGATCTTCAGGTGCTACCTGAATCTAATTGTAGCCATTAAAACCATCCAAAAATGAAAAATACTTTTTGCCTACTAAAGTGTCTAATACCTGATCGATAAAGGGTAAAGGAAAGTGATCCTTCAAATTTTCTTTGTTCACTTCCCTGTAATCAATGCATACCCTCCATTTACCATTCTTTTTAGGTACTATAACCAAAGGAGAAACCCATCGGCTATCTAAAATCGGATAAATGAAGTTTACATTAAGTAACTTTTGGAGCTCTTCTTTCACTATCTCCCTAAGGTTTGGATTCATCCTTCTCTGAGGATTTCCGATCGGTCTACTGTTTTCCTCAATGTAGATGTGATGAATGCAAGTCTTAGGGTCAATACCTTTCATATCAGTATATTCCCATGCAAATGCAGTAGAATGTTTTTGCAAGATTTTGGTTAGTTCTTCCTGTTGTGATCTTTCCAAATTTTTGTTGATATTCAATGTTTTTCCTGGAAAGATCTCAATGGCGGAACTACCAAACTCTTCCATAGAGAAAAGAGACATTTGTCTAGATGATAAATACTCAATGTCAGAATCTAACTGAAATTGTGTGTGGTCATATTCTGAAGATGTTTCAAAGTTTTCTAATGTGTTCAGAATTTGACTATCTTCACTAACTTCAGAAATGGTAAAGATAGGTTGTATAGTATCTTCATCATCAATCCACTCATTAGCTCCTATTTCTGTAATTGCTTTTTCTAGAGGATACAGATTGAATTTCTTTGTTGAATTACCATCAGAAATATACATATTCCTAGACCTACAACTGATGAAAGCATCGGCTGTGGCTAGCCAAGGTCTTCCTAAGATGAGAGGGTGTCCTCCTAAATTACTCTTCGGGGTTAAAATCATAGAATCTACTGGATATTCCCAAGAGTCTAAGGAGACTGAAATGTCTTCTAATACACCATCTGGTTTAATAATTGATCGATCTGCAAGTTGCAGTAAAGTAGGTGTAAAGAGAAGATTAGGAAGTTTCAGTTGTTCCATAGTCTATCTACTCATAATGTTGATAGCAGCCCCTAAATCAATCAAAGTATTTGGAATTTCTACCCCATTGATATGTGTTTTGACAATTGGACTACCGGGATCTACATACTTCTGCATAGTAATTTTTCCCATCATGATGTCTGCAATTTTCCCTACCAGGTGGATTCTTCTTGTGTCTCTAGGTTTCCTTCCTGGTCTTTTAAGACTCAACTCCTTTATTGTTTTTGCTAGAATAGGAATCTCTCTAATGGCTTGTAACAAGGGAATCTTGATATAGACATTCTTCAATTCATCTAGAAAATCATAGTTAGGAAACAAGATTTATTTTTCCACCCCTTTGTCAATTTGTAATCTTTCAGGAAAAGGAGGTGTGGATGAAGATGCAGGTTTCTCAACTATAGGAGTTGTGGGGGTTAGCTCTTTTTCTTTTTCTTTCAGAGTGTTTGGGTTTTGAAGAGATGCTTCATAACCCTTATTGGCTTCAAGAGAATCTTCCTCAGAAATGCTTTGATTTTGGTCATCTATAGAAGTTTTATCTAAAACTCTACCAGATCTGAGTTGTACATCATTGAGAGGAACAATCATATAGGTAGGAAATTGTTGACCTTCTACCATGTAAGCATTTTGAGGGTTTTTATTATTGGGGTTTGGTAATGGCTGAGAAGGAAGTTGATTTGACTTCTTTTGGAATGGAAGCAAGAGTTGAGAATTTGGGTTTTGTTGAGACGATTGTTGTTGTTGAAATGGCAATGATAGTTGTGGGTTTTGATTTGGAAGTTGTGGAGCTTGTTGGTTCTGAAAAGGTGGAGGATATTGATAAAATTGAGCAAATCTCCCATAAGGATTTTTCATGCCTTGTACCCATGATTGAAAAGGCTTTTGAGGTTGGGACCAAGGTTGTTGCCAAGGATTCCAATTTGGTGGGGTTTGAAAGTTCATAGAGTTATTAAACCCTTGGTTTTGTTGCCCCTGCCAAGGTCTCCTTGCAACAAAACAGAGAGACTCAATTGTATTTGGATCTTCTTGGAAGATAGCTTTGAGCCCAAGAATTGAAGGACAATCCTTGGTCTCATGATTCTCTGAACAAATCGCACATGTTTCTACAACTTTTGCATCTAAGGGACATTCCCTGAGAGCATGTTTTTTTCTACATTTTGGGCAAAAGATGGCTAAAGCTTCAGCTTCTGCTTTTTGCTTATTATGGATCTTAAGAGTGTCTAGCTGCTCACTAAGACTCCCTAAGATATCGGTTTTGAATTCATCAAGCATATTGCCAATCTTAGCCCTACTTACTGATCCAGTTGCAGATTTGTTTACTCTGATGAGAGAAGGATCTCTAGGCCCTTTTCCAGTTTTAGATTTTCCTCTTGAGAGATGGACACACAGCTCTGCTATATCATGAGGTGGAAGTTGAGATATGTCTCCTTTTCGTATCATGTTCAAAATATCTATCCATTCATCTCTAATGGCTTTTAATAGAAGGGATTTCAAGGTTTCCTCATCTAAGTTACTCATTTTTGCTCTTTTCAAATTGTATTGGAATCTTTCAAGTAAATCCTCCAAGTTTTCATCTTCTCTTTGTACCATTTTAAATACTTCATCCATGTGGTTGGTAGGCATACAATAGTCCATGTATCTATCCAAAAATGTTTGTTTCATATCATTCCAAGTCCTAATGGATTGAGTGAGTAATCCCATGAACCATTTCAAAGCAGCTCCTTTCAATGTTGAAGGAAACAGTTTGAGTTTTTGAGAGTCTTCCAGATAATCATAGGTTCGACACACGACCTCAAACTCAAATAGAAATGTTTCAGGATCTTCATTTCTTAACCCATGAAAGTTTGGGAGGATTGATGGTGAAATATTTTCCATTGTTGCTCGAGAATCCTCATCGACTATAGGAAATCCAAATGAGTTATCTCCATCCCTATTTCCCCCATTATTACCTCTACCTCCTCCATTATTTCCTCCTCCCCCTCCTCTACCTCTACCTCTACCAAATCCGTTAACTCCCTCTTCTGTCATGGTAGTTTTCTCAGAGATTTCAGTGTCCTCTGGTTCCTCTACTAATGGTGAACGAGGAGGAATTTCTCCCTCTTCTTCCTCAAGTGATTCTACTTCTTCAACTACAATGTGTCTCCCTATAGAAGGAAAGAAAGAATATTTTCCTAATTCAGATTCGATGGATGGTGAGGAAGAGTCTCCTAACTCAACTACTGCCTCTTGAATTCCAAGAATCCTAGGGCTAGGAGTGTAGGTTGGAGATGATGGAGGTGTCTCTTGTCTATTCCTTGAGGTAGGTGGAGTTGTGAAAATCGAACTCTTGGCTCTAGCTAAAAACCTTCCCCTAGAATCTCTTGCTCTATGCATATCATTTTTATTTTTATTCAAGTCAGGCTAATAATTCTCTTTATGATCTTCCAGGTCACTCTAGGAGCAAGAAGAGAGCATACTCAAGAAACTATTAAACCAATAAGTTTCTCTTTTCTGATCCTCCAGATCACACTAAGTGCAAGAGGAGAGCATACTTTGAAAGGTTATCAATTTTCCTTCCTTGAATTTTTTTTTTTTTTTTTAAGAAATTGGCTATCTAGTTTCACTTCCCCGGCAATGGCGCCAAAATGTTTGGTCAATTTAGTGTGTTCTAAATTGCTGATTAAAATGTCAATCCGGGATTCGTAAACTGACGAAGTGAAGTGTACTATATGTACAAGATAACCATTTTCTTAGTCTTTTGTCGTTTTTGAGTTTTTTTTTTTAGTTTGTTTTTGGATTTATTTTTTATGGATTCCTTGGTGTGTGATGGCAAAAATGAAAGTTAAGTATGGATGGTAATGGTGATTTCTACAGTGATTTTCCAAACTTAAAAGTGTTCAAAAAGAAAGCTCTAAATTAACTGTAATGAAATCAATTCTTAAAAGGAAGTAAATGTATCAAACAGTGAACTAATGACAATGGCCCAGTATCCTTACTGTTGTATGAAAAAGAAAGTAAAAACTGAACTTAAAGCAACTCAAAGACTGAAAGCAAAGCAACTAATTCACACTACTTCAACCCTTCTGATCCTTTACCCTTCAACTCAATCTGCCTTATGGGAAGCAATCATGAACAAGTTAAGCAATATGATATCTAAATTGCAAAAAATCAAACTAAATCATACTACAATAAGTAATATTCTGATTCCTTACTAATAGAGTCACTTGACTATAGAAAGAAACCATAAACAAATGAGTAGTATGATGTCTAAGTAGCAGAAAAATAAATAAGAAAAACACAATTTGAAAAATGACAGTGCTGGAATTAAACTTCAGAAAATGAAAATCAGCAGGAAGGACAAGATGATCTCATGTCAGTAGTTATCAAAAAAATATGTAAATCTGCCCGGGCTACCTACAACAAAACCTGTAAAAGAAGCACTGATCAGCTAATAGTTAGAAAAGAAACATAAAGGAAATATAGACAGAAATGATCATCAGAACAGAACACTATATATACAAGCAATGATTGAAAGAAAACAGTAAATGAAAGCAAGTAGAAACTATACAAGGCTCTGGTGTACAGGGGCCCTCTGCAACCTCGGCCAGTCAATCACTTAGTCACAAATCTGATTCAGAAAAACTGTCTTCTCATGTATTTAAAGTGAAATGCAGTACAGTGGGTGACAACAGTCGAAATTACAATACAAAAGCTAATCCCTTCAGCGTATATCAACGCGTTATTTATAAGAAAAAGATGTTGCAACTAATTCCTAGATTTATGCTGCTAAGAGACACGTAAATTCCTTGAGCCGAGATCTAGCGTGATGGTCATGAATTCATGGCGTGGTGGCTGCTTGGTTTAGTTCACGGGCTGCTCTCCAGGTGTGCCAATACCTCCAAAACTAAGGATTCTGCCATGCAAACCTTCACGTGGGCAAAATAGAGCTGTGCCACCGCGAAATTCTTCATTTGGCCCTTCCTTTGACCATCGTTGACCGTGACTGTTTATGAATGATTTGGCTGATCTAAGGGGACACACCCCATGTACACGTCACATGCAGCTTACCCATGTGGTTGGTTTCTCCATTAGACACATGTAGCATAGCCTTTAACAAAATGGCTGCGGAAACTTGGGCTGGCTACAGAAAGTGACAAGTTTCCGCAGTTGCTTGAACAAAAATCTAAATCAAACAACAGTCATAAGAATAGTTAGGAAACCATTCCATAAGTTATTTTTAAACTATTATGCAACGATTTGACAGCTTGGTGGACGAAGTAAATGGAAAAAGAAGGCTGAAAGGGTATATAGGGAAGTGCAGGTTTGGGACTCAACAGGAGTCTTGGCCATTCACACCATGGCACTTTGAAGACCATACAATAGATTTCTACAGTCCTCCCCAAAGGAGTACTAGAGAAATGAGATACATGTAAAAGGTGTACGTTGGGAAAGTACACAAAATCCAACTTCAATGATCGAGATAGCAAGGCATAAGCAGTCCTTGAAAGGATCCATTTTGATGTTTGTCAATCTTTCTTAACAACCTCCACTGCCTAGAACAGGTATATGTTATATTTGTAGATGATTTGTCATGGAAGTGTTGGAACTAATTCATGCATAAGAAAGACTAGACATTCTCCAATTTTGTTGAATTTAAAGAACTTCTTGAGAAAGAAACTGGAAATAAAGTGAAGGCTCTGAGGAGCGATAACAAAGGTGAGCGCATTCCAAATGAGTTTAAAAATTTCTATGCAAAGGACAACATTCGATGGGAGTTGACATAACCCCATAACCCACAACATAATGCGGTGGTTGAGAGGAAGAACAAAACTATTTTTGGAGCAACAAGGGTGATGTTGCATGAACAAGGACTACCACTGCACTTGTGGGTTGAAGCATGCAACATAATGGTCAATTTGTAGAACAAGATTCCTCACAAGATTCTTGGCATGAGCACACCAAAGGAATCTTTTTTAGGGAAGAAACCAGATGTGTCACATTTTGGGATCTTTGGATCATTAGTTTACTATCATGTTTATAAGGAATCAAGGAAAAAGCTAGAGCCACCTACATAGTTGATCATATTTATGGGGTACACAGAAACACCTCACAACTATCATTTGTACTTTCCATCCCACAGGATGACAGTGGTCAAAAGGGATGTGAAATTTGATGTGGAGAAGGCACCGAGGTGTTCTCTTGAGAGGGAGCTTCAATTGAAGCATGATTTGGAGATTTTGGCTCTAAAGGAAGAACCTCATAAAGTTGTGGATCAACCACAAGTAGAGGAACATTTAGTGGAGACATCCACTCAAGCAAAGACATCTAGAGAAGGAAGGAAGTGAACCAGGGAAGTTGATAGATTATTGCATGATGCTAGAGAGAATGGGGAGCACCCAGACAGAGGAGGTCACTGGATCGATACACTATCTACATGGCTTTGATGAGTGAGCTTATAGATATTGAGCCATCCTCATTCGAGGAAGTTATAGATCAAACAGTATGGGTTGATGTTATGGTAGAGGAATATTAGAAACAATGTTTGGGAAGTTGTCCCAAGAACATCACACATATTAGTGGTTGGTTCGAGATGGATTTACAAGGTAAATAAGGAAGCAGACGGAAGCATAGAGAAACACAAGGCCAGATTTGTGGCCTATGGGTTCTTTTAGGTTGGGGGAATTGACTATGAGGAAACCTTTTCTCCAGTAGCAAGGTAGTCATCCATCAGGTCAATTCTAGCATTATTAGCACAGATGGGGTGGAAGATCCACCAGATGGATGTGAAAACAAAATTCCTCAATGGATTTGTTGAGGAGGAGGTGTATATTGAGCAACTAGAGGTGTTTGAGACCTTTGACAGGGAGTCTCATGTGTGCAGACTGAAGAGAATATTGTATGGACTCAAGAAAGAATCTTGTGCTTGGTACACTAGGATCAAAAACTATTTCATCAAGTTGGGCTTCACCAAAAGTGAAGCAGATGCAAACCTTTAATTATGGTTATATGTAAATTATTGATTATTGTGTTGTATGTCAATGATTTAGTTTTAATTGGTGATGAGAAGTTGATCAATTATTACAAAGAGGATTTTTCAAGAGAATTCGAGATGAAGGACATGGGACTCATGCATTAATTTCTTGGTTTGGAAGTATGGAAAGGATATAGGTAACTACTTGTATCTCAAGGGAAGTATGCTTATGAGATATTGAAGAAGTTCCACATGGAGAATATCAAACCCATGGAGATTCCTCTAGATGGAAACTGGAGGAATGATGATGTTACTTCAAGTGAAGTAGTGGAGGTTACCATTTACAAGAATCTTGTGGGTTCACTTATGTTCTTGGTGAAAACACAACCAGACATTTGTTATGCAGTTAACCAACTTAGTCAAGCAATGGTTAAGACGACCAAATTATATTGGAAGGAAGAAAAGAATGTGATGACATACCTTAGAGGCACTACTATGTTTGTTATTTGGTACATACGGATAGAGGGAGTGAAGCTGCAAGGCTTCATAGATGCAAATTGGGCGGGGAATCCATCAGATAGGAAGAGCACTTAAGGAGGAATTTTTAGTGTTGGGTCAGCAACGATTTCTTGGTACAGCAGGAAGCAACGACTTGTGGCACTTGGCTCAGCAGAAGCATAATACATGGCTACAAGTCAAGAAATATGAGAGGAAATCTAGATGACAAAGATTCTTGTTGGGTTATTTGGTCAGAGGATGGATCCTACTATGATTTACTTTGATAATCATAGTTGTATCAAACACTATGAGAATCATGTATTCCATGATCTATGAAAGCATATCGACATCTGGTATCGCCCTCTACAAGATTGTGTGTAGAGGCAGATCACGTTGTTGGAATATATTCCTACAGAGGAACAAGATGAAAATATTTTGACAAAGGATTTTTCAAGAGGAAAATTCGAGTTCCATAGAGACAGGATTGGGGTATCTGATAATCCCTTTCTTCTTGAGAGGAAGTGTTGAAAATGCAATACGAAAATCTAGTTTTGACTTTTCCTTGGTCAAACTAGATTAAAATTCGAATTTCCATTTCAGAAGAATACTTGGAGGTAGTTAACTAAGGTGACATAACTCTTGTCACTCAGTTGACTTAGTTAATTTGAGTTGGAGAAACTTGAGTTTAGTTCTACATGATTGATTGCTAATTTGTAGCAATCAACTATTTCAGTGAATTTATGTTATTGTCAATTTAACTAGTTCTAACTGTTAGAAGAATTAGTGGAGGTCAGGTTGTGGATGTGAAACTTCAACTGCACTGAGTGATCAACCAGTTAACTAATCAATCAACCCAAAATAATTGTTGCATGTAGAGAATTCGAGTTACCTAGTTGAGATAGAGATTTCAAGGAAGTGTACTATCAATTGTAGCATATTCCCATGTGTACAGGTGGCGCATGCAATCAGGGATTGACCTAAAGCTATTGAACAATTCCTTGGTGTGAAATTCCTAAAAAATAGGGGCAATTTCCCAAGGGAAAAACACAAGGAAATAGGAGCTTGGGTAGGCTTGGGATTGGCTAAGTGTTAGGACAGGTTTAGTTAGTCATACAGAGGGATAGACTATACACTTTCAGAGGTTTCTCAGGCTTGAGAAAGCATTGTGTTTCTTCTCTATCCTTTGATTAATGCAATACAGATAATAAGGGGTTTTGAGTAGTTTATTTCCCCTAGATATATCTCGGTGTGTGTGTGTTATATCTTTGTGCATGTTTATGATATGCGTTCTTGATTGTGAATTGTTTTCCATAGATGAGTAAAGTAGCTTCAAGTATTGTGATTTAGTAAATTTCATGACTAATATTGAATCTACACATTAATTTTTACATTTCAAAAACTGAGTGAGGTGGTCTCAGGAAAATTCCCAAAGGCCTAGAAATCCCCAGACTAGTATATGGTGGGATATGCAATAGAGCTTGAGGGTGGAGATGGAAAAATTCTTGACAGCTTAGGTGGAGATATCTGGAGGCATTCATGCTTGTATATGCCTAATTATTCATGGACTGGTATATGTAGGGATTGTGGTAAAGTTTGGTAGTGTACATTTCTTGTTTGGGCCTAGGAATCCCTTGGCAGGATATACGGTAAACCCTGGTTGTATAGGTGCTTGATTCAGGCCTAGAAATCCTTTATTGGTTTTGGTAGAATATGTGATAAATCCTGAGAAGCATGACCATTTTTGTTGTGAGTCCCACATTCATGCTTGGAATATGGTACATGGGTGATTGGCTAAAAGAATGATTTGGTTCAGACCAATCTATGGTCAGGTGGTACGTGGAAGTCCCTGATTTGGTTGGATTTTTCATATGTTAATAAGAGTTATTTTCCCCTTGTATTTCATGTGTAAATGTACTTGCTATTATGTGATTTTGATGGTTACTCTATTATTGTAGTTTATATGGTTATATGTTAGTCATAAGCATGATTTTATGACAAGCTTGAGTAATGGCTCTCATCATGTTTTGTTTAGTAAATGAAATGTTAATGAATGTATGACTTAATAGATGATAATTCAAGTAGTGTGAGAGGGAATCAGATCTTCTTGACGAATCTCATATAAGTATGAGGCCCC
This sequence comes from Pinus tabuliformis, assembly GCA_031772625.1. NCBI lineage: Eukaryota > Viridiplantae > Streptophyta > Pinopsida > Pinales > Pinaceae > Pinus > Pinus tabuliformis. The sequence continues at coordinate 1,253,281,715 of CM062818.1, read as the reverse complement.
TATGTTCAAATGTGTTTTTATGACCTGTACATTACATGTTCATGACGTGTTTGACGAAATGTCTGTCATGGTTAGGATGGGTTAGGCTAAGTCCTTGTTGAAGTTTTTCATTAGATACCTTTTCTTCTTGTTATTTATCACTTCTAAGTGTTTCATTAACTTATGGGCATAGGCCTGGGTCATAGCCCTGAAAAAGTGGCTTAAATCCCATGGTCACTGGCACATAATTATTCGAAAAAGACTGCAGTCATTGGGAAGCAAGCCTGTGCGAGTGAATGAAGGGTTTCAATCACATGGATGCCTTGTCATGGGAGCGACTAGGGGTCTAGTTCAGTAAAATGCTAAGTTAACTCAGGGGTTGGGCACCTAGACTGCTTGGTTAGTTCCTGGAGGTCTTGTAGCTCTTGAGGAAGTTCAGTTTGGTTTCGGTTCATCAATTTCACTTCCCTAAGGTGATCTAGGGAGTCAAATCATATAATAGAAATTCTTCATCACATATTTACCCAAGTGGACTGGTAATCTTGGGTAAGTGTGGGAAGAGGGTGTTACATTCACAATGGTTAGGGAGCCATGTTAGTAAACATGAATTGGTTGAGAGGAAGTTGGAAAATTCAACAAAACTAGTTAGATAGATGAGGTCAAGTTTCCAAACTATCGTAGACCCCTAGAGAAATCATTAGTTGGTACTACTTTTTCTTTATAGGGATTCCAATTTTTTTTCACTAGCGTGTAAATCATAACTTTATCACATTTGGTTTCCTGGAGGAAAACCCCAGTGAGATTCTCTTGGTCTATTATTTTCTTTAGCATACAATGTTTTCATGGTGCTTCGAGACATCTTATATTCAATGAAAGTACTTTCATTTTACATTTTGGGTTGGGATGAAAGCTACTTTTCCATCAGGGCAATGGATTTCCCTGAGTCCACCAATATTGCGCTTCCTTCCTCTAGCATTTGTTTTGTAGATTTGTGGCTTCTTTTATTTTATTTAGCATTTATATTTCTGAGTCTTGAGAAAGGCCCTTATTCCTATCATGTTAGATTTACTGGGGTTTGAGATAGATTTACTTGTGTTTGATTTATTCCCTAGTATCTTCTTTTGTCTCTATTGCAATTGTACATTTGGAAGTCGACTAGACTAGTTTCCCCTTTTTTACAATGAGGGTTGGGATATCAATCTCCACTAATGCAGTATCCATCTCTACATGTTGGAGTTCTTCCTGAGAGTGATGAAGATCTTCCTCTTCTATCTACATTTCCTATTTGCTTAGAATGTTATTTGTGTATCCTAGAAGGAGAGATCTTTTGATTTATTCTTTTACATTTAGATTCATCTTTAACTAGGATATCAAGGTTGGGTTTTTTTTAGCATTGCTTGACGTTTCTCCATTTTGGTTAGGACCTCTCTCTTCACTCGAAAGTTCCTCGAAATCATTCTTGGTACAAGGGCTATGTTTGGAGGGGCTTGTATTGAGAGGATTCTTGGGTGATTTTCTTTTGTTAGGAACCTTTGTGAAACACTTTGTATTCAGTACTTCCCTACCCTCATCATTTTTTCTTGCGGCATTCAAAGGAAAATTTCAAAATAAATGTCAATACACATGACATTTCCTGCGATGGAAAGGGATGTGTTCATAGTCTGAGGATTGGATCCATTGATCTAGATTGGATCATTATATTGCTTTTCATCCATCTCGATGCATTTGGAGTGGAAAAATTGGAGGAATCAACTCACGTCACCTTTTTTACAGGTGGGACCCATTTTGGCAAAACGGGGTCTGAAACCTTCAGGGAGCGTTTTTGAGGCATCATACAACGCTTTTTTTTTTGCAGGGGAAGGGGTGGAGAGGGTAAAAATTTGCCTCTTTGGCGCAAAACCATTTCATGTTATTCTACACACAAATATCTTTCCAATGACACAAAAAGTGCATCAACCGGAGCTCGTATGCAAAAGTTATGCCACTTAGAAGTTGAATAGTTGACCAATTCCCATCAAGGTCTATATGATGGACAACCACCTTGCAATTCCATGCGTGAAAGAGTGCTCCTCAACCCACAACAAAGAGCTTGTCACAATGTTAAAAGGACACAAAAACTATAACAATAAAAAATTCTTTATAATAATTAGAGTTATTCAAATATCTAGTATTAATCACATTACCAACTATTATATGTATCTATATATATATATATATATTAATGGTTTAGATATATATGCTATGTGTAAATTTGTTATATATATATATAACAAATTTACTCAACATATTTATCTAAATCATAAATAAATAAATAAAATTAGACCAGAAAAACCCAAAACTCACAAGAAAAGGTTTCCAAAAATTCTCACTAAAATAAATTTACACAACATATATATCTAAACCATTCATAAATAAATAAATAAATATACATAAAACTAACAAATCTACCCATAACATATATATCTAAATCATTCATAAATAAATAAATAAATAAAATTAAAAAAAAAAAACCACCAATTTTTTTTCCAAAACATCACACTAAAAACAACTAATTAATATAATATATATATATAATTTTTACAATTTTACACGTAACATATCTATCCAAAACACTATAAATGGGCCTCGCCTCGTTATTCTTAAGGCAATTACTATCAACCCGGTGGTCCATGTGCCCCCACGGTGTCTTTTATTTCTCGGAACTTCGGTGGGATGCCCATCAAGTCCTCCGCTTCTTCACCATGCCTCCGTCTTTGACCAAGTCATGGGTTTGTTCACTACAACTCATAGCCTTGCCCTCCTATATAAACCACCGCTTCTCCCACCTACCAATATCTACCTCTATATCGCATCTCTTTATCCACCTGCACGTCGCGGTGTCGAATCCCGACCATGCAAAAATGCCCGCCGACTCTGACGAACTGGGCGCGGGATGGTATTTCACCAGATCCCAAATCGACAGATCTAGCCCTTCCAGAATCGATGGAATCGACGCAGAGAAAGAGAATCGCCTCAGGCAATCGTACTCCTCTTTCATGAAACGCCTGGGCATGAATTTAGGGCTGCCCCAGGTGACCATTGCAACAGCTACCATACTCTGCCACCGATTCTATCTCCGCCAGTCTCACCGCCGCAACGACAGATACACAATCGCAACCAGCTGCCTGCTCCTCGCCAACAAACTCACGGCGGCGCAGCGAAAATTAATGGATGTTCTGACTGTGCTTTCCTACGAAGTCATCAATGAAAATGCAGACTCGGCCACTGCTAAACTCATAGAAGATCCCAAATTTTTGCAGCAGAGGCAACAATTACTATTGAAGGCCGAGCATTTTGTTCTCCGTACGCTTAACTTCGATCTCGAGATCGAAAACCCTTACAAACCCCTCGTCTCTGCCCTCAAAAAGTTCAATGCTGAGCAATGGCATTCTCAGTTTGCACAGGTTTCCTGGAACTTTGTGAATGATGCATTGATGACAACGGTCTGTCTCCAGTTCGAACCCCGCCGAGTCGCTGCTGCGGCTTTCTATCTGGCAGCCAGGTGTCTCCGAGTCAAGTTGCCATCGGATACAGAGAACCCATGGTGGCTGGAGTTCGATATATCTATTTCTCAACTTGGAGATATCTGCAGTCAACTGCTCGAGTTTTATGGAACGAGAAGTTTGTACACTCACAAGTACAAGTACGATTACAAGCTTCTCCGTTGGTTCCAGGCAGGAATAATGGCAGGGATTGAAGGGCTTTGTTTCAATTTTCATCAATTATTTCCAAACAATGACAGGGATTGAAGGGCTTTGTTTCAATTTTCATCAATTATTTCCAAACACGGATGATCTTAGTTTCAATAATCGGAATTGGAAAAGATCAAATTTGTTCAATATTGTCTGCATATTGATAATGAACCAAACTTCAGTTTACCGATAATGTTTATTATTAAATATAATCAAATTGTCTCATTCATGGTTTATGATTATTCTGATTATTCGATGGTTAACAGTTTACTTGTGATTATTTTATGGCTAACTTTTTATTTTTTTGATTATCTGATAGTTAAGTTAACTTTTTTTAGTTAAAAAATGGTTTAAGTATAAATTAAATGGTTAATAAGTTTTAAAATATTAAGTTTTAATAAGTTTTAAAATACGGTTATATTAAGTATATTTTTAAGTTTTTAATTTGTAAATAAGTTTTGTTATGATATTGTGTGGTCTAATATTATGACTTATTAATATCACATGCTAAAATATCATGGTCCAATATTATGACTTTCTAATACCACATGCTTAAAAAACTATAACTCATTCATATGATACATGTCTCTGATGCTTTTCTTTTAATTAATCAATTTAATTAATACTGAAAAAAAAACATAACTACTTGATGTTGATAAAAACTTCCTATAAACTGTTTGTTGTGATCTTTTAATTAATCAATTTAAGTAAAACTAAAAAAACAACATAACTATTTAATGTTATAAAAACTTCTTGTAAAATGTGTGTTATATTCCTGGAAAGTTTTCTCAACATCAAATTCTTAACTGTAAAAATATTCATGCTAGAATTTTCTTAATTTATTTTATATTTCCTTAATCTAATTCTAATTTACTCTATTTTTATACTTCTTTAACGTAATAATATTATTTTAATTTTTAATATAAATTATCAACCCTTAATCCTTCCTTTTCCGTAATTTTTCTTAATGAATTTTATTAATTTATTTTACATTTTCTTAATCTAATTCTAATTTACTCTATTTTTATACTTCTTTAACTTAATAATGTTATTTTAATTCGGAGTTGTCTTTAGTGTGTGACTTTTTGGATGACTGGTTTTTTTGAGAAATTAAATCGGAAAAACCCACTAGAAAAGCTTCCAAAATTTGCCAGAAAGTTTTGAGGTGAAAACTTGATTTGTGTTATTTAAATTGTCTTTTTTAGAAATTAAACCGGAAAAACCCACTGGAAAAGATTCCAAAAGTCTCACTAAAGACAACCCGATTAATATAAATTATCAACCCTTATCTCTTTAATACCAATTTGACCATTAATATATATAACCAACCTAGATCCATCTTAACTTCCCATCTAGGCTAGTTTTATTATTAATTATAATTATTTATTTTATTTTTAGTTTTATGTAATTTGACCAAGTCAAAATGTTTTATTGATAATTATCATTATTTTTTTTTGACTTGATCAAAATGTTTGACGGACATTACAACATCTCTACATATTGGGTTATAAATTACTTTTAACCTTTTATTATTTTTTAATTGAGCCCACATGGAAATGTTTACAAACATTTACACCACTACAACATCATAACTTTTTGCATTTATATTTAATTTAAAAAAATATTATAAATTTAAATTAAAATAAAATATTTATAAAATATTTTGTTTTAAAATGAGTTATGGTTTTTGGGCAAGTGATATTGACAAGCCATGCTATTGACCCATGATATTGTAACAAAGCCCATTTACAAGTTGATGATATCCATGGTAAAATGGGGTGAATGTCCATGGTTAAGAATCGTGTTATATTGTACGTTTATGGTAAATATTAAGTTTTAATTTAAAAAATGTTATAAAATAAAATAAATTAAAATATTTATAGTTTTTAAATTTTATTTTGAAATGAATTATGGATTTTGGGTATGTGGTAATGAGCCATAGTATTAGCCGATGATATTGTAAAAAAACTTATTTAGAAGTTAATAATATCCATGATAAAATGGGGTAAATATTCATAGTTGAGAGTTTGTTATATTGTAAATATTAATTTTTTATGTGCTCATTAATTAAATTTAAATATGGTTACAAAATCATTATTTTAATTTATATATTAAACTGAATGTTAATTTATAACTACTATTTATATGTTATATATTTTAATTTTAAATATATATTATGATTTTTATTTATTTATTTATTTTCTTATTTTTATTAACAAAAACAAAATTACAATATATAAAAATTATATATATAATGTCGCGTACACATCTACCCTATACTGCGTTGTAGAATGCAAGACAATTAACCCTTATCTCATTAATATTAGTTTCACCACAATTTATTATTATTATTTATTCCATTTTACTCATCCCTATTGAATTCTTTTAACTAATTTCATTAAATTAATAATTATTAATAATTGTTCTAATCCTCTTCACCTTCATGATGGTCATACCCTTTCTGTATATCTTCTTGGTCTAACACTCTTCTCAACATCAATATGAGTTTTATGTCCTTGAAGTTGGATGAAGTCTTTGCAAAACATAGACACCTCGGTCACATGCTTTCTGTATATATCACTGGTCTAAGGCTCTTCTCAACATCAATATGAGCTTTATGTTCTTGAAGTTAGGTGAAGTCTTCGGGTGAAACGTAGACACCTCAACAAGTCTCCATAGTTCTCAACATTATAAAAACAAAAATTAAATAAAAAATTAAATTTAATAATAATAATAATTATTAATTAAACCAACCTAAATTCATTTTAATTCCAGATCTACCAAACACCTAGAGGGATCAAATATCTTTTCGTTGCACCTTAATTCCCTTTTTAAACTTCTTTTCTGCCCTCGCTCCTACTAGATTCTTTGGCCAAGAGAAAAAAACCCTAAAATCAAGAAACAACTAATTAACATTAAGGCATTGGAGGATGATCTCAAGCTTGATTTTCCATTTCCTTACCGGGTAGCTCTGAAGACCAAAGTTCACCATGCACATGATACTCAACATGTGCAATTCTCCCTTCTAGGTGCCCCATTTGCTTTGACATTCTTCTCTGGCCTCGATTCCGCTAATTGCATTGTAGATCATTTCTGAAGCTTATAAAGCTTATAATCTCATTGCACTTCACCATGCACATGATACTCAACATGTGCAATTCTCCCTTCTAGGTGCCCCATTTGTTTTGACATTCTTCTCTGGCCTCGATGGATGCAGACCAATTGGCCCTACATGATCCACTGATTACATTGTAGATCATTTCAGAAGCTTATAATCTCATTGCAGTCATTACGACGATTCTTTACCAACTTCTCCACGAGGTGAGTATGTGTTGTATTGATTTTCTAGTGCAATTAGGGTTAGCACAATATTTCTGAAATTTTGATAATTACTTATATATATATATATCAAAAGTAATTGTATATATCATTCAACAATAAATAATAATAGAACAATAGATATCATAATGCGTAAAAGAGAGACAAGATTTACCCTGTGAAATCCCATTACGAAAAACCAAACAACCCTTTCAATAGAAAAATTATTTGTATTCAATAAGAGACACACCTAGACCTATGGTCAAACTTGGTCTTCTCCTCCAAGTTAAGTCACCTAAATTATTTCCGCACTTAATTTTGCCTTATCTAGAAATTTTGGCCTCCCAACAATTGTCCAATAACCTAGAATTTTGGTCCCGAGTAACTGCCCAATAACCTAGAAAATTTCAGCCCTCTTGCAATAATTACCCTAGAAATATGTGAATCATAGAGAGAGAGAGACTAAACCACACATGCGACATGCTAGAGAGAGAGAAAGAGAAGATTTCATCCTCCTTTTTTGTTCGTTTTGTCCTTTGTTGCCTTTGCCCAAAATGTGTCTTGAGTGAGAGATTTGAATTGCCCAAATGAGGAAGTTGAGCTGCCTTTATATAGTAGTTTGTCTAGGATGAATGAACGGGTCTCTTGGCTAGGACTGACTTGGCTTGGAGGGAAGTTGACTCGTCACTTTTGGAGCCAAAAATTTCATTTCAAAAATTCAAATTTACATCTTTTAAAAGTCGTAATGGGACTTTGACTCAAAATAAATTTTCCTTTGACTTAATCATTTATAAAAATGCTTTACAATGATAAATATAATTACATCAAGTGACCAAACACACATTATGAAGAATGACAATAGTTACAAATTCAAAACTCCCTCTTAACTAGGGAGGTATTCATAATCATTGTCATAGATGTTCTCAAATTGAACAAATTTCTTAAAAGAAAAGGTTATCAATTATTACAAGCATCATCATTTATTATCAACATTTGCTAGCGGCCATTTCTGGGGTGGTACCAAACCCATGGAAATGTCATCAACAAATCAGGACTCACTCCTCCATAGTGATCAGTCCTCGAATCCCAAGGCCACCACCTAGGCCAAAATACTGAGACCCTCAACTAGCAAGCACTCTTTCACCCTTCCTGGTGAGAAATCTGGGCTAAGACCCCACTCAACCCCTTACTGATTGGTGATCGCGTCTAGATGTTAAACTGGACCTCACTCCACCTATGTTACAGACATATCAACGCTCCCTCTCAATGAGATGGGTGATCTTCACAAGCCCCAACTTGTCTCTAAAGCACAAAAGATTTTCCCTTGGAAATGACTTTGTCAGAGCATTAGTTGTCTAATCATCGGTAGAGATGTACTCGAGCCTTATTGCTCTCCTCTACACCATGTCACAGATGTAGTGGTACTTGATCTCAATATGCTTCGACCTGTCATGGAACATAAGATTCTCTAAAAGCTTCACACAATTTTGATTATCAAAGTGTATCACCATTGATTACAATTATTGCTTACAATTTATGGAGCTAAACCACTTTGGTACAAGCCTCATTGGTTGTGATGTACCCTGATTGAATAGTGCTAAGTGCATTTTTCCTCTTCTTCATGCTCATCCATGATATCATAACAGATCCCAAAGTGAATCATACTCCACAGGTACTCTTATTGTCTTCATGAATTTTGTCCCAATCAATGTCCATATATCCTTGAAGCTATACATCCTTGTTTGCAAAATACCTCAAGCCATAGTTCATTGTATTACACAAATATCTTAATATGTACTTTGCTGCAATCCAATGTTTGTGTCTCAGTTCTACATAGAATCGACTCAAGGTATTCACAACAAGAAAAAATTTCTAGCCTAGTGCTAACCAAATACATCAACATACCAATAAGACATCTGTACATAGATGGATGTATTAATCTGAAGTTAGAGCCTCTCAACTTCTTCAAGTTAGTCACCATGGGTGTCTCCATGAATTTGCAATTCATCATACGAAATCTTTGAAGGATATTAATCACATACTTTTCTTGACCGAGGAAGATTTCACCAGGTTTCTATCAGACTTTTAGTCCTAAGTAATAATGCATCAACTCAAGATCCTTCATGTTGAATTCAAAAATCAACTTCTTCTTGCATTGAATGACAAGAGGCTTGGCTCCTATCAGAAACAAGTCATCAACATATAATACTAAGACCATAGGTGAAATTTTCACAACCTTAAAGTAAAGAGTTCGATTTGCTTTAATTTTGGTAGATTCCAGTCTTTTTAGATAGCTGTCAATATGAGCTTGCCAAGATGTTGGAGCTTGCTTGAGTCCATACAAGGCTTTCTTCAACCCAGAAACATGAGAATCCTTTCCATATACCTCAAATCCTTGAGGTTGTTCTATGTACACCTCTTCCTCGATTACTACATTGAGGAAAGTGCCAGTCTTTACATTTATATGGTGTAGTTATTATTCCATGGAAGTAGTAAGTGAAATGATGGATCTAATAGAGGTGTACTTAACAACTAGAGCAAAAGTATCATCATAGTCTTCTCCCTCTTTTTGGGAGAATCCTCGAGCCATGAACCATGCCTTGTATTTTTCGATACTCCCATCTGCAACATGTTTATTCTTGTATATCCACTTGGGAGACCATTGAATTCCCTTTAGGCCTTGGAACAATTTCCCAAACATCATTCTCCATGATTGATTGGTACTCCTCATTCATTGCTTCCATCCACACATGTTGACTAGTTTCTTCTTCATATGTGGAAGGTTCTTCATCAATGAGTTTTGTCATGATAGCTACTTAGCTAGAGAACCACTTAGGCTTCTTCACTTCTCTATATGTTCCATTAGGAGCTCCATTTCCTTCTGCCTCTTCTCATGTGGATCTAAGCCATACTGGTCCCTTTTTGACCTCTAGAACTATAACTACTTCCGTTGGTTCTTGAGGCCCTTTTATAATTCTAATACATTTTATAGATCTTGAATGCTCCTCTCTTGAGGCATCCTACTTTAGTTCTCCGAAGGAATCTATGGAGACTTCCTTAGACCTCCTATATGTGACTTTTTCATTGAAGGTGACATCTCAGTTGACCTCAATGCGTTGCTGCTCTGGAATGTATATTTTGTAGGCTTTTGAAGATTCACTGTATCCAACAAATATGCCTTTCTTTCTTGAAGGCTCTAGCTTGTTCCTCTTATCCTTATGAACATGAATATATATAAGACAACCAAAAGTTCTCATACTCCCGACCTTTAGCTTCCTTTTAGATAAGGATTCTTCAAGAGTCGTACCTTTCAGAGCTCTATGAGGACATCAATTTTGAATGTACACAACTATCCATGATGCTTCACCCCATAAGAACAATGGAAAGTCAAAATCATATATCATGTCCTTGACAAATTCTTCAATAGACCTATTCTTTCATTCTGATACACCATTTTTCTCTGGATTATAAGAGACAAAGCTCCCTCTTAATCCTAGCCTACTCGCAGAAAGAAAAAATATCTTTTGAGGTGTATTCTCCTCCATCGTCAGATATTAGTATCTTGATCCCTTTACCTGTCAAGTTTTCCACTTCAGATTTGAATTCTTGGAACTTGTCGAATACTTCATCTTTTGTCTTCAAGATATATATCTGTGTCTTATGAGAGAAGTCATCAATGAAGGTTACATAGTACAATGAGCCACCAAGCAATTTAACAAGCATCATACCACATACATTAGAATGAAAAAGGTCCAAAGCTTCCTTATATCTATTGACACTATTTGGAAACCGTTTATTGATGTTCTTCCCAAGGTCACAACCTTTACAAACACCATCATTCCTTATCTATAGTTCAAGAACCCTTCACGCTATCTCACTTCATTAAGGCAATGCTCTAAAATGAAGATGTCCATACCTTTAGTGCCATATATCACCTGGATATATTTCATCATGTACTAGTGCTTGATCTAGTTGACTCACAAATCTATACAATCTTCCATCATGAATCCCAATGAACCTAACATCATCTATACTAGATCCCTTTGGCGAAACAAGTAATTTTCCATCCACAAAAACAACCATATATCCTTTATCTTCTAAACAACAAATAGAGGCAAGATTATTTTTCAAACCTGGTACATAAAGGACATTGCTGATATGAACGTTGCTACCAGATTCCAACTCTATGGATGCCTTTCCAACTCCTTTGACTCCATAGTTGTTGTTGTCTCCCAATTCAACCCTTTGAGCCAATTTATCTTCTATCATGCTTGAAAGGTCCCTACGTTCTCCAGTGACGTGCCTTGATGCTCCATTATCTCCCAGCCACATGTCATCATCATCTGCAAAGGAACCTATCAAAGAAAAATAGTAGAAGAAATATCTATCACCTTTGATCTTCTTTGGTTTTTCATCTTCTTCAACTTCTATTGTGGAAGCATGTTTTTTCCCTTTTCTTTTCTTTTTGTCCATATTAGGACAATATCAATTGAAATCTCCATATTATTAACAACCATAACATTGTATTTTTGATAAGTCTTTCTTCTTCTTAGTGGAAGAAGATCCCTTTCCTGACTTCTTATGTTGAGATCCAGACTTCTTCTTTCCCTTGTTATTGAAGCGAGTTGCAAGGGATTAAAATTATTCATCTTGACTATATCTAGTCATCAATTTTTCTTCTTCTTGAGAACATGATGTCCATAATTTCTCAAATGAAGGAGCTTCTTTCCAACTAGTTATGCCTACTGCAAATGCATCCCATGATGTAGGGAGACCATTGAAAGCTACAGTCACAAGTTCTTGATCGAAGATAGTTTCTCCAATAGATGAAATTTTATCTCTAATTTGTGAAATCCTCATGAAGTATGAAGCCACAGTGTCGTCATTATTCATCCTTGTATTTCGAAGCTCATTCTTCAAACTCATGGATTGACTGACATTCTTAATATTGTAGAGATTTATTAGGTCATCGTACATATTCTTGGAGGTGTCATGCTTTGTGATGTAGGATATGAGATGATCTCTAATGGAATTTACTATTAGAATCATGGGTGTAATGTCATCCTCCTTAAACTTGTATTTTCTAGTTGCATCAGTTGGTTCAATAGTATTCCCTATCACAATATCCAATACTTTGTTCTTGGAAAGAATAAGATCTATTTTGACTTCCAAAGATCTGAAGTTTGATGCTCCCTCTAACTTGTTTTCATTTTTGATGTTACCAATGTACAAGAATGATTTTAATAAAATCTCTCTCTATGGTTTCTACAAATGTCCTAATGCTCCTACAGGATCCCACTGAGAGAAATATGTGATTTGGAAGGTGGTATAGGGCTTAGGGAAGGTAAATGATGGAAGAAACAAGGCAAGGGAGTGGCTAGAAATTCTCTAGAGTTCAAAACAGAGTTTGTAAGATGGTTGGATTTGCTCAACAAACCTAGAGAGTTGTTCTTATGGAATGATGAATTGGTTGAGGGACTTGGTGGCTTTTGGTGATCATGGATGGATGTGGTTAGGTTGGGGATGCTGGCATGAGATATTCTGGCACTATTGGAACTCCTGCAATACATACATTACTGGCATTTATCCATGAATCATATCGAAAAAGGAAGATTTCTAATCAACTTAAGAAAACAAAATTGCATTATTTAGTTGCCTAGTTCATGCATGGAAATACTGGTAGAATATTGTGAAACACCATGAGATCTAATACAAATATGAAGTTAGCAAAAATTACAATTGAAACCTATTCTTGAAATCTAGAATGATGCTGGCCTAAGTAGCAAAAAACCTTAAATTCCATAAGAAATCAGAATTCTATTTTTTTTGGGGCTGAATAGGAGTTTTTCCTCAAACCATGGTCCCTGAAGCAAGGAATGAGGCGAAATCCACATCCTATTAGCCCTTTTGGTATTCCTTTACCTATACAAACTATTGCTGAAGCTATGCACAAATGGAAGCAAACTAATCAAATTTACCACTACTTGCAATGAAACAATGTTAAAATCAATTCAACACTTAATCTATGAAATAACCTAAACATACAAGTACAAGAAGAGAAGCCTTTGCTGCTAGGGTTGGGCCCTAACCCAAGAGATTCATCTCTCTGAGTCAACTGAGTGTTGGATCAAGGAAATTCTCATTTACATTATCATATCAAAAAAATTACATAACAATGTTTTGCCACAAAGCTTGAACTCGAAAATGCTTAGTGCTCTTACATAAAAAAATCCAAATCCAAATGAGGCTCTAGGCCTCCTTATTTATAAAACTAAAGTCTCCAACAACTTCCTTAAATATAGGGAGGCTTGGCTCCCAAAATCAAGATGAACTGGCTCTTAACTATCACTGGCATCATCATCAAGGCATCTTACCCATAGGTATGTCATCTTACTCATGCTCTCTCATTAGCACGATATGATAAAAAATGTAGGATTATGTAAAAGTTGGTTTCATAAGCAAAGGTGTCCAGTTAACTTGGCCACCTTCGGCCAGTCGAAGAGGAGAAAATAGTTAGACCATACATGGCAACAGTCAAATCAGGAGAAAAAGGAGATAATGCCAAAAATGGTTAAGATACAGAGGAACAAGGTGAGTGAAATGATGGACTCATAGTGGGACCAACGGTCCAAAAGGAGGTTCTTGTACTAAGACAACTAGTACACCATCCCACATGATCATCCATATAGGGAAATAAAACACTGATTCCCACACTAAAAGAGTTCCAACACCATCACTGTCTTGTTGATGCTATTGATGATTTCTTGCTTTGATAAGGGCTTCTTGTAGACCTTCTATCTATACCCATTGACAAGTAAAGAGATAGAATCTGCATAAATGGATCTTATCTGTACTAAACCATTATCATGAAATTTTTCTATGACATAAGGCCCTAACCATCTAGTCCTTAATTTGCATTTAAAATCCTTGTACCAGAATCATACAACAAAGCCCAATCACCTTCTTGAAATTATTTGTCCTTTATGTTCTTGTCATGCTAAATCTTCCTTTGAACTTGAGTCACCTCTATGTGCAGGAGGGCCTGCATCCTAAATTCATCTAACCCATTCAGCTGGAGCAACCTTTCTTGTTGTGCCCTAGTGAGATCTAGATCTAGTTGTGCTTCCATTCTTAAGGCATTGTATTCAAATTCAATGGACAACAGGGCCTTCTTCCCATAGACCAGCTCATAAGGAGTGAATCCAGTGGTGGTCTTCCAAGTGGTATTCTAGGCCCAAGTGGCCTCAAATAATCTATCTTCTCAATCCTTTCTGTTGCTGCTAATCACTTTGTTCAGAATGCCTTCGAGTACTCTGTTGGTTACCTCCACTTGCCCGTTAGCTTGTGGGTGGTAAAGAGTGGATGTTCTATGCTTGATCTTGTGCTGGGTGAACAAATTTTCAATCATGTGAGATGTAAATTGACTGACTTAATCAGTGACCAGTTCTCTAGGGTACCCAAACTTATAAAATATATTTTCCCTTAAGAATTGAGCCACTTTCTCTTCTGTTGCTGCTTTGATGGCCTTGGCTTCAACCCACTTGGTTAAATAGTTAGTGCACACAATGATGTACTGATTTTTCCTAGATGGAGGGTCAATGGGTCCAATGAAATCCATGCCCCACTCATCAAATGGCTAGAAAGTCACTTGAGGTTGTAGAGGCATTTCATCCCTTGGGGTAGGTTTTCCCATCCTTTGGCACTGATCACACTGACTAGTATACCTCATCACATCCTGGTGAAGAGTGGGCCAGTAATAACCATCTTGTAGCACCTTGAATGTTGTCCTTTTGGCTGCAAAGTGACCTCCACAAGGTCCATCATGACAGGTCATAAGGATGTCAAAGACTTCCTCCTCCTTGACACATGTTCTTAGAATTTGATCCAGTCCTAGTTTGAAGAGGTTTCCCCCAATCCAAGTGAATGGGGTGCTCTTCCTCACAATCTTTCTCTTTTCCTTGGAGGAAAAATTTGGTGGAAACTATGAAGACACCAAGTAATTTGCTATGTCAGCAAACCATGGAGAGAGAACTAAAATGGTGAATAAGTGTTCATCCAGTAACTGATCGTCAACCATTCCTTCGTCCCCTATAGGCAAAGTCAATCTAGATAAAAAATATGCAACAACATTATCCTTGCCAAGCTTATCAATAATAGTTAAATCAAATTGTTGCAATAAAAGTAACCATCTAATAATTCGGGCATTTACATCAGGTTTATTCATCAAGTATTTAATTGCAGCATGGTAAGTATGTACACATGTTTGGTAAGCTGTAGTGTAATGCCTAAATTTTTTCAATGAATGCACAATAGCTAGGAGATCCTTTTTAGTCACTGTGTAGTTCAGTTTGGCTTTTAACAGATTCTTATTGATGAAGCAAAAGGCATAAGGTAGCTTGTCATCTATCTGGCCTAGAGCTGCTCCTATGGATTTGTGAGAGGCATCAACATGTATGTGGCAAGGAAGAGCCCAATTTGTGCCTCAAAGAATATGTACAGTAGTCAACTTGTCCTTTAGGATGTCCAAGGCTTCTTCTGTGGGATAACCCTACCCCCTTCAATGAACCTGTAGTACGAGCTGAGGTTGGGTTGTGGACTAGGATCTCTGAGATCTAGGACTTCCTTATTTTTTTCTTGCTAAGTGATACCTTCTTGGTCCATTTTCTGATTTTCTTGTAGGTTTAATAGAGTTTCCTATAGGATGGCCTTTGCCTCCTGTAGCTCTTTCTATGTCTCCTGTAGGAGAGCTTTTCCCTTTGACGAGGAATACCTTGTGACAAACCTCCTAACATATGTGATGGGAGATTTGGGAGAGGCTTGTCTTGATGATGCTTCTCCTTGATTTTTCTCAGGAGGAGCTATCTTTTCTTGCTGCTTTGGTGAGTCTTCAATAACAATAGGAGTTTTGGTGGGTGTTTGAGGTCTTCCTTGCCTAACCCTTGTGCTCTTTCTTGTCCTAAAGTACAGTGGGGTTTGTATTTGTCTTTTTCCTTTTGACTTGATAAGTGTACTTAGGGCAGTAAGAGCAGCTGCTTCCTCCTTCTCTGTGGGTTCTGGAGATACCCTTGGTGATAGTTCCCCTTCCTTTCCTTGAACTATAGACCTATGTTCTTCCTTTTGTTCTGGCTCCTCTTTTCCATTCTCCTCCTCATCCTTGTCTTTCTCTTTATCTTCTTTCTCTAGTTCCTCACTCTACTCATCTGTCTCGTCTTTTGTTTCTTCTTCATTTTCCTCTTCCTTTTATTCATCTTTTTCCTGCTATGTTTCCTCTTCATTTTCTCCTTCTTTTTCTTCATCCCTGTCACTAGCAATGGGGATTTTTTCACATTCAAGAGCTTTAATTTCCCCCTCTGCCTGCATGTCTCTAAAAGTGGTCCATGTAATAGGTAGTATTAGGTTTCGTAGAGCATCTTCTAGGATAATTTTGATCAACCCATGATGGGCTAAGTTACTGATGTTTTCCCTCCTGCACTTTGATGCTCATATCGATCAGTGATTTAAGAAGAATGTAGGATATACTTAACCTATTTTGAGGAGGTGTGTCTTCTCCAAATCTCAGTTCTTGGAGGAGTCTGAAATGGTATCCATACACCACACTGTATCTCCCTTCACATGATATATATTTAATGAAGTGGTAACTAAATTTATTCCAAGGGTATGTAAGGCTTTCTCTTCTGACCCCATTTTTTTCCTTCATTGCGTCCTCCCCTTCCAAAAAGAATTTCTTCTTTGCAAGGGTGTTGTTACCCTTATCTTCTTTTCTCCAAGGTAACCCTAAAGGGAGTGTGGTGATTCTGCTTATAACTTCAAGGGTGATTTCTACTGATAGGCCTTTCACCACAGCAGTGGCATGGGTCCTAGTGAGGGGTATGAGTGAGAGAAATGTTGGTTTTAACCCCTTACAGAAATTACCGGCATACGAATTCTAAAACACAGAAAATAAAAAATAGTGAGAGCATAACACAGAAAACAAATATACATAGAGATTTTCCCCTGGATCCCAAAACTGGGGCTACTAGATTGATTTTTCATTATATTCATTTCAATGTTACAATACATATATATACATGTTGAAGCATCCAATACCATGGAATGAATACCATCATGCCCAAAACCATGTGTGAAAACCATGCACAAAACCATAGGTAGGTACTCCACTTAATATAGGGTCCAAAAAAAATTTCCCCAGGGCGCTGCCCCAGACCCCATAGAGGGGGGTTGACTGCCCCCCATATAGGGGGCTCCCGTCCCCCTGTGAGCCCCCTGCTGCGTAGTCGACGCAATGAAAAGGGGGCTATGGCCCCCCTCTAACCCCTTGATTTAACTAGGGGAGCTAGTTGTGGAAAGAATATAACACAACCCAACATTCTCCCACTTTTTGTTTTCTTTCCATAAGGGGCCACAAGAGATCTTATTCATTTATCCAGCCTAGCAACATCCATTGTTTCTCTACACCAAGAGAACTTCTCAGAGCTCATAGATTTTGTCAATGCATCTGCAATATTCTTCAAAGTGTCCACCTTTACCAGCAACACCTTTCTGTCTTCTATCATATCCCTCACAAAGTGATGCTGAACATCAATGTGCTTTGTCTTTGAATGGTAAGTAGGGTTCTTTTCCAAGAAAATTTCACTTTGGCTATCACAGTCTATCCTTATAGCTACCTGTACTAACCCAATACTTGAACACAATCTTTGCAACCACACTGCTTCCTCGATTGCATGAGTGGCTGCCATGTATTCTGCCTCTGTATTTGATAGTGCCACTACAGATTGTTTCTTACTCATCCAACTGACTGCTCCTCTAAATAGGTTAAACACATACCCACCTGTAGATATTCTCTGATCCAAATCTCCAGCCGAGTCTACATCAACAAAGCCACAAATATCTAAAACTCTGTGTAATCCTGGTCTTCCTTATTAGCACAAACCATAATCACTAGTGCCACACAAATACCTGAAAACCCGCTTCATTGCTGTCCAATGTTCCTTCCCTAGATTTGACATAAACTTTCTCAATACTCCCACTGGATGTGTAATGTCTGGTCTAGTACAGACCACCACATACATTAGGCTACCGACTGCACTTGCACATGGAACATGGGATATGTTCTCTTCCTCTTCTTGTGTCTTGGGACACTGTTTAGCAGATAACTTCACACCTACAGGAATATGAACCTTCATCAGTTTACTATCCTGCATATTAAACCTCTATAGGATTGTCTCAATATACTTCCTCTGTTTTAACCAGAACTTCCTCTTTGCCCGATCTCTTTTAATTTCCATGCCCAAAATATAATTTGTAGCACCAAGATCTTTCATGTCGAATTTGGAGGACAATTGGGTCTTCAAATCCTGGATAATTTCTTTTTCATTTCCAACCAGCAACATATCATCCACATACAAGACCAGATAAATAACATGGTCACCAATTAATTTAAAATATGCACAATGATCTTCTTTTCTTCTGGTGAAGCCAAGTCCCCGTATAAATGTATCAAATTTCTGATACCACATACTTGGTGACTGTTTTAACCCATACATAGACTTCTTTAACTTGCATACTAGTTATTTCTTACCCTTCACCGCAAAGCCTTCTGGTTGCTTCATGTAGATCTCCTCTTCCAAATCCCCATGAAGAAATGTTATCTTTACATCCATCTGTTCTACCTCAAAATCAAAAGTAGCAGCAACAAATAAAAGTAATCTAATAGAAGCTACCTTGGAAATAGGAGAAAAATATCACCAAAATCAATTCCCGGCACTTGGGAATAACCTTTTGCTACTAATTGAGCTTTGTATTTCTCCACCTTTCCTTTTGCACTTGTCTTCTTCTTGAACACCCATTTTCTGCCAATGGGTTTCCTTTGAGCCGACAACTCCACTAGATCCCAAGCCTCATTTTTATGCAAAGATGCCATTTCATCAACCATGGCCTCTTTCAAGAGTTTGCCATCCTCTGAATCTACTGCTTCCTTCACAGTTCTGGGATCAGCATCAGTAATAGATAAAGAAAAATTTGAACAGAAAGCATATGGACTATACCTTTCTGACTTCCTTCTTTCTCGAACTGATCTTCTCACACCTGGAGTTTGTGGCTCTTCATCTTCTAATTCCTCTTCTGTTGTAGAGTTTGATTCTTCTGCCTTTAGCTCAAACTCTATCTTCTCAGGTTCCTTTGGTTGGACTTCATGTTTAATAACATCTTTCACCTATCTGAACACCAAATCTCTGCTATACACAACCTTCCTTGTTACTAGGTTCCAAAGTTTATAACCCTTTAAACCATCCTTATACCCAATAAAGATGCACTTTTCAGATTTACTATCCAACTTTTTTGTTTTCTTCTTTGTAACATGTACATATGCATCACATCCAAATACCCTTAGATGTGAAAGAGAGGGTTTCTTACTGGTCCATACCTCTTATGGACTCTTATCCTCCAACGCTAATGAAGGTGATCTGTTGACCAGGTAACATGCAGTCTCCACTGCCTCTACCTAGAATTCCTCTCCTAACCCAACACCATTGAGCATGCTTCTTGCCCTTTCCATCATTGTCTTGTTCATTCTTTTTGCAGCTCCATTTTGCTTAGGTGTGTATGGAGTAGTCTTCTACTGTCCTATACCACACTTCTTACAGAATTCTTCAAATTCCTTCTTGTAAAACTCTCCACCATTATCTGTCCTCAGCACCTTTATCTCCTTCTCTGTCTGGTTTTCCACCAGAGCCTTAAATTCTTTAAACCTTTCAAAGACTTAAGATTTGTTCTTAAGGAAATATATCCATGTATTCCTTGAGAAGTCATCTATAAATGATACATAGTACATAGACTTACCCAGTGATTGTTATAGACAATTTTGTGCCTTACAGCAACAGGCATGAATTGTCAATAATCCAAGGGATCCAAAGTTCCCTAAACATGATGTTCCTACCCCTAGAGGAACAAGGTCAGCAAACAAACAGCTCTCAGATCAGTTCTCCACCTGAAAACACTCAAAAACAAGCAATCCTGAAATCAAAGCAGGTGCTCCACTAGGCTTCTGCGCTGAAACTCAGATCCTCCATGGTGTACCTGCGTTTCAAAGCAAGTGGAACAAAGGCCACCTGCGCTGAGCGAAATGGGACAAGTGGCACACTGAGTCATTGCTCCAAAAATGACACTTGGATCAGGGATTTCGCCTTGTGATGAGTCAGAGGCTCTGTTTCTCCAAGTGGAAGCAAGGTTCTCCAAGTGGACTCAAGAACTGAAGATCAACTAAAGATTAACTGAAGAGAGAGAGGACACAAGGCAGCTACACATCAGTTGCAAGCTGACTCATCCTTTCTCAATTCATCTATATATTGAGCTCTCTCCTATGAGCTCAGGAGGCTGGAATTTTGTGCAAAGTAATGCTATGCTGTTGGTTTCACTATAGAGCTATTGGGTGATTGCTTGAGGGAGGTGAAGAGGAGAAATTCTTTCTGCTGGGAGGTGTTGCTGGATTAGGACCTTCAATGGTTGTAACACTCTCAGAACCTTTACTTCTTCATTAATAAAAGCTATTGAGGTTCTTCTATATGCATTTGTTCCAATGATGTTTTGTGATAATTGTATATTTGGTTTATGCTAATCCGTGAATCAGTTATGATTGCATGTTTCTTGTAGTCTCCTTCTTTGTCATTTTGCAGGATCTCATTGTAGCTGGGCCGGCAAAAGAGCAAAGAGCTGGGAGCAAGCGGCCATAGAGAAGATTTTGGATTCGACATTAAGCACAAGGCAACGGTTAGTGCATTTATCCACTCTCTTTTGCTTTCATAAAGAAGTAAACCTTAAGTAGTTTTCTTTACAGTTGTTGCTGAGGTACTATCACCCTTAGAGTGGGATAGGGTCATCCGAGTCGGATACTTTTCCCTACAACAGTGATGGAACCTTCATAGGTCCAAACACATCACTGTACACAAGCCCTCTATTTCGCCCTCTTACCACCAGAGGGGAAATTCACACGATTTTTCTTCGCATATACATAATTTTCATAGAAATCAAAATCCAGAGAGCTATTAGTCATACCTTCTACCATACCTTTACCATGAAGTATTCGAAGGCCCTTGTTTCCAATATGTCCAAGCCTTTGATGCCATAACATGGTCTTTTCTCGAGAGACCACTAGATTTTCTGCTCCAATTTTAGGAACCACAGAACTGTTGCACCCATCAACAACAATGCTACCTTGAAGCTTGTATAGAGTTCCAATCCGAACTCCCCACATCAATACCAGTGCTCCCCGAACCATCTTGTGGGTATCCTTCTTGAACACTGTTTTTACACCTGCATCAGCCAGCTTGCTTACGGAAATCAGATTTCTGGCCAATGCAAGAATATGTAAAACACCCAGAAGTGTTCTAAACCTTCCACCTTGCAAATTCAACTTAACTTTTCCGTGACCAATGATTTTAGCCTCCTTGTCATCCCCCAAGAAGACATCAACACCATCATATTTCTCATACTCGCAGAACCACTCTCATAATAAATAAATAAATAAAATTAGACCAAAAAAACCGACAAAAAAAACTTCCAAAAAATATCACTAAAAACAACTAATTAATGTATATGTATAATTTTTACAATTTTACAAGTAACATATCTATCCAAACCACTATAAATAGGCCTCGTTATTCTTAACGCAATTACTATCACCCCAGTGGTCCATGTGCCCCCTCGGTGTCTTTTATTTCTCAGAACTTCGGTGGGATGCCCATCAAGTCCTCCGCTTCTTCACCATGCCTCCGTCTTTGACCAAGTCATCGGTTTGTTGACTACAATTCATAGCCTTTCCCTCGTATATAAACACCGCTTCTATGACCTACCAATATCTACCTCTATATCGCATCTCATTATCCACCTGCACGTCATGGTGTCGAATCCTGACCATGCAAAAATGCTCCCCGACTCTAACGAACTGGGCGCGGGATGGTATTTCACCAAATCCAAAATCGACAAATCTAGCCCTTCTAGAATCGATGGAATCGATGCAGAGAAAGAGAATCACCTCAGGAAACCGTACTACTCCTTCATCAAATGCCTGGGCATGAATTTAGGGTTGCCCCAGGTGACCATCGCAACAACAATCATACTTTGCCACCGATTCTATCTCCGCCAGTATTACGGCTGCAACAACAGATACACAATCGCAACCAGCTGCCTACTCCTTGCCAACAAAGTCACGGTGGCACAACGAAAATTATTGGAAGGTCTGACTCTGCTTTCTTACCAAGTCCTCCATGAAGATGCAGACTCGGCCACTACTAAACTCATAAAAGATACCAAATTTTTGCAGCAGAGGCAATAATTACTATTGAAGGCCGAGCATTTTGTTCTCCGTACTCTTAACTTCGATCTTGAGATTGAAAATCCTTACAAACCCCTCGTCTCTGCCCTTAAAAAGTTCAATGCTGAACAATGGCATTCTCAGTTTGCACAGGTTTCTTGGAACTTTGTAAATGATGCATTGATGATAACGGTGTGTCTCCAGTTCGAACCTCGCTAAGTTGCTGCTGCGACTTTCTATCTAGTAGCCAAGTGACTCTGAGTCAAGTTGCCATCAGATACAGAGAACCCATGGTGGCTGGAGTTTGATACATCTATTTCTCAACTTGGACATATCTGCAGTCAACTGCTCGAGTTTTATGAATGAGAAGTTTGTACACTCCAAGTCCATTGCCAAATGCTCTTCCAAGTTGGAGTAGCTCTCGTGCTGGTAATATTAATGCTGACTATACACCCACAAGTACAAGTACGATTACAAGCTTCTCTGTTGGTTCCAGGCATGAATAATGATAGGGATTGAAGGGCTTTGTTTCAATTTTCATCAATTATTTCATAACACTGATGATCTTAGTTTCAATAATCGGAATTGAAAAAGATCAAATTTTTTCAATATTGTTTGCATATTGATACTGAACCAAACTTCACTTTACTAATAATGTTTATTATTAAAATATAATCAAATTGTCTCATTCATGGTTTATGATTATTCTGATTATTGGATGGTTAACAGTGTACTTCTTCTGATTATTTTATGGTTAACTTTTTATTTTTTGATTATGTGATAGTTAAGTTAACTTTTTTTTTTCAAAGTTAAAAAAATGGTTTAAGTATAAATTAAATGGTTAATTAGTTTTAAAATATTAAGTTTTAATAAGTTTTAAAATATAGTTATGTTAGGTATATTTTTAAGTTTTTAATTTGTAAACAAGTTTTGTTATAATATTATGGTCCAATATTATGACTTTCTAATACCACATGCTTAAAAAGCTACAATATCATGGTCCAATATTATGACTTTCTAACACCACATGCTTAAAAAGCTACAATATCGTAGTCCATTATTATGACTTTCTAATACCACATGCTTAAAAAACTATAGCTCATTCATATGATACATGTCTTTGATTCTTTTCTTTTAATTAATCAATTTAATTAAAACTAAAAAGCAACCTTTTAATTAATCAATTTAATTAAAACTAAAAAACAACATTATGAGTAACTGTGTGTTATGTTCCTAGAAAGTTTTAGCAACATCAAATTCTTAACTAAAAAAACAACATAACTATTTAACGTTATGAGTAATTGTGTGTTATGTTCCTAGAAAGTTTAGCAACATCAAATTCTTAACCGTAAAAGTATTCATGCTAGAAAACATAATTGCTATTTCAAAAATTTTCATATATATAAATTTTCATTATTTAAACTAAATTTAATATTATCAATAAACTATAGTATAACTTTAACTTGGAATTTTCTCTCTAAGGATTTTAAACTATTTTAAAAACTACATCACTATTATTAAAAAACCATGATTGAATCAAAGTTACTTTAGATTGAATCAAAGTTACTTTAATGCATTAAAAAATAGATTTATAAAAAGGAAAATAGTCTAACTTTATTTATTCATTTTTCTTTTTCTAATTATTATTAGTTTTATACTACTAGTCTCTCTATATAAATTAAATGAGTAAATATCAATAAACATCAAAACATTTATTGCTCCTAAAAACGTCCTAGATGGAAAATATATTATAATGGACCATATTTATTATATTATATTATCTAAACATTTTGACTTATCAAATTACATAAAAATAAATAATAAAATAAAATTATATATATATATATATATATATATATATATATATATATATATTTACTATTAATCTTTCTTTTTCCCCAAATTTTCATAATTTATATTATATTTTCTTAATCTAATTCTAATTTACTCTATTTTTATACTTCTTTAACCTAATAATGTTATTTTATTTTTTAATTAAATTATCAACCCTTAATCCTTCCTCTTCCCCAATTTTTTTTAATGAATTTTATTAATTTATTTTACATTTTCTTAATCTAATTCTAATTTACTCTATTTTTATACTTCTTTAACTTAAGATCATTATTTTAATTTTGGAATTGTCTTTAGTGTGACTTTTTGGATGACTGGTTTTTTTGAGAAATTAAACTGGAAAAACCCATTGGAAAAGCTCCTGAAATCTGGCAGAAAATTTTGAGGTGAAATCTTGATTTGTGTTATTTAAATTGGCTTTTTTCGGAATTTAAACGGGAAAAGCCCACCGGAAAAGCTTCTAAAACTTTCACTAAAAACAACCCCATTAATCTAAAGTATCAACCCTTATCTCTTTAATACCAATTTGACCATTAATATATAAAACCAACCTAGATCCATCTTTAACTTCCCATCTAGGCTAGTTTTATTATTAAATATAATTATTTATTTTATTTTTAATTTTATGTAATTTGACCAAGTCAAAATGTTTTATTGATAATTATCTTTTTTTTTGACTTGATCTAAATGTTTGCCAACATTAGAACATCTCTACATATTGGGTTACAAATTACTTTTAAATTTTTATTATTTTTTAATTGAGGCCACATGGAAATGTTTACAAACATTTACACCACTATAACATACTCCATAACTTTTTGCATTTATATTTAATTTTAAAAATATTATAAATTAAAATTAAAATAAAATATTTGTTTTGAAATGAGTTATGGTTTTTGGGCAAGTGATATTGACAAGCCATGCTATTGAAACATGATATTGTAACAAAACCTATTTACAAGTTGATGATATCCATGGTAAAATGGCGGTGAATATCCATGGTTAAGAATCTTGTTATATTGTGTTTATGGTAAATATTATATTTTAATTTAAACTAGCATTTGCACCTTATGTTGCAAAGGAAACCCCGTAAGGCATAGAATGGGGAAGAATAGCATAGAGTGGGGAAGAATAGGTAATCAAATCCATCAAAATTAAGATTAAATTGATCTATTAATTTTTCATTTACATACACTGAAATTGTATGCAGCGTGGGATAAGAATCTCAAGTTAGCATTCAGATAAATTTCTATAGTCCATGCTCCATTTTAAATATTTTACTCTTTTTTCATAACTGGGAGAATCTCAAGTTATCATTGAGATAAATAAATCTCTATAGTACATACTCGTTATATATATATGAATGAAGATCTCTACTATGATTTATATTACTGTGGCAATGCCATTTTTCTCTTGCAAAGTTGCATCCATTCTTTTTTTTTTAAGACATTAAAAGAATCTAGTTGCTATGGTTTGTTATGATCGACGGGTTATCTTTCAGATTATATTCTAGATGATGTTAGATACATTAAATCATTTTGAAATAAACACGGAAAAGAACTCGAAACCTACTAAATAAATATATATGTTACATCTTTGTAGTTGCATATTTAAAATGATAAAATAAATATCTTACATCTTTGTAGCTGCATATTTGAAAGGATAAACGAGAATTTGAAAATGTCGAGGGAATTGCCCACACTTCAAAAGATAACAACAATTAAAATCGCTTCCGGAGAAAAATTTATTAACTTGTCGTATGCTTAGGGCCAATGATCTTCACATTCAATCTTGCTTAAAATGAACCAAATTTTGATATACATCATGGCCTAAAATTATGGTTTAAAACCCTATGTATAAGGAGGATACATTTACATATGAATTGAGAAATGTTGCAGATGCATAATTGGATCTTGTCACATTTTTCGTTATTATATTGGTTCCTTTTGTTACAAAAGGAAGCTTCACTGAAATATTTTGAACTTAGTATCCATATTACATTTCTAATAGGATCTCCTTCTAGAGTGAGTTAATATGTATAAAAAAGTAACATGTCTTATCCTTGCTTGGAAAAGAGATTCTTACAACGCATTACTATTATGTCAGTACAATATCATACCAGCTATAACATCAACCAAAGTGATGCCTGAAAGAAATTCTAGGTAGAAAGGAGCATGTGGAACTTCAACCCATTTCATGATATTTCTAATAGCCAAATGAAACATTTCTACCATGGTAGGTCATGGTAGGTCATAGGGAGTGGGATTATTCACATGATTAGAAGCCAATTTATTTTTGTTTGTAGTAGATATCCTTGTAGGCTAATAAGGACTGTGTAGAAATCCAATCACCAAATTAGTGCTCATCATGTGGGGTTGATTCCATCATGGTTACTCTTTGAGTGCCTCTTAAAAATATGTAGGTACTTGACTCCAATTGAGGATATGAAAGTGGGAACATGCCAAGCCATTTCGATCAATTAGATAACCTCCCTTCGTGGTAACTGAAACTCTAAAATTCGTTCTGTTGACTTGAACAAACCCAATGCTACCTCTACTTTCAAGAACAATTGCCACAGTATTTGGTTTCATTTCATCAAAAGATACCATATTAATTTAAAGTATCCATGACAATAAATGCATAACCAACAATTTTTCTACATCAATCATCAACAAATTTACTCATTTTATGATTGCATAATATCATTTCAGTAGGAAGCCCACAAACCAACATTACTGAAAATACAATAAATATTACCAATGTATACTTTAGCTTGCACAAAACTATACTAATAGAAGGATCCTTTAGGCAAAATTTGCAAGTTTTTCTCTGTTCAAGAGTGGAAAATGTGCCAATTAAGTCTACAATTGGATTCTAGAAATAAAAATAAGGTAGGGTTGGTAGGTGACAACATCATGGTAGTTTCCTTTTCACCTAAGTGAATGAGGCTAGAAGAAGCCAATGTTTACATTTATCCTTGTTGATATTTATGTTATAAAGCAAGGAATCATTGAGAAATAGCCACAAATATCAGGGAACACCGAGCTTTTGCAAAAGTACTGATATTGATATTTTCCCATCTTTGTTTGGACTAACTGAAATGAGTGATCCATGTTACATTTCCTATTTTTTTGTGATTGATTGCTTGTACTCGTTACTACTAGTGTACACTTTTTTTGGGGGATGAAACTCAATGCTCACAATGATGACTACTCTACATTTCTTGGGACTCATTTATTGCAACTATTGGGTATCATGTTCCCTAGATTTGTTAAATTTGCAAATTTGAGTAGTACACAAGTTTTATTTCTTACATTTGCAAATTTCAGTAATACACAAGTTTTATTGATTAATTTTGTTGTTGGAGGGACTAGGGGTAGATTTTTATGTGTTGGGTTGATGCCTGAGGTTAGATGCTCATGTTTTCTTGTGTGATGATGGTGGGGAATTGAGATGACATTGGATTTGGGGTTTTGTGTATTGTTTGAATGTTTAATCCTTCTTCTTCAAATATTCATACACATTTTTTGTGGAAATTCCTACCAATTTAAGGAGTGGCCTCCTTATTGCATTAAGATAAGCTAGCACACCATCCATTTAGGGTGGGTACGGGTGTGGGCGTGATGTATCAAAACACTTATTGTGCATATGTGTAAAGGTAAATTGAATATAGAGGGTGCATTTGTTGCAACACAAATCTATATAAATCTATATCTGATGCTGGTGACTACAAATGGTCAGTATATCAAATATTGGATCTCAAATTAGGCAACATGGAACTTGTCAAGCTCGAGGTGCATATCACACCTTGAGTGAGATGGGTTTGTGCTAGTAGCTAGAGATCATTGTGATCCTAAAGATGGCATCTTGGCGGCTTGAAGATCCTGCATAACCTTATTACAGTTGGGTGGTTCTATTCATTTTTCATGAATGAGAATGTTCGTTTGTAGATCTTATTATGATTTTTATTTTGTGTTGGCAAAGCTTCGAGGTCCAATTGTATCTCATTCCCACCTTAGCTTGGGAGGTCGACACCACTCACTTCAAAATTTTAATGTCGTAGTCTATCCCATTTTTTTGTGCCATTTATGTCCATGCAATTGTGGTTTTGTAGATTAATCCCATGCAACCTTCAGTTCAATTTAGCTAAGTTGAGTCATTCCAAGTTTGATCTCCTCACTATACTCTAGACACACCTCTCATAGAAGCACTATCTCACATCATTGCAAATTTATTTCTTGTAGAGACAATGACTAATTCCATTATCTCCTCACTGTACTCCCAGACACACCTCTCATATAAGCATTATCTCACATCATTGCAAATTTATCCTCTCATATAAGCATTATCTCACATCATTGCAAATGTATTCCTTGTAGAGACAATGATTGATTCCATTGACTATTGCTTGCTAGAAGAAAGCATTATATCACATCATTGCAAATTTATTCCTTTTAGAGACAATGACTGATTCCATTGACTATTGCTTGCTAGAAGAACATCTTTCTTTTGAATATTAGTCTGAGTCTAATCACACTGCAGGGTTTCCTATATGGTATGTCTTGCTAGTTTGTAATCCCTCTAGTGTCTAGATGAATGTAGTTAGCTCTTGTTCATGTCAATATGGCTCTCAGTAACTTGTACACTTTTCTTTCTATTATAAGTACTCAACTAGTTCATGAAAGGTTGTGTGGTCAACCGTGCACCATCACAAAATTTCCAAGACCTCATGAAATATTTTCCATTAGTTAAGAGATACTTGATAGACAAGTGCATCAAGTTATTCATTTGATGTAGATACATAGACATCTTGATGACTTTTCTTATAACTATTTGTAAGAAAATTATGACTTCATTTAGGTGTCATTCTAATTTGTGGTTTAATGACGGTTCCTTAGTAATAAATATATGTAAAAGTTTAATGGTAGCTTTTGTTGAATATGATGTCATTCTAATTTGTGTTTTAATGATGGTTCCTTAGTAATAGATATATGTAAAAGTTTAATGGTAGTTTTTGTTGAATATGATGTGATTTTAATAATACTAATTTTGATTTATATATTTTTAAATGTGATATTGTATATTTTTAGATGTGATATTAACATAAAATATACTAATAAATTTAACGTTTATATATTATGATATGTTCTTTTATATTCCATGAAAATAATAAAAATTATATTTTTAAAAATAAATTAATAAATTTAATGTTTATAGAATATCATATGTTTTTTTAATATTCCATAAAAATAATAAAAAATATATTTGTTAATAATTTAAAAAATTAAATATAAAATTAATGTAAAATTAAATTTTTTCCACTTGAAATAAATCTTTATACTCAAATATTCATATGATATCACATAAGGATTAAATTTTTCTAAAAGTTTGGTTTGGAGACTATTGAACACAATTATCTAAAGTTTGGTTTGGAGACTATTGAACACAATTATCTAGATCTCTCTCCTAATTGCACACATATTCCTGGATAAATGTTAACTTTGAGCTGTTACATGATTTTTCCAAATAAGGTCAAAAGTAAAGTGTACTCACCCACCGTGCTACTTAGTTTAAAGAAAATGAGAAGGTCACGATCATAAAGTCACTCCATGGAATAGTCCATGTTAATGAAAGTGAGGATTTTGTAGTCTTTTCGTATGGTTAATTACCTTGAAGATTGTCTTGACTTGTATGTGGTTGGGAAAAGATGGGGAAAATAATTAGGTACAATCAACCAACGCAATATCAGAAGGCACTCACACAAGATAAAATGCATTTCTATTTAGTGAAATGTATTTCCATGTATGCTATAGCCAGAAACGTTTTGGTTTCATATAATATACAATTGATCTCATCTAGTAAGTTCGTTCATGACTACCCAGAAGACTTAGAACAAAGCAATTGTGTTAAGAACATGTGTACACAAAAGAGGTATGGGTGCCTCTGAAGGTAACTCTGGAAGATGCATCATAGGAGAATGCATCTTCTTAAAATCATTGCATTGTATTACTCTTGTAGAGTCCTGACCGTTTAGAAAGAAGTATCAACCTCCTTCACATAGCAATTGAAAACGAAGTTGGAGGACTCCTCTTTTATGAAAACTCAATTAATACTGTGAACATGCTTAATGGAAAATCTGCTTTGTGAAGAATTCAGTCTGTTATGGATCACATTCTAGAAATGAAGACCAGATTACATTCGATCTCCTTTACTCATATTTTCCATAAGCCCAACTCCGAGGCAGATTCCTTATCCAAAGGTGGAGTGCACCTGAAGGTTGGTATGATCGAGATCTCTGAAGTCAATGACGGAGTATTAATCTAGTCTTTGTATTGTTCAAGTTCTTGTTAGTGTTCTTCTATTTTAGAAATTCTATATGGACAATAGGTGCTTCAAGGATTTAACAGCAATCTCGTTCATGACAATCGAAAATGCAGAAAAAGGATAATAACATATCGTTCAAAACAATTTACATTGCGGAAAATCTTAGCAGCACAAATATAGAAAATTAGAAAAATGATAACTTGGACTTCCAACAGCGACAATAGGAGGTCCACTGACGAGCTTAAATGGCACTTTTAACACGCCGGACAATGGGAGTTCATGATCTATATAGGTTGATTCCCTCGTTAAAAAAAAACAAGGAATCTAGAATTAAACCGTTGGATATGCCATCAACACACATGGCTGATCCACCTTATGATGGTCACTATATTTGAAATTCTGAGACATCCGGATTATCGAAAGAAAGCTAACAAAAAGAATTCATGTCAGAAGCTAACTATAAGACTAGAATCCACTTGCCAAATCCGGTCCTATAGTTTTGAGGTCATGGGAAGTCCATCAGTGACTTGCTGCATGAGCTCGGATATACAAATTCATGGTATTGACACATGATAGAGCAACAGAGCACGATCCATTCAATTTACGCTAACAAGAAACCCTATTCATTCACAAGCCCACAGGATAGAGCAGCATAGCACAATCCCTTCAATTTACGCTAACAAGGCACCCTATTCATTCACAGGCCCCTGCATTCACACGACACAGCACGAAACGTTCAACAAGAATTAATTGTTTGTTCTAAAGAATCTGCAAGAAGGGTCTGCTGGTCCACCGGCCCAACAAAATCAATAACGCCTGTTGTACCCACACAGATTCATGAAAGAAGAGGTTTGGGCATCACAAAGATTGGGGATTATAGTGTTTCAACTTTCTATTAATACAACTTCAACTATTGTTGAGTGTCATTACTATTAATACAACTTCAACTGTTGTTGAGTGCCATTCCTTACCGTTACAGCGACTGGGGAGTTAGTAACCACTAGGATTTGGCGCTTGATGGAGGCACCTGGCAGTCTTGCAGTTTTTCCGGCTGATTGAGGTACTCGACGGTTTTGCAAATTCTTTAAGAGGTATCAATCCGATGGCAGAATATATTTCTATCGTCTAACATAGAGAATGGACCGCAGACAACCTTACATGATAACTTATTTCAGTTTTGGATCAACGATCAAAATTCGTTCAATCATCTAACACCACAAATCCACAGTGAACAATAGGACACAACGGCGGCTGGGGCAATTCATTTCAAAGGGAAACGCCTTACGGCATAAAAATGTTATAAAATAAATTAAAATAAAATATTTATAAGTTTTTTTATTTGATTTTGAAATGAATTATGGATTTTGGGTATGTGGTATTAATGAGCCATAGTATTAGCCCTTGGTATTGTAAGAAAACTTATTTAGAAGTTAATAATATCCATGATAAAATGGGGTGAATATTCATAGTTAAGAATTTGTTATATTGTAAATATTAATTTTTTATGTGCTTATTAATTAAATTTAAATATGGTTACAAAATCATTATTTTAATTTATATAGTAAAATGAATGTTAATTTATAACTACTATTTATATGTTATATATTTTAATTTCAAATGTATATTATAATTTTCTTTTATTTATTTATTTTCATATTTTTATTAATAAAAACTATATATATATATATATATATATATATATATATATATATATATATATATATATATATATATATATATATATATATATATATATATATATATATATATATAAAGCCTACACATCTACCCGGTTATATAGTGCGACACAATTAACCCTTATCTCATTAATATTAATATTAGTTTGACGACAATTATTATTATTATTATTATTATTATCCCATTTTACCCGTCCCTATTGAATTATTTTAATTAATTTCAGTAAATTAATAATTATTAATAATTGTTCTAATCCTCTTCACCTTCATGATGGTCATATCCTTTCTGTATAGATTCTTGGTCTAGCACTCTTCTCAACATCAATATGAGCTTTATGTCCTTGAAGTTGGGTGAAGTCTTTGCGAAACATAGACACCTCGTCATATCCCTTCTGTATATATTCTTGGTCTAATACTCTTCTCAACATCAATATGAGCTTTATGTCCTTGAAGTTGGGTGAAGTATTCCTGTGAAACATAGACACCTCAATGAGTCTGCATAGTTCTCAATTTCATAAAAACAAAATTTAAATAAAAAAATAAAAATAAAAGTTTCTTTTCCTTGCACTTTAAGAGATTTGATCCCTCGGATCAAATATCTTTTCCTTGCACCTTAAGAGATTTGATCCCTCTCCTCTAATGGATCTTATACATCTCTCATTAATAATTTTTTAAAAAAATCATTAAAATTAAGTAACTTAATATTATTTTAAATGATATTTTTTTGTGAGTAAAAATTTCCATTATATCATGTAAATATTATGACATAATTTCCCTTTTTAAACTTCTTTTCCAGCCTCACTCCTACTGGATTCTTTGACCAAGAGAAAAACCCCTAAAATCAAGAAACAATTAATTAACATTAAGGCATTGGAGGATGATCTCAAGCTGGATTGTCCATTTCCTTACCGGGTAGCTCTAAAGACCAAAGTTCACCATGCACATGATACTCAACATGTGTAATTCTCCCTTCTAAGTGCCCCATTTGCTTTGACATTCTTCTCTGGCCTCGATGGATGTAGACCAATTAGTCCAACATGTTCCACTGATTACGTTTTAGATCATTCCTGAAGCTTATAATCTCATTGCAGTAATTACAATGGTTCTTTACCAATTTCTCCATGAGGTGAGTGATGTGTTGTATTGATTTTCTGGTGCAATTAGGGTTAGCACAATATTTATGAAATTTTTATAATTACTTTATAATCTATATATATATATATATATATATATATATATATATATATATATATATATATATATATATATATATATATATATATATATATATATCAAAAGTAATTGTATATATCATTCAACAATTATACTTCATAAATTCAACAATAAATAATAATAGAACAATAGATATCATAATGTGCAAAAGAGAGACAAGATTTCCCCTGGGAAATCCCACTACAAAAAACCAAACAACCCTTTCAATTGAAAAATTCTTTGTATTCAATAAGAGACACACTTAGACCTATGGTCAAACTTGGTCTTCTACTCCAAGTTAAGTCACCTAACTTATTTCTACACTTAATTCCGCCTTATCTAGAAATTTTGGCCTCCCAACAATTGTCCAATAACCTAGAATTTTGGTCTTGAGTAACTGCCCAATAACCTAGAAAATTTCAGCCCTTTTGCAACAATTACTCTAGAAATATGTGAACCATAGAGAGAGAGAGAGAGTAAACCACATGTGTGATATGCTAGAGAGAGAGAAGATTTCATCCTCCTTTTTTGTTCTTTTTGTCGCTTGTTGCCTTTGCCCAAAATTTGTCTTGAGTGAGAGATTCGAATTGCCCAAATGAGGAAGTTGAGCTTCCTTTATATAGTAGTTTGTCTACGATGAAAGAATAGGTCTCTTGCCTAGGACCGATTTGGATTGGAGGGAAGTTGACTCGTCACTTTTGGAGCCAAAATTTCATTTCAAAAATTCAATTTTACATCTTTTAAAAGTCGTAATGGGACTTTGACTCAAAATAAATTTTCCTTTGACTTAATCATTATAAAAATGCTTTACAATGATAAATATAATTACATCAAGTGACCAAACTTACATTATGAAGAATGACGACAGTTACAAATTTAACACTCCTTCTTAACTAGGGAGGTATTCATAATCATTGTCATAGATGTTCTCAATTTGAACAAATTTCTCTAAAGAAAAGGTTATCCATTATTACAAGCATCATCCTTTATTATGAACATTTGCTAGCGGCCATTTCTAGGGTGGTACAAAACCCATGGAAACGTCATTAACAAATCAAGACTCACTCCTCCATAGTGATTATTCCTCGAATCCCAAGGCCACCACCTAGGCCAAAATGTTGAGACCTTCAAGTAGCAAGCACTCTTTCACCCTTCTTGGTGAGAAATCTGGGCTAAGACCCCACTCAACCCCTTACTGGTTGGTGATCAGGTCTAGATGTTAAACTAGAACTCTCTCCACCCTATCACATGTGTGATTAGGGTCTAGGACCTCACTCCACCCTATCACATGTGTGATTAGGGTCTAGGACCTCACTCCACCCTTCTGGTTTGTGATCATGGTCTAGATGTTGAAGGACATCATTCCACCATTCCTAGTGTGTGAACAAGGTCTAGGACCTCACTCCATTATTTCTGATGTGTGATCAGGGTCCTCCTCCAACATACACTCACTTAACACTACCTGTTAGACCTCTCGGTCTCTTGGACCCATTCTCCCATTTGGGAGAATGTCCATCTCTGTTACAGACATATCAACACTCCCTCTCAATGAGAGGTGTGATCTTCACAAGCCCCAACTTGTCTCTAAAGCACAAAAAATTGTCCCTTGGAAATGACTTTGTCAGAACATTAGTTGTCTGATCATCGACAAAGATGTACTCGAGCCTTATTGCTCTCCTCTACACCATGTGACAGATGTAGCGGTACTTGATCTCAATATGATTTGACCTGTCATGGAACACAAGATTCTCTAAAAGCTTCACACAAATTTGATTATCAAAGTGTATCACCATTGTTTAAAATTGTTGCAAACAATTTATAGAGCCATACTACTTTGGTACAAGCCCCATTGGTTGTGATGCACCCTGCTTGAATAGTGCTAAGTGTAATTTTCCTCTGCTTCATGCTCATCCATGATATCATAACAGATCCCAAAGTGAATCGTACTCCATAGGTACTCTTATAGTCTTCATGACTTCTGTCCCAATCAATGTCCATATATCCCTAAAGCTATACATTCTTGTTTGCAAAATACCTCAAGCCATAGTTCATTGTATTACACAAATATCTTAATATGTACTTTGCTGCAATCCAATGTTTGTGTCTCAGTTCTACATAGAATCGACTCAAGATACTCACAACAACAAAAAATTTCCAGCCTAGTGTTAACCAAATACATCAACATACCAATAAGACGTCTGTACATAGATGGATCTACCAATCTGAAGTGAGAGCCTCTCAACTTCTTCAAATTAGTCACCACAGGAGTTTCCATGAATTTGCAATTCATCATACCGAATCTTTGAAGGATATTAATCACATACTTATCTTGACCGAGGAAGACTTCACCAGGTTTCTATCATACTTCTAGTCTTAAGTAATAATGCATCAACCCAAGATCCTTCATGTTGAATTCAAAAATCAACTGCTTCTTGCATTGAATGATAAGAGGCTTGGCTCCTATCAGAAAGAAGTCATCAACATATAATAATAAGGCCATAGGTGAAATTTTCACAACCTTAAAGTAAAGGTTTGGATTTGCTTTACTTTGGTAAATCCTAGTCTTGTTAGATCACTGTCAATATGAGCATGCCAAGATGTTGGAGCTTGCTTGAGTCTATACAAGGCTTTCTTCAACCCAGAAACATGAGAATCCTTTCCATATACCTCAAATCCTTGAGGTTGTTCTATGTAAACCTCTTCCTTGATTACTACATTGAGGAAAGAAGTATTTACATCCATATGGTGTAGTTATTATTCCATGGAAGTAGTAAGTGAAATGATGGATCTAATAGAGGTGTACCTGACAACTAGAGAAAAAGTATCATCGTAGTCTTCTCCCTCTTTTTGGGAGAATCCTTGAGCCATGAACCATACCTTGTATTTTTCGATACTCCCATCTACAACATGTTTATTCTTGTATATCCACTTGGAAGACCATTGAATTCCCTTCAGGACTTGGAACAATTTCCAAAACATCATTCTCCATGATTGATTGGTACTCATTCATTCCTTCCACACATGTTGACTAGTTGCTTCTTCATATGTGGAAGGTTCTTCATACTTTAGTTTTGTCATGATAACTACTTAGCTAGAGAACCACTTAGGCTTCTGCACTTCTCTATATGTGCCATTAGGAGCTCCATGTCCTTCTGCCTCTTCTCATGTGGATCTAAGCCATGCTGGTCTCTTTTTGACCTCTAGAACTATAACTACTTCCGTTGGTTCTTGAGGCCCTTTTAGACTTCTGATACATTTTATAGATCTTGAATGCTCCTCTCTTGAGGCATCCTACTTTAGTTCTCCGAAGGAATCTATGGAGACTTCCTTAGACCTCCTATATGCGACTTTTTCATTGAAGGTGACATCTCAGTTGACCTCAGTTCATTGCTGCTCTGGAATGTATATTTTGTAGGCTTTTGAAGATTCACTGTATCCAACATATATGCATTTCTTTCTTGAAGGCTCTAGCTTGTTCCTCTTACCATTAGGAACATGAATATATATAAGACAACCAAAAGTTCTCATACTCCCGGCCTTTAGCTTCCTTTTATACAAGGATTCTTTAAGAGTCATACCTTTCAGAGCTCTATGAGGACTTCAATTTTGAATGTACACAACTATCCGTGATGCTTCACCCCATAAGAACAATGGAAAGTCCAACTTATATATCATGTCCTTGACAAATTCTTCAATAGACCTATTCTTTCATTATGCTACACCATTTTTCTCTGGATTATAAGAGACAAAGCTCCATCTTAATCCTAGCCTACTCGCAGAAAGAAAAAAATCTCTTTTGAGGCGTATTCTCCTCCATTGTCACATCTTAGTATCTTGATCAATTTACCTATCAAGTTTTCAATTCAGATTTGAATTCTTGGAACTTGTTGAATACTTCATATTTTGTCTTCAAGAGATATATCTGTGTCTTGTGGGAGAAGTCATCAATGAATGTGATATAGTACAATGAATCACTAAGTGATTTAACGAGCATCAAACTACATACATCAGAATGAATAAGGTCCAAATCTTCCTTATATCTATTGACACTGTTTGGAAACCATTTTTTGATGTTCTTCCCAAGGTCACAACCTTTACAAACACCATCGTTCCTTATCTGTAGTTCAAGAACCCTTGATGCTATCTCACTTAATTAAGAAATTCTCTAAAATGAAGATTTCCATACCTTTAGTGCCATAACTCACTTGGATATTTTTCATCATGTACCAGTGCTTGATCTAGCTGACTCACAAGTCTATACAATCTTCCATCCTGAATCCCAATGAACCTAGCATCATCTATACTAGATCCCTTTGGCGAAACAAGTACTTTTTGTAGAAATTTTGAATAATATAACACTTATTCATAGATATTATCTTGATTATACACTATTGCGGAATGCATGCATAATACATAACCTCCTCTACATTGATCATCAATTTTGCAGAATTAAAAACAATGAAACATCAATTGCATTCGCACATTAACACAATATGTACTGGGGAAAGAATACAACTGAAAAGCCCCAACTATCTGTATATTATAATGATAGAGAACATGTAACAATACATAGTACAATACTCCTCACAAGTACTCAGTACTATCTCCACCTGCTACACACAAACTAGCTCAGATCTGAATCAAGTCATAGGTTCCAATCTCCTTCGCTGTCTGCCTGCCTCTACTGCGCAATCCAAAGCAAGAATAGGAATGATCCAAGCTCGAATTCACTTTTGTTGTACCACGCAATCCTCATTGGAAATCTCCATCATTGATTATGCAAATCTCATGCACAGATATAGTCACAACTGATAGTAGTCTCCACCTCTAACACCTGTCTCCATTGAACTGTCCATGCACTAAGTTAACTGATGTATTCTTTAGTTGATTTATGAGTTAATAATTAGTGAATTAATTACCAATTAATTCACATCACTCATTGCTAGTGTATTCTACAGTTAGACTAAATACAACTAGTTCAACTAAGTCAAACTGAACACAACTCCATCAACTCCTCAATCAACTCTGCCAAACTCAGTCACTTGAGTTCTAACTGAAGTCCATCATGCAATAGCTCAATTGACCCATAAGAAAAGCGTATTTCCTTCCGGCAGTTGCATGTGCCACATCTGTAGCTTGAACTAAAGTGCTCCAAGAGGATAAGATAATGTTTATAGTATAAATATTATTAAGAGCTAATAATATTCGATTGTTCTATTTTTAGCCTGGCAGTCTAAAAATAGACTGCGCCCATATGTCTAAAAATAGAAGTCCATCTATTTTTACCAACATGACCAATCATCCACAAATAGCATCCTACAACTCATAGACCATGATCCATATGTCTAAAAATAGACACAGTCTAAAAATAGACTTTGCGCCAAAAATAGCTTGCGGGCCCACTTAGTGAAGGTGACTCCTTTCCACTAAGCTCCATCATCTTGTTTCATTTTCAACACTCCCTCTCAACAAGATATGGATTATCTGCAACCCCTATCCTGTAGCTCTGGAATGTTCTGCATGCAACACAACTGCCTGGTCCACTTGCTCCAACAACACTTGGAACAAAAACACTCCCAACTGACCACTCTATTGGGCTAGGAACTTACTCTGATGCTGAAGCTCTACCTGCTGCTGACAAGTGCTCCCTCTCTGACATTTGTGCTACTGCAACATCTCCATGCATCTCACACCATTGCACACTTCTCTGTGCCACCTAGCACTATGCAAAACACTTGTGCCTCTCGCATTGCTGCAGCCTGCTAGCTATGCGCTGCAGGGAAAATTTTAAGAACCCCCCTAAATTTATAAATATAATAAATGGGCGAATCTCCATGGTATATAGGAAAAATGGAAGGTGATTTTATCAATAATATAATATGTATATATAATTTTTTGGCGAATCTCTCACCAAGCATGGCGAATATTTTACTCAATTATAAAATCTTGTAAGATCTTGGCGAGTCTTTCACTAAATAATAAAACTTTGTAAAGTCCTAGTGAATCTTAGCATAGGCTACATGCTGGTTTAATTCCCCCATTTAAATAGGCTACATTCCAGGTGAATACCATGGGTCAATACCATGTGCCATTTTGGTGAATACCATGGGTCAATACCATGTGCCATTTTTATTTTTATTAATTCTAATATTAGGGTTAATAATGGTTTTTTGCATGGTATTAATAACAATCTAGTCCATGGTATTTGTCCCATAGTATTTTGGCCATAGGTTTCACCTAAATATAAACCATTTTTTGAGTGTTCGTAAATATAAAGTGACTTATGGAGTAAATATAAAAAAATGTTTTATTTGTTTACCATACCTCTCGTTTATTTATATTGTTATTAATTTACCATACCTCTTTTACAAATATGGTATTTGGCCCATAGGATTCACTTAAATAAAAACTCTTTCTTGAGCCTTCATAAATAGAACGAGGGTTATGGACTAAATATAAAAAGAGGTTTTATTTATTTACGATACGTCTAGTTTATTTATATTTTTATTTATTTACCATACCTCTCATTTATTTATATTTTTATTAATTTACCATACCTCTTTTATAAATATGGTATTTGGCCCATAGGATTCACTTAAATAAAACCTATTCTTGAAAATGGGCGAATGGAAGGTTGTAAGTCCTAATTTCAAGGGCTAAATTTACCTTTTTTACCCTCTCCCTTAAAATAAGGTGGGCTATTTGAGGTAATTTGTAAAAATGTACTATGATACAAAATATTCGCCCACTAAAAATTTAAAACCCCTTAATTTCGCTAAAGGGCGAACATTCGCCCCTAAAATTATCCTTGATACGATGTCCTGGGATTCCATGCACTATCGCTCTCTCTACCGCTCCATCTGCATCTGTCTCTACCCAATCAGTCAGTTCCTGCTACTGCACATCGGGGCTCCCTTCGCAAGGTCTCATCTAAGAGGTTGGGTACCTCAAGGATCCTGCCCCTCCTCCTTCAGATAATCAATCCACATCACCCCACCTCCTACCTAGAGGTATGGCTGTATGTGATCCCTCAGCCCACCTGGCTCAAAGTTTCCCCCTACTGGAGGTCTCTGTATGAGTAGATGTCTCTACTCAATCTCCTCTCATCTTCCCTTGTTGTGGCTGCTCCACAACCTCCTGAAGCTACTGCACCAATCGTGGCTCCTCCACAATCGTTTGAGACTTCTTCTGGCTCTGCATGTTGAGAGGTAATATACGCTCCCTCTCAACCACCAAGTCTCCATCAGTTGCCTCACTGCTCAAGGATTTGCATGCATCTTGAACCTCAAGAGCATACAGGTTCTTGACCCGTGAACCAATCTGCTTCACCTGTCTAGTGATGATGTGTCTACGGAAAACCTTTCCCTTACTGAAGGCCACATCATAGCCTTTGTCTTCCAGCATCACGATCAACACCAAGTTTCTCTTCAGTCCTGGTACATACTTGACATCAGTCAAGGTAAGGTGAGCTCCATGCTCCCTTTGAAAAATAACCATGCCTACACCTGAGACATTATACTTCTCATCATTACCCATCGCTATGAGTATCTAGAGATCTTTCTCCTCCAAAGTACTAAACAAACTCTTGTCACTAGTCATGTGGAAAGAAGCTCCACTGTCAAGAAACCAACCACTTCCCACCATGGATGAAGCCATGCATGCGAAGAGTGTGAAATCCAACTCAAACTATGAAGCAAGTGCCTCACCTTCAGATCCGTCCCAGAATCCCTTCTTGGATTTCCTCCATGGACAATTTGCAGCATAATGGCCCACATCATGACAATGAAAGCATCGCAATTTCGATTTGTCAACCTTCTTCCCATCATTGGAAGAACTGGATTCAGAAAGAGAACCCTTCTCCTTCCCCTTCTTTGCTTTGACAGCCAAAGCACAATTTTCTTCATCAAATGCCTTTGATGAAGATCCGTCCCTGGTATTCCACCTGATCTCCTCTTGCACAAGATCCGACCAAAGTCTCTCCCATCTGGAAATTTCTCCCGACCATTAACAGAGTCCTAATAGGAATGCCAACTCTTCAGAAGACCAAGGAGAGCCAAGCTCACCAAGTCCTCATCATCTACAGTCACCCCCACACTTCCCATCTCATCCCAGCATTGGGTGAACTTCGTGAGATACTGGGGCATACTGTCTCCATTCTCACACTTAATGTTTCTGAGTTTATCCTTGAGTGCCAACTTCCTCTGGTCGCTCTTGCTTTGGAATAAATCAGTCAATGCTTTCCACATCAAGTATGGAGAAGCCTTTCCATGCAGGCTGGACACAATGTGATCCTTCACGCCCTCCAACAGAATCCTTCGACACTTTGCTGTCTTCTTTTGCCAAGCCTCAACGTGAGCAGCATCAGTACGATTTGGGACCTCAGCCTCTATGAACTCCTTCAACCCATTGTCATCTAACACTTCCTCCATCCTTTCTTTCCATGCAATATAATTTGAGTTTCCTTCAAGAGCATACTCCAATCGTAATCCGTTGAAAGACATTTCAACTTTGACACCAAGAAAACACTGCTGCAAATTTGAATTCCACCAGCTCAAAACTAAACCGCTTCTGATCTAAAATTCGTGAGAACAAAGTATTTCTTGTACATAGATTGACTGTATGGGCTTTTACTTGATATCTCACCTTCCAAAAGAAGGATGAATCTAGAGGCTACCTGGCCCGATTATAGACTCTGCCTGAAGAAATAAAATGTAATCACTTTCTGAATAATAGATCTGATGATCAACCTGGCTCTGATACCATGTAGAAATTTTGAATAATATAACACTTATTCATAGAGATTTTCCTAATTATACACTATTGCAGAATGCATGCATAATACATAACCTCCTCTACGTTGATCATCAATTTTGCGGAATTAAAAACAATGAGACATCAATCACATGCGCACATTAACACAGTATGTACTGGGGAAAGAATATAGCTGAAAACCCCCAACTATCTGTATATTATAATGATAGAGAACATGTAACAATACATAGTACAATACTCCTCACAAGTACTCAGTACAATCTCCACCTAATACACACAAACTAGTTTAGATCTGAATCAAGTCACAGGTTCAAATCTCCTCCGCTGTCTTCCTGCCTCTACTGCACAATCCAAAGCAAGAATAGGAATGATCCAAGCCCGAATTCCCTTTTGTTGTACCATGCAATCCTCATTGGCAATCTCCATCATTGATTGTGCAAATCTCATGCACAACTATAGTCACAACTGATAGTAGTCTCCACCTCTAACACCTGTCTCCACTGAATTGTCCATGCACTGAGTTAACTGATGTATTCTTTAGTTGATTTATGAGTTAATAATTAGTGAATTAATTAACAATTAATTCACATCACTCATCACTAGTGTATTCTGCAGTTAGACTAAATACAACTAGTTCAACTAAGTCAAACTGAACACAACTCCATCAACTCCTCAATCAACTCCACCAAACTCAATCACTTGAGTTCTAACTGAATTCCATCATGCAATAGCTCAATTGACCCACAAGAAAAGTGTATTTCCTTCTGGCAGTTGCATGTGCCACATCCGTAGCTTGAACTGAAGTGCTCCAAGAGGATAAGATAATGTTTATAGTCCAAATATTATTAAGAGCTAATAATATTTGACTATTCTATTTTTAGCTTGGCAGTCTAAAAATAAACTCCGCCCATATGTCTAAAAATAGAAGTCCATCTATTTTTACCAACATGGCCAATCATCCACAAATAGCATCCTGCAACTCATAGACCATGATCCATATGTCTAAAAATAGACATAGTCTAAAAATAGACTTTGCGCCAAAAATAGCCTGCGGGCCCACTTAAAAAAACGCGACTCCTTTCTACTAAGCTCCATCATCTTGTTGCATTTTCAACACTTTTCCATCCAAAAAAACAACCATATATCCTTTATCTTCTAAACAACGAATAGAGGCAAGATTATTTTTCAAACCTGGTACATAAAGGACATTGCTAATATGAATGTTGCTACCAGATTCCAGCGCTATGGATGCCTTTCCAACTCCTTTGGCTACATAGTTGTTGTTGTCTCAAAATTCAACCCTTTGAGCCAATTTATCTTTTCTCATGCTTGAAAGGTCCCTACATTCTCCAGTCATGTGCCTTGATGCTTCGTTATCTCCCAGCCACATGTCATCATCATCTGCAAAAAACCTATCAAAGGAAAATAGTAAAAGAAATATCTATCACCTTTGGTCTTCTTTGGTTTTTCATCTTCTTCAACTTCTATTTTGGAAGCATGTTTTTTCCCTTTTCTTTTCTTTTTATACATATTAGGACAATATCAATTGAGATATCCATATTATTGACAACCATAACATTGTATTTTTTATAATTCTTTCTTCTTCTTAGAGGAAGAAGATCCCTTTCCTGACTTCTTATGTTGAGATCCAAACTTCTTATTTCCCTTGTTATTGAAGTGAGTTGCAAGGGATTAAAATTAGTCATCTTGACTATATCTAGTCATCAATTTTCTTCTTCTCGAGAACATGATGTCCATAATTTCTTAAATGAAGGAGCTTCTTTTTGACTAGTTATGCCTGCTGCAAATGCATCCCATGATGTAGGGAGACCATTGAAAGCTACAGTCCCAAGTTCTTGATCGAAGATAGTTTCTCCAAAAAATGAAATTTTATCTCTAATTTGTGAAATCCTCATGAATTATGAAGCCACAGTGTCGTCATTATTCATCCTTGTATTTTGAAGCTCATTCTTCAAACTCATGGATTGACTAACATTCTTAATATTGTAGAGATTTATTAGGTCATCGTACATATTCTTGGAGGTGTCATGCTTTGTGATGTAGGATATGAGATGATCCCTAATGGAGTTTACTATTAGAATCATGGGTGTAATTTCATCCTCCTTGAACTTCTATTTTCCAGTTGCTTTAGTTGGTTCAATAGTATTCCCTGTCACAATATCCAATACTTTGTTCTTGGAAAGAATAAGATCTATTATGACTTCCCAAGATCTGCAGTTTGATGCTCCCTCTAACTTGCCTTCATATTTCATGTAGGAATCGATAGGTAACAATGTACGAGAATGATTTTAATAAAATCTCTCTCTATAGTTTCTACAAATGTGATCTCAATGTACCTTCCTTCCATCACCAAAGCTATGATAACATGTTGATTTTCTAGTGCAATTAGGGTTAACAAAATATTTTTGAAATTCTGATAATTAATTTTTA
Source organism: Pinus tabuliformis (assembly GCA_031772625.1). Classification (NCBI taxonomy): domain Eukaryota; kingdom Viridiplantae; phylum Streptophyta; class Pinopsida; order Pinales; family Pinaceae; genus Pinus; species Pinus tabuliformis. The sequence goes on along the minus strand of CM062818.1, from coordinate 1,253,237,073 downwards.
TGTAGATCTTATTTTATGTATATATATACTTAAGAAATTCAGCAATAAAGAATAATAGAGCAATAGAGATCACAATGCATAAAATATAGACAAAATTTACCCTAGGGAAACCCACTACTGGGAAAACCCCAACAACCCTTTCAATAGATAAATTATTCTTGTTCAATAGGAGACACACCTAGACCTATGGTGAAACCTAGTATTCTCTGAGTCAACTCATCCAAACTGACCCTACATTTTGTTTTACCTAATCCAAAAAATTTGGCCTCCCAATAACTGTCCAATAACCCAAAATTTTGATCCCCAGTAACCCAAAAAATTTTAGTCCTCCTACAACAAGTACACTGAAAAGATGTGAATCATAGTGAGAGAGACTAGACTACACGGGTGAGATGCTAGATAGATAGATAGATAGAGAGAGAGAGAGAGAGAGAGAGAGAGAGAGAGAGAATATTTCATCCTGCATTTTTTCCTTCTTGTCCTTTGTTGCCTTGGCCCATAAACTATTTTAAGTGAGAGATATGTGATAAGCACCAGTATTGCAACAAGAATGTTGCAACTCCTAGGGCTACGAACTTTACTTTATCAACCCAGGGTTTGTACAAACTTAGAGGTTACAGTGTTGTATACATAAGTAGATGCGATGGGTCCACTCTTTGTCACGGCTGACCTAGCGATAGACCACTATGGTTTCTCAAACTAGCCTTCTATTGATTCAGAAGGAGTTTGATTACCAATGAAGAAAAGGGAATTTTTCACTATTTGAGAGAATTGAAATATTGTCTACTGCACTAAGGAAAGACTGAAATCAATGCTTTAAACACACCATTCATTTAACTAATTACTAAGAGATATTTCTTTAGAATAATTCTAAGCTAACATGTGTGTAATCCTAACTGTCCTAGGCATGCACTCTGAAATAACCAAACATTCTACTACTATGCATATGAATGAACACAATAAATTTTTTGGTTTTGTCCTTTTTGTGAAAATGTGAATGCTAAATCTTCTTGGTGATGTGGCAGGTGGGTTAGAGATGGTGATGGAAGGTTAGATGGGTTTGGAAGAAACTAGGGGTCTTCTCCTATATTCTTGGATGTTTTTTTTCACAAACTGGCCTCAAAATAGGCCACTACAAGTCATACTACAGGATGTCCTAATGCTTCCTACACGATGTCACAATGCTCTTACAGGATCCCCTGTATTCCTACAAGATCCAACCGAGAGAAGTAGGAGTGATTTGGAAGGTGGTATAGGGCTTAGGGTAGGTAAATGATGGAAGAAATAAGGCAAGGGTGTGGCTAGAAATTCTTTAGAGCTCAAAACAACGTTTGTAGGATGGTTGGATTTGCTCAACAAACCTAGAGAGTTGTTCTTATGGAATGATGAATTGGTTGAGGGACTTGGTGGCTTTTGGTGATCATGTATGGATGAGGTTAGGCTAGGGATGCTGGCATGAGATCTTTCGGAACTATTGGAACTCCTGCAATACATACATTACTGGCATTTATCCATGAATCATATTGAACAAGGAAGATTTCTAATCAACTTAAGAAAACAAAATTACATTATTTAGTTGCCTAGTTCATGCATGGAAATAATTGTAGAATATTGTGAAACACCATGAGATCTAATACAAAGCTGAAGTTAGCAGAAATGAAAATTGAAACCTATTCTTGAAAACTGGAATGATGCTGGCCTAAGTAGCAGAAAACCCTAAATTCCATAAGAAATCAAAATTCTATTTTTTGGGGCTGAATAGGAGTTTTTCCTCAAACCATGGTCACTAAAGCAAGGAGTGAGGCCAAATCCACCTGCTATCATCCTTTTTGGTATTTCTTTACCTCTCTAAACTACTACTGAATCTATGCACAGTGGAAGCAAACTAATCAAATTTACCAATACTTGCAATGAAACAATGCTAAAATCAATTCAACGCTTAATCTATGACATAACCTAAACATACAAGTACAAGAAGAGGAGCCTTTGCTGCTAGGGTTGGGCCATAACCCAAGAGCTTCATCCCTCTAAGTCAACTTAGTGTTGGATCAAGGAAATGTTCATTTTCATTATCATATTAGAAAAATTACATAACAATCTTTTTCTAGAAAGCTTGAACTCAAAAATGCTTAGTGCTCTTACATAAAAAATCTAAATCCTAATGAGGCTCTAGGGCTCCTTATTTATAAAATTGAAGTATCCAACAACTTCCTTAAATATAAGGAGGCTTAGATCCCAAACTCAAGATGAACTGGCTCTTAACTATCACTGGCATCATCATCAAGGCATCTTACCCATAGGTATGTCATCTTACTCATGCTCTCTCGTTAGCAAGATATGATAAAAAATGTAGGATTATGTAAGAGTTGGTTTTATAAGCAAAGGTGGCCAGTTAACTTGGCCACCTTTGGCCAGTCGAAGAGGAGAAAATAGTTATACCACACATGGCAATAGTCAAATCAGGAGAAAAAGGAGATAATGGCAAAAATGGTTAAGTTATAGAGGAACGAAGTGGGAGATGATTACAAGGTGAGTGAAATGATGGAATGATAGTGGGACCAACGGTCCAAAAGGAGGTGCTCGTACTTAGACAACCATTACACCATCCCACGTGATCATCCATATAAGGAAATAAAACACTGATTTCCACACTAAAAGAGCTCCACCACCATCACTGTCTTGTTGATGCCATTGATGAATTCTTCCTTTGATAAGGGCTTCTTGTAGACCTTCTCTCTGTACCCATTGACAGGTAAAGGGATAGACTATGCATCAATGGTTATTATCTGTACTAAACCATTATCATGACATTTTTCTATGACATAAGGCCCCAACCATCTAGTCCTTATTTTTCCCATAAAATCCTTGTATCTGGAATCATACAACAAAGCCCGATCACCTTCTTGAAATTGTTTTTCCTTTATGTTCATGTCATGCCAAATATTCCTTTGAACTTGATTCACCTCTTTGTGAAGGAGAGCCTACATCCTAAATTCATCTAACCCATTCAGCTGGAGCAACCTTTCTTGTTGTGCCCTAGTGAGACCTAGATCCTGTTGTGCTGCCATTCTTAAGGTGTTGTATTCTATGGACATGAGGGACTTCTTCTCATAGATCAGCTCATAAGGAGTTAATCCAGTGGTGGTCTTCCAAGTGGTATTGTAGGCCCAAGTGGCCTCAACTAATCTATCTACCCAATCCTTTCTGTTGCTGCTAATCACTTTGGTCAGAATGCCTTCGAGCGCTCTATTGGTTACCTCCACTTGCCCATTAGTTTGTGGGTGGTAAGGAGTGGATGTTCAATGCTTGATCTTGTGCTGAGTTAAAAAAATTTCAATCATGTGATATGTAAATTGATTGCCTTGATCAGTGACCAGTTCTCTAGGGTAGCCAAACTTATAAAATACCTTTTCCCTTAAGAAATGAGCCACTTTCTCTTCTGTTGCTTCTTTGATGGCCTTGGCTTCAACCCACTTGGTTAAATAGTCAGTGCACACAATGATGTTCTGCATTTTCCTAGATAGCGGGTCAATGGGTCCAATGAAATCCATGCCCCACTCGTTAAATGGCTCGAAAGTCACTTGAGGTCGAGGCATTTCATCCATTGGGGTAGGTTTTCCCATCCTTTGGCACTGATTACACTGACTAGTATACCTCCTCACATCTTGGTGAAGAGTGGGCCAGTAATAACCATCTTGTAGAACCTTGAATGCTGTCCTTTTGGATACAAAGTGACCTCCACAAGGCCCATCATGACAGGTCATAACGATGTCAAATACTTCCTCCTCCCTGACATGTCTTCTTAGAATTTGATTTGGTCCTAGTTTGAAGAGGTTGCCCCCGATCCAAGTGAATGGGGTGCTCTTCCTCACAATCTTACTCTTTTCATTGGAGGACAAATTTCCTGGAAACTATGAAGACACGAAGTAGTTTGTATGTTAGCAAACCATGGAGAGAGAATTGAAATGGCGAATAAGTGTTCATCTGATAATTGATCATCAACCATTCCTTCCTTCCCTAAAGGCAAAGTTAATGTGGATAAAAAATCTGCAACAAAATTCTCCTTGCCAGGCTTATCAATAATAGTTAAATCAAACTATTGCAATAAAAGTAGCCATCTAAGAATTCGGGCATTTACATCAGGTTTATTCATCAAGTATTTAATTGCAACATGGTTAGTATGTACACATGTTTGGTAACTTGTAATGTAATGCCTAAATTTTTTCAATGAACTGACAACAATTAGGAGCTCCTTTTTAGTCACTACATAGTTCAATTTAGCTTTTGATAGATTCTTATTGATGAAGTAAATGACATAAGGTAGCTTGTCATCTATTTGGCCTAGAGCTGCTCCTATGAATTTGTGAGAGGCATCAACATGTATGTGGAAAGGAAGAGCCCAATTTGCACCTCAGAGAATAGGTGTGGTAGTAAACTTGTCCTTTAGGATGTCCAAGGCCTCTTTTATGGGATAACCCTACCCCCTCCAATGAACCTGCAGTACGAGCTGAGGTTTGGTTGTGGACTAGGATCTCTGAGATCTAGGACTTCCTTATTTGTTTCTTACTGAGTGATACCTTCTTGGTCCATTTTCTGAATTTCTTGTAGGCTTAACAGAGTTTCTTATAGGATGGCCTTTGCCTCTTGTAGGTTTGTCTATCTCCTATAGGAGAGCTTTTCCCTTTGATGAGGAAGACCTTGTGATAGACCTCCTAACATATGTGATGGGATATTTGGGAGAGGCTTGTCCTGATGATCCTTCTCCTTGATTTTTCTCAGGAGGAGCTATCTTTTCTTGCTACCTTGGTGATAACAATAGGTGTTTTGGTGGGTGTTTGAAGTCTTCCTTTCCTAACCCTTGTGCTCTTTATTTTCCTAAATTATAATGGGGTTTGTCTTTGTCTTTTTCCTTTTGACTTGATAAGTGTACTTAGGGCAGTAAGAGAAGCTGCTGCCTCCTTCTCTATGGGTTTTGGAGATACCCTTGGTGATACTTCCCCTTCTTTTCCTTGAACTATAGACCTCTGTTCTTGCTTTTATTCTGTCTCCTCTTTTCCATTCTCCTCCTCATCCTTATCTTTCTCTTTCTCTTCTTCCTCCAGTTCCTCACTCTACTCATTTGTCTCTTCTTTTGTTTCTTCTTCTGTCTCTTCTTCATTTTCCTCTTCATTTTATTCATCTTTTTCCTCCTATGTTTCCTCTTCATTTTATCCTTCTTTTTCTTCATCCCTCTCACTAGCAGTGGTGCTTTTATCATATTCAAGAGCTTGAATTTAACCCTCTACCTACATGTCTTTGAAAGTGTTCTATGTAATAGGGAGTCTTAGGTTCGTAGAGCATCTTCTAGGATAATTTTGATCAACCCATGATGGGATAGTTGCTGATGTTTTCCCTCCTGCACTTTGATGCTCATATCGATCAGTGATTGAAGAAGAAAGTAGGGTATACTTAACCTGTTTTGAGGAGGTGTGTCTGCTCCAAATCTCAGTTCTTGGAGGAGTCTGAAATGGTATCCATACACCACACTGTATCTCCCTTCACATGATATATATTTAATGAGGTGGTAACTAACTTCATTCCAAGGGTATGGAAGGCTTTCTCTTCTGACCCCATTTTTGTCCTCCATTGCCTCCTCCCCTTCCAAAAATAATTTCTTCTTTGCAAGGGTGTTGTTACCCTTATCTTCTTTTCTCCAAGGTAACCCTAAAGGGAGTGTGGTGATTCTGCTTATAACTTCAGGGGTGATTTCTACTGATAGGCCTTTCACCACAGTAGTGGCATGGGTCCTAGTGAGGGGTATGAGTGAGAGAAAAATGCTGGTTTTAACCCCGTACCGAAATTACCTGCATATGAATTCTAAAACACAGAAAATAAACAATAGTGAGAGCATAACACATAAAACAAATATACACAAAGATTTTCCCCTATATCCCAAAACTAGGACTACCAGATTGATTTTTAATTATATCTGTTTCAATGTTACAATACATATATATACATTCCAAGGCATCCAATAAACACATATTTCATTAAATTTGGAAGTTTTTTATTACAAGGCCTTCAACAACATTCATTCTTTTGTAAATTGCCATATTAACTTGATTCAACATTAAAATAATTTTAGTAATCTCCAACCAATTAGAAATCGTGAATGGGTCGAACATGGGGTTGTTATGTGCAAAAGTATCAATACACAATAGGAGTGTGAAATCAAAAATAAATTACATTTATAAACTTATATGAATACAAATAACTAAATGAAATTCAATAAATAACTTCCCATTCATGTCCAGTATCAGTAGTGATTTTGTCTTCAAGTCATATTGGATTCTAATAATGAAATTATTTAAACCACAAATAAACTATTTAAGAATTGAAAATGACAAAACACTAATATGGATTGGAAAATCAATGTCATATGTTGCAAAAAGTTTAAATACAACCATTTTTTACCCGTCTCTTTAATGAGTCTAGATGGTCCACTTAACACATAATTTGTTAATTAATTATTCCATGTTTTATTAAGAAGAGAATTTTGTTTTGCATAGAGTTTTGTTTCAAAACAATACAATATGAGATTAATACAGTCTTAATAAATTACGTGATAGACAAATAAAAGTCAATAAATGGATTCCTTATTAAATTAAATGAGATGAGATGATTGCATATACAAATAGTTGATTTAAGAATATATGAAAAAAAAATTATGCGTTAAAAATTGAATACCCTACAACTTAACGAGTAGTATTCACTTATGAGCCATCACCCATTAGCCTAAATAGTCAACTTAATACTTATTATCAAGAAATTAAAAGACTTATTTTTTGAAAAAAATGCATCATAATATATGGATATTATAAATCACATTTATATACTCATATTAATGGACATAACTAAGTACAAGTCAATAATATAATTGTAGCTCAAGTGATGATTTCAATTTATTTAAAATACGAATTTACAAAAAAATGACTTTAAATAATGAAATTAGATGCCTTACAATTCAAAAATTTCAATGACATAATTCATCCATGATTGTGTCTAATCAAACCTTGATAATCCACTTATCAATTATTATCATCATATATATGTTTTTTTAAGAAATGCAAAATTATTTAGAATACATTTTTATCTCAAAAATTACATATCACATTTATGCACTCATATCAGTGCATTTTATATGTAAACAATGAATAACTCACTTTGTACATTGTTGATTTTCAATATGATATGATTGCAGTTACAACCATTAATTGATTCAAGCATATAAATTTATGAAAACTATCGATTGAGAAATCACATATCGTATGCTTCAAAAATATCAAATCATTTACCTATGACACATTTCTCATTAGCCTTACTAGTGAATTATGCATTGTGAATAGTGAATATTGCACATAACATTTATCAAGTAAATTATTATAATTTCTTTAGTAAGAATTGCACCTTTGTTTGCAAGTATTTTATTACAAGGCCTTCAACAACATTCATTCTTTTGTAAATCATCATATTAACTTGATTCAATATTAAAATAATTTTAGTAATTTCAAACCAATTAGAGATCATGAATAGGTCAAACATGTGGTTTTTATGTACAATAGTATCAATACACAAAAGGAGTGTGAAATCAAATTGTTAGAAGAAATTGATTTAAGCTAGATCATATTAATATGGCAACTCTAACCCCCTTTCCCCCAACCTACAGGGGATTTGTTGATTGAATGATGGTGATGTGAAGATCTTATTATAAATGACAATGATAAGTGTCCCTTGCATTTCTTTGAACCTAGTCTACTAAAACCTTAGTAAAATGTTCTTGTGCTCAATTTCCTACGGTCCCTATGTGCCTTTATGAACCACTAATGAGGGGGCCATCATTCATCTTCATAGCATGCAGGCATCCACTATAAAAGTTATACATTGTTGATCTAGGTATTTCAAGAAAGTTAGGCACCATTGATCTATCTCCACTCAAATCCAAGTACATCAAATGAGAGTTCTTAAATGGGTATTCAAGTCATTCCATTATGATGGACAATTTCACAAATTGAAGTAAACAAGGAACTTTAGTGGTGACTTCTTGTAAGTAGTGGAGGCAAGGGTTTTCAAATATTAGCACTGTTGATGGCAGTGTGGATATTGATCTCTCCTTGTCAACAATGTCAAAACCAGTAATAGTCTCAATGTAATTTTAGTGTCAACCAATTGTATGGAAAGCCATGATTGATCATTACTTTCACTAAGAAGAGAAAATGATAAGCATTTTTAATGGGGAAGAAATAAGTGTGAAACATAACTCATGTATTTTAGTTGAAATTTATATAAGTCCCCGTGTTCTTTAATTATTAAATACGTAATGTAAATACAAATAAATTATCATTAAGATATTGATTTTGAATATTAAATATGTATTAAAAGGCATTCATCTATGACACTTGATTTTTCATGTAGTCTGAATAAACCACTTAAAGTTTATTATCAATTAATTCTAATTAGTTTTGTATAAGATATATCTTTACTTACATTAATAGCTTTATTTCAAGAAATAAATTACAATTATAAACTTATATGAATACATATAACTAAATTAAATTCAATAAATAACTTTTGAGTCTTGTTGGATTCTATGAGACTATTTTAAGTACAAATAGTTTATTTAAGAATTGAAATCTACAAAATGTTAATATTGATGGGAAAAGCATGTCATATGGTGAAAAAAGTTTAAAGGCATCCATTTATGGCCTATCTCTTGAATGAGCTTAAATAGTCTACTTAATGCTCATGGTGAAGTCATTAATCCATGTTTTATTAGAAAATTCATTTTCTTTATGTGGTTTTTTTATTCTAGAAATAGCAATTTCACATTTATACATTCATATTAAACCACATGATAGTTAAATAAAAATCAATTAATGGTTTCTTGACTTATTGACTTATATGACATGATTGCATATAGGAATAATTGATTTAATAATGCATAGTTAGAAAAAATTGTCAATTCAAAATAGAATAAACCAGTTAGAATTCATAAATAATTGATTTTAAATTATTAATTTTCTAAAAATATATATTTTTACTTACATTGAGATCTTTATTTCAAAAATAAATTTCATTTACACATACATACATACTAAATATAATTTAATACATACTCATCTTGTTGGTTTCTATGAGATTATTTCAATTACAAATAATTTATTTAAGAATTGAAATTTACGAAATGTTAATAAAGGTGGGAAAATCAAATACCATATGCTGCATAAAATTTAAATACATTTATTTATGACTTGTGCCTTTAAATAACTTTAACAATCTACTTAACATTCATTACCAATTAATTATTCCATGTGTTGTTGGGAAAAACATTTCATATTATATGGAATTTTATTTTTTTTAAAAGTGTGACATTTACATACTTAGACCACTTAAAACTCATTATCAATTAATTATAATTTGTTTTGTAATATATATATATATATATTTACTTACATTAAGAGTTACATTTAGAAAATGCATCACATTTATGAACTTCTATCAATGCATATAGCCAAATAGAATTCTTCAACTCATATTGGATTCTATGAAATTATTTAAACCACAAATAAAATATTTAAGAAATGAAAATGAAAAAATGCTAATATGGATTAGAAAATCAATGTCTTATGGTGCAAAAAAGTTTAAATACAACCATATTTTACCCATCTCTTTAATGGGTCTAGATGGTCCACTTAACACATTCTTAATTAATTATTCCATGTTTTATTAAAAAGAGAATTTTGTTTTTCATGGAGTTTTGTTTCAAAACAATATAATATGAGATTAATACAATCTTAATAAATTCCATGATAGACAAATAAAAGTCAATATATGGATTCCTTATTAAATTAAATGAGATGGCATGATTGCATATACAAATAGGTGATTTAAGAATATATGAAAAAAATATATGGGTTAAAAATTGAATGCCCTACAATTTAACGAGTAGTATTCACTTATGAACCATCACCAATTAAGCCTAAATAGTCCACTTAATACTTATTATCAAGAAATTAAAAGACGTATTTTTCGAAAAATTGCATCATAGTATACTCATATTGATGGACATAACTAAGTACAAGTCAATAATATAATTCTAACTCAAGTGATATGATTTCAATTTATTTAAAATACTAATTTACAAAAAAATGACTTTAAATAATGAAATTAGATGCCTTACAATTCAAAAAGTTCAATGACATAATTCATCTGTGATAGTGTCTAATCAAACCTTGATAATCCACTTATCAATCATTATCATCATGTATATGTTTTTTTAAGAAATGCAAAATTATTTAAAATATATTTTTTATCTCAAAAATTACATGTTACATTTATGCACTTATATTAGTGCATTTTATATGTAAACAATGAATAACTGACTTTGTGCCTAGTTGATTTTCAATATGATATGATTTTAGTTACAACCATTAGTTGATTTAAGCATATACATTTATGAAAACTATCGATTGAGAAATCACATATCTTATGCTTCAAAAAGATCAAATCATTTACCTATGACACATTTATCATTAGCCTTAATAGTGAATAATGCATTGTGAATAGTGAATAATGCACATAACATTTATCAAGTAAATTATTATAATTTCTTTAGTAAGAATAACACCTTTGTTTGCAAGGAGTTCTATTTCAAAACTTATATTTCACATTTATATATGATTATTGATACATATAAGTAAACATAAGTCATTAACAATAACATGCCTTGATGGTTCATGTAAGATAATTTGAATGGCAAACAATTCATTTAAGAACACATGCACGCGTGCACACACATCTTAGAAAAAAATCGATACAACAAAGTCATTGCAAAAACAATTATAAATAATAAGAAATATACATATTAATATAATTGGCATCCCATATATTTCAAAAAATATAAAATCATACAAATTGATTCAACAAAAACTATGTCCAAAATGTATTGAAAAATTGGAATGTACTTTTCAACAAATTTATAATGGAAATTATCTCCATCAACTACAATGAAGTACATGTTCTATTGAACATTCGAATGTACTCATGTTTTTGTTTGATACAATGAAGTGTCTTAAGAAAGGGGAATAAAACTTGCAGAAGCCACATATCATGCTCTTTTCCTGTGTATGATTTTATCAAGATGTGGTTTGATCGATATCCAATGAAGTGAGAAGTATGCTTTTTTGTATCTATTAGCAATACATTTGATTCTTCATAACTATCTCCATATTGGGACCACACATCAATCAACTTTTTCTCATAAAATTGTCTTGTTCTCCCTGCGTCCAATTTTGTTTGCAAATGACAATGAGACCTGTCCCATGCAAATTTAAATTCCTCTATATCAATATTTGATTTTTCAAGTACTTTTCGGATGTACTTGTCAGTGACATTTAATGTCCATATTGCGACATCATAATTTCTTAAGCAATATTTTAATACTTCTGACTGAAAAGGCCTTAAAAAAAAGGACCTATCACCAAACTGCCAATCTGGTTCTCTTTGGATATGAAAATTTTGTTCATCTTTGGTGTATAAGGAAGAATACTCCTTCCATTTCCAATATCAACAACATCTTCTGACTTGTAGTAATGCTCATCTGCATCTGCATTGTAACCACATGTATGATATTAACATATCTTCACTTCAACACTTCATTGCTTAAGGACATAAAAACCTATCATTTTAAAAATGATGTTAATATTTATTATGAATTATTTCCATTTGTATGCTAAGGTAATTTTACAATGAGTTCATAGTATCACAAAATACAAAAACAATTGCCCCATTAAAATGAACAAACAAATAATATGTTTACTTTATACATACAACCTAATACCTTTATTTAATTTGTATGGAATAAAAGTCTTATAAGAATGCATTGAACCACCATTTAAATCAATGATTTTAAGACTTATAATGATTTATTTAATTGCAATTGAAAAATATAATTAAAATGGTCTAGTGCAAGTAAACAAACTAATTATATATTATTTTTCACATACAATATAATACAATTTTTAAATTTCAAACCTAATTATTATATGTTAATTTATAGAGTTTCTACCTTAGTTTCTTTTGGTGCTTCTTTTAGTACAAATTGTATGTTTATTGTTGGTGCTACATACAACTTTATATAGTTTTTCAACTTATATGGAATAAAAAAGGTTATAAGAATGCAATGGGTCATCCTTCACATTACTAATTTATAAGAGGTATAACAATAACTTAAACCATATTTATAGCAAATAATTGTAATGATCTAATTAAAACAAATAGGCCAGTGATCTATTAATTTTACATACAACGTAATCCTTTGTAAAAAAAAAAATATAGCATGGGAAATTTTGATATGAAAACATTAAATGACCATTCATCTCACCAAAAATAAAGAAAATAAAAATATTTTATTTTCGGTAATGATAAACCAAATCAACAATTCTTTTATTAGTGTTGTGAAATAAAAATAATAATTCATTATGTCATACATATAATAGCATGAAATAGACATCAATAATCTTAAGGTACTTCTTAATGTAATTGAACATCCTTCAAAATAGCTCGCACATACGTAGCCTTGTTGAGTTTATTCAATATTCTCCATAGCCCATTGATCAACCAATTATCCCCTTGATTTGCTCCAATGAATGGAGGGGCAAGAATCACATTTTCTTTTGGATTCTCTTTCACTCTCTCAATTAAACAATCAACTATAATAGTATTGGTTGTGTCATATTGGGTATGCATTTCCCACACTTTTTTCAATGATTTAGTGTGTATAACTTTCGTTGGATTGTCAATGACCTTATGTCCCTTTTGTGGTTTACAATCTGAAGTAGTCCACTTAAACAAAAATTTATCTTGTAATGTTTCTGAAACCAACTTTTTTAGAAATCTTGTTGTGCTTTGTTTCAAAGCTGTCGTCCAAATTGCAATTTCAAGAGATTCATTTTTGAAACACATTTCAAAAAATGATTTTGCATGTGGATGAATCCAAAATGATTTTTTCTCTATTGTGTAATCAGCATCAGCTCCCATTTTCTCAATATGCCCTTTGTTTGTTGCTTCATCATCGATGCTATGATAAAAAATGTCCTTTAGTTCAAAAATAACTAGTTTCTTTTCAGTTATTTTGGCTGCAACATAATGGAAAATAATCTAGTCAAACCATTTTATTCAAGTTATAAAAATTACTAAAAAAATTGTTGAAATGATACACTTACCTTGAGAGGTTTTTGCGCTTTTTATAGATGAAACAACAATTTCTTTTATCATCTTGATAGAACCTGGAGTAAACATATTAAACCTTCAATCAAATACCAATTGTAATTCCTATTAAACCTTCAATCAAATACCAATACCAAGAAAAACATTAGTAATGCAACCTTTAAAAAGAAAAACACACACACACACCTTTAACATTATTTTGATTATTAATTTTATCTTTTTTATTTGTTCCTATAATAATAATATACAATGTTATGGTAGTTACAAGAATTAGAGTTTGCAGAATAATAAGATAAACAATAAGACAAGTTATAAGTATCTGATATGACATTATCTTCATATTTGTAACATTGCACGTCATCATCATCTTTGTTACCTTTAGCTGTCTCCAAATTAAACATATAAAATATTTTGAATTGTGAAAATGAATAGAATCATTAAATAATAAGGAAAACAAGTGGACAAATTATAAGTACCTGATGTTATATTTTGTTCTTGATTAAAGTTTTGTTTAACTTTCATTTGATCAATGTCTTGGTTCTCCTTGCTTGTCGCTATAATAAACATAAAAAATGTTATAAATTGTGACGATGAACAAAATTCATTAAACAACTATACAAAAAAGGAATCATCTATAATAGTCCATAATAATATATTGGTCTTGATTGTAGCTTTGTGGGACAGTCCCCTGGTCATTATATTCATTCTCTTTATTTCCAACTACAATCAACATATGAAATGATATGAATCACCATAATAAAAATAATAATTTAGCATAATAATAAAATAAATAAAAATGATAGAGTTATGTTGATTAATACCCATTTCTATCTCCATTGTTCCATGGTCATTGTCTTGATTAATTCCATTCATCTCATAATGCCTTGTAATAGTCATCCAAAAATGTTATGAATAAGGAAATTAAATAAATTGAAAAATTATCAAGAGCAAAAAGCAAAAAAATTATGTACCTGGTATGATAACTTCTTCCTCTCCTCCTCCTATTTCCATCTCTATACTTTTTTCAACATCATGAGCACTATGTTGACTATTTTTTTGCTTTCCACTTTCATCATTTTCTGTTTCTGAATCTCAATCATTAATTATTTTAGTAAACACTTTGGATGTACGAATCAAACCATTTTATTCTTGTTACAAAAATTACTAAAAAATTGTTGAAACGATACACTTACCTTGAGAGGTTTTCGCGCTATTTATAGATGAAACAATAATTTCTTTTATCATCTTGATAGAACCTAGAGTAAACATATTAAACCTTCAATCAAATACCAATTGTACTTCCTATTAAACCTTCAATCAAATACCAATACCAAGAAAAAAATTAGTAATGCAACCTTTAAAAAGAAAAACACACACACACACACACCTTTAACATTATTTTGATTGTTAATTATATATTTTTTATTTGTTCCTATAATAAAAATATACAACGTTAAGGTAGTTACAAGAATTAGAGTTTGAAGAATAATAAGATAAACAATAAGACAAGTTATAAGTATCTGATATGACATTATCTTCATATTTGTAACATTGCACGTCATCATCATCTTTGTTACCTTTAGCTGTCTCCAAATTAAACATATAAAATATTTTGAATTGTGAAAATGAATAGAATCATTAAATAATAAGGAAAACAAGTGGACAAATTATAAGTACCTGATATTATATTTTGCTCTTGATTAAAGTTTTGTTTAACTTTCATTTGATCAATGTCTTGGTTCTCCTTGCTTGTCGCTATAATAAACATAAAAAATGTTATAAATTGTGGCGATGAACAAAATTCATTAAACAACTATACAAAAAAAGAATCATCTATAATCATCCATAATAATATTTTGGTCTTGATTGTAGTTTTGTGGGACAGTCCCTGGTCATTATATTCATTCTCTTTATTTCCAACTACAATCAACATATGAGATGATATGAAACACCGTAATAAAAATAATAATTTAGCATAATAATAAAATAAATAAAAATGATAGAGTTATGTTGATTAATACCCATTTCTATCTCCATCGTGCCATGGTCATTGTCTTGATTAATTTCATTCATCTCATAATTCCCTGTAATAGTCATCCAAAAATGTTATGAATAAGGAAATTAAATAAATTGAAAAATTATCAAGAGAAAAATCCAATAAAATTATGTACCTGATATGATAACTTCTTCCTCTCCTCCTCCTCCTATTTCCATCTCTATACTTTTTTCAACATCATGAGCACTATGTTGATTATATTTTTGCTTCCCACTTTCATCATTCTCTGTTTTAGAATCTCCATCATTAATCATTTTAGTAAACACTTTGACAATTAAGAAATATGAACAAAATATTATCCAAAGTATTATAAGAAAAAAGAATGAATTGTAGTACCTGAATTTTCAAAGAAGTTAATGGATCCTGGATTTGATAGTTGAAAAGATTTGTAAGTATTGAACATGATTGTCCTTTGTGTCTCTGTTTGCACAACACATGAAATTCTTCTTCCATATGTACAACAGGCCTTGATTAAATTTGTCCCCGCATAAAGAGAAATGACCACTTTTGCATCACTACATTGTTGGTGTTTTTCCAATAAATCCATCCAGAAATCATAATCTCTCTCATTTTCATCGAATGTGTCTTCAAATGTGTGAGATTATTTGATATCCTCCAAAATTTTTAATTCTGAAGTATAGAAATGTATAGTAAGAACTATATCATAACTATAATTGTTTTGGGACTTATATTCATAAATGCCACTAGTCATTTTATAGTTGAACTTGGAGTTCTTTATGGAAATATCCAAAGACTAGCGTACATCATTACAAAACCAAATTTCTACTAAGAGAACTGTAGTAAAGTCATTCAACTCATTTTTTTCGATAAGAAATCGAAAAAATTCAATATAATATCCCTTGTGGAATTGTTCTTTTTTCAAAGCTAGTGTATCCAAAACAACAAGGTCAGTATGTAAAACTGGTTGCAACTGACATGGAAAAGAGTGCAAAAGTGTTGACAAAAGATCAGGGCCCCCAAAATGACAACCAAATTCAAAATTGTTGTCAACCTGTTGAACACTTGTCGATCCATTTATTATTCTGTCAAGGACTCCACATGCTTGCTGAGAAAGAGACTCTATCTTTGTATTACGTGTTCCTTTGACATAAGTAGACCCCTCCACCGTGTTGCAAAAATTGGTAAATATGATATCATTAATTTCATAATGCTCAAGAATGTTGAAAGTGGTAAGAGTCATCTCATTCGAGTTCTGATCATGACTTTGACAATATGTAACCATTGCATCCAATATTGTTCTGTTGGTTTTCAATTTAGAACAACAATCTTTTAATTTTGTGGCATTTGATGGATGATTATGTGGAATAGAAAACCAAATGGTTCCATCCAATAGCTTATCTGCTACTGAAGCAATTTCTTCCATGGTTAATCCCTGAAGGGGCCGAAGAGTAGCTGCTGTCAAACTGTGTAGACTATTTCTCTTATAGTTCTCAAAATCGGGTTGGCTTGCAGAACACTTTAATGTGCCTAGTTGGTAATAGTTAAAAACAGTGTCCCATTTATCCCAAATAGGTTCCTCAAGATATAAGAGAATTTTTTTATCAGAAAAATTTGTAATTGGACAGTCGAAGAATGAGCACAACATTTCATCATCAACCTGAAAAAATAAGAAATATAAACTAATAAGAATTCAATGTAAAAATGAAACTAAATAAGGTGTTAATAACTAATGAGAATTCATTATAAATATGAAAAAAATGACTTATATTATCAACTTTAGTCATTTATCTACAATAAAAATAGATACAATAATAAAATGTTAAATGTAAAAATAATTAAAATTACATACCTTCTCTTCAGCCGTCTTAGAACATCCAATCCTTCTTTTCTTTAATTTGTCATTGGCAATTAAGAAATGCCTTGCTGAGCGCACACAATCAATAAATGGAGTTTTGAAGAACACCTTATTTGCAGAATTTAATTGACAACAAATGCGGATCACCTCAGTGGGTTCAACTGATGGATGCAAAAATCGAGCATTACGTTTTTTATATTTTTTTTTTTCGCTTCTGTAGATACATTATATTTAGGATTTGTTAAAATTTCTTTTGCTGCTTGAATGGTGTGTTGACCATCAACTATCCAAAAATTGATATTCTTGGAATTTAGATCTGTCTCATTTATAATTTTGATAGAGTTTACCAATGGATCAGACTCATTGATGTCAAATGGAATCAGAAGAGCATCAGGTAATGAGGTTTGAAATTTTTCTAGGAATGATTTCACTAATACTTGAACATTTAAATCATCTCGTGATCTTAATTTGAACACCTTAGGAGCTTCTATGCATCTTTCAATAGCCACTTTTCTACTAAAGGAGTTTGAAAACAGATAGCAATGCTTGAAGGCTTCATGAATCTCATCACATTGATTTGCAAGGTTTGTTGTCTCATATTCAACTTTCCTAGTTTTTTGAAATTCTGTAGTAGGCTTGAAATCACTTTCTGTTATGTTCTCCTCCAAATCAGATAAATATACTCTTCTCAAAGCAAGTAATTGAGAATCAAGTTTATCATCTGGTATTTTATCAAGAAATTTACCTTTTTGTTGTAAATGAAGAAGTACAGATGATGTTTTTTTACTTCTTACATAGCGATATCTCAGAACGGTGGCAATGCGTTTTAAAAGATCTGCGCAACTATTTAGTCCAGATTTAGATAAGCTCTCATAGTTATCCAACTTGAACATTGAATTTTTTATCGTATTTGTTGAATCAGTACTTGAAGCTTCAATCAAATCTGGTCTAAAATTTGTATACTCCACTTGACATGAAATTAATTTTACCTCATTTTCTTTAATCATTTCCACTTGAAAGTCAATGTCATTTTCATTGCAAGCATAGCAATTAATTATTATTCCTAATATCTCAGGTTCTTTTCCATCTATTGATCCAAATAGATACATATCAGGAAACATATTCAGGGGAGCTTCTATTTGGATGTACCAGTCTTGCACAAACTCATATTTATTAGTTGTATTGTATTTTTTAATCATTTCAAAAGTAGAAGTAGAAGGTGTTATTGATACTGCCATTTGAGTTGAATAACTTTTCTTTTTCTTAAGTGATAGTTGTAACATTTCATTTGATTTAGGGCCGACCAATTCTGCAAATAACAACAAAAAAAATATTTGCATGAATCAAAATGAAAATATAATTTCAAATATTGTCACATAATGTTCTTTTAAATATTGAAAAATCACATAATCTAACCATTTCTAAGAGGGTGTACATAAGATATAAAACCACATACCAGTTGAAGGAGGCATCGTTTGTATATCACTTATTTTTTGTTTCTTCTTCACTACTTTACTTCGAATTTCAGGCACACCAGATTCCACAGTTTCTAAAAAATAAATAAATTATGGAATACATAAAATACCAAATATTATTAAACAACCTTATAATACACGATTTCCATTTACATGCACAATAATAAATGAGTACATATTTTAATGCAAGTTTACTATATGACACCAAAAGTTATCACCTGGGTAAAATTGTTAGGAAAAGAAACCACCTAATCCAACCATTTCTAAAAAAGTACAAAAAATATAAAACCACCATACCAGTTGAAGGAGGCATCGTTTGTCTATCACTTGTTTTTCTTTTTCTCTTCACCACTTTACTTCGAATTTCACGCACACCAGTTTCCACAGTTTCTAGAAAAAAAAAAGAATATGGAAGACATGAAATACCAAATATTATTAAACAACCTTATAATACACGATTTCCATTTACATGCACAATAATAAATAAGTACATATGTTATGCAAGTTTACTATATGATGCCAATAGTTATCACCAAGCTAAAATTGCTCGGGAAAAAAAAATTACCCATGTTGGTATGGGTTGTCCTCATTAAAAAACCACTCCTAAGGCTATTTCCATGGTTTTTATTAATCAACAACCACTTATTAACATAATGTCTAACAATTGTAACAAAGTATAAACTAATTTAAAATTTTCATACCATTTAAAGAATTTGGTGTTGTGTTTCTTGAACTTCCTTTTTCCTTGGATGCTTCCTTTGAATTCTCACTAGCTTCATAGTCCATGGTTTCTGAAAATAAAGTAAAATATTATTATCACATTCTTGATTTATTGAAGAAAATACGAATTTATAAATACTATAACTACTCACATCATTATATGTGTAACAAAATGAACAAGAACAATAACAAGTGTAGAACTCACAATAATAGCTATTCTAATGTAGAACATGTGTTAGATTTCCTCTTAGTGCAAACTCAAGCTCCTAGAAACATTGTAGAATGAGAAATCTAGCAAGTGCTAGATTTATGTCTACCATAAATACAAGTATGTTTCTAACAACAACATTGTAGAGTATAAGAATTCTAGATTGTGTTAAATTTTCTTCCAACACAAACACAAGCACATTTTAATTTCAAAGAAATCTAACACATGTTATATTTCCTTCAAGCATGAACACAAGAACATAACAACATTGTAGGACTAAATAAGTCTAATGTGTGATAGATTAACAACATTGCAATGTAAAATAAAATGTAACATGTGTTAGATTTCCTTTTAGCGCAAACTCAAGCACATAGAAACATTGTAGAGTGAGAAATCTAGTAAGTAATAGATTTATGTCTACCACAAATACAAGTACATTGCCAACAACAACATTGTAGAGTATAACAAATCTAGCTTGTGTTAAATTTTCTTCCAAGACAAACACAAGCACATTTAAATTTGAAAAAAATCTAACACATGTTATATTTCCTTCTAGCACAAACACAAGAACTTAACAACATTGTAGGACTAAATAAGTCTAATGTGTGCTAGATTAACAACATTGCAATGTAAAAAGAAAATCTAACATGTGTTAGATTTCCTTTTAGCACAAAATCAATCACATAGAAACATTGTAGAGTGAGAAATCTATCAAGTGCTGGATTTATGTCTACCACAGATATAACCACATTGCCAACAACAACATTGTAGAGTATAAGAATTCTAAGTTGTGTTAAATTCTCTTCCAACACAAAGACAAGCAGATTTGAATTTGAAAGAAATCTAGCACATGTTATATTTCCTTCGAGCACAAACACAAGAACATAACAACATTGTAGGACTAAATAAGTCTAATGTGTGCTAGATTAACAACATTGCAATGTAAAATAAAATCTAACATGTGTTAGATTTCCTTTTAGCGCAAACATGAGCACATAGAAACATTGAAGACTGAGAAATCTAGCAAGTGAGAGATTTATGTCTACCACAAATACAAGCATGTTGCCAACAATAACACTGTAGAGTATAAGAAATATAGCTTGTGTTAAATTTTTTTCCAACACAAACACACATTTAAATTTGAAAGAAATCTAACACATGTTATATTTCCTTCTAGCACAAACACAAGAACATAACAACATTTTAGGACTAAATAAGTCTAATGTGTGCTAGATTAACAACATTGCAATGGTAAAGAAAATCTAACATGTGTTAGATTTCCTTTTAGCGCAAACTCAAGCACATAGAAACATTGTAGATTGAGATATCTAATAAGTGCTAGATTTATGTCTACCACAAATACAAACACATTGCCAACACCAACACAAGCACATTTAAATTGAAAAGAAATCTAACACATGTTATATGTCCTTCTAGCACAAACACAAGAACATAACAACATTGTAGGACTAAATAAGTCTAATGTGTGCTAGATTAACAACATTGCAATGTAAAAGAAAATCTAACATGTGTTAGATTTACTTTTAGCACAAATTCAAGCACATAGATCCATTGTAGAGTGACAAATCTAGCAAGTGCTAAATTTATCTCTACCACAAATACAAGCACATTGCCAACAACAACATTGTAGAGTATAAGAAATGTGGCTTGTGTTAAATTTTATTCAACACAAACACAAGCAAATTTAAATTTGAAACAAATCTAACACATGTTATATTTTGAGCACAAACCCAAGAACATAACAACATTGTAGTACTAAATAAGTTTAATGTGTGCTAGATTAACAACATTGCAATGTAAAAGAAAATCTAACATGTGTTAGATTTCCTTTTAGTGCAAACTCAAGGACATAGAAACATAGTAGATTGAGAAATATAGCAAGTGCTAGATTTATGTCAACCACAAATACAAGCACGTTTCCAACAACAACATTGTAGAGTATAAGAAATCTGCCTTGTGTAAAATTTTCTTCCAACACAAACACAATTCACATTTAAATTTGAAAGAAATCTAACACATGTCATATTTCCTTCTAGCAGAAACACAAGAACATAACAACATTTTAGGACTAAATAGGTCTAACTTGTGCTAGATTAACAACATTGCAATGTAAAAGAAAATCTAACATGTGTTACATTTCCTTTTGGCACAAACTCAAGCACATAGAAACATTGTAGATTGAGAAATCTAGCAAGTGCTAGATTTATGTCTACCACAAATACAAGCACATTGCCAACAACAACATTGTAGAGTATAAGAAATCTAGCTTTTTAAATTTTTCTTCCAACACAAACACAAGCACATTTAAATTTGAAATAAATCTAACACATGGTATATTTCCTTCTAGCCCAAACAAAAATACATAACAACATTGTAGGACTAAATAAGTCTAGCATGTGCTAGATTAACAATATTGCGATGTAAAAGAAAACCTAACATGTGTTATATTTCCTTTTAAAGCAAACTCAAGCACATAGAAACATTGTAGAGTGAGAAATTTAGCAAGTGCTAGATTTATGTCTACCACAAATACAAGCACGTTGCCAACAACAACATTGTAGAGTATAAGAAATCTAGCTTGTGTTAAATTTGTGTCCAACACAAACACAAGCACATTTAAATTTGAAAGAAATCTAACATGTGCTATATTTCCTTCTATCACAACCACAAGTACATAACAACATTGTCGAACTAAATAAGTGTAATGTGTGCTAGATTAACAACATTGCAATGTAAAAGAAAATCTAACATGTGTTAGATTTCATTTTAGCGCAAACTCAAGCACATAGAAACATTGTAGAATGAGAAATCTAGCAAATTTTAGATTTATGTATACCGCAAATACAAGCAAGTTGCCAACAACAACATTGTAGAGTATAAGAATTATAAACTGTATTAAATTTTCTTCCAACACAAATAAGCACATTCTAGTTTGAAAGAAATCTAACACATGTTATATTACCCTCCAGCAAAAACACAACATAACAACATTGTAGGACTAAATAAGTCTAATGTGTGCTAAATTAACAACATTGCAATGTAAAATAAAATCTAACATGTGTTAGATTTCTTTTTAGCGCAAACTTGAGCACATAAAAACATTGTAAATTCAGAAATCTAGCAAGTGCTAGATTTCTGTCTACCACAAGTACAAGCACGTTGCCAACAACAACATTGTAGGGTATAAGAAATCTAGCTTGTGTTAAATTTTCTTCCAACACAAACACAAACACATCTAAATTTGAAAGAAATCTAACACATGCTATATTTCATTCTAGCACAAACACAAGAACGTAACAAAATTTTAAGACTAAATAAGTCTAATGTGTGCTAGATTAACAACATTTCAATGTAAAAGAAAACCTAACATGTGTTAGATTTCCTTTTAGCGCAAACTCAAGCACATAGAAACATTGTAGAGTGAGAAATCTAGCAAGTTGTGACAGATTTCTCACACAAACAATCTCATACTCATCTCCATATCCCTCCACTTACTCATCCCTATCAATGAGATGCATATACATATTTATAAACCACATCAAGTAAATTGTCTCTCTCACTCGTGTGAAATCCTGGGTCTTTGTAAGATTTCACAAACTCTGCAAATATAACAAACTCTAACATTATCATCAAGAAATTAAATCCCCCTCTATGCTCACTAAATCTAGAGTTAAGATGGATGTAAACAAAAAGCATGCACCATAGAAATTTGATCCCTTTGTAGGCTAAAAATAGTTCAGAAGATTTTAAGTTGAGGGCTTATATGATTCTTATCAATAATTTAGTTAAAGAGTCTTACTTTTTAGTTAACAATTTTTTTTCCCGGAAATTCGAATCATGGTTACTCATCCCTATCAAGGAGATGCATATACATATTTATAAACCACATCAAGTAAATTGTCTCTCTCACTCGTGTGAAATCCTGGGTCTTTGTAAGATTTCACAAACTCTGCAAATAGAACAAACTCTAACATTATCATCAAGAAATTAAATCCCCCTCTATGCTCACTAAATCTAGAGTTAAGATGGATGTAAACGAAAAGCATGCACCTTAGAAATTTGATCCCTTTGTAGGCTAAAAATAGTTCAGAAGATTTTAATTTGAGGGCTTATATGATTCTTATCAATAATTTAGATAAAGAGTCTTACTTTTTAGTTAACAAATTTTTTTCCCGGAAATTTGAATCATGGTTAGACAAAAATTGTAGTATAAGAAATTTAATTCATGTTCAAGACTTTTTTTTTTTTTTAACAAAGTCGGTTGCTATATTAATGGCTGAAAAAAAGAGAGTCAGGACTCTTGAGATACATTAGATACCGATGGCGGCTTGGATCAAAGGATTTACAAAATAGAGACCTCTCCTTGATCCTTGTCCTGCTTGTTCTGCTTCTAAAATAACCTGAGCTACTGTAGCTTCTTACTGTTATAGATATTTTTGGGTCCTGCGACTCCAAGCGACAAATATCCATAATTCAAGGGATTCTTAGTCCCTAAAGATGTTGCATCAACCCCTAAAGGAGAAAGGTCAAAGGATTACAGCTCCTCCCAGGAAGTCCTTCTGAAAAACCACTCAAAACAGGTCAATTCAGGATAAGAGCACTTGCTCCATGGTCTGCCTGCGTTTAAGAGCAGGTAGATACACTGTGCACCTGCGTTTAAGAGCAGGTAGCCCTTCTACAAGGTGCGCTGGGCGGGAAAGTGACAAATGGCAGTGTTGATTTGCGAGGTGGAAAGTCATGGAATCTTCCATAACTCTCTCCTGTGACACTTGCTACTCAGAATTCGACCTTGGATGAGTCATAGATGCTCATTCACCAAGTGGAAGCATGGACTATCAGTTGAGAGGACACTAATCAAAAACATTGAAGCTGACTCATGACCTTGTCAAATGGCTATAAATGGATCCCATTCCATGAGATCCAAAGGTTGGAATTTTGGCTTATTGCAAGGAATTGCTGATAGTTTCTTGAGGAGATTTTTGAGCTTGTTGGGTGATTACTTTTGTATGAGGTTCTAAGAGAACTCTTTCATGTCAAGAGGATGATTCTCGGTCGGAATAGCTGGTTGTAACTCTCTTGACTTATTTGACTTATTTGATCAGCAATTCCTTGCCCACTGTTGCCCACTGTTTGCAAATATTTGTTGCTCAGATCCTTGGTATACTTGTTGGAATTGCGGTTGTTGGTATTGCACCAGCCATGGTTGTGACGCCACTTGCTGTTGCCCGATACTAACCGTTTGACCAAGGTGAGGGGTAATAGTACCCGTTTGGGCCTGTGTCATTCCACCAGTTGGCGATTGTGGTTGAGTCGCAAGGTTAAACGGTTGTTGCATTACAACCTGAGATACCTGAGGTTGACATACAACAGGTAGCGTTTGCACTTGCAACACTGTTACAATAGCTGGTGTGGTTGGAATATTCGACATAGGTAAACATTGTTGCATAGAATATACAACACTTGGTTGTTGAGGTAGTGTCGGTACCCAACCGCTAGATGTAATTCAAGCGTAACCTAAATTTTGTTGCGAGCTCCCGTATGGTGGTCCTCCTGTAGGAGTTAATGAAAAAGCATATTGCCCCCCATACGGTGGTAGTCCGGTACTCAAAGGAATAACTTGCCCTTGAGGAGCGGATTGCCCAAATTGACTTCTTGAAAGATCAATTTGTTGAGTCCCAACATAAGAGTTTCCTGGTGCTATACCGGGTAAACAAACAGGAACAGACCATACTGTCGAAAGAGCACCTTGCGGAGCTTCCTCTAGCGACTGAGAGCTAGTAGGAACAGATGGTATGCCGGCGAACATCGTTGGGGTAACAGCAGGAGGTTCTGCCGTCGCTGTATCGGATGACACAGTTCTAGATGTCGACGGTTGTTCAGACATTTCAAGTCTATCCAAAAGATTACCTAGCAATTCTACAGGAGCTTCCGATTGTGGTAGGCTAACTTCCGAAGAAGATGGATACAGAGTGATCCCGACTCCAAATTGTGATGGAGTACTAGATGGAAGATCCTCCACTATCTCTTCGATAGCAATCAAACCAGGTGGAAGAGGTAGACCGTCAGGTCCGTAAAAGATTTCTGGTGCCGAAGAAGGTATGATATCTACAGCGACAGATGTTCGGGGAACAACACTATCTGAACCGGTTACAGATGAAACTGGTTCAGTAACACACGTGTTTACCCTCAAACTAGGATCAGTGATACTGTCCCTCGGTAACTGTAGAACTTCTTCTGTAGAGGCAAGGATACCAGAAATGTTTGGAGTAACCAGAATCTCAGAGGTGGTTGGAAAAATAGTTCTAACTTTACCAAGAGATTTCTTTTCATAAGCCTGAACAACCTGTGGTTAAAGCAGCTAAGCCCACAATATAGATAGGTAGATCTGTAAGCTTAGGAGCCCTATAATGACCTAGAAGCCGTTGGGAGCCGTACTACCACTGCTATCTACTTGAAGGCCAGTATCAATTGGGTGGAGCTTCTAGGCTTGATATATTGACATTTAGACAGTCAGTCGTGCTTGGAGCTAGACCATCAGGAAAGATAGATCATAAGGAGGCTCATTAGGCTGCTGCATTGGATCTGCCCGAGAACCGCTACCTGCACCCGCTACCCCCTGCGCCCGCTACCCACTCCAGACTCCCGAACCCCGATACCCCATACCTACTCCCTACTCCCTTATTCTCCTACTCTCCCTCCTTTTACTCCTGATTATCCTACTACTTTCTACAGAGGAGAAATACCGCGGGAATATGTTAAGCTACCGCTCAGGAAAGATATGTTACGCTGCCACTCAGGCCCTACCACTTCCTTGTTGGGGAATGAATGAGCAACGATCCGTTATTATAGATGTCATTTCTGTTCAACTATGAGAAGGAATGGATCAATGGTATCAGCCCCTTGCCCGGTGCGGACAAGCGATTACGTCCCTTCAATCTCTCTCCCTAAAGGAGATTGAAAGGGGGCTGCATACCATCCAATTTCAAACCTTCCCTCCTCACCTTCCTAACGTCAGGTGAGCCGTCCCTCCTATCTTTCTTTTATATGTTAACAGAT
The DNA here is from genome assembly GCA_031772625.1 of Pinus tabuliformis. Lineage (NCBI taxonomy): Eukaryota > Viridiplantae > Streptophyta > Pinopsida > Pinales > Pinaceae > Pinus > Pinus tabuliformis. The sequence continues at coordinate 1,253,210,458 of CM062818.1, read as the reverse complement.
GACAGTGAGATTGCCCTCTCCCTTATGGTCGAGCCTGCTTATGCATCCTCTACTGCCCTAGAGATTTCCTGGATATGAAGTGTCTTCTTCTTTACAATAATACAGATGGAAGTTTAGGAGGCTGGATGAGCTCTTTCTTGAACTCCCTTCCTTCCCAGGAACCAACCGGGGGTGAAGCCCTACTATTCCCGAAAGAAAGAAAGTGAGTTATCGGTGAAACTAATCAACTACTCCTCGGTCCTCGGTTGCCCTTTACACCGGAAAGTTCCCCAGGATGGAAAGTTAGTTAGGTCGAACAGGACAGTGAAACTAACTACTCTCTCTCCAGAAAGCTGGATGGATGAGCATGCTTTCATTAGCCGGGTAACCAGTTGAACGAACTAGTTGAATAGAAAAGAATAGAGGGAGTTCAAAGCAGGAGCTGATTGAACCTTCCCACAACAGCTTTGGTTGGATCGATCCTCCGACCAGCAGCGATAACCCGGCCAGTCAACAGAAACAAATACATTTAGGCCAGTCAGCCCAGAGATAGTTGTTGGGCACCGTCTCATTATCCATCCCTTTCCAGACTCTATTATCCCAGCCAGATCCTTCCTCACCCATATGAATGAGTGAGCAATCCTCTCCTTATCAGTCGAGCCCCCTGTCGGGTCCTTGCACTAGGAAGCGCAAGCCCCTCCGGGACCTTTCAATTTACTTATTGGGTGGGGGGGCTTATGGTCGAGCGGCCTTACGGCACCTTTTGATTCTAGTTGTATGGGCCGGAGCTAGATTCGTTAGCATTACACCCCTACACATATGACCAAGAAGGATGGAAGCGAGTAGGGTAGATAGATTATACGGGTAGATAGATTAGGCGTGCACCCCCATATTTGTAGTATTGGTGTTAGGATCCTACATATTGTGTAGTACCCCTCACATGTTCCTGTAACATACCCTACATGTTCCTCGCCTCGCCTTATTAGCAAGGCCATTACACCCTTTGATCTCCCATATTAGGTTGATTAACAGATTGATTAGCAAGGCATTACACCTCTGATCCCATATTAGCTAGATTAGGGAGGGAGGATTACCCATATGACCGAGAAGGAGGGGAGCTAGATTAGGCTTACACTCCCATATTAGCAAGATTAGCTAGGGGTTCTCCCTTCGTTACACCTTACTTGCGAATCAAGGATGTAACATATAGCCAGATTAGGTATTACCCAGGCTTACACCCACAATAAATGTTATAGTAGGCTCAAGATTAAGCCCTCATAACCACAACAATCTCCCAGATATAGTAATAACCCCAAGAATTAGGAATCAAGAATCTTCCTATATTCCCGTCAATATATCGTAATAACCCCAAGAATTAGGAATCAAGTCCTTTTTCACTTGGCCGGATACAAGGCACCCCTCACATATTTGGTTGGGCAGACACCCGGTCCGTTGGGTTATGGTGACTCGATCCGATTTGAGCGATAGTTACACACGCATTCGGGAGGGTTCAGTGATGGGCAGTTTGCAGAGCGATAGTTACACACCTAGACCTCTTTCTAGTAACACCCAAACGGTACCTCACTGAGGAGCAGGAGAAACCACCAAACAGCAATGGCAAGCAGACATAGGGATGCCACACCTCACACCTTATAGATAGGGCAAACAAAACACCATGATTGTGGTAGGGTATATAGATTAGGAGAGGAGATAGATTAGGAGAGGAGATAGATTAGGCACCCGATCACTTACTTATTAGTAAGATCCTGAAACTAAAAAAACCTATCAAGACTAATTAGCAAGATTAGGCCTAAATACAACCTAACATACCATTCAACGCTCCATATAGACCAGACCTATTATACAGGAACAACTCACCGAAAATGCAGGTGTCTGGTTCCTGTAACATACCCAAAAGGATCCTCATCACCCATCGTATCACAGTTCACCCGTTGAACCAACACTGCCCACACCTGCCTTCCTCGATGCTTATTGGGTGGTGGGCTTAATCATTATATATGTCATTACGCTTTGATTTCTTTTGGGGGCTGGATGAATGAGGGAGATTCCAGTCATGATGCGCTTTAAGGCTCGACCATAAGGATAGGAATTATATATGTCATTATGGTTTTTAATTCATTCATCGATGCCTCCATATAATCTTAACTAAGGCTTTGTGTATAGATCTCTAGATGGAGTGCTATAAGAATCACCTTACCACCTAGCTACCATATAAAAGATCCTAGATCTGTCAACTTTGTAATATAAGGTATGTCTACGACCTATTCTCTTTTGAAAATCAGGTGTTATTGAACATGCTCTTAGAGCTCACCACAATTGTCACCATAATGACAATACTATAAGGGATATAGTTGCGGAAGCTATTGCACAACCTGGCCATAGTCATAACCACAACTATAACCTTAACAATAATAGCCTAAAATCCTATAATCTAATTAGGTGACCCACCTCATGAACAACCTATAACTACCACTATTGTTATACCTACTCCATCAAACAACCCACTTATAGCTACCTCGGTCTAGGTCGAGGTCAAGGGCCATGGTTGGGTCTAGTTCAAGGTCTAGGTTCTAGGGCTATGGTTCCGTCGAGTAGGTCTGGGTGCTATGGTTTTTCATTTACCTAAACCCGAATGAAAGATGAGGACCAGAAACGGGGCTCGACCACCGGGAGAGGAACTTTAGTTGCTCGACCACCGGGAGAGGAAGGGTGAGAATGAATGGGTTAAAGATTGGGGCACACACTTGGCCTTCGCCCTCGAGAACAAACTGGCTCCACCCATTCCGATGCTCCACCCAGAAAATAGATTAAGATTTAATCAGGTGAAATAAAGCATATAATAAGGTAGATCGGGTAGATCCGGGTAAAGGTGTTGGATAAAGATCCAGGTATTCTAGTTGGGTGTTGGCGTTATTAGCTCTCATAGCTGCCCGAACTTAGCTCTGCTCTAATAGCTAGCTCCCCAAACCAACTAATTTCATCAGGGAGATGCTTGGTCGACTAGCAAGATCCGGGGATGAGAGCCACTCCCCAAACCAACTAATGTCATTAGGGAGATCGGGGTCAAGTTCGAAGAGAGAAATCCGGGGAACTCCTTGCCCCCCGGAGGGACAAGCGGCTTCGCACCTTTGAACAGGTGAACTCAAGGGATGCACTCTTCTAGTGTTGACTCAGGGTACCCGAATGAGAGCGGAACTAACCCCCATGAAACATAAAAAGAGGATAACCCCAAGGGGATGTCCTGGTATAATATTGAACTGGAAATTGAAATGTCAACCGAAATTGTCACTTCTCACCTAATGGGGAGAAAGTTGAAAGGTGTGTGTGGTGGGATTCCTAAAAGGGTGTCAGTTATTTTGTTGGGTAAAGATGCCAAGATGTCGAATCTGGCCTTTTAGCTACAATATATGGCCTGAAAGAGAAAGAAACCTACCCCCGTCCCCCGTACCTGGTTCGACTATTGGGCAATAGCCCCTTGACCCCGTATATGAGCGGTACCCGGTTGGATGCATTAGCTGGGCAGCTTGGTTAGCCAAACACCTCGATACAGATGCATGCATAGGTAAGGAAGAAAGGAAGTTTGTCTTTACCTAAACTACCACATGCTCATATATAACTAACTACCACCATTTCACCGGGCTATCAATTAGGTACGTTAGTGACTCGACTGATAAGGATGCGTAAGCAGGCTCGACTGATAAGGATGCGTAAGCAGGCTCGACTGTTAAGGATGCGTAAGCAGGCTCGACCATAGGGAGAGGACCTTTAGGTACTCAACCATAAGGGAGAGGAGAGGACCCTCACCATATGAATAGTGAGTGACTCCGTCCCTTTAGGGTGCTCGACCATAAGGGAGAGGAGAGGAGAGGACCTTTAGGTGCTCGACCTTAAGCCCCCCCACCCAATAAGTAAATTGAAACTTTAGTTGCTCGACTGATAAGGCCGCCATCACCGGCAGGGTGAGCCTGTCGAACTCTCGACTAAAAGGCCGCCATCGGCTCGCCCCCCTCTCAAATAAGTAACTAAGGCCCGAAATCGTCATTCAATCTATCAGGAATGACGTATATGAGAAAGCGTCATTCAATATCTCACATCGAATCTGGTATGACACATATCGATGCATTCATTCGTTATATACGTAATTACGCTTTAGCATATCATGCATCTATGGGCATATGTCATTATGCAATCGAGATCTCGAACTAAATGACATATATAAACCTAATTGGTTCATTTCGACCAGTGATTCCAGTCATTCATTATATACGTAATTACGTCATTCGAGATATGTCATTCTGCATGAATGAATTATATATGTAATTACAAAACCTCCGCCTCCTAAAATGGCAAGAATAGGACCTTTAGGTGCTCGACTCTTTTTTTACTTATTTGGGGGGGCCAATAAGTAAATTGAGAGAAATCTGTGATGTGAAAACCTCCGCCAAGGATGCTACAGCAGGCTCGACCACCGGGAGAGGTAATGAGCCAAACTCAGAGGGCCCTTACTTCTCTTATTGGCAGCGCATCCTCTCCTTATCAGTCGAGCACGTAAAGGTCCTTTAAACGGCATCAGAAAGCAGTTGGGAAAGTGAATAAAATAGAGATTCAGATGCTGCCGTAATGACATATATAATGAGAGTGATTTCCTAAGGAGCTTGCTCTCTGTTTCAGTTCCGGGGCAGAATTATTGTATTCTTGCAAAAAAGGGCGCCCCCCATCCATCAGTTCGGGGTGGGTAATTCCATCCGATGAACAGAGAGAGGTAGTTCTCCTCCCCGTGAGTTGATTATATTTCTTTTTTCCTTGCACTAGGAAGCGCAAGCCCCTCCGGGACCTTTCTTTCCTCCGGCTATAGCTCTTGCTAGTCGATGGTAACACCCAACTAGAATAGGTAGTCATCTCCTTCTGAACTCAACTACTATCCTGGATGGCCAGCAAGCATGGAGGATTATGGTTCCAGTCGAGCCCAACTATATGGATTATGGGAGAGTAGTCCAATTAGAGGATGCTCTCCCTCAACTATTTAGAGGAGATTAGGTGGCTGGAGCAGTTCCATATGTAGCATACCTTTCCGTTCGAGCCCCATATCCTGATTGAGACCCACCCGTATCTAGACCCTCGTGATCGATAGCCGGACCCATGCTTTCAAGACCGAGATCTAGCCCTTCCCGTTGACCCATAAGCACTAGCACCGCCAATAGCATCTTCGCCCGTTCCAGCTTTCCTTTACCCGGGATACTTGTCTTCCTGAAAGGTGAGGTTCGAAGACTTATGACTTGCCTAATGACTCTGAGGAAGAATTGTTTCCCGTATTCAATCTGTCTTTAAGGGAAGGTATTCCAGCCAGCTAATCTTCCAGCCAGTAAGGAAAGGTAGGTAAGGTCTTCAGGTTACGCCTAGCTTTCAATTAGCCCCAGCTCGCCCTTATGAGAAGAAAAGGAAAGAAACCTGCATATGAGCTAAAATAGGAGGGAAAAAACTGAGTGATATGGCGCTGGATTTAGAACCACAGCAATAGGCTTTGAGTCTCAATCTCCAATGATTGGTTCCGAATTGAAACTCTATAAAAACCCTCACCATATGAATAGTGAGTGACTCCGTCCCTATTAGTTAGTTATTTTTCTGCCAACTAGTAGTTATTTCTCTGCCTTCCCTAAAAAAATTGAATTATTGGGGTAGGGGCCTGCTTGCTTGAAGAAAGGTAAGGTTATCACTTATACTTATGAAACTGACTACCTCACTACCGGCCTAACTAACCTCAACCTCACCTGATAGTGGTGTCCCCTATCTCACGGTAGAACCTATCTCCTATCGATTGGTTGCGGAACCTCATGGTGGTGGCCCTATACACAGACTCATTATGTAGAACAGCAGACCTATGGATCACAGGGATCACAGGAGTTTTCCCCCCATACATACATATGGAAAGGTCTCCAGGTTAGGTATCCAGGCAATAGGCTAGGGTATGGTAGTCCCTGTCGCTCATTCTTTTCTATGCACTGAATAGGACACATACCTAGATTCAAGCCATAATAGTTTGATGCTCTATGGGGAACTAACTTGGCACGAACACGTCCTTTCTAGGCACGGTGGATCGAGAACTGGTAGTCACGTAGAAATACCATCTTGCCAAACCACAATGATTTAGAGGAACAATTTGATTCATGCAAAAAAACTCATAGCATGGATTTATTCTTTGTTGTTCATGCGCAATGGAAGACTCTAAAGGCGGGGCACTCCAGGCTTAAGATCTGGCTTAGATATGCAATTTATACCTGTCAGAAGTAGATATGGCTTTGAAATAAGCCCATACATGGATTGATTATCTTTGTTCATGGCCAGAGGACTGGAGCCACGGCTTATAATATGTTCAAAATGTTTCGATGCAACAATGGGCACACATTGGAACGAGCTATGGAGACCCGGTTGGTTACAGCAGAGTAGAGCTAGGACTCAGCTATAGCAGCTCTAGTAATAAATAGCTCTATTGCATTGAACCTTGGCGAGGCTAGAACAGAGTTTTTAGTAGCTGTAGTAGTTGTTCCACCCCAAGTATTCTACTAAGATTCTCTTAGCCCAGCTCTGGCATCATCGTCGGAACCTGACTGGATTGAGTGGATCGACAGCATCAACAGAGAGCTAGTCTAAGTTCGATCACATATGGGCCTGGTTTTTGTTATTTGTGGGCCTGGTCGTAGTTTAAAAACCATATTTCAATTGGTTCTATGGTAGTGTGTTGTTCATGGCAAGGAGTAGATATGCGATTCTAACGTCTCTATGGTTAAATCGTATATGAATGAACACGTCATGCATGCAAGCTTGTGTAATTGGACGGCAAGCAACAAGAAGGTTCATGGCCAGAACGTCTCCATGGCAAAATCATATATAGTAACACGTCTAGATTTCGATATCATACGTGAAGCAGAAACAAGTTAACCTACCGGCATGTCCGCTATGGAAGTGGGCCTTTATGAGTCTATGAAATTGGCTTACTTTCTCATTTTCATGTCCCCTGACTTCCCCTCAAAGGAGGCTGTAGGTAGGAGGGGAGGAGCTGTAGTTATCTCTTTTCAGTCAAAGAGAAAGCTGCAGATCGGCTTCGAGAAGAAGCGGCACATCTATCAATATTGAAAACCAGCTTAATGGCCTTTTCCCGTGCATGGGCTAGGATTCCTTCTGAGAGGAGGAAGGCTATGGAACCTCAGTGTAGGGAGTGTATATTTGTTGGATATCCAGATGGAGTAAAGGGATACAGGTTATTAGATTCTTCTTAAGATACTATATTCATTCAGAGAAGTGTGAAGTTTGAAGAAGACTGCATACAGGTACTTCCGGAGCCTCCTTCTTCCACTACTCCATAGCCACTTGTAACAGATAATTATGAGACTTATTCAGATCAGATTTAAGATCAGATGTTAGAATCTGATATGTATTATATATAATACCAGTAGCATGATATTGCAGATCCAGAGATCAGACCACGATGGGTACAACAGACTCTTCAGGCAGCAGGTGATTTGGCGGGTAATCCTGTTGATGCACGGAGAACCCGATCTCCGTTTATGGGCCCTCCATAGGTACTTACTGCTTCAGATACTTTATTACCTATTCATTGTTACATGGTACTTGGATAAGATCCTCAGACTTATGCAGAAGCAGCAGGAAACCCTCATTAGGAGGCAGCAATGAATGAGGAGTCAAATTCCCTCATTCAGAACAACACATGGGAGCTAGTTTATCTTCCTCCCAATAGGCAGGTAAAGGTGGGTCTAAAGGCTAATAAGGGTTTATAGGAACGAGAGGTAGGAAGGTAGGTGTGCGTGATCGGGTCATAGGCGAGCTGCCCGTACTTAGCTCATAAGTACTTAGCCAGCCACAATATCTCCTAGCCAGCCGAAGGATCTCCCAGCCAGCCGAACCCCGATCTGGTAGGCGTGGTAAAGAATCTTTTCTTCCCCGATCTATACAACTCCGTCCTCATTTCCTACCTTACTAGCGGTGGATAATATGATTCGGGAATAGCTATGCCGATGTACCTTACAGGTAGAGGCAAAGACTAAACTCGACCAAAGACAGATCTCTAAAGGACTCGACAAAGTATGTAAGCGGGAAAAGTCAATCTCTAGCAAATCAAGGACTAATAACCATAGAGAGCTTCATGGAAAGAGGGACTGCTTGGCTACGGGTGGCAAGAGATTCGTTCTTTACTAAACACTTCGGCAGGTATAGGGAGACAGCCAGCCTACCAACGCTGGGATTTGGATGCTGCCCACCCAATAAGCATCAAGGAAGCATGGCTCAACTAAAAGGCCGCCATCGTGCGTTAGCACACTCGACTGTCAAGGACCCTTTAGGGGGCTCGACTGATAAGGAGAGGAGAGGGATACAGCCGCGGCTCACCTGGGTAGCGGGAAGGGGGAATAGCGGTGCGGTAAGGGTAGCGGGCGGTAAGGATCTATGGCACAGTGCGGTAAGGGAAGCGGGCGGTAAGGATCTATGGCACAGTGCGGTAAGGGAAGCGGGAAGGAAGGAAAGCGGTAAGGAGAAGGGTAAGGACAGCGGTAAGGACCTATGGCACAGTGCGGTAAGGGGAGAAGGAAGGAATGAGAGAGAGAAAGAGGGGTTGGCTATTTTAGCTCAACGCCAATCAACCAATAAGGAGCTTATATCATCGGAGGGAGTTTCTATCATCGTAGGGAGCGTATATCTATTATTAGAATTGATTCTTATTATTATATACGTATTTATGTTTATGCCTAACTTGATGCTTATTGGGTGGCCCCTCTCAAATAAGTAACTAAAGGGTGGTCGAGCCCTCTCCTCTCCTTAACAGTCGAGTACCTAAAGGTCCTCTCCTTAACAGTCGAGCCTGCTTACGCATCCTTAACAGTCGAGCGTTCGTACCTCACCCTGCCGGGGGCATCCTCAGCACCTAACGTCTTTATTGAGAAGTATCTAAAGGGAAGTATCTCAAGCCATCTGGTCATCCCTATGGCTTCTCTCGCTAGCTGTTGGGCTGAAAAGCTGTGACCCAAAACAAGCCACCTGCCCAAAAGAAAGGGGGATCAGAGATAGTGAAAGACTTTACTAAAGTGAAGATATTTTGGCATAATATAAACGTAGCTCTAAGCTCAGATCCCACCGAGTCAACATACACCCCAGCTCTATGAGAACTCAGAGTCAAACTCGTCCCACATAGAATACTACCCATCAATGGTCCATTCAAGATGATTTCCACAGCCTTGAGTGTTAGGGGAGCTTCAGTGTATGGCCGACGTCCGCCCAGGATCTCACGACCCAACCCCATCCGAATACACAGCATCCATACTAACAGCTGCTTTTTACCGGCCTCAGCCTATACCAATGCTGCTTCCTATCTGCACGACCTATACCAATGCGGTAACGGACTTCGAGCTCGGGCTCTTTTATTTCACTCGCCTACCCCTTCCATCAAAGGCAAGAGAGATAGATCTTTCCTTACCGATCTAATAACAAGGCAGGCACGAAACAACCTTCAAATTCTTCCTTACTTAAGCCATAGCTCCGACCTTCCATGCCTGACGAGATCTACTTATTCAAATGCTGAATCAACTGGATCGACACCCTTACCTCTGCATTGTCCTTAGAAACAAGAGCATATACTGGAACAGGAAGGGACACCTAGCGAGGTGGTAGTGGACGAATGATGGCAAAAAGGATGGTGCCTCCACCCCTGGTGCTGGTGGTTATGATGCTGACTCGGCTGCTTTTGATACTTGGTCAATTGAATCCGGGACTTATAGCTTCGCATCTCGATCTATTACTATATATGGATATGGATCAACTGGGGCTACTAGCTATCGAACTGAAACGGATGCTTGCTCCGATGCTGACCCGGATGCTTATGTTAGTGGTAGTGACTCTGCCTCTGTAGCCTTTGCATCTGCGCCTGGAATCGGATCTTTACCTGCAACCTTCCCCAGCCAAAAAGACAACATGCTTACACGGAGACTATAACACTATAGGTCACTCTTGCATACCATTCCCATTATAATGGAAAACGGGTGTCCTACCATTAATAAGCGTGCTACCGGCCTATAGACTATATGATGCACATGCCAGTCCTCACATTCGTTACTCGGGGAGTTGCGGGACAATACCCAAAGCGAGGTCCCACCTGGACCATAGTAAAAAATAAGAACCCACTACAGATTAACCAGCGGCAGAGCTAGTTCCGAATCCATAAGAAGTTGACCACCTAGTAGCGGAGGTATGAGGTTCAAAAGGCGGGTGCATTTGACTTGGTTGAATCCATTGATCCGGAACCGGGCAAACTCAATATCGAACCTTGGCATTTGCGGGGGAAACTAGGTCCCCTTCGACTGCGGGCGGAACTCGAGAAATTGGATTTGCCACAGCTAGCTCTGCTCGATCTCCAACTGAAAGCTCTACACTAGGATTATTCGGATCTGCTTGCTTTGATCCTGCTGCCTTAGCTGCTTTTGGTTCTGCCTGTGCCTCTAGCTAAGCAACTGAATCCGCACCTATCTTTGCTACGGATGGATAAACTACTCAATCTCGAAAGACAGAAGCACGACCACGATCACTAAGGTCAGGATCTGGCTTACGAAGGTATGAATCTACTAGTAGGACTTGGTTACATCTAGGCACGACAGAGCTTACAGAATGACATATCCAACAAGTGAATAAACCCTCCTCGATGGTCACCGTACAGGAAGGACATACAACCTTGGTCTAACAAACCTTGGTTAGGATCTTGGTTAGCAAAGGCCAGTACATGCCTAATTGATCTAATAATCTCCATGAAATTGAATCAGAAATAGTTCCTTCAGCCTCCGTCAATACTTCCAATTTCAATAGCTCCAGCCAGGGTCAATCACTCTACCTTCCTGTCATAACAACTTCCTAAAGCATTCTTACTTACCTTCTTCCCTCTCTTACTTATGCACCCATACTCTTACGCACCAACACTCTTATGCACCCACTTCCTCTCACCCAACTCAGAATTACTCACTCACCCCTCACTCACTTGCTAATATAGAAACTTACCCACTTAGTGATTATTGAAATGGAATGATTGAGACATACATGCCACTTCCCATCGAGACGCTCACCCATCATCACTCAACAGCCTCAATCAATCAGTCATAGCAAAGAAGGCCAAGAAAGGGAGCTATCTTCATTGGTTCTGTCATTAATGGATGGAAGGAAAGCGAAGTTGTACTTCCATTCATAGAGTTACCCACTAACTATGACTAGCAGAAAATAGATTGATTATAAGTGGGCCGGCCGGGAAAGCAGAAGATAAGGAAGCTGGGGGGGTTATCGGTCAAGGGGAAATACAGTGGGGGAAATACATACTTGGGCATCAGGAAATATTGAAAACTTGATGGCATTGATTCTAGCCAGATGAACTAGGGCTATTAACTCTGATAACTCTGAAGCGTGAAAAGTCAATATGGGTGGGCCATTAACAGATTATCCATATTGAGACCGTGAGTGATACCTTTCTTTAGACCTTGAGACCGTGAGACCTTGAGACCGCATGACTAGCTGGAAAGATATTCATTATCGGCCGGAAAAAAAGATGGGAAAAATCTTAACTATTTATGTAATTACCCGCTCAGATCTTAGTGAATCTCCTTCCTTGTAACCCCATGTCCTGACCGTATAAATATATGAAGTGACGAGCACCGAGTCGATTGGTTCCCCTTAAGAGCACCTATCCTAATATTAGATGCTTTCGGGTTCACTTGCATGTGGTCGAGATCGTGGGCATGTGAAGGACTGCGGCGGGCACCAAGGCTGTTAAGGGGAGAGCGCATACAGGACGGCATTGTTGGTATGGTATTAGTAGGCAGAGGTGCAGCGGGCGAGATCTTCCGGTCATGAATTATATACGTAATATAACGGCGATTCGGTTTGAGTCTCAGGTTGGAAAGCATAGCTAGACAAAACACTTCATTCTCCTCTCCTCTCCCTTATGGTCGAGCACCCTAAAGGGTCCTTATCAGTCGAGCCCCCTGTCGGGTCCTTGCACTAGGAAGCGCAAGCCCCTCCGGGACCTTCCCTTACACAATACTGCTATTATATATGTAATTATGCATTTATGCATCTCGCCTATTAAACGTACGTACTTCGTCCAACCTACGAGGGCAGTACTTACTAGGAACAGACTCAATGATAAACGCCTTTGATAGAACACCTTGCATGAGAACTTGTATCGAGAAGGAAGCACTTCCGTATCAGCTTATAGCAGTTCTTAGAAAGATCTCCATACCCATTGAGAGGAATGAGCCCTATAGAGCTCTTATTTTACCATTAATACTGGGCTACTCCAATTAATCCAGGAAGTTTGGATCTAATCATCAGGTTTAATTCATTAAACGTTCGATCAATACGTTACGCCTTCTGTCTTAAAATAGGTCCGATACTTTATTCAGATCGAAATCCAGATGCACCAGTAACATATATAGTTCCAGGCGCAAATTCATATCCATGCCCGGGCCATCCAATAGCAGCATCTGAGCCAGTTTAAACAGCAGCTTAAGCAATTGATCCAGGGCCATGAGCAGGGGGTCAAGTATAGCCTGGTGCATCGAGTATCATAATCTAGGAAGCATTAGAAAGCAGGGTAATAAGAAGATTCTCTTTGTATTGACCCTAGAATTAAGGTGCGAAGCCGCCAGAGGAGAAAAAGGAGGGGCCGGGGGGCAAGGAAAATGGATAGTTTAATCGGTTGCTGGCCAGGTGAACAAGGCCCCACATTATCGTGGATTATGAACAGTGATCAAACAGGTCAAAGCACGCTTACATGGATTGTGACAAGGTAAGCTATCTGAAGTTGCTGAGCCCACGTCAAAATGGGATCGGTAATCCCGATGCAATGGAAGCTTCGACTCTGGTTGGTAGCGAGTGGACAGCAGCTCCGACCAATCAATATCCAGTGATGATATTGCACCTCTTATCTTACTAGGTCGAGTTGCTTAATGGAACGAGGTTAATCTATTAGTTGCTTCCCCCATATCCCTTAAGGTTTCCTGCGGCTGAATCGAGACCCGTCTAAGAAGTACTAAACACGATGGAAAGAAGATTCGGTTCTTGTGATTCCATTTACTCAGATCCCTAGTCAATCCTTTCTCTCAGATTCACTGATCGAGATGTGCTTCATTCGAGTTACGCACTATAATATTGATTTGGTCGTGGGGGATAAGCACTAAAATGGATTCGAACATGTTGGTAGTAGCAAATCCCCGAATATGAACTCGGTGATGTCAGTTATTACGTATATAGATAAGACTGGTGTTTATTGATTTGATCCAGTGAGTCTGTCATAAGTAATTGGTGACACAAACCCTCGAATGAAGTAGGAACAAATGAAGCATGAATCCATCCAACAACTGATGAAGCGGCTAATTGGTCCAATCCATTTCACTCAGGAGATAGTGAAACCAATTCTCGACATCGCATGTCTCTGCGTCACAACCAGGATTTGATTGATCACCCTTTTCCAAATAATATATATATTCCGCAGGATCAAATGTTTCTTTAGATGAATCTAATTTGATATGAACAATGAATTGGTCAAATGGGCGTGTTGAATCTGTAGCTAAGAGCACCTGTTCACCAGAAACAATAGTCCTGAAGCATTAAGATGTTTATATTTGAGCGAGACAGAACGATTCATGGAGGAACTCAGCAACAATTTTGATTCTGTCCGTTCGAGCCACTTCATTACTCCAGTCAATCAAGAGGCCGGAGTTAATGCAGAACCTGTATCAGATTCACTAACATGGATCAAATGATGGATGTTCTTCGCTGCCCACTCCGAATGAACCGAGAAGGGCGCTTTCACCCCAGCCCGCAAGGGGTTATTTGAATGAGCGGTATACAAAGAACATAAGTCATCTCAAGCAGTCGAAGAGAAAGGTAATGAAGATGGCTTGCATGTAGCTAGTTATTGGAATAACCATTACGGATTAGGTGCTCCATTAATTCATCATGTTCGGATCGGGAACACCTTGGGCATAAGAATAACCCAATGTCGGTCGAACATAATCTTTTCTTGGTTCCGGAAGGGAAAGGCAGGAGAGCAACAACTACTTTCGGGGCCTTCGAAACCCTGGCGCATCAACAAGAGAGTGAAGTTAGATAGTTCCCACCATCCATATAGCTTTCATCTATCTAACTCTTTCTTTTCTTTTAGCCGTTGGTTTATTAGCTCTTAGTTCTTAGCATAGTTGCCTTAGTTGGCATAGTGATTTTATGCTCTTAGTGAGCTTAGTGGTCTCTTAGTTCGCTTAGTTTACATAGTGAGCATAGTTAGAGCTTAGTTCGTTTAGTGAGCATAGTGGGCATAGTGCTCTTAGTGGGCTCTTCTGAGTGAGCATAGTTTAGTTATTTAGCATAGTAGGCATAGTTAGCATAGTTCACATAGTTCGCATAGTTTTTCATAGTGATTGCTATAGTTTCCACTAACCACTCTATCTAGCCCATTTAGCTTCCGAGAATATAGCCTATTTCGTAGTGAATAAGTCAGTAAGTAAACCATTCCCGTTAGCTCATCATGGTTTCCAGGTAGCATTGGCCTCAATTTAGCTTATTGATCCAGTTGTTAGCTTCGTTAGTTGAGTGGGCATAGTTTGCTTAGTTCACATAGTGAGTTCTATTGGTTCCACTATTCCCTATAGCCTGGCAAGCTTCCGAGAATATAGCCCATGTTCTTCGTTCATCAGTAAGTAAACCATTCCTGTTAGCTAATTCATTCATTCTTTTGTATTATATAAGTGAAAATGCACAATTAGCTTTCTTAGTTGTAATAGTTGGAATAGTTTCCTCTTTATTGGACTAGTGAATTTGATAATAGCTTAGAGCTGTGGTTTTATTGTCCCTCTATGCTCTTCTTTCTAGTTAAATAGCTGTAGTTTATTGGACAATTCTCTATCTTCTATCTCTACGTCTTTCAGGTAATGGGTATTGAACGGACAACCGTTAGCGATCAGTCAACCATGAGCGCGATTAACTGGTGACCATCTCCTTCCCTTCCTTGGCTCATAGTCTTTCAAGTGTCCTTTCTTTTGGTCGAAGGTTGGTAGCTAGTGGGACCTCAGCTCATTGGGCTCTTCTTAGTTGGCATAGTTAGCGTAGTTGGCATAGTGGGCCTTTAGCATCGTTAGTTCTTACCAATTAGCTAGTGCAGTTAGTTTAGCTCGTGTAGTTCTTGTTAGTTGGCTTCGTGTTAGTCCTTTAGTGGGTTCTTAGTAATTAGCTTAGTTGGCTTAGGTTGCTTGGTGAGCTTAGTTCGTCCTATTGGGAACACTATCCACTATAGCCCATTTAGCTTCCGAGAATATAGCCCATTTCGGAGTGAATCAGTAAGTAACCCTTTTCTGTTAGCTTCTTTCCAAACTGAACGGGAAAAAAGGAAAGGAACATGGTGACTACTTCGACTTAAACACACTGAACGGAACACTGGGACTACAGAAACTTAGGGATAGGGTAGGGATTTGTCACTTGCGTAATGAGGACGTGGGGTTGGATAGAGAAGGTGACCTTGCTGCCTTGAGGAAGTGGGATATCGTTTTGACACTTCCACCATTAGGCCGTGGGAAAGCCAGAAGTACACTTGCATGAGACCCTGGGGGGTGGTTAGGGAGTGGGGGTTGAACAGCCGACCGATAATGCCCTCCGGGAGCGAACAAACAAACAAACAAAGGTGGATCTGCTAATCAACCTATAGCTAGAGCAGAGCGCTAATAATAGAGCATAGCGTTCTAAGAAAGAAAGAGCTTTAGCCAATGGTTCGACGAACACTCAACGGAACGGAACTATGTTCCTCTTCTACCTAATGGTACAGGATGATACGGAACCATGTGAGTACTTAGACTAATGAACAATAAACGGGAGGGACGGAACACTGTTACGAAGCCATTCCCACTATGCTATACTATATACACTATTTCTATAAACTAAGAACATCCCCATATACTACCATACCAATCTACTAACAAAGCTAATGGTGAAATGGGAACCTGTTAAGAAGAGCGAAAGCAAATGATTCATTGGGCACTAATACCTTTAGATTATTGTGCTATTGAGACCGAAAGATAGAATGCCTTCTGGTTGGGGAATGAGAGCGAACAATTATGACTACGACTGCCTTGGTTTGCTTGGGTCCGATAGAGTTAATGCCGGGAAGAGAAGTCTGGTTGGGTCAGCGAACAAGAGGAGAGGAAGACTGCCTTTATGAGACTGCCTTTATAAATAGGAGAGAAAGAGCGCTCAAACCTCCGCCTCCTCTCCTCTCCTCTCCCTTATGGTTGAGCACCCTAAAGGGATGGAGTCACTCACTATTCATATGGTGAGGGTCCTCTCCTCTCCCTTATGGTCGAGTACCTAAAGGTCCTCTCCTTAATAGTCGAGCCTGCTTACGCATCCTTATTAGTCGAGCCTACTATAATGAATGAATGCATAATGACATATCTCGAATGACGTAATTACGTATATAATGAATGACTGGAATCACTGGTCGAAATGAACCAAGGTCCCGGAGGGGCTTGCGCTTCCTCTCCCTAATGGTCGAGCCCCCTAAAGGGTCCTAGTGCAAGGAGACACGAACTAGTCTTTCTTCTCCCCGTACGGATGGTTGAGCCTTAAAGCGTAATGACATATATAATATATGCATTGTCTACTAAACCGTAATGACATATATAATGAATGAATGCATAATGACATATGCCCATAGCAGCATTTGCTACTAAAGCGTAATGACATATGCCCATAGCAGCATTGCTATCCACACCATTTAGGAATAGCCAAAAGCGAACGCCGGCACGAAGATCTGAGATGTCTTCCCGGGCGGGCATCATTGTCAGACGGGAAGCACACCCGATCCCATACCGACCTCGATATGTGAAATCGTCTTACGCCATATGTACTGATATTTCTCGGGAGACATGGTAAAAGCCCGCTCTGAGATCTGAAACTCAAAGGATTCATAAGCAGGCTCGACTGATAAGGAGAGGACCTTTAGGTACTCGACCATAGGACCTTTAGGTACTCGACCATAAGGGCCGCCATCGAGAGGATGCGTAAGTAGGCTCGACTAATAAGGAGAGGTCCGGCAGGGCTCGACTGTTAAGGATGCGTAAGCAGGCTCGACTATTAAGGAGAGGACCCTTTAGGGTGCTCGACTGATAAGGAGAGGAGAGGTCCGGCAGGGTGAGGGATTTATCGCTCATCCATCATATGGATGAGGGTGAGCCTGTCGAACTCTCGACCTATGGGAGAGGTAACGAACGCTCGACTAAAAGGCCGCCATCGCTCAACCAACCTTTAGTTACTTATTTGAGAGGGGCCACCCAATAAGCATCAAGGAAGTACACCTATAAGAAAGCGTAATTACCTATCTCATTCAGGCAGGGAGATCATCATGAATTCGATCATGACCGTAATGACATATATAATATATGAATATGAAGGCTGCCAGCATTCGAAAGGCCCTATATTATTTAGGGGTCACTCACTATTCATATGGTGAGGGGCTCGACTGTCAAGGCCGCCATCGGTCGCTCACTCATTCATATGGGTGAGGGGCATTTGATGCTCAAAATAGATCATACTCAAAAAAAGAGTTTGATCCTGGCTCAGAACGAACGCTAGCTATATGCTTAACACATGCAAGTCGAACGTGGCTTGCTTCCCCATCCATCCACGTGGGGGCAGAAGGGCAAAAATCCCAAATCATTCATAAAGCAAGCTAATTCGCGCTGTTCGATGAGCCCACGTAGTATCAGGTAGTTGGTTAGGTAAAGGCTGACCAAGCCAATGATGCTTAGCTGGTCTTTTCGGATGATCAGCCACACTGGGACTGAGACACGGCCCAGACCCTGCGCAGCAGTAGGGAATATTGGACAATGGGCCGCCCACCCTTATATGGCGAAGCCTTCTATTTTACTTCCGGGGTCGAGGGTAAGTAAAATAGCTAGAATTTTGACTGACTCACCGGCCTACACGCGAGTTGTTGTAGGTGAGCCTCATATCATCGAATCAATCTCGCGACCGGTCTTAGCTGCCTGTGGTAATTCACAAAGTCAGTAATACTGTCAAAAACGAACATTCCTCGCGGGATTGAGGCTCGAGGATGCCCGGGGCCTTGATCGAATGAATTCTGGGTTCTTCGGCCTGCGGAGAATGTTTGGTCAGTACTTGAGTGACGCCGGGGTAGAGGGATGAAAACAAATCCAAATCATTTCTCAAGCCAGCGGTCACTATCTCGGGTATCCTGCCTAATACCGGAATGATCTAAATTACGATTTAGGGAATTCTGCCTTTCGATCCTGATTTGGTGAGTGTGGTCGTTTGAAAGGCCGAGGGCTGCGCTCCCCTCTCCCGGGAGTCAGCGGACTCAGTGGACGAGATGGGCACGTATATGGGCAGCCTATGTATAAGGTGAAAGGCGGGCTGAACGTATCCAAAAACCGAGATGCGCAATCGGTTACCCACTTGAGGGGCATCTAGATGATGTCGCTAGAGGGAAGGAGGGCTTTTTGGAGTGTAACGAGAAGGGGGGGAAGGTGGGAGTGAATAGTGTGTGAGAGAGAGTCATACTGGTGAAAGTTGGGTAAGCGTAGGACTAACTGAAGGTGGGTCTGGATACTGTTCATCATCATTTTATTGGTATACCACCTGATTCTGGTCTTGGTTTGTACCTGAGTCTTATTTGATGGAAGTTGGTATGATTTTTGTCTTAATGGGTGGGTAAAATGTGCAAGCGTTCTTGACTAAACAAGAAGGAGAGGCAAGTTTGATCATGCTCGACTAAAAGAAAAGGCAAGCACGCTCGACAATAAGGAGAGTTTGAACGGGCTAATTCAGAAAGGAGAGTAAGCATTTATCCACCACCGTGTCTGCGCTGGAGAGTGGTGAAGTTTCAGATCTTGAAGGGGAGGCGTAACTCCGAACAAGAAGGGGGGGTAGTAACGAGCATGAAGTTGATCTAGATAGACGCAAACCAACCGCTTGAAGGTCAGATTTGGCACTAGGACCCAAAGAACCCTGAGGCCCAAATTCTCTGGCAACCAAACACCCTGAAGAAGTCATCGAACAGAAATCAGGTACTTGAGGTCTTAACGGGGCATAAATCCAGAGGCCTCCTAAAAACATCCTATCCCTTAGGGTCGAGCATCCTAGGGAATACTAATGACTACACTGATCCACAGTTTAGCTCATTTTTGGCCACCCCGGTGCGCGAGGATTTCACCCAAACTACAATTCAACGAAAGAAGAAAGGTACGGTTTGAATGCTTCATGACTCAAGGCACCTACCCGATCGGATCGGTTCGGCAGCAGCCGATCGCCTGACGGCACGGAGATCGGACTGCGAGGGATGCTGGTGATAGACCCTCCCGGGGGGGTTGCGAAGCGCGCATTGACAGAGAGAAAAAGTAAGGCTGCATGGACCAGAAAAAGTCCCTAGCCAATCTGGTACGAAAAAGGTAGCCGTAGTAGAGGAACCTGCGGCTGGATCGAATCCCATTAGTGGCTGCTAACTAAAGCAGTATCGCAGACTTACCAAACAAAGCCGTTGAACGGACCTTTGCAGTGCTTTCCATATTTTGCATAGGTCAAATGGGAAGATGCTTTCTGATATTGGATTGGAAGATGCTTTCTCCATTGATTGATCGATATGGCTTTCTCGGACCATATTGATTTCACATCAGCTGGTTTTTGTTCGCGTAACGAAAACGAAGTGAATAATCTACTTTCTGAATTTGGTCATAATATTCTCATGATGAAGCATAAAGTCACACCTCGATATTACGGGAATACAAATAAGGGCCTACATTTGAACCTATTAATCAAAAATAAGGAAGGCCGGTGGACCCGTATTTTATACACAATATTGCATATTGATAATTTAGGTAGCGCGTATGAGAATATCCAGGCGAACCCGGGGTTAATGACTCATGCCATCACCCAGGAAACCATTTCGGGTATCTCGAAAGAGCGCTTAGCACATATATCTTGTGGTTTATTGAAAGGCACGTTCGACTTTTCTCCCATGCGAAGGATATTTGTTCCGAAGCCCAAATCGAACAATACAAGGCCAATAATGATCTCTTCCCCAATTGATCAGGTTGTGCACAGGTCCGTCGCCAATGCGTTGGAACAAATATTCGAACACCTTTTCCTGCCAGTTTCATATGGATTTCGCCCATCAGCGAGCACTCACTCCTTCTTCGCGGAAGTATGCAAATGGACGGGGATAAAACGAATCATCCACGCAGATGTCAAAAAGTGCTTCGATAACATTGAGCACTCGACATTAATTCACTTACTGGAGAAACACATAGTAGACCCCTTATTCCTAGAACTACTAATGAAATTTTTGTCTACTCCTATTTTGGATGATAAAGGCCAAAATGAGTCTTCTACGGGTAAGGGGATCCCGCAGGGAGCGGTATTTTCTCCGCTCCTTATGAATGTGGTTCTTCATGAACTAGACGGTGTCGCCCTGTCTATCTGTAAAGAGAAAGGACTCACATATGGGCATTATGCTGATGACTGCACGATAAGAACGGGAGTCAATTCGAATATCCTTGCGCAAGATACACTCAACCCACTTAGCCAGTTTATGAAAACTGAGCTAGGCGGACTGTATTTTAAGGTCAAAATGATCAAGAAAGCGGGGTGTATCTTAGGGGCCCACTTGGTATTACCTCGGGGGGATAAAAAGGGAGGTAACCTCACTCTCAAAGTACCAATGGATAGAGTAATCTATCGACTAACCCAAAAGGGCTTTCTGAAGCCAAGTCAAAAGTTTGTATTGGGATTGGGAAAGAACCCCGTGGCCATTAGCTATCGATACAAAATGGTAGCCCTCGGGTTAATCCGTTATTATTTACCTTGCGAAAAACTAGGGAAGAATCTGATATCCCTCCTCAAGAGGGATCTCTTTCATTCACTTTGTCAGGCTATTGGAATGCTAACGGGTATATTACCCAGGGACGTCCCCAAGCGCTTACCGGGCGCGGTTAGCATTTATAGCCACGGCATACATGCGGGGATCGACCTTATTCGAAAAAATACCCCCTCCCCCTGTGTTCAATTAAGAAAGAAAGACATCCGCCAAAAGGAAAGGGTGGGGGAATCGGAAGAGGGGAAAGTCAACAGTATTCTATTCCGCCCGTGTGCCTGCAAGAAATGCCAGGAGACAGGCGTTAGGATTTTCCAGGTGAGAAAAATGAAGGACTATCTGAAGATTATGGGGGGGCTTGTGGTCAAAACAAAAGGCCAGTATTTCGGTGGTGTATCCGCGTTACGGAAAGTGCTTTCGCAAAAACGACTTCCTTTATGCGCGACTCATTTTCAAATGATGGAAAAAGGTCCCGGAGGGGCTTGCGCTTCCTAGTGCAAGGAAAGCTTCGCTTTTCGAACCTTTCCGTAACAGCCACTTGTAAATCGTATAAACTCATGAAAAACGACCAGGAGTTTTTTGAGCTCAAAGAAAAGCCCAGAAAAAGCCGTCGTAAATGACTTCCCCCCCCTATCTGAGGTAATATGGAAATATGGTGTGAACAGACCCCAACGAGATGAGAGAAATTAGTGTTTCTAGATCAGAAATATGTGGCGATGATAGGCAAATGAAGCGGATCGACTATAATGAGGAGGAAGACAGACCGAGGATCGGGCAGCAGGGCTCGCCTAGGGTTGAGGGGAAGAAATGCATAATTACATATATAATGAGATCTATTTGTATACGATATTACGGGGAGTCTAGGTAGGGGCTTACTCTGGCTCGCACAGAGCGAATCTGCCGGTTGTCCGGGTTTATAGACAGAGAGCCTCATGATGGTAAACTAACCATCACGTTAGGTTTGGAGAGATCAAGATGGCTTGACTAAAAGGCCGCCATCACCAGCAGGGTGAGCCTGTCGAACTCTCGACAATAGGAGAGGTAAGATGCAAGAAGTGGTCATTCCAGATATGGGCATATGTCATTTCTGAACCAGAGAGATGCTCTTGAGAGAAGGTCCGGAGGGTCTTTATATATGTCATTTCATACATGACCAGAGAGATGTGAGTGAGAGAAGGTCCGGATGGAAGAAGTTCACAATTCGATCTCTCAAAATAGCAGAATGGCATATATAATATATGCATGATCTGCTAAAGTGTAATTACCTATCTCATTCAGGCAGGGAGATCGTCATGAATTCGATCATGACCGTAATGACATATATAATATATGAATATGAAGGCTGCCGACATTCGAAAGGCCCTATATTATTTAGGGGTCGCTCACTCATTCATATGGGTGAGGGGCATTTGATGCTCAAAATAGATCATACTCAAAAAAAGAGTTTGATCCTGGCTCAGAACGAACGCTAGCTATATGCTTAACACATGCAAGTCGAATGTGGCTTGCTTCCCCATCCATCCACGTGGGGGCAGAAGGGCAAGATGAATGGCCCCCTCCTAGCGCGTGCTCACTCACTCAAATGATATGCAAGTGGTGCGCTGGGTGTGGGGCACAGCAAGCAAAGTGGCGAACGAGTGCGTAACGCATGGGAATCTGCCGAATAGTTCACTCCAAATCCTGAATAATTCATAAAGCAAGCTAATTCGTGTTGTTCGATGAGCCCACGTAGTATCAGGTAGTTGGTTAGGTAAAGGCTGACCAAGCCAATGATGTTTAGCTGGTCTTTTCGGATGATCAGCCACACTGGGACTGAGACACGACCCAGACTCCCTCGGGGGGCAGTAGTGGGGAATATTGGACAATGGGCTCACGCCCGATCCAGCAATATCGCGTGGGTGAAGAAGGGCACTATCGCTTGTCAAGCTCTTTCGTCGAGTTTCGATCATGACAGGACTCGAGGAAGAAACCCCAGCTAACTCCGTGCCAGCAGCCGCGGTAATACGTGGGGGGGCAAGCGTTATTTGGAATGACTGGGCGTAAACGGCACGTAGGTGGTGAAAAGGGTGGAAAGTGAAAGTCGCCAAAACACTGGCGGGGTGCTTTCTTGACCATTTCACTTGAGTGAGATAGGGGAGAGTGGAATTTCGTGTGGAGGGATCAAATCCTAAGATATACGAAGGAACGCCAACCGCGAAGGCAGCTCTCTGGGTCCCCACTGACGCTGGGGTGTGAAAGCATGGGGAGCAAACAGGATCAGATACCCTGGTAGTCCATGCCGTAAGCGATGAGTGTTCGTCCTTGGTCTGCCTGCCTACTAGGTAGGATTAGGATCAGGGGCCCAGCTAACGCGTGAAACACTCCGCCTGGGGAGTACGGTCGCAAGACTGAAACTCAAAGGAATTGACAGGGGCCTGCACAAGCGGTGGAGCATGTGGTTTAATTCGATACAACGTGCAGAACCTTACCAGCCCTTGACATATGAACAAGTGTGCCTGTCCTTAACGGGATGGTGCGAAAATTCATACAGGTGCTGCATGGCTGTCGTCAGCTCGTGTCGTGAGATGTTTGGTTAAGTCCTATAACGAGCGAAACCCTCGTTTTGTGTTGCTGAGACATGCGCTAACAGATCAATGTCATCGCCCCTTCTCAAGGGCGAGGGTGAGTAAGCGAACTCTCGGAGGCAAGCGCCTCTTTTTGATTGATGACACTCCTATGAAGGCAGGTGCGTGCTGCACTCACAAGAGACTGCCAGTGATATGCTGGAGGAAGGTGGGGATGACGTCAAGTCCACATGGCCCTTATGGGCTGGGCCACACACGTGCTACAATGGAAATGACAATAGGAAGCAAGCCTGTAAGGCGGAGTGAATTCGGAAAGATTGCCTCAGTTCGGATTGTTCTCTGCAACTCGAGAACATGAAGTTGGAATCGCTAGTAATCGCGGATCAACATGCCGCGGTGAATATGTACCCAGGCCCTGTACACACCGCCGGTCACACCCTGGGAGTTGATTTCGCCCGAAGCATCAGACCAATGATCACCCTATATATATATGTTCCACTAGTGTGGCCCACTATGGTTGGGGTGGTCTTATTGGCGCATACCACGGTGGGGTCTTCGACTGGGGTGAAGTCGTAACAAGGTAGCCGTAGGGGAACCTGCGGCTGGATCGAATCCCTCTCCTGGACAGTCGAGTGTGCTAACGCACCCTCACCATATGAATAGTGAGTGACTCCATCCCTCTCCTCTCCCTCTCCCTCTCCTTAATAGTCGAGCACCTAAAGGTCCTTAAGGTCGAGCAACTAAAGTTCCTCTCCTTAACAGTCGAGCCTGCTTACACATCCTCTCCCTATGGTCGAGCACCTAAAGGTCCTTATGGTCGAGCACCTAAAGGTTCAATTTACTTATTGGGTGGGGGGGCTTATGGTCGAGCCTGCTTACGCATCCTGGACAGTCGAGTGTGCTAACGCACCCTCACCATATGAATAGTGAGTGACCCCTCACCATATGAATAGTGAGTGACTCCGTCCCTATGAAGAAGTAAGGGCGATGGCGGCCCGGGGGTCGAGAGTTCGGCAGGCTCACCCTCACCCTACCGGGCCTCTCCTTTTAGTCGAGAGTTCGCTTACTCACCCTAGAAAGAAGGCCGAATGTGTTAACCAAGGGGCTTAGAGGCCTGCCTTTAGTTGTCCTTTGGAAAGGACTCTCGGTGATGCTTACCCATCACACATCCCTCACAAACACCACTGGGAGGGTTTCTCTGTGGAAGACCCTTAGCTAGGTGGAGACAGCTCATGTGCCTCAAGGATCCATAGTTCTTGTGACAGAGACGAAAGTGCCATAGCTTACATCATCTGCATTGGCCACCATTGCAATGAACTTATTCAAAGGAGGTGTCGGTGCTTTGTCATATGTCTAGTAGCCCCAGAATCTACAATCTATCATCAAAGAAACAAAAAGATACGAAGCCGGGAGTCTCAGAGAAGAGAGGATCCCTCTAAGGAACCCTAGAGAAATGTTTCGACTGGAGGTGCCTGGAGAATGTGCTCAAGCCCTGGAGGAGCCATCGCCTACTGATGAGGAGGAGGGGGAGCTGCTAACTTCTGAATTTGTACTGATAGTAGGTGGATCTCTCCTACCATCCGAGGCCGAAGTGAATAAACTGTAGAAATTTTGAATAATTCAACACATATTCAATGGAGATTATCCTGATCATGTACTATTGCGGAAAACATACACAATACATAAGCTCCTCTACGTTGATCATCAATATAGCAGCATCAATAACAATAAAACATCAAGAGCATTCACACATTAACACAGTATGTATCCCGGGGAAAGCATCTCGCTAAAAACCCCACACTATCTCTATATTAATGATTGAGTCATGTAACATTACACATCATAATGCTTCTCACAAGTATCTCCACCTCTGTTACACACAATACAGCTCAGATCTGATCTCCAAATCTCTTCCACTGCTTGCCTGCCTCCACTGCTCAATACCTGCTCAAGAACTGATGAGAATAGCTTCCCAAACTCGTTTTTCACCTGCAAAATAGTCACTCACTCTTTGTGGACGTGAGAAAAGGCTAAAATGTGGGCCAAATACGTGAGAAAACTCATTGGCATACTCAATCCCTTGATTGTGCAAGATCTGATGCACAAGTATAGTCACAACTGATAGCAATCTAATTCTCTACCACCTGTCCCTGTTGAACTAAACATGCACTGACATGCAACTGAGTTAACTGATGTATTCATTAGTTGTATTATGAGTTAATAACTTGTGAATTAATTAATAACTAATTCACTCAACTCATCTCTAGTCTATTTGCCAGTTAGACTAAATACAACCAGTTTAACAAAGCTAAACTGAACACAACTCCATCAACTCCACAATCAACTCCACCAAACTCAACTGATTGAGTTCTAACTGAAGTCATGCATGCAACAACTCAACTAACTCATAAGAAAAGCGTATTTCCTTCTGACAGCTGCATGTGCCACTTTTGTAGCTCAAACTGAAGTGCTCCAAGAGAATAAGATTAAGTTTATAGTCCAAATATTATTGTGAGATAATAATATTTGACTTTTCTATTTTTGACAGCCAGTCTAAAAATAGACTTTGATCACTCACACTGTGATCACTCACACTTTCATCAAAAATAGAAGTCCATCTATTTTTCCCACTTGATCAATCATCCATAAACATAGACATGATCCATATGTCTAAAAATAGACATAGTCTAAAAATAGACTTGCGCCAAAAATAGCCTGCGGGCCCACTTAGTGAAGGCGACTCTTTTCACTAAGCTCCATCATCTTGTTGCAATCTCAACACTCCCTCTCGACAAGATATGGATTATCAACAACCCCTATCCTGCCTCGGTGGTACTCGAATTTTCTCCTAGTGAGAGCCTTCGTCAGAATATCAGCATCCTGATCCTCCGTTGGAATGTACGAAAGTAACATGATCCTCCGCTGCACACAATCTCTGATATGATGGTACCTGATGTCAATATGTTTAGATCTATCATGAAATACAGGATTAGTCGAGAGTTTAATGCAACTCTGGTTATCACAGTAAATCACAGTAGGATCCAAATGAGAACCAAACAAACCAACCAGGATCTTCCTCATCCATATGGCCTCGCATGCAGCCAAACTTGCTGCCATATACTCGGCCTCCGCTGAACTGAGTGCCACGGATCTCTGTTTCCTGCTGTACCAAGAAACTGCTGTCGATCCAATACTGAAGACCCCTCCTGATGTGCTCTTTCTGTCTGTTGGGCTTCCTGCCCAATCTGCATCTGTGAAGCCACATAGCTTCACCTCATCCTCCTGTCTGTACCACAAACCATATCCCGATGTGCCTCTCAAGTAGCGCAATACATGCTTGCCCGCCTTCCAGAAGAGCTTGGTAGGCTTAACCATAGCTTGTGAAAGCTGGTTAACTGCATAGCATATATCAGGTCGTGTATTGACCAAATACATTAGCGACCCCACCAACTGTCGATAAACAGTGGCATCCACTTCTTCTCCCGAAGTGGCATCCTCCTTCCTCCAACCTCCAGGAAGAGGAGTATCAACAGGCTTGCAGCCATGCATGTTGAACTTCTCCAGTATCTCCTGAGCATACTTGCCCTGAGAAACAAACAGTCCACCACTGCGTTGCCATATTTCCAATCCTAGGAAATAGTGAAGGAGGCCCAAATCCTTCATCTCAAACTCTGTAGCAAGATCCTTCTTGCATGACAGTATCAACAACTCATCACCCGTTAGAATCAAATCATCAACATATAGTACAATGATAAGCAACTTACCCTCCACCACAATCTGGTATAGGTTCAGATCCACCTCGCTCTTGGAGAATCCAAGTCCTGTGAAATAGCTGTCTATCCGTGTGTACCAAGCACGTGGTGCTTGCTTCAACCCATACAGCGCTCTCTTGAGCCTGCACACATGCGACTCGCTGCTGAAGACTTCAAAGCCTTCGGGTTGCTCAATGTACACCTCCTCCTCAATGAATCCGTTGAGGAACGCAGTCTTCACATCCATCTGATGAATGTGCCATCCCATCTGCGCTGAGAGAGCAAGAATCGTCCGTATGGAAGAATACCTTGCGACAGGTGCAAAGGTCTCCTCATAATCGATCCCCTCAATCTGTGAAAAGCCTCGGGCAACAAATCTTGCCTTGTACTTCTCCACACTCCCGTCAGCTGCCTGCTTAACTTTGTAGATCCATCTCGAACCCACCACTGATTTCCCTTCCAGTCTAGGAACAATCTCCCATGCACTGTTTCTGACAATAGAATCATACTCTTCCACCATGGCGTCTACCCATGCGGGATCCTCCACAGCTTCCTCGAAAGAGGATGGCTCAGTCACAACACACTTGCTCATAAGAGCCATGTATCTAGTGTACCGATCAGGTGACTGTCTCTGCCTGCGTTGGGCTGTAGGTGGTCCTACAACTTGCTCTGCATCTTGAGCCAGTCGCTCAGCTTCTGTCAAGCGCTTTCACCCTCTGATGGTTCGCGCTGCATGAGTGGTCTCTTCCACTCCATGAACCTCGTCCTGTGGTTGATCCACGTCTTGAAGCTCATCCTTAGGAACTAATAGCTCCTCATCTGCATGCAAGTGTAGCTCCCTCTCAAGCGAACACTTCATGGCTTTCTCCTCCTGAAATTTTATATCCCGTCGCACAACAGTTTTACCACTGTCTGGCAAATACACACGATAGTTGTGGGGCGTATCAGTGTACCCCACAAATATCCCAACCTCTGTAGTCGGCTCCAACTTCTTTCTGGCATCCTTCGTCACATGCATGTAAACGTTAGCACCAAAAATCCTCAAATGAGAAAGATCAGGCTTCTTACCAGAATAAGTCTCCTCAGGTGTACTCATGCCAAGTATCCTATGAGGACAACGGTTCTGCACATAAATTGCTGTATTGCATGCTTCCGCCCACAAGTGAAGGGGTAGGCCCTGATCATGCAACATTGCCCGTGCAGCACCCACAATCGTTCTGTTGTTCCGCTCAGCTACCCCGTTCTGCTGTGGGTTATGGGGAGCTATGAGCTCTCTACGAATCCCTTCTGCCTTGCAGAAATCCTTGAACTCGTCCGAGATGTATTCACCACCATTATCGCTCCTAAGAGCCTTCACCTTCTTCCCCGACTCCTTCTCGACCAGTGCTTTGAATTCACATAACTTTGAATATGTCTCACTCTTCTTCTGAATGAAGAAGATCCAGCACTTACGAGAGAAATCATCAACAAAAATCACATAATACCTGTGTTTTGCTGTCGAAGCAACTGAGAAAGGTCCACACACGTCTGTGTGAATTCTCTCAAGGATCGTCGTGGCACAACTATCCTTCTCGTGAAAGGTGGCTTTCACAAACTTCCCCAAAGTACACCCCTTGCACTGATCTGACTGCGCAAGTGTGCCTTTAGGAAGCCCTGTAGTGATCTGCTGCAGTATCTTCAAGGCTCCATGGTGAAGGTGACCCAATCTCCTGTGCCACAACTCGCCATCATCCCGGCTCGCCAATCCTTCTGCCTTGCCTGTCATTGCTGCGCATCCATCTACATGCAACTGATAAAGGTTCCTCACTCGAACCCCTATCTTCCGGGTCTCACCAGTTGTCTTGCTGCGCAGGAAGGCCTTTCCCTCGCTGAAAACAACATCATACCCCTTGTCTTCTAACATTGCCACTGAGATGAGATTCTTCTTCAATCCTGGAACATGCATGACTTCCTTCAATACAAAGGGTTTACCAGACTCCCTCTCAAAGGAAATGGTACCGATACCGGTCGCACTGTATCTACCATCATCGCCCATCTCGATGTGCACTCCAAGATCTTTGTCCTCCAGATCAGAGAACAAATCTCTATCTCCCGTCATGTGAAAAGACGCACCACTGTCCAAGAACCACACTGATCCCATCACACTTGAAACCAAGCATGCGATCAATGAAAAATCAATCTCAAACTGAGAAGCTAAGGCCTCTCCCCCTGCAGATCCAGCAGCTTGCTTGTTCTTCTTCTTCTGCGGACAATTTGTGGCATAATGTCCATGCTGGTGACAGTGAAAACACTTCACCTTGGACATATCCTTCTTCTTGCCTTTCGCACCAGACTGAGAAGCTTTCTTGCTCTTCCCTTTCTTTGCTTTGGCAGCCAAAGCACAATTCTCTTCATCAGCTCCCTTTGACGAAGATCCGTCCCTGGTACTCCGCCTGATCTCCTCCTGCACAAGATCTGACCATAGTCTTTCCCATCCTGGAAACTTCTCCCGACCATTGACTGAGTCCTGATAGGAATGCCAACTCTTCGGAAGACCAAGGAGAGCCAAGCTCACCAAGTCCTCATCATCGACAGTAACCCCCACACTTCCCAGCTCATCTCGACACTGAGTGAACTTCGTGAGATACTTGGGAATACTGTCACCCTTCTCGCATTTGATGTTTCTGAGTTTATCTTTGAGCGCCAGCTTCCTCTGATCGCTCTTGCTTTGGAATAATTCTGTTAATGATTTCCACATCAAATATGGAGTAACCTTTCCATGGAGGCTGGACACAATGTGATCCTTCACGCCCTCCAATAGAATCCTTCGACATTTTGCGATCTTCTTTTGCCAAGCATCAGCTTGAGTAGCATCAGTAGGCTTTGGGATATCTGTATCTATGAACTCCTTCAGCCCGTTATCATCCAATACTGCCTCCATCCTGTCCTTCCATGCAATATAGTTTGAGCTGCCCTCAAGAGCATACTCCAATCGCAATCCATTGAAAGACATTGCTGTGTTGTCACCAAGAAAACACTGCTGCAAATTCGAATTCCACCAGCAACCAACTCAACTGCTTCCGATCTAGAATTCGTGAGAACAAAATATTTCTCGTACAGAGATTGACTGTATGGGCTTTCACCAGATATTTCACCTTCCAAAGGAAGGATGAATCCAGAGGCTACCTGGCCCGATTACAGACTCTGCCTGAAGAAATAGAATGTAAACACTTCCTGAATAGTAGATCTGATGATCAATCCTCGCTTGATATCCTGTAAAAATCTCTTCTACAAATCAAGCTGCTCTGATACCATGTAGAAATTTTGAATAATTTAACACATATTCAATGGAGATTATCCTGATCATGTACTATTGCGGAAAACATACACAATACATAAGCTCCTCTACGTTGATCATCAATATAGCAGCATCAATAACAATAAAACATCAAGAGCATTCACACATTAACACAGTATGTATCCCGGGGAAAGCATCTCGCTAAAAACCCCACACTATCTGTATATTAATGATTGAGTCATGTAACATTACACAGCATAATACTTCTCACAAGTATCTCCACCTCTGTTACACACAATACAGCTCAGATCTGATCTCCAAATCTCTTCCACTGCTTGCTTGCCTCCACTGCTCAATACCTACTCAAGAACTGATTAGAATAGCTTCCCAAACTCGTTTTTCACCTGCAAAATAGTCACTCACTCTTTGTGGACGTGATAAAAGGCTAAAATGTGGGCCAAATACATGAGCAAACTCATTGGCATACTCAATCCCTTGATTGTGCAAGATCTGATGCACAACTATAGTCACAACTGATAGCAATCTGATTCTCTACCACCTGTCCCTGTTGAACTGAACATGCACTGACATGCAACTGAGTTAACTGATGTATTCATTAGTTGTATTATGAGTTAATAACTTGTGAATTAATTAATAACTAATTCACTCAACTCATCTCTAGTCTATTTGCTAGTTAGACTAAATACAACCAGTTTAACAAAGCTAAACTGAACACAACTCCATCAACTCCACAATCAACTCCACCAAACTCAACTGATTGAGTTCTAACTGAAGTCATGCATGCAACAACTCAACTGACTCATAAGAAAAGCATATTTCCTTCTGACAGCTACATGTGCCACTTTTGTAGCTCAAACTGAAGTGCTCCAAGAGAATAAGATTAAGTTTATAGTCCAAATATTATTGTGAGATAATAATATTTGACTTTTCTATTTTTGACAGCCAGTCTAAAAATAGACTTTGATCACTCACACTGTGATCACTCACACTTTCATCAAAAATAGAAGTCCATCTATTTTTCCCACTTGATCAATCATCCATAAACATAGACATGATCCATATGTCTAAAAATAGACATAGTCTAAAAATAGACTTGCGCCAAAAATAGCTTGCGGGCCCACTTAGTGAAGGCGACTCTTTTCACTAAGCTCCATCATCTTGTTGCAATCTCAACATAAACCCCTGATGGAGGACTGTCCCGATGAACTGTACGATCTAGAAGTACTATAAGATCTGGATACAACGTGCTACCTGGAAGAGGCCGCTCTCTGCTAAGATCTAGATATATACTCATGCATATAATGGTATGGAGCATGATGGATTTTGTATCGTAACAAGCATAGCTTATGGAGTGATTCCTTCCATATGGAGTAATTGATGGTGTTGTCCTACCTTAAGGGTATTCTCTCATTTTGGGGGTTTCTTATTGTGTTTATTTCTTTTTTCTTATTAAGTATATCTCTAATACACGAAGGATCATAACAGCAGTTACGGTTATGAGCACCAACAGGGCAGTAGACGAGGAAGGCTTCCAAGCCGAGTTCCTCAAACATGGTATCCGGTCTCTCAACACATGGTCCCGAAACATATTCTCAAATTGGGGGCCAGCTAGATCCGAACAACTATTGGACTATCACGATTGGGCACACGTTCTCAAAGCTATATGCTACATTTCTACGTCTATGGCTATCAGATGAGTTGGAGAGTAGACACCTCATGGCTAGAGATCAGGTGAATTCCACCTGAAGCACCAGACAATCGATCACGTCTTCATACTAAGGGCCATTGGAGGCTCATCATCGCTCTTTGAAAGTCTTTTGCTACTTTGTGGACTTTTTCAAAGCATTTGACACAATACTAAGAGAGCCTTTGTTTCAACAGCTTCGAGACATTTGCGTCTAGCAGACGATGAGGCTATACGAGTCGGTCCTTGGCTGCCTTCGTACGGCACACGACCTCTATCACTTCAGATAGAGTACCATAGGAGTTAAGCAGGGGTGTCCCCTCTCGCCGTCACTTTTTGGGACTACATCGACAAGTTGGAATCTTTCCTCCACGAGCATATCCTGAACGGGGACGATTGTCTCCTTCGTTGATGACTTGATCCTACTAGGCTCCTCCCCTGAGGGCCTACAGAGACAGATTGATGCCTTGACCAGGTTTTATGACCTTCGACGCTTTCACTGACTTACATTTCTACTTCCGAGGGAAGACATCGAGATCACCACAGCTTACACCTATTTGGGAGTCTAGTATGGGGGGCCTCGTTTCAGTGCGCATTAGGCCCTACAACGACGGCTTACACCTATTTGGGGGTCTAGTTTGGGGGGCCTCGTTTCAACATGCATTAGGCCCTGTTGCGCCTACTCAACAAGGGATACGGCTCCCTTGCCCTCCTCGAGCAACAATGTTTCCAGAACCAATTCCAGGACAATTCGTCCAAGCTGTATCTCCTGCATATGATCATCAAAACCACTGTCCTCTATTGCTCAGAGATCTAGGGACCAAGTCTGTTGTAGGCCGATTGAGCCAAGACCGAGAGCGTCCATTTGGTGCCGGTTGCATCAGAGCGACCTGTACTCTTGGCATTGATTAGTTACACTTACGCTCGCTCGGTTCAACCAACAAAGAAAGCGACTATCGGCGGTTGGTGCCGGCTCAGAATCACCTACTAAGAAAGTGGGCTTATTCTCTTTTAACCGGGACCTCGTGCTGCTCATGGCCGGGTTGTCTTCCTCCTATTTGCACTTGTTGTTATTGTTGGGATGAGAAGCTGCGGACCTCGTTCTAGTTGTTGGGCTTATAATCATCCTTACCTGCTATACCGATTATCCCCGAAGCTCTGTCCAAAAGAAAGAAATAAGCAATCGTAATGGCCTACCTAACGACTGTGAGACTTACCGGTCGAACAGAGACGAGCTAGAGGTAGACCTGCTTTGATGCACCTACTATTAATACCCGGATCAATTGCTTCTGGGTCTAAAACTGGCGGGGATGCTACCTTTGCTTCCCCTGCCTTTCTTGGAACCAAGCGAATGGGTGCTTACTCTTGAACTGCTTATTCAACGAGGTATACTATGACTTTCACCTTTAGAGCCGTTTCCTCTCCTGCCATAGGTGCTTATAGGTCTCGATCTACTCTTGGTTTTCAAACAGGTCATGGATCACTTCTTTTTAGCTGAATCTGCTCGATCTGCATTTGAATCTGCTTGAATGGGTGATCAAAAAGTTGGAAAGGTGGTATGCTACAAGCTCTCGATCTCGATATGGGGGGGAGGGTGCTTAGGGGAAATCTCCTGAATCAATTGGTTCCAGGTCAACTTGGGTTTTGAAACAGTCCATGGTACTTATAATGGTTCGGGAACAACTAATGGCGGGTCAACTGTTGGTGGTGCTTATAGCTCAATCTAATCAATCTGTTGAAACCGCTGCTCCTTCCTATGCTGTTAGTGATGATGTTAGTGAAGAAACTGAATCAACTGATGCCGGGTGGTGCTACTGAAGTTTCTACTCCCTACTCACTCTCTCCGCGTGTGGTTGGTTCGACCTGCTCCAATGAGCATTCTGATCCCTCGGCTGTGATTATATGATCTAATTCCTAGCCATTTTCCCCAGTACAGCTCAGGGCTGGCTGGGTCCCTCACGTTCATTCACGGAGTGTGCTGTAATCACCCGTTCCAGGATAGAGGTATAAATTAGGTAAGGTCCCCAGCCCCATAGTTCTCATTGATCCGTATTAGTGCTAGTTATCCCCGGTAGTCACTGTAGTAGGTGGATATAGTAGTTGAGTTTAAGGGGGCCACAGGTGATCCGTCCACTGTGTCTTGAGTAGCTTCATAAGGTCCCATGCATGATTCATTAGTCTCCCTAGTGTTTCCGCTCACTCTCTACGACCGTTCTACCGGTATTCTTTCTATATTATCCCTATATTATGATAAAGGAGCCTTGCCTTTGACTATGATGGTGGTTCTGGGTCAACTACTCAGTCAACTGCCTGTCTCTCTGCTGACTTAGACGCCTTTACTCTTGCTACCTATGCCGCTGCTTCCGGTGCTTATGCTTTTGCTGGTGAATATGCTTATACGACTGGATCTATTGATTCAAGGTCAATTGGTGCTGCTTTCATCTTTCCTTCGTTCACTTTTATATCGCGACTACTGAATAATCGTTCAAGACTGCACTGCGAATCCGCCCTATTATATTCTATCCATGGAGGGATCTTCATAAAACCGTACGGGACATGAGCTGCTTATAGTAGCCACCATTGATCGTCCTTCTCGGCACTCGCCCGTCAAGTACTGACGGAACCAGTCCCTTGCTTGCTGATAATTCATTGCGTTCACCCCGGATAATTCATTGTATTGAGGAAACGAGCTATTTGGAATGATGAGGGAAATGAAGCATCCTTTAGCAATATATATAAGTAATTGTTGACCTCACACCCCGCAGATCGAGATATAGCATCATAATAATATCACTATTCCCGCCCTCCCCATCTCACGCATCTGAGCCATTTCAGGAGAGCTCGTTTAGGGATAACCTCTTAAGACCACAAGACCACTAATAAGAAAACAATACAACCAATACAAAGCTAAGAAAGGGAAGAACCCGACGTTTAAGTTCAAGTCGTCAAATCAAAGGTAAAAGTTTTAGACAAGGGAAAAAGGGTCTCAAGAAGCAATATCATCAATCCCGCGCTCATAGAGTAAGTTTCTTTCATCCAATATTTTTCAATAATCACGAAATTTGAGTACCTCGATCCAAGTGGCCCTAAAAAATGAGATTTCAATAGATGAAAATATGAAATACTATACCTGGTAGCCCTATACCACTTGATTCATTCATGCACTTAGGGAGTGAGTCGGGACTGCTATTTACCTTCTATTATCTGGACCGAATCAACCAACCTTACCTTCCCCTTCATAATATGTAGATTTGAGTTTTGCCGTAGATGAAATACAACTTAACACTCCGCGTACCTTCTTGCATGGATGGAGAACCTGGGTGGGATCCTCCGTGGGAACTGCCCTGTTGGATTATTCTCTATAGCCAGCCAGAAACTTTAGCAGAGATCCCGGGCCGGATTGAGGAACTAAAGACAGAACTTCAGAAACATTTATGGATGGATAATTGTCAATTAGGAGAGCCTTGTTGGACGGGCTTCGATAACCAGACCTCTTCATACTTGGTACGACACTTAGAACTGGACGAGAAATCGATGGCGGCCCCTACCACGCAGATGGACCCGCATCTGACAAAGGATGCGTAAGCAGGCTCGACTGTTAAGGAGAGGACAATTGAGGATGCGCTTTAAGGCTCGACCATAAGCCCACCACCCAAGCCCGCCCCTACTCAGCATTTTCTCTTGGCGGAGGTTTTTCAAGATTCCCCTCCTCTCGATGGCAGCCCTCTCCCTTATGGTCGAGCACCTAAAGGTGATGGCGGCCTTAACAGTCGAGCTTGCTTACGCATCCTTAACAGTCGAGCCTGCTTACGGATCCTTAATTGGGCGGTTTATAAGCCTCCTGGGTCGAAGGGACGGAGTCACTCACTATTCATATGGTGAGGGTTACCATAATGTGGCGGTTTATAAGCCTCCTCCGTAAGTAGCTTGGTTGCTAGATACGACGTAGTTAGTTATATATGAGTGTTGGAGAGGTAAATCCCCTCTACGGATAGAGGCGATCCCTACTAGCCCAGCAGGGGTCTAGCAACAATCACACAATGCTGCTACGCATGTTCCTAATTACAATTAAACAAGAGGTAAAGAGCACCTACTTGGATTCCTGCGCTGTCGTTTGACGAAGAGATGTTGCCTTCGCTCCTCCGCTTCGGCTGGTCACAATCCTCCGCGATCTCCACGAATAGATACCTGCACACACGAAAGGGAAACAAACACAAGCGTGAAATCTAGTAAAAGCAACCATACATCAGTCAGAAAAGATGTAATTCGCATTTAACCATTGCATAGACAAATGAGAATGGAACAATAATAGCAGTCATCTATTATTAATCAGAATAGAGAAGAGTACAACCAAATGTTCTGACGTCGGTAACCTTCTCAGGAGGGGCCAGTCAGCATGTATCTCAAGCATTCACCTTTGAGGATGATTCTCCCAAGACAAACAACTCTCTCTCTCACACAAATAGCACAAAACAACCTTCCCTAAGCAATCAATCACTTCCACACCTAGCACACCAAACCTATAGCAGCAATCTGAGCACTACAAGCTCTGTACAATCCAAGCTATTCCAAGCTAAGTCTAACTATCCAAAAACTAGCTGCTCATGGTAATGGTGGAAGTTTATATAGGAGAAGGAGTCTCCTATAAGGGTGGAAGGATGAGCTTATCTTCAAGGGAAGTTGTTGCAAAGGGTCGAACAGACATGCCATAGAAGGGAGTCGACATTCACAAAGCTAACAACCAAGCCTGGAGTTATCTGGAAGGCTGGTTGTTTGAACAAATTCGCCCAAACTGGATCAGCGTGGATTATGAGGCAACTGACGTGATGTCGCCGCGTTCACATAACTACGACAGTCATGTCAGCACGGAAGAACACGGTAAAGGCGCGCTGGCTACCAGCGCGGAAAAGTGATGTCCTTCCGAGCTGGCGGCGCGCGGGATACACTATGGAGCGCCAGTCATCGCGGGCATTTTGCAAACAGACGTGCTGGTGAATAAAACCTTAGGAAAATGGGTTTTTTGGGCCAGTTCAGAAGGCATGAAGCTTAGTGATTGGCACAGCAGGGTGACTGACAGGAAGGCAGTGACAAATTACTGTGTAACAATGAGCATGTGGTAGTTGCGGTAGAGATAGAGATGTGCACCTCGGCGAGATGGCGTAATGACATATATAATGAATGAATGCATAATGACATAGAGAATATATGCTTTGGCGGAGGTTTTCACATCTTTCGATGGCGGCCCGGTGGTCGAGCGTTCGTTGCCTCTCCCAGAGGTCGAGAGTTCGACAGGCTCACCCTCACCCTATGGAGGTGATCCCAGAATGAACTATAGATCTACGTTGCCGTAACAAATTATGAACCTACACACACAAATTGGGTCTTAGGAAGAGCCGTATGAGGCAGCCCACGTACGGTCCGGGAGCCGAGCCCCGGCACTAGTGATGCTTCTACTTGGTCGCCTGTATCTTCAACGGGTTATGCTACTACCTTTGCGCCTTCTAGCTCTGCTCTTGGTGGTGCTTTTCCAACTGGCTTATATACTTATACATATGCGCCATGAACCCCCCGCAACGTAGGTCCCAGATAAAGTCAAATGGCTACTCAGATCGTTCCCAAGCACAACTACCTCATTATAAAGGTCCTATTTTACATCTTTATTGGAAGGAGCTCATTAGGGTCAGTGCGGTAAGGTTTTTATAGTAGAATATATACCTTTAAACATAAACAAATTGGTAGGTGGATAAAAGTACATGTACTAAACAAAATATCACTATGTATACATCCATGCTGGTCATTCGAATCCTATGGTTATTGAAGTGCAACGATATATAAAGCGATAGGAAGAACCTGGTGTTTTTGAAGGAGATCCAGAGCCTGATGATCATGATGATAATCGTGATGACGATGTACGTGATCGAGATAGGGATTGTCAAGAGCGAGACCCGTCATAAGTTTCTTCTGTAAGCTCCAGTAGCAGTACCAACGACACCAGTAGCTAGTGAGCCAGACAAACCGGAAAGTAGCAAGCTAGCTACCAGCCAACCAAAGCCAGCTAGGCAAGCAGCATACCTTCCATCTCGAGACCCAGATCCAGAGCCAGACCCATAGCTAGCAGGACCAGCTTAAGAAGAAGAGATAGAGACAGAAGTAGTTGCTAGAGCACGAGCAAAGGTAGCGGGGGGAAAGGCATCGTAAGCTTAAATAGCAGAGCCTATTTCATTTCTAGTACCAGGTCCAGATGAGGAAGTAAATCCGGCAGCACCACCGCCTATTGAACCAGCAGCAGTAGGGGTCACAACTGTAGCTTCTCCAGTTCCTGGTCCAGCAGTAGCACCACCACTAGCAGCCATTGATGTATATAAAGCAGAAGTATACTTTGCACCTGCCCTCGCACCTGCATCAGCACCATCACCAGTAGAACCATCGGTGGAACCCTCAGTAGAGCAAGCAGCAACAGCGGTAGGGCTAGAGGTAGAGGCAGCTAGAGCAGCAGAGACAAAGGTAGCATCGATGGACGCAGATCGAGATCGGGATGAAGAGCCGGGTGTTCGGAGGGGATATTATTATGTTCCAGATCGAAAGGAAGAGCCTAAGTTTAGTGATCGGAAGAAATAGTCGGATGCTTGCTTGAGCCGAAGAGCCTGATGTTTGCGAGTCTGATGCTCGTAAGCGAGATGAAGATTCTGATGCTCGTGGTAGAGAGCCAGATTCGGATGTTCATTATAAAGATTGAGATTATCGAAAGGAAGAGTCGGATGATGTTCCATCCATATGCTTCGGATGTTCCAGATCGAGATCCAGGCCTTCGTAAGCGAGCCAAAGATCCGGATAAAGAGAAAGATCCAGTACCAGGATAAGATCCATCCATTGAAGCAGCATGAGTAGCAGTGAAAGGTCCAGCAGCATTCTGACCAGTTGGAGATCGAGACCCCGTAACATACATATATGGTAGCATATCCAGCAGCAGAAGAAGCAGTTCGAGATCGATAACTAGCATCAGTCTTTGATCCAGTTGAAGTACCTGTGGAAGCGTCCGTTTAAGCACCACCACTAGCAGCTAAAGGAGCTAAGCTACCAGTTCCAAGTCCAACAGCAACAAAATGATATTCTTATTTTCATAAAGCAGTACGTATAACACCATTAGCAGCAGAGAAAGCATCTAAGCTATCAGTAGCAGAGGAAGTGCAACAATCTCCACGGGTGTAGGTTCTAGGTCAAAGACTCGGTCAATTCGCTATACCTTTACTTCCGCTGGTGAAACTCCTTGCCCTCAGAAGCGCAAGCCCCTCCGGGACCTTACATTGGCTCTCTATCTGGCTCCGATGTTTACTATTGAACTCAATCTGGATCCCAAACTGGTCCATAAACACTTTATTTTGCCCCGCTAGCTCACGAGCAAGCAATCTCTACCGCCAAGCTGTCCTTCCCTCGCTCAAGCTCTCTCTCCGTACACTCATACTTCCTTCGATCGATATCCCCGTCTACTGCTTCTCTCGCTAGCTATCCCCGTAAAGCTTTCCCCGCCATCGCTCCAGCTATAGATCTATCTATCCCTCGATAAAGATCAAGCTGTGTGAACCACTACCTCGTCTCCCCGACCCCCATCATGCTGTGTGCAAGATCAATCGGTATAACCGCACTGTCCATTGAACTTTGAAACGATCTATCTTACCTACACCAATCAACACCATCACTAGCTCTCCGTTATACTGCTACTCACACTGACTGTGTTACCGTCTAACACTCTACCCGTCCACTTTCACACTCTACCCGTCCACTATCGCTAGCACCGTCCACTAATGCTTCTATCGCATCTACCTAAAAGAAATCTCACCTGCCAAGCTATACTGATTCTACTGAACGAACCATCCAAGCAATATAGCCATCGCCAGAGCCTAAGAACCATCGCTAGCTCACTACTGCTGCTATCCATTACTGCTAGCTTCATCACTACTACGGGTAAGAATAGGTCAAGTAGATTCCGGTAACAACTAGAAGGGTTTCAAACCATCTCCATGAGGTTGGGTAGGAACCACGAACCCTTTCATCAAATACGATCCAATGTAGAGGCATGGACAGATAGAGTGATTTCCCAGTTTCCTTACTTATCGAAAATGAACTGTGTATTAGGTAAACAAAACTCCTTATTTAATTCATACGGGACAAACTCATTATCAGACTTCTCTAAGCCTCGCAGCTACTTTCACTATTATGGAGAGCGATATATAAGTAAGGAAAACCCATCCAAATCTCTACCTCCTAAGATTGGGGCATCGATCCAGCTTTATAACCTTCCGATATATCAAGCGTATACCCAAAGCAAGCATATGGTTTCGGGGTTGAGCCTATAGACCGAGCTTGGGATGATGAGATGACCACAATAGCTTTGATTTGGAGGGTCGTCCGCCCCCAGAATGGCATGCATGGACATCATGTTACGTCTATAGCATGATGGATGTTACCTACCATCCATAATACTCATTCATGCTACGAGGCGATCCTTCGCTCTCCCGGAGAGGCTATCACTCAACCGCCCCATAGTTTCTATAGGCGATCGAGTGCACATCTCTCTATATACGTATCATGTGGTGCATGATGGTGATTTCCAACCAACATGATTGGTGGGCTTCCAACCTATATACCGAACCGAACAACCCACTCGACTGCCGGCACATCTTTGAGTTGAGCTCAATATGTGTACTCCATGAATCCAACACTCGACCCCGAAAGGCAAGATGCATACCTTTCTTTTTCAGCTCGAGACTTAGTTAAAGATGCGCTCGACCAGATATAGATTGATGGCCTTCTTTGTTCGACCTGTTTAAAGGGAGTTATTACCATCGATGTTGGTTATCCGGCCGGAGCTAGACAAAAGCTAGAATGAACTGAAGTTTATATGTCTTGAGATGCCCGGGGAAATGAACATCTGCTGGAACCAAGAGCGGGAATGACCATTACTTGCCGGATCTTAGTCCTTCGGATTCAAGCATTTATCCTGACCGAACCGAACTCCTTGCATTCTCGGCAGCCAGGCGCATGAACTATTCTATCCAGTTCTAGCACATTGAGTCAGATTTAGAGGGTTTTGGTTACCAAGCCTGGCGGGGAGGGATGAACTCGACCTTCTTGATTGGTTTATTAATACATAGATAGAGGCAGCCGCCACCAGAGAATGGATGGATGGAAGAGAGTAGTTAATGGAATAACTAGCTTTTTAAGCGGAACCTCATTGGCAAAACTGAACCCCTCTCGCTACAGCTTTCATCGTCCATCGTCCCCGGCATCGCATCCACCCCACCAGGCGGGAGAGCATCCCCAACACCCAGTTATAAATACGTCTATAGATAGAGTATACCCGGTAGCGAGAAACCATTCATTGCCGAGGAGATGCCCACATCATCTTATAGCATTATTATAAAGTGATGGCATTGAAACGAATACTGATACTGATACTGTAATGGCAGAGCATTCCACCTTTCTTCCCGATCTTTGATCTTCTCCCCTATTCCGGTCGTTTTATCAATATTGATTTTATTTTCTCTTGAATGGATGGATGGAACATGGCTCCGCCAAACAACGAAAGGGCTAATGCTCCCCTCTATCTACGCTTTCAGTTGTTCATAGCGAGTTCTCCTTCTGGGTGCATTTAAAAAAAATACTATTAAGACTGGAAGGAACTTCAAGGAGAGGATGGGATCAGATCTCGATGGTTCCGGTTTCTTCGAGCCCGATTTCAAGGTCATCGGATAAAGGGAAAGGCATGGGGGCCTAATCGTTTGTCTCGTTCCAATGTTGGGGCTTGCCTAACCATTGTTTCTGATTGATGATCAATGGAGCGACACGAAACAGGGTCTCGCATCCGAGTTGACTTTCCTTACCTGGCAGGGTGGGCACGAGAACCAATGTCAATGGGAAAGGGGATTGAATCATAAGGCCCCCTAACGGCCAGACTCGACTGTCACACGGAATCAGTCAAGAGTGCGGACACAACCAACCTTCCTAGAAGTCTAAGACATTCTAATGACAAACAAAACAAACTGGAGCTATCCTTCTCTAAACATGCATTATGATATGAGAAATCAAGTGTTTCGTTCTACCTGTAGTCCAACGCTGTTGTAGAAGTCCAAGCTTTGTTGATCTGGATGAGCTCCTCCTTTTCTCCAAAACCTGCAATCACCAACAGTCAAACAATTAAATAGCACCTGATTATAACATAAAACAAAGCATATTCAACATATAGACCAAGGAGTACATGAAATAACCCATAAACAACAAGTTATTGAGAAGAATGGACCAATTTGCATTAAAGGTAATCAAAAGGAACCATTACAACCTGAGCCTTGGTGTTGTGCAAGCTCCTTCCAGGGTCCACAAGAGTCTTCCTCTACTTTGACAAAGCTCACCCACTTCCAAATAGAACAAGCAAAGATGGCAATCTCTCCTCACAAGCTTCTAAATGGGAGTCCTAATTCCTGCAGCATTTACCCTTAGAAATGTATAGCTTTCAACCTCCTCCCCTTCTGGCCCAATGCCTGTACTTATAGTGTTCAAGAGGAAGTTAATCAGGTCCACCGTCAATGGGATAATCCCCTCTTTGGATGGGATAGCTCCCCTATTGATGGGATAAGTTCCTCTTTGGTAGGAGTGCATGAACCATCTGGAGGCGCTCAATACACGTCGAACAACCTTCTAGAATGCTCTAGAAATAACCACAAGTGACTTTTTAAAGATGAAACTTGCGCATTTTAACCTTTTCAGGGGGACGCACCTGCACCTTTACATACAGAGCGTCCAAAGACGCAGTTTTTGTGAACATTGGGTGCGTCTCCGCAGGTAAGGTTGAGAGAACCTGCGTCCCCAGAGATAAATACATTTAGAAAGACTTTCTCTCTTTTTGGGAGTTTGACATGGAGAGCAGAGGCATAAGACTTGCCTAAGAGGATAGCATGACTGTTGATAGAGCCATACTAACTGTAAATAGTCATGGTGACATTTTTTAGTGTAACAGATTGCCCCCTAAAGTGCGAAGCCTGAAATAGATTAGGGTTTTGTATTATCTAGGATGG
The DNA here is from genome assembly GCA_031772625.1 of Pinus tabuliformis. NCBI lineage: Eukaryota > Viridiplantae > Streptophyta > Pinopsida > Pinales > Pinaceae > Pinus > Pinus tabuliformis. Next base: position 1,253,167,174 of record CM062818.1, on the reverse strand, counting down.
GTGAAGCGCTTTATCATTTCAAGGATTATCTCGTGGAGAGCCTGGTCAGAACCTGCAATTTTCAACACAAAATACATGTATAAGATTATATCATCACTGAGGTAGGCATTCCCATACTCAGATTTAAAACTTTAACTAACAGACTAACTACTCTGATACAGGAATAATCTTGCATTACATCATAATCATAGACTTTTGTAGACACAGTATGGGCGCAGCCATCTGTTTATGATTAGTCTACTTAGATAATGAATACAAAACTCCTTGCAGCCTGGATGGTGGAAACTAGATCCAGGGTCTTCATTTCTACTTCTCGAATTGATACGATTCTAGCCATGTGAATAAATGAGTTGATGTCAAACATGGTAGAAACCACTTGATTACCAGTCGATGATGTAAACTGTTAAAAAGCGTGAGAGAGACCACCAGTAATGTCAATGGTTCTCAAAGTACCCAGTACAATCCATGAGATGTGAATGAATGAGTTGATGTCGAACATTTCACGGAATCCTTCGATTGAAAGTCAATGATGTAAACTGACGTCAAAGGCGAGAAACCTGCCATTGATGCATGCAGACTTCAAGGTACTGACGATTTCTAAGTCATGTCTCTAGATAATGTGCTGATGTCGATAGAAAGCGACCCGTTGCAGGCAAGCCCACAATACGAAATCATTGTTCAAGTTGAAGAAATGTTGCTGTAAGGACTGACTCAGGGATGGTCAAATGGATGACAAGTATTTTGCAGATGAAAGTTTTTCTTGCAGACCTCTTGAACACATAACGACACAACAGATGGCTTGGTGATAAACGGCTCAAAGTTAATCCCCGGAACCCGGTTGAAGACTTTCAAAGTGGTTTGATCAACTGTGAGGTAAAAGATTTCCCAACCCAGGTGAATGAAAAGTGTCGTGTTCAAGAGTGGTAATAAAGTTTCTTTTGAGACAAAAGGTAACAAACAAGTTCATTCTTCTCTCTTTTCCCCCACCATTTCTGGCAAGTACCTCTTTATTTTTAACAAGCTTGAGGAGGATAACATATGCTTGATTATAAGCTCATCCTTCGGATGAGTCCAACCTAGTTTTGATTCGAACCCTAGGAAGGAGTGGTTCGTTCCTGTTTGTAATTGAACAGGTCCTTTACTGTGAAATGTTTAACGAGGCCAGTATAGGAGAAACTCGGTGTTTTTCAATTTTAGAGAGTCTGAAAAACTTAAGAAGACTCCAAGTTGAACTTTTTCGTAGATTTGTGTCCCTCAAGCCCGAAAAAGTATAAAATAATACCTGGGGGAACCGCTTGATCTTGCGACCAAGGAGTACTTTCATAATTAGTGCCACTGACCTGAAAAGTAAAAAGCGATCAAGGACACGTCGTTTTATTTCCGTATCGAGTTTGAAATGACAAAAACCCAGCAATCTTTTCCTGATTTTACGGTCAGAAAAGAGCTATAAGGGGACTGTCTTTTAATTCCGTTTTAACGAGTGTAAAAGAAACGCTCGGCAATCTTTTCATTTTTTAGGAGTCAGAAAAGGGCTTAAAAGATGACTCTGTGGTTTCACTTTTTCGTAAGTTTTAATGAGTTTGAAAAAATGATAAAAATGTACTCATATGGCCGACTTTCAATTTAAGTTACGAGCAGGAAAAGACGGAAAGAACTCGGCATTTTCATTTGTTTTACGAGAATGAGAAATAGCAAAATAATCTCGGGATTTTCATGAGTTTAACGAGTCTTTAAAATAACTAAAACTGACTCGAGATAGGTTTCATTTTTACAAAAGCTTGAAACAGAGAAAAACTATGCTTTCAAAGTAGTTTCATTTTTACACAAGCTTGAAACAGAGAGAAAACTATGCTTGATGCCCCCTAAGCATAACTACTAGAGCGCATGCCCCCCTGCTTCATTTCATTCAACCAGTTGGATGAAATGAAGGTTGAGTTACGAGATCATTTGAAAGACTTGACCTAAAACTATAAGAAAATTATGCAAAACACTGAAATAACTAACCTAAATATACAACTTAACATTTATGAGATCTAGTCAATCTCTCGACTCAAGTAGAGAAGAATTTGTTTCATTTTTTAACGCGCTTGACACAGGAAAAGAACTATGCTCGGATTTGGTTTCATGTTTACACAAGCTTGAAACGAAAAACTATGCTTGTTATAAGTTCACATGCCCCCAGCATAATGACGCAAAACGAGGTACATGCCCCCCAAGCTTCATTGCATTCAATGAGGTGGATGGAATGAAGCTTTACTTTCAAGATCTTGGAAAGACGTGTGGGAGCTGTTTCATTTTTTAGTGAGGTTGACACAGGAAAATAACTATCCTCAAAACCCTGGTTTCATTTTTTAAACGAGCTTGACCCAAGATAAGGAACTATGCTCATAACTACTCTCTACAATCTACCAAACAAAAAACTTTACTCTAAAAACCTTGATTCATTTTTTAACGAGCTTGACACAAGACAAGGAACTATGCTCTAAAATCCTTGGTTCATTTTTTAATGAGCTTGACACAAGACAAGGAACTATGCTCATGACTACTCTCTACAATCTACCAAACAAAAAACTTTACTCTAAAAACCTTGATTCATTTTTTAACGAGCTTGACACAAGACAAGGAACTATGCTCTAAAATCCTTGGTTCATTTTTTAATGAGCTTGACACAAGACAAGGAACTATGCTCATGACTACTCTCTACAATCTACCAAACAAAAAACTTTACTCTAAAAACCTTGATTCATTTTTTAACGAGCTTGACACAAGACAAGGAACTATGCTCTAAAATCCTTGGTTCATTTTTTAATGAGCTTGACACAAGACAAGGAACTATGCTCATGACTACTCTCTACAATCTACCAAACAAAAAACTTTACTCTAAAAACCTTGATTCATTTTTTAACGAGCTTGACACAAGACAAGGAACTATGCTCTAAAATCCTTGATTCATTTTTTAATGAGCTTGACACAAGACAAGGAACTATGCTCATGACTACTCGCTACCATCTATCTACTTAACCTACCCTTGTTTCATTTTTGAACGAGCTTGACACAAGACAAGGAACTATGCTCAAGACTCCTTGCTTCATTTTTTAACGAGCTTGACACAAGACAAGGAACTATGCTCAAGAAGTTCGCATGCCCCCAGTATAATGATGCAAAGTGAGGTACATGCCCCCCAGGCTTCATTGCATTCAACCGGCTGGATGAAATGAAGGTTTACTTTCAATATTTAACTTGAAAAGGGAGTTGTTTCATTTTTAAGGAGGTTGACACAAGAAAAGAACTATCCTCATACCTGATTCATTTTTTAACGAGGTTGACTCAGTAACAGGAACTATCCTCAAAACCCTACTTTCTACAATCTATCTATTTAACCTAAAATCTAACTGATTCATTTTTTAATGAGGTTGACTCAGTAAAAGAACTATCCTCATGCTAGCCTGTTTCATTTTTAAACGAGGTTGATACAGGAAAAAGCTATCCTCGCACACACTGATTCATTTTTTAACGAGGTTGACATAGTAAAAGGAACTTTCCTCACAACATCCAATTTCATTTTTTAACGAGGTTGAGAGAGGAACAAACTATCCTCGTTACTCACTGATTCATTTTTTAACGAGGTTGACACAGAAAAGAACTGTCCTCATTCACACTGATTCATTTTTTAACGAGGTTGACACAGTAAAAGGAACTTTCCTCACTCACACTGATGCATTTTTTAACGAGGTTGACACAGTAAAGGAACTTTCCTCACTCACACTGATTCATTTTTTAACGAGGTTGACACAGTAAAAGGAAATTTCCTCACACCATTGATCATGGCTTCCAACTGGAAGAAAGACATGTCAATGGACACACCTTGATCATGGCTTCCAAAAGGTCTTCATTCGAAGGAAGAATAGTTTTTTGGAAGGAACACACGTCAAGGGACTCAAAAGGGATAAGAACATCGTGTTCAAATAATCCCATAGAGTTTTCCATGTCAATTACCGGATCTAAGTCAAAGGAAGATGAGCAAACAGTGGAAGGCTCACGTACCTCGGTAACTGAAAACATGGGACCAGTTGCCACATAATTAACCCGTGGCAGGGTAGATACCACTTTAGAATCAAGAACATTTAGGGGTGTCATATTATTGGTAGCTGAGACAAGACTAGGGAACGAAAGCTGGTCTACAGTCACAATACTACCGTTGTGAGGGAAAGACATCACGCGAAAGAGTGTCGATACGACAGCTTTCATTGCATAAACATAGTCTTGCCCAAGGAGTAAATTGAAATCCAAGGGACCTCGAACTACCATAAGATCAATACAGACAGTTTTACCTTCCAAGGTAATAGAAAACTTAGGAAGGATCCCTAAAGGTTCACTAATGGTTCTGTTAAAAGCTTTCAGATTCTGCGTAATAGGCGCAAGCTGAGGGGAACCCAAAGCTTTCCAAACAGTTGAGGATAATATACTAACAGAAGCACCTTCATCTACCTGAGTACGATGTATGTCCCTACCAGCAGCCTTGACAATGATTTGGAAAGGGATGGAGGAAGGAAGACGAGGTTCTATCAGTCTATTCCAATCAAAGGAAAAGACCTCAGTACTTGGAGGGGGTTCTGTAGAAATAGGTGAAATGCCCCCCGGCATAAAAGAATCTGATGTAACAAGAAGAACCTGAGTGGTATGAAGTTCACTATCTAAATGGAAAGTGGGATCGACCGAATGTGAAATTGAATCGACCACTTGATCAACTAATGGATCATCAACCTGAGTGACATGAGTTTCACTCTCCAATGGAAGAGTGTGATTGATTGTACTTGAATTTAGATCAATCACTTCGTCAGTTGACGGTAGGTTGGGAGAAAGTTTACGGTAACCAGTTGGAAATTCTTGCTGTGGAACAGTAAGTTTTTCCAACAATGTTGAGGCTTCATCCATGTGAGGGAAAATGTGAGTTTGATGACTCCCTTTGCATAACTTACAAGGAAACCTAACTTTACCCTTTGTCCCAGGAACCTGACTATCACTGGTTGATGGATCAACGGAAAGTTGATGAGATTTTTCTGACCATACTTCCAAGACCTTTGGAATACCAGGACAATTGACAAGGAAGTGGTCACCCTTACAAAGCCTGCAAGGGTATTTTGGTTTACGATGCATGTCGGAATTTTTCTCAACACAACTAACACTTACAGCCATGGTTGGTTGGTTGACCTCTTTCTTATCTTGCTTCTTCTTCTTCTTCTTCTTCTTCCCTTTCGTCTTCTTCTTCTTAACCTCCTGGTTACTAGCATCAAGACTTTTACCAGGCGAAGAGGAAGAAATGGAGGAAGAAAAATTAGGCGAAGAAGGTAAAGGGTCAACAGAAAGTTGGTTATGTTGAGATGGTGAACTCTGTGAAGGTGAAGCATCCGGTTGAGATGGAACAATTAGAGTATTTTGGGCCAACAAAGTTGAAAATAACCATATCGGTAAGCCTATTGTAAGTCCAGGTAATGACAAAGTAGCCATATAAGGAGGACCAACATTTCCAAAGTAAGGAAAAGTACTAGGATTCTCATTAGGAGGGGTTCCTAGGTTGATAAATTCCGGAACATTTTCCATTATATTCAACTTCAGTGAATTTTATTAACAATCTTAAAACTAAAATTAACAATTCACAACTAACAATTAAAATTCACAATTCACACCTATGGTCTCTCAAAGTAAAAACAAACAAATTAACACGCGCTATCAAATCTAGGAGTCAAACCATACACAAACAGTAAGCTCTCTGGACCGAAAACACTAGTTGGTGATGAAGCCCAACCTCGTAGAATTCAGTACAGAAATGGTGGGTGGAACAGTTACCTCGGCAACCTGCTTAATGAATAGACTGGACCAAGTTCCTCCACTTTAACCGTCTCGAGTGAAGTGAACCCCCCAGAAAATCCAAGGGAGTATAGCCGACGTCTGCTCCAGGTACAGTGGGACCTTCCCTCCACCGTCACCTCGGTAGAATCCTAAAGATAATGGCCACTAAGGTTACCAACCACAACAAATGCACCTGGGGGAACAGTCTAAACTCTGACAGCACGCAAGGGCAGAGTAGCAAGCTCAATCCCCTTGCCGGCTCCTTGACAATAATCCAAGGCTTACCGACAAGTGACCCCTGGCTCCTCGACAATGGTTAATCCGAGGTTTACCGTTTGTAATACGTGCGTGTCTGGCGTCGTTCCCAACGAGGGGGGAATGATCCCCTCACTGGTTCGGACACGAGCTCGTGCTTCTCCTTTAAGAGGAGCTTTCCCAGAGTACAAGTGAGACAATTGGATTTATTCTATCACAAGATAAGCTACTTGTTTGGTTTTGTTGTCTTGGAGAGTTAATTACTCACCTACTCCAAGACACTAGCCTGATCTAAATTGGTGCTTCAGAGCCCTAGAAATGTAAAAATTACTAGATGAATTTTAATTAAGCGTTGTGTTATTAAGGCTGTTATTACTCAAATGGGTAAATGGAGATGAAACCAATGGTGTTATGACCCGACTCAACTGAATGCAATCGAATATGATAATGTAATCTTTTCAATTCGATGAATCCTAACTAAAGTAAGGAGAGAGTTTCCATTCACGTCCAACAATGCAAAAAATTGATCACTAAGAGAAAATATAACAAATTCTCTAATGCACTAATTTCATCAAGAAAAACTAATGCAAATCAATTCCAAACCATTTTTATTTTTATATTTTTGTGTAAATTCAAATCAAAGAAAGTTGATCTAAATCTACGATTGATTTTTCAGAATGTAAACTATGCAATTGTAATCTAAGCACAATTCACTTGAAAAGTATGCAAATGTAATCTATGCACATTTTTCATTCATATTCTGAAAATGAGAATTCTAATTATACAAATGTAATCTATGCAAGAGAATTCTCAAACACAAGACGATTCTAATGTAATCTAAGAACCAATCAAGTGCAAGTCGAGAAAATTGGGCGAGAGTTCCAAAGATCAAAAGTAAAAACACTCAAAGGCGATTAACACTCATACACAATTTAGCCCCCCCCCCGGCGAATGAGGGGGAAATTTTTTTGCAAAAACAGAAGCAAAAAGATGCAAAATTGTGAAAGGACTGAGACAAACCTCCAAGTAATGACCAAAGGAAATCAAATTAATAATTTCTCAAAAAAGAGACTCAAAACACCCAATTGATGAAAGCTTAGAGCAGGAATGCTAATGAAACAAGCTTAGGTGAAGATTTTTGGCAAGGGACTAATGAATCTGGGCAGAAAAAACTAAGAAAAAACAAAATCTAAGAGCAAAAAGTGTAAAAAATGGAATTTTCTCAAATTTTGGCAGGGGACGCAGGCAACCCGTTAGCACAGGTGCGGGTCTGCTCTGTGCACACAGCAAAAGTGCGTCCAGGGACGCACTGTGCAGCACTCAGAGGGTGCGTCCTACTGAAAAACTCAAGAAAAACCAAAATAAAACTAATCCTAAGCTAACCAACCCAGAGACAGAATCACAGAGCGAAAACCAGAAAAATAAACCAATTTTCTCAAAGCAAAGTTCACACAAAGGAAAAGACTTTTCTCATCAATGGATTCCCCAGCGGAGTCGCCAATTTGTCACACGGAATCAGTCAAGAGTGCGGACACAACCGACCTTCCTAGAAGTCTAAGACATTCTAATGACAAACAAAACAAACTGGAGCTATCCTTCTCTAAACATGCATTATGATATGAGAAATCAAGTGTTTTGTTCTACCTGTAGTCCAATGCTGTTGTAGAAGTCCAAGCTTTGTTGATCTGGATGAGCTCCTCCTTTTCTCCAAAACCTGCAATCACCAACAGTCAAACAATTAAATTACACCTGATTATAACATAAAACAAAGCATATTCAACATATAGACCAAGGAGTACATGAAATAACCCATAAACAACAAGTTATTGAGAAGAATGGACCAATTTGCATTAAAGGTAATCAAAAGGAACCATTACAACCTGAGCCTTGGTGTTGTGCAAGCTCCTTCCAGGGTCCACAAGAGTCTTCCTCTACTTTGACAAAGCTCACCCACTTCCAAATAGAACAAGCAAAGATGGCAATCTCTCCTCACAAGCTTCTAAATGGGAGTCCTAATTCCTGCAGCATTTACCCTTAGAAATGTATAGATTTCAACCTCCTCCCCTTCTGGCCCAATGCCTGTACTTATAGTGCTCAAGAGGAAGTTAATCAGGTCCACCATCAATGGGATAATCCCCTCTTTGGATGGGATAGCTCCCCTATTGATGGGATAAGTTCCTCTTTGGTAGGAGTGCATGAACCATCTGGAGGCGCTCAATACACGTCGAACAACCTTCTAGAATGCTCTAGAAATAACCACAAGTGACATTTTAAAGATGAAACTTGCGCATTTTAACCTTTTCAGGGGGACGCACCTGCACCTTTACATACAGAGCGTCCAAAGACGCAATTTTTGTGAACATTGGGTGCGTCCCCGCAGGTAAGGTTGAGAGAACCTGCGTCCCCAGAGATAAATACATTTAGAAAGACTTTCTCTCTTTTTGGGAGTTTGACATGGAGAGCAGGGGCATAAGACTTGCCTAAGAGGATAGCATGACTGTTGATAGAGCCATACTAACTGTAAATAGTCATGGTGACATTTTTTAGTGTAACATCGACCGACTGTGAAAAAACCACTCTCCAACCCCACCAATCTATGTCGATCCTACGAGTGATGGCTCACTCTATTATATACATATTAACGGACGTCGAGAGGTGCAAAGCATCGAACTTAAGGCGATACCGAGTAGAGGGAATCGGAAGTTGGGATGACACAGCCGGAATTAGCTGCATCCATGGGTGCCGAACTATGTTCTATGTGGGTCGATCAGGCCCCGTACCAGCTGGCTCACTCAGTCGGAAGATGGGTCGAGCGGCCTTCCTTGATTCTGATTTGATCGACCTTTCCTCTCCTTATCAGTCGAGCCCCCTAAAGGGTCCTTAAGGGACTCATACATTCATATGTGTGAAGGATTTATCGCTCGACCGACAGAGGAGGTCGAGGGCCGCCATCATGCCCCCGGCAGGGCTCGTGGTGAGGGAAAGACTTGTTATTGCTGGTTAGAGCGGGAGGCAGATAATGCATAGAATAATATATGTCATTACGCTTTAGCGTCGTATGGGATCGTAGCTCGAATCATCGATCCGTAATATCGTATACAAATATATCTCATTATATATGTAATTATGCATTTCTTCCAGTCATGATGCTAACGCAGGCTCGACCATCAGGCCCGGTAGGGTGAGGGATTTATCTCTCTATTTCCTAAAAAATAGAGGCCCGGTAGGGACTCACTATTCATATGGTGAGGGTGAGCTTGCCGAACTCTCGACAAAGGCCGCCATCGACTCACTATTCATATGGTGAGGCCCGGTAGGGACTCGATCGAGGTTACGAGGTCGAGGGCCGCCATCGCCGCCATCGATAAGCCACTTCCTCCCTCGTGAGAGAGATCTTTGTATACGATATTCTGAGATTAGGGATCGATTATGAGTATGAGAGCCGTAATTACATATATAATATATGCATTCACGCTCTATCGATCGAATAATGAATTCGATAGCGTAATTACATATATAATATATGCATTGTCGATCGGGCTATAAGATTCGTTATAGGACAAGGATTACGGAGACGAACCACCATATTCACTCCTTACTGCGCCCCTACCATCGAGCTATAAGATTCGTTATAGGACAAGGATTACGGAGACGAACCACCATATTCACTCCTTACTGCGCCCCTACCATGGTTCCCTCGTTCCTCATCACTTAGCTGTTACCCCCTATATTCTCTTTAATAGCGAGAGGCATAGGGATAGCGATAGCGATAAATCAAAATCCATAGCCTTCTGAATACCTAGTGGTGCTGCCCTACTGAGATCTTCGAGAGTCCAATAAAGGACAGGCTTTTTCCAAGCTCCGTTCTACCTGTTTAGTCGCTCCCCTTCTCCTCTGATTAGCCTTCGCTAGACCTATTATACCACTATACCGATTCTATATTCCATTCCGAAAGTATATAACTAGACCCATTATAGATTCTATTACGAAAACAACGATTAGCAGCATATTGTAACGCATTGGATTGGTCCGAAATAGTTGGTTGGTTTGCCCCGTGAGTGGTAACCGGGCGGCAGGCTCCACATGCGGAGCGATACCAAAAACAACCATGACATTAGCAGTAACACGTCCAACGACCATGAATGAGCTTTCGCCGGGGGATGCGGGTACCAGACCTTCCATTAGCATTGGTCGAGCGCTAATAGATGTCGGGTTCACGATCAAACAAGCAGCCAGCCGGGCAACGATATAACAAACATCCGAGCCAGAACTCGTCGCCGCTATTACTATTACTGAGATGACCTCCACTAATCATCAGCCCACATATCGATCTGCTACCTGGCTTCCCTATATTTCGATAGGGATCGGTCAGCCCCTAACGACACCTCCTATCCTTACCTATTCCCTTCTTTCCCTTCTACACTGAGCTAGCAGCCTACCGACGAAAGGATAGACATAGGCATAGTAGATCAGAGGAGAGAATAGGCGGAGGGGATCACCAATGAAATAAGCCCATTCAATCCCTATATTTCATATTGAATTGGAAAGCAATATTCATTTCACAGCTGGCCCCACCCATATGAGCATATTATGAATGGGAACCATAGCGCATTGATGAACAATTCCGGGACCCTCGCCATAAAAAAGAAAATAGTCAGGTATAACCTCATCAATTGTCCAATAAATCAGAATTCTGGTAATCGTGGACCTAACATGACCTATATGCGAAGAAACACGAAAAGCCTCCTTCTCCGCTACGCCCCGCACCTAAAAGAAAGTGATTCCTGCCTCCAGATTCATATTATAGGCAGACCCGGCACCTGAAGTCAAGTTATTCCTGTCTCCTCCATTCAAATAAAAGCAAGGTCCCGGAGGGGCTTGCGCTTCCTAGTGCAAGGAGAAAGGAGAAACCTTTATAAGGTTTTCCGGTCCGGTTACATGATGAAACCAAGTGGAGTGCCCCTAAGATACTTCCGTTGTCCACACTGAGGCCGCCTTGGTCCCGAGGCGTCTACCCTTAAGATCTCGGTCGGGTATAACCACTGCCTCCCATATTACAACCTTCCTCTGATCTTCCAACCTTCCTAAGAGAAAGCTTCCCCTCCTTTCCCTAAAGGGACAAGCGAAATAATACCCCTTGCTTGACGCGACCCAACGTTAACAAGCTGAAATACGCCTTCGATTTACTAATTCCAAACTCCTTCCATCCATTCACGAACCCCTCCGATCCGGCACTTATAAAGGTCTTCTAGATTCCCTCCAAAGCCCTAATGGTATAGGTTAAGTAACTATGTATTGATGGTAGGTGGGTTGTATGAACAAGGTAAGGGCTAATGAACCGATTTCACTTCCGATCCAACGATCCAATCTGTGGTTCCTAAGGTCTTCTAGATTCCCTGGTCAGCATGGTATAGGGCTGCTCCATAGAATGTATGTATACCAGGTGGGTAGTCCTTAACAAAGTAAGTGATTCTTATACTGTCCCCTACATATAAGATCTTCCTGGTCTAATTCTTGGGTTGGTAAGTGACTTCATCGTCCTAGCCTAGGATTCTGGCAGTAAAAAAGAAGGGTAAGGGTCTGATCCATCCCATCCATAATAAGTAACTCAGTGTAAGTTCGTGGTTCGTGCAAAGAAGGTAAATAAAGGTTTCTTATATATGTAATAACGCATATGTCAAAACGCAAATTCAAAAATCCGATCTAACGATCCAACGATTCCATCCTCCGCATCTAAGTTCTATGGAATCTAAAAAGTATACTGGTGTCTATAGGTAAGTTCTAGTGAGTTTGAAATTGTAAGTAGTCAGGTTTCTGGATGTATAGCAGTAAGGGAAGGTAAGGTCTGATAGCATTCCTTTGGAAGACCTAATGGGGCCTGAAGCTCTGTCTGGTAGGTGGGTGAGTGGGCTGTCCCAAAGCGATCTCCCCAAGGCATCCCCGCCCGCAGTTCAAGTATCTAACCATAAGGTAAAGCACCACGCCCTCAACTATCTATGTGGGCTACAAATCCATCATCCATGAAACCCAGCTCCCTCCGTCCCGCCATTCCATCCCATCAGCAGCTTTTAAGGTCTGTGACTAACTACGTGGATTGCAGGTCTAGGGCTAAAGTGTGAGTTCTAGCAGGTAAAGAGTAACAAAAAAAGGGTTCTATCTATATAAAACCAGTTGTTGGCACGGGTCGAGGCGCCCATGTTCCACCTCGATCTGTAACAGGCGATTCTCAATAGGCAAGTCGATTCCTGATAGCATTTAAGGTGCGAAGCCGCTTGTCCCTCCGGGGGCAAGGTAATTTCCCCTCGTTCCATCCGTCCGTCCTATACCCGTACACCCGGTGCTTCTAAGGATCTCCATACCCACTACGTGATTCCATATATCTGGCTGGCTCCAGGTCTAGAAGTTTGTGCAGGTCAAAAGAAAGGTCTTTCTGGCGGGCGGATTGTCTTTCCAAGGTAAGGGCTTAATGAACCAATTCCCAGTCGCATGATCGCATCGCATCTGATCCGGCATACAGGTCTTCTAGATTCCCTCCAAATACCTAATGGTATAGGGCCGGTAAAGGGTAAGGTATATCTGGCGGGTGGGTAGTATTCACAAGGTAAGGGGGCTAATGAAGCGATTCGCTATTCCCATAATCCAATCCCGGCCTCTGGAACATTCAATCTGATCCGGCACATAAACAGGTCTGATAGCATTTCCTTCCCTGGTAAGCATGGTCGTCTAGGGCTGCTCCCTCCAGAGAAAGGTATGTATAGGAGGTGGGGGTAGTATGAGCAAGGTAAGGTCTTCTAATACTGTTGCCTACTGGTACTGATCTTCCAGGTCAAAGGGTAAAGGGACTCCCCCATCCCATCCATGGTCTTAGGTGTCTGGCAGTATCAAGATAAGGGTAAGGGTAAGATCCATCCATGCCATCCCATCCTCCGGGGGCTTGTAAGGTTCAACATTGGTGACTGACTACGCAACGTGATTCCAGGTATCTGGCTCCAGGTCTAGTTCTATCAGGTAAGAGAGTAGGTAAAGAATGGCTACGTGTGGTATTCCAGGCTTCTAGGGTGGTAGCTTTATGCTCTGAGGCTGATGGTCTAGGTAAAAGGTTCCTCCCCTTGAACTCTAAGGCATATGGTTTGTGATGATTCAAGTTCTAAGGAAAGGGCTAATGAACCCATCAAATTCCCCAATCCCTCCCAGCCGTGGCTTCTAAGGCGCTTTCCATGTCCTGCTCACTACGCAACGTGATTCCAGTTCTAGGGCAGGGCTCTGATCCCAATGCCAATCCCATAAGCAGCTGTAAAGGTCTAGCAAAATGGGTAACTAAAAAAACATGCAATGCATTCCTGTTCTAGGGCTGAAGATATAATCCTAGTTCAGGTAGGTGGGTGAAAGAGGCAAAGGTCTGTTCCGTACAGGTATGAAATCCTGGCTGGCTTAACTTAATAAGAGGTTGGGCACCAGTTATTCCTTCATGCTCCTAGGGTTCTAAGGTCAAAGGTTGGGTTCTAATGTGAAACCCGTCTAAGCAGGGCTACTCATCGGTGGGAACAAGATCCCCAAGTGGTTCATATGTGCTACCCGGAAGATGAAAAGCTATGTGTGACCCAGAAGAATTCATAAGTAAAGGTCTAATAGATGTTCTTCCTAAGAGAGATTCCTCTCCCTCTCCTCTCCCTCTCCTCTCCCTATGGTCGAGTACCTAAAGGTGATGGCGGCCTTAACAGTCGAGCCTGCTTACGTATCCTTAACAGTCGAGCCTGCCTCCGCATCCTCTCCCTCTCCCTTATGGTCGAGTACCTAAAGGTCCTATGGTCGAGCGCCTCCGGTCCTTATCAGTCGAGTCACTAACGTACCTGGGCATGGTGGTAGTTAGTTATATATGAGCATGTGGTTTCACAAGAAAAAAACTCGGCGAAGGCAGAATGACATATCTCGAATGACGTAATTACGTATATAATGAATGCCGACCAAGACAATGAGTAAGTGACTGCCCCTCCTCTCCTCTCCTCTCCCTTATGGTCGAGCACCCTAAAGGGTCCTCTCTTTAACAGTCGAGCCTGCTTACCCATCCTTATCAGTCGATCCCCCTAAAGGTTCCTTATCAGTCGAGTCACTAACGTACCTAATTGATAGCCTGGTGAAATGGTGGTAGTTATATATGAGCATATGGTAGTTTAGGTAGAGATAGAGATGTGCACCTCGGCGAGATGGCGTAATGACATATATAATTCATGCATAATGACATAGAGAATATATGCTTTGGCGGAGGTTTGAACATCTTTCCCTCCTCTCCCTTTTGGTCGAGCACCTAAAGGTCCTATTATAGCATTTTCAGGAGGCGAAGGCAGAATACACTCTTAGTTTTGGATTATCTTGATTGTTCAAAGTGGCTCCATGAAAATAGCGTATATAAATAAACGACATCTCCATGAGCATGAAGGGAAGAATAACCCTTCTTGAACTGGTGGGAGCTCCTACCTTATCTGTCGCTACTGACTTCCTTGCCCCCGGAGGGACAAGCGGCTTCGCACCTTCATTATCTACGTCATTTCCAAGCATCATTATATACGTAATTTCAGACAATGAAAGGTCCGGAGGGCTTGCGCTTCTGAGGGCAAGGAATGTATATCGCTTGTCTGTAATCAGACAAGGGTGAGTAAGCGAACTCTCGACTAACGCCTTTTAGTTACTTATTTGAGAGGGGCACCCAATAAGTCAAATGAACCCGCTTGCTTGACGTTAGGAGGGCAAGGTCCCGGAGGGGCTTGCGCTTCCTAGTGCAAGGAATGATGATGAAACCTGGCCCAGTGACCTGAAGCTCACGTGCAAGCAGTAGTGACGAAGCTAACCTCAGCCGATGGTGCTTTCATTCCAGCTCCTGCTGCCTTCTAAGGGCTACTGGTCCTACTGCTGGATCTGGTTCGTCTACTGCTGGGTCTACTACTGTTGCTGGTACTAGTGCAGGTGGTGGGTCAACTGTATCAAATGCTTCTACTGTCTCTGCTACTACCTTTGCTTCTGGATCCGTATCTGTCACTGTACGAAGGGAAGCTATGACAGGAAGGGCGTAGACGGGCAGGGAGACTATACTGGTGATATGGAGAATCGACTGTTAGGGATACTGGTCAAGATGTAACTACTCCTGCTGCTGACTGATCTGCTCCTGTGTTTCCCGCTGCTGGTGCTAATAGATACCTATGCTTTTGTTACTCCCTCCGCCTCCTGATTGGGGTGGGTGGGTAAATGCTATAATAGTAGGGAAATCTTGAAAAACCTCCGCGCTATATATATATCAAAATAGGGGTGAAAATGACAAATCTCGTAGGGAACGTAATGACATATATAATATATTGGGATTGGGAAGCCACTGCTGCTCGAGCAAGTCAGTCATCTGATTTCATTTGAAGTGATACGTGCAAGCCTCTAGCTCTACCCTAGCTAAGTAAAGTATGTCATTTGTTGCGCTAGGTGCATCTATAGTTGGGATATGCTGGAACAGGTGAATCAGCAGCTTAAGAAACTCCTTCATGAGGTAATTCCTCTCCTCTCCTTAACAGTCGAGCACCTAAAGGTGATGGCAGCCTTAACAGTCGAGCACCTAAAGGTGATGGCGGCCTTAACAGTCGAGCACCTAAAGGTGATGGCGGCCTTAACAGTCGAGCCTGCTTACGCATCCTTATCAGTCGAGCCCCCTGTCGGGTCCTTGCACTAGGAAGCGCAAGCCCCTCCGGGTCCTTGCCTATCCCGAGAATAAAGCTGGTCAATAGAGCGAGTAACCCAATGCAATGCCACAAATCTATAATCGATGCCAGCAAGCGAGCCTTGACCATGCCTATCCCGGATGAATCCGTGTAACAGGGGATGCGTCTAACTTCGTAACTAAGTCCACCCACTTCGTCACTTCGATGAGCCTTTAATTAGTGTAGCTAGTCCCAGGTCAAAGCTGGTCAATGCTTATTCACTTCAATGGCCGGTCAATGCCTATGGTTAGACAGGGTGGAGCAGCTTATCAATAGATAAGAAAAGATAACCACTACTCCATGCGGAAGGTCTTGAATCGGAGGGTGACCGTATGTACCTCAATATCCATCCTTACCTATCCCGGATGGTGACCGTATGTCTCTACCATAAGACGTGCCTACCGTATGTATCTACTGGCTTGGAGGTCTTTAACAAAATGAAGCTTTATCCAATCAAGTGAAGGTTGACGGTCTCTAACCAAGGAAGAGAAAAGATAACATCTCCTTGAGCCCCAGATAATATATAAGGCCTCATTTTCATTATTCCTTCTCGGCACATGAACTATAGAGAAACATGCTTCATTATAGAATTCATTACGCTTTATTATCTACGTAATTACGCGATTTCAGCATTGATCAAATACGAGTAGCTGGAAATTTTGAGGCCCGGAGGGTGCGTTAGCACACTCGACTAAAAAGCCGCCATCGACTCGACCGAGGTTACGAGGGAGAGGAGTGCGTGAGAAAATGAGAAGTCAAACTTCCCTAACCTCCGCCAAGGGAAAATGGCCAATCTCGTAGGGAGAATGTCCAAAACCTCCGCCAAGGGAGCTGATCAAAAAGTAAGTCAAATGAACCCGCTTGCTTGACGTTATGTCATTATGCATTCATTCATTATATATGTCATTACGCCATCTCGCCGAGGTGCACATCTCTATCTCTACTGCAACTACCACATGCTCATATATAACAATGACTGGTCTTTCTCTCTCTCTCTAGCTAGGAAATCACTATCATTATAATGCTCGAGATTCAGATTCAATCAAAGGCTTCATGCTCGGTTGCTCGGGATTCATACTTCCTTCCTCGGATAGGGAGTACTCGGAAAGGGATTAATTAGAAGGCTTATTTGCTTGTCCCGGGACTCATAATAGACGGTTGGTAAATCCTTTTATTAGACTCCTCAAACTATTGATCCTTCAGTAAGAGAGTACCAGGGACATGAGCTAATGCAACCGAGGGCATAACCAATAAATTATCATGATCATATGTGTGCATGAGTGAGCCTCAATGTTTCTTTATTATGGGGGAGAGACCGAAGACAGAGCCAATTCAACGACAGGGGAAGCCGATGTTGTCTTAACCTCCTGAACGGGTCGAGGCCGAAGGCGCATGAGCCTATCTATGTTCTGACTTATGTTCCTGCCTATCTTTCAGTTTAAGATATAAATAAGTAAGCAAGGGTTCCTAAGTCGAAGGCGAAGAAGGCAAGGGAAGAGAACAAGGAGTACTATGCCGGGGAGGGAAGGAAGATTACTTTTTTGAGATGCCACGGGTTAAGATGCGCAGTACTCGACTGAGTAAGTGTGTCAGAGTGTTGAAGCTTATTGTACAGCTTGTGCTGAGCCAACAAGTACTGATGTTCTTTCCAAGCCCAAGTCATCAATGCCTGAACCAAGACCAGGATCTTTACTAATGAGCGGATCAGGATTAGGAACGGAACCTGAACCATCTTCTCAATCTGTACCAGGAACCATTGTTGTTGAGCTTGTTTATTCTGAGCTAATTGGACTTGAATGCTTGTTTTAAGCCCGATATTCATTCCTTTAAGTAGTCTGTGTGCCAGCTAAGCCAAGATAGGTACCAACCGGACCAAGACTTGCAGCAGTAGTTCTTCGTTTTGAGACAAGTAGCGAGTCTGCCGAGCAGTCAGTCGAGCGATTCAAGGGTGTTATAAACTTGTTATAAAGATGGGAGGGAAATTCATGGCATTAAGGGTTCCCCACAGGAAAGTCATGAAAGTCAAAATAACCAGACGTTTATAGGGGTCTACTAGCCCGTTCAATCGAGAAGGTATCTAAGCCCGGGAAATCAAAATCACTAAAGGTGTCTGACCCATGGGTCTATGCTCATGCTGCTGAGCCCAAGTCAGATTGTTTTTATTAGTCTAATCGTCCTGGTTTCGAGGTCAGGATCATAAAAGACAAAAATTCATGTAAGCTTAGGCGCAGATAAGAGAGCTAGGAATATATTACATATATAATGAATCACAGCTTCGCTTCTGCTCAGCTAAGTGCCTATTTCTAAGGTTGAAAACATATAGATACCTGCCTGATTAGACCTTCTCCTGATATTTTCGACTTGATGCCTGCTTTATATATTGGTGGATCTTGAACTGCTCGTGCAACTCGCGCTGCTTTCAAATAATGACCGCTGGATCTTCTGGATCTGCTGCTGGACCTGGTCCTAGTGAGTATGCTGGTCCTTGTAGGTAATTTGTAGGATCAAGATAATAACGCATTAACAGCATCAAAATCAGGATCAATATATAGAAACAGAATCTATCTCTGTCTCTGCACTTGGCTTTGCTTATTGATCCTGCGAATGGTGCTATGACAAGTGCTGCTTCTGGTGGCTCTAAACGCTGCAACAATGCTTGCTTGATTAGACTTACTTGGGATTGCTCGTAGATCGCTAGCTTGTATTGCTGGCTGGTTGGCTTCTTGCGTTTGCTTGCTAGATTGATTGATGATGCGTGGGGGAGGTTGGTCAACAGAAGGAGGTGGTTGATTGGACGGAAGGAATCTTTCCACAGTGAATCGAAAGCCCACCAGCAGGAGGAACCTGTTAACACCCAGGTTGTTCCCTATGACTCCCAAGGGAATACGGCCGGGGTAACCACTAACCAATCTTGGATCACCGCTTCTAGCCTAACAGTGATCAGAGAGGGCTCTCTCTTTATGATTTGTAACTGTTTGTTGTAGGGTTTTAGGCTAGCTATTATGCACTGTGTTTTGTTTATGTTTGGTTGGTGAAATTCCTTTTAGGTTCTAGTGAAGTAGTTTTCTGAGAAGTTGAGTACCATTGGGCAATGGAGTCTGTAGCTGTATGTGTTTGAAGTTTTGAGATGAAAGATGGGACTTACAGGGCCATTTGGGAGTTTAATAGAACAGATTTTTGATTAAAAGACTGGAAACAGGTAGCACGAATAGTGAAAGCATTCAAGAATTTCCACTATTTATCTATGTGTTCCCAACAGATAGCTTTAAGAAGAGAAAACAGAGGTCTTAGGGGCAAAGTTGAATCCCTGAGAATGACTGTTATAATAAAAACACAGTTTTGAATTGCAGCATTTAAGAATTACAATTCTGTTACTGTATAAGAGGAAAACATTTATAATAGCTCAGTTTGAGTCCAGGGTAAACATAGTTAAATCCTGGTACTATCCTTTCACCTTGCTATCAAGTGTAAACATAAGAACAGTAAAGAGAACAAAAGACTCAAAACAGACACGACAAAGAGATTTGAGAATACTTATAGTTTTATGCAACACCCATGGAATCCTGTAACATGCATCCTTCACCACAAGATATCAAACACACCAAACTTCTGGAAGTTCCATTCCTCCTTTGTATTAATTCTCTGAAAATATTACAGCAGATGGAAGTTATCCAAGAGAAAATTCCAGCAACCTCTTCAGCATCTGTGAAGGGTCTATATATACTAGCGGTGGTCTACAGAAATATCTGAGTTCTGCGTTATCTCAGTCTTTACATTCTCACCAACTATCTAAGATATTATGTCGAAAATTTATTACACATTTAATACACAGCACAGGCATCTTAATGCTCTGTCAGAAGATATTTAGCTTTATAAGAATAGCTAAGTCGGTCTGAATATTTGGAGTTAATGCATAGAAAACCCGACTGTAGGCTGGTACACTATGTCTCGGACCTGTCAGCTGTGACTTTGACTGCTGCTGGTGGCGAGTGACTGGTCTGGCTGAGTTGGCTCAGCCTCTGCCTTTTCATGTGGGTATTAATTCCCAAAATTGTCACTGTATGTACCTGCTTCTTCCTTCTGCGCTATTGGTTCTGGCCTGTCAAAATTGTCTGGGTCAAATGCCTCCAGACATCCTGTGTGGGCAGTTGATGTGCCAAAATTGCCCCTAGAGTCTCATCTGCTTCTGTGAACTTGAAGAAATTGGGTGGTGTATCAAACAGATGCTCTATCTCATTCATGAGAAAAAACAGGTTCTCCACTCTGTCATACATCATTTGCCCTGTAGCTGGCCCTGGCTCCTTTGAAGTGCTGGGAGGTTTTGCAATCTCTGCTACTGCATGGGCATCAATTCTCTTGTTATAGTTGTCCAAGGTGAGCAGTCTTCCCACGCTGCTCAAAATGTTGGGGAGGCCTCTGTTCTGCAGTGTTACAAACTTCTCCAGGAACCTGTTAATTTCTGTTTGCATGTCCTGTGTCCTTCTCTCCAAGGTTCCAATCAAGTTTCTCAATGTAACAACTCTCTTGGCTATGGCAATTGTTTCTGTCCTGTTGTTGATTCCCATGCTAGCCAATTGAGTGCTGGTTTTATAATTCAGGATATTGATCATCCTGGTAGCTGCTTCTGGCATGTGCCCAAGGCTTGCCCTTGCTCTCTGTATTTCCTTGTTTGCTTTGGTGATGAGCACCATTTGTTCATCCATGGTTTCAATGTATTGCCACTGTTTGGCAATGGATCTCCCAATGTTGCTCCACAACACTGCTTTCATATCAGCTGTCACCCTTTCCAGTGCAAGCTCTTTTTCCAGCTCAGCAATCCTTCTCTTAAGGGTTTTCACCTCTCTCTCCTTGGCTGCCTCATTTTGTTTGCTTTTATCAAATTTCTCATTAACATTAGCCAAGTTCTGTTTGAGCCCATCCAGCTCTTTCATTTGAGTTTCCATAGCTCGGATCTCTGCTTGTAGTTTCTGCATGTCTAAGCTAGCAGCTTGCTCTGATGTTGTTGTGGGGGCTGTGGATGGTGCTGTAGCTCCTGTTTGCTGAGGAGGAGGAGTGATGATCGGAGGTGTTTCCTCAAGATTTATTATTAATGGAGGAGGCTGGGAGGATTGACCTTCCCCTTTCTGTTTCATGGCTTCTTGTAGTGCTGCCTTTGCAGCTTCAGTTTGTCCTAGCTGGTCTTGAGTCCTAACCAGCTCTTTGTATAAGGATACCAGCAGGTCTGTGGTATCTTTTTCTTGCCGTTGCTGGGCAACTTCATCTGTTTGTGGATGGATGGTGGCCGGGAGTTTGATTTTCTTTCTTAGGGCTGCCATGTCTGCATCCCTTATTTTCAGCAGTTCTTGGATGCCTTTGACATCCTTGGGATCATGTCCTATCTCTATGATTACCTCCTCCAAGGATTTGATCCTGTTGTCCTTGGCCTGTGAGGATGCTCGTTCCAATTCTAGCTGGGATGATGTATTGTCTAGGCTGCTCTTTAACTTGTAATTTTCCAGTGTCTCATCTGCCAGGGAGGCATACACCATTTCACCCGTTTGTTTGTGTAACTCTATCTTATCCATGGGGTGAATATCTTTAGCCAGAACCTCCATATTTGTTCTCAAATAGTCTGAGGTGGACTGAGGATGTAGAGTTGTGGGCATGAAATGGCTCATTATCATTTTTCCCTCACTCACATCAAAAGCAGACATTAGTCTCTGCTGGTTGCTGGGAGCTAGTTTTAACAAGTGATCATAGAGTTGCACTTTTATGGGATCACTCCTTCTCTTGATTTCTATGAACTGCTGCTTTATACTTGAGTGCCCCTCTCTATGCTGACCAGAAGAGCTGACCTCTCCTCCCATTGTCATATCTGGTCCTCTTTGAGATGAGCTGGCCGAGAGTTCTCCACTGGGTGGGCCCATGCCCATGGCCTGCCTTACTGCTATGTCCTCCTCTTGGGAGTCATTCAATCTTTGTCTCTTCTCTCCTCTGATAAAGGATGAAGTCTGGGGAGTCTCTCTTTCTCTCTTTCTGGTTAAGTCCTCCTTCTGAGGTGTTTGGAGGACTGAGCTGTCCACATTGATGTCTGTTCTTGGAGGCAACTCTGTTTGGGGCTGCTGTTCTGTAGAACCGGGCAAATCTGTCTCTTTATTTCGCTGTAATGGCTGCTGCCCACTAGTTTGTGGTTTATCTTGTTGCTGCCCCAACTCCCGTTCTTCCATTTCTTCTTGCTGCTGTAGCAAGGTGTCAACCTGTTCTTCTGTTAATATAGGTGGTTGTTCCACCTGTTTGCCTTTGTCCTTGCTTGCTGCTTGGGTTGTCTGCTCGGCAGCTCGCTGTTGTGTTGCTGGTGTTGTGGTGGCTGCCCCAATTTGCCTCCTGTAGGAAATAGGCACCTGTCCACAAGTTTCCAAGTCAGCTTGTTTTTGGACATTTCTAGCCTCTTGCTCAAGTATTTCTTCATTAGTCATTTGCTCTACTAATGTGCCCTCTTCCCAATCTGGTGCATTTGCATATTTTTCAATTTCAGGTAATCTGGCATGAGCATAGTTGCCTAACTTATACCTGATCCTCCTGAGGGAAATAGAGTGGTTAGGGTCATATGGAATCCACTCAAAACTAGTTTTCAACTGGAGTCCTTCCAGGATCCTGTCTGCCTCTTTCCAGCCTTCTTCCTTCCTGTTGTATAAGAAGGGACCTAGCTGATTTCTCACTTTCAACTGTGATTTCTTGTTTTTACTCTGAAAGTGTAGGTAATCTGAGTTCCCGAATTGCCTGAAATATTCTAAGGCAAACAGTCTCATGGGAACGTACCTTGGCAGCCTAAATGGATTTAATTCACATCCATACACCCTAATGACTGTGTGATTCTGGTAGAAGTACCAGTTGCCGATGTTGTAAAGCTTGTTCAAATGAAGAATTCTTTTCATGTCATCGGTCAGTCTAGGAGAAGGGGCACCTTGCAGCACTGCTAGGGCTGGATGAACAAATAAATCAATAAACTCACAGTATGTATAAGGTGATAGTGAGGTACGATGGAACACAGGGGTCCAAAAAACAACTGATCTTGGGGTTCCTTGGGCGTTGAGTGGCCTCAAAGGGACAGAGAAGGTAGCTGGCTGGTTGAACAAGAACAGATGGTATATGTAGGAGGTGTATCTGAACAGCCTCTCCCTCTTCAAGTTCATGAACTGGTCATGAATCTTCTCAGCTATATAAGTTGCATAATCATAGTGGATAGCTGGAGGCTTACCTGGGGCAAATATGGACAGCATTGCCAATATGCAGTCATCTACATCTTCTAGTCCTCTGAATCCCAGGACATAGCCAATCAAGTCCACCATCATCCTGCCCAACTCATTCAGGTATTGGTATCCAATGGGAGGGGTTCTGACTGCTTCAGAGCTAGGTGTGACAAATAGCTGGTTAATCTTCACAATCTGGTCATTAGACAGGTTATTTCCTCTCTTTATCAAATCTTGCATGGAAAGAGGGGTCAACTTCTTGGCTGTATGGAAATGCAGCATCTGATTTATACTCTCTGGAGTGATCTGAAACAGGACTAGGCCTGTGGGGCTAATGACTGCCCTTTGGCTGGGGTCATAGCGCTCTTGGCAACTGTAGATAAGCTCTGGCATGGGATTAACTTGGGGAAGGTTGTATATGGGCAAATTTGATTCCCAAATTCCCAGGATATCTGCTCCACTCATGTGCTGGGCTCTCAGTTCATTTAACATTTGGATATTATACTTAGTTCCCATAGGAAACCAGTCCAACATCTGGTAATCCATGTCTCCCAGGGCTTGCCATGCTAGTTCTCGGTGAGGAGCATTGATAGGCTTGATATTTAATGCAATAGGGGTCTCCATAGCTTCTGAATGGGCAAATATTGCAATTTGACAAGTGACTGGCAAAAACAGACTGCAGACTGCCCTCAGTGGGAAAATAACTTGATTTTTTGAATTGTCAGAGGGGAATTTACCAGCTAGAAATTGAAATACTGCTGGTAATTGGTAACAAAGCCTCTGTGGGGCCTAAGTGAGCTTCTGGTAGTAGTTCGGAGGTATTTAGCAGTGAATTTGCCGGGGAAACGCAGAGCTGAGGGGTTTTTAGATGAATTGCAGTTTGTTACAACTCTGCAGGGAATTTTTGGACTTCACAGAGACAATGGTGGAGATATAACCCGGTTCTAGCGGTGAAAAAGTCTGTTTTACGGTCCTATTATGCCTGTGAGCAGATTAGAGCAGAATGCAGGCCGTATAGAGGGCAGGGCAGGGTAAATACCTGTAATTCGACGTGCAGAGGTCGTTGCAAGGTGTACTGCAGCTGCTGACGTGGTCGCTTGGGCTAATTGTACCGGTTGGCGGAAATCCAGGCAGAAATGGCTGAGCAGAGTGTACAGACGAAATAACAGTGAAATGGTAAAAAACGCGCAAAATTCGGTTAATATGAGTTTTTTACCCATTTGGCGCTTTTTTATGATGACGTCAGCATGACGTCATTGGTGGGTCACGGTGATGTGACGTCAGCTGACGTCATCGGGGAGGACGTGGCTGAAGACGACAGGTCAACGGGGGTGAGGTGGCAGTCCAGTCAGCGGTGAGCTGGACGTGGCAGAACGGTCAATAGCGGACGGGCGGAGGTTAAGCCGTGAAGGTTACGGTTAAGGCTCTAACCGTCACGGTCTCTCGGGGCGGTTAGAGTACGGCGCCCAGGGTGTCAGAGGGAGCTCCGAGACGGTCTAACGGGCGACGCGTGGCAGAGGCATGACGAGGCGCAACGTCATGTTCTCGGGAGTTAACGCGCGGACGTGGACGGCGTTCCGATATTGTTATGGGCCGTCGGATCTGGAGGGCTTGATCCGACGGCTGGCGGAGGTGTAAGGTGCACGGCGGATAGGGCGGCGGAAAATTTAACGTTTATGGGTTTTGGCATAGTTTTTCAAATGTTTTTTCTGCCCACCCGCGCTTGCCTTTGGGAATGTGCCGAAAGCGGGATTTGATTTTTGTAAGGTTTGCAGAGGGTTTTGTGGGCTAGAGGGGTTTAAAGAGAGGTTTTTACCCATGCAAAGGTATTTTTTGAGGGGAAATGATCTGCAGCAAAGGGAGAGTATCGGAGATAGGTTCACCATGGTGGCCAGATGCCACTATGATCCCTCTTTGCAGATTTCTCGGCTATTATGCCTAGGGGAGGGAATATATAACATTTAGGGCTTTATACACCTTAGTGTTATTATTATTAGGGCAAGGGGTAGAATAAGGGAGTTAAATAGTAGAATTAGGAGTTAGTGAAGTGAAGGAGGGGAATCTTTGAGAAAGGGGATGTTAATGATGGAGTAAGGGGGAAAAAGTGAAGTTAGTGATGCTTTCTGCTGTGAATCCATGAAATTCACCACCTTTTCTGCTGATATGTCCATTGCCTTGGCAAAATATCTTTGACAACTATGTAATGGTGAACCTGTCCTTTCTGCAACCACAACTGCCTACCCAACTATTTCACCTAACATTTTTTAGTTTCTTCTTGGAGGGGCACTTAGACTTGCAACCCTCAATTGCCTTTTCTTTTCTTTGGCTTTTTCCTTTTTTTACTCTATCTGTTTCTACCCTTATCTCTTCCAAGGTCCCAGATTAGGCTTTTGGGAACCTTTGTTTCTCTACCTGAACTACTTATCTGCCAAGATTAAGCTGTTTGGACAGACTTCTTTCTCTATTCTACAACTCAAAATTGAAACATGGCATGATCCAGATTAGACTGTTGAATCATCCACAAAAATGTAATAAGGTCCTCAATATCTGAAGTAATTTCACACACCTCTGATTTCCCGGAAATATGGGATCTTTGTAGTAACAAAGCAGAGCATATTTGGATTTTCGATAATTAATCATGAAATATGAAACCTATTACTATAGGTATCCAACAGTGGCTCCATATGGGGATGGTTTTTCTTTTGAAAGACCAAGAACAACAGGTCAGATTGCCTTGTTGCTCGATTGTCCATCTTAATCTTTGAGCTCTGATACATGTAACCTGTCAAAATAGTGTGCTTCTTTCTTGGGGAACCTCTGATATTATCTGCCTGTTGCTGCTAGTTGCAGTACTTGGGAAAACCTCTTTATACAATATATAAAAAAAAAAGAATATGTACAATTGCATATATACAATGAACCTTTGGATCCTTATCATATTGAACCATCATAATAGTGCTTCAGCATCCTGCCATTGACAGGACCTTCATCTAGTTCAGTCACAGTCAAGCTTTTAAGGAAATAAGTGTTATTACCTTGCACTGCTTGGACAGCAAATGGTCCTTTCCATAAAGAATCAAACTTCCCATGTTTCCCTTTGTCTTCTCTTCTTGCATCCCACTTTAGAACTTTGTCTCCCATATTGAAATCTTCTGCTTTGGTTCTTCTGTCAAAGGCCTTTTTAAGTTTTTCCTGTAGTATTTGCACTCTGCTGAAAACTTGTTCTCTGGTTTGCTGTAAACAGATTATCTGGTTGATCCTTCTTTGCATGTCATTTGGCTCTGCTTGACTTTCTTGTAGAAGTTTCATAACTGGCACCCCTAGTGATGAAGGAAATCTGGCCTCTAATCCATAAACTAACTGATATGGGCTGGTCCCAATTGATCTTTTGGTGGTTAATCTGTCTGCCCATAAAGCATTTACTAGCTTCTTGTGCCAGTTCTTTTTGTTCTCTTCTAGCACTTTCTTTATGATGTTTATCAAACTTTTGTTTGATGATTCAGCAAGACCATTTCCCTGAGGATAGTAAGCTGTAGAATGGCCCAAAGTAATGTGAAATTTATGACAGAAATTTATCATTTTCTTGGATTTGAAGGCAGCAGCATTGTCTGTTATTATCTTTTCTGGGCAGCCAAATCTAGCCAGTATATTGTTTTCCAAAAATTGAATGATTACTAAATCATTTGCTTGTCTGCATGGGGCAGCTTCAATCCACTTGGTGAAGTAGTCTGTTGCAGTCAAAATCCATCTGTGTTGTCCTGAAGATGAGGGGTGAATTTCTCCAATGAAATCCAAGCCCCATTGTTGAAAAGGTCTTTCTGTTGAAATGGGCCTCAAAGGAAGTGGCAGCAGCTGTCTTTTGCCTTCAAACAGTTGGCACTTGTGGCATGATGTTGTGAATTTCTTCATATCTGAGAACATAGTGGGCCAGTAATAACCAGCCCTTAATATCTTGTCCACAGTGGATTTCCAGTACAGATGTCCACCACAGTCTCCAGCATGGAATTCTTGCATAATTTTATCAGTTTCATTCTCAAGAAGACAGTGCAGCAAAATACCTTCATGGTTTTTCCAGAGTAGATTCTCATCTAACACACAAAATTTGGATGTTTTCATTTTTAGGAACCTAGACTTAGTTCTGGACAGTCCTGGGGGAGCACACAGGTTTTGTAACACATAACAGATATCAGAGTACCATGGAGATTGTTCAAAGGCTACGTTGATCTTTGGAGTCGCCAGCTCTGTTTCACTGTCCAGTTGGTTGATATCTAAGGCTTGGAAATTTGATTCTGTCATTAACTTAGCCAAACCTTGCCCTTTTATTAACTTTGTAGGCTTTATTTCAATGTCAAATTCAAGTATGTTTGCAATCCATTTTCCTCTTCTACCCTCTAAATTTTCTTGGGTGAGAATGTCTTTGACAATAGGACTCGGTACATAAGCCACAACATGAGAGTAAAGGATATAGATCCTAAAATCTTTGATAGCTTTGATTAATGCATAGGCTTGTTTTTCCATTATTTGGTATTTCAAAGGAGCATCTCTAAGAGCTCTGCTGAAGAAGGCAATGGGCTTTTCATTCCCTTGATCATTTTTCTGCAATAAAACAGCAGCAATAGTATGCTGGGAAGCAAAAGAAAAAATAATAAAGTCTTTGTCAAACTGAGGATTAGTTAATACCGGGGTTTGGGTTAAAGCCAGTTTTATGCTTTCAAAGGCTTGCTTTGCTTCCACAGTCCACTTAACCTTTGAATCTTTCTTTAGCATATTGTTTAGCAGTCTGATCAATTCTGCTAAATTTGGGATGAACCTTCTTAAAAAATTGAGTTTTCCTAAGAATCCTTGCAACTCTTTGACATTCCTAGGGTGAGGCATTTGTAGGATCGCTTGTATCCTATCTGGATCAATTCTTATGCCATCTTTTGAAATGATGTGTCCTAAAAGTTTCCCTTCTTCCAAACCAAATAAAGACTTCTTGGGGTTTAAGGAAATGCCATATTTTCTGCATGTTATGAAAATCTGTCTTAAATGTTTCAAATGTTCTTGGTCAGATTTTGAGAAGGGTGTAAGATCATCTAAGTAAATGACCAAGAAATCATGAATTTCTTTTGCAAAAGCAATGTCCATTGCTCTTTGAAATGTTGCCCCTGCATTTTTCAATCCAAAGGGCATTTTCACATACTTGAAAGTACCCCATGGGGTAGTAAATGCAGTTTTGTCTTGATCGTCAGGGTGTACCAGGATTTGATTGAAACCTGAGAAACCATCCAACAATGATATTCTTGAGGCTCCCACTACTCTTTGAAGGATGTGGTCCATTTTGGGTAAGGGATAGTTGTCTTTGAGTGACACTAGGTTCAAATTCCTTAAGTCTACACAGAGTCTTATCTCACCAGTTTTCTTTCTTGTAGGGACCAAATTTGAAATCCACTCAGAAAACCTGATTGGTGCTATGATCCCAGCTTTGAACATTTTTTGTAATTCCTTTTCAATGGAAGGAAGAAGTACAGGATTGATTCTCCTCAATTTTTGTTTGAATGGTTTTTGATTAGGCTTGAGGGGAATGGTGTGCTGTATAACAGAGGTATCATAAGACTTCAAGTCTTCATATCCCCAGGCAAAGACATCTTGGAATTCTTTAAAGAGATCAACATATTTGGGCTTTTGATCGGGGGGCAAAGAGGCGGACAGCTTGACTATCTTAGGCTTTTCCATAGTGCCAATATTACATTCTTCAATTGTTGCATCTAATGGCTGCATCTTTGGTTTCCTGGGGACATCATTTGAGTCAAAAATGTCCTCTAGTGGGGTAAGGCCTGCTGGAAGAAGATTGTCTTTGAGTTGTATGATTTCATCTTCAGCACTGCCCAGCTCTTCACAATCAATTTGGTGAATTTGCTGAATGTTTTCTTTGTTGAAAATGGTTGGACTGAGTAGTTGTTTTGCTGTCCTAGGTGACATTGGGTGAGCAGATTGCTGAAACTGTAATTGTGATTGACTTGCTCCATCAACAATTTGAGATTGACTTGCTGTCTCAAGGTCAATATTTAATCCTGTAAACTCTTGTTGCAAAGTTAAAAAGTTGTTTATTTGCCTATCATTCTCAAATACTTGCCATTCTTTGACATTGTTTGGAATAGAAGGCCTATATTTGACTTCTGCTGTGAAACAATTGTTGGGTTGTAGTGGGAATTTGAAGGTGCTGGCAAATGTTGCCAAGCTGTGAGCATGGAGATTGTGGCCCCTTGGAATCTTTGTGAGAACAAACTCGGAGAAAGTTTCTAGTATTTCAATTACAGCAGACCTGTAGGACCTTAATCTTTTGTCATTGGTGACAAAATCCCCTTTTACTTGTTGAATTACTAGATCAGAGTCCCCCATGATTGAGAGGCTATGTGCTTGTAATGATTTAGCAATCTTGAGACCTAGTAGCAGAGCTTCATATTCTGCCATGTTGTTAGTGCATTTAAAGTTCAGTCTATATGCTCTGCCTTGTGCACAGGCTTTCTCTTTGTTATGTATCCATACTCCAGCTCCTGCCCCTAACTTGTTAACTGAGCCATCAAACTCTAGGATCCACAGACTATCTTGCTGTTCAGGAGATTTGAGGTTCTGTTCATGGGATGGCAGTGTGAGCATGAGTTGGGGTTTCTTCTCCCATTTGTCTCCTAGGATAATTTCATCAGTTGTTTGACAATTTTTGACAACTAAAGGAGGGTGAATGGGTATTGTTGGGCTGATTAAATTTTTGCAGGTGCCACTTGTTTGATGGATGTTTTGCTCTGGTTTAAATGTCTCCGTGCTATTGTGACTGCCCGAGAGGCCTATGCTGTCATTAAAGAGGATGTAAGAGTCTACGTCTGAATGGACAGCATATATTGGAAAATTTTGAGGCTTTTCTTCACTGCTGACCATGTATTTCATGAGTGTTTCCCTATAAAGTCTCTTGGGTTGCCCAAAGACAGAGATGGTTGCATATGACATGTCTAATTGCAGGGAGCCTTGGAGCTTGGCTCCCCATGATCTTGATAAGAGCATTCCATATTTGGGTGGAATATCGGCAACAACAACATCCATTAAAATGGTTTTGTTGGGAAATTGAACCAAGGACACACACAAATCCTTAATCAGGCCCAAGCATTTGACTTGACTAGAATCAAAAGAAAACAGGTCTTTGTATGGTCTTGTTATATCCAAATTTAATCTTTCCATGACTGCTTTAGGCATGAGGTTATGAGATGCACCTGAGTCAAACATTGCATTGTGCAGTATTTTATCATGAACGTGCAAACTGACATAAAAAGGTAAGACCCCTGTGACTACTGTTTTTCCATCTACCTCTGGACCAAACAGTAATTCTGGAGTGTCATCTAGCACATTTACATCATCTCTGTTGTTGGTGAGCTGAAGGGATTTCTTGATCTGTTGCTTATATATGTCATGCTTGGCCAGCTCTAAAAGGGGAATTGCTATCTTTAACTTGCCAATCTCTGTTCCTAGGTCAAAGGGTTTATCCACCTGAATTTTAGGGTCACGGACAGCAGTCCTTTCCTTGTTCAATGAATCTTCTGGTTGAATTTCATCTTGATTTTGGAACCTGCCCCCCATGTCCATGTCTTGAGGGGTGATGTTCGGATTTGGGTGAGAGGATGAGGTTGCTGTGGGCTCTTGTGGTGTGGACAGAAATTCAGTGACCTCCTCAACCACTACTTCCTTTGCAGGCAAGTTTGTTTTGTCATTAGGTTCAGTGACTGAGGCTTCTTTAGATTGCTGTTTCTCCTTTACCTTTTCAGGCTGATTTGCATTTACAGTCCGACTTCTTAGTTTGTAGTGCTTATGGACTTCATAGACAGCAGTATCATATCCTTGCTTGAAGTCAAAGGTTTCTCCTGATTGTGTTTGGAATGTTTTGTCTTCATCCTCATCATGGTCTTCTTGTGTTAGGAAAACATGGCTTTTACCATCCAGCCCTACTAAATTGATCTCAGGATCTTCATTGAGCTGATTAGCCGAGGAAGTTTCTGCATAATTTTCTTGAAAAGGTGGTCTGATATCTTGGTCAGCACCTGTTTTTCCTGTATTGGGGTTTTGTGTTCTCCTAAAATTTGGGTTTCTAGGAGTATTGTTTTGTGGCGCTTCCCAGGATGACTTTCTTTCTACTGATTCCACTCTCTCACCTAGTCTTTTCATGCTGTTTAATATTGCATCCAACTTCTGATCAAAGCCCGAGGGCTCTTCTTTGAAACCAACCTTCTTTTCCAGCTTTGCCCTGTTTCTTTTGGCAATTAGGTTGGCCTCTACAGTGACTGCAAGTCTTTGGGCTTCTGCAAGGGTTGGAGGGTCTCTTTCTCTCAACTGATAGGCCATATCAGAGTCAAAACCATCAGGGAAGTTATAAAGGGCCAAATCAGGAGGGGGCCTTAAGTTCTGGGGAATAGCATTGTATATGTTGTTAAACCTAGCACAATACTCCAACACCGTTTCTTGGGGACCTCTTTTAATAGTGTTATATTCACCCAGTATATGGTGTGGATCTCTCTTTTTCTCCCATCTGTTGGTAAATTCCTGGTATAGAACTTCAGAGGTTGCAATGGAATTTGCATTCAAGGACCTAACCAAGTTCTGACATCCCCAGTTAGGCTTTGGACAAAAATTCTCATCCTGACACTATCATCATCAATTTCATAGGTCTCAAAGTGGTCTTGCATCTTTTTAGCATGCTGGATGGCTGTCAAAGGGCCATGGGAATCAAAAAATGAGAGTCTGGTTTGATAATCTTGGGGTAGGGCTGGAGCATTGGCTGGAATCTGCAATGGTGCATATCTGTTAGCCATGTTTATAGGGTTAATAGGGTTGATAGGAACAAATGGGACAACTGGGATTACAGGTGTACTGAGGTTAATAAGATGGGTAAGAAGTGGAGAACTGGTTGAGTGAGTATGTGCAGATGGTGAAGATGGAAAGGTAGGACTTTGAGGGGTTGAAGATGAACTAGGGGAATTGGGTGTGGAACGAAAAAGGACTTTGCAAGGAGTGGGAATGAGGATGGGTTGGTCTGACCTTATATCTGAATCAGCAGGTTTATCCTGCTTGTGCTGTTTCCTTATGTTCTTTGGGATGATATTTGGGTTATCAACAATGATGGGTTGATCAGGGTCAGGGTGTGCCCTAGTATGCCTTGGGTTTCTTTTAGGAGCCAGCTTCTAAGTGTTCTTTCAGAACTTTATACAGAAGTTTTGTATTTACAAGGGCAAAATAAGAACTCTGGAATGACTATATATGTTTCAAGGCTAGGATAAGTTTCCCTAGTTAGCTCTTCCTTGAGACTGAGAAACAGTCCTAAGATGTCTCGGCTAGTTTCAGGCTTGATGAAAGCTTTGGAAAATAGATAGTGATTGAATAGTCTTGTCCCCAGTGGAGTCGCCAATTATGTTAACACCCAGGTTGTTCCCTATGACTCCCAAGGGAATACGGCCGGGGTAACCACTAACCAATCTTGGATCACCGCTTCTAGCCTAACAGTGATCAGAGAGGGCTCTCTCTTTATGATTTGTAACTGTTTGTTGTAGGGTTTTAGGCTAGCTATTATGCACTGTGTTTTGTTTATGTTTGGTTGGTGAAATTCCTTTTAGGTTCTAGTGAAGTAGTTTTCTGAGAAGTTGAGTACCATTGGGCAATGGAGTCTGTAGCTGTATGTGTTTGAAGTTTTGAGATGAAAGATGGGACTTACAGGGCCATTTGGGAGTTTAATAGAACAGATTTTTGATTAAAAGACTGGAAACAGGTAGCACGAATAGTGAAAGCATTCAAGAATTTCCACTATTTATCTATGTGTTCCCAACAGATAGCTTTAAGAAGAGAAAACAGAGGTCTTAGGGGCAAAGTTGAATCCCTGAGAATGACTGTTATAATAAAAACACAGTTTTGAATTGCAGCATTTAAGAATTACAATTCTGTTACTGTATAAGAGGAAAACATTTATAATAGCTCAGTTTGAGTCCAGGGTAAACATAGTTAAATCCTGGTACTATCCTTTCACCTTGCTATCAAGTGTAAACATAAGAACAGTAAAGAGAACAAAAGACTCAAAACAGACACGACAAAGAGATTTGAGAATACTTATAGTTTTATGCAACACCCATGGAATCCTGTAACATGCATCCTTCACCACAAGATATCAAACACACCAAACTTCTGGAAGTTCCATTCCTCCTTTGTATTAATTCTCTGAAAATATTACAGCAGATGGAAGTTATCCAAGAGAAAATTCCAGCAACCTCTTCAGCATCTGTGAAGGGTCTATATATACTAGCGGTGGTCTACAGAAATATCTGAGTTCTGCGTTATCTCAGTCTTTACATTCTCACCAACTATCTAAGATATTATGTCGAAAATTTATTACACATTTAATACACAGCACAGGCATCTTAATGCTCTGTCAGAAGATATTTAGCTTTATAAGAATAGCTAAGTCGGTCTGAATATTTGGAGTTAATGCATAGAAAACCCGACTGTAGGCTGGTACACTATGTCTCGGACCTGTCAGCTGTGACTTTGACTGCTGCTGGTGGCGAGTGACTGGTCTGGCTGAGTTGGCTCAGCCTCTGCCTTTTCATGTGGGTATTAATTCCCAAAATTGTCACTGTATGTACCTGCTTCTTCCTTCTGCGCTATTGGTTCTGGCCTGTCAAAATTGTCTGGGTCAAATGCCTCCAGACATCCTGTGTGGGCAGTTGATGTGCCAAAATTGCCCCTAGAGTCTCATCTGCTTCTGTGAACTTGAAGAAATTGGGTGGTGTATCAAACAGATGCTCTATCTCATTCATGAGAAAAAACAGGTTCTCCACTCTGTCATACATCATTTGCCCTGTAGCTGGCCCTGGCTCCTTTGAAGTGCTGGGAGGTTTTGCAATCTCTGCTACTGCATGGGCATCAATTCTCTTGTTATAGTTGTCCAGGGTGAGCAGTCTTCCCACGCTGCTCAAAATGTTGGGGAGGCCTCTGTTCTGCAGTGTTACAAACTTCTCCAGGAACCTGTTAATTTCTGTTTGCATGTCCTGTGTCCTTCTCTCCAAGGTTCCAATCAAGTTTCTCAATGTAACAACTCTCTTGGCTATGGCAATTGTTTCTGTCCTGTTGTTGATTCCCATGCTAGCCAATTGAGTGCTGGTTTTATAATTCAGGATATTGATCATCCTGGTAGCTGCTTCTGGCATGTGCCCAAGGCTTGCCCTTGCTCTCTGTATTTCCTTGTTTGCTTTGGTGATGAGCACCATTTGTTCATCCATGGTTTCAATGTATTGCCACTGTTTGGCAATGGATCTCCCAATGTTGCTCCACAACACTGCTTTCATATCAGCTGTCACCCTTTCCAGTGCAAGCTCTTTTTCCAGCTCAGCAATCCTTCTCTTAAGGGTTTTCACCTCTCTCTCCTTGGCTGCCTCATTTTGTTTGCTTTTATCAAATTTCTCATTAACATTAGCCAAGTTCTGTTTGAGCCCATCCAGCTCTTTCATTTGAGTTTCCATAGCTCGGATCTCTGCTTGTAGCTTCTGCATGTCTAAGCTAGCAGCTTGCTCTGATGTTGTTGTGGGGGCTGTGGATGGTGCTGTAGCTCCTGTTTGCTGAGGAGGAGGAGTGATGATCGGAGGTGTTTCCTCAAGATTTATTATTAATGGAGGAGGCTGGGAGGATTGACCTTCCCCTTTCTGTTTCATGGCTTCTTGTAGTGCTGCCTTTGCAGCTTCAGTTTGTCCTAGCTGGTCTTGAGTCCTAACCAGCTCTTTGTATAAGGATACCAGCAGGTCTGTGGTATCTTTTTCTTGCCGTTGCTGGGCAACTTCATCTGTTTGTGGATGGATGGTGGCCGGGAGTTTGATTTTCTTTCTTAGGGCTGCCATGTCTGCATCCCTTATTTTCAGCAGTTCTTGGATGCCTTTGACATCCTTGGGATCATGTCCTATCTCTATGATTACCTCCTCCAAGGATTTGATCCTGTTGTCCTTGGCCTGTGAGGATGCTCGTTCCAATTCTAGCTGGGATGATGTATTGTCTAGGCTGCTCTTTAACTTGTAATTTTCCAGTGTCTCATCTGCCAGGGAGGCATACACCATTTCACCCGTTTGTTTGTGTAACTCTATCTTATCCATGGGGTGAATATCTTTAGCCAGAACCTCCATATTTGTTCTCAAATAGTCTGAGGTGGACTGAGGATGTAGAGTTGTGGGCATGAAATGGCTCATTATCATTTTTCCCTCACTCACATCAAAAGCAGACATTAGTCTCTGCTGGTTGCTGGGAGCTAGTTTTAACAAGTGATCATAGAGTTGCACTTTTATGGGATCACTCCTTCTCTTGATTTCTATGAACTGCTGCTTTATACTTGAGTGCCCCTCTCTATGCTGACCAGAAGAGCTGACCTCTCCTCCCATTGTCATATCTGGTCCTCTTTGAGATGAGCTGGCCGAGAGTTCTCCACTGGGTGGGCCCATGCCCATGGCCTGCCTTACTGCTATGTCCTCCTCTTGGGAGTCATTCAATCTTTGTCTCTTCTCTCCTCTGATAAAGGATGAAGTCTGGGGAGTCTCTCTTTCTCTCTTTCTGGTTAAGTCCTCCTTCTGAGGTGTTTGGAGGACTGAGCTGTCCACATTGATGTCTGTTCTTGGAGGCAACTCTGTTTGGGGCTGCTGTTCTGTAGAACCGGGCAAATCTGTCTCTTTATTTCGCTGTAATGGCTGCTGCCCACTAGTTTGTGGTTTATCTTGTTGCTGCCCCAACTCCCGTTCTTCCATTTCTTCTTGCTGCTGTAGCAAGGTGTCAACCTGTTCTTCTGTTAATATAGGTGGTTGTTCCACCTGTTTGCCTTTGTCCTTGCTTGCTGCTTGGGTTGTCTGCTCGGCAGCTCGCTGTTGTGTTGCTGGTGTTGTGGTGGCTGCCCCAATTTGCCTCCTGTAGGAAATAGGCACCTGTCCACAAGTTTCCAAGTCAGCTTGTTTTTGGACATTTCTAGCCTCTTGCTCAAGTATTTCTTCATTAGTCATTTGCTCTACTAATGTGCCCTCTTCCCAATCTGGTGCATTTGCATATTTTTCAATTTCAGGTAATCTGGCATGAGCATAGTTGCCTAACTTATACCTGATCCTCCTGAGGGAAATAGAGTGGTTAGGGTCATATGGAATCCACTCAAAACTAGTTTTCAACTGGAGTCCTTCCAGGATCCTGTCTGCCTCTTTCCAGCCTTCTTCCTTCCTGTTGTATAAGAAGGGACCTAGCTGATTTCTCACTTTCAACTGTGATTTCTTGTTTTTACTCTGAAAGTGTAGGTAATCTGAGTTCCCGAATTGCCTGAAATATTCTAAGGCAAACAGTCTCATGGGAACGTACCTTGGCAGCCTAAATGGATTTAATTCACATCCATACACCCTAATGACTGTGTGATTCTGGTAGAAGTACCAGTTGCCGATGTTGTAAAGCTTGTTCAAATGAAGAATTCTTTTCATGTCATCGGTCAGTCTAGGAGAAGGGGCACCTTGCAGCACTGCTAGGGCTGGATGAACAAATAAATCAATAAACTCACAGTATGTATAAGGTGATAGTGAGGTACGATGGAACACAGGGGTCCAAAAAACAACTGATCTTGGGGTTCCTTGGGCGTTGAGTGGCCTCAAAGGGACAGAGAAGGTAGCTGGCTGGTTGAACAAGAACAGATGGTATATGTAGGAGGTGTATCTGAACAGCCTCTCCCTCTTCAAGTTCATGAACTGGTCATGAATCTTCTCAGCTATATAAGTTGCATAATCATAGTGGATAGCTGGAGGCTTACCTGGGGCAAATATGGACAGCATTGCCAATATGCAGTCATCTACATCTTCTAGTCCTCTGAATCCCAGGACATAGCCAATCAAGTCCACCATCATCCTGCCCAACTCATTCAGGTATTGGTATCCAATGGGAGGGGTTCTGACTGCTTCAGAGCTAGGTGTGACAAATAGCTGGTTAATCTTTACAATCTGGTCATTAGACAGGTTATTTCCTCTCTTTATCAAATCTTGCATGGAAAGAGGGGTCAACTTCTTGGCTGTATGGAAATGCAGCATCTGATTTATACTCTCTGGAGTGATCTGAAACAGGACTAGGCCTGTGGGGCTAATGACTGCCCTTTGGCTGGGGTCATAGCGCTCTTGGCAACTGTAGATAAGCTCTGGCATGGGATTAACTTGGGGAAGGTTGTATATGGGCAAATTTGATTCCCAAATTCCCAGGATATCTGCTCCACTCATGTGCTGGGCTCTCAGTTCATTTAACATTTGGATATTATACTTAGTTCCCATAGGAAACCAGTCCAACATCTGGTAATCCATGTCTCCCAGGGCTTGCCATGCTAGTTCTCGGTGAGGAGCATTGATAGGCTTGATATTTAATGCAATAGGGGTCTCCATAGCTTCTGAATGGGCAAATATTGCAATTTGACAAGTGACTGGCAAAAACAGACTGCAGACTGCCCTCAGTGGGAAAATAACTTGATTTTTTGAATTGTCAGAGGGGAATTTACCAGCTAGAAATTGAAATACTGCTGGTAATTGGTAACAAAGCCTCTGTGGGGCCTAAGTGAGCTTCTGGTAGTAGTTCGGAGGTATTTAGCAGTGAATTTGCCGGGGAAACGCAGAGCTGAGGGGTTTTTAGATGAATTGCAGTTTGTTACAACTCTGCAGGGAATTTTTGGACTTCACAGAGACAATGGTGGAGATATAACCCGGTTCTAGCGGTGAAAAAGTCTGTTTTACGGTCCTATTATGCCTGTGAGCAGATTAGAGCAGAATGCAGGCCGTATAGAGGGCAGGGCAGGGTAAATACCTGTAATTCGACGTGCAGAGGTCGTTGCAAGGTGTACTGCAGCTGCTGACGTGGTCGCTTGGGCTAATTGTACCGGTTGGCGGAAATCCAGGCAGAAATGGCTGAGCAGAGTGTACAGACGAAATAACAGTGAAATGGTAAAAAACGCGCAAAATTCGGTTAATATGAGTTTTTTACCCATTTGGCGCTTTTTTATGATGACGTCAGCATGACGTCATTGGTGGGTCACGGTGATGTGACGTCAGCTGACGTCATCGGGGAGGACGTGGCTGAAGACGACAGGTCAACGGGGGTGAGGTGGCAGTCCAGTCAGCGGTGAGCTGGACGTGGCAGAACGGTCAATAGCGGACGGGCGGAGGTTAAGCCGTGAAGGTTACGGTTAAGGCTCTAACCGTCACGGTCTCTCGGGGCGGTTAGAGTACGGCGCCCAGGGTGTCAGAGGGAGCTCCGAGACGGTCTAACGGGCGACGCGTGGCAGAGGCATGACGAGGCGCAACGTCATGTTCTCGGGAGTTAACGCGCGGACGTGGACGGCGTTCCGATATTGTTATGGGCCGTCGGATCTGGAGGGCTTGATCCGACGGCTGGCGGAGGTGTAAGGTGCACGGCGGATAGGGCGGCGGAAAATTTAACGTTTATGGGTTTTGGCATAGTTTTTCAAATGTTTTTTCTGCCCACCCGCGCTTGCCTTTGGGAATGTGCCGAAAGCGGGATTTGATTTTTGTAAGGTTTGCAGAGGGTTTTGTGGGCTAGAGGGGTTTAAAGAGAGGTTTTTACCCATGCAAAGGTATTTTTTGAGGGGAAATGATCTGCAGCAAAGGGAGAGTATCGGAGATAGGTTCACCATGGTGGCCAGATGCCACTATGATCCCTCTTTGCAGATTTCTCGGCTATTATGCCTAGGGGAGGGAATATATAACATTTAGGGCTTTATACACCTTAGTGTTATTATTATTAGGGCAAGGGGTAGAATAAGGGAGTTAAATAGTAGAATTAGGAGTTAGTGAAGTGAAGGAGGGGAATCTTTGAGAAAGGGGATGTTAATGATGGAGTAAGGGGGAAAAAGTGAAGTTAGTGATGCTTTCTGCTGTGAATCCATGAAATTCACCACCTTTTCTGCTGATATGTCCATTGCCTTGGCAAAATATCTTTGACAACTATGTAATGGTGAACCTGTCCTTTCTGCAACCACAACTGCCTACCCAACTATTTCACCTAACATTTTTTAGTTTCTTCTTGGAGGGGCACTTAGACTTGCAACCCTCAATTGCCTTTTCTTTTCTTTGGCTTTTTCCTTTTTTTACTCTATCTGTTTCTACCCTTATCTCTTCCAAGGTCCCAGATTAGGCTTTTGGGAACCTTTGTTTCTCTACCTGAACTACTTATCTGCCAAGATTAAGCTGTTTGGACAGACTTCTTTCTCTATTCTACAACTCAAAATTGAAACATGGCATGATCCAGATTAGACCGTTGAATCATCCACAAAAATGTAATAAGGTCCTCAATATCTGAAGTAATTTCACACACCTCTGATTTCCCGGAAATATGGGATCTTTGTAGTAACAAAGCAGAGCATATTTGGATTTTCGATAATTAATCATGAAATATGAAACCTATTACTATAGGTATCCAACAGAACCTACCTGCTTGAGATAGATAGTGCTGCTTGCATTAGATCGAAGATCTTGCTACCCGCCTAAAGTATTCTCTCTACCTGTTCTCCTATATTGTGCTACCTGCCTTACTGATCTATCAATTTATACCTTCCGTCGATGCTGCACGTCTTTCTCTCTTTCTACCCAACCTACGAACCTGAATGCAAAGAACTACCCGCTGATCAAGATATTGTGTACCCATCGATCTATCTCTTCTTATGAACTTCCCACGATGAACAACTTGACGGCTGCAGCAATCTTTCGGGAGGGGCGGGCGGGCCCTACATCACTAGCCAACAGGAGATGACCCCCCCATGTTCCCCACCAGATGAAAGAGAGATACAAGTTGGTTTCATACACGTGATATTGATTTAGAGCCATGGTCCCACCAGACTACTATATTGATTTATTGCCTACCAGGCAGGTTTGGCTAGGCAAGTTTGGATCGGGCACAAAGTCTTGTTGGAATAGATTAAGAAAACCTCTCCCATACGGTCGAGCGGCTCTTATCCTCGCCCCTCACCCTCCTTCTTAGGTCGTCGGGTGAGCTGCTTAACGCTCCTCACCCTCGTACCTCAATTTCGTCTTTCGCCCTCGACCATTATTTAGGCTCATAGGATGGGATACCGGGCTTGCATACTCGAAACCTGAATTAGCTCTTGCATTGGATCTTGGATCGAGTGCATAGAAACCTGTCATTTCCACTGGGCATGGACGAAATAAACACCTGGCATCGACTACCGGCAGCTATTAGCATTGCCCTTCTATGTTGACTTTCTTTCTGGCAATGTGACAGTAAATGAGACTTGCAATGACCACCCCCTCCTGGCTAGCAATGTTGACCTCCTTCCTACCAATGATACTGGAAATGCGGCTATGACCTTCTGTTGATGGACCGGCTTATAATAAGCACATCTTTATTGTCGACCAACTGTTAATGAGACTGGGTATCGTCGGTGACTACTTTCTTTTGTCGACCTCCTGGAAATTACTGGCGGCTCTTAGCAATGACCTTAAGGCAAGTACTGCGGCTTTGTCCGTCTACTTCCCCTCTTGATAGATGGCTGTTGTTCTCCGCCACCCCTCTCAAAGGACGTGGGCAATCAATCTCCGGCATCACCCACTACCAGCACTATCTGACTAGCACTATGTGTAAGGCGCATGATCCCCAATGCATCATCGTAGCATCCATTTGATCGAGGTAGGAACGTGTGCTCCGTACAGTAAGTGCGTGTAGTAACATTCCATTTTTCGGTATAGGCAAGTTAGGAGGGTATGGCCTTTCTATTCTCTCTGGTATATATTGAACGGTTCTTTTCTTTTCCCTCCTCTCGGGTTATGAAATGTGTACCTTCTCTCTTGGCCATTGATGGGTACTTATCCTCTTCTCGGGTCTGTGTTGAAGGTGAATCGG
Source organism: Pinus tabuliformis (assembly GCA_031772625.1). Lineage (NCBI taxonomy): Eukaryota > Viridiplantae > Streptophyta > Pinopsida > Pinales > Pinaceae > Pinus > Pinus tabuliformis. Next base: position 1,253,126,181 of record CM062818.1, on the reverse strand, counting down.
TTATGCATTGATGGGGTCTTATTCTCTCCCATCTGTTGGAAACTCGGCGGGTTCCTTTTCCCTTTCCTTTATTGAATTCTTCCTTCTACCTTTACGGTTTCCTTACTGCTTTGATTTATTACGTTTCCTTGCTTTCCTAACGTCAAGCAAGCCCCTACCGGTCCTTGTCCGGTGCGGGACAAGTAATAAATTCCTTGCTTTCCTACCGTCAAGCAAGCACTACGTTCCTTGCCCTCAAATTCTGTTTCGATCAAATAAGATGAATGCCCCACCTCACGGACGAGACCCCATTGCCCCAAACCCGACTACCTTAATCTACCAATCACATATGGTGATCCCCTTCCCTACCACCGGCCGGGTATATTGCCAACAGAGTGCACAGAAAGAAGAGATGGATAACCCTAAACTGGATACAATGAAAATAAGAAATTGGTACCCCACATATTCTTTACGCACCTTTTCAACCTTTCCACTCCACACCCCGAGCTGGATACCCGGAAACTGGTTCGAGCCAATCAAATGGATTTTCTTATTACTAAACATTGCCTTTTGAGAGCATTTACCTTGTTTAGCCGATTCGATTGACTGGTTTCGATCCCAGGATTTCATGCAAGTACTCTATGCTGACACTCAATGCCAGGTGTGCTGTAGATCCCAGAGTTGATACACTCGATACCAATACTCGATTCAGGTTGGTAGTCGATCCCAGCAGCAGGTTGGTAGTCGATCCCAGCAGGGAGACCATGACAGTCATAGATCGGGGATTAACAGTTCAAACAATGTTATGCCTTACTTACAATGCACCCGTTTAGGATCGATCTTGACAGACAGACCACTTATCACTTATCACCTCACACTTTTCACTTTAAGCATATGCTTATATACGTTCTACAGTTACCTCTTTGATTTTGTTTGGGCTTACTACAGTGATTTAGTTACATTGATTGAACTTATTTATTTGATCTATTTACTTTCTTTATTCGTTTTCCGAGAGAGGCTAACAAACTTTCTTCTTAGAGAGGCTAAATGAATGGATTCTTAAAGAGGCTTACTGTTCGATAAAGCCAGTATGATGCGAGGGCTAACTGACAGGATTATGCTAGGGGGTTGACAAAGCTCTTCTTCGATGGCTAACTTATTTAGTTATTATTTCATCTATTTCATTGATTTCTTTATTCGTTTTCCGAAAGAGAGAGGCTTTCTGAGGCTTCCTATTGAGGATTTCTCTTCATGATTCTTCCATTTGAGAATTGATTGAGTAGTCTTCCTATTGAGGATTTCTCTTTATGATTTTTCCAATTGAGAATTGATTGAGTTTTCCGAATGAGGATTTCTTAATGGATTCTCCGAGGGCAGGCATTCGCACAAAGAGGGCTGAATGAATGGATTATACGAGGGAGGGGTTTGACTAAGACAGTCTTCTTAGATTGGCTAACTGAATAGTCTTTTGCGAGGAGGGGATTTCTTTCGTTTTCCGAGAGAGGCTAACTGATTGGATTATACGAGGGAGGGGTTTCAAAAAGCCAGTCTTCTTGGAGAGGCGAGAGCCATAAGCCAGAAGCTGATAGCCAGGAGGTGGGTTATGCTTGCCCAGAAAGTGATTGATTGATGCATCGCCCACATCTTTAGAGATAGGTGGTCCGGAGGACGAATGAGGCAGCCCACATATTCGAGAGGGGTGGGACTAGGTATTCAAGATGGGCGGTCCAACGGACGGACCAATGACAGCCCGCATCACCAATGGACGAGAGGATTGGGCCTCCCATATTCTCACATACCGGATTCCCCTCTACAACATGACACATACACCCAACATGCACGGTATGGTACGGGGCCAAGTGATTGAGGCACAGACATAGGGTCATTGTCAATAGCTGGTAGTCGATCCAAGAGTCGATGCACTCAATACTAGTCATAGCTGGGCTGGGCTACTTGGAAAGGTTGGGCTTAAGTGAATGGTTTCTGTGAACGGCTTATGCAGTGAGTGAATGGCTTCTATGCGCAGTGAAATAACACGGGGCTAGGCTAGGTGCATGCTCTTTTTCAGCTTCTATTTGCAGTTTGCGAACGGATGGCTCCCTGTTAACGGCTTCTTTGAATGGATTCTATGTCTGGGCTGGGCTCCTGGGCTGCTCGGTTGGGCTTATAGGTTCGGCTTATAGGTTGAGCTCATGGGATCCTTGTTATAGACATTTTTATGCCTTACAGCATGAATCATGAAATGTCCATAATCTAAGGGATCCAAAGTCCCTAAACATGTTGTTCCTACCCCTAGAGGAACAAGGTCAGCAAACCACAGCACTGAATAGCAGTTCTCCACCTGAAAAACACTCAAAAACAAGGCAATTCTGGATCATGTCAACTGCTCCACTGAGCATCTGCGCTGAATGTCAACTGCTCCACTGTCTACCTGCGCTGAATGTCAACTACAAAGAAGGCTACTTGTGCTGGGCGAGTTGGGACATGTGGCACAGTCATTCCTCAAGGTGTCAATGCCCAGGAAGCTTCCAAAATGACACTTGGATCAAGGAATTCGACTGGTGATGAGTAAGAGGGTCTAGATCTCCAAGTGGAAGCAAGAACCTCCAAGTGGACTCAAGAACTGAAGAATAACTGAAGTGAGAGAGGACACTAGTCAGCTTCATGCCAGCCTCAAGCTGACTCATCCTTTCTCCAAAACTCCTATATATAGAGCTCTCTCATGAGGTCTAGGGGGACTGGAATCTTGTGAATGTAAGGAAGTGCTGTTGGTTTGAGTTTAGAACTATTGGGTGATTTGCTTTGAAGGAGGTGAAGAGGAGATTTCTTTCTGCTGGGAGGTGATGCTGGATTGGGCCTCTTATGGTTGTATCACTTCCTGAACTTTACTTCTTCCATTAATAAAGCATTTGAGGTTCTTCTATATGCATGTGTCTCAATGGTGTATTGTTATACTTGTGTATTTGATTTATTCTAATCCTTGAATCAATTATGAATGTATGCTTCTTGTAGTTTCCCTCTCTTGCCATTTTGCAGGATCTTGGTGTAGCTAGGCCAATGAAAGAGAAAGGAGCTGGGAGCAAGCAGCAAGGAGAGAAGATTGGATCAACCATTAGCGAAAGACATCGGTTAGTGGATCTCTTTCTCCCCTATTTTACTTTCATAAAGAAGAAATCTTAGATAGCTTTGCTTCGATTGTTGCTGAGGTACTATCACCCTTAGAGTGGGATAGGGTCATTCCGTATTGGATACTTTTCCCAACAACAAATTGACGACTCCGCTGGGGATCATATCTTGTTGGTTGTTTGTGTTTTTGCTATTCGTTTCCTAAACACAGGGAGTACCGAATCGAACTGCATTTGGATCTTTCAAATGCAAAGTAGAGGGCAGCTACTCTAGCTCAGTTTCTGGGCATGTTTATGATTTGAAGAGCTGATCCACAAAGACTCTGAATAGCTCTTAGTGATATCTTTTCATCCTCCTAATTACCCTTTAGTGTGTACTTGATTGATAGCTTTTGATTTGGCCAAAAACTGTGAATTTTTGAGCAATCTGTAACCCGGAAACCGAGAAAAACGAGAGTTTCTCTCTTCATTGCAGGCACTGTGAAGGCAGTATGCATTTCATCGCAGGTCTCGAAGGGGCTGCCTGCACTGAATGTCAAACTGACAGTGTACTACCTGCGCTGAACCAGTTTTGCCTTGTGCAACTAGGGTTCCCTGCTGTTTATTGCCCTGTTTTCATCCTTGTTTTTGCAGCCTGTTATCAGCCAATGTGCCTATCTGAAACCAACTTTCCTTGCCACTATTCCGCCTCGGTTGTATAAAGAAACTGTATTTGTTCTTTGTGTATTTCTTATATCATTTGCAGTTTCCCATAACGAAAAGTGAACTAGTCTAGATGTGGTCTCTTAGATCTAGACCTGTGATAAGTGTCGTTTTGATCTTAAGAGTTAGTTTGTTTGCTGTTCATAGCTGATTGAGCATTTGATTTCGTCATATGGTTTGAATTTACGTATTTCTAGTGTCGAAACAAGTAAATCTTAAGGTGTCTTTTGATTTTGGACAAAGCTTGTTTGCTTTCACTTGAAATTGAATTCAAAGTTATACAACAGCTTTCTTTTTGTAGTACATCAACATTAAGAAAGAGAAAAGAAATACCTGCATTGTGTATGTGCATTTTGACAGCTTGCATGTTGATTTAGGGAAAAGTGCATTAGTGTGTGCTCTATGATCTGTGTGAAAAGATGATGTCTTTCTTTTCCCTCAGTAGTTAAGATTTTCAAAGTTGAAAGATTGAAAAAGCTTGCTTATCATCTTAGACTGCATTTAGGAGTTGTATCATACATCACGTGGTGATCCATAAAGGCCTACTACTAAACAAGATCAACCTTAAAATAAATTGAATTTACATAACAACGCATTGAAACATAACGCAAACACATAGAGGTCTAAGCTAGAGACGTGTTCCAGCGTCGTTAAACGTGATATCTTAGCGTTGAGTGGTTGGGTGATTCCTCCACGGTGAAGCGATAAGTATCAATACGGACTTGTGCTCCCACGTACCGTCACGTATATATTGGGAGACCCCTATAGGAACAAAGCCTTTATCCATAGGAAGCCGTGTCGACCGCCCTACTAATCGCAATGCAGTGAACACAGCATTCACGAAGATCGACCACCCGTACCGTAAAACGTATTCTGTGGTTTTGCGAAAAGTTTGGCACACCCTCTGCCTAGATCTCCAGAGCAGTTTCTTTTGGCCTTTTTCAAACTCTATAACTTAAAAAGTCCATCCAAGCATTTGTCACTTCGGGCTCGTTAAAACATCGAAGGAGACTAGAGTCATCTTTAGCTTTTTCTCGACTCTTAAAAAGTGAAAAAGCAAGTTGTGTCTAAAGCGTCGTTATAAAATTTATTTTAAATGAAACATAATCACCTCCTATTCCTGCGTTGATCTGTAGGTTGAGAACATGGAACGCACCAACCAAGGAATTCCACATGATGGAAATCCTAGTCCTTTCTCCTCTTGGGGAGAAGTTGGTGCGCCCCACATGGCCACATTGTCGCTTCTAGGACTGACAATTGGCCTGCCAATATGGCTATTCTCAACCAATGTAGTTCAGAACACCATGGTTCCTGAACAGTCGAGTCAATAGTTAGATCAATCTAGAGCTGCCCACCAGCCTTCTACTTCCTATAACTCTTCCTCCAATCCTTCATCTTCGCAAGGTAGAGCCGGCAAAATCCAAGCTCCCATGGAGAAGAAGGAGAAGAAGAAGAGAGAGAAGAAGAAGAAGGAGCCTAAGGCGACTGGGGGCAAGCAAAAGACATCTGACAAAAATCCACACACAGCACAGACCGGGCCTAAATCACCATGTGTCATATGTAGAGGAGACCACTTCCATAGAGATTGTCCCTGTATTCCCCGGATAGTAAGGGACTGGTCCCCTCGGTTGCACAATTTGGGAGCATCAACCTCTGATAGCCATGTTGAATGCTTACCGTCAACCAGCGAAAGTGAAGGTTCAAGACAAAGAGGGGGAGCAAGATCCCCCTGCAGACTGTGTGAAGGCGATCACGCCATCCACCGTTGTCCCTTCTTAGACGAAGCGAAGAGAGTTTTGGAAGATCGTCCGGTTTCACCGTTGAGACTTCCTCCTGGATACAAAAAACTCGTGCCAAGTCCTTCGTTGGTTGAGAATACAGCTGGCCCGCTCAAGTGGTCAGCTGAAGCGTCAGTCATTGAAAATGAACCTACTGAATACAGACCAGATGAAATTCCAAAGGTCGAAACGGCAGTTGACCCGGTTCTTCCTTCAGAAGTTTCATCTCCAAATGACATCGTCAATGAAGATTCATCTTCAAATGACACCCTCACTGAAGAGAATAAGGATGACACCATCCAGATTCTTTTCATCAACACAGACTCTGATGAGCATCAGGGCAATGCGCCCATTCCTTTATCGCAGGAAGGAACATCGTCAGGGTCATATTCGGCCGTATATTCGGTCCCACCACCAAGCAACCTGGTTGTATCCTTTGATTGGAATCAACTAGGCAGACCCCGGTTGCCAGCCAGTATACCATTCAGAATCATAGTCCAAATATACAAAATGGTAATGGCTGGAACTATCATTGATGAGGGGACATCTGTGAGTGTCCTTTCCTCTATTGCTTGGAAAGCACTGGGTTCCCCGGCGCTTTTACCTGAGATAAGAAATCTCTCGGGTTTCGATAAAGGAACCAGTCGACCATTAGGGATCCTCCCCAATGTGCCTGTTACATTGAAAGGGAAGACCGTTTAGATGAACGTGATGGTCGGTCAAGGACCCTTGGATTATAACCTACTCCTTGGACGAGACTATATATATTGCATCGGAGCAATAGTCTCCTCACTCTTTAGAGTAATGTGTTTTCCACACGAAGGAAGAATGGTCAAGCTCGTAGACCAACTTTCATTTCCGGGATCACGCATCGCAAATAGTCACATACCAACCCTGAATGGTCTATTCAATCAAGAAATGTCTCCACCCCCAGTCCTTCTTCCCGATGAGTGCGAGTGATTCGGAAAGATGGGACTGGAACCCAGGGGGCATGCATCCTAGTCTGCTTAGGGTAGAGAAAACTTTGGGTATAAGATAGAATTTCCGCGAGAGAATATGACTAGTTCGTACCTCATCCGTGGATGGAAGAGGGGTTGTTCTAGGATAGGATTCTTTTGTCAAGGTTACGTGATTGACAAGAGTCATTCACCCTTGTCTATTTCGGTAGACAGTGCCGAGGAAATGTTTTGTTTGAAAGATTAACGAAACAATCTTTGGGTAACCAGAAAGAGGCAAGCCTCATCCTTTAAAACAAATGTTTTGATGGATAAGTAGGGGCAGCCTTGAAATTGTATTTTATACCTGGGGGCATGCAAACCTTTTGGAGTGCAAGCAAAGAGCGGTTATTTATCTTTTTTTTTGATTAGCCGTTTCCGAACTTGCATAAAGAAAGGATGAGAGGGAGCATAGCTTTGGTAAGGCGCGAGCTCTATAAAAAATGGGATCTTACAGGGGACATTTCTTATCTTATGACTGGTATATTGAGCAGTTTTAGCATAAAGTTCATGCTCGTTAAAAAATAAACGCAAGATCCGAGCAGTTTTAACGCGGTCTTCATGCTCGTTAAAAAATAAATAAAAGCAGTGAGCAATGTTTCCCCCAGAGTTTAAGCTCATTTTTAAATAAAAAATGAACCTATTCCGGTAAATAACCTCTGTGATCGTAAATTTATCAGCCATAAAAAGCCTTGGTCGTGTTTGCACCTGCCACCTCCACCGTCATTTGGCCGATCGTTCACCTCCATATGATTGTTTACCCATTTTGAGGAACAGCTGCGAAGAGTGATTTCACCTAGCCATCCTTGTGACACTGCCGTGATTGGAAAATTCCAACCTGTACCTGGAATCTGCTGCTATCCCTGTTTATCACTCGTTCCTCAAAAGATGAGTCTTCTTTGAGCTCTTTTCAACTGACTCGTAAAATATGAAAAGTTTGCCGAGTTTTGGCCTTCCAGCTCGTTAAAAGTACCAGAAGAGCTATCCCTCCTTTAGATTTTAATCTTTTTGGACCTGAGGGATTATTGCACAAAAAGGTCAAGCGCATGTTTTATTCGGCTCGTTAAAGTTATCGAAAACTCATCCCTTCTGTATTGTTTTATACTTTTTCGGACTTAAGGGATTAGATGACGAAAAAGGAATTTTGGAGTTAACTTTCTGTACCTTTTCAGACTCTCTAAAAATGAAAAGGACCGAGTTTTCCTTGTCGTTAGACTCGTTAAAATGATTAAATAGCGACAAACTTGTCTTTAGACGAGAACGAGTTTCCCTATCGCTAGGCTCGTTAAAACATAGCGATGGGCTTGCCCGAAGGGCAGGTTATAGAACAAGCATATGTTATCCTCCTCAAGCTTGACAAAAATAAAGAGGTACTGGTCAGAAATGACTGGGGAAAATTGGGAGAACCTCAAAGCTTTAATGGTAGCAAGTCGCTCTTGAACATGACACTTTTCCTCCGTATCACATCGGGTTGGGTTGTTTCATTCACCGGTCTCATCGCCATGGTCTCGCCAAACCATCCACATTTGGGGTAATGCTACCGATCCATCGCATCAGTGTCGTTATATGTTCAAGAGATGTTGTTCAGAAAGAGTCGACCGCGTCCCATCCACTGCCATACATTGTCCTTCATCCACCCATGATCGCCACCCTGAATCATATATCACAGATTGTTTTCACCTCCAGTAAAATCATTAGCTCTGTTCCGTGTCACTGATGTGGGATTCATTAAGGCCCTCCTTTGACGGATCGCTTCTTGTCGACTTCAGCTCATTATCGAAGAAGTTGATCTAGGAACAACCCCCTTAGTACTTTGAAGCTTGCATGCCTCAATGGCAAGTTTCTCACTTCCGGCGACAGGTATACATCAATGACCTTCGACCGAAAGATTTTGCGTGGTGTTCGACGCCAAGTCCTTTATTCACACCACGTGAATTGTACTGCAGTACCTTGAGGGTCATTATCATTATCGGTGATTCCTCTCACGCTTGTTAACAGTTTACATCATTGACCGGTAATCAAGCGGTGTCTTTCCATGTTCGACTTCAGCGCAATTCTCACATGGATCAACTTGTACTTAGAGTGAAGAACGAACGAGTTTGAAGACCCCGGATCTAGTTTCATCCATCCGAGCTGCAATATATATTCAGGAAATATAAAAACATTTGACATGTACATCATTGCAGCAGATGATCATCCTACTCAAAGGATGATAATTTCAGCAGAGAATTATCAGTCTACCATCAGACGATCGTCTGTTCTATGTACCAAAATGAATTTATAAAGCTGAGCATGGGAATGCCCGCCTCAGCTAGATCATGAAAGCAGAATGAAAAATAATGTATTGTATTGTATTTTATTACAGGTCACCTCTCAGCGATTGAATGAACTTCGGATCCTCCTGATAAAGCATTTCACCCGATAAACGACCTCATACTTTAGGGGGCAACTGTTATAGACATTTTTATGCCTTACAGCATGAAGCATGAAATGTCCATAATCTAAGGGATCCAAAGTCCCTAAACATGTTGTTCCTACCCCTAGAGGAACAAGGTCCTCAAACCACAGCACTGAATAGCAGTTCTCCACCTGAAAAACACTCAAAAACAAGGCAATTCTGGATCATGTCAACTGCTCCACTGAGCATCTGCACTGAATGTCAACTGCTCCACTGTCTACCTGTGCTGAATGTCAACTGCAAAGAAGGCTACCTGCGTTGGGCGAGTTGGGACATGTGGCACAGTCATTCCTCAAGGTGTCAATGCCCAGGAAGCTTCCAAAATGACACTTGGATCAAGGAATTCGACTGGTGATGAGTAAGAGGGTCTAGATCTCCAAGTGGAAGCAAGAACCTCCAAGTGGACTCAAGAACTGAAGAATAACTGAAGTGAGAGAGGACACTAGTCAGCTTCATGCCAGCCTCAAGCTAACTCATCCTTTCTCCAAAACTCCTATATATAGAGCTCTCTCATGAGGTCTAGGGGGGCTGGAATCTTGTGAATGTAAGGAAGTGCTGTTGGTTTGAGTTTAGAACTATTGGGTGATTTGCTTTGAAGGAGGTGAAGAGGAGATTTCTTTCTGCTGGGAGGTGATGCTGGATTGGGCCTCTTATGGTTGTATCACTTCCTGAACTTTACTTCTTCCATTAATAAAGCATTTGAGGTTCTTCTATATGCATGTGTCTCAATGGTGTATTGTTATACTTGTGTATTTGATTTATTCTAATCCTTGAATCAATTATGAATGTATGCTTCTTGTAGTTTCCCTCTCTTGCCATTTTGCAGGATCTTGGTGTAGCTAGGCCAGTGAAAGAGAAAGGAGCTGGGAGCAAGCAGCAAGGAGAGAAGATTGGATCAACCATTAGCGAAAGACATCGGTTAGTGGATCTCTTTCTCCCCTATTTTACTTTCATAAAGAAGAAATCTTAGATAGCTTTGCTTCGATTGTTGCTGAGGTACTATCACCCTTAGAGTGGGATAGGGTCATTCCATATTGGATACTTTTCCCAACAACAATCTTGGGCTGGGCTACTTGGCTTGGCTCCCGGGCTGCTCGGTTGGGCTACTCGGTTGGGCTGGCATTGCCGTAGAGCATAGGATATCATAGCCGATTGATCATTGCCGATAGATAGCCCCAGTATTGGAAGGTCAGTTCCAGTCAGCCGAATATATCTCTAAATCTCAATATCGATAGAAAGATATACATCTAAATACCGATACTCTAGATATATCTCTTTAGATAGATCTAGCGGGCATAGGATGTATGGATGGAGGTGAAGGAAGAGGGCAGAGGGCTAAAGGTGAAGTCTGTAGGGATATGAGGGAAGAGGTGATAGTTCGAGTTCGAGGTATATGTTGGCATCGTCCGTTGGACCGCCCTACCACTCTAATAGGACTGGCTTTGATGCTTTCACTCGATCAAATCTTATGGTTAGTAAGCTCTTCTATTCATATCAAGATCCTCCTGCGACTGGCCCTGTCTCTATGCCTCTTCTAGTGGCTTTGTATGTGCTACTTATGCAGAGCTTTGCAATGATATTCCCTACCTCTGCTGCTTTCCCAGGCTAAATCCAAAATAGAAACTCGCCTTTCCCGTGCACCCAACCCCTATGGCTTTTATGGGGCCGTACCCTTCTGCCTGCCTCATGGATGGGTTTCCCTCCCTTCCCCGGAGCGCTGAAATGAATGAATAATCGGACAGAACGACACTTTACCTTTTCTCTGAGGGTTAGGCTTTAGAGTGAGGATGCGTAAGCAGGCCCTTTTTTTTACTTATTTGAGAGGGGCCACCCAATAAGTAAAATGAATTTAGGACCTGTCATCTTACCTGTCCTCCCTTCAAACCTGTCTTCTTAGGCTTAAGGTTTATGAGATGAGCGAATGACATCTCCGCAATCTGCGGAGTTCTTGCGGAGTTCCTGGTAGGGTAAATGCTCCGCAAAGTTGACCCCGAACTCACTAAGGTGCCGTAAGGCCGCTTGACCGTAAGGGAAAGGAAGGTTGGCACTTTAAGGCTTCCTTAAGGAAGGAAGGCCGGCACAGGACACTTCTATTTATTCCCCTCGCGGGAGAACCTTACGGATACATCTGAGAATGAATATCCAGATGCCAATCCTATTCATTATCGGACTTACTTTGAGGCTTGTTCACTGGCATGGCGATAAGGAGGCGAAAGGATAGCCCGAGCGAAGCGGGCGGGGAACTTCGATTACTGGATCTAAAAACAGGATCACGATAGCAGGCAGAACGAGCGAGTTTGCCCCGACAACACTGGAACCTACGGGCGGGCATTTTCGGGGAGTAGCCCGCTTCTTCAGACACTTTCCTTTCATTGAGGGAGCCATTGAAAGGTTACTGGAACACCAGAAACAGAGACTACCCAAGCTAATGATAGAGGCAAGAAGACCTTCCGGCCAAGTCCCATTAATTGATCATGACGATATCGTGGAAATGCTGCACGGACCCATATATATAAGAACGGGGAGAAAATCACCTTTATACTAAACCAGATCGAGCCCGGGATCTTCTTGGAAATGGGAAGATCTGGGATAGGCGGCCGACCTCCTGGAAGGAGCAATGTACATAGACTGGGTGAGTGGGGATGCAGCTCCGTGGACCGCTCGTCGGGCCTGATAGGTGGTGGTATCACACCCTTCTCAAAGGAACCGTACGTGACACTCTCGCGTCATACGGCTCCGTCCCGGGAATATTGAGTATCCCTTCGACGCAACATCTAGGTCCTCGAACCCGTCCTCGCACGGACGGAAGGTACTTACCTTCTAACTCAGGTAAGTAATAACCTTGCGTCGGATGCGTGCGTACCCTCATTTATTGATAGCTCCTTCCTCCGGGCGGGGTTACCGAAGGAATCCAAAAGGCCAACATGGCGCATCTGCATGCTCTATCTAAGGGTGGGTGGGGCCGCCCTCCTCCCCACACCCCCCCCGCAACAACGGTTCAGACCGACGGATCACGCTTCGTACATCTCGTATGTACACCTGATATAAGGTCTTGTACGCGTGCTCCTCGTTGTTCAGATCTTGACTTGTAAGGAATGACTCTGGTCCAAGCTTCCTAAGCTCTATGCTGTTGGGGAACTCGGCAAGGGTCTTACCACCTTCTTGATTTACTATGTGTGAGTCTTTGGAGTACTTTGGGATTATCTTCCGCGCCGAGGATTTGTGCTTGTGGGCAGGGGTGGATATAGCGGACCGGCGGATCTGGTAGTCGACAATCGTTCGGACTTGATAGAGGTTGTCGCAGCACCTATGGTGGGACAGGGGACTTATCGCGACGCCCGCGAACCGATTTACGATGTCTTCGTCGCTGACGTTCGTCAAGCAGGCCACGTGGGTCGGCCAGGGTCTTCTCCGGCTAATGATACCTCGATCCCGAAGCCTTTGGAGTATCTTTCTCACAGGCGCTTTTATCTGTATGGGTAATTTGCTGCTAAAAGATCCCGTCTGTTTCCAGTGTCCCCCTCCTTCCCCCGCCTCCCGACCCCCCAGCGCTTCTCTGGGAGTATACAATGACAACTCCCAGACGCTCAACGATTTGCCTGATCGTGAGACTGCCTGTTGAACGTCTGATGGCACGTTGCTCCGGCACGAGATTTCCCCTAATCTTCGCCGGATGTGCTTGACGGTCTCCCATAATACGCCCACGCTCACTCGGGGACTTATTACTCCAGCTGTTCCAAGAGTCTCCGCTAGTTGAACCGCGTCCTGTAGACTCCCTGTTTCCATCCCCTTCGTCAGCTGTTGGATCGGGATACTCCTCCCTAGGTCCTCCAACTTGGAATGGATGGCGGAGCGTAGGTGGGAAGCTGTGATATGGATACGGTGCTTTGCTCTCCGGCGCTTCTCCAGCTCTCGCAAGAATTGTATGGGAGTCGCCCTCGAAGGGACTTCCCGAATGACCGTACCGGGGGATTCTACCGTACTCCGTGCAGCTATGTAAGTTGATCCTGCAGAGCCTACCTCAAGGTTCGGGCCGGATTGTAGGAAGTGGGTGATACGTTTCTGGATTCCTCTTATGAGCTCTACGGTACCCACGATTCCCAGTGGTAAGTCGTCGGCATATCGCGCGTGACAAATCCTAATTAAGTATAGGTCATCGAAGTGAACAGGGGATAGCCCCTGCTTACGGGCTAGGCGTCTTTCCAACCCGACGATAACTAGCTCCCCGCCCAGCTCTATCAGCAGGCCCCTTCTTCTGCAACACCTAATAGGGTTTTTCATGGAGAACGCTACCCCATTATTCTTCTTATTATAGAAGGGGCGTTCTCCACCTTCCTTTATTCGTTTCGGGGTCAACCCGGCGGCTCCTTCACGAATGAGGAAGGCGGCGCAAAGGGGGCTCGAGGGCTTGTTAAAGAAGGCGGCAAGGGAAGGGGGGGAAACTAAAGGCGTTTTCTGGTCCCCCCTTCGTCGGGGGGTGCTTGTGGGGGGGGTGTGCCACGAAAAAACAAGGTCCGGAGGGCTTGCGCTTCTGAGGGCAAGGGAATAAAACGCCGCTTCGCGTTGGATGCTTCTTACCCCCCCCACAACGATGGCTCTGTTGTCTCCTCCCACTGGCACTGGGGGAGAGTTGAAGCTTGCCTCTTCCCCAGAGTTTTCTTGGTCATCAATACGACCTGTCTCTAATAGAACCAATTTGATTATCTGAACAATCGGAATTTCGTGCTTCTGTCGGATCCTCTCTATCTCCTGATCGAGCTTGTGTGGGTGGATGTTGCCTAGTAGGGCCGATAGTAGTACACTGTGTGGGACCACCCCATAGTAGGAAGGGCGGCCACCCCTCTCACCTCCTACAAGTCGTCCGGCGGAAAACAGTTTCTGGGTGAGGCGAAAGAACTTGGGATCGTCGATCTCTTCCTTCAAGATTGAGATGAGTCGATGTCGGTCGATGGTGTGGAAACACTTTCTTATGCCGAATTCCAAGATGACTTGAAACGAGGGTGAGGTAACGAACTCTCGACCACCGGGAGAGGTTCTCCACTCTTTTCTCATCCGTATTAGGGCCGAGTGGCAGCCTCGACCCGGGCGGAAGTGCGATGTGTCCGGAAACTCGAGATCGTAAATGGATTCGGGTACCGCTCTTATCGCCTCTTTCATGATCTTCTCTATTGGTACTACTACTGTGAGCGGTCTGAACTTCAACCCCTATTTCTTATATTGGAAAGGGGAGCAAAGCCCGTTTTTTGCTCCCCCTCGATATCTGAGGCCCTCCTGCCGGGACAGATTGGATTTCTGGAAACAATCTTTAAGGTGCGAAGCCGCTTGTCCCTCCGGGGGGCAAGGAAGTACACCTTCGGCCGGCTCGAACAAGGTGCGAAGCCGCTTGCTCGACCAAAGAGAGAGCAAGGTTATCCCCTTTTCTTTATTTCTTCTCAATTTTACTTATTGGGTGGGGGGGCGTTGGTCTTCGCCATCCTTCCTCACCCTCCTCTCCCTTTGGTCGAGACGGGCTTAACGCCGGGGATTGGGGTGGGTGGGTAAATAGTTGTCAGGTGAGCCATCCTTCCTCACCCATATGAGTGAGCCATTCTTCCTCTTCCTATTCCTATTATACTTCTGGTTACTAAAAAGAAAAGAAGCTACACTTTCACCAGATGAGGCAGAAGGAGGAGGAACCAAGTTCAATTGGGAATAAAGCAAAGGGTCCAGAATGGTTTGATTCTCTAAGGTATTCTATGAGGTCTAAAAAAGAAAAGAAAAACACTAATTACACCAGAAAATGCATATATTATATATGTCATTACGCTTTCTTATCAATGCATCTATTATATATGTCATTACGCTTTAAGGCTCAACCATCCGTCCAAGCTTGGCGGAGGTTTTTCAAGATTCCCCTCCTCTCCCTCTCCTTAACAGTCGAGCACCTAAAGGTCCTATTATAGCATTTTCAGGAGGCGGAGGTTTTGGAATATTGAGCAACGAATGAATGCATAATGACATATATAATGAATGTCACTCTCTCTGGTCTCGAAGTCGAAAATGAATGACGTAATTACGTATATAAAGAATGACTGGAATCACTGGTCGAAATGACATATATAAAGGTGCGAAGCCGCTTGTCCCTCCGGTCCTCCCTTTTCCCACTCATTGAAGGCCAAGCCAAGTGATTCATCTGGAAAGAGGGTATATGGCTCGAATCTGATTGATCGATTCATGGTAGGCACGGGCATTTCGTAAGTGTGAAAGATGCCTCCCTGGCCCCCTACTATATAGCCTGGGCGTGTTAATTCCCTGCGGGGACCAAAAAGCCCGTCATTCTCTCTTGAAAGCCTACCCCTAGCATTCTATCTACCTGAAAGGGAAGCGAGACTCGAAGAGCATGGTATGGGGGATCGACCATAATGACATATATAATATCTGCCCTCAATCTCTCTCATTTTCTCTGGAAGGGAAGGGTGGGAAACTATTTACCCACCCACCCCAATCCCCGTGTGAAAAAAGAAATATGGGTGAAACCCAAAACCATAATGACATATATAATATCTCTCATTCTCTGGAAGGGAAGGGTGGGAAACTATTTACCCACCCACCCCAATCCCCGTGTGAAAAAAGAAATATGGGTGAAACCCAAAACCATAATGACATATATAATATCTGCTATCAATATCTCTCATTCTCTGGAAGGGAACGGATGCATCGAAGAATCAATCCCCTTCGACATCGAAAAAGGTCCGGGGGCATCCCGGCGACATAAGTAAGCGTATAAGGAAATCTGAATGGCGCTTCTCCAATTGTCGGGAAGGGAAAGAAACCCCGAAACCTAAATGGCATTCCAACGCCATGCTTCATGGGTGGGAGAGCAAAGACATAGTCCCGCGAACGCGATAATGGGCCATCATGTCGACTCTGGCGTACAGTGCGTTCTGGAGAAAATGGTTGGGTGGGTTAGACACACCTGGTGGGGTGCGGGAACAACCTTCGGCCCAATTATACAATGAATCTACATTACGGGAAGTAGGCGGCCCGTATCCCACTCACATTAGCACTCCATCCCAGCAGCCATCACGTGGTCCAACGAACATCATGACCCTAGGAGAAGGAACCGGGACAGGAAAGATCTGAACCTCACCTGCCGAGGTAATCTCCCCTAGCATCACGAAACTCACCTGCCGAGGTAATCTACCCAAGCATTGACTCATCGCAAACCCAGGCCCTATGAAGAATCAGCTGCCCTAAAACCGGACACTTGAAGCCCTGCTGAGGATCGAACAATCAATATTCTTCGTTTCGCCACTGCAGGGGGAGATCTTCGAACCTGAGATACTGATAATTGGCCATGATTCATTGAGGTCCGTCAGGGGCTCGACTGATAAGGACCCTTTAGGGGACTCGACTGTTAAGGACCCTTTAGGGGGCGGCTCGACCATAAGGGAGAGGAGAGGAGAGGAAAAGGGTACGATTGGTTAGGAAGGGAAGGGGAGGCGATCAAACCGGGCACGCTTGTGGGCCCCTTTCTCAATAGGGGGGGCGCTAACGTCACTACATGCAACCTTCGATGGTACGATTAGACGTCCTTTTACGGCACATGTCCGGTCATCGGATGACCTCCCGCGCTTCGGGACATGCATGAACTGTCTCCAGCCATGGATTCAGTTTCTCGAGGCATTGCCCCGAAGTCTCCGGATAGGCCTGCTACAGTTCGGCTCGATGTCCAATCTTCGGCCTGACCTGACAGGATTCATAGGCTCGCCGATTTTCTTGCTGGGGTGAAGCGATGGGCTTGACCGACCCTCAAGGTCCGTTAGGCCCCTCCCATAGTGATTCTGCAAGAATTCCTATGACCGACTAGTTAGTAAAACACTATAATATGATCAAAGGTGGTGGGTGGCGGGGGAACGATGGGTAGGTCGGGGTTCCCGCCTTTGTGTGTTTTACCAACCGCTTGTTACGATATGTAAGACGATGTAGGAATTTCGCTATCAGGGAGAGAATATGACCAATGAATGGAACGAATTGGAAGAATAATTACACCCTCAATTTACAAGTCTCACCGACCGCAACATATATAATATGTTGAAGGTGCGAAGCCGCTTGTCCCTCCGGGGGCAAGGATGACTTACTTTATTTAAGGAAAGGGATGTCACGAAACACCTTAGCCCCTTCAACCCTTAGGCCCCTTAACTCTTTCCTTCACCCCTGACTACTTAAGGAATGGAATGGAAAGGCTTACCGGAAGGGACCGGGCGTTAAGGCCATTTGTGAACTTAGGGAATTCACTTAGGTGAGCTTAAAGCCCCCTTGCTCTTACTTAGACAACCTGGACCCGGGGGAAGAAATAGAGAAAGAATTACATATATATAACGACTTTTCTCATTTCGCAGAGAGAGAATAAGGCCAAGGATACCCGTACATAACTACATAGAAAACCTTCCATTAGTTCACGAAGGAAGAGGTATCAATCTGACGTCAACCCTCCATTGAAAGGGCCTTGCAATGACCAGACATGCCCTCGAAAGGCCCTTCGAAAGGCTCTTCTTCGCTACTACATTGATACCTCCATATCCATCCCACTCTCCTCTTTGCAATCTTTCTTAAGGCTAGTGAAGTCCCGCATCTTTATTTCTATGCATTCTAAGAAGGCCGAAGTGAGCCATCCCACCATCCTTAGTCAAACTTCCAACTACGATAGCTAGTTACCTCTCTACGATTCTAAGAAGGCTAGTGTGATTGAGTTCCACTTCTTCCTTTGCATGCAATCTGTCTTGATCCATCCCATCCTTAGTGAAACTTCCCACTACGAGTCTAAGGCTAGTGAAACCACACACACTATATGAGTGAGCCGGGCACTATCTATTCTTTCCGGAACCAGAATCTATTCTATCTACTAATAAGGCTTAGATGGTGCCTCCCTTCGGTCGGGGAGAAGTTAGTCTTTATATGTCCCTCTCTTAGGCTCTAAGAAGGAAGGCTACGTGCTCTACTAGCTAGTTATTATCTAATCCCACTAAGCTACGTGTTCTACTTTTCTTTCTCTGCATGCGGTCTAGTCTTAGTTTGCTACGTTCTCTACTAATCCAGGCTAGCTAGTTAGAACCTAATCTTTATAAGAAGGGTAGTTTTCTTTTTCCAGCTTCCCATCCTTCTGAAGTTAGTAGTCCCGCATCTTTATTTGCATGCAATCTATTCTTTGCTTTGTCTGTACCGAAATATGTGCTTGTCTCTCTGTGTCTGTCTGTGAATCCCTGTCTGTCTTGTACTCTCTAAGCTTATAGTCCAGGCTAGTGAAACCGCAAACCACTATATTGCTAGTGAAACCAGACGCGTAGTGGTGCCGGCCTTTCTTGCTTGTATTGACCGGCCGGGTGAAACCACACACACTATTTGGTTCCGGTCCATCCTTAGTGACACTTACAGACTAGTGTGTAACAACAACCCCACTGCATTGACTGGCTGGCTAAAGCCCTTCCCCGGACAGACTAGACTGGCTGAACGACCGAAGGGAGATAGTAAATCCTAACTAGTAAGCCCGAAGGGGACAATAAAGCTGTCAGTAAAAAAGACTCATAGAGACTAGTGTGAGGCTTCATCACTTCCCGTAGCTACCTTTATACTGGATAGTGCGTGGATGAAATAAACCTTCTTATAACCTCTCTAAGCTTCTCTTAAGGCTAGTAGTGGATGGGGGACAGTCTGGCGCTTATCAAAAGGCAGTCTGGCGCTTCTATTGAATATGTACCGGAATCTTCTTTGCACAGTGCCAAAATCTTTCTCCATTCTTCCAATCACTGTGCCAGATGTTTATTATCTAATAAAAGCGCCTGACTTGTGCTTTTCTTTGCATGCAACCTGTCCCAGTCCCAATGAGTACCGGAATATCCAATCACTGCGCCTGACCTGCTTCTTTCTTCCATAGGGAGGTCCGGCAGGGTGCGTAAGCACGCTCGACTAATAAGGCCGCCATCGGCTCGACTGATAAGGAGAGGGAAAACCGCTCATTGAACGGCTTTGCTATGCTGCAATGGATGGCAGGCAGAGGGTTCGTAGTACCCTACCCCGACCGAGCCAGGGGAAGCACTAGAGTGATCCAGTAGCCAGCCGGGAAGGGGCCTGATACTGCTTGACCTTTGTCCGATGTGTCCGGCAGGGTACAGGGCCTTGTGATCTCTAGATGCATGGCACAAGGGCCTCGAGAAGAAAAGATACAGCTGCCTGCCATCAAGGCCTGCCTCTTAGGTAGGGAGCAGTGTTCATTCGTTCATGCACCCCGAAAGAACAGAGTCGTTAGTCTCGTTCGTAGAGATTGACCCCGCTTTCCTTATCCCATTCATTCCAGATAGGAACAACTGGGAGATTCCTACTTCTCCTCTTGGTCATCATAGTCTCGCGCCAACTATAGTTGCGAATATACTCTTTTCTTAGAAAGAAATACAACTGGGCTTTCTGTTGTTGGGTTGGGGTGGGTTTCCAGCCGTGGCAGGACGAGGTTGGGGGTTTCGCCTTATCAAATGGGGTCTCGTGCCGAAGCTCATTCGTCTATTACATGCCATGCGCGTAATGTATAAATTAGCTAGAACAATTGATTCATGGGGAAACAGAATCGATTCACCGGGAAGTGGGGAAATGAGGGTGGCTAAAGATAATGCGCCTACTGTGTTGGATCGGAATGCAAAAGTATCATATGAATTGCTTTCCATTCATGAACACTGAGGGGGGGGATGAAGCTTCTTGTTCATTCTATCCCCTATAGATAGCCGAATGGAGGGAACAGAAGCGCGAGTAGAACGACAGGGAAACAACGCCCTATTCTATGGATCTTCCCAGTTCTGCAGTGAAGGGGATGCATCAGATCTACCGGGACGTTCCATTGGATCGGACAGATTGGGCTTACCATTGATAGGCATCTAGTTCGCTGTCGTTCACTCACTGCACTCCATTCCTAATCAGATTCTTTTTTCTTTTTTTAAGAACACATCTAAGGTTCGGTGAGGCACTTCGATCATGTGGTTGGGACGGAGGGAGATCGACTGGTCAATGGTAGAATACGGGAATGACTTGTGGCTAAGGGATAAGCCGCCCTAAAGGTCCATTATTGACAATTGGACAACTTGCATCGTGTTAGCAAAAAAGACCATTTCTGGACTGGAAGAGAATAGTTCTCCATCTAAGGAAAACTGAGCTGTCAGTCCTTTCTAACAACAGCTCTTGACCATGCTTATTGGATACTTATTGGCAGGACCATCTAGGCACCACATCGCCAGTAACCAAACCCCTCCTAAGCTTCCCCTTTCTGCGTGCTTCAGGTCTGACCCAACCATTCTGACTAATGGAAAGACCGTTGGAAAGACCCAGGCTCTATCTAGGGACTTTAAGACTAAGGTGACTAAGAGAACAGAAAGGTTATCCCAAAGACCTGCTTGTTGGTTTGAAAGGTCTAGCAATTGACTGTCCAGATAATAGACCCTACCTTAGGCCCCTTCAAGAGGCATGCCTGAGGTCCTATATGAACCTGCCTTGCGGGAAGCATGCATTAGGTCCTGAGATCAACCTGCCATCAATAGGAGGGCGTGGTCCTGATAGTTACCTGCCATAGGGAGCAGGCATGGGAATATAACCAGCACAATAGAAACACGAGCGAGGTCGGGAAGATCACCACCAACAACTGCTTCAATGGCTGCTGGGTGGTAAACTGACTCAATATCGGATAGAGTCAACAGTTTAGGCTTAATATTCTCAAAATACTGAATAACCAGAAGGTGGTGGATAAGCTGGTGGTAGTGACGGTGATGAATGATTAGGTAAGGGTAGTAGCAAAGGCTGGCTGGCTTTGGCTTAGATGCTGGCTGGCCTAGAGCTGCTGGTCCTGGATCAACTGGTTATGCTTAACCAACTGAATTGACTGCTTTGTATATTGAGAAAACTGGTGCTGGTGCTTAAACTCCTGGTTCATCGACTGGGTTAACTGGTGAAAAGTAAGAAACTGCAACATCAACGGAAACTACTGGTTCTGGTTTTGGAGATCCAGCCAGATATATATATATATATATATATATATATATATATATATATATATATATATATATATATATATATATATATATATATATATATATATATATATATATATATATATAGAGAGAGAGAGAGATAGAGATGGGTAAAAATAGCAGATAGAGATAGAGACCCTGCCTTTTATGATCGAGACCCAGAAGCAGAGAAAGGAATGGCTTCATCAATCACATCTGTCACCGGCTGGCATAAGTACTGGTCAATATTTATATGTTAACCTGGCGTACGATATGCGGAAAATCTCGCTAAACTAGAAAATGATCTGGGAATTTAGACTCTGTTCACATGGGGTGGAGATCTTTCATCTCCACTGGCTGCTAGTTCTCGACCTGGAAGAAATGCTGGAAGCTGGTTCTCTAACTGGAAGGGATGCTGCTGTTGCTTCTGTTGCTGGTACTGGTAATGGACTTGGTCTAGCTGCCCCTGCTACTGATGCTGTAACTACTGAAACTGCTACTAGTGCAACTATATAAACAGAATAAGCTCAATAAACTACTCGGTCTACTGATGTTAATGCTGCTGGATATGCGCCCTTATGCTGCTGACTCTCGATTTGGGATTAGCGCAGGTTATGGCATTGGCGAGGATGCTTCCTTTGCTCAATCTTCCTCTCCCGGTGGTCGAGACTAGTTCCTTCCTCGCATTAGTCCAAAGAGAAAGTCTTTCCATTAGTAATAGAGTACCCAGGAAGAAGCTAGGGTCTTTGCCTCTGTGAGATCTGGATCAATTGGTTCAAATGGATAAATAACTGGGATTGGATAATGGGACTAACCCTAAGTTGGATTTCTCCAATGGAACCAAGCGATCGAGAAAAGGGGCTAAAGAAATCTCCCATCTTTAGGGGCGGAGGGGGATAGCACAACAATTGAACATCACTGGAAGGATTGCTTATGGAACATAGAGGGAGGCACAATCAAATTCTCTCACTCTAGTGGCTTTGGTGGCTACACATCAGGCAACATTCTATTGGAAGGACCTAAGGACGGGGACTAATGGGGCCTAAACAACCATGACTATGGATTTGATGGCTCACACCAATGCTCTAGCCTTAGTAGCGGGGGCAGCTGACTATTAGGCTATCCACCCTGGGACTTAGGGGGCTATATATCCAGCCATTTGATCTCGAGCAGCCTGAGCTCGGATGGCAGGAGGGGCTAACTACCGAGCAACTATCTCTTGGACTGACCTAATCACAGCGGCGGTGAAAGGGACTTGACTTCCTATTGGAATATTGAGCAACGAATGAATGCATAATGACATATATAATGATATATATCTATTTGTATACGATATTCGATCGATAGAGCGTGAATGCATATATTATATATGTAATTACGCTTTCTCGAATCCAATCACCGTACTTCTTTGAATGAGAAGTCAAACTTCCCTAACTTCCGCTAGCTTATGGAGGGTCCCTTGCTACCTTTGCACTTTCCCGAGTCCTCACTGATCCACCATTCTATCATCGAGTCAATATTATCTGTGAGTAACCGAGGAGCTATTCGATTCAGTCAGGTACTGGGCTAATAGTTCTATACCTAGGAGTTTAGCTTCCCCCAGTGTGACAGATCTGCCTCTTCGCCACCAGTTTCCAGGACCGGGAAAAGGTAACCAGTCGGGGGTGTAAGGCCTGGTGTACCTAATGAAGTCGTTGATCCTTATCAGTAGTTATGTAATTGGTTTTATGCGGGAGGCCTGGTATTGATTCTTAGGTTCTCTTGATTTAGAATCTCGAAGTGAGGGATAATTACGAAGACTTGAAATTAGGGTTCCGTTACCCCGCTATCTCTCCATCTGCCTCTACCTCGTTAGGCTATCTCACCATCGGAACTAAGCTATTATCGCTAGCTACCTTAGCAATCCCGACCTCAGCAATCAAGTAATCGCACCTGCCAAGCATACCAAGCAAGATCACCTTCCAAGCAAAGCAAAGCAATCTTACTCGCCACTCAAGGACCGGCAATGGGGCTCGACTGATAAGGAGAGGAACTTTAGTTGCTCGACCATAAGGGAGAGGACCCGGAGGGCGCTTTCCTCACCATATGAATAGTGAGTCCCTACCGGGCCTGTAATCAGGGAAGGAAATTAGACGTTAGCAAGTCCTTAACTTACCTTAACCCAACCCAATTATTGAAATAGAGATTCTCTTTTATATATACGTGAAAACAACCGGCATAAAGAGATAAAGAGGAGCGAAAAACCACTCGACCACTGCCCCACCCAATAAGCATCAAGGAAGAAAAGGAAAATCTCTTGCTTTCGGGTCCCTTAATTCAATTATGAATTAGGCATTAATAAATTGGGAGAGGTTCAACTCAGCATCACCTTTACAGCAGGTCCTGATGGCATTCCAGCGGGTTTGTCTCAGAACATGTGGGAGATGGTAAAAGATGATGTGGTTGCAGTAGTAAGGGAATCCAGAAGTAAGCAATCCATACTCAAAGAGCTAAATACCACTTTCGTAGCTTTCATTCCCAATAAACAAGAGGCAAAGGTTGTTTATTCCTACAGTCAATAAGCCTATGTAATATTACGTATATAATAATCCCGTTTTACATGTCTACCCCTTAGAAATACGGATTCTTACCCTTGCTTTTATTACGATCACCTGGAGAATGAGAAGAGACTAGATAACTTGCTTGTACACCTACCCGCTAGATATAGAGCTGGAGATAGAGCCCGCTGAAGACAAACCCGTAGAACTTCAAGTGGGTGATCCTATATTCCTAATTGATTACGTAGGGGACTACTAAAGGAAGATGAGGACAAGAACCCCCCTCTTCCTCCTTGTAAATAATGCAACCATAAAACATCCCCGTATTTCAATCTGATTCAAGTCTGGCAATACTGCTCTAACAAGGCCTCTTTCCCCCATACCTTTCGAGAAAAGAAATGAGCCGTCAAAGGGAATATTGTTGCCGCAATTCGATCCGTTGCCAGACAAGTGGCACCATCCTTCCACTCAAAATGTCATTAGGTTTTCCCAAGTAGGGGGGACTCCCTGAAAACCTAGAGGAATGCCCTCACGTCCCCACTTAGAAAAAACGAGAACTGGTAGATTTCAGCCCTTCTGGCCGGAAAAAGTATTCATACTTCCTGCCCCAGTACAAGTTCGATGGGAGGCTGGATAGTATCATTGCAAGGGTTTCTGCACAAACAGAATCTCCCCACTCTTCTGACGTTATCTCAGGCGGTAATTCGTAGAGCCATAGATCTTGGCCATAAAGGGCCCCTTCATCATTATCCATTTATGGTGGGAGAACAAAGACCCGCAAGCATTCAGAAACTAAGGACAAAAAGGTAGATATATACAATCATTTTCATACCCAAGTATTAATAATTGATAACAGCCCATAGGACGATTGAAACCTAATGTCGTACCCAGCCAGTTAAGGACATGCATCTGCACTTCGTCTAACTCCCCTTCCCCATACAGAGCCGGGAAGTCGTGGGCCTTGATCCCACAATATAAATGCTCTAACCCAAATAGCTCTCAAATGGATAGCTCTGAACTGGGTGAGGAAGAGCTCCAAGAATTGGATTTGAACGAGTTTTTACTCACCACCTGAGCCCTTGCTTGCTTGAGGGATCTCCTCTTGCTACAAGCCAGCAGGTATCCAACATAAAGTGGTTCTGACGATATTCCACTGGTGATAAGCCTTCCTTCCTTCGTGGTGTACAGCTTATAAAACCATGATGCAAATCCCTCACCTTCTCAGGTTGAATGTGCAATAATCCCTCCAAGGAGATAATCACTTTGTATATTCCAAGCCAGCAGCGGCCAAGACCCACGAAGTACTGATGCAACTTGTTTCCCTTGGTTCTTTAGGAGTCGGCGGGAATCAACCACTTCATCACATTGATAGATTTCATTTTCAATTTTGAGAAAAGCCGAGAAAAGGTCCTCACCCTCGGGGATTGGGGTGGGTGGGTAAATAGTATGAGGTGAGCCCTCCGTCCTGCGTGGAGAAACTCTTTATTAGCTACTGCCTTTTAGATCTGGAGTGCTTGGGTCGGCAGGCACTTTTATGAACATTGCTATTAACTGCTCCGCTCCTACTGGATTAGTTTCTTTTTGACAGCTCACTAGTCTTGGATCCTTGGAACTGCTTGGATTGAATAAATATCGCCCAAACTTCAAATATTATATTATGGGGTGGAAGATCAACACTTAGAACTTTGACTATGACCCCTTGACTAGGCTGCTGCTTATTTACCTTTACTTTTCTCTACTACTCCTTAACCCACCATATGATCTAGACATGTTCGAACTATAGAGGAATTAATCGCTTAGTGTTGGGGTACTGCTTTCGCCCTTTCGTACCGTGCTCCGATTATGGATGACATGGCAGGCAGGGCGGCTGGATAGTGAGTGGTTGGTCATTAGCCAAGGACTCGCATGCTCCTATGCAGGGATGATGGTCCTGATAGGTTTTCCCTTCAGCTGAGATCATTTCACTGCCGGAGGATGGCTTTATTATGGTTGGGACATCAGAAAGCCTTGTTGGATGGACAAGCTGCAGACCTAGGATGGATATGATTTCACACTTGCTTCAATCATGCTTAGTTGGTACAACATTCACCCTATTAATTCGTTACCCTTCATCCAGCCTTTGGGAAGGAGGCACTATTCACTTACCCTCTTGGTTACACACAAACTATTTACCATTCACCTCAGTCACTGTCACACTTTACTTAATCGCTTCATGGCCACTACCCTTGATTTACTTAGTGGGTCAGGACCTTGATTACTATTACTTCCGAAATGTTGTGCTGCCGGCCTCAACCTCTTGCTTTAGTCAGACATGCTTCGGAGTAACAGTTCCAAGCGCAGTTCGAGACCCCGCAGTCAAGTTTTATTTAGGCCCATACCCAATTTACTGCCCATGTGACCCAGCATCATAATAGACCATTGCAAAAGCAGGGACAAAGGCAAGGGGTAGCATCTAAGGTGGAAAAGATAGCAGCAGAAGCTAGGACCAGCAGCACAGGCAGAGGCAGATGTAGATTGTGCATATTCACTTTGATAAGATCTAGTTAGTTGGCCGAGTGAAAGCACCCAGTGAATTAGCTAGTTGAGCAAGTTGCTTACCTTATTGACCCAGAACCCGCGGTTGTATTTGAACCATTTTCATAATCAATTTGGCCGGTGCAAGCATCTTTTCCCGTTCGAGAGCCTATTGACCGGCCGGAATCACCAATATCTAAGGCGGAATTAGTTCGAGTGAGCCCTTGCCCTTACAACCTTCACCTTACCTCCCATTAGGGAAAAGATTGAAATTCCCTTCATCCCGATATCTATGTATCGATATATGCCTAACCTATCAAGAATGACGAAAAGACAAAACCTTAATTGGGGTTTGATAAATATCTAACAAGCTTACCGGGGGTGAGATGGCCTAAGCCAAACACCCTAAACCACTCTAAGTTTCTGTTTCTGGCCACACCTTCACTACTATAAACACCCCCAAGAAGCGTCTGGAGAGCTGGAGTCACTCACCCGATGTTAGCAGGTCTTGTGGTTCAGGTACTACATCCCGCCCGACTATCTAGCTAGAGAGACATATATCGATGTATAGCATGGGTGGATTTATAGCTATTCTTGCCTAGAGTACTGGAGCTTTGTCTTGGGTTGGGATGGGAGCGCAATCTTAATCAGGTGAAAACCATCTGTCCTGGTTACTTCGATACGCCCCGAGCCGCACTAATCGGGCTAAAGCCCCTACCTATGCTAAGCTTCACGCCCCTTCTTTTTCCACATATTGATCTCTGGCATACACGAAACCTTGCCCCAGCCACATTGGACCAAAAGGACAAGCCACCTAGGTCTGGACACTAGCTAACTGCCTTCTAGCCATCGTTCACCTTATCCTCGTTTGGATATAGTAGGAGCCCATTTTAGTATCTGTTTTAGTGCCTGCCCCTGTTTGTTGCCCCTTCTAACGGCCTATGCCTTTCCTCCTGCTGCCTTATACGCCTTAGATGCTGGTGAATCTACTCGCTATGAATCCACAACTGACGAATCTGGAACAGGATATGCTGCTAGCGGAAATGCTGGTCGAAGTGATGGCAGGAAAGCTGGAACTGGCACATCAAAGTAATCAAAGTGAATCATGTTATAAACGATGCAAGCTTTTTTCATAGATCATCTGCTGCTGGATTAACAAGGTGCGAAGCCGCTTGTCCCTCCGGGGGCAAGGACCGGTAGGGGCTTGCTTGACGTTAGGAAAGCAAGGTAAACTAAGCGCTCTGCTCCTCCACCACTCCACTGTTATTATTACTTAATGGGTTGGTAAGTCAAGACTCCCTCTCCTAGGTTTCAGGCAGTAGCAAGGTAAGGATGAGGTTGTTGATCCCGTCCTGATACCAGTCGAAGGTATAATCTAATAGATGCCCCAGACCTCCTTCCTAAGATTCCTGCACGCGTGATAAACGAAGCATATCCTGGCTGGACAGAATCTCCTATAATATGAAGCTCGTCCCCATCATCTCAGAGGTTGCTCTGATAGACCATAATTGCAAGCCATGGTTAAGGGGATACCACACTCTCTCCTAGGGTGAAGGCATTAATTAAGGGAAGGTTGGCCGATCTAATCCCGACCCAATAATCGAAGGTCTAAGCAGTACCTACCTCCTAAGCGCTTCATTAATCCAAGTGGTCTAGGGATAAGCAGGTCTAGTTCTATCTTCAGGTGGTTAACTAGAAGGTGGAGGCATGAAAAGAAAGGCAGGTGGTTCTAATCATTCCTAGCAATGCAGTGGGTTCTAATTGATGAATCATATTGGGGCTCCTTGGCGAGAACAAAAGGTAAGAGTGTACCCTACCCAGAAGAAGTCATCAGGGGTCATAGGGGTAAAGGGTGAATATCCTAGTGCTGACCCTCGTCTTCCTGGCTTAAGCGATAGGTGAGAAGTAAGGTTGGGTAAGAGTCTATTGGTGGGTAGGTAGCAGGGACAAATGAAAGGCGGGTAGGTCTGTCTATTCCTGGCGATGGAGTGGGTTCTAATTGATGAATCGTATCGTCAAGGCTCGGCTGGAACCAATAGGTAATAGGTGGTACCCATAATCATTTATCAAGTGTAATGGTAAGGCTGGTGAATGCGGTATGTCCACCCGTCAAACAAGGCTCTCTCTTCTCTAATTGACAATTCTCCTCCATTCATGTTTCTGAAGTTCTGGCTTTAGTTCCTCAATCTGGCAGTTCCGACGATCCCACCACACCACCGTTCATTGGTTCATCTCGTCCTGATAAGAGAAGGGTTTTGAATAGCAGTACCTCATATCCTCCTAAGGGAATAAGTCAGTGCCCCCGGAGGGACAAGCGGCTTCGCACCTTAATTTCTCTTGTAAAATAGAGCAAGTTCGTATCCTCACTTCCACCCTTTCAGTAGTGAAAATGCCAGGTGCCAAGGCAATAGCAGCTTAAAGGCCCTTCCCTCTAAGCTCTCTTACCCGCCCAGTGAAGAGCTCAGAGGTATAGAGCACTTGTACCTTTGGCTAAAAGCCCGTAACTTCCCGGCTCCATATACGGATGCGCAACTACGGATATGCCAGAGGTGGGTGCTTTTACAGATAGACTTTGAGTTCCGACCCCTTTTAAGGCTCAGGCCTAGACACTGAACTTAAGGTACCAGTATACAGCCCTTCCTTTAGGGAGGGAATGGGTCAGCCTACACGATGAATGGAGGAAGTGGGTGGCACAGGAACAACCACTCGTTGGATTCTGCCAGAAGAAAAAAGATATGGAGCGATGGATGCCCTCGTTATAACTGATCTGGACCTGGTCCTGCCTCTACAGGTGCTGCTGGCTGTTGCTTTTACTCGATGCCACAAGCACCACCTTTTCCTATGGATATGGAACTAGGCGCGAAAGGACTGGAATATGAAACTGGAACAACAACAACGGCGGGCAGGTCCAAGCTGAAAGAACAAAACAAACTGACACAGGTACTAGCACTGCATGGATTGATTGATGAATGGACAGATACCAGATGAAACAAGCACAGGTTGGGGCATCATTTCTCTTGTTCTATTTATTCAATCGTCCAATATGATAAAAAGACTCTCGTACCAAGCAAGCAAGGTATCGGGAAAAAGACATACAGGGTTGGAGGTCGTTGGTTAGTCGTTTACCAACGGAAAGCATGGGATATTTATCGAAATATGTTGTATACAATATTATGCTTGCTGCCAGAGCCAGCCAGGCGTTTTCACATTATTGAAAGGGTAGGCCTATTCACATTTCATATTGATTATATGAGCGATTCTGAAAATGGATACCTGCAATACGGCCCTGCGGTCAAGAGAGGGAGGGTGAGGCATAACCCGCATGAAATCAGTCAACGCTACAACGTGCAAATATGGGCGGGCATTTCAAGATAGAGAGGTTGGAACCCAAGTTGAAAGTGTTTCGTAAGCGCGCTCAAATGGTCTTAGAATTGGTTTTGATCTGTCATAGCCCCGAGCTCTCCATGATCGATTGCTGGATGGCATGGAATGGCTGGTCATCTTCCGAGGTATGGAATAGCTTTTCGTCTTCCTTCTTGATTGGACGAGGATCAATCGCTTCGAATGAAACTGGTCCTGGGGACCTTATATCTATTCATGTGGGGGGTCAATAGGAGGCAAGGCTGATTATTGCAGAACGGACGTGTTAAGAGGAAGGCACGGAGTGGTATCAATCTAGTTTGATCCGGAAGGCAGGCCGGGAATCAAAAGATTCTCCCTATTGGCGGAGAAGGAAGGTCGGGTTGGAATTCTAAGATGATATCACAAAGCCCAAGGATACCTCTAATTCTACCAACATGTTGTGCTGAGAGCAACCAACCAATGCATAAAAAAACCTGCCAATTAGGAGAATAAGAATATGAGTCATGCCGCCCACCACCAAAGGGGGGGGAGAAGGAAGATAAAGAAAGAGAGCCACCACCGCCATATTTGCAAAGAGTATTGGTGTAAAGGCTTAACGAAGTAGGAAGTTATAAAGAAGTATAGTTATTATGTGCATGTGGGTTTCTTCTGGTCTGAGGGGAAGATGCGTTGGTTGGATTGGTATTTCAGAGGCAGGAAGAAGACGTCTTGAAACGCTTTCGAGTCAATAACCCCAACCTTTCCGATTGGTGTGGAATTGTCCAACCGCTAAGTTCTTCCAGTCATTATATATGTAAGAAAACATCCATCTAGTCAGCAAGCGATAAAAAGCAAGCCCCGGTTATAGACTACGGAATGGGTTCTGCTGCTATCGACGCCTACCCAATTAACCAAGAGTAACCGATCAAGACCAACCAAGGAGCAACCAACCAAAACTAACCAAGCTGGCAAGTACTTATTTCATAATCGTTTCAAGTATTAATTCATCAAAGCAGGGCGTGCAAGGAAGGATGGCTAGCAGGGATACCGAACCAAAGCAACTGATCCACACTAACCCATCGAGAGAAACCAATCAGTACAAGCTAGCATCACTAACCGAAAACAACCTCATTGAATACTTATCATCCAATCGATTCAATCCATTCGAGACTAACCAATGTTGGACACTAACGAATCAAGGGAAGGAAAGGTCCGGAGGGTCTTGCGCTTCCGAGTGCAAGGTCCGGCAGGGGCTCGACTGATAAGGAGAGGAAATAACCAGGCATTGAGCACCAGACCTTTGTGCTTGCTTACTAGATCCCCCTATGGCATATACGTATACGACAGGACAAAGTAACCTAGGTTGATGCGATACAGGTCTTCCCTCGGGCACTATATAAGCTAAGGAATAATTACGGGCAGAGCAGCAGGACAGCGGGTCCACCTATAGTACCGAGCATTGCCACCTATAGTACCTATCATTGTTAGGGTTGAGTAGCACAGGAGTTCGACAGATTCAAAGAGTAGCACGAAGAGTAGCCCTTCCTTCTTCCATCTGCTGCGATCTCCAATGGACCCACCCTCTGTGATACACACACTCACAGTGATCTGCCTGCACATCGTAGGATCTCGCGTATCCAGTCGATGTTTCCCCTATACCGTTACGTTGATGTCAGTAAGGAACAACCCTGAGCGATATGTTAGTTAGAAGAGCCATAGGAGACACACACCATAGCTCGGGCGGAGAAACTTGCTTGTATAGCTTTCAGCGTTCGGCCATACCTTCTTGACCGATTGACTTGGGTCTACGCCAGCTATAGCAACTCCGGTAATACCTTTTTCCGTTAAGCCAGTCCATACTTGTTCTCAATGCCTCATGTTTTGGCCTCGTGAGTCATATGGTCTTCCTAGCTGATTCTCCTCGTACGGGTGAGCGAGTGAGATTGCAGTAACTAATCTCTATCAGTAAGCGGGGTCCCAATAACCCAGCCTTGATCTCAATGTTTACCCATAGTTTCAAAAAGGGTGTTGTTCGCTCTAATCCATTTACTCAACTATTCCTTTTTTACTCACCTATCCCAGCCAACATGAGCGTTGCTGCACTGCACTATAGCGGTGGCGCGATCTATCTTCCTTTCTACGCTCCAAAAAAGCAACTATAGCCGGGTGATCGGGGAAACTATCACTATGATTTCTGAACATGAGCTCGGCACAGAAGCAATTTTTGATCTCTACGAAAGGACATACATTCAATTATCACGTAAATAGATAGGTGATCTCCGAAGAAGCGCTACTCGACTCAACTATCGCTATGCGGGTTATACATCTTTCCTCCCCTCAGATTCAGATAACTCATGCTTTGGGACCGCCCCACTTCAAATCGATAAGGCTCCTGATCCCACCCGGTTATCTCACTCTCAATTGGTAAGGCTCTCTGGGTCTATCTATTTAGAAACGTGCCCAACGTCCGGGGCAAGAGAGCTTGCCGTGATTATAAACCCACATGGGATGGGATGATAGGTCTGATGGTAGTGATGATGGGCTGGATGCTGGTATGCTGGGCTGATAGTGATGGTATGGATGGTAGTGATGATGGTATGGATGGTAGTGATGTGATTAGCTGGTCTCAGGGAAGAGCGCTCAAACCTCCGCCTCCTTAATATGCAAGAATAGGAGGGTGAGGGTGAGCCTGTCGAACTCTCGACCTCTGGGAGAGGCAACGAACGCTCGACCACCGGGCCGCCATCGAAAGATGTGAAAACCTCCGCCAAAGCATAATTACATACTCCTTCTCCCTTACTTCTTCTACCTGCCCACCTTAAGAGCTAGACGCCCTATACCAATCGCTGAATGAATCTTAGTAGGCCGTATGTCTTCTCTTGTAGCAACGAAGATTCTCCCTTACCTTGTTTCCAACCCAACACCTTTGGCCCTAGACCATGAATTGAGTGAGTCGGGCTCCCCTTCCCTTATAAGCACCGGATTGGATGGGACGGGTGACGCCCTTACCTTATGCCTAGACCCAGCACTTTCATGAAGCCCATATGCCTTCGATGCTTGGGCCTTTTCCCTTGCCCTCAGAAGCGCAAGCCCTCCGGACCTTACCCTTTTCTTTTGGGATTCGAGAAATGCACCGCGCGAGATGACGAGATTCTATTTGGTTGGCGGGATCTCCGCCATTATATACGTAATTACGTCATTGTCGCTCTTCTTAGATCTACGCGTCATTTCGACACTTTCTCGAGCAGACACAGTGCATATATTATATATGTAATTATGCTATCGAATTCATTATTCGATCGATAGAGCGTGAATGCTGCTATTATATATGTAATTGCGCTTTAGCAGACAATGCATATTATACCAGACGGACCAGCTTCTCTATTAGCTTATTTATTCGGTGAATGATGCTAGGCATCGATGAACAAACAACTCTGAAGCGGATTCATTCGAACACACTACCTTTCTTTATCTAGTTGTTCGACGAAGTGCTACCCATACCTAGTAGTTGCTCGTTGGTGCCCTCAAATAATAAGAAATAGGGGGCGCCTCTCTACCACTGTTTACGCGTAAAGAGAAATATCCTGGTACGTCTGCGGCCGGTGTAGCTAGAAAGAAAGGTTCGTCGGTAAAACACGAATGAACGAATGTGCCCGTCACCGTTAATCAGCCAATTAGCTTTGTTCCCTGGGAGGGGGCCCAGCCCGTCTAGCTTTCAATTTGATTCCAGTGATCCGGGGGAGACAGAAGGCGGAGATCGAAGGTCAAACTTTCTATCATCTCCAAAGGCTCTAAATGCTGCTTCTACAGGTGCTTCTAGTGGTGGTGCCCGGTGTTTGAATCTCCCTTTGCTTCTACCACCTATACCTCTGCTCTAGCTGCCTGTGCCCTTGTGTTTGCTACTTATCTGCATCAACCGAATCAACAGAGTCGACTGAATAATCAATGGCTCGGGCGGGTACAGCTTAATCAACAGACTCCCTTGCTTAAACAACTGAAAGGGCTAGGTCTCGATCTCGCTCTCGAACAGCATAATATCGATCACAATCATCGGATTCTGGAACATCTGCTTCTGGAACTGGGACTTTCTGTAACTACGCCGGCCCTGCACACTAGTCAATGTGCATAAAGTCGGAACAGGGGGCAGGTCGGTCAACATCTTATGAATCGACAGAAAGCGTCTATATCTGGATATGAAACTGGTACAGGGGCTGCTGCGGCTGCTAATGATGCTGCCTATGCCACTGTTGCGTCTGGAACTGCTTCAACGACTAGCTATGATGCTACTGAGACTACTTTCTGGCTCAATGGATAAAAATACAAAAAGCTACCCACCAGCCGCTGGGTATGGAATTGCGCTTAGCTATAGGATCTAGGACTGGAGATGCTCGAACAAAAGAAGAAACTGCTGGACCGACTGCTTGAACGTTTAGCCGGGATATCACACATAAATAATCTGCACCGCCAGACATCTATCGTCAAGGCCTATATGTCCGTTATATTGTCAAGGTATTCAGGGCGAGCACACGGTGTCTTGCTCGGTGGGACGCATAGTGTGCACGGTGTCCTGGTTGGATGGATGTAGAGTGCACTATAACTGGATTAACGTGTGCGCTATCAATGAATGGGAAGGTCATGAATTGACTGTGAATGGGTCGCAGCTATCACTCTCGATTGGAAGACAAAAGCACCGGAGTCTAAATCTTCGATCTACTGATGGGGGATGGGAAGATTGGCTGGTCCTTCCCAATATATATAGCGGGAAGTCCACTCCTCTCTCCTCACGAAACAACCCCATGTGAAAAGAATAGTCACTTTTTTGATAAAGACTAATAACAAGTATTTGAGAGGTTAGGAATAGCTCCTCGTATAACTGCTCTCCTATCACTGCACCTATATCCTATCTACTGCATCTTATTACGTATATAAACCTCCCTCTCCTATAGCTAAGATTGTCATCCAATAACCAACCCGCCCTTCCTTACGCTACTGCTCGCTACTGCCCCGCATAACGCCGATTAGGAACAAGCACCGGTAACTTACCCATCTGCCAATCTCACGTACCGATCATTCCCAGCTTTCGTACCCATCATTTATAGCAGCTCACTACCGATAAGAGTACGCACCCACAGCAGAGAAAGCCCTACTCCTAACTATAAACAACAGCCCTGTTCCCTACTGCCCACGGGTCGCTATTACACCTGTTCTCGAATCACCCAGTTAGTCATCTTCACAACCAATAAACCTAACTGCTCCCTCCGAGGTTTTCTTTTCAATACAATCCGTTTCCGGCATGCGAAAATGTCAATAGAATCTCTTTATTTCAGCCATCAATTGCAGCAATCGTGTATTTTCCATCCCCGCCTATCCGTTCGAAACGTCGTGAAATGTCATTCCTAAAGAAATAAAAGGTGATAAAATAGCCATATCATTTATTTATCCCGGCATCCGCCTCAACTTATTTCTAACTGCCCTGTCTTCCACTTACGAAACACCCCAGCCACCCCCCCTGAGTAGCCCAACCGGCAGCCAGCCCGTTTCTTTATTTCATATCCCAGCCCGAATTCTCCCAGCAAACAGCAAGCGGCCGTGGAGAGGGGCGGTCCCGCGGACGGACAACAACTCACATAGTGTGAGGTGAGTGAGAGAGTCAGCGAGTAAGGTTCATTCCCAATAGCACAAAGCCCAGGAGTAGTTCTACGTTACCTTTTCTAAATACCATGTGCCCAGGAAGGTGGTGATTCTATGTATGTTACCAGTTAAACGTGAACAGTAGTCGTTGATCCCCGTACACAAAAAAAGGAGGTGTCATGCGAGTTCAGTACGTTACCAGGAAAAGAGTAGTGGTTAGTGCCTGTTTTATTCCCACGTGAATAATAGGAGGTGGTAATTCCATTTGTGTTACCTGTTCTCATACCCCGTGCCCGTAGGTTTTCGTGCCATGTGTGAACGAATTACAGTTAGCAACGGAAGTGGCACCAGTTTGTGGCTGATTGATTGACCACATCGGCGGCTTAGAGGGAGGTCCCGCCAACATAACATCTTTCCTAATAGGTTCCCACAGACGAACTACAGCCCAAATTTTGAACATGGGTTGGGTGGACGAATGAGGCCCAGGAGAGACCTATGGGGTACGACAATACGAATGGGGCATTACGAATCTGTGTTCCCACCTTTCATACACCGTATTGTCCTAACCGTCATCGGCTTCACTGATAGCCTTTTCTTCCTCTATATGAGGATGCCCTTCTTTTCCCCGTTGGGAGAAATGTATCTCTCCATCTGTTGCTTCCCTCGTATCAATTGGTATATTATTAGCCACCACGTTATTAGCAGCCACGTTATTAGTGGAAGGATGTTGCGATATAGTGCTCCAAAAGTTGGAACATTTTATAATATACCCCAAATCGTAACAGGTAGCATGTGCAAGAAGTCGGAACAGGCTAGTAGTCCGCGCGAATGGAAGCAGCGGGCTATGGCTATTGAACTCAAGGAGATGCTGGGCGAGATAACGGGTATTTCAATAAGGATCCTGGGCGTGATGCATCTAGAAATCGATCTCAATCTGCTCCTGCTATCACCTCTGTCCCTTTCACTCGGTAAACTGCGGGATTGGATTTGTCACTCAATTGGCTACTGGGGACTTTGAAACCGGAGGATCTCGGTATCAATCAAACGCAACTGCGGGGACTCTATTTTGGGATGGATCCGGGCGAATAGGTGATGACTTTCGAACAGGCTATGGGTGCTACAGGCCCTGGAACCAGAAGGAATGCTAGCTTAGCGATTGGCCTTGTCTCCGGGCGAAGGAAAGCTAGGACCTCTGCCTAAGGATGTGTTTGCCTCTGTTACCTCTGCTTGCTCTGTTCTTGGTGAATCAATGGGTTCAAGTCCATCAGCTTGGTAAACTGAATAAACGGACAGACAAAAAACTAGCTTTGGAACTGGATATGAATCTGCTTTATCTGAAAGGGATGTTGCAGGCTATTATTTCACTATTGCTAGGCGAGGTGAAAGTGGTGGAGAAGCTGGAACCGGATCCGCTAGTAGTGGTTCTTTATCTGCCCCCGCTTTGTGGTGCTGCTGGTCGAGATGATGGCTTTAGTCTCTGCTAGCTGCTTGCTCCGTTGCTACTTCAACTGCACCTGCACCTGCCTTATCACATGATTCCTTTGTTCCAGCTGATGCTTTCACTCGATCAACAAAAGGGACGGAGTCACTCACTATGAATATGGTGAGGCCCGTTAGGGATTTCTCGCTCACCTCCCCAAAGAGGTGAGGGACTCGGCCGAGGTTACGAGGTCGAGGCCCGGTAGGGACTCACTATTCATATGGTGAGGGATTTCTCGCTCACCTTCCCCAAAGAAGTGAGGTCCGGAGGGCTTGCGCTTCTGAGGGCAAGGCCCGGCAGGCCCGGTAGGGGCTCACTATTCATATGGTGAGGGACTCACCGATTCATATGGGTGAGGAATGTATATCGCTTGTCTGTAATCAGACAAGGACCCGGGAGGGCGCTTCCTGTAATCGGGAAGGTCCCGGAGGGGCTTGCGCTTCTGAGGGCAAGGACCCGGGAGGGCGCTTCCTGTAATCGGGAAGGAATGTATATCGCTTGTCTGTAATCAGACAAGGAGCTCTCTTCAACCTGCTCATGGCTAGATCGATCCCAACACAAATTCTGGCCCCGCATCACCCAGCAGCGCAAGTGTGTCCTGCTGACGCCTCGAATCAAGCTTTTGTTGCGACATGCTATTGGGGGTTTTCTCCCCCATTGCTAGTAGGTTGATGGGTCGCACGCCCGGCACACATGTTAAGGTCTGGCAGATCTATCTTTCTTCCCCTCTTCATAGGAGGATGCGAAGCATAGCTCGACCAACGCCATCACTCTTTCCCCTTTAGGGCCAATTAGACCCTGCCTGATAATCTTACCCGCAGCTGAGGACCCGGAGGGTGAGGTAGCGAACTCTCGACTAAAAAGAGAGGGCGCTTTCCTCACCATATGAATAGTGAGTCCCTACCGGGCCTGTAATCAGGGAAGGAGTGAACTGAGATTACCACTTGAGGCTATACGTATCAGTTGCTCCGCTCATTGGAGGCCTTCGTCTTTCCACCATAGCTTCATCTCAGTCGGACCATGCCCACCTACCTTATAGCACTGTTAGTGAACAGTACTTAGAATATAAGACAGCGGGTCGCACGAACACGCCTAGCCCACTATACTAGCTCCTGAATTCTACAGAATAGAAGACAGCGCACGAACACGCCTCGCCCACCAATAAGAGAGAGTAAAGACGGATTCTGACCCTCTATTGGTACTCCGCATCTTCACGGAGAAGGAAATTCACTGCTTTAGTCGTTATTCGTGCAGGTCGCTACAAACACGAAATCCTGGAACTGGCGGCAGGCGATCTTTTCACATGATTCATCGTTACTCATGTCAGCATTCTCACTTCTGATATCTCCAGGTCCCTTCCCCGATTGACAGAACGTCCCGCTACTGATGGTTCACTTGGTTGGCGCTTTCTCGCCGGCGTAGTCGAGCCACTAAACGTACCTCTCGATGGCGGCGCCATATTCAGAGTGAGTCCATCCCGGACCTATGCTCGGGTATTCGCTGGGTGGGTGGGTAAATAGATCTCGATGGCGGCGATGGCGGCCTTTTAGTCGAGAGTTCGGCTGGCTCACCCTAGAATGCATAATTACATATAATATATGCATTGTCAATGGAGGTGATCCCAGAATGAACTATAGATCTACGTTGCTTACCTGAGCATAACGTAAGGGATATCCTTCCCAAGGGATATCCTGACCTTAGGTAGGATAACCTGATCTCCCTTCGCGGGGCAAGGATGAGGGGACGAACCGCTTGCTCGACCAAAGAGAGAGCAATGAATGCATTCATTACTGGCTGGGTTGCCCGGCGTAGGCAAGTCAGATAAGACCGGCACAGGTCCTATATTTCTTCCCCTAAAAGCCATTCTCTACGTCATTACGTCATTGTCGCTCTTATGATCTCTACGCGTCATTTCGACACTTTCTCGAGCAGACCACAGTGCATATATTAGATATGTAATTATGCTATCGAATTCATTATTCGATCGAGAGAGCGTGAATGCATATATTATATATGTAATTACGCTTTAGCGTCGTATGGGATCGTAGCTCGAATCATCGATCGTACCCGTAATATCGTATACAAATAGATATATCTCATTATATATGTCATTATGCATTTCTTCCAGTCATGAATTCGATATATTATATATGTCATTATGCATTCATGATGCGCAAGCAGGCTCGACCAATTATATTGAAAGAAGTTCCGCCAAGTGAAAATGGCAAAATAGGCCCGGTAGGGTGAGCTTGCCGAACTCTCGACTATAAGGCCGCCATCGCCTACTTTGCCAACAAACACGCACAGGCGGACCTAGACCCATGTGAGGGACCCTTAGAGATAATTCTGCTTGCCCGTTGATGATGTCTTGCTTACTTACCCTAACCAGAATACCTAGGAAGGAGGTAGGTTTGAACTGATAGGCAGGCCGCAGGACCACTGCATCAACTGATTGATGTTCACTGATTGATGTGAAACCTGCCCACCAAGCGCTCCAAGCACTCCCACCTGTAAACAACTTGGCTGGGATCAATTGGCTGGGAATAGCTCACCCACTTGCCCTAGCTCACCTACCCTAGAAAACCTGGGACTAGCTCACCTACTTTGCTGGGATCCTGCTCACTTGGCCTATGCTCACCTGGGACTACGGATGTTACCTGGGCGAATGTTACCTGGGATGGTAGGAAGGAAAGCTGTTACCCGGGATGGGAATATGTTACCTGGGACGGGAGCTGGGGTCCTGCCCAAACATTATGACACAAGGCACAACAGGCAGGTGGGTGGTGCTATTTACACGGAGCTGCTTATGACGTGATTAGACCGTGCGACCTCTTGAGAAGATTTCCTTTATAAAAGATTGATCCCGCCTTGCCCGATGCGGACAAGCGACTACGTACCTTAGCGCGGGTGGAAAAAAAGCTATTGTCCGTTACCAACTTACCAACAAGCAAGCCAAGCAATCCAACAAGCCTACGATGCTCACTTGGATAATACTACTTAGCTGGGAATAATACTCTGCTCACTCACTTTGCTTGGCCTTGCCCTACTTCCCCTACTCTGTTAAAACACTTTGACGGGTTCACCCACTAGGTAGGCTGGGATCGCTCACCTGGGATGGGAATATGATGCGATGCTCACCCTCACTTTTTGAATATGCTTACTTGGCCGGGAATACCTTTGAAAAAACACTTGGCTGGGATCAACCACTTTGATGGGCTACTTGGCTTGGCTTGGATACCGGGATGCTGCTGGAAGAATTTTTAGATAGGTTCGCTTTCAATCCAATATGATTTTGAGATAAAGGAGGGGGAGGAAAAAGAAAGCATTAGATAAGTTGCTTAGCTTATTCTTGTATAATAACATATAGAATATATAATGCAATCATTTCATTATTACTGCTTGAGTTACTTGGCAACTTGATTATTAGAAAATTATGTCGTCGGACAAGAAACTTGAAAGGTCGAAGAAACCCCGGGCAGAAGATATGACACGACGGGCTAATGAAACAATGGCTTGCTTCAACTTAGATATATGCCTGGCCCCCTACCTTCCGCCTTAGGGATTTTATATTTAGGCTTGTACCCTACTGCAAATTGATTACTTGTCCATACATCCCAAGAGTTCACACAGCGCTTGATTGGCTTTATTCACTTTATTTATCCATAGAACCCCGGTTACATATTTTACCAACAATTAATGAATGCTATCTTTAGAACCCTTGTTCCCAACTAATTGAGGGAGGTTCACTGGTCGAGGGAGGAGAAAGGTAGGTTGTTAACTTATTTAGGTTACCCAGTAGAGGAGGTTACCCAATTGAGGATGTTCACTGGTCGATGTTCACTGATTTATGTTCCGATTAAGCCCTGTTCTTACCCTAATCTGCTCACTACCACTTGGCCCGAGCTCATCACCTACTTTGCTTGGGATAGCTCACTTGGCTTTGAAATAAAGACACACTTGGCTGGGAATAAAGAGCTACTGGTGGGTACCTGGGTATACTCCTGCCCAAAAACATTACCACACAAGACACAACAGCTAGGTTAGGTAGGCGGGGGGGTGGTGCGAGACGTAGTTGCTTATAGACGCGATTATACCAACCTGTTACCTCTTTGTTTATTAGTGTTGGTGCTTTATTCTTCTTACTTGATGAACTTGATCTATCCATCCCAGCATTCCCAACTTATGGTGGCGCATGTTCACTTATGGGTGGGGCATGTTTACTGGACTGGACTGGACAAAAGCAGAGCTAGGTGGTTACGTAGTCGCTTCTAAGCGTTTACCAGTTACCTACCTCTCTTTAGTTTAGTAGTGTTGCTTGATCCTTCTTACTTGATGAACTTGATTGATACCCCATCTTCCTACCCAGACCATGTTCCTGTTGCTTGATTTGATCCATACACCCCTTCTCTTCTGACCCAACCTTCCCAAACTACCCTTGCCCGATGCGGACAAGCGGCTTCGCCCTTGCCTTCCACATTCAGTTCGCATTCCCGCATCCCCATTACGCATCCCCACACGTCAACCAAGGCCCAGTACGCGTAAGGAAGGAGGAGAGGATACCGCCCAGGCCACGTCTACCAAGCAACGTGCCACACAGTACACGTATACCTTGCCATAACCAACTAACTATACCCCCTTAACCCTATACCAAATAGGGTGAAGTCTATATACGTTAAAACATATCTCATACCGAGCGAGTGTTTGTGAGGTCACTGATGAGGAGTTATTAATGAAATTGATGACACACATTGTGGAGGTTAGTAGTAGCTCAAGGGCCAACGGACGGAGTTGCCGTTTTAAGTGATCAATAGAAGGATATAATTTATATGAGCTGTTGCTTTCCGGTGGTATATATATTTATGCTGGCCGGTAGATGTGGTGCTTACCGATATATGCAGAGGTTCTGTATGCCAAAGGTGTAACGCGATAGCAAGAGTTATCTTATATGCTTTCCGGGTCTGGCTGCTGGTATATTTCGCCAGAGGTCCTGTATGCAAAGGTGAGTGGATCGATAGAGCGAGGTTTACGACAACGGCTTGGTTATATACAATTAAACACTTGTGGGTGAGGTGGATTCACTTATTCACCCAGGACAGGTTTACGAGGGAGGTCAGTAATTAACCCACCTTCCCAACAGAAGACGACGAGAGATCGAAACAAGCGATGGCACTAGCAATCCTCGTACATCATGTCATGGGAAATAATAAAATAGTATCGTGAAACAATAGCCCTCGATCGCGAACCAAGCGGAGCAATAAAAAGGTGTAGCCATATCAAGGTGAAGCTAGAGTGATTGATACTGAGAATGATGAGCTTGCTGAACCTCGTCTCGTGCTGCTACTTTCTTGCAACTTTCACTGGGAAGATACTGGGCAAAGCGGAACCTGGTCTACACGGGAGTTGCCCCGTCAAAGTGGTCTACACGGAAGTTGCCCCGTCAAAGTGGAAAAGGAAAACCCGGATGTTGCCCTTTCAAAGTGATATAAGGTATAAGCCCTCTAACCTGTGCTCGCTAACCCTGCCAATAAGTGGTCCAAGAAAACTGGTCTAAGCCGATGTTGCCCATGAACCAATGATCTAAGCCGAAACAGTGGCACACGAACCAATAGCAACTAATCACGGGAATAACCCTATTAATAGTCCTCTATGGAATTAGAACCGTCACTCGCGCACCTACAAATAGTCGGGTGGAAGCTTGAAAAAGAAATAGGCCGGTCAAAGCTAAACCCTACCTCTTGACTGATTAGACTAAATCTTAGGTCACCTTACAGAAAGACGGAACCGATCGCGGACTGATGAACAAAGCTTAATCACGGACCTAACCTGGCTGCTGGGAATGCATGGAAGGCAATGACTGGAATCACTGGTCGAAATGAACCAATTAGGTTTATATATGTCATTTAGTTCGAGATCTCGATTGCATAATGACATATGCCCATAGATGCATGATATGCTAAAGCGTAATTACGTATATAACGAATGAATGCATCGATATGTATCATACCAGATTCGATGTGAGATATTGAATGACGCTTTCTCATATACGTCATTCCTGATAGATTGAATGATGATTTCCCTCTCCTTGATAGTCGAGTGTGCTATCCTTGATGCTTATTGGGTGGTGGGCATCGGAATGAGTGAGTCCCTGCCGGGCCTCTCCTTATCAGTCGAGAGTTCGTTACCTCACCCTCATTCGACTAATGAGATATTACCTCACCCTTCTTAGGTCGGGTGAGCGCTTTCGCTTCAATTTACTTATTTTCCCCCCCAAATAAGTAAAAAAAAGGGTCGAGCAACTAAAGTTCCTCAAATTAGATTGCGTAATTACGTATATAATGACTGGAATCACGAACAAGTTTCAGTGATTGATGGGTGCATTAGCACACTCGACCAAAAGGCCGCCATCGGTTTCAATCGAGATCTATGGGAAAGAAATTCATTTGACTTATTGGGTGGCCCCTCTCGAATAAGTAAAAAAAAGGGCCTGCTTCCGCATCCTGAAAGTTTGAGGGGAATAAATAGTAGGTCCTCTCCCTCTCCTTAACAGTCGAGCCCCTGACGGACCTTATGGTCGAGCCTGCTTCCGCATCCTGGTAAACCCTTCTTGATAAGGTAAGGGTACTTTTCTTTCTTCCCCTCAAGGAGCTCAGGCTTTGAGGGGAAGAAATATTGGTTGGTTGGATTGAAGGATCTGGTCAAATGCTGGCTGTTAGCCCGGGTGGGGGTGATTATTTCCGGAGTTTCTCTCCCCCTCTAAGAACCACCCTCACCCGCTTAAGAGAAAGAGACACTGACTGGTGGGGGGGCCCAATAAGCCGCCGCCCCGCTCCTCGGGGCCGGCCCCTCTCTGATAAGGAATGAAACGAAATAATAAGAATTCTACGACAAATTTGGTTCGATGGCCGTTCCCCACTAACCACAAGGATATAGGGACTCCACATTCAATCTTCGGTGCCATTGCTGGAGTAATGGGCACATGCTTCTCAGTACCAATTCGTATGGAATTAGCACAACCCGGCGATCAAATTCTTGGTGGGAATCATCAACCTCATAATGTGTTAATAACGGCTCACGCTTCTCCAATGATCCCTTTTATGGTTATGCCGGCGGTGATAGGTGGATCTGGTAATTGGTCCGTTCCGATTCCTATAGGTGCACCTGACATGGCATTTCCACGATTGAATAATATTCCATCCCGGTTGTTGCCACCTTCGCTGTTGCTCCCATTAAGCCCAGCCTCGGTAGAAGTGGGTAGCGGCACTGGGTGGACGGTCTATCCGCCCCTAAGTGGTATTACCAGTCATTCCGGAGGAGCTGCTGATCCAGCGATTTCTAGTCCTCATCTATCAGGTGTTTCATCCATTTCAGGTTCTATCAATCTCATAACTACTATCCCCAACATGCGCGGGCCTGGAATGACTATGCATAGATCACCCCTATTTGTGCGGTCCGTTCCAGTGACAGCATTCCTACTCTTATCATCACTTCCGGTACCGGCAGGGGCAATTACCATGTTATCAACTGATCGAAGCTTTAATACAACCTTTTTCGATCCTGCTGGAGGGGGAGACCCGATATTATACCAGCATCTCTTTCGGTTCTCCGGTCATCCAGAGGTGTATATTCCCATTCTGCCCGGATTCGGTATCATTAGTCATATCGTATCGACTTTTTCGGGAAAACCGGTATTCGGGTATCCAGGCATGGTTTATGCCATGATCAGTATTGGTGTTCCTGGATTTCCTGTTCGGGCTCATCATATGTTTACTGTGGGCTCAGACGTTGATACGCGTGCTCACTCTACCGCAGCTACCATGATCATAGCTGTCCCCACTGGAATCAAAATCTTTAGTCGGATCGCTACCATGTGGGGAGGTTCGAT
Source organism: Pinus tabuliformis (assembly GCA_031772625.1). Classification (NCBI taxonomy): domain Eukaryota; kingdom Viridiplantae; phylum Streptophyta; class Pinopsida; order Pinales; family Pinaceae; genus Pinus; species Pinus tabuliformis. The sequence goes on along the minus strand of CM062818.1, from coordinate 1,253,081,735 downwards.
ACGATACAAAACACCCATGTTACTTGCTGCAGGGTCCATCTTTCCGTCCACCATAGGAGGACTCACTGGAATAGTCCTGGCAAATCCTGGGCTAGACATTGCTCTGCATGATACTCATTATGTGGTTGCACATTCCCATTATGTACTGGTCGGGACCAAGAAATACCTCACTTTGTTGGTTGAACCAAGCATAAGTATATAAATGAAGTACATATATCTCTGTAGCGGCCACCGAGATGTACGCAATTGATTATGATCCGGCCCCCGATGAAGAGCTACTTGCTTGGATGCAGCCGACGGCACCAATCGTTACACTATCATCTTTCCTTGCACGGATCCCAGGTTTAGGAGCTCTAAAGATTTCTTTTCGTTGACTTTAGATTTAGCTTTAGCTATTAGCCTTAGTGGGCTAGCTAGCGATAGAAGCTTTAGCTATTGTTATTTCCTTGAGCTATTAGCATGAGTGAGCTAGCTAGAAGCCTTATTGGGTGAGATAGCTAGAACTATGTCTATTGGGAGGTAGGATAGCTAGCGATACTATTTGTTATGGGTGGGATAGCTAGCTATAGAACTATGGGTTATTGGAAGTATTGATTGCATGGATGTCTGGTTCAGTGAATCAGTCTATCTCGGTAGGCTGTCTAATGATATATGGGCAGGTGAGCTAGCTCGAGCTTTCGAATGAGATCCTGGAAGTATGAATTCCTTGCCCCCCGGAGGGACAAGCGGCTTCGCACCTTGGATGTATTGATTCCTTGGAAGTATGAATTCCTTGCCCCCCAGAGGGACAAGCGGCTTCGCACCTTTATTCAAAGGTTCAGTCATAATGACTTGGCCAGATAGGCAATTAGACTAAAGGTTCAGTCATTTCACTACTAGGACAGATAGGCTACTATACCCAAGTATCAATTAACGACTAGGACAAATAGGCACTATAATATAGTCTAAAGGTGAACTACTAGGACAGATTGTCACTATACTATGTATTTGGAAGGGTTAGGTAACATGAACTACTAGCTTGTACAGATGTTCTTAGACCAATGGCTCTGGTTCGGTCACAGCGGATAACTGGACTATTTGCTTTGGATGATGACCAGCCTTACAGCTAGCCATAGAAGGTTCTTAACCGTGAAGATAGCTATTGATAGAAGCATTGGTGGGTGAGATGGATTGCTTGACGAGAATAGCTATTGGAAGTATTGATTGGTTGGAAGTGTTGATAGTTTGGAAGTATTGATTCCCCCCTCCCGCTAGGGAGTACTCATGTTTCAGTTTAGAATCAGTCTAAGTGGGCAGTGAGAATGCTTGGTTCGAGATTCTTATTCTTATTCTTATTCCATGGATAACTATTGGTTCGAGATTCTTATTCCATTGAATACCAGTCTATATCAAGCGGGGGAGTACCGGCCTAAAGTGATTAGGATGACCACCCTATATTTCTTTTCTGTATCAGTCTAATCAGTGTCAAGAGGTAGGGTTAAGCTTATCACCCGACTATTCTATTTCTATTTCTATAGAGCAGTAGGTTAATATGGTTTCCACAGAGAGCCCCAGGGGATAATTCATTGAGTTTAGCCCCCATCAATCCATATTTCCCCGACGTTGACCTCCCTTATGCCCCTAGAAATCCCGGCACAAACTATTCAAACGCTTATTTATCAATTGTTAGGGTAAGCAACTTTCTCACTCATTTTTTTGTGCATCTGGTTTTCAGATTGTGAGGGTAAGGTAGGTTTCCGCGTCGTGCAGCCTGGTTGATGTAATGCACCTAAGGGGGGTATAGGGTAATGAAATCGGTGGAGGGAGAGTAGCGCTCCTCTGATACGATAGAAATTGGCGCATAATAGCTTCATAGGGAGTTGGCTGTTTCACTTAATCGGAGCATGTAAAATAATAAGAAGGGGTGCTGGTTACGAAACTAGTTGTAGTCGTAGAATATCATGGAGAAAGAGAAGAAATGCGGTCGAGGTCTTGGTTCAATGTGTTCCCATCTTATCGGATGGGTTATGTTTTTGGTGTGGGTTTTTAGAACCTTTTGCTCTCTGTTTTGATCCGATATATATCTATAGATATATATATATATATATATATAGATATATATATATATATATATATATATATATATATATATATATATACGTGCCTATTGCACTTTTGATTGTAGCTTTCAAACGGAAGCTACGTCTGTGAATATCGAAATGAGACAGAAAGGCCTCAACTTAGAGAGCCTGTTTCATATAGATTTTAGATAAGATGTTTGTGTGCTTAGGATTGTTAGCGAAGCCAGGAAAAGTCTATTTTGGGAGGTCACCGGCACCGGAACTCAATGAGGGTTGTGGCCCAAGCCCACCATAGCTGATGGGGTCCTTAGGGAGGGCGTACCCTACTAGGAGTTCCCCAACGCCACTTACCCGACCATAGCACGGGAAAGGATAAATCCTAAGGCCTAAAGGGTAAGTGACCGGGCAACCTTCAAATGCTGGAAAGTGGGTCCCCTAAACCAAATCCCGGGGCGGCCTTCATGACACTAGAAATGGAAACGAATAGTTAGTTAGTTAGATCTGGCGTTACTCACCAACCGGGATCAAGTACCTGCATTGGCCGAAGCCTCGTGTAGCAGCACACCTACGACCGCATCCTAGCCTTCATGAATTCCTTGCCCTCAGAAGCGCAAGCCCCTCCGGAACCTTCAATTCGAAGCGTCGGCTACAATTATACTAGAAAATACACGTTGTTTGGAGCTGGGGTGAGATGGATACTATCTATCTCTATCTCATCACCACAGGTCACATGCTCACATGAATCTATCTAATCCCATCTTATAAGTCTAATCTATATCGTCCCGTTAAGAATTTGCGGGCATAAGACGGGGACATGGGAGACTACTTTAATAAGCTGATTCGGGCATTGGGGCAGACATCGATAAGAGCATGAGAGAGCTACCCTCCGCTACCCAGACATCAGAGAGCTGGCATTACATAAAAAGGCGAGCGAGCAGCTTAGATAAATAGTAAGGCCATTACCAAGAGCAGCCATTCTACTGAAATCTGTATCTATCCATGTCGAGCGATACCTATTGCCCAATCCATAACCTGAAATATGTCTTTATCGATGTCGTTCAATCTGCTATCGATGTTGTTCAATCTGCTATCGATGTCGTTGTCGTTGTGATCGCCACTGGGGTTAGGTGTGTTCGCTATCGCTTACTGCACTTACTCTCCGGTCGAGCCTGGCTATTCCACTCGGTTCTCCCATGGGGATTACGAGCCAACCATCTCGTTTCATTTAGTCCATCCCTTCTTGTTCGAAAGCCCGCTGCACCAAAAGCATAGGCAGCATAGGCACCAGTACATAAGGGGACCTCACCCATAGGCGGGTAGAGAGAAAAGTGCTTTCTGGGCTTGCAGAGATACACGGAATTGAGAGAATTCACTTTCTTGACCAAATGGTATACCAGAGACCAACGACTAATGGAACTCCCTTTGACTTTCTTCACTGATGAAAATGCAGGTAATGCATAGCAGCTGTACCTCGTTAACCAATCATGTTGACCGATTATAGAGTGCCATAGTCATAGTTTTGATTTGACCGAAGGCTTTTAGTAAGGTCCAGTAGGTTCTCATATCGAAGAAATATACTCGTACAGATGTGAGAAGCGCAGTCTTGAACGATTATTAATTATTCGCAGCAGGTCTAGGGTTCAAGGAAACCCCCGCAAGTATAAGCACTAGAAGGTTGGTTCTAGGGAGATATTTCTAGACATGAAGTATACAAACCGAGGGAACCGCCCCGAACCAGTACAAAGTACTACTGACCTTTCTTTGTTTACAATTAGGAGAGCAACTTCGGATGGTGAGCCTATTAGCTATTTACAGCCACTAGTAATATAAGCTATTGGCCCATATCTATTCCTTAGGTTAGACCAAAGCATTATATAAGAATTACCAAAAGAGAAAGAAATTGGCCTCTAGACATTAACAATTTTTTCCATCCGTATTCCCACACCAATAAGACACAAACAAAGAAAGCGCTAGGACCAACAAAGCACTGGTTATAGTTAGTCATACAAAGTACCATTAAGCGAGACAAAGCACAAATACGGTGAGTCAATGCTGTTGCGCCCGCTACCAGGTTGGGCTAGTCTCCGACCAATACCAATACAGATTATCATAATGTTCCAAACCGCCTAGAATGGGGGGTAAAAGGAAAGAGAAACTTGAGCAAGGGGTCTGCCTATGAACCTTCTTTAACCTAATGATGCAACCTCACCTCCTATATATGTATATTTCCTATCACGCATCTAAATTGAATACCCGCTGCACATGGGGAGATCGCCATTGAAAATGCATACAGATGATGGGCATATCATATATAGAGGTGAAACGCACACTATATTCAATATAGTGCATGTTAGTTACTCCAACCGCGACTATTGCCCTAGACCCTACTGCCTCCTTAGCCTTGGGAACCTCCTTGGGGACCTATGCCTCATACCTCTGACCGAACCTAGCCCCTTACCTTCTAACCGAACCTAGCCTTACTACAGTTCCCTTACTACACCTTCCCTTTGACTTCCCCCCTTCTGTTCGCCATTTTCAGTTCCCATTACGCCTGCCGCACCAGACCTGCACGCGTCTACCTTTATCCCCTCCTGGACTAGGACCTGGATGCTAAACAGGATTTCAACATCCGAACCTAGAACCTCGAAACTCCATCTATCACTCCACCTCGATCGGATGGACACAAGATGGGACATTACCACGAGCCGGGAATACTACAGGTCTACGCTCACCCCCAACAGTTAGCCTAGGGGGGAAAAAACTGCCTATCGAATGGATAAATCGGGCCAATGCTCTTCCATTATTCCAAACAAGATACTATCCTCGGGATGCTTTACTCCTAACCCTTTCCGAGACGCGGCTTAACCTGAGTCTTGGTTAAGAACTTTAGTCGAGAGTTCGGCAAGCTCACCCTATATTGCTACCAAAATGCCAGTGAAGAAATCGATCTATCATTCATTCATGATCGATTTCATTACACCAGAAAATGCATATATTATATATGTAATTACGTGATCTCAGAATCGATCAAATCATATCTCGGTGCATGAAATTCATATGATCTGAGTTGATTGTGTTTAATGAAGAGTTGGCCTTGCCCGATGTGGACAAGCGACTACGTTGATGGCGGCCCCTCGGGGATTGGGGTGGGTGGGTAAATAGTGGTCGAGCCTTAAAGCGCATCCTTTTGCAAGACCTACTAGCCGATCTGATACCACCTCACTGTCGTTCGGTAACAATCTATCCTGCTTCCGGCTTTCAGCTTCCAGCCCAACAACCGGCTAGCGAGGGCCTAATGGCAGCACGAGGTCAGGTTCACAGCTTATAAGCCCAACCTAGCGAGGATCCAGTCTAATAGCAGCACGAGAGGTCCGATAACTATTTACTCTCCCTCACCATATGAATAGTGAGTCCCTACCGGGCCTTTGGTCAAGCCTGCGTTAGCATCCTTGTCAATGAGGTAAATTGGATCATCGTATTGGCCTCGGCCGGAAGAAAAGGTCATTGTGGTACCAAGAAGACTTAATAAGGTCAGGGGCAATATATATTATAAAGGGTTCGCCTATCCAACAAAGTCTTCCTGGCGGAAGCAAGGTTGGGCCTCCCTCCATAACAAAGTAGGGTAAGGTTCGGTCGGATAGGTGGTGAAATCGAAAGGTGGGTGCCCGGATAGAGTAGGTAAACTTCAAGTTGAGGCAAGTAAGGGACGGAGTCACTCACTATTCATATGGTGAGGGATCTAAAGGTCTTCCCTCCTAGCGATGTTGTCTTCATTCATAAAAAGTATCTATCTGGGGGGGTTAGCCCGTCCCTAAAAGAGAAGTCTGCTACTATAGCAGTACGGACTAAGCGATGAATTCAGCTCGTGGTATAGAAGGCAGGTCTAGGTCTTCCTTCCTTCAGGTGGGTGGTTGTGTGGAAACAAGGGAAGGGTAAAGGGGTAATATAAAAAGGAAGTGCGAGGAGCGGAGCCAAGAAGACAAAACATAAGATTCCGGTGCAGAGCAAAGAACCAAAAGATTCGGTGGAGTGCTCAATAATAAGAAACTATAAGGTGCGCACGCAGCAAACAAAAGAAAATCCGGAAAGGTTCAGGTCTAAAGAAGATCCAAATCTAGCTATATGAAAGTTTGTAAAGAAATAACATCTATAAAGAGGGTCCGGCCCGAATCTAAAGTGGTGAGGTGCGGAGCAAGAAGAACCCCATTTTGAAACAGGCATCCAGGCGCGTAGCGGTTGATGAAAAAAAAGCTCCTATCCTCTATTGGAAGCCCCGTTCAACGTTGTAAGTTTGGGGCATAAGGTTAAGTAAGTAGTAAGGTTGGTAAGCGGGTGGTTTTTGAAACTTAAGTGAAAGGCAAGGTAGAGTAAAGGTAACTAGCTACATATGTGAGTTCGGGAACCCAAATGGATCATACCTTACGAACCCGTCCCAACACAATTGTTATTTCTCAAATGCCCGGTTGGGAGCGCTTTTTTGGTCGAGCGGTTCGTACCTAACCCCAGATGGGAGAATACGGGCTTGGAACTCGGAGAAACTAAACTTTGATTTAGACAAAACGCGGTTGGCGAAGGCTTTTGGGATTGACCGAATCAAGTCTAGTCCCCCCACCTGGTGCCTTAATATGGAGCCCAGAAGAATCAATTAGTGAACAGGTGCGAAAGCGGGCTTTTATGTACGTAATTTCTGGAATCACACTTGCTGAAAGGACAGATTCGTTGGTACCACTATTACCTATTGGTTCCGGCCGAGCGTCAGGATATGATTCATTAATTAGAACAACCCACTGGCTAGGAAGAGCCCTACCTTCCCTTTCATTTTAGTGCCTGCTAACCTGATAGTTACCCACCTTTTGACCTAGACCTTTTAGCCCAAGAACACAAACTTCATGAAGCGCTTAGTGGGTACCGCTATTTACTCTTCTCTTATCAGGAGGACCGGATCCACCAACCTTACAACTAACCACCTGAACAACCTCACAACTTACCTCACTTTTGTGTTGCCCCAAACTTACTGCGTTGAACGGGGCGGACGGGGCTTACAATAGAGTAGCTTTTGGACGGGTCGGCATACAGCTAGCTTTCACAGGCTTCAATCACAGAGGAATCCACTCGGATCGGTAGCTGCTCTCTTACTCTGCCTATTTGATTTCACTTATGTGCATCATCTATATAACCCGTTCATCTTAACAACCCTTTAGACACCGGTTGACTTAACTGAACTTAGAGCTTTGCACGGGCTTGCTTGGGTGGGTGGACACTTACAGACAGCATTGCTATTTCATTGATCAGCCTACTTGATGAAAGGAAGTGGAGTGGGTTAACAGGAAAGGAACAACCATGGGTTGGATCGTTGGAACTGCCTTATTAATGAACTACTGCCTTAATACTGAGATTGGAAGGGCTTGGGTAGGCACTTACTTTTAGCTTTGCTATCACCTGTCAGCCTACTTGCATTATTTTATGTCCAACAACAACCAACCAACAACCTGGCTCTCTTTAGAAACCTTGCATATACTGCCTCAATTACCCTACTGACTAATTCCCTTTCCCAACCACTTGCTTCATGAATCCTTAGGGAGGGGGTACCGCTATTGATCTTATTGGGGGGACGAGCTTAACCCGGCCAAGATACGATTCATTAAGTAATACAGACAGCATTTCTAGGAAAGGAGATATCTACTTGCCTTTCATTTTAGTGTCTGCTATACGGGGCGGGGAAAGAAGGGTTATACCGGGTTCATATTAAGGAGGAGGCTTTATACCGAGCCTTTATACCGGGATATTCAGGAATGGGCTAGGAAGAGTCTTTCTCGCACGTAGATACGTTGATTCCACATTTGAGCATCATACGCCATACACATGGAGCAACTCACATAGCAGCACATAGAGCACCTGACATACCAGACATAACAGCCATACTCAATAAGCACCAGACGTAGCCAGTCATAGCCATACAGTCATACCCGATATATAAGGACCCCATACCCCGGGACGGGGCTTACATCTATGAAACACACGTTCCTACCTCGACTGGATGGAATGAATAATATTATATATGATGATTCACAATTGAAGGGGCATAGTGCAATCAATAGTGCAACATGATGAACATAGTAGTGCAAAAGACGGTCTAGAGAACAGGCGCGCTAGGATAAAAACGACACAGGCTAGTCCAAGAAACAATGGCTGGTCAAATCACCGGGCTTGCTTGCTGAATGGCTAGAACCACCCGTAACGTTAGGCTATACAGGTTACACCCGATGATGATTATGCTCAGATCAACAAGAGAAGCACCCATTGATTTAGAGATTGAGAGATTTGATTGATGGCCAACAGAGAGATACCGGAATGGTTGGTAGGACAACAGCCCACAGATACCGGAATGGGCGGGACTACGGACGGATCGAAACAAAAAAGGTATGGCACACGGTACGGCACTAGATATGAACGAAATACACACGGTGGGTCTACGATGGCAATTGATTGATTGATTGGATTTATTAGATTGATGGCCAGAGATACCGGTGGAAAATAACCGAAACAAAGAACCGGAGGAAGGCAGCTCTACCGATACGAACTACTCTAACCTCGATACCGATACTAACGATACTAACTCTACCTCGAATTGACATACAGGACATAGGAGTTCAATAGTTCAATTCAAGACAGACTTATGTTCAATGAAAGACAGACGTTCAGTTCAGTCTACGTGAAGCATATATACGTTCAATCCATGGGAAAGGGTAGCTCGGATGGTTCGATCAACCCAAACTAAATGGTTCATGGCATGGGGAGCAAGGGAAGAAGCTACAGGTCCTCGTGGAATCGATCATGCACCCGTGTCTCATAAGTTCTGGACGTAATTCATGAATCCATAGGGCAGTTCCGATCCTCCGACGATCCCACACAAAACTTAGCGGTCTAAAGCAAGTAGGCAGTCAATAGTAGCTGTACCTCCTAAGATTATTCATTAAGCAAGCATCTCCTTGTAGTAATAAGGCCCGGCAAACAATGCTCTGAAGCAGTCCTTCCATTCAATCCCATCCTGCCCGGAATAAGTCTATAGCTGTACCTCCCAAAAAGAAATGAATCAAGTGTGATAGGGCTAAAAGGTCTAGGTCTGAAGGTAGGTAGGTTGTATGCTAACGCTTAAGTAAAGGTTGTATCATGCTATGCCATTTATATCCCGCCCATATTGATAAGAGAAGGGTTTTTCTCTCTCATAGCAGTACCTCCTAATTGATTCATTAAGTAAGTGGTCTAGTTCGAACATGTCTAGGTTTTAAGGTGGTGGTTAACTATGATGATTAACATAATCAATCGGAGGAATTTCATTACGCGGAGGAATGTGATGAAGATCGTCCGTACGAAGATGGATATCCTTATAGTAATAAGTGTAAGAATCAAGATGGATGAAGTGGATAATGAAAGGCATCCTGAAAATAAGATTCTATATCTATGTCGCCGTTACCAGTTAGGTGAGAGAATAACGGTGCTACGCTACATGAGTAATGAAAGATGTATGTATCATTATATGCAACGTATCAAGACGAATAATTTGATGAGTATTTCTATATCCAGGTGATCGAGGCACATTAGGAGGCATGCTGTTTACTATACGAACATGGTGGTAGGGGCGGCAAGGCGAAGTGCCTATACGACGAACCAACCCAATGCTGGTGGATAACCGTGTTTGTCAGGTAAACCACCAACTCGATTCACTGAAAGGCTAGCAAGATACGACACGTGGAACTACATCATATAGAAAGCCTCTCTTTCGAAACGATGATCCATCAACAATGCTATTTTATATATGTAATTATGATTGCCTCACTATCGTGCCTTTATCCGGAGGGAACTTTGGGGCCTTAACTTGCCCTCCCTACGATAGAAGCAGTAGCAGAAGGTTCGAGTGCTTGGCTCGGTCAGTTCATTGAATCAGTCAAGAGGTTAGGAAGGTTCGGGTGAGACCGCCGATGAGATAGATGTATCTCAATATCTAGATATCTAAATGGATATAGATATACATATCTATCTATATAATATATCTTCTATTTACGTGTTGATCCTTGTCTCTAGTTACCGTTATCCCTGAAGCATGACCCCTTCGGAGGCTCTAAAGAGCGGGGCCCAAGTTAGTATGGTACGCCGTTGAATATTATTATTCATCGGAAAGAATAATAGAAGGTTCTTTTCCTGAGGCGGGCGAGGATATTTATACGCTCGCCTAAGGTACGAGGGCGAGGGGCGGGCCCGGCCGGTTAAGTGGTGGATTCCAGAATTTGGAATTGAATAATTGGTGTAGGATTCCGAAGGGAGGGAAGGTGATCCCGGAATGCACTATCAATGATGGAGTACTTAAGATCAACAGAATTATCAAACTACGGAACCAACTGGTTTCACACCGACAAAGGAGGGGGAAAAACATCCGGAGCAACGACCCGTTGGAAGAGATTTCGAGAAGAAGTTGAAGCACCGGTGTATCCTATCTGTACTCCAGTTTATTCAAAGTATCCCAATGGTGTAACGCCGTCGACTTATTGGGGAAAAAGAAGAAATTCACTTCTGTATCCTGTTTCGGAGAAATCAGTGGCTCACGAATAATGGAAAGAAACATTCCATATCTTATTTCGAAGTATTCATATAGCACTTGTCCCAATTCTATATCTGGATGGAGGATGACTCGTAGGAGTAGCAGAATGCTAATCCAGGTTTTACACGGCCAAGTGAACATCGTTTGTTAAGTCGTTAAGTTTGGAAGAGCTCAGACCCAGTAGGACTTCTTGCTTGAAGCTGGACGGACGGGTTTGGGTCCTTTTTGCTTTAGGGCATGGCTTTTGGGGTGGATAAATGTAAAGAAAGGCAGCAGAGCAGCAACCAACAAACAACCTAGTGTGGCGTAGCGTCTTAACAACCCCTGATAGACCACTCACAGACCTTAACTTAGAACATTCACATTACCTTGCCTACTGGATGAAAGGAAGTTGGAGGACCTACTGCTACCACCCAGTCTTTTCTCGTTGGATCTTTTCACTGCTTGGATTTAGTCAATAACTGTATTACTTATGAGATATCCTAGACTTTATGTCTGACAGCAGCCAACCCACAACCTGGCGGGCGTATTAACGAACCTTTATGGAAGACCGGCTTCATTAACTTCACTTAGAGCATGGGCCTTCACATAAAGCATTGATTGTTGCACAGGCGTTCGACAACACACACTTCACTTGCTGACTGACATATTCTTACTTGGGTACCACTATTGCTATTTAGACCTTCTGCCTACCTATTTGCCTTTACTCTTAAGTGCGACCGTGCTACCAACTTTGACTACCACCCTTATCTTTGACTTACCAAACTTAGTGATTAGACACGTGCGTGCTTGGGTGGGCACTTACTGCTTTGCTAGGACGACCTTTATATGCCTGCTGGACTCATGTTTGTCCCACCTCTTGCTACCAACCACCTGGAATTTGTACCAACCAGACCGGCTCACAGACCTGAACTTAGTGATTGATTGGACGGGCTTGCTTGTTGGGTGGACACTTTTAAGCCTTCAGACCCCCCAAACAACAATCTCTTCTTTCCACCTGGTGCCTTTTCAGATGGGAAGGAATCCTCTATACGAGCCTAAACTGTTTTTTTAGGGCCTTTATATATGTTATTTCCCCATTACACTTTGAATCTTGATTTCTTTCTGTTGGGCAGTTAGCTAAGGAGATCCTCGGAACTGCCTTTGGAACTACTGCCTTAACTTTAGAGATTATATGAGGGTGAGCACTTAGACCAGTAATATGACCTTTATCAGCCGGAAGGACTACTGGGCAGCTACTAACAGTCAGTCTTGGATCGTTGAATCGTTTTGTTTTCACTTCTTGGATTGAGTCAATACAGCCAGAACTTCAGAGACATGGCTGGATGGTCAATTCGCTGAGAGGGTTTCCCTTTATATAAATGATCATGCTGGATGGCATGGCACGGCTGGATGGTGGTAGCAGCACTATACTTTTCTTGTCGGGCCAGACTGAACCCGCCCGGCCAGATACGATTGATTACTTAAAACAGCATTGCTAGGGAGGACCTTTAGATGCCTTACTTGCCTGAACTTTAGTTTACTTACTCTACCAACCCCCCCATCTTTGCTCTTTACAAACCTTTCACTACCTCACTTAACCAACCTTTGTAATGCCCAACACTTAGAGCATTCACAGGCCTTCGAAAACACTTGAAAGAGAATACTCATTCCGCGAGCTTACTTAGCCTAGTTCAAGAGCGAGAAAGGGTGCTGCTTCACATAGGCAAAGAGTATGGACTTTACCCAGTTTCTTCGGTTGATCCATCAATTGAAGACCCAGTAGCGGGGGCAAAGGCAGAATAGGCATAGGCAATTCGTTCCCCTGTTAGATATCAAGATGCATAACCTGTTGGAGAGCCCATGGACTTAGTTTACTCGGAAGCGATTGATCTTTTTCAACTCGTTGAAGCTGCGGTTTACTAATAATCCATTGAACTAGAATCAGTGGATCTCGTAAAGGGAGCAAAGGCGGAGTTGGAGGTTCCATTTCCAGTCGAATAACCAATTGGAGTTTATCCCATTCCAAGGCCATATGCATATACGGATGGACCTACCTACTTAAGGTTCAGTTCTAAGGCCACCACCTCGTAAAGATCCAGATCCCTCTACGGATGATCCAGTTTCATAACCGGTTTACTCAGTAGTTGGCCCAGCCCAAACATCAATTGAAGCATATGGAGAGGCAGAAGCTGCAGGCGTGATCATGAGCACGCACACTACAGGTATAGGATAGACCGAGAATTCGTCGTTTACCAGGTTTAAGCAATTTTAGGTGAATCCGCTCCTACCTCTGTATCTGTCCCTGTCTCTGCGGTGGTGGGTTAACCGCCCCGCCCCTCCTTATGCCTTCACTCGGTAAACTGGATATGCAACCTCTCTAGCTTCGGCCTCTGTAGCCACCTCTTATGGTTATTAGGCGGGTGGTTTTGACTTCCCGATAGATAGGAACTGGGCCTTTGACTTACCATGGACGTGTGTTATTTGTACGGGTGGGCCCTGGGTTTGATCGGGGCAGAATGGCAGGTGGTGATGGATGGCAAGATGAGACTGACTGACGTATGTTTGGTATACGCGGATGGATACGTTTGGGGAGTTGTTAAAGATAGCTCCTATAAAGTACAGGCAATGGCAGAACACCACCACTTCTAGGAGGAGCTCTAGCTTATGCTGGAAAAAGGGTTCTCACTGGCCAAGGAGCTGGAACTGCAAATGGATCCGTTCGAACAATATTTGGATCTGCTTTCGCAACCGCCTCTGTTTATGCTTTCTTGACCTCTGTTCTTGCTGCTGCCTTCGGTACCAAAGGCAAAGGTCTACGGGGCAAGGACCGGCAGGGGCTTGCTTGACGTTAGGAAAGCAAGGGGTTCCCCCGTAGGGACAAAGGCTTCCCTTCGCTTGATTCCAAGACCATAGCCCGTTTCATAACCCGTTGAAGCATCCTTAGAACAATCCGTTCCAGGTTCCGTTAATGGTCGAGTGAAAGCATTTGACCATTACATATTTTTACCACCATATATACTCTACTTATTAGGGGTTATGCCTTTACTTTGACCTCTGCCGATGGTAGCTTTGCCTCTTAAACGAGAGGATCTCAAACTGGCAATCGAACTTCAACCACACCTGGAACCGGGACAGGATATGTCCTTGTAGGATATGCATATGGATCTTTATCTGCGCCTGGATATGCTGTAAGTGATGGTGGTTAATCTGGAGCCGTACAAAGGGAAGTAGCGGGCTATGGGACCAGGGCAACCAGATCTGTTACTTGAACTTATAGGTACAGGGCAAGGGCTTTCAATCCGGGACTGGCTCGGATGGTGATAGTACTGTTCCTACCCTTGAGACTTATATATCCTGTAGGAAATGGCCCCACTTCGGGATGGATAATAATAACATAGGTAGGGAACTGGTCTTTTTCCTGTTACCTTTTCCCCCATCCCTGTCGTCTTCACTTATTCAATTCCTGTTTGAGAGTCATCGTCTCGCCCAGATCCTACTTTCTATTTGACTCAGTATTAGTTCGATGTGTGCTCCCTACGTCCTAAGTCTCTTTTATCCATGCTTTCTTTCTATGGTATGCCCTTTTATATGGCTAAAAGGCAACAGGGGCAAATGCTTCCTTCCCCACTATGATGGTAAAAAAGATGCTTATACCGAGGTAGGTTATTCTGTTCTTACTTCTCCACGCCCCCCATCCCTCCGGAAAGAGATTCCCCTATCCACCCCCACAAATAGTCCGGAGGCGGGTCAGGCTTTGGGGGAATCCATCAATAGCCAATATCGAAGAGATCTTGTCCATTCCACTCTGATGAATGAGGGAGATTCAAAGCATATATAATATCGGAACATTCATGACTGGAATCACTGGTCGAAATGAACCAAATCGATCTCTCTCATTTGCATCATGTCAGGTCAGATCTAATCATGCTAAGTGCTCAAGCGTAATTACGTATATAACGAATGAATGCATAATGACATAGAGAATATATGCTTTGGCGGAGGTTTTCACATCACAGATTTCCCTCCTCTCCCTCTCCTCTCCCTTATGGTCGAGCACCTAAAGGTCCTTAACAGTCGAGCACCTAAAGGTCCTTATGGTCGAGTACCTAAAGGTCCTATTCTTGTCATTTTAGGAGGCGGAGGTTTGAGTGCTCCCGATGGCAGCCTTATATTATATTGGGCCCCCCCTCTCCTCTCCTCTCCTCTCCTTATCAGTCGAGCCCCATTTCCGGTCCTTATCAGTCGAGCCCCCTAAAGGGTCCTCTCCTTAACAGCCGAGCCTGCTTACGCATCCTCTCCTCTCCCTATGGTCGAGTACCTAAAGGTCCTCTCCTTAACAGTCGAGCCTGCTTACGCATCCTTATCAGTCGAGCCCCCTAAAGGGTCCTTATCAGTCGAGCACCTAAAGGTCCTAACCAGTAAGGTGCATCCTTATCAGTGAAGTGCATCCTTACCAGCGCATCATGGGAGTGGATCCAGTCGGTTCAGAGAAAAGCGCGGGGAGTGGATCCAGTCGGTTGTACCTCACCCTATTCGATCGAGAGAGCGTGAATGCATATATTATATATGTTATTATGCCATGAATGATAGATCGATTTCTTCCCCTCAATTCAAAAGGCTGGTCCTACCCAGCTTATCGGGTTACCGGCTGGTCCTAAGACGAAAGCGAACGGGAAGGCTGGTCCTAAGCTACGGGGATGGGTCGAGAGAAGCGCAAACTGCTAATCATCGGTAGGGTGGGTCGAGAGGAGCACAGCCGGCCCATCGTTGGGTTGAAAGCTGCACAGCCCTGTTCCCCATGAAATACCCCATGAAGCGGAGAAGCCAGCCCATGAAGCCACGAATCGCAAACCATCAATTAGTATCCCCAACCCATATCGACTCGCCCCATGAAGCCTTCCATATCGTGGACCTATATCGTGGACCTCTAGCTCCCATATATATCCCTAAAAATTGATTGAATTTACTTATTGGGTGGGGGTGGCGGAGGTTTTCACATATTTCCCTCAATTTACTTATTGGGTGGCCCCTATCAAATAAGGCCGCCATCGATTTATCGCTCGACCATAAGGACCGGTGGTAGGGGCTCGACCATAAGGGCCGCCATCGCCGCCATCGAGAGGGAGAGGTGCCGTAAGGCCGCTCTTAGTGGTGGGAGAGGAATAGACCTATCTTGCTTTTCATGCCTGCTACCCACCCTTCTCTTTACCCACCGTACTACCTTAGACCGCTTGATTAATGAATGCTTTGGGAGGCAGGCATGCTAGTCATTCATGAACCCTTTACCCTTGCCTTACTTTTGATTAAGACCATACAACCTTATGACCTTATGACCTAGACCTGGTAGCCCTATACCACTTGACTTGATGAATGCACTTAGTTAGTCAGGAATGGAATTCTATTAACCCTTCGATTAGAATAAGCACCGGATGGCTTGATACCTTACCTTAGATCTAGACCCGGCACTTTCATTAAGACCATATGCGATGATTCGGGCTTTTCCCTTACCCTTCTCTTACTGCCCTTCACCCTAGCATGATGGAGTCCCTAATCCATTTAGTCAGTCAGCAGACAGGAAGACTAAAGTAGGTATGGAAGCATGCTATTAAACCTTCCACCCCTTACCCTTGTTTCCACACCAACAACCTGTTTACCCACCGGAAGACATAGCACCTGCTATTAGCTCTAGACCACAAACTTCATGAATCCCTCACCATATGAATAGTGAGTGACTCCGTCCCTTAGGAAGCACTGCTTATAACCCCTTATCTTTGAAACACAGGATGGGATTTTCAATTAGCCAATAGGGGTGACCTTCTAGCAGCAGATATCGTTTCATGCCGGATGGCTTGGATTATGTGGTCCATCGGAAAGCCTCGTTGGAGATGGATGGGACGGAATGGGATCAACAGAGAGAGCTGGACGGGCTTCAGACCTAAGATATGCCTTTTCTCATTGCTTAATGAATGCTTTGTGTACGGCCGGCACTATGAACCCTTTACTTACGAGCATCCACCAGATAGATACTTGACCCTTCAACCCACCGGTTAGTTAGTGCTGCCAACCATCCCTTCTGCCAGGAAGGATTAGATGATGGGTACGGTAGTACTCCTTCCCTTGCTTAACCCACCCACCTGCAAGAACTAGACCTGTTAGCTTATATCAAAAACTTTATGAATGCTTAGCTTAGTAGCTACTGCACTAGACTTTGAGAGGGTCGGGGGAACCGGTCAACCTTACCCTTACCTTTCATGCCTTCACCCTAGCACGATGGAGTGCTGCTATTCCCTTCATCCAGGAACACCTTGTAGGGTACGGCACTATAAGAACCCCCTACCTTGGTTTCACACTACCTCTTTACCCACCTGCTGAATCAATAGACCTTTTAGCCACCACCACAAACTCTTAGGAGGTAGGTACCTGCTATTTACCCCTTTCCCTTGCCTTACCTTTCATTAAGTACATACAACCTATCCACCACCTTCAGACCTAGACATGTTAGCCTTAGACCACTTGACTTGATGAATGCACTTAGTTAGGAGGGACTGTTACTTACCTTCGATTAGAAGCATGGATTATATGATACAACCTTAACCTTACCTTTCTCCCTTCACCCAGGAACGCCTTTGGTAGGGAGGCTGAACTCTTGCCTCTTAGCTTCGATACAGCATTCACAGGCGCTCGATAACACTTATGAATGAATCTTAGGAGGGACAACTATAGACCCGGGCCGGGAGGGATGGATTAACCCGCCAGATACGATTGATTGATGATCCACAGCCAGAACGGAAGAGGTCCGTTAGGGGCTCGACTGATAAGGAGAGGAAAAACGGGGCTGAAACTTCAAAGGAGAAATGGCGGAACTGCCTGTGCTTACGGCTCAGTGAACAGAGAGAGGCCTCGGGCGCTTTTCATCTTGCATTAGGTGAATCGCAACTCCCCGCAACGGCTCAGCGGGCATGCACAGCCTTCGTCATTGCAGGCAGACTTCCCAGCCAAATCTTTCAGAGTCAAAGGGGAGGGGGAAAGTGCTCACGGCTCAGCGAAAGAGGCCCGATCGCTTTTCGGCATGCATTCTCACTATCAGGTGCTTCCGGATCGTCGGGCATACCTGCACCCGCTTCAGACGAGCGAACGACACCGAGGTCCGTTAGGGGCTCGACTGATAAGGAGAGGATTTGAACCTCGGAATGATCTTTCCTTCAAAGGCATAGATCATAGTACCAACTTGTCGCCAAACTTCCAACTTTCATTTCTTTCAAAGATACGCGTGATATCTTGCTAGTTATTATACATAAGTCCCCCTACTATTTGGTTTTTCCGCTGCTAATTTGTTTTATTGAGAGAGGGTATGAAATAATCAAATCGTCAAATGATTTTCCGAGAGCAGTCATGGAGGGAAAAGACTCTGATTTTCCTAGCTTCAAGAATGTCCCTCAAGGTCCAGGTCCACCCCAGTCCCAGCTTCAAGGGTCAGTGCCTTGTCAAGGTGGTAAATTCAGTACTCAAAGGTGGCATTGCGTTGCCCATCCAACCATAAAAGCAAGCAGCCCAGTCGGTCCAATAACTAGTTTGGTGAGTCAGTTCAAGTCAAAAGAACCAGGAGGAGTAGGTCATATCTTACTTAAGTAAGGGGAAGGCTGAGTAAAAGGTTCATAGAAAGAGTGCTGTACCAACTAAGCATTCATTTCATAAACAAGTAGTATAAGGCTAATGGGTGCAAGGTATTCTGGTGGGTAGGTGGTATGGACTGAAGGTAAAGGGAAGGGTTGTATAATGCTGTTCATAGAATAGGTAAATAGCAGTATCTCCTAAGTGCTTCATTCATCCAAGTGGTATATTCCAGGTCTATAGGTAGACAGGTAGTAAGTCAAAACATAACTAAAAGGTAAGAAGGTTGTATCATGCGATCCATGCCATCCCATCCCATGTCGGGTCTATAGCTGTACCTGACCTCCTAAGAAGATGAATGAATCCAAGCAAGCGGTCTAGGTTTCAAAGGTCTAGGTCATCCGGTGGTTAGGTAGTATGGTAACAATTAATCAAAGATAAGGGCAAGGTGAAATAGAAGGCTCCCGTACGTCTTCCTGGCTGAATAGGTGATAAGTAAGTGGTATAAGTTCTGGAGAGTAAGAAAGGTAAGGATGAGGCACGTTAGTGCCCGTATTTATAAGAGAAGGGTTGTTCAAATAGCAGTACTTCCTAAGCGAGAAATGAAGTAAGTGGTACAGGTCTACCAGGTCTAGGTCATATGGTGGGCAGGTAGGTTAGGAAACACATAAGTAAGGTAGAAGAGTTGGGTCCAGTCCCCCGTTTGTTGGCAGAGTAGGCCCTGATGATTGCCCAACAGCTGGTTTCTATTTCATCTTCACTTTTGGATTGGTGACTGAGAGTTGTTCTAACCTCTTGAATGTGTGAAGATTACCTTATCATAACGATTCACACAAGTAAAAAAAAGAGTCGAGCCATCTCCTTTTAGTCGAGCGTTCGTTACCTCTCCCATAGGTCGAGAGTTCGACAGGCTCACCCTCACCCTGTCGGACCTCTCCTTATCAGTCGAGCCCCGTTGCCGGTTCAATTTACTTATTGGGTGGCCCCTCTCAAATAAGTCACTAAGGTCGGAATGAGTGAGCGACCGATGGCGGCCAGTCGAGCCTGCTTGCGCATCCTTAACAGTCGAGTCACTAACGTACCTGGGCATGGTGGTAGTTAGTTATATATGAGCATGTAGTAGTTTAGGTTCAGTATGGCGTAATGACATATATAATGATAGTGATTTCCTAGCTAGAGAGAGAAGAAAGACCAGTCATTGTTATATATGAGCATGTGGTAGTTGCGGCTTCATAAAATAGAGATTCAGATGCTGCCGTAATGGCATATAATTCAATGTAGACTTACTCGATCTATCTCTCTTTAGCTAGCCTATGTTGCGGTAGTTTTCCATAGGCATGCATCGAGAGTGGAATCTCGTCTGAAAGGATGCATAAGCAGGCTCGACTATTAAGGAGAGGACCTTTAGGTGCTCGACCATAAGGGAGAGGAGAGGGCATTTGCGTGCGTTTTACGGCGACTTTACACACCCAAGCTGGGGTACCAGCGTAGACCTCAGAAATCGTCTGAAAGGATGCGTAAGCAGGCTCGACTGATAAGGACCTTTAGGTACTCGACCATAAGGATGCGTAAGCAGGCTCAACTATTAAGGACCCTTTAGGGGGCTCGACTGATAAGGATGCGTAAGCAGGCTCGACCATAGGGAGAGGACCTTTAGGTGCTCAACCATTAGGGAGAGGAGAGGAGAGGACCTTTAGGTGCTCGACCATTAGGGAGAGGAGAGGAGAGGACCTTTAGGTGCTCGACTGTTAAGGACCCTTTAGGGGGCTCGACTGATAAGGATCTGTAAGCAGGCTCGACTGTTAAGGAGAGGACCTTTAGGTACTCAACCATAGGGAGAGGAGAGGATGCGTAAGCAGGCTCGACTGTTAAGGAGAGAACCCTTTAAGGGGCTCGACTGATAAGGAGAGGAGAGGGAGAGGAGAGGGCATTTGCGTGCATTTTACGGCGACTTTACACACCCAACCCTTTACCCTGCTATGATGGTCGAGCCATTCTTCCTCTCCCTCACCATATGACAAGTACTTATCTCCTTGCCCTCAGAAGCGCAAGCCCTCCGGACCTTAAAGGCGAGGAAACAGAAATAAACAGAGTCGTGCTTGAGGAAAGACTAGGCGTAACGGGCAGTTACTTTCGGAACTAGGGCAGTGAATAGAGGAAAGAATCTTTCACCATGAAACACAAGTAGACCCGTAGTAACTACCGGAGAAATAAAGGAGTCGTTACAAAGGATACCTCATAAATCAGGGAGTCATTATCCATTAACCTAAGAAAGAAAAGAGTCGTTATCTCCCCTCCATCACTGCTATAGAACTGTACCATCCACACAGCATGAATCCGGGTCTTCCCACACCAAGCAAAATAAACACACAAAGCCGGGTCTTACACCCACACCCAGAAAATCCGGGTCTTCCCTCTACACCCACCCTCTTTACACCCTCTACACAATGGATAGATTCTTTATGAGGTCCCCTGCCCAAGGAAAGACTCCCCCAACCAATAGATATAAGGCACCACAATAGATATTTGTCTTAAGACACCCTTAGTCAACCCTTCGGCAAATCTAAGGAATTGATAAGATCCACAATCCAATCTCTAGGAAGGCCAGTCTCTCTATCTCTGTCCAGGATGATCCCCATCCCAATTGCAGGAATAAGGGTCTCCTCTCTAGGAAGGTCAGTCTCTCTAGCCAGTCTCCCTATAGCCAGTCTCTTTCCAATGAGTACTTCTCTCTGATTCCAATCTCAAAGACTTGCCCCTACAGGAGTTATCCCCGCATGAGAAAAAGACAAGAAACTCCAAGGCAAAGACCGAAGGGACACACCTTGACCATGAAGAACAAGGAAGACAAAGAACAACCTTTGGATAGATTTCTTGATTGGAAGGACGAGCGAAAGCGAGTAGTTGCGAGATGGTCGAGCAACTAAAGTTCCTTCGGTACTTTATTAGCATTTTTGTAGGTCAACTACCGAGATCATATTCCTTTTGTCGAAAAGACCTATCATTCAAGATAGAAAGAACTGAGCGCTCAAATGAAAGTGTTCGTAGGCTACAGTTCACAGATGGTACACTATAGGACCTCACCCATATAAGCATCTATTTCAAGCACATCTCCGACCAAGTACTTTCCCTCGGTAGCTCCGATCACTTTTCACTAATGACAGAACTCACTACATCTACTAGAACCACATATCTGATTTTATCAATGGACCTGACCTTCTAGCTCAGGATCAGGACCAATCGCAGGCAGAGCTCTGCTTGGTAAGACGACCTTTCAGGACCCGCCCCGCAAGATGTTCGTAAGTCATATGCTAGGACTAGGGTAGGCATGCATAGCAGTAGTGCCTAGCATGAAGAGGAAGCCGGGCAAGCGGGCATTCCTTCACCACTAAGAAACTAACAAAAGGCATACTCTCTGGAAGGTCAAGAACATGCAAGAACTCGCATACTCTAGAGGTCAGGCAAGCATTAGCTTATAACCCTACCCATATTCCATTCAATCTGATTGGTAGAGGTACAGCCAGAGGTACTCCTACAAGTAAGACAGCTAGAGCTTAGACAAGCAGACGAAGACACACTTACTATCACCCAGACTATGACCCTTCAATCCACACATACCAAACATCAAGCTAGCTATACTTCTTAAGAGAAATACTACCAGCCTTATAGACCTACTAACAAGAGCTATGAGACCTAGCTAACCAAACCAATCAAACTAACTACACTTACCCAACCATCCCCCACAGGAAGGAACATTGTACCCGCGTTCTACCTATACCACTTACTGAATTATTAATCGCTTAGGAGCCAGCCACTGCTTAGACCTTCTCTTATCACCACCGGATGGATTCAACCTACTACTACTCAACGACATAACCGGATCAACCTACTACTATTCCACAACATACTTACCACCTACCACCTTGGCGTATTCACAACCCTTTAGAGAACGAACGGTTCGATTTACTCACTCCATGCTCCTAGGATGAAGGTATAAAGTCAAGGTAAGGGTAAGTTTGTATCATGCCATGCTATCCCATCCCGGGTTGATAGTGGTACCTCCTTAAGATTATTCCTAAAGGCAAGTGTGATAAAGCATATCCTAGCAGTCTGAAGCCTATGCATCCAACGCAACGAGGTTTTCTGACCACCACATAATCCAAGCCAAGCCATCCGGGAGTTCAACGATATCTGATAAAGGTAAACCAACCCTATCAGGACCACCCACCATCCATCCCCGCACCCCGCAGTAGCATGCTACTAAGAGTCCTCGGCTAATCACCCACCATCCATCCAGCCGCTCCGCCATTGTAATCCAACAATTGTGCATGGGTAGCAAGGGAAGCTAGCTAGAAAGGTCCTCTCCCTCCTACCTTTTCCTCCTACCTCTATTATATATGTCATTATCTCTCTTATCGGTCAATAATGACATATATAATATATGCTTTTTCATCTCCCTCCTACCTTTTCCTTGGGAATATCATACTTGGTCCTCAAACCCTAACCTCATACCTCTATCCTCTACCTATCTCTACTCTAACCTATCCACCTCTAGCTCGAGACTCTATACGTTCAGTTCAAT
Source organism: Pinus tabuliformis (assembly GCA_031772625.1). Lineage (NCBI taxonomy): Eukaryota > Viridiplantae > Streptophyta > Pinopsida > Pinales > Pinaceae > Pinus > Pinus tabuliformis. The sequence continues at coordinate 1,253,058,904 of CM062818.1, read as the reverse complement.
CCATCCAATTACCTCTATCTCTACTCTCTACCTTACCTACATCCTCATCTATCAGCCTTGGGAACCTCATCAACCTCATCCTCTCCTTATATTGAGAGCGATGGCGGCCTTTTAGTCGAGAGTTCGCTTTCATTTTACTTATTGGGTGGGGGGGGGCTTATGGTCGAGCCTGCTTGCGCATCCTTACCGTCAGACGACGACAGAAGGAAGCCCTTACCCCCAGAAGAAAGAGTTTACCTTCACAGGCGAGTCACCATCACAACTTTACACATCCACCCAGTACGGTACTACAACACGGTACGTCACGGAATGACCATGTGAGGCACACTGCCTGCTAATCGATACTACTTGCTGCTTACCGAAGGGAAGTCTCTTGCTTACTTATGCTAAACATACCTAGGGATTTGAATAAATGATAGGACACAGTGGACCTGCTTCTCTCTTGCTGCTTGCTGACATGCTGCTGGACGTATCGGAGTGGCTGGGGGGAGGTGATACTTAGAAACCATTCCCCAAAATCACCCATTGCAGCCAAGTTGACAACAGGCCGAGGTTGAGCCTAGTTCCCAACAGATGACGAGAAGGACCACATCAATGGCTGTCCCACATCAATGGCCGAGAGGCACTTTGATTCAAAGCCTTACTGGCTTTCTGTCTGTCTGAAAGGGAAATGTAAGTCTGGGTGGCTGGAATGGGCATTGGAAGAAATGGCTGGCAGAAATGGTGGGGGGGGAAAGCTATCAATCAATTTGTGGGGGGCTAAAAGACTAGTTCTTCTCTCTGGGATATCACATCTGACTTGATTCCTCTTACTGGGTCTAGGTTGGGATTCGTAAGCCCTGCAAAGGTGCTTTCAGGTTATAGTGGCCAGAAGAGGATGTTGAAAGTAGCGAACCTAGATATGAGATTGAACTAGTGGAGAAAGTAATTCAACAGCAGATCATGTTATAGTTCTTTGTTCGTTTCATTCTTTCTTTGGATCAACGCCTTTTCCCTTCCCGTCATATCATTGAAGGTTGGTGGAGTCCTTAAGGTGGCTACTAGATAAGTTGGAGTGGGCTAGGGCTTAATATACATATGAATCTACTGCTGGCGAAACTAGCACTGGCTTTGGAAAAAGTAAGGATGCGTAAGCAGGCTTGACCACCGGGAAAGGATGCACAAGCAGGCTCGACTGATAAGGAGAGGATGCATAAGCATGGCTCAACCACCGGGAGAGGACTATCCAACCATAATAGATGCAGCGGGATATGGGTCTTCTCAGAAGAAGAGATCCTAGGCGAGCTTCTGATGAACTCAATCTCAATCAACGGCCAGCTGGACAGCGCCGCAGTCTTGAACGATTATGGAGAGCGATATATAAGTGGAATGCGACATAGTTGTTGGACGAGAAATCGATGGTGGCCTGGACAGTCGAGTGTGCTAACGCACCCTCACCATATGAATAGTGAGTGACCCCTATAAAGGAGTAGGGGCCCTTCCCGATCACGATCTAGGTAGGAGCAATGGTCCCAGTTATTCGATGATGGATCACCCCAGTTAAAGCAAGGAAGCCCCGACCCAGGAAGCAAGCGGGAGAAGCGGTGTATTGGATAATTACGTAACTAATGCTACTTCTATTCGAGGTGGATCATCCTATTACTGGAAGGTAGGTGGAACTTTGTTGGTCATTAGTTTCTTGCCTGTCTGGCGGACGCAGCCATCGATGAACCACGAATTGTTCAATCACATATTGAACTACAATTACTTATATATCGCTTAAGGCTGCCGATCATTTGGGGTGATTGCAACTTGGTTCGATCATTAGTTCATGTAGTCAACGGTTCTGTTCAGGGCTCCTCCATTATCAATGCAGTAAGTTCTGCTACTTCCGGCTTATAATAGTTGTGGGTGGGAGTAAATAGCTGAACCCCGTGGGACACAATCCCCTCTGCTCTACACTTTATAAGAGAGACTCACGGACCAACACAATAGACTACTTCGACCTGGCTATCGACCTAGTTATCTGTTACCTACTCCAGCTATTCGCTAGCGGTCAGACTCTTATTATACCATGCGATCAAGGGCCCCGTAAATTAGGCATTTCACCTATTTTTTATGCACACCAGTCGCGTAGAGAAGTAAACTAGTCTATCATGGTTTGTCATTACGGCTTCATAATTCCCATCATCTACCTAGATCGGGTGACCCCAAACCTAGTGTGAGGGAGTTTACTCATTATTCCCGCACTATCGTATCCCTTTTTTATTAATATAAAAGAGTTTCATCTTTAGGTATAATAAGGTCGTATAGTAATTAGTTTTGAACTTGTTTCAAACACCTAGTTTACCTAGTGCCAGTTGAGTGGATGCTGCATGCTTGATCTGGGGTAGCTCAGTATCAGTGTGTATCGATTGCTGGTTCTCGTTGACCACGGCCTATAGGGACCAGGCTATCCACCGCTTTTAACCCTGTTTGCATAGGTTCGTGCACAGATTTACGTTCAATAATACCTGGGGCTTTCGCTTCGACACGTCTAAGTAAGTGCTCGCTTAAAGCCCCTTTACCATAAATAGGTACTCCCAACGCATCGACCACACGACCTAACATGGCCTTTCCCACAGGAACAAACACAATAGATCCCTTGCTTTGAGGTTGAGCTTATGCTTGCTGGGCGGGACGATAGAACCCAACAGCTGGTCGAAAAAAAGAAACCCCAGGCTGGGATGGATAAGAAACCGGCTTGCTGGCTTGCTTCAACTTACATACGCCTGCCCTAGACCTTGACCTCATATATAGCTTCACCTAGACTCTAGACATTCAGTTTTGTGAAAGCCAGAACCCATACCGTGTTGGCATTATGATTCAAGTGTTGTCCTTGATGGCAACTCACTCAGAGGTTGGTACAGATGCTCAGAAGTTGGTACAGGAGATGGCAACTTAATCAGAAGACAGATCCTAGTACAGCTTGCCAAGGAAGTTCATACACGCAGGTTTGTTAAGACCAAGTCGCGTGTACATGCAGGTTGGCTTCAGAAAAAGCGCGTGTATGTGGAAAAGTACCTTTGGTCCATGGCGGTTAGTCCTTGGAAGTTGTGCCTATGGTTTCGGACCATTGTGTCTCGACGGGCGTGTCGATCCCTAGTTTTGAAGTTGATGGTATTGTGTTTCTATGGTTTTGGCTCTTGGTATTGAACAAGGCCTAAGGCTATATAAGGAGAAGATCACTAGGCAAAGAAGGGGTGTGTGTGTTTGACGCAGTGAGAGGATCTGGTATTGCTGGTTATTTGTTCGGGACGCTTGGCAAGGGTCGGATCTGACAGCAAAGGCAGAAGTAATCATTTCTAGATCTGCACGCGGGTTGCCTTTGGAGAAAGCGCGTATACACGCGGTTTTGGTACAGTGAAGTAGCGTATGCATGATAAGTGTTGATATTTCAGGTTGCTGCTGATTCTGGTGGTTGTTGCAGAGTTCTAGATTCTGGTTTGGGTTCTGTGTTCTTGATGACAGGGTTTCAGTGATTCGGTATTGGGTTGTTTAATGAATTATGATGCAAGTATAAGTTGATGATTGTATTGCGGTAATGTTTGCTTTGTACTCTTGGATCCAGTATGAAAATGTATGAAACGTGGTCCCTGAAGGTTGTAGGGTCAGCACCTACGTACTAGTAAATGGATCAGCTAGTACAAGAGCTGAGGGGGTTGTAGCTCCCTTCCAAAAGTAGTTGGAAAACGAGAGAGGGTTGTAGCCCTCTGTAGGTTGTAGCCTGCGTGCTGGTAAAGGACTGCACCAGTACATTGTAAAAGAAGTTTCTCATTAAAGAAGAAAGAGACAAATTGCAGCAGGTGGTTTTCACCCACATTGGGTTTCCACCTTATATCATGGTGTTCATGTGTGTGGCTTTTGTGTGATGATCTATTCTGTTATACTGCACCTGTTTACTGTTAATATGCTTAATAATATCCTGATGCATTTACTGAAGATAAGATTAACTGAATCATAAGATCTCTTCATATACGCTAGTTGCTTTAGACACAGTCGCGTGTACACGCGGGTTCACTTAACTGAAGTCGCGTATATGTTTCTGAGTATGAAATTGAAAAGTTTTATCTGATCTGATAATACTGATTCACCCCCCCCTCTCAGTATTATTTCCAACATACCGAGTTAGTTTGTTAGGTGCACAGATACAGATCAGATTCTTAGAAGACAGATACTGGCCAAGATCGGCTAGACAGGGAAGGGACGGAAGCGCAAGCCCCTCCGGGACCTTGCCCTCCTAACGTCAAGCAAGCGGGTTCATTTTACTTATTGGGTGCCCCTCTCAAATAAGTAACTAAAAGCCATGCGTTAGCATGATGGCGGCCTTATAGTCGAGCGTTCGTTCATTTTACTTATTGGGTGGCCCCTATCAAATAAGTAACTAAAAGCCTGCTTCCTTGATGCTTATTGGGGTGGCCCCTATCAAATAAGTAACTAAAGGGTGGTCGAGCCTGCTTACGCATCCTTTCAGACGATTTCTGAGGTCTACGCAGCCTGCTGGGGGCCAGCTTGAGCGTGTCAAGTAGCCGTAAAACGCGCGCAAATGCCCTCTCCTCTCCCTTATGGTCGAGTACCTAAAGGTCCTCTCCTTAACAGTCGAGCCTGCTTACGCATCCTTATCAGTCGAGCCTGCTTACGCACCCTTTCAGACGAGATTCCACTCTCGATGCATGCCTCTGGAAAACTACCGCAACATAGGCTAGCTAAAGAGAGATAGATCGAGTAAGTCTACATTGAATTATATATGCCATTACGATCTGAATCTCTATTTTATGAAGCCGCAACTACCACATGCTCATATATAACAATGACTGGTCTTTCTTCTCTCTCTCTCTAGCTAGGAAATCACTATCATTATATATGTCATTACGCCATACTGAACCTAAACTACTACATGCTCATATATAACTAACTACCACCATGCCCAGGTACGTTAGTGACTCGACTGATAAGGACCGGCAACGGGGCTCGACTGATAAGGATGCGTAAGCAGGCTCGACTGTTAAGGATGCGTAAGCAGGCTCGACCATAGGGAGAGGACCCTTTAGGGGGCTCGACTCATAAGGAGAGGAGAGGAATAACAGTGTATAAATGCCCTTACTAGGCATAAATAAGGTCAAACTACTAGGCACTAAGGATGCTTCTTCTACTGTTTGAGGCATAATGGTAGCTACATATTTCGTGATGACATGAATAAGGTATTTCAAGAAAAAATCCAAGAGGATAGGACCTTTTAGGATTCATAAGGGTGCACGCACACATGGCTATTGATGGCGCTGTATAGATCAAACATAGGTAACACCAACCAGTATTAGCCGGCTAGGTTACTTTGATCCCGAAAAAGCAATGGAGGGTAAGGCCTTAATTCCTTCTTGCCCGTATGCTTTTGGCTTTAGGAAGGAATTGCTGCTTGAAAAGCGTGTCTTGTCCCGAGCGGCTTCACCAACTCCTGTATATCCTCGTGATATACAACAACCGCTTCTTCTGGATCTGGTGCGGCTCAACCGGGCGAGTCACAATTGGACTCACCAGAAAAAGGATCATGCGGATCGGGCTCTGAAGGATCAACAATACCTTTCCTGATGAGCTACGCTTAGTTTCATACATACCTTCTATTTCTTTATGAGAACCCGAGGGCAATAGAACTGGAAAGGTAAATGGAATTGGAGTTGCACCAATTGGCAATGCCAAAAGGGACTAGAATTCCCCATCGGCGGGAGAAGGAGGGAGATGGATGGATCTCCAAATGTCATTGTAAAGGGAAAAGGGACGGGGATTGGATCCCTGAATGGGAATAGAAATGGGACTTCCCAAATTGGCAAGGTAAATGCAGTTTCACCAAGTGGAAATGGAACGGAAACTGGCAATGCATTATCAAGTGGAATAGGATCCCTAACATTGGGAAAGGTTGATCACCCAATTGTCAATGTATTATTGTTTCTATTGGTTTGGTGTAAAGAAAGTATCTACGCCCGCTTAAGCGAAACGACTGGCGCTTCGATAGAGAAAGCTCTAGTCTTTGTGTCCCGTCCCAGTTGAAGGGTCTAACACCTTCCACCGAACCTTGCCCCTCTTTACCTTTTTAGAGACCTAGAAATAGACCTTGACGCAGCCCGCCCTTCACTTGAACCTAAACCTTGACCTCGAATTCACTTCTCGACCTGTCACTAATCCTTCACCTTCTCGGGAAGCCTTGCACAGAGTTCTATTGCCGTCAATGGGTGGCTTCGTGACTTTCTATGGGCACACGCCTCTCAAGTCATCCAATCTTATGGCTCTTCATTGTCTGCCTATGGTCTTTTCTTTTTAGGTGCTCATCTTGTTTGGGCCTTTAGTCTCATGTTCCTATTCAGCGGCCGTGGAAGGGTTACCCTTCGAGTGTATACTGGAAGGGCAGGTTGCACCTATCGGTCGGTCTAAAGCAAGGGCTTAGGGTCGGGAGTCTACCTTCCCACAACTTGCCGGCACAGCAACCGGATCTTATAAATCGAGCTCTTTTTCACTATTCAGTGATGGATGCATTCTCACACAAGACACTGAAAGCAACCTGAGATGTTCTCTAAGAAGGGTCGCACCTCTCGCTTTCTATTATTCTTAGTCGTTGCTCAATTGTATTCATTCCCTCCTATCCTGCCGTGAGATGAAGAAGTTTATTCTTGCCGTTGATCCATGTGTGCTCAAAGACGTAGAACTAGAACCTTTTGGGAAAATGATGAGCCTATGTGAGTGTCTCTTAGATCCCCAGTTCGTTCGGGGTGTCCCCCAGAGCCAGAGCGATGTAGAAGGTTCTACCAGCTGTGAAGTGAAGGTGTAGACCTGAAGACCTAAGCATAGGGTAAGGTTAGCCCTTTGAAGGAGTGTAACGAAGGTTCTACCTTCTTTCGCTTAACTGATCTACCAACTGTGCATAGGCGTGATAAGGTTCTTTTCTACCGTATACGTGAACTGACCTGTTCTATAACGAATGGGGGCTTCGCTGTGATCGCGTATTGAGCTACCAACCTTCCGTCCGTCCGTTTTCGAGGGAAGGGAGTGGTAGCTCCGAAAAGATCCCGCCAGCTGTGACTGGATCAGGCAAGAGGTCCACCTAAATAATGCATGTATACAGTAAGTAACCTACCGGAGCCGGTTAACCGGATCTAATCACTAATGGATGTGAGATCAAGCTGGTAGGAACCCGCCTTCTTTCTCTATTACCATATTACACTCTAAGTTCAATTTTTCACCAAAGCTGCTTGCCTCAATGGCGGCTCAGACTGTCTGTCATGCTCACCGAAACCGGACTACTTCGCAAAGCAAGAGTTCCCACCACTACGAAGGAGCTACTCACTTGCTCGAGGGAGTTGGAACAGTTGCCCCTTTCACTGAATTAAGTGGTAAGTAGTGAAAGGCAAGGGTGAACCTTCTAGCTATCCTCCCTCGCCGTAATTTGTTCTATATTCATTCCGCTGAAAGGGTTCTAGCTCGTCGTTCCTCTTTATTAGGATTAGTCAGACGGCCACCCAGATGTGCATTGAGTCCTCTATTTATATTAGAGTGAATCAAATAGATTTATTACTGAGCTACAGTTCAGGTGAAACTGACCAACTGTGCTGTATGAACTGATCTATTATATATACCACCATCGGCTTCAATAAATGCAGTTGCTTTTTCTCTTGAATGAGATCTCAATGCAAACTCCATCCCCACGGGATTTGATGATCCACCATCAGGAAACGTTGATTCTGTCTAGCACCTGATGGGATGGGGATGTAGCTATTATGAAAGAAAAGAAATGCTAAGCTCACCTCCGCACCTGACTCTACGAAGAACTGCTCCGTCCGATAAGTCACTAACTGGATAAAGCTCCTCTAAATCCCAAAGAAGCACCCGCCCGAAAGGGGTCATTCTCTCCGTCCACCCGGCGACAGTCAACTTGAATAAATGAAGGGAAAGGCCAAAAATAGCATGGCCGTGTTGGGCTGGCATTTGGGGAAAGGGAGCCCGCCCGCTCGCTAAGAACGAGAAAATGAAAGAAAAAGGTCCGTAGGTCTTGTCCTTCCTAGGGCAAGCATCTTCGGTAAGGTTAGGGTATGTTAAGGGCAATCACTTTACTGCCCTAATAGCCCCACGAGCGACAGCTTAGTGGCTTGGATGTATTGATTGATTGGGCTTGTTGAGGAGATGTGCTATCGACACGCTTGCGACCGTAAAGCGTTGTCTCCTCGCCATTCAAGCACCTATCCATACAGTAGGGTTATTTATTTCCTTGCCCCCCGGCCCCTCCTTTTTCTCCTCTGGCAGCTTCGCACCTTGCCTGCATATTTTGATTGGGAAGCATGAGGCCCTGCGGGGCAAGAAAGGATAGATTGATTGGCCTGAAAGGACTATTCATACGTGGGTGTGGATCTGGGGGTTCAAACTGATCGTACGTGGATGTGAAAAGCCGGCCCTTACCGATCTGCACCGTTAACGCTTGTGATCAGTTACCCCTATCGCCTTCCCCTCCAGGGTATTAACTCCTTCTTTCCTCGCTTGTCAAATATAGATCTGCTTCTTTCCTCCCTTGTCAAAGTGCTTTCCTCGCTGACTTGAAGCTAGTCAATCTTTAGTGGTAAAATGATTTTGTGACCAAAGAAAGGATTGAGTTAGTGGGGAGGGAAGGATCAGCGCTTTTCCACACGTTGTTACACCCGCTTCTCCTTACTGTCTGGATAGAGTTCTTTATTGGGAAGGAACACCCGCCTCAGCTCGCGGTTCGGGAAAGAATTCCATCACTATCAGAGGTGTCGCTATGAACAATAAAAAGAAGAAAGAGATAAAGACCCGTAGGAAATCATATATATCACTCCCTTAACTAGAGAGATTCATTGGCCAGGTCAGTCAAAGTCCTTCCCTCCTCCGTCAGATATAAGTGCTAAAAGACTGGATAGGCACTTTTTATTGGGGAAGGGATAAAGGAACTTACACTCCGTTAAGGTCGTTTCAATGCTCTTGGTCTGTAGGTTCTTATCACCTTGGCGGAGGTTTTTCTTCCTTGATGCTTATTGGGTGGGGGCGGTGGTCGAGAGTTCGCTTCCTCACCCTAATAATTAGGCCCCACGAGGATGCTTAAGCAGGCTCGACAGATAAGGACCAGCAACGAGGCTCGACTGATAAGGAGAGGAACTTTAGTTGCTCGACCATAAGGATGCGTAAGCAGGCTCGACTGTTAAGGCCGCCATCACCTTTAGGTACTCGATCCCAAGGGAGAGGATGCGTAAGTAGGCTCGACTGTTAAGGAGAGGGAGAGGAGAGGGAGAGGAGAGGAGAGGAACTTTAGTTGCTCGACTGATAAGGACCTTTAGGTGCTTATCAGTCGAGCAACTAAAGGTCCTTTTGGTCGAGCACCTAAAGGTCCTATTCTTGCCCCACGAGGAGGCGGAGGTTTTGATCAGTAATGAAGGTTAGGAAGTGGGAATGAATGCATAATGACATATATAATGAATGAACCGATCACATAATGAGATAGATTCTAGTGGCTAGATACGACATGATAGTTATGTCATTGTTGAATCATAACTAGTGAATGCACCGGCAATATTGGACCTATTGATCCCGAGCCAGCTAACCGAAATGACATATATAATAGAGTGACGGCATATCTCTCCCTTTCTCACTCACTCAACTCCTCACTCTGCATCACCGGTTCATGAAATTACCACATGGATGGGATGTCATAATGACATATATAATCTATTGAATTCATGACTGGAAGAAAAGAAGTGAGTGAAATCGATCTATCATTCATGGCATAATGACATATATAATATATGCATTATCTGCTAAAGCGTAATGACGCGCTATAATATCAAGCAGCATCGGCTGCTCGGCAGGGAAAATGCGTAATGACATATGCCCATAGAAAGTCTGCTAAACCGTAATGACATATATAATTCATTACCAGCGATCTCATACGAAGAGAAGTGAGAATCGATCTCAGAGTTGGTCGAAATGAATCGATCTCTCTCATTTGCATCATGTCAGATCTAATCATGCTAAGTGCTCAAGCGTAATTACGTATATAACGAATGCATAATGACATATATGCATTCACTCTCTATCGATCGAATCTGGTATGACACATATCTCATTCATGCATAATGAAATATGCCCATAGCAGCATTTTTCGTGAAAGCGTAATGACGTAATGACATATATAATGAGCGTCATTCAATATCTCAAGAATGACTAACGGATACGGGTCGAGGGGAAAGTCAAAGTGCCTTGGTTAGTGAAACACGCCGCCATCGATTTCTCGCTCGACCATAAGGTCCGGTAGGGTGAGGTATGAATGCTCGACTAATAAGGCCGCCATCGCTCGACTGATAAGGAGAGGTCCGACAGGGCTCGACCAACGCCCCCCCCACCCAATAAGTAAATTGAAACTTTAGTTGCTCGACCACCGGGAGAGGACCGGTAGGGGCTCGACCAACGCCTCCCCACCCAATAAGTCAAATGAATTTCTTGCTTGCTTGACGTTAGGAAAGCAAGGACCCGACAGGGGGCTCGACTGATAAGGAGAGGAACTTTAGTTGCTCGACTCTTTTTTTTACTTATTTGGGGGGGCAAATAAGTAAATTGAACCCGGAGGGGCTTGCGCTTCCTAGTGCAAGGACCCGACAGGGGGCTCGACTGATAAGGAGAGGATGCGGAGCACGCTCGACCAATGGGAGAGGAATTTCTTACTTGTCCCACACCGGGCAAGGACCGGTAGGGGCTTTCTTGACGTTAGGAAAGCAAGGACCCGGAGGGGGCTTGCGCTTCCTAGTGCAAGGACCCGACAGCGGGCTTGACTGATAAGGAGAGGATGCAGAGCACGCTCGACCAACGGGAGAGGAATTTCTTACTTGTCCCGCACCGGGCAAGGAAGTGCCACGCTTTTAGTTCAGTTCAGTAGAACGTAGGTCTCCAAAACCTGATGTCGTGGGTTCAAATCCTACAGAGCGCGAGTAGTTCATCTATCTATACTAAGACAATCTAATGGTGAGGGTGCGTAAGCACACTCGACTGTCCAGGAGAGGGATTTATTTCTCGACCATAAGGTCTGGAGGCGCTCGACCATAAGGTCTGGAGGCGCTCGACCATAAGGTCCGGAGGCGCTCGACCATAAGGTCCGGAGGTGCTCGACTATTAAGGAGAGGGCCGCCATCGCCGCCATCTCCGCCATCGCCACCATCGAGAGGAGAGGGAGAGGATGCAGAGGCAGGCTCGACTGTTAAGGCCACCATCACCGGCAGGATGCGTAAGCATGCTCGACTGGCCGCCATCGGCTCGACTGATAAGGAGAGGGCATTTGCGAGCGTTTTACAGCTACTTGACACCAAGCCTCGTCCCCTACGTAGACTGAATATACCCCTAAGAATTTGGCCATATCAAAAAAGAATCGACGACATATAGCTCAGCGGTAGAGCATTAGGGTTTAACCTAATGGTCGCAGGTTCGAGTCCTACTATGCCCCAGCTGCCCATTTTGCTTATGCAAAAGATGTGGGGAACGCAGCTTTTAGGATGAAAAAATCACCATGAAACTAAAATGCTTTATGCAAAAGCCCCCAAAGGCTATAAACTTGGGGCCTAGAGTAGGAATGGCCTTAAACTTCTGGTTAACACCTGGGCGTAGTATTTGGAAAAATAATCAAATTGGTTGGAATAGTGGTTTGAATAATAGTGTAATTCCTGTAATGTCTGGCTTTAAAATTTGTTCGAGAGGTCTTAGTGGTGTTTTGAACATTTCTTCGGGTAGTATCAGAGTGCCTACGCATGATAGGGATAAGCGAAAGACTGGACTGGCTACCTGCGTAAACTTCCAGGAGTATATTATCCGTATGAACAGTATCATAGAGAGTGAACACTGCCGGGATCCATATCTCGGGTTGAGGATAGTCGAAGTCAAATTTAGACCATACATCAAATGTGCGGACTTTGAAGTTATTTCATTGGCTATCATGCAACTTTTGATTAAGTACGTTTACCACCCTGGGTTATCCTATGGGAAATTTACGATAGGTTATGTCATGAAAATCCCAAACGGAGATGATGTTTCCTATACCGTTGGTTCTGCTATTTCATTAAATGATTTTAATGGTAAAGCTATTCCTAATACGGGCGTCTATGAGCAGATTGAGCAATTAGCAAGGGAAAAAGCAGAGGATTATGACAAAGAGGTTCTATCAGGGTTATTCCTTCGAGTGTATTATGTTGGTAGGCTTGAAAAAGAGTCCCCTCTGAGCAATGAGGAAATTGATACCAAACTGATGGAATTAATTCATTCCAGCATAGGTGGTGGTTCACCACAAGCAGTGAAAGATATGAGTGTTAAGGAGCATCGTTATCCCGGGCATATACCAGCCCTCAAACCTACGAGTAAGGAAAGGCAGCCTTTCATTGTAGCCGATACAGAGACTGTTCTCGTCCAGAATGTTCATGTCCCTTACGCAGCGGGTTTCTTGGTTGTTAAGCCAGGTGAACCGGATTCTTTCATTTCAACATATTTCAGTGAAGATTATTCCCTTTTCTTACCAGAATTTGAAGAAAGAAGTCATTACATGTTGACACAATTTATAGATCATTTAACTTTGGCTGCTGAGAAAAGGAAGATTCGCACTGTTTACTTCCATAACTTCTCACGATTCGATGGTATTTTGTTAATGAAATATTATGCTTCTCGTGGGGATAGGTACACCATCAAACCACTTATGAGGAACCTTAGGGTTTACGAGTTAGTGGTTTATCGGGGTACTAAGGTTCTGTTACGTTTCAAAGATTCATTAACTCTGCTCCCAGGTAGTCTGGATACATTGGCTAAAACTTTATGTCCTCAATTAGGTCCTAAAGGCTCCATCTCACATGACGAGGTGCAAGTGTCGAATCTTAAGACTCTTAGACCACAATTGGTAGCTTATCTTGAACAAGATATTCGTCTGTTAGGTGGGGTTATGCAGAAAGCTCAAGAGATTTATTGGACTCAATTCAAAATAGATATCACCACTTGCTTGACATTGTCAAGGCTAGCTCTTAGCATTTTTCGTATGAGGTATTACGATCCAAAGAGTTGGCCTATCCATATACCAAGTCGGAATGAAGATACATTTATTCGGCGTGGGTACTATGGTGGCCATGCGGATGTGTATATTCCATATGGGAAGAATTTGTACTACTACGATGTGAACTCCTTATATCCATATATCATGAAAACATGTCATATGCCGGGTGGAGTACCTGTCTGGCATGGTGATTTGGAAGGCCAGGAATTGTCCAACTTGTATGGCTTTATTGAGGCTTATGTAGTGTGTCCTCGTACCATTACTCGACCTTTCTTACCCTATAGGGATCATAATAATACTTTACTTTTTCCAACAGGTAAATTCGTAGGTGTGTATTATAGCGAAGAGTTGAAATTTGCACGAGACTTGGGTTACAGGATTATACCCCTAAGGGGATACTTGTTCGAGGAGCGGGCTAGTCCTTTTGATAGCTTCGTATCTACCCTCTTCTCCAAGAGACAAGAGGCTAAGCGAAATGGTGATGATGCAATGGCGTATGTCTACAAGATACTAATGAACTCGCTGTACGGTCGATTTGGCATCAACCCAGAAAGTACTGTCACAGAGGTCTGCAGTAGGGTCAGATATGATGAATTGATTCATAGGACAAAATTTACATATGCTAACAAGCTTAGCGATCATTACTATATTGTCAGTTACCTTATCAATACGGCAAATGTCTCCAACTCAGACTGGAATCCTCCTAAGATCTCGGCTGTTCAGTTGTCCGCAGCTATTTCGGCTTGTGCTCGTATTCATATGTACAAATACATATCCAGGGAGGACTGTTACTATACTGATACAGACTTGGCCATTCTAGGAAGCCCTCTTCCAGAAGAAGAAATATCATCCATGGAATTGGGTAAGCTAAAGCTGGAGGAATTTGTCAAGGAAGGTGGGGTCTTCTTAGCTCCTAAGGCTTATCTCTTACAAAATAAAGAGACTGGTGATATAATTAAGCACAAGGGTCCTGCTAAAAACGTAGTAACAGCTGAATGGTTTGAGTCACAATTGGCTGATGTGTCTCGAATTCAGGAGGTCATCGTGGAATCTCCCTTCCGAATAGATTGGAATACCCTAAACATAATAAAAAAAGATACCCTAGTCAAGCTTGGAATTAAAGTGGATACCAAAAGGGACCCAATCTTTAATAAGGACGAGGTATGGGTTGCTACACAACCTAAGGATATCGTAGACTATGGAGATCAGGAAAGCACTATTCTAAAATTTGAATTGAAGTTTCAGCGGGATGAAATTCATAGTCTTAAGTCTGAACTTACTAAGAGTAAGGATCACTTAGACAAGTCAGCTAGTATTCAGGAGCTGCTGCTGATTACTTTATTGGCTTGCTTTATTTGCTGGATGGCTTGGCTTGCTATTGACTACTCGCTGGTTGGGGCAGAACTAGAACATTGCTACGAACTATTGAAGTTTCAGCGGGATGAAATTCATAGTCTTAAGTCTGAACTTACTAAGAGTAAGGAGCACTTCATTAAGATGACTCAGGAGCTGCGGGATTAGGATCAGATGAAACAGGAGCGGATTGATGGTCTATCTAAGATGATAGATGATCAGGCTAAGATTACGGTTGATTATAATACTCGTATTCTTGAAGAGATTCAGAGGCAGAATAAGCTTATTCAGAATAAGGATGCTCAGATTAATGATCTGCGTGAGATGAATGCTAGTATTATGAAACAGAAGAATGAAGAGGTCGCTAGACTGGAGGGTAAATTAGGTAAAACCACCCATAAGCCGAAAGAGCCATCCTGGTGGAAGGATAAGGAGAGGATGGATAATAGGAAGAAGCCTCCTGGGTCGAAGGGTTACCATAATTGGGCGGTTTATAAGCCTCCTGGGTCGAAGGGTTACCATAATTGGGCGGTTTATAAGCCACCTCCGTAAGTAGCTTGGTTGCTAGATACGGCGTAGTTAGTTATATATGAGCATGTGGTAGTTGCGGCTTCATAAAATAGAGATTCAGATCGTAATGGCATATATAATTCAATGTAGACCTACTCGATCTATCTCTCTTTAGCTAGCCTATGTTGCGGTAGTTTTCCAGAGGCATCGAGAGTGGAATCTCATCTGATTAGATTTCTATGGAGTGACGTAGATGGAAAATTCTTCTTCATCTGTCTCTTAAGGCCCCCAGGTATAGATGGATAGAGCCCGCCTATACCCCTGGGGGGGGAAGGGAGTGGCGGCGGGCCCTTCCCATCTATTTGGTGAGATCAAGCCTTTACCTGGGCACGTCGCACGTAAAGTCTTCATCAGAGAGGCGGTCGTTTCCTCTCTCTTAAGTCCTAGACTTAAGTTGCCTATAAGGACCCCCCTGAGCTTAGGGTCCGCCGATTAAGGCATCGTCTAAATGGAAAGACACCCCCTCATCGGGAAATCCTGCTCATCGGGGTGGGAAATCCTGGTTCAAGTCCAGGTGCTTTATGTTCCGGCGGAGGTTTTTCAAGATTCCCCTTCCATTTTAGTTTGGCGGAGGTTTTAAAGATTAGGGCACGGAACCACACCCTCTCCTCTCGATGGAGACGGAGGACGGATACGGAGGACGGAGATGAGACGGAGGACGGAGATGGAGACGGGTCCACCACTCCCACTGGATCCACTCGATGACGGATCCACTTCTCTATTTTATGAAGCCGCAACTACCACATGCTCATAGACTGGTCTTTCTCTCTCTCTCTAGCTAGGAAATCACTATCATTATATATGTCATTACGCCATACTGAACCTAAACTACTACATGCTCATATATAACTAACTACCACCATGCCCAGGTACGTTAGTGACTCGACTGATAAGGACCCTTTAGGGTGCTCGACCATAAGGACCTTTAGGTGCTCGACTGTTAAGGAGAGGGAGAGGGAGAGGATGCGTAAGCAGGCTCGACTGATAAGGAGAGGTACGTTATGCGGGGAAAGCTTTTTCAGGCCCCATTCTCTTTGTTCAAGTCCAGGTGCTTTATGTTCCGGCGGAGGTTTTTCAAGATCCCCTTGCCCGATGCGGACAAGCGACTACGTTCCTCCCATTCTTGCCATTTTAGTTTGGCGGAGGATGCGTAAGCAGGCTCGACCATAAGGGAGAGGTTTTCAAGATTATCCTCTCCTTATCAGTCGAGCCCCCTCCGGGTCCTCATAGCTGTAAAGATAGAAAATCCAGGCAGTAAACCTAACCAGGGAAGGCACTAAACCAGATCGATGAGAGATGCCCTTCCGTCTCCAATCGAGAGAGTGCAGAGGCCAATCATATATTATATATGTCATTATGGTTTCTCATTTCTTTCTTCCAGTCATGATGCGCTTTAAGGCTCAACCATATGCCCCACCACCCCATAAGCATCTTAGCTTGGCGGAGGTTTTGATGCAATGACATATATATAATTCAATGTAGACCTATTCACTTACTCGATCTATCTCTCTTTAGCCAGTCTATGTTGCGGTAGTTTTCCAGAGGCATGCATCGAGAGCCCCGTGGAATCTCGTCTGAAAGGGCATTTGCGTGCGTTTTATGGCTACTTGACATGCCCAAGCTGGTCTGGGGTTCCAAAGGCTGCGTAGACCTAAGAAATAGCCTAATTTGGCCATTTGGGGCTTGCTTTTCCTATGAAATGAAACTCACTCTTTCCAACCAAATAACCATTCCCGACCCCCACGAACGAAAATGAGAGTTCCTCTCCTTATCAGTCGAGCCCCCTGTCGGGTCCTTGCACTAGGAAGCGCAAGCCCCAAATCGGATCGTTCCGATCCACTATCTTTCTTTGAGGTAGTTCGCAGTGCTCATTATATCTCAACCGGGGAAGCCAACTTATGTTTATCACACCAAATGGACTCCATTTTCATCACGAAAATGTATTACGTCAAGATCCGTTGCTAAAATCGAATCACGCCAACATCACGGAAGTTCCTAGATCGTGTGAAATAATAGTAGTTCCAAAGGCACTCCCAAATTTCATAATGACAGATAGAGAATTGGCTATGGAGATTCCGCGCGGTCAGAGATTCGTACAGGCACAAAGAGGTTCGACGGGAAAGTCGTTTCGATCCAATCAATTTTTTCCCGATCAGGGGTCCGAGAAAGACACGGGATATGTCAGTAACCTAGCACGACAAAGCACTCTCCGAGGGCATATGATGTATAATTCCTTGGAAAAGATTTTGGCAGTAATGTCTCTCTACAATTCTCCGGTCGAGATACGGAAAAACTCCATTCAATTCCCGATGGAGACGGAGTTTTGCGAATTCTTCCCGGAACTAGAAGATCATTTCGATATTTCCGAGCATATCCGAGGTTTCAATGTGACTATTGTAACTTCGGCCAACACGCAAGATGAGACTCTACCATCGTGGAGCGGCTTTTCGCAGAGGGATGAGGGGGATTATTAGGAATATGTTGGAGAAGCGAAATATACGAGATCACAGACGTAGATTGCTTGCGGCTAAATATGAATTGAGACGGGAGCCTCATAAAGCCTTTTGTAGGGATCCCAATCCTCCCAGTGACATGCGGGACAAACATCGTTATAAGTTGCCTAAGTCGCCGAGAAATAGTTCCTTTGCACGAGTAAGAAACCGATGTATTTTCACTGGTCGCTCTCGCTCCGTATATAAGTTATTTCGCATTCCTCGTATCGTTTCTCGTGGATTAGCATCTCGAGGTTCTTCGATGGGCATAAAGAAATCGTCTCGGTAGCGGGCGGTGGAACAAAGGTTAGCTTGGCTGTCCGCGAGGTCCATTACCGGCTGGCTCCGGACCGTAAAAACCTACCTAACGGAGCAATCCCTCTCCTCTCCTTATCAGTCGAGCCCCCTAAAGGGTCCTGGACAGTCGAGTGTGCTAACGCACCCTCACCATATGAATAGTGAGTGACCCCTAAGTAATATGGGGCCCTTATCTCTCTCGAATATGCTAACGGGGATCTAAGTGGGAGACCTATCTACCGCACCTCCCCAGACATGGACTACGTACGGGGTAGTACTCTTGGAAAGAAAGATGGAATATCACCCAGGCCGGGAACATAGAGTGAGTTGCGAATGTCACTCCCCCTTTAGCATCGACCACTATTACCTACCAATTGGGAGAGAGAGTCAGGTCCTTTCTTTCAGGACCTTCTTTTTCGCTCTGCTCAGGCTTTGAGGGGAAGAAAGAAATATAGGGGATGACCTTGAATAGTTAATAGTTCCTCTCCCTTTGGAGCTGCTCCTCGAGAATAGGTCCCATCCTTATCATGATTGGCCCAATCATGAGAGAAATATCATGACATGATCGGGGCGACCCCGATCATGAGTTAATAGGAAATCGGAAACGTACATTGCTATTCTAGCTGAAATACCTGGAATAATCATACCACTTCTACTAGGAGTAGCCTTCTTAGTGTTAGCCGAACGTAAAGTAATGGCTCTCGTGCAACGTCGAAAGGGTCCTAATGTAGTTGGATCGTTCGGATTGTTACAACCTTTAGCAGATGGTTTGAAATTAGCTATGAAAGAACCTATTTCACCAAGTAGTGCTAATTTATCTCTTTTTAGAATGGCTCCAGTGGTTACATCTATGCTAAGTTTGGTTGCTCGGGCCGTTGTACCTTTTGATCATGGTATGGTATCGCCAGATTCGGACATAGGTATACTTCATCTGTCTGCCATATCTTCGCTAGGTGTTTATGGAATTATAATAGCAGGTTGGTCCAGTAATTAGGGGGGCGGCCGTTCGGTCGCCTATGATACTAGGGCCGATGGGTCAAAAATTGGTTCGTGCCGCAGGTGCTGAACGATCCACTCTACACAGGTGTGGGCGGGCTGCTGGCTAGGGGCCCATTCACGAAACCTCAGTATCACTCTCATTTCATTCGATCCCAATATGGAACCATTCACTTTTCCGGGATCAATCAATAAGTGGAAGTCAGTCATAATATATATATGTTTATCTACCTCAGTCAGATGGATAAGGAAAGACGTTGGGAAGGAGGGAGTGAGTCTGTCTATATGCATGCGAATCCGTAAATATGAAGAGCATGCCGCAAAAGTATGATGTCCGGTCCTTCCTTGCACTAGGAAGCGCAAGCCCCTCCGGGACCTTTCCGGGACACAAAGAGAAGTACCTAGCCCATCATGGTGAACCTCTCCTTGCGATCGGGATGAGGTAGGTGCCTCCCAGCCGGCGGATCGAATCGGAGTTTCCTCAGGTAGCCACCGACCTACAGTTATCCCCACCCAAACTCCCGTGCTTGGTGGAGAAGAAGCGAACAAAGGTACGCTCGCTGTCTCCTCTGCCGCGGACTGGGATTGCTCGCCAGCTGGGTCAGATCGGAGCAACATTGTATGGAAACATATTACCCATATTATTTCCTATTGGGGACAAGGGACGGAACGACCTCTCGATCTACTGCAGCCCAGGACGTCGTCTAGCCTGTCTTGTTGCATTTACTCACCCACAGGACGTTGTCTGGGCCAGCCAAGAGCCATAGTGAGTTGCTGTTCCCGTTTCCATAGGTTGTGATTTAGATTGTTGTTGTTGATACCGGCAAGACCCAGCCAGATGATATATTGTCTGCTGGTTGGTAGTGGGAGGACTCTTAGTACCCGCATACCCGAAAGGAGTGAGGGTGGGCGCTAGTCCGAACAAACAATCATTTTGTTCCTTGCTCTCTCTTAGCAGCGGGAAATGAGTCTATATATCTGCCTAGCTTTGGTAGGTAGATTTTCCCCGACGCAATCCACAAACTCAAATTCCATCCCATCCTTGGTGGATAAGTCCGACGACTCAGCAGTGCGGAATGGAGTTTCTCGTGGATCTTCGGATCTATCTATAGTTCCGGGGGAAGGGATACATACATACCAAAAGGTTCGAACAGAATTTGTGCCACTTACTCATATTTATTCCCCTCAAAGAGCTCTGCGATAACCTGACCTCCTTCCCTCCCTTTCCTTCTTGCTTGGTCTGATCTTGGTTCTGGTTTTGGAGATCCAGAGGTCTAACAACGCGTCCAATCTGTGCTGGAGCCGTATTCACTAACTAATTGGTATTGGATGTATCGTTAGGTTGTCAAATCTGCACGGTTGCAGAGAATAGATCCCTTACCCTTAGTCAGTCGGCGCCAAAATGATGAAGAAAGACGAGGTCCTTTCCAAATCGAGGTAGGCAGGTGCTATGGATCCTCTGACTCCCAATCGGGTTGCCTTCCCTTGTGTTGGGTCTCGCCGGTGCTGCCTGTAGGTCGCAATGTGCTTCGAGATGGCCGTCTCTTTTCCCCCCTAGGTGGGTAATCCGCTCCCGGTCGCTCTGTTGCGTCTGGCCTGTCCTCTATCTAGGCACCTTTGGAAGGCAGGGAGTGTTACAACGTACGTTCGCTTTTCCGGTTGAAGGGACGGAGTCGCTCACTATTCATATGGTGAGGGTTTGGTGGCCCGAAATTGACTTGGCTTCGCCGACCGAAAGGCCTCATCTCTAAAAGCATCAGGAGGCTCGCGAGGCGTCCTGGGGCAGGCTCCTACCATCGGGTCGGGGGGCAGGTAGGGCCATCCCCCCCTCGCCTCGCTCTTGCGACATGCTATGTTTCCCTTCTCCGTTCTCGAGTAAGGGTGGGTCCCATGCTTCGTTTGTGGATCGCGGTCTCACTACGGGTATCCCTATCCAGTTAAACGAGTTCGTTTTGCCCGCAGTGGTTTCGATTCTGGGGACAAAGATGGTTGACTCGCTAGTCTCCGCGAACGATGGGGGTTCAATTGACTTTCTTCCACAATTGCAGATTACTCGATCAACTAAAAATAAAAGGGGAAGTATATTTCCGATTTGAATAAATTTTAGACGCTTGGACACAACTTTGTTTTTTCAGTTTTAAAGAGTCGAGAAAAAACAAAAGATGACTCTAGTCGCCTTCGATGTTTTAACGAGCCCAAAGTGACAAATGCTCGGATGGACTTTTTCCGTTATAGAGTCTGAAAAAGGCCAAAAGGAACTACTCTGGAGATCTAGGTAGAGGGTGTACCAGATCAATCACAAAACTGCAGAATACGTTTTACGGTACGACAGTCAATCTTCCCGAATGCTGTGTTCGGTGCATTGCGATCGATAAGGCGGCAGACACGGCTTCCTATGGATAAAAGCTTTAATCCTATAGTGGTCTCCCAATATATACGCGACGGTACGTGGGAGCTCAAGTCCGTATTGGCACCTATCGACTCACAGTGGAGGAATCACCCAACCACTCATCGACAGTTACCAGGTTTAAAGACGCCGGAACACGTCTCTATCCTAGACCTCTAGATGTTGCGTTAAGTTCCAAAGCGTTGTTAGATTCATTCAGTTTATTTTAAGGTTGATCTTTCTTATGAAGTTTGCCTTTTGAGGTTCACCGCGTGATGATGGATGTAATTCCTAAATGCAATCTAAAGATGATAAGCAAATTTTATCTTCTTTTCAGATTATGAAAATCCTAGCTACTAAGGGAAAGAGAATCAAATTCTTTTCTCAAAGAGCATAGAGCACACTTTAAAATGCACTTCTTCCTAAATCAAACCACACAAACTGTCTAAAATGCAAATGTACAATGCATGTATTTCTTTTCCAACTTTCTTTAGTGTATGCAAAAGAAAGCTAAATGTGCAAATTCGAATTATTTCAAAAGCGAAAGCAATTTAACAGTTTCCTTTTTCAAAGATGAGAGAGGGTAGAAAACACTCAACAATTTTCTTTTTGAAAGGAGAAAAAGCTTTGCGACACTTTTAAAAATGCATCAATTCGAATCAAAAGCAAAAGTAGATCATATAATCAACACTTTTAAAGGGTGTTTGGCTGCCTATGGCTGAAAATGACTATTACGACACTTTTCAAACAGAAATCGACAGCTTGATTAAACTACTTTTTGCGAAAGAGAGACTGAAAATGACAAAAATACAATTAAAAACACTAACAGTCCTTTGCACATTTAGGGTTGGAATTTATGCAAGGAAAAAATGTTTTTGAACAGAGGGACACTCATCTAAGGCTGCAAAAACAGAGAATAAAACTCTTAAACATTTGGTTGCTAATATGTTGTTTATCTTTTATCAGCTTTTCATTGTCATCTTTATAGTTGAGAAATTCCAATTTGAGATTTTTGATTCTTTCTTCCAAATCCCTACCCTTAGGTTGGTCCACTACATGATCATTAGTTTTTTTTAACATCATTCATGCTTATGTTTGTAACCCTAACTACTTCCTCTTCACTCTAAGGTCCTTGGGCATATTTTTGACTCCTATATGTTATTAGGAAATTTTCCTTGAAAATTTACTTATAGTGTTTCCTAAATATTTTGTTCAAATTGATCATTGACTTAAGAATTCTAGATTTTCCAGGTTGTCCTCTTCATCAATTTCTTTGTATTGACTATCTACTTGTGTTATTCCAATCCCCAGGCTAAAATATATGACCTTTGAAATATTGTAACCTATTATGACATTTTAACATGTGAAGACTCTTGTAGATTTTCTTCAAAATTTTCCAAAAATTTAACCTTCAATTCAAATTTTTGGGTAGGAAGTTATAATCATCCTGAAATTGTCATTCTAATTATTTGTTATATGCCCAATTCTGATTTGTGAGCTGTAACTTACGGTCTTTTTAAGTTCGCATAATTTTCGTCAAATTCTCCATACCGAGAAAATTCCAATTCTACCTACTTTCCTCAATGTTGTAACTATATTTCAAAATCTATAACTAATTTTCCTGTCAAAAGTACTTGTATTTTCTTGTACTTCCATATTTTGACCTATTCCTTGTGATTCTCACTCTTCTCTTTAGGATTTCCTCGGTTCCTTATTGGAAGTAAACAAGCTTTTTGGCCTCTTTCTCCAACTAGCCAACATGCTAACTTCTTTATGACCCACACACAATTTCATATATTGTTTTATTTAAGATATATAAATATATATGTTTTTGTTTATATATTAATTGACTTATCCAATTATTAATCTATATATAAATATGGAAATCATTTAAATAACATATAAACTTAACACTTATGGACCAAAGTATATCCCCTCTATGTAAATATTCATAAATAATAAATAAATATGAAACCCAACCCTCAATAGCTCACAGTTCTAGTGACACCACAAAAGGATCATACATATAACATATTTATGTTTTTAAATAAATTACATGGAGCCCACCACTTCTCTTTTCATATTGCATGAACGCAAAACAACATATATATAACCCATCTTACAATATTTTAAATAAATTAATAAATGCATTATTGTTGACCCCACGTAACCCCAAGGTTCCCTTCGGTTTATCGACTATTGGTAGTTTAAAATATCAAACAGTCATTATGTTGGTTGATCTTAGATCTGATAGCTCATATCAACCCTATACAATTTCTAAAATCGTCCTTGGACATCGAATTGTTGGTCCATTAACAAGCTCCTCACAATCTAATATTCCAGGTTCCAAACTCCCTTAGCATGGTTCCAACTCCACATTGACAGAAGGCCCCTAACATCCAACGGTGGATACATGTTGAAAATGGATGGTCAAGACACAATTCGGATCCCCACTCCCTCACTAATGTCATAGGGGTTCGTAATCAATGTTCCAACTCAGGGTTCTTCCCATCCTATCTGACGACGTTTATGCAATTTAAAATTGGTCATCCAATGGCCAATATCAAATATGACCGCCCCCCCTCTCCCGTTAACAGCATAGTGGGAGGTCCCCTATCATGGTAACACCCTACCCCAACATGGTTCCACAACACATTAATTAACATAGGCTTAGCCCACCTCTATGGCCCCACACCACCCCATGCTACCATGATCAAACTTCATTGACATCATGACCTTCCGGGCCTCACTACACCACATCTACAACCTTCATCATTGTTACTACTCCATCATGCCCTCATGGCCCTAAACTCCTTGAAAAACAATTTTGACCCAACTTCAACCTATGGACCTTAATAGCTCTTGAGGCCCATATCAACAATATTTTATAAAAAGGGTCTTGTAGGTATATTAAACATGTATAATTACATTAAATATGTCATTAAAATTAATCATTCTAAATTATTAGCCATAGCATCATTCTTCACGGGTGTGATATCGAACCATAGCTCTCTCAGGCATAATTAATATTTTCCTTTGAAATTGGCTATAAAATTGAATCAAGCTATCCATACTGTATTTTTTAATTACACTTGAAATTCTAATTCCCTGGTGAATTTTTACGTTCACATTCTTAGGACATTTGTCGAAGACTTAGCAGGAAACCTGTATTTCCTTAATTTTCATCAAACTTTGTCCAATCAAGCCTAAAACCCATCAATTTTTAACCAACAATTCCAGGTCGGGCGCTGTTATACATCTGTATTGGCCTTAGCAATACCAAGAAATGAAATCACAACAAGGTTCCACTGAATTACAGGAGGAATAGCCTAATTGGGATCTCTAGTTAGCTGATTCTGTGAGATTATATGCTACAGGTGTGCAGTATCCAAACCAAAATGAACCTTCAGAGGCCAAGATTTTCTGTGGAGGACAATTCAGATCAAATGACTCATTTTTTTATTCAGATTGTTCAGGCCTGTTTAGGCCAGTTTGGCACCAACCAAGCCCCCACAAGCCAAGTTGAAGGCTGAGTAAAATTTGCTTACAATCAACGGAGACACTAACAATCAAAAGGAAATTTCCAAAGTAGCAACAAGGAAAATCATGTCCCTATAAACAATAGCAGGGAGCAAGAAAAAACCAAGGGACTTACCAATGAATCTGTTGATAAAACACAAATTAAAAACATGAGTTGACTATTCCCAGATCAGAAGACAATCATGCTCAATTGGGAGGGAAAAAATGGAATGAGTGGCTTTAAAATGAAAGGTTGATTTTCCAAACCAGATACCAAAGGAACTTTTGCATATATGTGTGCCCTGTCAGAAGATCAACATGTGCTGGGAAGCATTTCCCACTTCCTGCAGTACGCTATTAGAAAATAATAAATCATCAAAAAGACCATGTTTCATGTGTGCCAACACCCACTTGAAACAACAACATTGCTGCCTCAGGGTTCTCTTTTGCTTCTTCGAATAGCAGGATCATTTTACAAAGCATATCAGCTTTACTTCTAGTTCCATATATGTTAGGTTTGTGCAAAAAAATTGCTTAAAATGGCAGAACGCACAGAAATTCCATATTCTTTCTCGTGGGTACAGAGCGATTTAAAGAGAAATTGGTGAAGGCCCTTGCACATTATTTACAAGTGCCATTGTCAGTTCACAGCAGTAGGGGCCTTGCCGTAGAAGGAATATTTTGTATCGTGCAAAATGCACATATTTTGTATGGTGTGTTGTTGTTCCTTGTATTTTTATAACTAAAACAAAACCTATCTAAGCCGTGTCCAACATGCACCTCGAGGTCACTAAAATAAGAGTTTCGTATCTTGAATTTTAATATCCAACACATCATCCATCTAATTGAACTCAAGATATGCATTCTCGACCTTTGCAACATAGAGATGCATATTAAAGCACATGTTTAAATGGGCCTAGGCTGCTGTCAGTATGACGCAAACCGAATACAAAGTCTGTATTCAATCAACTTTGGCATGCATACACTTTTGCACAAAACACTAAGTACTGATGGAACAACGCCCAACTCACCCGGGATATAAAGCACCTCGCTTCTATCAGGGCATAACTGTGTTATTGGCAATTTCGGAAGGGTTTTGCATTTCCTCCCTACAGTACAATACATAATCAAGCCCGTAGTGATTCCAAATCCTGTCTCATTGCCCAGTCTTTCTAAATTGCACAATCTGGGAGGCTATTTGCATGCGTATCAACTAATAGGACTAAAGAAAGCGATCAAACCTATATCAACTAAGCAAATTGCAAATACTTACAGCCAGGATGAACAAATTCTGTGTAAAAGTATTTTTCATTAACAGAAAAAGAGAGTATATTAAAAACACATGGCAAAAACTGTTTAAAAAAAGTGCACAGGTAATCAAAATCACAATCAGAAGTAGGAAAAAACTTGTATTTTGCATGAACTCTCACTTCCAAAAGGGAAAAATCTGAACCAAAAATTTGTGCTGCTTTTGAAGATTTGTTCTTCTGAAAATCAGACAGAATCCTGTATGTAAATATCGTGCTTGTGAATTTTTAAATCTCCGTGCTTTTAACGAATCGCTGGGTGCATTAATGGAAGTAATCCTTTTAATGATTCCATGTTTTACATTGTCCAGTGACTGGAGCTTCTTCCCTGGTCATCTCAATTTCAGCACTGTGATTTGATACCAGCCTTGATCACAATTCATTGCAAGCTGCATTTTGGGTCTGAGTCAGCCTTTCTTATCTTGGATAACGTGTCTCTCTTATGTAAATATTTATGCTTTTCTAGATGTGCTCTGCTAACACCTATTTTCATGATTGTAAGTACTCACTTGATCCAGAAGGTGATATGAAAGATCTCCCATTCTATCATCAATAATACCAGAATGTCCATGCACATGAATATTCAACAGCAACCCTGGAGCATTCAAGTAAACCTGAGAACCCAAAAGACAGGCAATTGCAAATGAAAACCAAGAGCAAGTAATCTTAAGAATATCTTAGACCAGGTCACTCTCCCAATTTAGCAAAAATGGAGAAAGGTTATAGTAATCATGACATGTGAAGGATCAACATTCTCTTTGAAAAGAAGCCAAGATATGGGAGTCATATATATGGAGTTCTTTACTCAAATGTGCATGGCCTTCCAAGTAACATAACGCTAGATGCCGCCAATTGTGAGTATACCTGGCACCCTAGAATATGTAAGTGCATGATCGAACCCAATTTGCAAACTACCTACCATCTGTAATGTATGGATCACTGAACAGTGATAGAAGAGGGAAAAGACTACTTCACATTAATGAACAGCAAGCGTTCCATGAATCCAAACATGTTTTCATAAATAGGATTGCCTCCTTAAAGCAACATTCATGCTGAAACACATGACATAGCTGTACGAAAAACTAATGGAGATCAAAGACATGTTGTAAAATGATTAACACAAATAAAGTAGGTGCCCCCAACCAAAACAAAATACTATTTTTCAAATGCAATGCAAAAAATAAGCCATCAATCTTGGATAAAAAATTAAAATATAGTATGCTAAGTGTCTGATGTTTTGCGGCACACACCGCATGCTAAGTAATCTTAAGAATATCTTAGACCAGGTCACTCTCCCAATTTAGCAAAAATGGAGAAAGGTTATAGCAATCATGACATGTGAAGGATCAACATTCTCTCTTTGCAAAGAAGCCAAGATATGGAAGTCATATATACGGAGCACTTTACTCAAATGTGCATGGCCTTCCAAGTAACATAACGCTAGATGCCACCAATTGTGAGTATACCTGGCACCCTAAAATATGTCAGTGCATGATCGAACCCACTTTGCAAACTACCTACCATCTGTAATGTATGGATCACTGAACAGTGATAGAAGAGGGAAAAGACTACTTCACATGAATGAACAGCAAGCATTCCATGAATCCAAACATGTTTTCATAAATTGGACTGCCTCCTTAAAGCAACATTCATGCTGAAACACATGACATAGCTGTACGAAAAACTAATGGAGATCAAAGACATGTTGTAAAATGATTAACACAAATAAAGTAGGTGCCCCCAACCAAAACAAAATACTATTTTTCAAATGCAATGCAAAAAATAAGCCATCAATCTTGGATAGCAATTTTAAATACAGCATGCTAAGTGTCTGTTGTTTTGTGGCACACACCGCATGCTGAGACCATGGGTCATCACTTTTGATTGTCAAGCCTTTCCTTGAAGCCAATTCTGCATCCCCCATTCACCCAACCTCCAATAAAGGAAATGAAAGAATTCCATATATATAGTTTTCACCTTGATTTGCTGGCAAAACCTGCCTTGATAAGTCGGAATCTATGAATAGAAAATCTCAGACTCTTCCTTAGGAACTTCTTCCTTAGCTTAAAATGAGAAAGGAAAGCCTACTAAGATGACAATAGGTAGCTTGCGTAAGTTGCCTATGGGGTCTTCACCCTTATGGTTAGGACTTTTCCACCAAGTGAAACTTCGGGAGGTAATACTCCCTCGTGGAAGGTATATCTTTGTTGAGGCTATATATCTCCATTGATTTCCTTCAATTTACCGGGTTTTCCTTCTTGGAATAATCTACTTGTTATGTCTATTTTATGTCATTTAATTTCTTTTTGATCTTGTGCTCATCTTACATTTCATTTCATCTCATTTTTGAGACAGAAGTTTCAATTTCAATCTCTAAACTTGGCATAAATTATAACTGTGTTCTTGGCAATTTCGGAAGGGTTTTGCATTTCGGGCCTGGGAGTCCTCAAATCTCAATGGGTGTCAATCCATTATGTGGTGCCATTGGTAGGGACATATTTTTCACTTGGAAGAATAGATCTAACATCACTTCAAAATCTTATATTTTAAAGCAAGATGGATAATCAGTGATCATGTGTTTTGTATAACTTCACTCTAGACACCATAGCTTCATACGGCATTCTAACATAGCCCCACATAGCTGAGGAACCTTCAACACAGACCCGAGATAGTAGTATGCCTAGCAAGGGGGAAATAAAAAGTAAATTGATCGCTTGCTTTATGTTTATGTGTTGGAAAGAAGGGGCTAGTAGTAAGATAGCCCACCACGGCTACACTTAGATTTCATTATATTTCCATATACATGTTACACTAAAAAATGTCACCATGGCTATTTACAGTTAGCATGGCTCTATCAACAGTCATGCTATCCTCTTGGGCAAGTCTTATGCCTCTGCTCTCCATGTCAAACTTCAAGAAAGAGAGAAAAGTCATTTAAAGTCAATTATCTTTGGTACGCAGTTTCTCTTAGCCTTACCTGCGGGTACGCAACCCAAGTTCACAATACCTGCGTACTTGTACGCTCTGTATGTAAAGGGGCAGGTGCGTACCCCTGTAAAGGTCAAAAGGTGCGAGTTTCATCTTTAAAAAGTTACTTTTGGTCATTTCTAGAGCATTCTAGAAGGTTGTTCGACGTGTATTGAGCGCCTCCAGATGGTTCATGTACCCCTATGAAAGAGGAACTTATCCCATCAAGAGAGGAGCTATCCCATCCAAAGAGGGGATTATCCCATTGATGGTGGACCTGATTAACTTCCTCTTGAGCACTATAAATACAGGCATTGGGCCAAAGGGAGAGGAGGTTGAAAGCTGAACATTCCTAAGGGTAGATGCTGCTGGAATTAGGACTTCCTTGTAGAAGCTTGTGAGGAGAGATTACCATCTTTGCTTGTTTCATTTGGAAGTGGGTGAGCTGATCAGAGTAAAGGAGAACTCTTGTGGACCCTGGGAGGGACTTGCACAACACCAAGGCTCAGGTTGTAATGGTTCCTTTTGTTACCTCTTAATACAAATTAATCCATTCTTCTCAACAATTTTTTATTTATGAGTTGTTTCATATACTCCTTGGTCTATATGTTAAATATGTTTTATTTTATGTGATATTCAGGTGCTATTTAATCGTTTGATTGTTAGTGAATGCAAGTTTCGAAGGGAAGGAGGAGCTCATCCGGATCAACGAAGCTGGACTACTACAACAGCGTTGGATCATAGGTAGGATCTAAACACTTGATTTCTCATATTGTAAAGGCATATTTAGTGAAGGATTGCTCTTATTTGTCTTGTTTGTCATTAGAAAGTCTTAGGCTTCTAGGGAGGTCGGTTGTGTCCGCACTAACGACTCTTTCCGCCTGACAAAATGGCGACCATACTGGGGACTCCATTAATGTGAATGTTTTTTCCTTTGTATGAACTTTTGATCTGAGAAAAGTTATTTGTTTTCTGGTTTTTGGCTGTCTGACTGTGTATTTGGGTGGGCTAGCTTAGGGTTCAATTAGATTTTAGTTTTTCTTTGTTTTGCTAGAAGTACGCAGCCTCTCAGATGAGCACAGTGTGTACCTGTACGCACTGTCGCTTTGTGCACAGAGCGTACCCACACCTGTGCAAACAGGTCGCCTGCGTACCCCTGTCAAAATTAAGAAAATTTCAATTTTCTCCTTTTTGCCTTTTATTTTTAATTTTTAATTTGTTTTTGCTGCCCAGATCCACTGGTTACCTGCCATAAATCTTCACCTAAGCTTGTTTCATTGGCATTCCTACTTTCGGCTTTCATCAATTGGGTGTTTTGAGTCTCTTTTTTGAGAAATTCTTAATTTGATTTCCTTTGGTCATTGCTTGGAGGTTTCTCTCAGTCCTTTCACAATTTTTCATCTTTTTGCTTTTGGTTTTGCAAAAAAAAATTTCCCCCTCATTCGCCGGGGGGGGCTAAATTGTGTATGAGTGTTAATCGCCTTTGAGTGTTTTTATTTTTTGATCTTTGGAACTCTCACCCAATTTTCTCAACTTGCACTTGATTGGTTCTTAGATTACATTAGAATCGTCTTGTGTTTGAGAATTCTCTTGCATAGATCACATTTGCATAATTAGAATTCTCATTTTCAGAATATGAATGGAAAATGTGCATAGATTACATTTGCATACTTTTCAAGTGAATTGTGCATAGATTACAATTGCATAGTTTACATTCTGAAAAAATCAATCGTAGATTTAGATCAGTTTTCTTTGATTTGAATTTACACAAAAAAAAAAAAAATGGTTTGGAATTGATTTGCATTAGTTTTTCTTGATAAAATTAGTGCATTAGAGAATTTGTTATATTTTCTCTTAGTGATCAACTTTTGCATTGTTGGAAGTGAATGGAAACTCTCTCCTTACTTTAGTTAGGATTCATCGAATTGAAAAGATTACATTATCATATTCGATTGCATTCAGTTGAGTCGGGTCATAACACCATTGGTTTCATATCCATTTACCCATTTGAATAAAAACAACCTTAATAACACAACGCTTAATTAAAATTCATCTAGTAATTTTTACATTTCTAGGGCTCTGATACACCAACATAGCTTAGGCTAGTGTCTTGGAGTAGGAGAGTAATTAACTCTCCAAGACAGCAAAACCAAACAAGTAGCTCATCTTGTGGTAGGATAAATCCAACTGTTACATTTATGCTCTGGGAAAGCTCCTCTTAAAGGAGAAGCACGAGACCGTGTCCGAACCAGTGAGGGGATCAATCCTCCTTCATTGGGAAAGACGCCAGATACGCACGTACTACAAACGGTAAACCTCGGATTATTGTTGAGGAGCCTGGGGTCACTTGTCGGTAAACCTTGGATTATTGTCAAGGAACCGACAAGGGGATTGAGCTTGTTACTCTTCCCTTGCGTGCTATCGGGTCGTAGACTGTTCCCCCAGGTGTATTTGTTGCTGTTGGTGACCTTAGTGACCATTATCTTTAGGATTCTACCCGAGGTGACGGTGGAGGGAAGATCCCACTGTACCTGGAGCAGACGTCGGCTAGACTCACTTGGATTTTCTGGGGGGTTCACTTCACTCGAGACGGTTAAAGTGGAGGAACTTGGTCCAGTCTATTCATTAAGCAGGTTGCCGGGGTAACTGTTCCACCCGCCACTTCTGTACTGAATTCTGCGATGTTGGATTTCATTACCAACTAGTGTTTTTGGTCCGGAAGGCTACTGTTTGTGTGTGGTTTGACTCCTAGATTTGATAGCGCGTGTTAATTTGTTTGTTTTTACTTTTAGAGACCATAGGTGTGAATTGTGAATTTTAATTGTTAGGTGTGAATTGTGAATTGTTAATTTTAGTTTTAAAAATTGTTAATAAAATTCACTAAAGTTGAATATAATGGCAAATGTTCCGGAATTTACCAACCTAGGAACCCCTCCTAACGAGAATCCTAGTACTTTTCCTTACTTTGGAAATGTTGGTCCTCCTTATATGGCTACTTTGTCATTACCTGGATTTACAATAGGTTTACCGATATGGTTATTTTCAACTTCGTTGGCCCAAAATACTCCAATTGTTCCATCTCAACCGGATGCTTCACCTCAACAGAGTTCACCATCTCAACATCACCAACCTTCTGTTGACCCTTTACCTTCTTCGCCTAATTTTTCTTCCTCCATTTCTTCCTCTTCGCCTGGTAAAAGCCTTGATGCTAGTAACCAGGAGGCTAAGAAGAAGAAGAAAGGGAAGAAGAAGAAGAAGAAGAAGCAAGATAAGAAAGAAGTCAACCAACCAACCACGACTGTAAGTGTTAGTTGTGTTGAGGAAAACTCCGACGTGCATCGTAAACCCAAATACCCTTGCAGGCTTTGTAAGGGTGACCACTTCCTTGTCAATTGTCCTGGTATTCCAAAGGTCTTGGAAGTATGGTCAGAAAAATCTAATCAACTTTCCGTTGATCCATCAACCAGTGATAGTCAGGTTCCTGGGAAAAAGGGTAAAGTTAGGTTTCCTTGTAAGTTATGGAAAGGGAGTCATGAAACTCACATTTTCCCTCACATGGATGAAGCCTCAACATTGTTGGAAAACCTTACTGTTCCACAACAAGAATTTCCAACTGGTTACCGTAAACTTTCTCCCAACCTACCGTCAACTGACGGAGTGATTGATCTAAATTCAAGTACAGTCGATCACACTCTCCCATTGGAGAGTGAAACTCATGTCACTCAGGTTGATGATCTGATAGTTGATCAAGTGGTCGATTCAATTTCACATTCGGTCGATACCACTTCCTCTTTAGAGAGTGAACTTCATACCGCTCAGGTTCTTCTTGTTACATCAGATTCTTCTATGCCGGGGGCCATTTCACCTGTTTCTACAGAACCCCCTCCAAGTACTGAGGTCTTTTCCTTTGATTGGAAAAGACTGACAGAACCTCGTCTTCCTTCCTCCATCCCTTTCCAAATCATTGTCAAGGCTAGTGGTAGGGACATACATCATACTCAGGTAGATGAAGGTGCTTCTATTAGTATTTTATCCTCAACTGTTTGGAAAGCTTTGGGTTCCCCTCAGCTTGCGCCTATTACGCAGAATCTGAAATCTTTTAACAGAACCATTAGTGAACCTTTAGGGATCCTTCCTAAGTTTTCTATTACCTTGGAAGGTAAAACTGTCTGTATTGATCTTATTGTAGTTCGAGGTCCCTTGGATTTCAATTTACTCCTTGGGCGAGACTATGTTTATGCAATGAAAGCGGTCGTATCGACACTCTTTCGCGTGATGTCTTTCCCTCACAATGGCAGTATTGTGACTGTAGACTAGCTTTCGTTCCCTAGTCTTGTTTCGACTACCAATAATATGACAGCCCTAAATGTTCCTGATTCTAAAGTGGTTTCTACCCTACCACGGGTTAATTATGTGGCAACTGGTCCCATGTTTTCAGTTACCGATGTAAGTGAGCCTTTCACTGTTTGCTCGTCTTCCTTTGATTTAGATCCGGTAATTGACATGGAAAACTCTATTGGATTACTTGAACACGATGTTCTTATCCCTTTTGAGTCCCTTGACATGTGTTCCTTCCAGAGAACTATTCTTCCTTCTAATGAAGACCTCTTGGGAGCCATGATCAAGGTGTGTCCATTGACATGTCTTTCTTCCAGTTGGAAGCCATGATCAGTGATTTGTGAGGATAGTTTTTTCTTGTACCAACCTCGTTAAAAAATGAAACAAGGGTCGTGAGGAAGTTCCTTTTACTGAGTCAACCTCATTAAAAAATGAATCAGGTACGAGGACAGTTCTTTTCCTGTGCAACCTTGTTAAAAAATAAAACATGTGTCCGTGAGGAAAGTTCCTTTTACTGTGTCAACCTCGTTAAAAAATGAATCAGGTGTGAGGATAGTTTGTTCCCATCTCAACCTCATTAAAAAATGAAACTGGATGTTGTGAGGAAAGTTCCTTTTACTGTGTCAACCTCGTTAAAAAATGAATCAGTGAGTGCGAGGATAGTTTTTTCCTGTATCAACCTCGTTAAAAAATGAAACAGGCTAGCATGAGGATAGTTCTTTTACTGAGTCAACCTCATTAAAAAATGAATCAGGTAGATTTTAGGATATGTAGGTAGATTGTAGAAAGTAGGGTTTGAGGATAGTTCCTGTTACTGAGTCATCCTCGTTAAAAAATGAATCAGGTATGAGGATAGTTCCTTTTCCTGAGTCAACCTCGTTAAAAAATGAATCAGGTATGAGGATAGTTCTTTTCTTGTGTCAACCTCCTTAAAAATGAAACAACTCCCTTTTCAAGTTAAATATTGAAAGTAAACCTTCATTCCATCCATCTGGTTGAATGCAATGAAGCCTGGGGGGCATGTACCTCGCTTTACATCATTATGCTTAGGGGGCATGCGAACTTTTTGAGCATAGTTCCTTGTCTTGTGTCAAGCTCGTTAAAAAATGAAACAAGGATTTTTTAGCATAGTTCCTTGTCTTGTGTCAAGCTCGTTAAAAAATGAAACAAGGAGTCTTGAGCATAGTTCCTTGTCTTGTGTCAAGCTCGTTAAAAAATGAAACAAGGGTAGGTTAAGTAGGTAGATTGTAGAGAGTAGTCATGAGCATAGTTCCTTGTCTTGTGTCAAGCTCATTAAAAAATGAATCAGGGATTTTAGAGCATAGTTCCTTGTCTTGTGTCAAGCTCGTTAAAAAATGAATCAAGGTTTTTAGAGTAGAGTTTTTGTTAGGTAGATTGTAGAAAGTAGTTATGAGCATAGTTCCTTATCTTGTGTCAAGCTCGTTTAAAAAATGAAACAAGGGTTTTGAGCATAGTTCCTTATCTTGTGTCAAGCTCGTTTAAAAAATGAAACAAGGGTTTTGAGGATAGTTCTTTTCCTGTGTCAACCTCACTAAAAAATGAAACAAGTCCCTCAAGTCTTTCCAATATCTTGAAAGTAAAGCTTCATTCCATCCACCTCATTGAATGCAATGAAGCTTGGGGGGCATGTACCTCGTTTTGCGTCACTATGCTGGGGGCATGTGAACTTATAACAAGCATAGTTTTTCGTTTCACGCTTGCGTAAACATGAAACCGAATCCGAGCATAGTTCTTTTCCTGTGTCAAGCTCGTTAAAAAATGAAACAAATCCTCCTCTACTTGAGTCGAGATTTTGACTAGATCTCATAAATGTTAAGTTGTATGTTTAGGTTAGTTATTTCAGTTTTTTGCATAGTTTTCTTATAGTTTTAGGTCGAGTCTTTCAAATGATCTCGTAACTCAACCTTCATTTCATCCAACTGATTGAATGAAATGAAGTTGGAGGGGCATGCGCTCTAGCAGTTATGCTTGGGGGGCATCAAGCACAGTTTTATCTCTGTTTCAAGCTTGTGTAAAAATGAAACTATTTTCAAGCACAGTTTCCTCTCTGTTTCAAGCTTGTGTAAAAATGAAACTACTCTGAAGCATAGTTTTTCTCTGTTTCAAGCTTTTGTAAAAATGAAACCTATCTCGAGTCAATTTCAGTTATTTTCAAGACTCGTTAAACTCATGAAAATCTCGAGATTATTTTGCTATTTTTCTTTCTCGTAAAACAAATGAAAATGCCGAGTTCTTTCCGTCTTTTCCTACTCGTAAATTAAATTGAAAGTCGGCCATATGAGTACATTTTTATCTTTTTTTCAAACTCATTAAAACTTATGAGAAAATGAAAACCATGAGTACATTTTTATCATTTTTTCGAACTCGTTAAAACCTACGAAAAAGTGAAACATCAGAGTCATCTTTTAAGCCCTTTTCTAACTCCTAAAACATGAAAAGATTGTCGAGCGTTTCTTTTACACTCGTTAAAACGGAATTAAAAGACGGTCCCCTTATAGCCCTTTTCTGACCGTAAAAACAGGAAAAGATTGCCGGGTTTTTGTCGTTTCAAACTCGATACGGAAATAAAACGACGTGTCCTTGATTGCTTTTTACTTTTCAGGTCAGAGACACTAATCATAAAAGTACTCCTTGGTCGCAAGATCAAGCGGTTCTCCCAGTTATTATTTTATACTTTTTCGGGCTTGGGGGACACAAATTTACGAAAAAGTTCAACCTGGAGTCTTCTTAAGTTTTTCAAACTCTCTAAAATTGAAAAACGCCGAGTTTCTCCTATACTGGGCTCGTTAAAATTTTACAGTAAAGGACCTGTTCAATTACAAACAGGAACGAACCACTCCTTCCTAGGGTTCGAATCAAAACTAGGTTGGACTCATCCGAAGGATGAGCTTATAATCAAGCATATGTTATCCTCCTCAAGCTTGTTAAAAATAAAGAGGTACTTGCCAGAAATGGTGGGGGAAAAGAGAGAAGAATGAACCGATTTGTCATCCTTTGTTACAGAAGAACCTTATCACCGCTCTTGAACACGACACTTTCCGTTCACCTGGGTTGGGAAATCCTTTGCCTTAAAAGTTGATCAAACCACTTTGAAAGTCTTCAACCATTTCCGAGTATTAACTTTGGGTCAATCGTCACCAAACCATCTATCGTGTCGTTATGTGTTCAAGAGGTCTCTGCAAATAAACCATTCATATGCAAAATACTTGTCATCCATTTGACCATCCCTGAGTTAGTCCTTACAACAACATTTCTTCAACTTGAACAATGATTTCGTGTTGTGGGCTTTCCTACAACGGGTCGCTTTCTATCAACATCAGCACATTATCTGGAAAGATGACTTAGAAATCGACAGTACCTTGAAGTCTGCATGCATCAATGGCAGGTTTCTCGCCTTTGACGACAGTTTACATCATTGACTTTCGATCAAAGGATTCCCTGACGTGTTCGACATCAACTCATTTATTCACATTTCATGGATTGTACTGGGTACTTTGAGAACCATTGACATCACTGGTGGTCTCTCCCACACTTGTTAACAGTTTACATCATTGACTGGTAATCAAGTGGTTTCTACCATGCTCGACATCAACTCATTTATTCGCATGGATAGAATCGTACCAATTCGGGAAGTAGAAATGAAGACCCTGGATCTAGTTTCCACCATCCAGGCTGTGAGGAGTTTTGTATTCATTATATAGTAGACTAATCATAAACAGATGGTTGCGTCCATACTGTGTCTACAAAAGTCTATGATTGTGATGTACTGCAAAATCATTCTTGTATCAGAGCAGTAGTTAGATTGTTAGTTAAAGTTTTCAATCTGAGTATGGGAATGCCTATCTCAGCAATGATATCATCTTATATATGTATTTTGTGTTGAATATTTGCAGGTTCTGACCAGGTCCTCCGCAAGATACTCCTTGAAATGATAAAGTACTTCACCCTTCCTAGATCATAAAAACCCTAATCTACTACAGGCTTCGCACTTTAGGGGGCAATCTGTTACACTAAAAAATGTCACCATGGCTCTTTACAGTTAGTATGGCTCTATCAACAGTCATGCTATCCTCCTGGGCAAGTCTTATGCCTATGCTCTCCATGTCAAACTTCAAGAAAGAGAGAAAAGTCATTTAAAGTCAATTATCTCTGGTACGCAGTTTCTCTTAGCCTTACCTGCGGGTACGCAACCCAAGTTCACA
Organism: Pinus tabuliformis; assembly: GCA_031772625.1. Classification (NCBI taxonomy): domain Eukaryota; kingdom Viridiplantae; phylum Streptophyta; class Pinopsida; order Pinales; family Pinaceae; genus Pinus; species Pinus tabuliformis. Next base: position 1,253,021,372 of record CM062818.1, on the reverse strand, counting down.
ATACCTACGTACTTGTACGCTCTGTATGTAAAGGGGCAGGTGCGTACCCCTGTAAAGGTCAAAAGGCGCAACTTTCATCTTTAAAAAGTTACTTGTGGTCATTTCTAGAGCATTCTAGAAGGTTGTTCGACGTGTATTGAGCGCCTCCAGATGGTTCATGTACCCCTATGAAAGAGGAACTTATCCCATCAAGAGAGGAGCTATCCCATCCAAAGAGGGGATTATCCCATTGATGGTGGACCTGATTAACTTCCTCTTGAGCACTATAAATACAGGCATTGGGCCAAAGGGAGAGGAGGTTGAAAGCTGAACATTCCTAAGGGTAGATGCTGCTGGAATTAGGACTTCCTTGTAGAAGCTTGTGAGGAGAGATTACCATCTTTGCTTGTTTCATTTGGAAGTGGTGAGCTGATTAGAGTAAAGGAGAACTCTTGTGGACCCTGGGAGGGACTTGCACAACACCAAGGCTCAGGTTGTAATGGTTCCTTTTGTTACCTCTTAATACAAATTAGTCCATTCTTCTCAACAATTTGTTATTTATGAGTTGTTTCATATACTCCTTGGTCTATATGTTAAATATGTTTTATTTTATGTGATATTCAGGTGCTATTTAATCGTTTGATTGTTAGTGAATGCAGGTTTCGAAGGGAAGGAGGAGCTCATCCGGATCAACGAAGCTGGACTACTACAACAGCGTTGGATTACAGGTAGGATCTAAACACTTGATTTCTCATATTGTAAAGGCATATTTAGTGAAGGATTGCTCTTATTTGTCTTGTTTGTCATTAGAAAGTCTTAGGCTTCTAGGGAGGTCGGTTGTGTCCGCACTAACGACTCTTTCCGTGTGACAATACAGCAAAGCAAAAAATTATATAAGCAATGGACCACCCTTACAACAGAATTGGTTCCTTGCCCGGATGAAAGGTTTATAAAAAGGTTGTGACTGGACTTCGACTTCCTAGCTAGATAAATAGAAGAGCCTCTGGTATAGACCCCTACAGGGGAGAGACATTTTAATCAAGAGAAGGAAGAAAGCGAAAAATTATAATCTCTTCTGACAGTAAAACATTTATAATCTCTAAATCTCGTATCTTTTCCTTCAGTATTATGGATGAGTGCTGCTGTCACCCAAATCCCCACTCTTTAAGCCCAGCTACCTCCTTGATGGCTATGAGAAGATTCCTTTAGAATACCTCACCCAATCAATAAGAACAATGCCTTAAATTGGATCTATGGGTGAAACAGAGGAGTTAACTATTTGTTGTCCTACTGGCTGACTTTTAGTCATCAATCCCTTTGACCTATTTTGGTGTTTCGTGGACACTGACAGAAGTTTCAATTTCAATCTCTAAACTTGGGTGTCGAAGTTTAAGAGGCTTGCTCACTTCGACACCCATTGCTATGGTAAATTAGGAAATGCTTTTATGGTAGACCAAAAGCATAGATTTATGTCATATGAAGACACTAAAAAATGCACCTACAGACATAGTTTTAAAACTACTCAGATTTTGACTCAATCACCTATAATCTCAGGTTTTGACCCTGCCTCAGATCAACTCAAATTCAGTGACTTGAATTGATTCAGGACAATTCAGATCAAATGACTCATTTTTTTATTCAGATTGTTCAGGACTGTTTAGGCCAGTTTGGCACCAACCAAGCCCCCACAAGCCAAGTTGAAGGCTGAGTAAAATTTGCTTACAATCAACGGAGACACTAACAATCAGAAGGAAATTTCCAAAGTAGCAACAAGGAAAATCATGTCCCTATAAACAATAGCAGGGAGCAAGAAAAAACCAAGGGACTTACCAATGAATCTGTTGATAAAACACAAATTAAAAACATGAGTTGACTATTCCCAGATCAGAAGACGATCATGCTCAATTGGGAGGGAAAAAATGGAATGAGTGGCTTTAAAATGAAAGGTTGATTTTCCAAACCAGATACCAAAGGAACTTTTGCATATATGTGTGCCTTGTCAGAAGATCAACATGTGCTGGGAAGCATTTCCCACTTCCTGCAGTACGCTATTAGAAAATAATAAATCATCAAAAAGACCATGTTTCATGTGTGCCAACACCCACTTGAAACAACAACATTGCTGCCTCAGGGTTCTCTTTTGCTTCTTCGAATAGCAGGATCATTTTACAAAGCATATCAGCTTTACTTCTAGTTCCATATATGTTAGGTTTGTGCAAAAAAATTGCTTAAAATGGCAGAACGCACGGAAATTCCATATTCTTTCTCGTGGGTACAGAGCGATTTAAAGAGAAATTGGTGAAGGCCCTTGCACATTATTTACAAGTGCCATTGTCAGTTCTCAGCAGTAGGGGCCTTGCCGTAGAAGGAATATTTTGTATCGTGCAACATGCACATATTTTGTATGGTGTGTTGTTGTTCCTTGTATTTTTATAACTAAAACAAAACCTATCTAAGCCGTGTCCAACATGCACCTCGAGGTCACTAAAATAAGAGTTTCGTATCTTGAATTTTAATATCCAACACATCATCCATCTAATTTAACTCAAGATATGCATTCTCGACCTTTGCAACATAGAGATGCATATTAAAGCACATGTTTAAATGGGCCTAGGCTGCTGTCAGTATGACGCAAACCGAATACAAAGTCTGTATTCAATCAACTTTGGCATGCAGACATTTTTGCACAAAACACTAAGTACTGATGGAACAGCGCCTAACTCACCTGGGATATAAAGCACCTCGCTTCTATCAGGGCATAACTATGTTCTTGGCAATTTCGGAAGGGTTTTGCATTTCCTCCCTACAGTACAGTACAAAATCAAGCCCGTAGTGATTCCAAATCCTGTCTCATTGCCCAGTCTTTCTAAACTGCACAATCTGGGAGGCTATTTGCATGCGTATCAACTAATAGGACTAAAGAAAGCGATCAAACCTATATCAACTAAGAAAATTGCAAATACTTACAGCCAGGATGAACAAATTCTGTGTAAAAGTATTTTTCATTAACAGAAAAAGAGAGTATATTAAAAACACATGGCAAAAACTGTTTAAAAAAAGTGCACAGGTAATCAAAATTACAATCAGAAGTAGGAAAAAACCTGTATTTTGCATTCTGAACCAAAAATTTGTGCTGCTTTTGAAGATTTGTTCTTCTGAAGATCAGACAGAATCCTGTATGTAAATATCGTGCTTGAGAATTTGTAAATTTCCGTGCTTTTAACGAATCGCTGGGTGCATTAATGGAAGTAATCCTGTATGTAAATATCGTGCTTGTGAAGAATGGCTGGGTGCATTAATGGAAGTAAATTTAACAGCTGAGAACTGCATATTTATTAATTCATTACAGCCCGAACTGTCTGATGACATCAGATTAGATATCAGATGGAGTGGTAATCAATACTTAGTTTACTAACTACTTTTACCTAGTTCACTAACTACTTTCACCAAATTTAATAGCTTATATTTACTGACAAAAACGTGCATGTAGATAGATATGGAGTATATGAATGAAAATTTTCAAATTTTAGAAAAACATGTATATTTTTTATACGGAAAAAATAGTATTCGATCAAATTATAAGTAAAAGTTCAATTCTCATGTAATGAAAAATCTATTTTTTATTTTTTATTTTTTTTAATGTTAAATAATATATTTAGTAATTATTAAAAGAAAAAAAAACAGATTTTTCAATTTTTTTATTTATGTTAAATAATAAATTTAGTAATTATTAAAAAAAAAAAACAAAAAAAAAAAATTTTTTCCTTATTTCAAATAAGGAATTACTTCAAACACACAATTTAGTAATTATTAAAAAAATTAAAATTAGAGATTTTTTTTTTAATACAAATAAGGAATTTAAGAATTTGTTAATTATTTTTTTTCTTTATTTTTCTAGCAGTATATACTTGTCTCATATAAAACCTCATGCAATAAGTTTGGTAACACCCTTGAAATAATATTTACTCTAGTTTATTAAATATTTTGTATTTCCACTTTTCAACTTCAGTGACAAAGAAATAATAAATTTAGTTAACAATGAGTAAAATCCATCAAAAGTGTTTCCTAAAGTCATAGTTATTTGATCTATTACAGATGATGAAACTATTAGTGAAATGAAAGATTTGAATATGTGACATAGTAATCAAGATAATTTATAAGAATTCTTACCTATAACTATTCATGTGATACATAAATTTGGTTCCATTACAAGAGATATTGAATAATTAGGCCATGTTCATTTTAGCAATGATATAAACAATAATGTTCATTTTAGCTTACCTATTCAATTAATTTGGCTATTATATCCACTATCGACCACTTGGGAAATATCACATTAGTTTAAAACTTGCTTACTCGGTCTTCACATAACCAAACAATGGGTCATCAATTAACACAATTACCTTTCCATTATCTACCTTATCCATCTGCCAGATCACTAAGCTGCTATCCCCCCAGGACACTTAATGCTCTATACATACTTACTATCTCGATACTCGATACCTAACATACAGACGAGCTTGTATATTGAAGCCCTAATGTCTCAATACTCGATATCTTGAAAGGCCAATGGTCGGGCTATCAAGCGATCAGGCCCTCAGAAGAGGCTAAAGAGTGTCATTGATACTAATTAGTTGATATATTAACATCCAAAAGCCCAACATCCATGTCATCGCTATATGGTTACCACCTATACATCACCTCGGTGCCTAGTCAACCTTCCATTGCCATGTCAACAAGCCACATCACTTACCGCATTGGTATGCCATGTCATCTAGACCCACATTGGTGCCACATCACTTACCACATTGGTATGCCATGTCATCTAGACCCACATTGGTGCCACATCATAATGAGACGTTAGCATGTCAAATCAACTGCCACACAATTGACTGTTGTATCCCCAGATCCACGTCCACTCACCACATCATTATTCTATTGATACCAAGGTTTCTTGTTCGTGACTAGTGTCCTACTTACTAATGTCTACTACCCAGTATTGTGCCATTTTGATAGGTTGATGTACCAACAACTAATACATTGCATTAGTGTTGGTTGACCTCAAGGTGTCCTTAACACAGTTAGCCCGAAATTTGACCTCTCGATGGACTATAGTCCCCAACCATCAAGTGAGAGTCCTTGAACCCTCTATCTCCATGAGCTAATGGATAATGGAGGGTGATATGCTAATATCGAGGACATGTTTGACATGGAATCTAGGTTAGTTGGGGATTTTTGCACAATTAAGTGATGGGGAGCACTATTTTCCATCATTATAAACCATAGGTATATAGATGGTGTATGGGTGTTAATGTGAGGATAATTTTGCCCGACAAGGATGGCTTTGTTTGGGTCCTTGGATATCATCTAAGGAGAAACACCATTATCATTCTAGGGTCTAGTACGAGTGGTTTTTAAGGCTTAGTAATAATATAGACTATGCACATGGTACAAAACCACCCTCCAATGCCTCTAAGGTGAATAGTTGGCCTAGTGGTACTCATGGAGACCATCTAAGGGATGGTTCTTAGGCCCTTGAACATTTTTCAAGAATGAAAACTAGTCCCTGAGGGCCTAAAAGAGGTGTAAGATAATGGTCATGGTCCATGTATAAGCTCCCAAGCCACTTCAATACAACACCTACAAAGCAAATATTTTCCCCACGTATGTTGTATGGACAATGTTTATTTCCCTTTAGTGGTTAATTCCTATTGAAAAGTGTTTGAAATTTTTCATGTTATATGTTGATGCCTATTGCTACACTTTTTATCTTTCAATCTCTATTCTTCTAGTAATATATACTTGTCTCATAGACAACCTCAAGCAATATGCTTGGTAACACCCTTGAAATAATATTTACTCATTTATCAAATATTTTGTATTTCCACTTTTCAACTTTAGTCAAAAAGAAATAATAAATCTTGTTAAAAATGAGTAAAATCCATCAAAAGTGTTGCCATAACAACAAATGGTTGTACAAGATTCTCCACCTCCTCCTATGGGTAATGCGGGGAAATGGTAATATGGTCCTAATAACAATGCGTAGGTCCTCATGTTAATTCTCACATTTATTTTACCACGAGAGAAAAATCATATGACCCTGTTGTTCAAAAAAAAAGTATGCTATAGTGAGTCCCTGATGCTACCATCCAATAGGACGAGTACATCATCCACGAACAGCAGGTGTGTGAGGTAACACTCATCCGTGATCTTGAGCCCACTGAGAGATCCTTCCCTTTTTGCAAAAATGATTAAGCGACTTAGGCCTTCCATAACCATGAGGAATAATAGGGGAGATAGGGGGCAACCTTGTCGGAGTCCCCTTTCGGAATGAAAAAAATGTGAGGCAGATCCATTTATAAGAATATTGTAGAGGGTGTGGTGATACATGCCATGATCCAGTTGATGAGAGGGAGAGGGAAGCCCAGATGTATGAGCAGCATTTTAATATATAGCCAGCTGACCCGATCGAAGGATTTAGAGAGGTCAATCTTTAGGAGAATACATTTGAGGTGCTTGGACCAGATGGAATGAAGAGCTTCCTGGGCAGATCCAATGGCTTCATGGATCTGTCTATTCTCAAGGAAGGCAAATTGCTGGGGTGCAATGTGTTTAGACAGAATGGGTTTGAGCCGGTTTGCAATGATCTTGGATATAATCTTGTAAAGGACATTACACAAGGATATGGGGCGAAAGTCATCAAACGAGGATGAGGAGTCAGTTTTAGGGATAAGGGAAATGAACGTAGAGTTTATAGCATGATATAGACACCTAGATGTTCTGCTTTCCTCTACCACCCTGAGTAGGTCCTGTCCCAGCAAGTCAAAAAAGGCTAAATAGAATTCAATAGTCCAACCATCCAGCCCAAGGCTCTTGTCTTTTTTGAACCATTTTAAAGTGCTCTCTAGTTCCTCCATAGTGACAGGAGCCGTAAGATCAATCGAGTCCTCCTCGTTTACAAATCTAGGGAAATGATTAGCCACATTAATGATCTCTGCCAAATTTGTGCCTGGTGTGCTTCTGTAAATGCTTCTAAAATGAGATGTTCCAAGCTGGGAGAGCTTGTTGAAGGAGTCTGCGAGGCCCCCTTCTGGTAGAGGGAGATTCCAAATAGTATTTGCCACTTTCCTTCCCTTTGCATAATTATGAAAGAACCTTGAGTTTTCATCCCCTGCTTTCAGCCAGATTGCTCTACTTCTCAATCTAAGAGATTCTTCCCTTAGTATGAAAATATTTGTCTTCTGGTTTTCCAGCTCAATCAATCGGGCCTTATCTGCTCTAGTGTTAAATCCCAAATTCCATTCATCTAAGAGAGAGCTTAACTCTGCTTCAATATGTGTGAGCTGGGCAGTATCCTTAACGTTTTTCTCCTTGGCCCAGATAATGACTAGATTCTTCGAATCAGCTCTGTAAGGTTTTTACAAAACCCCTTCGCCAGTGATGCTTCTTTGTCGATAGAGTGTGCCTTCCAGAAATCTGTGACCAATTTCATGAAGTCTTGGTCCTGTAGCCACGAATGGTTGAATTTGAATGGGGCTTTAGGCTTTCGATGAGGGCCAAGAATCTCCAACAGTATTGGGGAGTGATCAGATATACCCCCCGATCCAACCCATTGTTTATAGTGATGTAAATGATGAAGCAGGGGGCCTTTCAGTAGAAATATGTCCAGTCTGCGAACCAAAGCTGTTGCGCCCACCCTTCTATTCCTCCAAGTAGGCATGGGTTTCTGCATAGGGACATCAATAAAGTCTGTCTGTTCCAAGGTATTTTTCATGAACTCGGTGATGGCATCCACCTAAACCAAAGAACCCCAGGGTTCGCTGAAGCCCAAGGAAAAATTTAGATCTCCCCCCAGGATGCTGTGGTCAGATGCCATTAAAGTAAGATTTAGGAGGTGCCTCCAAAACGACTCTCTCTAGTGGCAAGGGCCATATATATTCACAATTCATAGGGCTTGACCGAGTTCCATAGAGAAAGTATCCATTCCCAATAATCCATTTCCACCCCAGGAGGCATCAACCCTGATGTTCCTAGGGTTATATTCGAGCGCCAGTCCCCCAGATCGCCCGATAGCATCAATTGCCAAAAACTTCCATTTTGGTGCCAGAGAATGTAAGGATTGAGAGATAGCCTCGGCCGAACCAAGAGTCTCTTGGAGGAGAATAATATCAGGCTGTTCAACCTCAAAGAGTCTCTGAAGGGCTAGTTTTTTGGGGGCACTAGCCAGACCCCGACAGTTGAAAGATAAGCTTGTCACGGGGGAACCCTTCGAGGGGTTAAGGGTGCTCTAAGGACCCCTTCAAGAGTGGATTGTCGACTAGATGCGACCTCCACCCCAGCTCGCCTGATAGCTTTTGACAGATCAAATTTCCTACCTCTGGAGGACAGAGGTCCCATTCCCAGGGAAACAATACCCAAGCCGACCTGAGGTCCAGCGGCATCCGCATTGTGAGTGCGGGGACGCAGAGAATAAGGGCGGGAGGTGGAATGCTTGGGGGAAGACATCGAGGAGGATGAGGATGAGGCTGGCAGAGTTGGAGGGGCAGTGGAGGCTATCATGGGGGGAGGACGATATAGTGCAGTGAGCCATGGTGCACGATGCATTTGATATAACCAAAGAAGAGGAGATACCAAATGAAAAGGAGGAAGGGTTAAGAGCGGTACCCGAGACCTGAGCGGCTGCTGCTGCGGCCCAAGCCCTAGTCAATGGAGGCGAAGACGAACCGAGCCCCTTCATCCCTGCTTTTATTGGGGTGGCATGTGCTGTTGCGATCCCCTGTGATGGGCGAGGAATGACAGGGGAAGCTCCTCTAGAAGGTATATGAACATATTCCTTTCAGATGTCGAAAATTCCATGAGCATGGGCACCTATTTAGAAACTGCCCTCTCAGCAAAATAGAGAACAAAAGTAAGGCGAACACAAAGAAAGATACTAAAGGCTTTCACAAAGTGGTTCATAAAGGAAAAGGGGGCAGGAGGGGGCTAAAGCAGCAGCAGATAGAAGGACCACAGACTAATCTAAATAGGTTCCAAGTTCTCGAAGAAGAAGAAGAGATAAGAAAGGTAAATAAGGTAATGGAAAGAAGCCCAGGGGAAAAGGAGAAAGAGGAAGACACAACTTAAACACATGATAGTATCAAATAGAAAGAGACTATGATGAGCGATGCAGAACCAAAGATGGACCAAGAAATGACCCAGAGTGAGATGGAAATGGAAGATCATGAACTACAAGAGATTCTTGACAGGGAACACCTAGATCTGGAAGGATTCTTGAAACAGGGGACCATGAGTGGGGTAGACTTTTTACCGCCAGAAGATTTTAATAGGGTACAACAGCTGTTCCTATGGAAAACTCAGGCTATAGGGCTGGACAAACAAGGAAAAAGTGAAAGGTAAGGCAATGAAGGTGTGAAAACCATGAAAAACACACCAAGATTAGCTCCCAGAATTCCAGGAAAGAAAAGGGGCAGGAAGAAACAGAACGAGTTATTAATGGAATGTGGAAAGCTAATGATAGATTTAGGTAAGATGAAAGATCTAACCAGCTACTCCTTTACAAATCTTTAATAATGAAGTTTACATCTTGGATAGGTGCACTTTTCAATTTTCCAACTTCTCCTTAGCATCATTGCCATCCAATATCACGTTTAGCATATTCACCTTCACATTACACTGTTTCTTGTAGAAAAATAAGGACATTTGTAGCAGTTTGCAACCCGACTTCTAAGCTTGCCCAAATTCACACGAAACACATGATTTTCCTTAATGCTCTATACATACTTACTGTCTCGATACTCGACACTTAACATACATACGAGCTTGTAGATTGAAGCCCTAATTTCTCATTACCCGATATGTTGAAAGGCCAATGGTTGAGCTATCAAGCCACTGGGCCCTCAGGAAGAGGCTAGAGAGTGTCATTGATACTAATTAGTTGATATCTTAACATCCAAACGCCCAACATCCACGTCGTCACTATATGGTTACCACCTATACAACACCTCGGTGCCAAGTCAACCTTCCATTGCCATGTCAACATGCCACATCACTTGCCACATTGGTATGCCATGTCATCTAGACCCACATTGGTGCCACATCATAATGAGATGTTAGCATGTCAAATCAACTGCCACACAATTGACATGCGATATCCTCGGGTCCACATCCACTCATGACATCATTACTCTATCGTTATCAAGGTTTCTTGTTGGTGACTAGTGTCCTACTTACTGATGTCTACTACCCAATATTGTGACATTTTGATAGGTCGATAACGAACAACTAATACATTGCATTCGTGTTGGTTGACCTTGAGGTGTCCTTAATACAGTTAGCCTGACATTTGACCTCTTGATGGACTATAGTCCCCAACCATCAAGTGAGAGTCCTTGAACCCTCTATCTCCATGAGCTAATAGATAATGTAGGATAATATGTTAATATCGAGGACATCTAACCTAGACTAGGTTAGTTGGGGCTTTTTGCACAATTAGGTGATGAGGAGCATTATTTACCAGCATTATAAACCATAGGTATATAAATTTTGTATGGGTGTTAATGTGAGGATTTTCCCAACAAGGATGAATTTTGTTGGGGCCTTGGACATCATCTAAGAAGAAACACCATTATCATCTTAAGGCCTATGAATGGTTTTTAAGGTTTAGCAATAACATAAACTATGCACATTATACAAAACCACTTCCCGGTGCCTCTAAAATGAATGGTTTATAAAATGTAAATGTATGTTTATATAATTTATAGGATGCACAGGTTAGTTAATATTATATGGTTTGTATTAATAAAATAAATGGAGAAATTAATAGAACTGCTGGCAAATCAACATTTAAAAAATTATTATGATGAAGAATTTTCAAACAATTTTATGGGAAAATTCAATTAATAGAACTGTTGGCAAATGAACCTTTAAAAAAATATTATGAAGTAGAATTTTCAAACATTTCTGTGAGAAAATTTAAAATTTTGTGGGAAAATTTGGGCTTGGCGCCAATCAGCTGTTCGTTTCTCCTTGTCTCGAAGTCCCACCGCCTGAACATTCTCTTCCAACGATTGATTAAGGTGTGGCTGTCAGGGTTCACACCCAGTGGAAAGCTTATTTTCTGAACCAACTGTCTTATATTATTATATGATATTTGGCAAGGTGGGCTCTATAATATTTGGTATTCAACGATTTGGAAAACTTTTGAGCAGACAGATCAGTGTGCTTTGAGGAGAAATAGCCAAGACAGGTTTACCAGCTCTGCATTTACTACTATTTCTTCTCTGAGGCCGATCTTCCATAGTTTTTGCCCAAAACAGGTATGTGTTTTAGCTTTCTCTTTGTTTTCTTAAAAAATAGCTCCTTGAAGATAGGGTGTAGAAACTGCAGGCAAAATTAGAGACAGGGACCATAGCAGCTTCCTCCCACTCCAGCGAGAATCATCACATCCCATCGTATACCCTACTGGATTCCCAGTCGTTGCAGATTTCGTCATAACCTGTCATCTCAGGGTTAAAATTATATTAAAACACCTGGGACTATTGGACTTCAAAAAAATCATAAAAATTTTGTTCTTGGCACTTTTGCACTTGCTAAGACAACGATGAAGGAGAAAATACTGGTTGTGGCTGAGTAGTATACGGATATCTACACCAACACCCAAAACTGGTTGAATCTAGCCGATCTTGCATTGCAAGACCTTGATAGGGGTATACCTATTTTATCAATAGGATGCATATGTTTGTGTAGTTTTTTTATTGTCTTAATCATATGACGGAAACCAGAGTACAAGAATATGGGTTTCAATGCTTTGCAACCGTTGAGTTCTTGAGGCTCGGTTGCAACTTGGAGAACTAGGAATATTTTGAGAAGAGTATATATATTCTTTTCAATCCATGTCCTTGCCTTGCAGGAAATTGAGGGGTATATAGATTCTTCTCAATGGAAAACAGTTGCCGTTTGTGTGGTTGTTTATGATCTTGCCATTTATTCACGTTTTTTTGTAATATGTAAAAAGTTGCAACCTCATTAAATGACATTTACACAGCTAGAATACACCAGTGCTACCTCTAGAGAGATAAAATCAGCTGCGTTCATCTGATTCCTCAGTGCTCAAGATACTGGCCCATTGTATAAACATAATCGAATATCCTTCGCTTTGACAAGTGAAATAGCTTGTAAACTCAAGGCAGCAATATCAAGATGAGTCCATATGTGCTACATTATTAGATTAACTTGGTAAACTGATATCCTGTTTCCTGTTCAGATTGTTGGGGCTACCTTTAGATTCTTTATTTTTGATTGTACAGACTTTAAACACATACCCAACCCATTTCCTTGTAAGCGTTACTAAGCATAGGATGATAATATGGGGCATTTTCTTGGATCGGATTCTAGCTTAGTTATTTCCTCTGCTTTTGGGCATATGTAAAGTTAAGTGCATTTTAATGGAATGTGATTGCTTGTTTTTGTGTTAAGATATCTGCAAATTTCCTTGCTGACACTTTCACATCAATGTAAGAGAAGTCCTTATAATCAAATGGGTATTTATCCCAGGAGTTTATTCTTGCACATTCTCACACTTTCAAGGCTTGCATATGTGCCCTAAATCATAGACAAGTACCTAGACTTGGAAGAAAACTCAAAGTTAGAACCTCTTTTGACAGCGTATAGGTCCTCCTCATAAGACAGTTGTAGAGACTTCTCCCTTCAATGCGGTTGGGCTTTAAGACTACCGCTAAGACGCGCTAGGTCTCCTTACTTGAACAACACCTAAAATACATCCTTTAGGACTGTGTATTTAGTCTACTTCTTATTGTGGATTAGGGGTTCATTTAGGCTCCCTTTGACTGCCTCTTAGATGTGAATAGAAGACTGCAGCTAGGGCTCTTTTGGAGCTTCCTTTGACAGTGCATGGAAGCCTCCTTGCTGTGATGAAGAGCCTTCTTTTGGGACATCAAAGGTGCCTCTCTTCACTGTGATTTAATCCCTTTAGGACAGCATATAAGGCTTGTGGCTAGGGCATGTTGTAAAACAACTAGGGCTCCTCCAAGGCTGTCCTAAAGGGCTCTTTAGATGAATCCTACACCTCTTGACAAGACTGTCCTGTTGTGCCACTGCTGCACTATGTCATGGCTGTCCCGTTGTGCCACTACTGCACTATGTCATGGTTGTCTCATTGTGCTTTGCCATACCATAACAACACCATGAATTTGCCACACTAAATACTAGTTGTCCCATGTTGTACCATTGTACCATTGCTGTCCCGTTGTGCACTATATGCCATTGACCATTGTTGTCTCATTTTTGTAACATATGCTGCACCATACTGCACCAAGTTGCCTTTGCTGTCCCATTGTTGTATCATTGCAGCACCATGTAGCATTGTTGTCCCACTGCTGCAACAAACTTCTTGCTATCCATACTGCTGCACCATTGTTGCAGCATACATTTTGTTGTCCATTCTGCTGCACCATTGCTGCATCATACATCTTGTTGTCCATACTGTTGCACCACTATTGCACCATACATCTTGCTGTCATCGATAGTACTACTATGGTCCCTAACCCCATTTCCCTGCTCATTAATCAGATGAGAGGTACTTCCAATGAGTCTCAGATTGCATGGGTAGGATGCCTCGATAAGGGAACTGATCATCTATCCCACAGGAGAACTAATCATCCTGGCTCACAGGAGAATGAATCATCCTATCCCAAAGTCACCTTGGGGTATTACAAGGGAAGGCTAAGCTATTCATCTTGTACACAGTGCACCATTAGGGGAGGGTGAGTCACCCTATGGTCGTGTGTTGCTCCAGTAAGTACCCCAAACCCCTTAGATCTCCCAGAGCTCAATGCATGCAACATGCAGGACCCTTATACGAAGGTCTCTCAACGACTCCAGGTTGTTCGGGAAAGTCACAGATTTGACCTTTCCCCTGGGCTTTGACAAAATGTTTGCAACCTGTACATCAGTCTCAATGCGATGGAGCCTTCTCACTCATCGACTTACCATATTCTAGATAAGTTAGTATTTGATGTCTATCTACTGGAGCAATCATCGAATACAGGATTTCTCAACAATCGAATCCCCCCTGGTTGTCACAGAGGATCACAGTGTTATTCATCATTTGTACAAACAACGAACTGAAGAGCTTCCACAACCAGGCAACGTCACACAAGATCATACTCGTAGCTATGTATTCGGTCTCGGCGGTGCTTATAGCAATCGACTTCTGCTTCTTGCTCATCCATGATATCAAAGCAGAATCCAAAGAGAACTAGCACTGAGAAGTTCTCTAGTGATCCTCCGCATAGCCTGCCCAGTCAACATTTGAATAATCATGCAGCTTCATATTTCAGGCAGTGAATCTCAATCCATGAGAGATTGTGCTCCAAAGATATCTCAAAAGGTTCTTGGCACCAATCTAGTGAGGCTCAACCAAATATGAGCTCACCATGCTAACTATAAAACATATATACGGAAAAAAGTTCACCAAGAACATCAATGCAAATGAGTTTATGAAACTTAGAGGCATTTCCCAAATCTGGTCTAGCATCATCACAATATAACTTCTGAAAGTTAAGATCCTCGAGGTAGTCACGGTCTTGCAGTTTACCATTCCACATCTGGAATCCAACTCTCTCTTACTTTTGCAAGTGAGAGGGTCTGCACCTATCAGAAATAGGTCGTTCTTTGAAGGTGTCGGTATGAGAGGTCTATCATCCACAATCTTCAAACAATGGTTTGGATTGGCTTCACTCTTAGTGAATCTCAGCTTCATCTGAAAATTATCAATCCTCTCATATCAAACCCGGGGTGATTTGCTTCAAGCCATAGAGGGCATCGTATTTGATGCAGAGGCCCAGAGAGGCCAACGTATTTGACGTAGAGGCCTAGAGAGCTAACATAGGGCCTCCTGGGGTTGACACAGGCCTAGATAGGCTGACGCAGGGCCAACGCTGGGCAAGGAGAGGCTGACGCAATCCAGATTGGGTAGACGCTAGGGTTTCAGTGCAATTCTGTGCTGAGGAGTTGCCAGAATGATTATCTGAGGTTTCAGCCAGGAGATCTGTGAGAAACTGTGAGGTATTACTGCTAAGGAAATTCTATGTTGGGTAGGCCTGGGGTTCCTTGCTTTCTTTGAAGAGTCAGTCGTTTCCTTGATGACCTTCATTATCTATCATTCCTTCGATCATTGAATATGTCCTTGGAATGATTGTTATCTTCATCAATAGATGTGTCCTTTCCATTTGTACATTCCTTCGCATAATGGCCGAACTTATTGTAATCTGCCTTTCCTTTCACCCTGAGATCCGGACTTCCCATTGAAGTGATATGTAGGTAGGCCATCAGAAGCTTCTGCTGCGCCATTTTGATGATATGCTCTACTTCGACTTTACCCTTGGCGAATTTGAAGAGGGATGAGGAATCCATGGATCCTTTTGTCCTTTCCCAACTGCCTTCACTGATTGCTATTTCACTCATGACTGCGTATGGGATAAGGGATTTTCCTTTTATGACTGCATATAGGATAAGGGCTTTTCCTTTCATGATAGCAAGGGCATTCCATGTGTAGAGCACTTCTTCTAGGACGATGTTGAGGTGCCATCTCCATTAGGCAGCGTAGCGACTAGGTTTAGGGCATCTCTTGTCCTTAGACTTGCGGCCAGGGTTTCTGCCTTCATTTCCATGGCTGCATATTACTACTTCTTCATAGGGCAGCATTTAGGGCTTCTCCATAGGGAAACATTAGGGCTTCCTTCACAATGCTAGATCTCCCTTTCCTCCCGCATCTAGGGCTTCTTCATTAGTGCAGTGTAGAGCCCAGGGCACTCCCTCTAGACTAGTGCTATAATTGGTCACTTTTGATGATGGTTATCCTCTTGAGCGTTCATTCTCCACACTAGCAAATTCATATATTGGATTAAGTATAGAGAAGGAGGATGATGGGTGAGAAAACAATGGTAATACACAAATTCTAATGATTATGGCATCGAGGAGGACTACTGATAGTCATCGGCTATGAGAATCTTCCATCTATGGTTCTAGTGTCCATGCTATTTTGTATTTTCCATTGGCATTCCAATCTGTAGTAGCATTGAATCAATATCTATGTTGTATGTTTTCTACATTCTGATTTTTATGACTTAATGAGAAGAACACAGTTTGTGGTTCTAACTTCTTGTGTTTGCCATTTGATCATCATTGATGTAGTACTAGTAAGTACTAGTTGTATGATTGAATTTGTATCGTGTAGATGTTCTGGTTTCTAAATTCTAAAATAATTGAAATCCTTATTGTCATGTTTTTGGAGTCGATGTGTCTTGTCTCACATATGAGAGATGAAACACTTGGTATTACCTTAGATTGGGTATTTATTTGGTATTTTCCACTGTAAATGGGTTGTTATTTGGTTGCTTGAAACTGTTCATGTACTGTAGGTGTAGAATTTCTTTGCTAACAAAATTCATAGTTGATTTGCCTCCCAAACAAATTATTGTTTGTGTGTGGATTTTCTGATTTGTTGATCTTATATGTCTTGCCATAATATTACAAGTGTCCACAATGAATGAAACTCTGTGATTTCTTGTTGGGGTTGCACATTCTCTAAGCATGCTCCTATTTGGATCGCAGGAAAATCAAGGTTATGGTCTTGAATACCAACATGATTGGACCAAGAACCAGTAATGTATGTCTAACAATAGACCTTAGGCATCACAAAGGACACACCTCCAGTCATATGATGGTCTGATAATTGATGTCAAAGAATTTTTAAACTCCAGTATCAGTTGTAGTTGCTTTAGTTTCTTAAATAGTTTCTTCTCCTGTGATTGGGTGCATAGTTATACTTATCTATTGATATGATTTTGTCAAAATTTGGGTTCAAAAACTATCTTGAATTCATGTCTGGAGGGATATAAAGATAGTGGTCACTGCAAAAGGTAAGTTATTAATGGTAGTTGTTGCCCATATTTCAGAAATTTTGATATAAATCCTGAGAGAAGCTTTGTATCCTAAATTGAGTGGGGCTTTAGGATTGAGAGACTTGGGGATCCTAAACAAAGCATTGGGAGAGAAATTATGTTGGGATTGACTTCGGGTTAAAGATGAACTCTAGAAACAAATATGGGATATGAAATATGGCCACTCTTCTCAATTGAAAAAGTTGCAAGCAACCAAGCATCCTCTAAGATCTTCCATATGAAATTTGCCACAGGCCAACTAGACCTTAATTCAAAGTCATGTTTTTTGAGAGACCTGGAATGGTCACACTAGTGACTACATTATTCTCAAAAGATTCTTGGCAATAGATGCCACAATTGAGGGATTGTTAATCCTAGAGATTTAATAACATTTACTTCAAAGCATCAGGGTCTTACTGTAGAAGAATTTTAGAAACTGATTCAATCCCCTAGGCTATGGAAGGAATGGAAAACAGTTGAAGATTGGCAATCACATCCATCTTTCTCTCCCTGGCCTATTTTAGCTCATGAGCTTCAAAAATGAAAATAATCCAATGCTCAGGATGAAGACAAACTCTGGTGAGGTTCTCAAACCAAAGGGATGTTTACTCTCAAGGAATACTACTCTCTTATAGTTGGTCATCAAGACATCCACTAGGATCCCATTTGGAAGAAAATCTAGATGAATGGTGTTTTCCCATGGTCCTCAATTCCTTTGGCTAGTTGAATGACGTAAGATCCTCACATGGGATCAAATCAGGAAAAATGGATTTTAGGGCCCCTGACTTTGTACTTTATGTTGGAATTATGAATATTCTATGGAGCATATATTGAATGTATGTCCTTCCATTGAACATATTTGGATGCATAGTTGACTGCCTTTTGGATCGTTGTACTGCAACTTCAACAGTTTTTTATACTTGTACTCCCTCATAGATCCAGCATATTCAATAGTCCAGTTCAAAATAGAGAGTGGATTATTTCCCGTAGTTTTGTCATGTCAATGCTTTGGAAAGAAAGGAAAAACCAAATACTTAAGCAAAAGAAAGAAAGGAAAAAGTCATGGTCTACATCAAAGTGCAACATGGGGGTTACGTTATTCCTACTCAAACTCACAATGAAATGCTGAGGTGCCAAGTGTATTACCATGAAAGTCTACAGCTCCCTTACTTTCAGTGTCTGTGAAAATAGGATTAGTTTAATGAACTGTATTTCTGTGACCTCAATAGTGTTTTCTGGATTTAAATTATCAGCAAGGAAAGCGTTATCTTCACCATACTTTTCATATGGTTGATTTTCTTCCCCTACCTTTGCATGTTGTATATGTACTTGTATGTTTCTTTGGTAGAGATTTCTCCTCCATGAGAAAGACTGCCCCAAGAATGCCTATCTGCCCTCTTAGACAGAGCAATATCTGCGTGATAGAGATGAGATCTGTAATTTGTTGATCTTATATGTCTTGCCATAATATTACAAGTGTCCACAATGAATGAAACTCTGTGATTTCTTGTTGGGGTTGCACATTCTCTAAGCATGCTCCTATTTGGATCGCAGGAAAATCAAGGTTATGGTCTTGAATACCAACATGATTGGACCAAGAACCAGTAATGTATGTCTAACAATAGACCTTAGGCATCACAAAGGACACACCTCCAGTCATATGATGGTCTGATAATTGATGTCAAAGAATTTTTAAACTCCAGTATCAGTTGTAGTTGCTTTAGTTTTTTAAATAGTTTCTTCTCCTGTGATTGGGTGCATAGTTATACTTATCTATTGATATGATTTTGTCAAAATTTGGGTTCAAAAACTATCTTGAATTCATGTCTGGAGGGATATAAATATAGTGGTCACTGCAAAAGGTAAGTTATTAATGGTAGTTGTTGCCCATATTTCATAAATTTTGATATAAATCCCGAGAGAAGCTTTGTATCCTAAATTGAGTGGGGCTTTAGGATTGAGAGACTTGGGGATCCTAAACAAAGCATTGGGAGAGAAATTATGTTGGGATTGACTTCGGGTTAGAGATGAACTCTAGAAACAAATATGGGATATGAAATATGGCCACTCTTCTCAATTGAAAAAGTTGTAAGCAACCAAGCATCCTCTAAGATCTTCCATATGAAATTTGCCACAGGCCAACTAGACCTTAATTCAAAGTCATGCTTTTTGAGAGACCTGGAATGGTCACACTAGTGACTACATTATTCTCAAAAGATTCTTGGAAATAGATGCCACAATTGAGGGATTGTTAATCCTAGAGATTTAATAACATTTACTTCAAAGCATCAGGGTCTTACTGTAGAATAATTTTAGAAACTAATTCAATCCCCTAGGCTATGGAAGGAATGGAAAACAGTTGAAGATTGGCAATCACATCCATCTTTCTCTCCCTGGCCTATTTTAGCTCATGAGCTTCAAAAATGAAAAATATCCAATGCTCAGGATGAAGACAAACTCTGGTGAGGTTCTCAAACCAAAGGGATGTTTACTCTCAAGGAATCCTACTCTCTTATAGTTGGTCATCAAGACATCCACTAGGATCCCATTTGGAAGAAAATCTAGATGAATGGTGTTTTCCCATGGTCCTCAATTCCTTTGGCTAGTTGGATGACGTAAGATCCTCACATGGGATCAAATCAGGAAAAATGGATTTTAGGGCCCCTGACTTTGTACTTTATGTTGGAATTATGAATATTCTATGGAGCATATATTGAATGTATGTCCTTCCATTGAACATATTTGGATGCATAGTTGACTGCCTTTTGGATCCTTGTACTGTAACTTCAACAGTTTTTTATACTTGTACTCCCTCATAGATCCAACATATTCAATAGTCCAGTTCAAAATAGAGAGTGGATTATTTCCCGTAGTTTTGTCATGTCAATGCTTTGGAAAGAAAGGAAAAACCAAATATTTAAGCAAAAGAAAGAAAGGACAAAGTCATGGTCTACATCAAAATGCAACATGGGGGTTACATTACTCCTACTCAAACTCACAATGAAATGCTGAGGTGCCAGGTGTATTACCATGAAAGTCTACAGCTCCCTTACTTTCAGTGTCTGTGAAAATAGGATTAGTTTAATGAACTGTATTTCTGTGACCTCAAAAGTGTTTTTAGGATTTAAATTATCAGCAAGGAAAGTGTGATCTTCACCATAATTTTCATATGGTTGATTTTCTTCCCCTACCTTTGCATGTTGTATATGTACTTGTATGTTTCTTTGGTAGAGATTTCTCCTCCATGAGAAAGACCGCCCCAAGAATGCCTATCTGCCCTCTTAGACACAGCAATATCTGCGTGATAGAGATGAGATCTGTAATTTTCCCATTTGACATTGAGCTCCATCAGAAGAGCCAAATTTTCAGCATGTGGCCAACTGGAAGAGGAGGAAATGACAGATTGTTGGCAGCCAATATCAGCAAGAGTGAACAGCTCATGCCTGTGAAGAAACTGGATGATTGGGGGAGGAAGAATGTGATTCCCAGCCAATCCAATGATTACTAAAATGGCTTACAACTTCCTGTAGGATGTCTTTCTGAGTAGTTAGTATTATATTGTCCATATTTCTAATATACCAGATTGTATTGGAATTTTTTCTTTTGGAAGCTATCTTATGAAAGTACTTAGTATTATTATCTCCCCTAGAAACCCGCGTTATTTTTATTTTTTGTCTCCATTCCTCTGCCTGATAATTTAGAGAGCTCCAATATTGTATTTTTGCTTTGTTCAGATAGGAAATTAGGCCTTGTAGGGTCCATCAATTCTGAAATCTCTTTATCTATAATAGAAAACTCCCGAGAGAGTGTCTTCTTGCACTTGATGATGCATGTCTTAACCTTTGACTTTAGCCTGTGCAGTTTTTGAGTGACCTGATACATCATTTTATTTTTCATTATCCCTAAAGGCCTCATCCAAGATATCTTAATCAGGTCCACTAAATATTTATCTTGTAGCCATACTTGATTGAACTTGAATGGTAATTCCTTGGCTTCTTGTTCACCATTCCATTCCAAAAAGATTGCATTATGATCGGAAACTAAAATTCCTTGGTGCAGAAGCAGATGCAGCTCAGTTGCTTGAAAGCACAAGTGGATGTAGAAGGATCGAGTTTTGTACATATCCTATGGGGAATGAGCCTGCCAAATCAAACAAGAATCTAAGAGAAACGGTTCAGGAGGATGATGAAGTAAGAGATGGTGAAGGGGGTTTGGGAGGAGAAACAATGCAACTTGAAGATGAAGAACAAGCTCTAATGGAATGGGTGAGGACAGACTTAGCTGGTGAAAATCAAGGGGAAACATTAAACACCAGGACTGGTGCTGAACCAAAAAGATTACCTGATACATATAACAGTGGCCAGCATTTGGTGAGAACATCCCATCCTATTGGAAACTTGTTAAATGGGGAGAGGCAGAGTCAATCTCCTGTCAGTAAGCAGCATAGAGATGAGATAGATGCTAGAAACAAGAGAGATAAGCATTCGATAGTAACAGTTGATCTATTAGCATCAGAGGTTGCTGGTAGTTGGGCATTCAGTACGGCTGGTTCAGTTCTTGGCGACAATGAATCTCTTCGGAGTGATGACAGAAAGCCAGGGACAGGAAGGATCAGTGATGAAGGAATTAATCAAGATTTTGATGCTAGTCAGATTGCAGCAGCAAGTGAGAATATTAGGTCCAGGCAAGATCTACTATTAAGTAGCTTGAAGTGTCAACACACAGTGCCTGAAGATGCAGTGGCAGGAAGTCAAAATTCTCCACCTCCCAAGTTAGCTTCTCGGCAAAGCTATGAGCACCAAGCTTTGAATGAGATGCTTGATATTGTTGCCCCTGATTTCAAGCAGCTTCATGGACTTAGAAGAAATAACGATAATGCCCCTGACACTGAAGAAGATATTGAAGGGGAAGAAGATGATAAAAATCATGATGATGACGACACTGAGGAGGGTTCAGAAGAACCAGAATCTGAATAGGAAACTATCTTTCTATTAACTCTGGATGTGTCTGAACACATGCCAAATGATTCTCCTGTCATGGCAGTGCAATTGTTCTTTGGTAAGCCATGCCATTACTTGGTGTTTTTATGACTGCCATACCTAATGGGTTGAAAGTTTGACTACTGTAGTTTGGTTGAAGCAATGATCCATGGATGGTAATGCCCATTAGATGTATAAGTGTGCTAAGCTTTTGCTTGGAAGGTGCTTAGAAATCTTTTGGCTCTCTGAACATTGCGATCTCTTGTATGACTGTAGATGAGTTCCTATTTATTGACTGTTATTCTACATAAGCAGAGTACACTTTGGCACTTTGGTGCATAAGCACCTTGACTCTACCTCTGTAATATTAATTATAAAATTCTAGCAGACAATAACAGTTGGAACTCCAACCTAGAAGGCCAATAGTTGGAACTGTCACAGATTGGTTTTGCACTCCTATAACCATACTAAACCCAGAGAGATAGTGACTGGAGTCTGAAATTTTACAGAATGGAAGCCAAAATAAACATGATTCTGAGAAGTTCATTTTTTTAAGATTTAGAATTTAATTCTTGATTGCCTCCTGAGCTTGCTTGAGTCATTAAATATGATATGTTTCCATTGCATAAGCAAGCCTACAATGTCTTCAGTGCACCTGACAGTGTTGTCATTTGGGTAAAGCACAAACCTTCTGTAGTGCTATCTTGTGTGTGGAGGAAAAACTATTAAAATATTATGAGACTGCTCTAATGGATGTTGGGAATTAATTACAAGTGAACCCACTGGCTGTTTATCTCTTTAATAATGGCATTGGAGTGCTGGTTTTTGTTTGAATATGTACACTGTTCCTTTCCTCAGGGACATTTAATTTGTTGCTGTTGTTGAATATAATTACATTTTATGTCAATGCTTGGGTAATGTAGAGGAAGAAGTAAAGTGAGTATGTTTTGTGTTAATGCTGGAGAGTATATTTCTTTGTATCTGAGTCTTAAGGAAGAGTGCTGGACTACAATGCATTCAAGAGTAGTTTTGATGGTTGGCAAACATGAGCTAGGGCAAGTGTTGTTTCGAAGGGGAATGTTGCTTGAGAGACTTGTTGTTTAATTAAATAGCTGCTCATTCAATTGTTAAAAGAACATTGAGGTGCCAGGAATGTTTTGGATGAAACCATCTTCATTAATAGTTGGAAACCGAAGCAATAGGAATCAGGTTGACTAGAAAATTACAGAATCTGCATTCTCTCAGACAGAAATGATTTTCTTAAGGAGTTCATTTTGCATATAAGATTGAGAACAAGAAAGTATGGGACCAACATAAACGTTAATACTAGTATATTGTCTATAAGTCCTCTTAATACTAGAAACTCTTGGATATTAGGTAGCCCATTGGTATTTCGTTGAGCATGTTATGATGTTTACCAAGAATTCGTAAATTCAACCCTAACCTAAGAAAGCTAAGTCCCTGCATTAAACTAATCTCTCAGAATAATAAGAACTCCACCGAACGTCTTTAAAGTCAAGCATATCAAAGAAACATTTGAGTCTTAAACCATCAAGTGCACTAAAAGCAGTGCGATGTGAATGTAGAATGTAAGGCATTTATGCAGAAGCAGTGGACCTCTTCTGCTGAAAAGAGATGCCAAGTCACTATATGGATTGAGATGATAACCTTAAACGCATTTCATTCATCCACATCCAAAACTTAAATCTAGGATATGTGAACTGAGAATTCAGCATGTCATGACTAAATTACTTCACACATCTGAAACATATGAAACATGACAAATAATTCTAGTGAAAGTGAAAAAAGGATATATTTGAGGAGGTTTTGCCAACTATTGGCAAAACCAATCTGTGCAAAACCAATCTGTGAGGAGGTGCTCCAAATTTCTAGGAAAACATCATATATTTATGATGATATACCATTGCTTAGTAAATTGATGCAAACAAATAACAATTTTTTTTTTGTTGTTCTGGGCAAACGAATATATGCATTTACTGGGAACCAATTACAACTAACAACCAAAGATACTACTTGAATCTGAAATCTTTCACCTTTGCTTGCTAAGCAACTATTTATCTGTTGATATTTCTTCATCCTTTTTCATTCTCACTCATCTTGTTATTCATTTATGTGCATGATCCTTCTTTTCTGCTCACTTTGTCATCTTAATTGCTCCATCTTAGTCATATTAAGCTTCTCTTCTCATTATTCGCCAAGTTTCCCTATCCATATGGCCTATCTTGGGAATCTATTTCTTGAGTATTAATTCCTAGAGTCGACATATTGTTATCCTTTCTACTACTATTGTTTATAGGAACTTATTCTAGCGTAGGCACCTACACTTCATTTGGCAGCTCCCAAGGGGCATGTTCTTTCTTGGGAAAAATATGATTCTGATTTATGCATATAGCCTTACCATACATTTTGATGTCATCCCAACCAAGTATACGTAGGAATTTCGCTATTAGATGTATGGTATTATGGCATTCCAAACATCTAAAAGGGATTCCCCAGTAATCCACTCGTTTTATGATAGATTGTGTAATCTAATAGATATCAAGGGTAGTCGAGAGACCTTTTATGGAATCTGGTTCAATGAAAAACCATGCTACTCATTTTTCTAGAAGGCCAGCACTCCCTTCATCGACATAATAGAATTTTCCTATCTTGTTGGCAATTTCCATGATTTCCTTCTTGGTCCATAGTTCCAAAGGAAGGCTAGGGAGTTTAACCCATATGTATTTTCGCTGGGGATCTTCTTTAATAGGATTAAATCCGACTGTCTAATTCTACAAGCATAAAAATCCCCTACCTTTCACACATGAGATTGAGCCAATCCTATCTGCATCTTCCACTGTCATGAAGTGGAATCCAAACCAACTATTGAGGAGCATGCTTACCTTCGGTCTATTTCCAACAATACAGAACCAACATTTCTGCACCCATTCTTTCATTTGTCCACTAGACATCCTAATGTGTTCCCAGTGGCCCACCAATACCTTATGCTTCATCTTTACCACATTATCCCAATATATATCAATACCCATAATGAGTTTTTGTATCTGTTCCTGGTTCTTGATCGATTTCTTTTACGTTTGTCTATTTTTTTTGGATCGGGTTCCATTTGAAGATTCCTTTCCAAGATATGTATCTGAGTCCTCATGTTGGGATGTTTTCAACAGGCCAATGGATGTGGGAACTTGATTTGGTCTTCCCAGTCTCTCTGCAAATTCATTTTCTATGACTATCGATACTTCTATAATTTTCCTGTCGTCATAAATCTATTCCACAGAAAAAGATTGACCAACCATGTCAATATTGACTATTAGAACTGCATTACTTTTTAAGAGGGGCTTCAAGCGAACCAGCACATTGTTTTTATTGATCGACTTCAATTTTAGGGTTTAGAAAGAAGGAGCGGCAGCCAATCCTGTAAGTCGAGGAGAAACGATAAGGTCGAGGAGAAACGATAAGGTCTCAAAGGGCAGCCGGGCCAACAAACCATCACTCAACTCGTAGGCTAAAGCCTTGATGAACTACCCATTGAACCTCATTGCCGTATATCATTGACGAGAGCTGAGAAGAGCCCATACACCGGTCACTGCCAAGCAGCCGAGAGCCCATCAGTCCCACAAGGTGCCTGTCAGCCGAGAGAACCTAAGTCACAGGAGGTGCCGATAGACACGGGAAGGAGGTGCCGAGAGACAAGAAGGAGGCAGCCAACGTATTGGTCAACACAATGCTACTACATATGGGTGAAAAAAAAATCCAAATAAAATGTGAAAGTGTGACCGATTTTATTTGTACTATAGAACAAAGGCTAGTGGGTTAATCTCCTAAAAAAAGGTGTTAACATAGTCTGTTGAAAGGTACATTTTGCTTCAGGATAACCCCTAGATTGCTATCTTTTTATGAGGAAGCAAAAACATGGAAAATGTTTGGTTAGGTAGGAATACAACTTGTCAATTTGGTCTAGCTTGAGTGATTAAAAGAGAAGGTTATTAGGCTCTCCACAATTTCATGGATTGATATAGTGATGAGACAAAAGAAGCTCTCTCTTGAGACCTGACTAGGTGATTCATAACAGTTGTGGTGTTGGTGCCTTAACTTAGCCAGAAAATGCCAAAACTCTATTGATGCACAAATTTATTACTGAATCTAGCTCAGAGTATGCCATAGTCACTGAATATGACATGCATGGTTTTACCAAGGAGGCCCTAAACTTTTGAACAATGAAACTTTACATTGGTATCTTGGCAGTAGCTGCATTGGTCTTATTAGCATTACACCACTTTTAATATGAGTCTTCACAATAGAGAATCACCATTACACTTTGTTGATTTGTGTTAAAAAGAAAAATAACACGCAATACATTTCTTTTGGCATGCAATGTTGTTGTTGGTAGTTTTCTTGTATGTGTGCCACATGTAAAGCTAACATGCGTTAAATTTCTTTCACCTTGCAATATTTTTATTGGAAGCGTGCTTGTGTTTGGGCTAGAAACTATGCTAGATTTCTTTTTCTTTGCAATATTGTTGTTGTCAATTTGGTTGTTTATGATAAAAGGAAATCTAGCAAGTGTTAGATTTCCTTCACCTTGGCAATGTTATTGGAAATGTTGTGCTTGTGTTTGGGCTAGAAGTTGTGCTAGATTTCGTTTGGTATGCAATATTGTTGTTTTCAATTTGGTTGTTTATTATAGAAGGAAATCTAACACGTGTTAGATTTCCTTCACCTTGGTGACGTGCTTTTGTTTGTGTTAGAAGGAAATATAACATGCACTAGATTTCTTCTGGCATGAAATGTTGTTTTTGGTAGTATGCTTGTATTTATGCTACATGTAAAGCTAGCACGCGTTAAATTTATTTTACCTCGCGACGTTGTTATTAGAAATGTGATTGTGTTTTTGATAGAAGTTGTTGGATTTGGTTTCCCCTACAATATTATTGTTGGCAATGTGCTTTTGTTTGTGCTAGAAGTAAATCAAGCGTATGCTAGATATCTTTCACATTGCAATGTTGTTTTTGGCAATGTGATTGTGTTTGTGCTAGAATAAACTTTAGAATGTGTAAGATTTCTTTTACTTTGAAATGTTTTTGTGAGTAATATGCTTCTATTTATGTTAGAAGGAAATTTAGCATGTGGTGGATTTCCTTTGCCTTGCAATATTCTTATTGACAATGTGCTTGTTTGTCCTAGAAGGAAATCTAGCACGTGCTAGATTTATTTGACCATGTAATGTTGCTTCTAGCAATATGCTTATTTTTGTAGTAGAAGGAATGATATTGATTGTTAGCTTTCATTTGAGGAAACAATGTTTCATTACATACAATATTACTACCATGCTATTTTAATTTTTTCATCTATATTACTTTTTCGTAAGTTGTGTGTTTCTATGAAAATATAAAGTCACACTTTACATGGTTCAACCTTTTAATTACAAGTTACGATTTAATTGTTGTTACAGAATTGATACAAGCTACAATGGAAAATATAATTTTGGCAAAAGGGGACTATGTTGATCTCTTTATTAATGATCAAGTCATTGGGCTAGGAAGGGTCAAATCTGCAGAGTCTGGAACTTATTATGTTGGAGAAAGGGTTAACGCTGGTTATGTTACAATTTTGATAATTGATGTAACTCAACCACATTTGATTGATGAGGATGTTAATGAAGGGGACATACATCCATGGAAGATCATGGATTTGAGACACAACATAGGTAAATCAAAATATTGAAGCATGTGTTATATATTATTGATAGCATAATAAATGTTTTTTTTTGAGTAAATACTAACCTTATTTACATTTGTTTATAGGTGCAAATGTTTCTTCCACATTTTCTATTGGAGCCAAGGTAGATCTTCTGCAACATGGAGTGAAGGTGGGCGAGGGCTCCATATTCAATACAGAGCTTGGGCATAAAGTGCATGGAAAGATGGTAAAGAAAGGATGCATAGTGGTTAAAATCGAGAAGGTGTTAAAACATAATGCTCCTCTACCACATCCAACAGGATTTGAGCATACACTTGGGGGTGCATTAGAATCTTATGAAATTTGGCCAGAATTAGATTTGGAGCCTCACTGTCATGATCATGCCACAAATATTCCCCAAGATAGGGTTACATTCATATGTACAAAGGTTTCTCTTACACATGAATGCATGGGAACAAGCATGTGCATTGCCAAAGGAATGCTAGTTAATGTCCGCGAGGATGACATTGTTGAGGGTGAAACACTAGGTGAAATGGATTTTGGTGTTTTTCTAGAAGAGATAGATGGAACTTGTGAGATATGTAGAATTGGGGATAAGTCTATACACTGTTTGGTTAGATGGCCAATAAATAAGTTGGTGGACAACAAAGGTGTGATATTAAGGGTTAAGGAAAAGTTCAAGGAGCCACCCAAGGAAATGGTGATATGGGATGTTATAGAGGACAGAAATCCCTTAAACAATTGGGATGGGTTCTTTTGTAATGAAAAAGATAGAAACTCAACTGATATGCATGTAACAAGGC
This sequence comes from Pinus tabuliformis, assembly GCA_031772625.1. Classification (NCBI taxonomy): domain Eukaryota; kingdom Viridiplantae; phylum Streptophyta; class Pinopsida; order Pinales; family Pinaceae; genus Pinus; species Pinus tabuliformis. The sequence continues at coordinate 1,252,992,932 of CM062818.1, read as the reverse complement.
CATATAAAAGGATTAAACGAGTTATGGCTACAAAAAAAATTGCAAAATGTCAAACAAAAATAGATGAAGAGAAAGAAATTCGAGTTTTGGCAGCAGATGTATGTTGTAGAAAAGATTGTCTTCAACATGTGGATAGGAAGGCCATTGCAGGTGCTAGAAGGGATATGAGACAAATAAATAAAAATGGTATTAGAGAATTTGTCTTGAATTCACTCATGTCAAACACAGTCATGTCAAAGGGCCATGGCCATGGCCATGGCTTACCAACTATTGCTAGAAATGTAAAGGACATGAGATTTAATGGGAATATTATTTGTAAGAAAGCATGGTATAAGATACATAAAATTCCTCAAAGCACATTCTATAACTACCAGCATTATTTCCAACATGGACAGATCAAAGCTATTCATGGTAACACCAACACATGCAAAGCAAGAGCTCACACAGTGGCAGCGATAGAAATATTGCACAAAATTGTAATGAACAATTCAGATTTTTCACCAAACCAAACACGTCAAGTTGAAGAAGATGGAACATCTGCTCCTTTAAGATTGCTTCCTTCGACTTACACACAAAGTTCTTTGTTAAAAGAGATCAATGAGGATCTTCAAATGCTCAATTACCCATCAATATCACAGTCAACAATGAGCAAGATTTGAATACTAAGTTTCAAGATGTGGCATTTTCAAAGAACACCAACTTCAGTAAATGCAATGAATATATTGTGTTGAAAGCACAAATGAAGTCAGCAACTACAAAAGAGTTGGAAGAAAAGGCACGAGGTAGGTTGAAGAAACATAACAAGATTGTTATGTGTGGAAGATATTGCTACTATGCCCATAGAATTATGTCAGAGTGGTTTCCAAAGGAGTATTTGAGCATTATCCATGATAAAATGGACAAAACAAAGACTTCAATCCCAAGGCTACGTGTCAAATCAAAATCTATTGTAGGAACAAATTTAGGTTTATCATTGACAGGTATGCTTACACATGGGCATAAGGCAGGAGGTTTTGGTCATTTCTCCTTACCATTTGTCCATATGGGATCACAATTTACTATTACATCTCTTGCAAAGTGCTTAAGGGACCTTGAAGACCCACAAATGAATATGTATGGTGATCTACTTTATGAAAGTGGAATTTCAAGAAACCCACTTACAAATGCATTACTTGACACCTCTATTTACTCAAAATGTCAAGGGTACAAGGATGATTTTATATTTCATGGAAGTTCAAAAAGTCAAAATGTTGATTTTAAACCTCTTCCTCCACATTTGTTGCTACAGTTGGACAATGCAGCAAGTGATAATAAGAATCGCTATCTTTTCATGTTTCTATCACTTTTAACTGCACTTGGTGTCTTCATCACTATTGAGGTTGGGTTCTTGCTTGTGGGGCACACCCATGAAGACATAGATGGAACCTATGGAAGAATGTCTTCCAACCTAAAAAGTAAAGATATTTATTCTTTACCTGAAATGATGGATACATATCGTACAATTGAAGAAAAACGAGTGTTTCCACCTACACTTATTGACAAGGTCTATGACTTCAAAAGTTTCCTTAATGGATACATCAAGGAGGGAAAAAATGCACTAGTTGGACATCTTAATGTCCAATACTTCCAATTTCTTGTACTCAATGATGTTCCAGTACTAAGGTACAAAGAATCAATTAGAGATATTGAGTGGTCAGAACCAGTTGAGTTATGGAATATAGATGATGAAGGCCGACCTATAATTCCCATTGGGAAGCCATCTTTCTTAGCTTCCAAACAGAATGATGTCTATTTAAAAGAAGGAAGGGATAACATCATACATAAAAATGTGGAAAGACACTATTGGGAATGAGGATTCACCAATTGTTACAAAGGAATGGAAAAATAAAGTAGTGTATTGGGAAAAATTTCTTGATACATTAGATGGAATCTATAATGATCATAGAATAATATATGGAAGTGATTCATCTTCTGAGGATTTCTGGCCCAGGACAAGGCACATTGTTGATGTTGATCGTAATGCACTCCAAGCAATTTCAAGTATTATGGATGGACATTCTGATAATGTGATAGATGAACCAATATATGTTGGACCCAAATGCAACAAGCCAAAACCAACTTTCAATCCGATGATTGATGTTGAGAAAGGAAAGATGTTGCTAGTTAGATCAGGAAATGAGGATGCAGGAGATGATTTGGATGGCAAAATCCATCTCAAATATCTTTAGGGATAATGAAAGTGATAATCTTCATGTAAAGGTTGATTGGTGGAAGCCTATGTCAGGGAAATACAATGGAAAATTTTTAGAGCAATATTGGGTACCAAATCCTGATGACACAAAACTTGGCTCTATTCCAATTAATACCATAGTGTGGGCATGGATGCCAAATAAAGAACATTGCAAGAAGATCAAGATAAATAAATATGGTGTAGAAGCCATTCTTGATCTACTTGAGCGAATATCTTAAGAGTAAGTTTAAATGATTCATGAATGTAATTTTTTTTTAAGGATCTATTAATATACATTCATACACACTTTTCCATATTTTTTGTATATCAAATATTCTCTTCATATTCTTTTTGGAGGAGTTTTATATTATTTAATATTTCAATGTAATCATGTGTTATACAAATTACATGACAATGCCATAAAATATTTAAGTTTTCAAAACTTTATTTGACCAACATGACTTCTCACCATATCAAATATGCATAATCAAATTCAATATTGCACTTAAAAACATCTTCTAAACTTGGTCTATTAAAAAAACAATGGAGTACCTAATTAGTATTCTATTTAATATAAACCATTTAAACACTTAATGAATAAATGCTAGACACTAGAAAAAATGTTTGAGGTGAGTTTTCCTTAATTTTCCTTATTATAATTGATATAAATCAAATTCACTATCTTGTTGCACTCTAATTTATAAAAAAAATATTTTGATCATTGAACAACACAACTAGAATTATAAAATATTTCCTCTTATAGATTTTGAAGTGGTGCCAACATTGTACTAGTATAATTAATATGTACTTAACGTAGGAAAAATAGTTAGTGTCAATTTAAAATGGTCAATAGTAGTAAGAAAAACAATATTAGTATATTCTTAAATAACTTTATAGGTAAGTTTTTTTTTGTTGCAAAATCTATTATTCACGAGTCAAATTTAATACATAAATATAAATGTTAATGATAATAGAAATAATGTAAGGAATCTAAGTTTTAGATGAATGTTAATATGTTCTTTTCAATATAATATCCTTAAATACTACAGGAATATAAACTAAACATTTGTAATAAATATCTTAGTCAATTTTCTCTCTTTCTTGTTGTATTTGAATATAATTAAATTATACTACTTTGTTACTATTCTAATTCATGATTGATTTTGATCATTATGGTCAATAATAGTAAGAACAAAAATATTAGTATATCGTTAAATAACTTCATAGGTAAGTTTTTTTTTTGCAAAATCTATTATTCAAGAGTCAAATTTAATACATAAATATAAATGTTAATGATAATAGAAATAATGTAACTAATCTAAGTTGTAGATGAATGTTAATATGTTCTTTTCAATATAATATCCTTAAACACTACAAGAATAAAAACTAAACATTTGTAATAAATATCTTAGTCAATTTTCTCTCTTTCTTGTTGTATTTGAAAATAATCAAATTGTACTGCTTTGTTACTATTCTAATTCATACTTGATTTTGATCATTAAAATGATTAATAATTGAGAGGAGAGACTCATTTTACAACCCAATATGTGGGGCGGGGGGGGTAAATAAAAATTATGTTCTAAATAGAAAAATAAAAGAAATGAATATTTTGTAAAGTATTTAGAAGTATATAAAATGTGTGAATTAGATGTTTAAATCTTATACTTTTCAAAAAATTTCAGCTAGAGATACAGAGGAACTATTGGAAGATTTATGTTAACTAATTTATGTCAATATCAACTTCATATATATCTATATATAAGAAAAAAGATTTTTATGGTTAAAATTCTTATTTGGTCATATATATACTCTATTTAGCATTCAAAAATACAAATTCAAAAATGAAAAATAACACATTGTATCTTTCATTCAAAATATTTGCACGTGAAGAAATTTGATCCCTACATCTCCACTTAAAATGGATCTATGATGGTATATATTGGACACATTACTATGATCATTTGTTATTAAATAACTTTATACTTAATATATGGCTTGCATATTAATCTATTATTAATTAAGCCAGCCTCAAGTTTTAAACATAGAAGTACAAATAATAAATAAAAATAAATTATGCTACTACTCCCATTCAACATTTAATTTGATCTTAAAAAAATATTTTCTCCTCAACTCTAAAATGGTGCAACTTCCTACAATAGTATGTAATGTTGATGGTGATAATGATGATTATCATCCACTAAGACCAAATATGGTATTTAAGAAGGTAAAAATATATTACTAAATGTTATTTCGAATTTTATTGTTATGCTAAAAATACATTAAAAGGAGTGTTTCAAGATCATCATAATTTTGTTTAGTTAAACAATCAAGAAAGTTGGTAGCGTCACAAATATTTTGAAATTTAATTCCAATATGAGTATAAACTAGATGATCCATGAGAGTTTTTTTAATCTTCAACCATATTACTAGTGTTGCAAAGGTGATAGACTTTTAAATTGTGCTAACACTCCTTTAGTAATAATCATAACTTAACGCATACATGATATGTACTATATCAGATTATAATTAAATGGATTAATAATAGTAACATACGCCATTATTTTCATAAAATAACCTTAATAAACTTATCTTTTAATATAAACCATAAAAAATATTAAAATAGTTAATGTATGGAATCCAAATTAAGATGTGAAATATTTGCTTTTGCAAGTTTATATAAATTTGTTTTATAAATTTTATCATGATAATTTTACACAAAACATGGTGAATATCTACATTAAATTAGTGAACTAAGTGACTTTCTAATTCCTCATTTTGAAAAAACTTAATTTAGTTAAAGTTCTAAATAATGGTATATATTGGACATATATGGTAAGCCTCAATCAACTTTTTTATTAACATAAAAGTACAAATAATAAATAAAAATAAATTATGCTACTACTCACACTCAACATTTAATTCGATACTATTTTTTTTTCTCCTCAACTCTAAAATGGTGCAAACTTCCTACACTAGTATGTAATTATGATGGTGATAATGATGATTATCATCCACTAAGACCAAAAATGGCTAAAAATATATAATTTACTAAAAGTTATTTCGAATTTTATTGTTAATATGCTCAAAAAGTATTAAAAGAAGTGTTTCAAGACCATCATAATTTTGTTTAGTTAAACAATCAAAAATGTTGGCAGCGTCACAAATAATTTGAAATTTAATTCCAATATGAGTATAAATTGGATGATCTATGAGAGTTTTTTAATCTTTAACCATCTTATTAGTGTTGCAAAGGCGATAGACTTTTAAATTGTGCCAACACTTTCTTAGTAATAATTGTAGCTTAACACATACATGAGATTTACTATATCCGATTATAATTAAATGGGTTAATTATAGTGAAATACACATCATTATTTTCATAAAATAACCTTAAAAAACTTATCTTTTAATATAAACCATAAAAACTATTAAAATAGATAATGTAAGGAATCCAAGATTAAGATGTGAAAGATTTGCTTTAGCAAGTTTATATAATTTTTTTTATAAAGCTTATCATGATAATTTTTACACAAAAAATGGTGAATATCTACATTAAAATTAGTGAACTAAGTGACTTTCTAATTCCTCATTTTGAAAAAACTTAATCTAGTTAAACTTCTAAATTCTAGATCCATTGAAAACTTCCAAATTTAATGAAATATGTGTTAATACCATGGACCGAATACCATCATGCCCAAAGCCATGTGCGAAAACCATGCACAAGACCGTAGGTAGGTACACCCAACTAATATAGGGTCCAAAAGAAATTTCCGCGGGGTGTTTCTCCAGATCCCATAGAGGGGGGTTGACCGCCCCCCTCAAACCCCCCGTACAGGGGGGGACTGCCACCCCTTTGTAATCCCCCCGTTGTGCAGTCGATGCAACGAAAGGGGGACTCCGCCCCCCTCTAACCCCTCGATTTAACTAGGGGAGCTAGTCGTGGAAAGAATATAACACAACCAAACAGTCTCCCACTTGTTGTTTTCTTTCCGCAGGAGAGCTTATTCATTTATCTAGCCCAACAATGCCCATTGTTTCTATACACCAAGAGAACTTCTCAGAGCTCATAGATTTTGTCAATGCATCTGCAATATTCTTCAAAGTGTCCACCTTTACCAGAAACACCTTTTTGTCTTCTATCATATCCCTCACAAAGTGATACCGGACATCAATGTGCTTTGTCTTTGAATGGTAAGAAGGGTTGTTTTCCAAGAAAATTTCACTTTGGCTATCACAGTCTATTCTTATAGCTCCTTGTACTAACCCCATACTTGAACACAATCCCTTCAACCAGATTGTTTCCTTGCTTGCATGAGTGGCTGCCATGTATTCTGCCTCTATAGTTGATAATGCCACCATAGATTGTTTCTTACTCATCCAACTGACTGCACCTCCAAATAGGTTAAACACATACCCACTTGTAGATCTTCTTTGATCTAGATCTCGATCCTAGTCTGCATCAAAAAGGCCATGAATATCCAAAACTTTGTCTAGTCCTGGTCTTCCTTGGTAGCACAAACCTTAACAAATAATGCCACGCAAATACCTAAAAACCCACTTCACTATTGTCCAATGCTCCTTCCCTACTTTTGACATAAACCTGCTCAATACTCCCACTACATGTGCAATGTCTGGTCTAGTACAGACCAGCACATACATCAGGCTACCAACTGCACTTGCATATGGAACATGGGAGATGTCCTCTTCCTCTCCTTGTGTCTTGGGACTGTTCAACAGATAACTTCACACCTACATGAATAGAAACCTTCACCGATTTACTATCCTGCATATTAAACTTCTATAGTATTGTCTTGACATACTTCCTCTGGTTTAACCAAAGCTTCCTCTTTGCTTGATCTATTTTAATTTCCACACCCAAAATATAGTTTGCAGCACCAAGATCTTTCATGTCGAATTCAGAGGACAATTGGGTCTTCAAATCCTGGATAATTTCTTAGTCATTTCCAACCAACAACATATCATCCACATACAAGACCAAATAAATAACATGGTCACCAATTGATTTAAAATACATACAATGATTTACTTTTCTTTTGGTGAAGCCAAGTCCCCGTATCAATGTATCAAATTTCGGATACCACATCTTTGGTGACTATTTTAACCCATACAAAGACTTGTTTAACTTCCAAACCAATTCTTTCTTACCCTTCATCACAAAGCCTTTGGTTTGCTTCATGTAGATCTCCTCTTCCAGATCCCCATGAATAAATGTTGTCTTCACATCTATCTATTCTACCTCAAAATCAAAAGAAGAAACAACAAATAAAAGTAATCTAATAGAAGTTACCTTGGTAATAGGAGAAAAAATATCACCAAAATCAATTCCCGACACCTGGGAATAACCTTTTGCTACCAAGTGATCTTTGTATTTATCCACCTTTCCTTATGCACTTCTCTTCTTCTTGAACACCAATTTTCTACCAGTGGGTTTTCTTTGAGCTGACAACTCCACTAGATCCCAAGCCTCATTTTTGTGCAAAGATGCCATTTCATCAACCATGGCCTCTTTCTAGAGTTTTCCATCCTCTGAATCTACTGCTTCCTTCATAGTTATGGGATTATCATCAGTAATAGATAAAGAAAAATTTGAAGAGAAAGCAGATGGACTATACCTTTCTGGCGGCCTTCTTTCTCGAACTGATCTCCTCACACACAGAGTTTGTGGCTCTTCATCTTTTGATTCCTCTTCTGTTGTAGAGTCTGATTCTTCCTCCTTTAGCTCAAACTCTATCTTCTCAGGTTCCTTTGCTTGGCATTCATGTTTAATAACATGTTTCACCTTTCTGAACACCACATTTCAACTTTAAACAACCTTCCTTGTTGCTGGTTTCCAAAGCTTATAACCCTTTAAACCATCCTTATACCCAATAAAGATGTACTTTTCAGATTTAATATCCAACTTTGTTCTTTTCTCCTTCGGAACATGTACATATGCATTAAACTCGAATACCATTAGATGTGAAAGAGAGGGTTTCTTACCAGTCCATACCTCTTATGGAATCTTATCCTTGAACACTAATGAAGGTGATCTGTTGATCAGGTAAAATGTAGTCTCCACCACCTCTGCCCAGACTTCCTGTCCTAACCTGGCACCATTGAGCATGCTTATTGCCCTTTCCATCAATGTCTTGTTCATTCTTTATGCAGCTCCATTTTTCCTAGGTGTGTATGGAGTAGTCTTCTGCCATGCTATACCACACTTATTACAGAATTCTTCAAATTCCTTCTTGCAAAACTCTCCACCATTATCTATCCTCAACACCTTTATCTTCTTCTCTATTTGGTTTTCCACCAGAGCCTTAAATTATTTAAACCGGTCAAAGACTTAATATTTCTTATTAAGGAAATATATCCATGTATTCCTTGAGAAGTCATCTATAAATGATACATAGTACACAAACTTACCCAGTGATGGAACCTTCACAGGTCCAAACACATCAATGTGCACAAGCTCTAATATCTGTTTTTCCCTCTTACCACTAGAGGGGAAACTCACCCAATTCATCTTCGCATATACACAATTTTTGCAGAAATCAAAATCCAAAGACCTATTAGTCATACCTTCTACCATACCTTTACCATGAAGTATTCAAAGGCCCTTCTCTCCAATATGTCCAAGCCTTTGATGCCATAACATGGTATTTTCTCTAGAGTCCACTAGATTTTCTCCTCCACTTTCAGGAACCATAGAACTGTTGCACCCATCAACAATAGTATACCTTGTAGCTTGTACATACTTCCAATCCAAACTACCCAGATCAATACCAGTGCTCCTCGAACCATGTTGCAGGTATCCTTCTTGAACATTGTTTTTACACATACATCATCGAATTTTCTTACAAAAATCAGATTTCTGGCCAATGCAAGAATATGTAGAACACCCGGAAGTGTTCTAATCCTTCCACCTTGCAAATTTAACTCAAATTTTCTACGATCAATGATTTTAGCCTTCTTGTCATCCCCTAAGAAGACAACACTACCATCATATTTCTCATACTCACATGACTGCTCTCTATGGGGAGTGAAGTGAAAGGATTCACCTGAGTTAATCAACCATGCCTCACGATCTAAATGTGTAGTTCAAGAACCAAGTACACATCCCCACCTTCAACTGAGGTGGTTTTCACCTCTGCAGAAGGAGCATCATCATATTCCTTTCCTTTGTTAGGAGCTTTAGATTTACAGTCCCTTTTGTAGTGCCCTTCCTTTCTACATTTCCAACACACATTTAGAGGTTTTCCTAGAGATTTATATCTCCCTCTAGATTTAGATCTCCCACTCGATGAATTATTTTATTTTATGTTATGGGACCTTCCTCATAGAGACAAGGAATCACCATTTTGGCTCTCCATATTTTTCCGTCTCATCTCCTCCGTCAGTAAGGATGAGACTATTTCATCAAACTGCAAGGCAGTTGCATTGCTACCTATTGCAATAACTAGACTATCCCACAAATCTGGTAGAGAACACAACAAACTGATGCACTTATCTTCATTTGAAATTTTAATATCAATTGATAATAACTAACTTACCCCATTATTAAATGCATTCAGATGCTTTGTCACCGAGTCTCCATCTTTCATCCTTATGTTATACATCTCTTTCCGTAGGAACAATTTGTTCATCGGAGACTTAGATTGGTACGAAGTCCCTAACTTGTCCCACAAAGCCTTTGAAGTAGATTCCCCTGATACATTGAACAATACTAAATCCAAGACACATAATCATATTGTGCTCTTTGCCTTCTGATCCAACTTCTTCCATTCTTCATCGGACACTCCTGCTGGTTTAGTACGTAGATCTACTGCGATCCACTGATCTTTATCCACCAATAGATCCTCCATCTTGAGTTTCCATAACTCAAAAATCTGACTGATACATTTCTCAATCTCTATCTTTCCACTGATCGCCATCTTCTTTCACCACCAGAATCAATCCCGCAGATATCCCACTTAACAGGGTCTACCACAGGCCTGAGCGCAACACCTCAGCAAAAAATGCATCCCCTTGAAGCCAAAACAACTCTGATACCAAATTTAGGTTTTAACCCCATACAAAAATTACACGCATATGAATTCTAAAACACAGAAAATAAACAATAGCAAGAGCATAACACATAAAACAAATATACAAAGATATTTTCTCCCGGAGCTGAAAACCGGGACTACTAGATTGATTTTTCATTATATTCCTTTCAATGTTACAATACATATATATACATTCTAAAGCATCCAATACCATGGACCGAAAATCATCACGCCCAAAACCATGTGCAAAAACCATCCACAAAACCATAGGTAGGTATACCCACCTAATATAGGGTCCAATTGTTTTTTCCCCGGGGCACTACCCTAGACACCGTAGAGGGGGGCTAATTGCCCCCCTCAAATCCCCCATACAAGGGGGGTTGCAGGCCCCCTATGACCCCCCCCGCTGTGCAATTTCTGCAATGAAGGGGGTCTCAAACCTCCCTCTAACCCCCGATTTAACTAGGGGAGCTATATGTGGAAAGAATATAACACAACACAACAAGCAAAGTCTCTGGCCACCTCATCATTGTATCCTCTCACACTTTCAAAGAAACCCATCCAATTGTGCCTTGTGAAAATTTCTACTGCATGAGGGTGCTGATGAATTCTTACTGTGTTTGTGGGTTACCTGTCATTAAAACCCCCTGTCATCTTTCCATGGTAATTGTGGAGGCTTGTATGGATATATTTCAGGAATTCTAGTGAGTGAAAGATTTAAATGATAACTATGCAATATAATTATCCTATAATGCAGCTTCCTTAACCAAATGGAGGATTTTTTTTTTTTAACTGTAAAATATTGGAAGGTATAGCTCCTACCTCATTGGTTACTATCGGATGAGGACATATTTTGATCTCTCCTCCCTTAATGCCCATTGATAATCCTGTAGATGAGTACTCTGTATCATGTAGGTATTCCTGTAGGATCTTGTAGGTGCCTCTGAGCTGCAAAATGCTAACTATCTCCTATAGGTGTTGCTTCAAGAAGGCCAAGGAATTCCCCTTTTTGATGAATTCTCGAGATTTCTAATGATATCTTAGTGTGGGAATTAGTGTTTTATTTCCTTATATGGATGATCATGTGGGATGGAATGCTGGTTGTCTAAGTACGAGAACCTCCCTTTGGACTATTGGTCCCACTATCAATCCATCATTTCACTCACCTCGTAATCATCTCCCATTTCGTTCCTCTGTAAATTAACCATTTTTGGCATTATCTCCTTTTTCTCCTGAATTGACTACTGCCACGTGTGGAGTGGTCTAACTATTTTCTCCTCCTCGTCTAGATGAAGGTGGCCAAGTTAACTGACCACTTTTGCTTATAAAGCCAACTCTTACATAATCCTACATTTTTTATCATATCGTGATAACGAGAGAGCATGAGTAAGATGACATACCTGTGGGTAAGATGCCTTGATGATGATGCTCATTGGAGAATGATGTCCCTATGCTGTGTATTTGATGCATAATTTTTTTTTATTGGCCTTTCTTGATGCTTGTTTCCTTTGATGTGCAGGTACTAGAGAGTGATGCTAATGATCTAGCTATTGTTGTTGAGCTCTGGAATAGCTCCCTTAACATTGGAATATTTATGCTGAAGATGGCTACAACCCTGTGAAATTTCCTTTGTGGGATAGGTTGCTACAGGATTTCCTACAAGAAACCTACAAGATGTCCTGTAGTTGCCTCTCCCATAAAATTTCATACCTTTTTTTTCAGTTCTGGAGCATGAGGATTGTTGAAAAGAGTAGAGAAGGGTTCCTGTGAATGGTAGGTGAGAGGTATAGCCCTCAGGTATTATCCCTCTGTCCTCTGTTCTCACCCTCTTCTATTTGTTATTTTTCTTCTTTGAAAACTTTATATTTTTCTTTGAATTGACTTATTGGATGGATACAGAGGTAACAAGGTGATGAAAGGCATGTTGATGATGCAGTGTAGTGATTTTTTTTTTGACACAGGCTGGTCATCCCCATGCTCTAGGGCCACTTTTATTGGGATTCCATAACCACTATAATTCCTACAGGAAAATCCTGTAGGTTTTTCAGGGAATCCTGTAGGATTACAGGGAATCCCGTAGAAAACACAAAACCTATGTAAACTGAGCTGGAGGAGTTCATAAATGGAAGAATTGATGGAATAATGAAGAATATGATATGGAGGAAGATTATGTAGGTCCTTCTCTTCCTCTCAGATTGCACCAATCCTCCTCCTGCTGACCTATAAACAACATTTTCAAACTTTTTCTTTTCTTTCCTTTTTATTTTTTTTATTTTATTGAAAACCACTAGTTTGCCTCCAAGAAGTTTTCATCCTAGCACCTTTCCCTGGGTACCTAAAAAGAGGTTTTCACCTAGAGATCTTTTTATTTTTTTTATTTTCTTTTCAACACCATTGGACCGCCTCAAGAGGTTTTCAGCCCAATAGTGGGACTCAAGTGCCTCATGGAGGTTTTCACTTGAGTCTCTTTATTTATTTATTTCTTTCTTTCTTTTCCTTTTTTAGGGACTTGATGGGGTAGAATTTGAGAGTTTTTCCACCATCATCATTGTCTTGTTGATGCCACTAATGAATTCTTGCTTTGACAAGGGCTTCTTGTAGACCTTCAATCTGTACCCATTGACAAGTAAAGGGATAGCCTCTGTATCAATGGTTCTTATCTATACTGAACCATTATCATGACATTTTTCTATGACATAAGGCCCTAACCATCTAGTCCTTAATTTTCCTTTAAAATCCTTGTATCTAGAATCATACAACAAAGCCCAATCATCTTCCTGAAACTGTTTATCCTTTATGTTCTTGTCATGCCAAATCTTCCTTTGAAATTGAGTCACCTCTATGTGCAGGAGGTCATGTATCCTAAATTCATCTAACCCATTCAGCTAGAGCAATCTTTCTTGTTCTGCCCTGCTGAGATCTAGATCTAATTGTGATGCCATTCTTAATGTGTTGTATTCAAATTCAATGGTCAATAGGGCCTTGTTCCCATAGACCAGCTCAAAAGGAGTGAATCCAGTGGTGGTCTTCCAGGTGGTATTCTAGGCCCAAGTGGCCTCAAATAATCCATCTGCCTAATCCTTTCTACTACTTCTAATCACTTTGGTTAGAATGCCTTCCAACGCTCCATTGGTTATCTCTACTTTCCCATTAGCTTGTGGGTGGTAAGGAGTGGATGTTCTATGCTTCATCTTGTGCTGGATCAACAAATTTTCAATCATGTGAGATGAAAATTGATTGCCTTGATTAGTGACCAGTTCTCTAGGGTACCCAAACTTATAAAATACATTTTAGCTTAAGAACTCAACCACTTTCTCTTCTGCTAATGCTTTGATGGACTTAGCTTTAGCCCACTTGGTTAAATAGTCAATGCACACAATGATGTACTACTTTTTCCTAGATGGAGGGTCAATGGGTCCAATGAAATCCATGCCCCACTTGTCAAATGGCTCAAAATTCACTTGAGGATGCAAAGGCATTTCATCCCTTGAGGTAGGTTTTCCAATCCTTTGGCACTGATCACACTGACTAGTATACCTCCTCACATCCTAGTGAAGAGTGGGCTACTAAAAACCATGTTGTAGCACCTTGAATGATGTCCTTTTGGTTGGAAAGTAACCTCAACAAGGCCCATCATGACAGGTTAGAAGGATGTTAAAGACTTCATCCTCCCTGACACATCTTCTCAAAATTTGATCCGGGCCTATTTTGAAGAGGCTTCCCCCAATCGAAGTGAATGGGGCGCTCTTCCTCACAATCTTTCTCTTTTCCTTAGAGGAAAAATTTGGTGGAAACTGTGAAGACACCAAGGAATTTTCTATGTCAACTAAGATGTCGAATAAGTCTTCATCTAGTAACTGATCATCAACCATTCCTTCTTCCCCTGCAGGAAAAGTCAACCTGGATAAAAAGATCTGCAACAACATTCTCCTTGCTAGGCTTATCAATAATAGTTAAATCAAATTGTTCCAAAAAAAGTAGCCATCTAATAATCTGGGCATTTACATCAGGTTTATTCATTAAGTATTTAATTACAGCATGGTCAGTATGTACAAATGTTTGGTAAGCTGTAATGTAATGCCTAAATTTGTCCAATGAATACACAACAACTAGGAGCTCCTTTTCAGTCACTGTGTAGTTTAGTTCGTCTTTTGACAGATTCTTACTGATGAAGTAAATGGAATAAGGTAGCTTGTCATGTATTTGGCCTAGAGCGGCTCCTATGGCTTTGTGAGATGCATAAACATGTATGTGGAAAGGAAGAGCCCAATTTGGGCCTCGGAGAATAGGTGCAGTAATCAACTTGTCCTTCAGGATGTCCAAGGTCTCTTGAGAGCTTTCTAACCATAAAAATTCAGAGTCTTTGACCAATAACCAAAATAAAAGAGAAGCTAACTTGCTGAAGTCTTTTATAAATCTCCTATAGTATCCATCTAAGCCTAGAAAAATTCTGACATCCCTCTATTTTTGCAGAGGTGGGACCCTTTGGATGATGGCTATCTTATTTGGGTCCACTTGCAGTCCTTTCTAGGATATTGAATGACCTAGAAGAGTCCCTGCAATCATCTAGAACTCACATGTTTCAGGGCTAAGGGTGGTGAAGTAGAATTATTAGTGTGGACACAAACAAATTCCTCTAGCCTGATAATGGGTCTAGCCACAACTAATACATTCTACGGAATATTTCCTTAGGTTAGAGCCAATTAAGAGGGCCTACCTCTTAGTAAACTTATCTCGTTTGATGATGTCCTTTCTTGCTCACTCCAGCAATCTCTCACTTCCTTCTTCAAACACCTGAAACAAGTAAACAACAACAAACAACAATCGTGACAATAGACAAATTGTAATTCAACCTACTTAAAAAGTCAAGAAACATTAAACCATGAACATGTAAGATGAAAAATCATGTAGGAGATCAATCGATAGTTGAATATATATTAAATCAAGAAGAGATTACAACCATTGTCTTGACATTGCCTCAAAAATATTATTTTTATGGCTCTTCCCTTTAGGTTTAACACTAAACCAAATTTACACTTCTCCCTCACACAAATAGAGAGATAAAACTATGAATAGCTTGATATTTACTCACTTCATTAACACTAACTTGTGCTTGGGAAAAAGGGAGGTTTATATAGGATGAATGGATGGGAGATGGATCCTCTTCTCATGCAAGAAGCTCTTATCCCTTGAGGTAGTTCCATAATTATAGGGGAAAGGAGCCCAAACTGACATCCTCGACCCCATCCGACCAAACCATTTACTAGACTTCCGTTACGAAGCCTCGGCTCTATATTTAAAAAAAATTGCATAAGAGGACTGGAGCGACTGGAACAAATCTCAATTGCTCCAGTCAGTGCTAGGGATATTGTTAATCCCTACATATCAGTGCGAGGAAGACAACGGCCATTAGTGCCAACCTTGGAAACTGGGAAAAATAAAAGTTTTACGGGAAATGGTGCAAAAGGGAGTTGTTCTTCTCATGAATAGGGACACAATGGGAGTTTCTTCATGAAGGGTAAGCATGTAGGGTTCACTGTAGAGGTCCTCCAGGATCAAGGAATAGGAAGTATAGGGACAGTGACAAAGTGCTGTATAACATGTGCCCCCTAAAGCATGAAGGCTGAACTAGAGTGAGGGATGAAATGCTTTATGAATCAGTGCGGGGAACCATAGTCTACCATTGGAAAACTTGCAAGCAAGTACAGATACATATACATAACTGAGAACTCTATCAAATGATACATGAATCTTGGTATGGACGCAACCATCCAGAGAATGATCATGTAAATGGATCTAGGTATGGGCGTAACCATCCGTCAGAGAGGATCATAATGAAACCAAGGTATGGTCGCAACCATCCAATAATGAGAAGGATCACATATGATAACTCATGGTATGGTCACAACCATCCATCCGAAAGAGACACATATATCAACATAACCATGTCGCATCACTTCGCAACCTAGAATTTTTGTAATCTGAGTCCAGGTTCTTTCACTCCATCACGACTCGATCAAAGTACAAATTCTAACATGCGAATAGATGTGTTGATATCTAACATGCTAGAAAATATCTTGATTACCAGTTAATGATGTAAGCTATTAACAAGCGCGAAAGAAACCACCAATAATGACAATGGTCCTCAAGGTACTATTAGCACAATCCATGGAATGTGAATAGAGGAATTGAAGCCGAACACCTGTGAAACCACTTGATCAAAAGCTAATGATGTGAACTTGTCATCGATTGCAAAGAACTTGCCATTAGGGCATGCAAGCTCTAAGGTACTAGAAGGGAGCCTCTCAGTCAACTTCCGGATAATGAGTTGAAGTCGAAAGGAAGCGACTATGTCGAAGGAGGGCCATAATGTATCCTACATCATTGATGTGAGACAAAAGGATGCAAAATGATTTTCGATGATATAGAGAATCACAAGTAAATGTAACTGTAGAAGGATAACTCTTGAACATATCGGTGACACGAATAGAAGTTTGGCAGCTTTTGGATCCATAGGATCAGTGGTCATGATGATGTGGCAAAGATCAAATGAAAGGAAAAAATGAATGGCCCAACCCAGGAATGTCAACGATACAAAGGAGGCTATCCCAACCTGACACCAAGCAGAAAGTGTCATGTTCAAGAGTGAGTTATTGACACAACTGATTAGATTTCCAAATTTCCCCCACCATATCTGGCAGGTACCCCAATTATCTTTTAATTGTAAGCTTGAAGGGGATAGCATATGCTTGCACTGTAAATTCATCCTTTGGACGAATCCAACCTAGTAAGTTTAATGGGCCCTAGGAAGGAGAAGCTCATGTTTGTCATGATGACAAATCCGATGTCGTTTAATATTTTAACGAGTCTGAAAAAGCTGTAACTCAGTATCTTTTTCATGTTTAAAGAGTTTGAAAAATACACGGAAAATAAAACTCCACATGGTCCCTTTTTGAAAATTTGCATCTCTCGAGCCTGAAAAGGTAGAAAACAATACTTGAGAGAACCGTTTGACCATTTCAATCAAGGAGTACCTTTTCTGTAAATAGGGCATCCCAACCCGAAAAAGGGGAAAACTTATATTGGGCACACAACATTTCACATCCGTTAATGAATTCGAAACGAAAAGGGCTCAGCTATCTTTTCGCTTTTAAAGGGTTGGAAAAGAGCGTGAAAGCGAACCCCCCATTTTATTCTTTTTTACGAGTCAAGAGGGAAAAATACTCGGCAATATTTTCATATGAGTTTAACAAGTCAAGAAAAGAGCTGAACATGACTCGTCATCATTGTCTGACATCTGTCACTTGTCGCTTCACAAAAAGGTAAAGTGTATTATCCAGTTCTTGAGGAAAAATAGGTTAACATATTTACAAAAACCTAATATTTTCATGAAAATTTGAGTAAAAAGGAGAAAAGTAAATATATTTTTACCATTACCATTTTACCTTGTTGTGAATACTTTTTACTCACTTTTTCCCTAATTGTTCCAGAGCAGATTGCGAGAGATCTGGGAGGTCATTTGCCGAGCCGCGAGTTACAGGTAAGAGCCAAGGCTCGCAGCTCAATTTTCATGCCTATTATTCCTATTTTTAACCATATTTAGGTTTTTTGAGGGAGGTTTTGTAAAAAAAAATTCACCCTTGGTCGACGCGACTTCCTGGCATGAAATCGTGCCAGTCAAGGCTGATTAACAAGGCTTGTGACGCCATCGGCGCAACTATTTTTAAAACAGGTACACTGGAACCATGAATAGGGAAACACCCTATTTCCTCACAAAACCATCGTTAAAAATTGAATTTTATGGGAAAAGCATGATTGTTGACTCAAATTAATGGCTTTTGCAGGAAATAATTGCTAAAAATGGTGGACTGGAAAGAACGGGAACATGAAGATGTGGATACCCAGGCACTAAATGATCCAAATTGCCTAGAAGCTTTGAGGGATTGTGGGCTCCTCAAATTATTTCTCACGCCAGGGATGCAGGCCCAACCTGAGTTGCTTCGGTACCTGATTAGTCTTTGAGACATAAATCGAGAAATATTTGTCATTGGTGACTAGGAGCTGGAGTTGGAAACTTCAGATATATATTTCATCATAGGTTTGTTCTGAAGAGGGGAACCAGTCAACTTGTATGTGCCACAACAGATTCGGGCGAGAATATCCTTGTTGATCCGGGTCCGAGTGTGACAAAGGACCCTTCCAAGACCTTTTAATTTGGTGATGTGTTAAATTGCATTTTTTTAAAAGAACATAAATGAATACATGTGCATGTTGTAAGGAAGAAGACACATGACAATCATCAGCAGCATAAAACAATAAGACTTTGATAACGGAGTTCATCTAGGAGGGAATACATCTCGTAGCCCCGATGTCAAGATGGTGTATGTTGCTGCATTAAGTGTTATCAATAGTGATGATGTACATAAGAGGTGATGTCTTTATCATACAAGTAAATTGCCCTCACGGAGGAGTGGCTCCAAGAGATGTTCCGCTACAGGAACTTTCAGTCAAAAGGACTCCTATCAGTATGACCTAAACTCATGCATGATGATAATGAGCATCCCCCTAACATGGCATAAAAGGGATCTCAATGGAAACATACATGGAGACACATGAGTATCCCATCAACATACAACAAAGGGATCTCAAACAAAATATGATGAATCATGACAACAAGTACATCTCACAAATGATTCTGCATCACATCAAGTAGGGATCATGAACAAGTAAGAAAAAAAGATCCCACATCAAACATCAAATAGGGATCTATGCAACACAATGCATTGCAAAAATAAGCACATGGACACACTGCATATACCTCACATCCTAGGATCATCTGAAGAAGAGGATGTGAAACTGCTAAAGCTGGCCATACCATCAATCTTGCGATGTCAAATCTCATGGAAATGGCTACTTGCACATGAATGCTGACACCTACACTCCACTTAGAAACGTGGCTAAAAAATGAAATGATCAAATGGAAAATCTGAATGCACCATCAGATTTGTGGCATTGAATAGTGCAAAATCGACTGTCAAATTTCTGAATTCTGAGAAAGTGGTAATCTTGGGCTTAAGGAATCTTTTAGACCCCCCTAGATTCCTCAAAGATTCCCTCCTCTAGGTACTCTCCAAATTTGCTTCTCAGATCAGGAAACTGATTGCTCCATTGGGTTCATGTCACCAAGAGGTGGAGGATTGATATAAAATTTGTCCAATTTGGACACTGCAAAAATTTCACCCTCCTTAGAATTTTGCCCAATCATGGTTCCACTTGTAATAAATTAATTAAAATATTATATCTTGATTTCTATGTTTGCTCCTAGTTCCTCCATTCCTGGGTGCACTAACAAAAGATGGGTTTATATAAGGTTTTGGCCAGTGGAATTTACAAAAAATCTGTTTGGCTGGATTGGTAAAAATCGAAATGAGTTGAGGAGGGGTCGAGTGGTCAATCCCCACCCCTCTCATTTTAAGACATTACAGTATTTTTTAACAAAAACATATGGTCATTTTGGGGGTTGCGTCCACATTGGGCCTTATCTTTGTAAATCATGTGTTGTAGTGATGATGTGTTTTCCATCACTTGTTGAAGCAACAATGATATGTTGAAGCAACAAAAACATATGGTCATTTCACAGTTTATCATGCAAATCAAAATAAGACCAGACATCATTGTTGCTTAACAAGTGATGGAAAACACATCATCACTTTTACATCTTAAAATGAAACAAATGATTTACAAGAATGACCATGACAAGCTAACATATCTAAAAACCAATTTTCACTTATCGCTATGAATGGGTCATCCCCTTGTGGTGGTTTTTCCTGTCGAACAATTGTTTCACCTAGTTCATGCATCGACGCTTGTTATTTAAGGTGCTTCTCTGGATGGAGCCTCCAACATGTGGGTCTTTGATGGCCACTTCTGTTGCAATGACTGCAATACATTTTCTCCCTCTAGATCTACTTAAAATGTTTCTTTTCCTGTTGTTGAGAGGGTTGCCTCATCATTTTGTGTGCTGCCATTCTTTTCCAACACTTAGAAAATGTATGGTTATGTAATCCAAAAAAGGTACATGTCTTTCAATTCCATGGTTCACATTCATCTCTAACAACATGATTATAGCCGAAACGAAAAATTTGAATATCAAGAGTGGTTATACCTTTCCTTGTCACCTCTAGTGTAAGTATGGTGATGGGAGCTTGCCTCAACTCTTTCCCTGCCATGGAAACTACCATGGGATGATGGGGATGTGTTCCTACCATTCTCTTTACTCGACAATTTCAACGATGTCTTAGAAGAATCTGACACCTTTGAGTATTCTCCCTTAGTGTATCTCAAGCCTACAAATTGAGGTCTCTGCACAACCTCCAATGGTTGAGTTATGCCTTGGTTATTAACACCAAGTTCTTCTTCCTCCTTGTGCCTCATCTGGGTAAGGAGCCTCATGTTTGTCCCTATAATTGGGATCTCCAAATATCTAATAGAAATCATACTATGTGAAGACAAAATCTAAAGGAAATCAACATCTTTTACCTCCTCTGTCGATTTGGAAAGAACCGATGAGGGCTTCTCATCATCTGTTGTTGGTGGTTCACTAGTTGTCTTGGCACATTCCTTGACATCCTTTTTGACATACCCAAGTCCTATCTGATGGGGTAATTCCTCGACTTTGATGGGGTTGACAATGCCTTGGCCATTAACGCCCAAGCCTTTTCCTTCATACCCTATTTTCCTTAACAATTTGAAGCCAATTCCCGTTCAAAAATAGTGAAATCATCATCAGGAAACATACATGAATTCAGAGAATTACATTTTACCTTGCATGGTTCACACTGCAACTTTTCCAAGGCCTCTTCTTTGCTTGCAGCTATCATAGCAAACTATGTTTTTCCTCTTTCTCTTCTTATAGAATCATCTTCAATTCAATGTTATCTGTTTGAAGACTTTGGTTGTTGTGCTTCAGTTCTTCGAGGGCCTCTTTCGTGGCCTGCAACTGAAGCTATATTCACTCCTTTTCCTTTGTGTCTTTCTGTAGAGTTTCATACATTATTTATACCCTTTGGGAAAGTTTGAGCATGGTCTCGTACATCACTTTTTCATCCTCTGTTGCTGCACATTCCATTGTTCATGCTTGCAATTCACATCCATGCAATGACCACTCTGATACCACTTGATCCGAGTCCGAGTGTGACAAAGGACCCTTCCAAGACCTTTTACTTTGGTGATGTGTTAAATTGGATTTTTTAAAAGAACATAAATGAATACATGTACATGTTGTAAATAAGAAGACACATGACAATCATCAGTAGCATAAAATAACAAGACATTGATAATGGAGTTCGTCCAGGAGGGACTACGTCTCTGGGCCCCGATGTCAAGATGGTATAGGCCGCTGCATTAAGTGCTGTCAATAGTGATCATGTACATAAGAGTTGATTTCGCTATCATATAAGGAAAATTCCCTCATGCAGGAGTGGCTCCAAGAGATGTTTCACTACAGGAACTCTCAATCAAAAGGACTCCTATTAGTATGACCTAAACTCATGCATGATGACAATGAGCATCCCACCAACATGGCATTAAAGGGATCTCAATGCAAACATGCATGGAGACACATGAGTATCCCATCAACATAAAACAAAGGGATCTGAAACAAAACATGATGAATCATGACAACAAGTACATCTCACAAATGATTCTGGATGACATCAAGAAGGGATAATGAACAAGTAAGAAAACAAGATCCAACATCAAACATCAAACAGGGATCTGTGTAGCATAATGAATCACAAAAAGAAGTACATGAACACACTACATATTCCTCACATCTAGGGACCATCTGAGGAAGAGCATGTCAAACTGGTGAAGCTGGCCATACTAGAAATCTCGTGACATCGAATCTCATGGAAATGGATGCTTGCACATGAATGCTGACACCTACACTCCACTTAGAAAAGTGGATGAAAAATGAAATGAGAAAATGGAAAATTTGAATGCACCATCAGATTTGTGGCGTTGAATAGTGCAAAATCGACTACCAAATTTCTGAATTCTGGGAAAGTGGAAATCTGGGGCTTAAGGAATATTTTAGATTCCCCTAGATTCGTCAAAGATTCCCTCCTCCGAGGCCTCTACAAATCTACTGCTAAGATCAGGAAACTAACTGCGCCATCAGGCTCGTGTCCTTGAGAGGTGTAGGATCGATATAAAATTTGTCCAATTTGGACACTGCAAAAATTTCACCCTCCTAAGAATTTTGCCCAATCATGGTTCCACCCGCAATAAATTAATTAAAATATTATGGCTTGATTTCTGTGCTTGCTCCTGGTTCCTCCATACCTAGGCACACTAACAAAAGACGGGTTTATATAAGCTTTTGGTGGGTGGAATTTACAAAAAAATCTGTTTGGGTGGATTCATAAAAATCGAAATGAGTTCAGGAGGGGTCGGGTGGTCAATCCCCACCCCTCTCATTTTAACACATTATAGTGTTTTTTAACAACCACATATGGTTGTTTCGGGGGTCAGGTCTACATTGGGCCGCTCACCCCATAACCTCTACAACCATTGGCGCCTTTTTTTGAACATTAAATGGGGGCACTCGTTAATGTTTGTTGGGTGCATTCAATGGGGGACAAATCATATGGCGCGTTTAGTTGTATATGGTGGTTGCGTGTGTTAGGGTGTCTGGGAGGTGGGTCGGCCGCATCTTCTGGGTGAGTTCAAGCCCCGCCACCCTCAGCTTATATATGGTAATGTATAATGGGGTGGGGCGTGGGCTGGGTCCACCGGAGGTGGCCCGCCCACCACCCATTAATGTTGTAATGTGGTTGCGGGAGGGATGGCAAGGGTCATGGCTGTTGGCCCATAAAAAAATTTGTTATGTAATATATTTTGGGGTCCGACGGTGGTGGCGGGGGTCATGGCTTGCCACCATTTTTTTATACATATTTTCTTGATTTTAAAATTAATAGTCATTTTTAAAAATTCAAAAAATGACCGAAGGGGACAAATTAAAGAGGCCACAAATTTGCCTAGAATCTAGCCGAGGTTGGCCGCAATCTGGTGTCCAGATTTTGTCCAAATTGGTACCTCCTTAAGCTTGCCGAGACACCTGAGTCAACCTAAACTTTGACTGCTCCTAACTTTCGCATACGGACTCGGTTTGACGAACCGTTCTCACGACCATGATTAGGATGATGAGATCTACACTCTGGTCCTAGTTTAAAATAATTCTGATCATTTTGGTTTTTGAGCTTCCATAAGCCCTCTTTGTCTTGTGTGTGTCCTTGGAGCCACCTAGATCTCTCGTTGCTTGTTGAACATTGCCCTGAGGTCCTGAAATCCAAGAGTGGGAAGATTGAGATTTCCACTATTCAGGATCTGACACTGAGAGCACTTTTGTTGACCATCAACAAAGTGATGAGGTCTCAAGAAGCACATGATACTAACAAGTCAAAGTTCTTATATGCTGTCAACTGTACAACACCTACAATCTTCAACTAGGCAGAGGCCATGAAGATCAACATAAAGTGCCAGTTGACCAAAGCTAAGGCAAGGAATCTGAAGCAATTTTGCTTCGGATCTGTACTCGTGACCTTTTTTTTGGAACGGGTGCCACTGTTCTAGTATCAATTGACTGAGATAGATCCTCCCATACCACGTGACCCACCTATGGACTGCTGGAGTTGTTTGATATTCAGGATTATTGGGGGCCAGCACATGTCGTACAACCCTGCATTCTTTTCCTAGCTATGATGACAGAAGATCGTCGTGGAGGACTGGCCATACAGTGGCACTGACTTCCGTGGATATCCAAACATTTCGATGCTAGATGGAGAGGATTTTGACGATGAAGGTAAAAAATAATTTTTTTAATTTTGATATTTTTTAATTGTTTTTGGCATATATGTGCTTATAAAATTTCTCTTGTTAATGCAGACGTTGGACCAGAGTGGACTGCTAGGATATCCACAATAGCCAGGTGCGTCTCCCACACAATTGATGCTATCAATCCTTATCGGGAGGGGAGTGAAAATGAAGAGGAGATCATGAGGAACCTTGAGGGGTTGACTCATGGTCTCCCAGAGTTTGTTCGGGTAGGAGACATTCCTCGCCAGGACTAGAGACACACGGTGAGAGTCTTGGATCAGATCTACCGATTGCTGACTCGTGTTGGATGAGTTGTATCATGCTACCATGATCACCATGCTGATTAGTTCCTAGGTCCAACACTTACATTTTCTGAGGCCTATGTGCCACAGATATATGAGGCCTATGAGCCGCCGATGTTATTTTGGACACACATATTATTTTTTCGGGTTTTCATGTATCAAACATTATCACCATACATACATACATACATACATACATATATACATACATACATACATATATATATTATATGTTGTATTTTCTTGTTTACTATGGTGCAAATGGTTTGTTTTATCTTTTCACATGTTTCGTAAATATCTATCCAACACATAATTTGCTAATGCATCTGTCAATGTATTCGTGCATATAGGAATATGGTGATATGTAATGTAATTAAAATGTCTTTCCAGTAGATGAATATGGAGATACATTCTCAATATTTGAGGGTTTCTAATGGAATATTGCCCATTGAGTTGAAGGACGAAAAGCTATGAATCCAGGTTGACAACCACTCCCGAATGTCAAGAGCAATGGCTTCTGAAAACAGTTCTACGACCATGTTGTATTCAACAGTGTTGTTAGTTTTACGACCTAAATAGACACCTTGAAGATTAATCAACTCACCATTAGGGTCGTAGATAGCCCATGCCATGGATGATAGGTTCTGGGTACTGCGGCAAGCACCATCAACGAAACTGATGTGAGGAGTCACAAACATCTGCAAAGCAAGGAAAACATAGTAAAAAGGAAAGCTGTTTGAAAACCAACACACCAAACCACACTGCACAAAAATGAATGACACACTAATGTGCACAAGTATCCATGTAAGATGACCTAAGCATAGTACTTCTTGAGGTAAAGCCCATTCCGGGACTTATCTAGAGGATTTCCTTCATAATCAATAAGCTCATAGGCTCCCTTTCACAAAACACATTTCACAATGTAGGGCCCGTGCCACATGGGTTTGAACTTGCCTACCTCAAGCTTATCATTATCTTGGTCATATAGTAAGACCAAATCACCCTTAGTGAACGCACGAGGGGAGACCGAATGATCGAAATGGGACTTGACCTATTTCTTTTGTGCTTCGATGACCAAGGTAGCGAGACGAAAAGTCTCATCCACTCATTCTAAATATAAGAGGTGTTCCTCCTGAGGTGACGTGTCAGGGAGGAGTTCAATAGCTAAGTTGAGTGAAGGAATCTCACATTCGATGATAAATGTTGCTTCCAGACCATAGACTAGCTGGAATGGTGTGAAACCAGTTGCGTCTTTGGTCGAGGTTCGGTAAGCCCATAGAGTTTAAAAGAGCATGAGATTCCAGTTTGACTTGTGCATCCCAATAGCATGCTGAAGCATTGTGACCAAAACATTGTTCATGGCTTCAACTTGGCCATTGGCCTAAGGGTAATATGGGGTTGAGCCATCATGGCGCAAGCCCAATGTGGATGCTAGCTCAACCATCATGTAATCTCTGAAATGGGAGCTATGGTCTATAACAATGGCTTGAGGTACACCAAACCTAAAAATAACATGGTTGAAAAGGAATTGAGCTTCTGTCTTACCATCTACAGAGTATGTAGGCATTGCTTCAACCCATTTGGTGAAATAATCCACAGTGACGATAATATAGCCATGCCCCCTGACTGAACGAGGGTTACATGTCATATATTCGATACCCCATTTGGAAAAAGTATCAACAGTGATGACGCGGTGTAGGTGAGTGGGTGCGGCACGCATCTTGCATTGGTAAATTTAGCATTCATGGCACTTGCGAACAACAAGGATGTAGTCCTTAAAAATGGATGACCATAAATAACTAGCGCGAAGGATTTTTTGAGCTGTAGCATAACTAGACATATTACCACCACATACCCCAGAGTGGAAATCATTGAGAACTCTTTTAGCTTCCTCGATTGGAAGACATCAATGAAGAACTGAATCAACACCGATGTGGTATAAAGTATCACTAATAATACGGCAGGGTTTGGAGTGGTGCCAAATTCTTCGGCGATCATCCTTAGTCAATGCAGATAAGAATGTGGACATTTGGAGATACACGATGATATCACCATACCACAGATCAAGGGTGCTAATCAAGAAGAGATTCTGTCTAGGAGTTGTTCATCTGCACCAGCAGGGAGAGACTTAGAAGGAAGGGAACAAATTAATTCGGCGAAAATGAGTGACTTCTTAGATTTTGCAGTAGTAAATACCAATTAAAATTCTTGTAGGATCACGATCCATTTAGAATATTTTCTCCCCAGCAACTGACGAGTTAAGATGTAGGTCATGGGGTTGCATTTGGAAATCACTATAGTCATGTGAAAAATGATGTAGTGCCAAAAGTGTTGAACAACCTCGATGGTAGCCAAAGCCAACTTCTAGACATGGGAATAACATGTTTCAGTTTCAAGGAGATTATGACTAAGGTAGTATATAACATGTTCGTTGTCGTCATCGTCATCTTGGATCAAAACCATAGTAATGGTGCTAGGGGTCACGACTAGGTAAAGGAAGTAATCTCAATGATAATTTGAAGGATGCAACAGAGAAGCATTTATGAGGATGACCTTGAGATCATCAAAATATTTTTGGGTCACCTCATCCCATACAAAGGGTGTTCCTTTTTTTAGAAACCAGGTAAATCATATAGCTAGCCCAACATAATTAGGTATAAAACGATGAATAAAATTTTCCTTTCCTTACAGGCTTTGGAGTTGGTGCAATGAATATGGAGGGGGTAAATTTACAATGGCCTTGACTTTTAGTGGACCAAGACGAATACTATCCTTGGAAATGATAAAGTTGAGGAGTCATCCAGATTCTATGCAGAAAACAAATTTATGTAGGTTTAACTGAATGTTATAGTGTCTACAGTGCAGAAAAATCTGCCGAAGATGGTCTGGGTGATCTTGGCGCTTACGAGAATGAGCAGGAAGGTCATCCAAGTAAGGTTGGAGAATGTTGCAAATATCATGAAATGCATAGGACATTTCCTTCTGAAACGTAGCCCGAGCATTTTTGAGGCTAAAAGGGAGATTTTTGTACACAAATGTACCCCATGGACAGACAAAAGCTATCTTTTCTTGATTGGCTAGTGTAATGTTGATTTGGTTGTAACTAGAAAAACTGTCCATAAAGGAAAAGATCTCGCTCCCGGCACATTCATCAATGATTTGATCAATGAAGCAAGTAAGATAGTTATCTTTAGGACAAGCACGATTGAGATCTCGATAATCAATGCAAGCATGGATCGTGCCTTGTTTTTTAGCCACCGGGACAATATTGGACACCCAATCTGTAAGAGGGATGGGATAGATGAACCCAGATTTGATAAGTTTTTCAACTTCACCCTTGATAAGGGCAACCTTCCTAGGATGCACTGGGTGGAGCCATTTGTGAACGGGCTTTGCATGCGGATAAGTTGATATTTCGTGCACTACAATTCTAGGATCAATGCCAAACATTTATTCGTAGGACCACACAAACGCACCATGGAATTCTTGAAGTAGATGAGTATAGGTCTTGATCTCATCCGGAGAACAAGATACCTGAATATGGACATTTTCAACAATACCAGGTTTGATAGAAATATCAATCGGCATCATTTGGGTAATATTACCCAAATTTCCTTGGACCATACTTCATGAGTCATGATCGGTGGCAAAAGCGAGAGGGAAGGAAACATAGAAGAGGACTCTTCGAAAGTGGTAGACATGACCGCTAGGAGGCAGGAACCAGGAGTGATGATGAGCATCGGTCCAAGGTGGTTCCTCAATAGACATGACTTCTATGATACCTTCATCAGCAAGGAAGGTCTCGGCCAAGGGATCAGGTGATTCCAAAGCGCCAAGCCACAGGGATTGAGAGTACGTATCAAGATAGGTCTCCGAAACAGAAGAATCAGAGGATGCAGAAATCAAAACCAAAACAATTTCCACATAATTGACTTCGGCAGGACTAAGCGGCATAACCTCACCCCAGGTATCATCAAGATTTGGTGAAGGTATGATGCAAGGACCAGATTTGACTGAGACCATATTGACAGAGTCAACATGAGGAGGTGGAAGCAGAAAAATTTCCATTAAGGAAGAATATTTAAAAAGACCTGCCCCCACACTCTCATAGGGAGCACCAGTGTGCTTGACGTATGGAACAATGCCATTTGAGGAGGAAGAGGCAAAGAAAGATAGCTGGTCAACAATGACAATCTTCCCTTGGTGGGGAAAATGAATCACATGAAATAGGGAGGAGGCTACAACATGCATAACATGGGTCCAACTCTGACTGAGTAGAAGATTGTAATTAGGATTGGCATCAACAATGTCTACCTTGACTTGCACTGTCTTGCCTTCCAGAGTAATGGCAAGGTTCGGTAAGACACTGAAGGGTTGCGAATCATGCCCATCTAATGCTTCCAAAGTGTTTTGAAATTGGTAAAAATTAGGAGAACCAATAGCTTTCCAGCATGCGGTTGACATGATGCAGGTGGAAGCACCTTCATTGATGACAGTCCTGTGGATGGTCTTCTTAATGATGATTACCTGAACGAGAGAGGAAATCTAAGGAGGGAGATGCATAACATGGTTGTCTAGATCAAAACATATCAAATTGGAATCAATGGGATCGATACCCCCAATAGATGACAACAAATATTTCTGCTACGATGGGCAGATTTGGAGCACCTCGAGAGTTGACATAGCTGATGGCGCTTGAGCTAGATCCTCAACAATATTATAGTGCTGAGCGGCTCGGGAATTAGGATTGTATGAGGATTTCTATAGCACACCTCGAGAGGGTGGTCGTATAGTGGAATCAGGGTTAGGGTTCTCAATATGAATAGGGCCATAACTTGGGGCAGAAGAAGAAGGGGTGGTTTGTTTCTCTTTCCCAACTGTCAGAGTAGGATTTTACTAATCTTTTGATCTAGTAGCCACATTAATATGCGTACTCATCATGAACACTTGAGATCCTGAGGAAGCATATGATTGGGGTTGGTATATGATTTGGGTTTGCTGAGACGGAAATAGCTCTTTGAGGACAACGGGGGTCCCCTTGAGCAAACGACTAACTTTGGATTGCCGAGGACAATCCTTAGTGTAGTGATCTTCCTCGCAAATGAGGTAGTGATACTTAGGTTTCATTTGTGAAGATTCACCAACAAATGATTTGGGAGTACCCTGTTTTGAGGGATTGACTTTACGCTTTCCTTTGCCTTTCTTCTTACCTTTAGAGGATTTGTCCACTGCAGTAGACTAGACAACATGGACCTTTGAGGTTTTACTGGGGCCAGGTGGATTCTGGGAAGAACTATTAGGAACAACATTTGAGATCGATTTCTATTTGGAAGAAGATTTAGCAGGGGTTTGGGATACTGAACCAATAACTCCATCAACAGGATGTACAACTTGTGACTTTGATGCCATGGGATCAGATGATGGCCGTGGAGCATAGGGTAATAACTCATTCAAAGTGCCAGACTGAGAGTAAACTAGATCTAAGTACTGGGCATGAGCAATGGCTTGCTATTTAGCAACGCATCCACCCAAAGCTATATCGCAAGCAATTAGGGCCACGAATGGTTTAGTGAACCATTCAATGAGAAAATGATCAACAATCTCAAATTTGATTAGATGACATCTACGTCTCCATTCATGGATGTGATCAGAGATGTGTGTTGTAGTATCTTTCTTAAGTGGTGAGAAAATAGGTGCCAATTTCATAATGAACCAACAACTAAAAATTCTTGAGGTACTTAAGCATTAGGTACCAATACCAAACTCCTTGTAGTATCTTTCTTAAGTGATGTGAGAAAATAGGTGCCAATTTCATAATGAACCAAACTTTGAGGAAGCTTGATCTACCACTTGGCTGCAGTGACTGTGAGGGTTCGTTGGAAAAGATGGAGACGAATGGAATCATTAACGTAAGAGTTCAAAGAGCACCAGAGGTGATATGTCATGACATGGGCTTGAGGATCGTCTTTTGCTTTCCCATTGAACTTTGGACAATCGCTTGGTATCTTGGACAGCACTGGAGGCTAGTATGGCGAATGAAGGATTGGATCATTCATAAGGCGAGATACATCTGGCAATTCGAGTGTGGCCAATACCAAACTCCTTTGTAATGGCTAGATTACAAAGGAGTTTGGTATTTTACCTAAGCTTTGTAGGGTTGTTGATACTGGACATTGCTCGACCCAGACGGACCAACATGATTTTGAACCTGTTGGTACTGGACATTGCTTGATCTAGTAGGATTAGGAGGGTTGTGAATAATGCCAGAAGAAGGCTAGTTCATACCAAGCATGTGAGCTTTTGAGCCACTCACATTGGTTGCACCTGACACCATAGAAACATTTAGTTTCCCCCCCCAGGCGGTGGCATAGCCTGACCACTGACTAGAGGGATGAAGGAACTGATAGAGATATTTCTTGAAACCACTAGTTCGACCGGACGGGTGACTGGGACTGATGATACAAGGGGGTTCAGAATGGTGGGTTGCACCGGGATTGAGGTAACAACCTATTGGGAAGTTGTGTTCATAATGAATAGACCTGAAGTAGGCATGGTACCTAACACTCAAACAAGCTTATGGTAAAGTGATGAGGCACTAGGATTACCTGAAACCAACTGTGCCAAAGACACATAGTTGGGTAGAAAACTGGTGGGAATACCCCTTGTATAGGGGAAACCCTCATGGGGAAAAGGATGTTCTTCCTCCTCAATAGTGTGTGGATTAGAAACTTATGACTCCTCCGGAGAGGTGACTAAAGCATCGCCTTCGAGTTTCATATCCGGGAACAAACGCCTACGAATGGCTGAAGAAGTACGAGGGGATAGTTAGAAAGGAACACCTGGCTGGTCATACAAACTGTAAGGATGCTGTGTGATATCAAAATAGGGTTAAACAAAGGATTCAGAGGGTAGATAACCTGTCCAAGCTGACCGTTAGTGGTCGACGAGTTCTCAGGAGTTTGAATAGTATTGTCCAGAGATTCCAGGCCAAGATAAGCAGATGACCCAGCATTGAAAGTAGGCGAATGAAGATATGACAAATTTTGAATGCTTAGAACAATTTTGAGTTCAACACCTTGGTCCTTGAGTGACTCTAGTAACTCAAGAACTGACTCCTCAGACAATCTTTCAGATGGAGGAGAGGAAGAGGAACTAGATGAACCAGATGGTTTAGCCACGATGACCTTGTCTTAGTCGACAGAAAAATAAACTTCAAGGCTTTAAAACATTCTTTAAAGGAAACTCATGGTTTGGTCTAGAAAAGACTAATAGGATGTTATCGGATCATGGGAAATCAATTATTAATATGCATAAAAATACTGGTGCTCTTTCATTTTTTAAGAGTTGAGAAAGAAACAAAGATGACTTTATCACTTTCGATTGGAAATGATTTTTAAAGGACAAGTGCTCGGATGATCTTTTAAGTTTAAAGAGTCAAAAATATTGAATGATTGCTCTGGATGATCTAGGTAAATAGGATTACCAGGCAACTGTGAACTATAAAATACCTCCCGACGAACCGAGAAGTACGAGTAGGCCATCTCCCTGAATGCTGTGTTTGGTGTATCATGTTTGCAAGGCAGCCAAATTGGCTTCCTAAGGATAAAGGGTTGCAGCCAAGAGGGGTCTCCCGTTATATACTTGATGGTACCGGGAGCACAAATCCGTACTAGCACTGTCTAATGCCGAAGATAATGACAACTGCTAGGTTTAAAGACACTGGAACACGTCTCTAGCCTAGAACTTCTGGATATGATTGTTAAATGTCGATTGCGCCTTAGGTTAATTGAATCATTTTAAATGTTGTCTTGAGCTATGTTTCATTTTTCAGGTCTTAGTGATGCGACTCGAAAAACCTTAAATGCAACTAAATGAACATAGAACCTTTCAATTCGATGTATTGCCTACACTAGAGAGGGTAGAAACTACACAGTCAAATGCAAACAACCAAGCAACTGAAAGCAAAAATGATATTTCACTACTTTACTTTTCAGAAAAAAATAAACTAATGAAAAATGCATTCCAATTCCTAATTTCCAGACAAGCACACTTCTAAGAGTCCTTTCAAAAGAAAAAAAATTCTTTTTGTTTTCCAAATTCCAATGCAATCCTAGTTCTTAATGATGCAACGAACTAGAATTTCATACTTTTCATGAAACAATGAAATAAACATTTCACATACAACACTTCAATGAAAAAGTTTCGATATAATTAGCTCTTCAAGAAAATGAAAACATGAAAAGAGAGGCTCATTCAGACCAATGAAGCATTGACTTTACTAACAACAAGACAACAATGTAATCCATTACGGACAAGAGACGTTTAAACAAGTAAATGAAAACTTTTCAAACTTGTGTAATGGAGGTCAAAGTTGTGAAAGGACTGCAAATGAAATGCGAGTAAGTGCACCTACAACTCAACTCACTGAGTTCACGAATAACTGAATGGATGAAAATCTAGATGCCCTAGTGTCACTGACCACCCAATGACTCAAGAAATCAAGCAGAAAGATGATAAGCCAACAAGCAAACAAAACCAAATGAAAAGAAACTTTCTAGTGAGGGATAAAATGGTCTAAAAAGCTTACAGGTTGGAAATCATGAGAGAAAAACACACTAGCTGAGATTGGGGAAAACCCCTAATCTTCACTTACAGGCATCGACACGACTGCCTAACTCAGAACAAGCGCTAGAGGCTAGTTAGCATGACTGTTTCTCAGCATATCATGCTGATCAGTGTGACTGTCAACAGATTAAGTGTGCTGATCAAGGGAGAAAAGAAAAGAATAAAAAAAATTTGAAACAAGGACCAATTCTGCTACTATGAATTTTAAACTCAGGCCAGTAAGCAGGAGAAAAGAAATAGAACCAAAGGGAAGAAATGGAACTAGAAAATTTCACACGAATTCATGAAATCTAAGACAGACAAAAGGATTGGTTCCCTAGTATGGTCGCCAATTTGTGGTGAAGTAAAATTATAAGTGTGGACACAAACAAATTCCTCTAGCCTGATAATGAGTCTAGCCACAACTGATGGATTCTATGGAATATCTCCTTAAGTTAGAACCAATTAAGAGGGCCTACCTCTTAGTACACTTATCCTGTTTTATGATGTCCTTGCTTGCTTGCTCTAGCTATCTCTTGCTTCCTTCTTCAAACACCTGAAACAAGTAAACAACAACAAACAACAACCATGATAAGAGACGAATTATAATTCAACCTACTTAACAAATCAAGAAACATTAAGCCATGAACATGTAAGACGACAAATGATGTAGGAAATCAGTCGATAGTTGCATATATATTGAATCAAGAAGAGATTACAACCATTGTCTTGACGTTGCCGTTCTCCTCTGACAAGACCAGGTTCCCACACACTTCTGCTAGCATTCCATGATGGCCTCAACAATAGTATTTTTAAGGCTCTTCCCTTTAGGCTTCACACTAAACCAAAATTTCACTTCTCCCACACACAAATAGAGAGCTACAACTATGAATAGCTTGTTGTTTACTCTAAACTTAATTAGCACTAGCACACCAACATTAACACTAAATTGTGCTTGGGAAAAAGGGAGGTTTATATAGGATGAATTGATGGGAGATGGATCCTCTTCACATGGGAGGTCTTATCCCTTGAGGTAGTTCCATCATTATAGGGGAAACGTGCCCAAACTGATATCCTCAACCCCATCCAACTAAACCATTTACCAGACTTCCATTACAAAGCTTCTAGAGCTGGAAGCTTTGACTCTATATTTAAAAAACATTCCATAAGAGGACTGGTGCAACTGGAAAAAATCTCTGTCGCTCTGGTAGGCACTAGGGCTAGTGTTAATCCCTACATATCGACACGAGGAAGACAAGGGCCATTAGCGCTGGCCTTGTAAACTGGGCAAAATAGAAGTTTTAGGGGAAATGGTGCAAAAGGGAGTTGTTCTTCTCATGAAGAGTGACACAATGGGAGTTTCTTCTGGAAGGGTAAGCATGTAGGGTTCACTGCAAATGTCTTTCAGGATCAAGGAATGGGGAGTACAGGGATAGTGGAAAAATGTTGTGTAACAAAGGGACAAGTTCATTTCAATGCATTTTTTTAGCACCTTACCCAAGTTGGAGAGAGCCTCTAGGAAATCACACCCATAGGCCGTAAAATCATCCATATAAATTTCCACTGCATCATGGAATAGCTCGGCAAAGATACTTAGGAATTCCCTATGGAAAGTGGCAGGGGCATTGCATAGGCCAAAAGAAAGGACCCTATAAGCGAAAATACCCCAAGGATAGGTGAAGGTGGTTTTATCCTGGTCTTGTGGGCTAATATGGATTTGATTGTACCAGCTAAACCCATCTAAGAAAGAGAAAAAAAATTGTCTGCCAGGCCATCTAATAGTTGGTCAATGATGTTGGGTTATGTTATATTCTTTCCACGACTATCCCAAGTAGTTAACCAGTGGGTTAGAGGGGGGGCAGAGCCCCCTTTTTTGCACCGATTGTGTAGTGGCAGGGGGTCATAGGGGGTTTGAGGTGTATCCATAACTCCACTTTATGGGGTCTGGGGCAGCGCCCCAGAAAATATTGGTTTTGGACCCTATGTTAGGTTGGGCGGACCCACCAATGGTTTTGTGCATGTTTTTTGCACATGTTTTTTGAACGCAATGGTTTTCAGTCCATGATATTGGACGTGATGGTTTTTGGTCCATGGTATTGGATGCTTCGGCATGTATAAATATGTATTATAACATTGAAAGGAACATAATGAAAAATCAAGCTAGTAGTCCCAATTTTCGGATCCAGGGGAAATCTATGTGTATATGTGTTTTATGTGTTATGTTGTCACATTGTTTATTTTCTGTGTTTTAGAATTCGTATGCAGGTAATTTCTGTACGGGGTTAAAACCTACATTTGGTATCGGAGTAGATTTTGCTTCAAGGGGATGCCTTTGTTGCTAAAGGGTTTCGCTCGGGCCTATGGTAGACCCTGTTCATTGGGAGATTTGTGAGATCGATTATGGTGGTGAAAGAAGATGGTGAGCAGTGGAAAGATAGAGATCGAGAAATTTAATGGTTAGAGTTTTGAGTTGTGGAAACTCAAGATGGAGGATCTCTTGGTGGATAAACATTAGTGGATCATGGTAGATCTAGGTACTAAACCAACAGGAGTATCCAATGAAGAATGGAAGAAGTTGGATCAGAAGGCAAAGAACACAATATGATTATGTGTCTTAGATTCAGTATTGCTGAATGTATCAGGGGAATCTACGACGAGGGCTTTGTGGGACAAGTTATGGACTTTGTACCAATATAAGTCTCTAGTGAATAAACTGTTCCTGCGGAAAAATATATATAACCTGAGGATGAAAGATGGAGACTCGGTGAAAAAGCATCTGAATGAATTTAATACTGTGGTAAGTCAATTAGCATCTGTTGATATTAAAGTTTCAGATGAAGATAAGTGGATTAGTTTGTTTTGTTCTCTACCAGATTCGTGGGATAGTTTGGTTATTGAAATAGGTAGCAATGCAACTACCTTGCAGTTTGATGAAATAGTCTCATCCTTGCTGACAGAGGAGATGAAATGAACTATGGAGAGCTAGAATGGTGATGCCTTGTCTGTATGAGGATGCTCCCAGAACAGAAACAAAAATAAGTCATCGAGTGGGAGATCTAAATCTAGAGAGAGATCTAAATCTCTAGGAAATCTTGTAAAGGTGGTGTGCTAGAAATGAGAAAAGGAAGGGCACTACAAAAGGGACTATAAATCTAAAGCTCCTAATAAAGGAAAGGGATCTGATGATGCTCCTTCTGCAGAGGCAAAAAACACCTCAGATGAAGCTGGGGATGTGTACTTGGCTTCTTCAAGTACACATGTAGATCATGAGGCATGGTTGATTAACTCAGGTGCATCCTTTCACTTCACTCCCCATAGAGAGTGGTTCTGCGAGTATGAGAAATACGATGGTGGTGATTTCTTCTTAGGGGATCATAGGAAGGCTAGAATCATTGGTCGTAGAAAAGTAAAGTTGAAGTTGCAAGGTGGAAGGGTTAGAACACTTCTAGGTGTTCTGCATAATCCTGCATTGGCCAGAAATATGATTTCTGTAAGCAAGCTGGATGATGTAGGTGTAAAAATAGTGTTCGAGAAGGATACCTACAAAATGGTTTGGGGAGCACTGGGATTGATGCAGGGAGTTCAAATTGGAACTCTATACAAGCTGCAAGGTAGCACTGTTATTGATGGGTGCAACAGTTCTATGGTTCCTGAAAGTAGAGCAGAAAATCTAGTGGTCTCTAGAGAGAAGGCCATGTTGTGGCATCAAAGGCATGGACATATTGGAGAGAAGGGACTTCAAATACTTCATGGTAAAGGTATGGTAGAAGGTATGAGTAATAGCTCTCTAGATTTTGATTTCTGTGAAAATTGTGTATATGGGAAGCAGAATCAGGTGAGTTTCCCCTCTAGTAGTAAGAGGGCGAAACATATATTAGAACTTGTGCACAGTGATGTGTTTGGACCTGTGAAGGTTCCATCACTGGGTAAGTCTGTGTACTATGTATCATTTATAGGTGACTTCTCAAGGAATACATGGATATGTTTCCTTAAGAAGAAATCTAAAGCCTTTGATAGGTTTAAAGAATTTAAGGCTCTCGTGGAAAATCAGATAGAGAAGAAGATAAAGGCGCCGAGGACAAATAATGGTGGAGAGTTTTGCAGGAAGGAATTTGAAGAATTCTGTAAGAAGTGTGGTAGAGCATGACAAGAGACTACTCCATATACACCTTAGAAGAATGGAGTTACAGAAAGAATGAATAAGACAT
This sequence comes from Pinus tabuliformis, assembly GCA_031772625.1. NCBI lineage: Eukaryota > Viridiplantae > Streptophyta > Pinopsida > Pinales > Pinaceae > Pinus > Pinus tabuliformis. The sequence continues at coordinate 1,252,955,662 of CM062818.1, read as the reverse complement.
TGATGGAAAGGGCAAGAAGCATGCTCAGTGGTGCCAGGTTAGGACAAGAATTCTGGGTAGAGGCGGTGGATACTGCATGTTACCTGGTCAACAGGTCACCTTCATCAGCGTTGGAGGATAAGACTCCACAAGAGGTATGGATTGGTAATAAACCCTCTCTTTCACATCTGAGGGTATTTGGATGTGATGCATATGTACATGTTCCAAAGGAGAAATGAACCAAGTTGGATAGTAAATTTGAAAAGTGCATCTTTATTGGGTATAAGGATGGTTTAAAGGGTTATAAGATTTGGAACCCAGTCACACGGAAGGTTGTGTACAACCGAGATGTGGTGTTCAGGAGGTAAAAAATGTTATTAAACATGAAGTCCAACAAAAGGAACTTGAGAATATAGAGTTTGAGCTTAAGGAGGAAGAATTAGACTCTACAGCAGAGGAGGAATCAAAAGATGAAGAGCCACAAACTCTGGGTGTGAAAAGATCAGTTCGAGAAAGAAGGCAACTAGAAAGGTATAGTCCATCTACTTTTTGTTCAAATTTTGCATTATCTATTACTGACGATGATCCTAGAACTATGAAGGGAGCAATATATTTAGAGTATGGCAAACTCTAGAAAGAGACCATGGTTGATGAAATGGCATCTTTGCACAAAAATGAGGCTTGGGATCTGGTGGAGTTGCCGGCTGGAAGGAAACCCATTGGCAGTAAATGGGCATTCAAGAAGAAGACAAATGCAGAAGGAAAGGTGGAGAAAAACAAATCTTGGTTCATAGCAAAAGGTTATTCCCTGGTGCTGGGAATTGATTTTGGTGGTACTTTTTTCTCCTGTTGTCAAGGTAACTTCTATCAGATTACTTTTATCTGTTGCTACTGCTTTTGATTTTGAGGTAGAACAGATGGATGTGAAGACAAAATTTCTTCACGAGGATCTGGAAGAGGAAATATACATGAAGCAACCTGAAGGCTTTGTGGGGAAGGGTAAGAAAGAACTGGTATACAAGTTAAAGAAGTCTCTGTATGGGTTAAAACAGTCACCAAGGATGTGGTATCAAAACTTTGAAACATTTATATGGGGACTTGGCTTCACCAGAAGAAAAGCAGATCACTATGTGTATTTTAAATTAATTGGTGACCGTGTTATTTATCTGGTCTTGTATGTGGATGATATGTTGTTGGTTGGAGATGACAAAGAAATTATCCAAGAATTTGAAGACCCGATTGTCCTCCAAATTCAACATGAAAGATCTTGGTGCTGCAAACTATATTTTGGGCATGGAAATTAAAAGAGATCGGGCAAGGAGGAAGCTCTCGTTAAACTAGAGGAAGTATGTCGAGACAATACTGCATAGGTTTAATATGCATGATAGTAAACTGGTGAAGGTTCCTATTCCTGTAGGTGTTAGGTTCTCTGCTGAACAATGTCCCAAGACACAAGAAGAGGAAGAGGACATGTCCCATGTTCCATATGCAAGTGCAGTCGGTAGCTTGATGTATGCAATGGTCTGTACTAGACCAGACATTGCACAAGCAGTGGGAGTATTGAGCAGGTTTATGTCAACACTAGGGAAGGAGCACTAGACACTATTGAAGTGGGTTTTCAGGTATTTGCATGGCACTAGTGATTATGGTTTTTGCTACCAACAAAGATCAAGATTGGACAGAATGTTGGATATTCATGGCTTTGTTGATGTACACTAGGCTAGAGATCTAGATCAAAGAAGATTTACAAGTGGGTATGTGTTTAACCTATTTGGATGTGTAGTCAGCTGGATGAGTAAGAAACAATCTGTAGTGGCAGTATCAATTACAGAGGCAGAATACATGGTAGCCACTCATGCAAGCAAGGAAGAAGTTTGGTTGCAGAAATTGTGTTCAAGTATGAGGTTAGTACAGGGAGCTATAAGGACAGACTGTGATAGCCAAAGTGCAATTTTCTTGGCAAAGAACCTCACATATCATTCAAATAAAAAACACATTGATGTTCAGTATCACTTTGTGAGGGATATGGTAGAAGACAAAAAGGTGTTGCTGGTAAAGGTGGACACTTTAAAGAATACTGCAGATGCATTGAAAAAATTTGTGAGCTCTGAGAAGTTCTCTTGGTGTAGAGAGACAATGGGCATTTCAGGGTTGGAAAAATGACTAAGCTCTCTTGTGGTCCCCTATGGAAAGAAAACAACAAGTGGGAGAATGTTGGGTTGTGTTATATTATTTCCACGACTAGCGCACATAGTTAGCTGGGGGGTTAGAGGGGTAGCGGAGCCCCCCTTCGTTGCTCCAATTGTGTAGTGGGGGGGGTCACAGGGGGTTTGAGGTGTACCCGTAACCCCACTTTATGGGGTTCAGGGCAGTGCTGGGGAAAATTTTGGTTTTGGACCCTATGTTAGGTTGGGTGGACCCACCAATGGTTTTTTGCATGATTTTCGCACATGTTTTTTGGACGCGATGGTTTTCTGTCCAAGGTATTGGATGCTTCAACATGTATAAATATGTATTATAACATTGAAAGGAACATAATGAAAAATCAAGCTAGTAGTCCCAGTTTTGGGATCTAGGGGAAATCTCTATGTATATGTGTTTTACGTGTAATGCTCTCGTATTGTTTATTTTCTGTGTTTTAGAATTCATATGCAGGTAATTTCTGTACAGGGTTAAAACATACAAATGAAAGGTAGAGGAAAATGGTCCTTATTTGTTGCTTTGTTTAACTCTTTGTAATTGAAACAAATACTCCACTTCCCATTTTTATTTGGAACCAATACCAACGGAGAAACCTACTCACTGTCTGATATAGGGTAAATGAATCCTGCATCCATCAGCTTTTGTAGTTCTTCTTTGACAATATCCTTGAGAGTTGGATTCATTCTCCTTTGGGGTTGTCAGACTGGTTTGCAACCTTCTTTGATATAAATGTGGTGAGTACACACCGAGGGGTACACTCCCTTCATTTCTGTGTAACTCCAAGAAAATGCATCCAGATGTTTCCTTAGCATGTTGCACAACTCTTCTTCTTGGTGTACAGGAAGAGAGGGGTTGATTTTCAAATTTTTTTTAGGGTCAAATTCTATTGTCTTGACATGAGTAGGGTTTGAATAAGCTAAGCATAGATCAATATGATAGTTTCTCTTGGTTTCCTTTACTACTTCCTCTAAGGAAAAGGTGTTTGGAGTTGGATTTTGGAGTATGTTTTCAATCAAATCATCTTCATCCAACTATCCTCCTGCCATGACAACTTCTAGGGTATAGAGTTAGGTTGAGTAGAATTCATCTTCTTCCCCCTTTTCTAGCCATAAAGGTAAATCATGTTCTAAAGATTGCTGAGCAGGAGGGTACAATATCAAATTCCTGGATAGATGCCCATTTTTAATAGTCATATTTCCATCCCTGCAGCTAATGTAGGCATGGAAAGTGGCTAACCAAGGCCTCCCAAGTATGAGAGGATAACCATTAAGCTTGGCCTTAGTCTGGAAAGCTAGGAAGTCTGCAGGGTACTCCTAGGATTCAATGGAGACCATCACATCTTCAACAATCCCCTTAGGGGCTACTATGGAATAGTCTGCAAACTGCAAGACTGTTGTGGTCTTTCTTAATGAACCCTAGATATTTAGCTTGAGCATGGTGTCCTTAGTCATCACATAAATGGCAGTAGCAAGATCAATCAAGTTGTGTGGGACAATGGTGCCAATGATGTGCACATCTACTACAAGGCTTCTAGGGTGTAAATACTTTGGGAAAATTACCTACCCTAGTATTAAGTCGGACAACTGTCCAATGATATTAATGGTAGGGGTGTCTCTTTTTAACCTCCCTAGATGTTTGAAACACTTCTCTTTAATCAACTTGTTGTAAATAGGTACATCTTTAATGACTTGGAGAAGTGGAATTTTGACACAGATTTTTCAATTCACCCAAAAGTTCATTCTCTTCTGGGGTGGGGTGGACTGGATGAGTTAATATTTTAGGAAAGGGTGGTGGATTCACTCTAGGCTTACTTTCCTCTCTTTCCTCCTCGCTCTCCCTAGGTGGAGATGGAAGTTGGTTTTCCGGGAGTACTCTCCCAGACCTTAGGTTGATTTCCTGAATTTCCATAGCATAAGTAGGGTAGGATGTCTCTCCATTGTATACCTGATGTGCTTATCTGTTGTTCAGGTTCAGATTTGGCTGCATAGGCATATCAAGTTTTTTAGGTGGAGCAGGGTGTAAAAGTTATGGTTGAGTAGGAAGTGAAGGCAATAAAGCTCAAGCATTGTTGTATGGGGGCCTCCACCCCTAGGGTGGTGCATTCCACTGAGGCTGTGGAGGAGTATATGGCTGAAATCACTGGCTGGTTAGCTGGGAATTGTACTAAGGTGCAAAATACCAAGGAGAAGGTGTAGACCAGGAGGGATGAGCATGGGGTCCACAAGAGGGAATGGATGTGTTTTGGTTAGGGTTGTAATGTGCATAGGATGACCCTTCCATGCCCTGCTAGTATGGCCGAGGCCCATGAGGTATCCTTTGATTTATGTAGCAGAGCTGTTCAGTCACCCCTTCAGTTCCTGAATACACAACTTTTAGTCCAGGTAGAGAAGGGCACTTGTCTATGTAGTGGTTTTCTTCATAGACTGAACATATTTCTATAAGTTTTAATGAACATTCGTTCCTACGTGCCTCTTTGTGCATCTAGGGCAAAAGATGGTTAATGCTCTCTCTGCTTCCTCCTGCTTTCTCTTGATGTGCATAGTGTCCATTTTTTGGGAAAGGGTTTGCAACATTTCACTCTTGAAATCTTCCAGCATATTTCCAATTTCACCTTTTATGGATGTGTTGGAAGAGGATGAGCTGGCCATTGGTTGACTACCCCTACCCTTTTTCCTAGCTGCCCTAGAATGATTATTAAAGACAAAATTGATATCTTCATGGGGTATCTGGTAGATGTCTCCTCCTGCTATTTGGTTTAGGGTATCTAGAAGGTCTTCCCTGACCCCTTGAGTAGGACTAGCTTCAGTGACTTAGGATCAAGTGTGCACCTGACCCTTTTGTAGCTAAGCTAGAATCTTTCCTCATAATCCTCCAAGGATTTGTCATGCCCCAAGGTCATTCTAAAAATTTCCTCTTCAGTGTCTTTGGACCTGTAGTAGTCTCGATACATATTATTGAAGGCTTGCTGCATCTAAGCCCAGGTTGTGATGTTATCCCCAAGTAAACCCATGAACCAACACAAAGCTTTACCTTGAGAGTGGATGGGAATAATTTCAAATTCTGACCATCAGTGGTGTAATCATAAGTTCTACATATGACAACAAAATCAAATAAGAAAGTATTTGGATCTTCTGAGGTTAGGACATGGAAGTGAGGAAGAGAAGAGGGGCTTATGTTTTTCATCTTGGAATCCCCATTGGTTTCTTTGATGGGAAAATCACAATCAATTCTTTCTCTATCTCCTCTGTCATTTCTATTTTCAGCCATTAGGTCAGTTGGAATGGGTTCTCCTTCTTCTTCTCCCCCTGTAGGCTCTTCAAAAATCTTTGGTTGTTTGCCTAAGGGGTCCTCCAATTCACAACCATTGAAGAAGAGGGAAGGTTTGTTGTTTGAAGTGGTGGGGATATTTGGCAATTTTTTTCTAAGTTATCCGTATTCCTACAAGGCATGAAAGAAGTGTTTTTGTTTTGCTTTGTGTTTTTTTTCAAGATTTCAGACTAATTTCATAATTGAAATAACAAACCAAATGGATACTAACTGCTGAATGAAATCTCACTTGCAGAATGAAAGAAAAAGAAAACCAACTTACAATTACCCTCCCAGAAGTGAAGCTAATAATAGAATGAAAGAGATAAGAGATGGAAGAAAGAAAGTAGAAATCACATCTTAATCAAACACCTCCCAAGAAACGATGCCAAAAATTGATAAGCACTAGTATTGCAGCAAGAATGTTGTAACTCATGGGGCTACCAACCTTACTTTATCAACCCGGGGTTCATACAAAATTGGAGGTGAGAGTGCTGTATACACAATTAGATGTGATGGGTCCACTATTTTTCACACCTGAGCTGGAGATAGACCACTATGGTTTCTCAAACTAGCCTTTTACTGATTCAGAAAGAGTTTGATTACCAATGAAGAAAAAGGAATTTTGCACTAATTGGAAGAATTGAAATATTGTCTAATGCAGTAAGGAAAGACTGAAATCAATGCTTTAAACACACCACTCATATAACTAGTTGCTAATAGATCTTTCTTGAGAATAATTCTAAGCTAACATGTGTGTAATTCTAACTATCCTAGGCATGCACTCTGAAATAACCAAACATTCTATTGTTGTGCATATAAATGAACATAATAAATTTTTTGTTTTTGTCCTTTTTTTGTGAAAATGTGAATTCTAAATCTTCTTGGTGATGTGGAAGGTGGGTTAGAGATGGTGATGGAATTTCAGATGGCTTGAGAGGCAAGTAGGGGTCTTCTCCTATCTTCCTGGATGCTTTTTTCACAAATCGACTTCAAAACAGGCCACTATAGGTCGTCCCACAGGATGTCCTAATGTTTCCTATAGTATGTCACAATGCTCCTACAAGGATCCCTTGTATTCCTACAGGATCTGGCCGAGAGCAATAGGAGTGATTTGGAAGGTGGTATAGGACTTAGGGAAGGTAAATGATGGAAGAAATAAGTTAAGGGAGTGGATAGAACTTCTTCAGAGCTCAAAACAAATTTTTCAAGATGGTTGGATTTGCTCAACATACCTAGAGAGTTGTTCTTATGGAATGATGAATTGGTTGAGGGACTTGGTGGCTTTTGGTGATCATGGATGGATGAGGTTAGTCTAGGAATGCTAGCATGAGATCTTCCTACACTATTGGAACTCCTGCAATACATACATTACTGGCATTTATCCATGAATCATATCGAATAGGGAAGATTTCTAATCAACCTAAGAAAACAAATTTCATTATTTAGTGGCCTAGTTCATGCATGGAAATACTTGCAAAATATTGTGAAACACCTTGAGATCTAATAAAAGGCTAAAGATATCAGAAAGGACAATTGAAACCTATTCTTGAAAATTGGAAAGATGCTGGCCTAAGTAGCAGAAAACCATAAATTCCATAAGGAATCATAATTCTATCTTTTTGGGGCTGAATAGGAGTTTTTCCTCAAACCATGGTCCTTGAAGGGAGGTGGGAGGCTAAATCCACATGCTATCATCCTTTTTGATATTTATTTACCTCTTTAAACTACTATTAAAGCTATGCACAAATGGAAGCAAACTAATCAAATTTACCACTACTTGCAATGAAACAATGCTAAAATCAACTCAACACTTAATCTATGAAATAACCTAAACAAACAAGTACAAGAAGAGGAGCCTTTGTTGCTAGGGTTGGGCCCTAACCCAAGAGATTCAGCCCTCTAAGTCAACACAGTGCTGGATCAAGGAAATTTTTATTTTGATTATCATATTAGAAAAATTACATAATAATGTTTTGCCACAAAGCTTGAACTCAAAAATGCTTAGCGCTCTTACATAAAAAATCCAAATCCTAATGAGGCTCTAGGCATCCTTATTTATACAACTGAAGTCTCCAACGAATTCCTTAAATCTAGGGAGGCTTGGCTCCAAAACTCAAGATGAACTGATTCTTAATTGTCACTTACTCGACTGCCCATGATCTCCATGACTCAGTAGCTTGCAACTCCAAGCTAGTGTGATTTGATTTAGGAATATTCGAATGAGTGATTTTTTAATGAGGGGGATCTATCTCCTATAATCTCTCCTCTTTGTCTCATTCGAGTTTCTACCCTTAATTAGCCAAAATTACCATGATTTTCTCTCAAAAACCTGCAATCAATGCACATTAGACCACTAGACATACATCTTACTTTTACTCATCTCATTAAGCAAAATATAATTAAAAAATGTAAGGAATTATGAGAAGCGTTGATTTTAATAATCTTGGAGGTGTATTAAGGTCCATATAGTTACCCAATGATGAGGCTCATCAATGTGAATTTCCCAAATGAGGAAGTTTAGCTAGCTTCATATAGTAGCCATCTAGGATGACTGGATGTGTCTCTTGGCCAAGGCCAAATTGAATTTGAGGGAAGCTGAATTTTCACTTTTGGAGTCAAAAATTCATTTCAAAAATTCAAATTTGCATCTTTTAAACGTCACAATGGGACTTTGACTCAACCATTTATAAACATGATTTACAATGATAAATATATTTACATCAAGTGACTAAAGATACATTATGAAGACCAACCATAGTTATAAATTCAACATGTTGGACCTGAGAATTCAAAGCATCAATGGGAGGAGGAAGATCCACTTGGCTAGGAAAAGGAGCCACCTCCTCCTCCAACTCCACAATTGACCCCCATTATCGCCCAAAATCTGTAGCATCCCCATGATGTTCTACCCTCTTTCCTCTTGGACTCACTCCTCTCTGTGCATGACCACACTGCTTAATCATGATTACACCCATGCTAGACTGCTGAAGCTTCCCTTTGATGTCCAGTTTTGGTTGCAAACCATATCACCTCTCCAAGCTATGGCACCCAACAAAGGAACACCAACAACATCTAGGCCAATTGTTGCTTGGGAGAGGCAAGCTCCAGATATCATTACCAACTTTCCTTCTAGAAATAACATCACCAATTTCATCTAGCTTACACTTCTAAACCATTGCGACCTAAATCCCATTGGTTTGAGTTAAAATAATACAAGAGTATTTTCCTAGGTGCTCTGAGGTTTCCCCCAAGGATCTTCTAAATTGCAACGAAAATTTACATATACCCAACCCGAACTAGGGGTTTATGCTCACAAATACATAACTAAAACATGTAGACAACCACACTAACCCCACCACTGAAAACCTTATTAGTAACCCCTAATTGTGACAGAGAGTGAATATGTGATCTTGGAATTCCTCTTCATGAGTTACAAGTTACCAGATACATACTTGACCCCCTAGCTTTCCCCTTCAACAAAATGAGGGAATTACTGAATGAATTTTATAAGGACTGACTACAGAGCTTACCTTAGAGTTCAAAGTAGAGTCACAAATTATAAATCCTTGTTCTACTACCCAATTCAATAATCTTAGCATCTTCACTAGATAGGACTAGTGTTGGTATAGGTTCCATGATTCAGCTTCAACTAGATCCTAGACCTAGAGTGCTTGACTGCCAATAGTTCCATATGGGGTTTGTCATTTGCATTTAGATAGTTCATTATCAGAAGACCAGAGAAGAAGAAACATGGATAGGTAGATGAATTTCACAATCCCATCACCAATTTCACCACTTTCCCATATACCAATAACCAAGCTCGTTGGCCACTGTAGTACCACACTCATTATCCTTCTTATGACACTTATGGCCTCTGTCTTGAAGTTTTTGGTCGCTTCACGTTCCATGCTAACTCTTTTCCACATGTTTCTAGGGTGTGTGTAAGGGAGGGCTTGGCTCCTTACCCTAATGACCAATATTACCAAGCTCTTTCAACCCCATTGGGTAACTTTATTATAAATTATTTTTATTTTTAATAATTATAAAAAAATAATATATGAGTTAAACATACATGCATATTTTTTTCCAAAGGAAAAATCATAACTTTATTCAATCTGAAAACAAGGAACAAATTACATTCTATATATGCTGATAAGAATTTCTAACATGTAAGTATGTTGCCTAATTCACAATAAAAAGAAAAAATATATAAAAAAATACATAATTTTGCCAAGGCTAAGTGTGATAAAGTTCACTTAGCTTCCCTTTTTTTCCTTTCTTTTTCTCCACTTTTTGCCAAAATTCTCTTTTGGGAGCAGCCGTTACTATTTCCAAGTGAATACCTTATACCATCAGAGCGACTTCTTTGTCTGATTCCATGCTGTCATATACATGAGATCTCCTTAAGCCCCCTAGTTCCTTTTCAGTGGGTGTTTCTTCTTTCTATTTCTATATTGTTATGACCTTTGTTGATTCATTACCCTTATGGCTATCAATGCCCATTCCTGGTTGATCCCTAGCTCCTCCATTTGCTTGGATACCAAGTTGTGTCTATGCATCCGTATTTGGAGAAATTTCCATGGCCTCTTCCTTTGTCTTCTCAAATGTCAGAAAACTATCAATCCCTTAGCTTTGGGGACTGCCTCTTTTTAATTTTTGGAGTATTTTTCATTGGTGGGAAGGTGTTTTCAAGATGTCCTATTTTAAAGTAGGTTTGACATCAAAATGTTGTATTCTCATAAAAAAAATCTGTATCCACCATAGGATTTCATGTTTTAAAATAATACCAAGGATACCTTTGCTAATATCTATTTCTACAAATATTCTGGAAATTGTAAAGATACCTTTTGTTGTTCTATCTAGGTCCATTTTTTGAATTAACCTAGAGTATTTATGATATCCTCCAAGACTTGATGGTGCCATAAGGGAAGAGGAAGGTTTGATAGCCTCACCCATAACGACATTATTGTCACCACCATGCTTGTTGCATGAAATTTTGGGAACCATGGGGTGATGAAAATCCCAACTCTACCCCAAAACCATGACCCTTCATTTAGAAACTTTTCCATATCTTGTTGTGTGTTGAAGTGTATTATGAGGTCTTTGGAGCATAAGCAAAGGTCAGAATTTTTTGTCCAACAAGAAAACACCCACTGATATAATTATTCAAGTCTTGGTAAAAAACAATTAAATCAAAATATTAATGCCTTATATTGTAGAATAAAAAAAAAATATTTTACCTCTAGGGTTTTTACATCCATAGATGGTACCTTGTCCATCTTTTCAACAATATAAGGTCCTGACAAATATTGAATTAGATCAGTTGGAGCAACAATATTCCCTTTCATTGCATCCTTAAATGAGATGGATTCACTAATATTTCTAGAATTTGTATTGGTGTTTCTAAAGGCTATAGCTCCCCCTCACAACCTCATATGTAATATTATGGTAGAATCACTTGTCACGCCATAATATTTCACCTAGAGGGCATCCCGGAAAATTTTTCCTTCAAATAAAAAAATTGGATTTTGTTGGTATTCGCATGTCATATTCAATGCTTTTCTTCAAGTGTTTCAGTAGTTCAAAACCCTAGATCCATTGAGTAAATTGCCTTTCATTTAAATTTTTGATAGAAATATGATATTTTTCTTTTCTCGTTTTGTGCAAAAACCCTACTTCTGATCTAAATATGTAATCATATTTGCATGGATTTGGGATCCGTTGTTGAAAATTGTAACTAGGTTTGATATTTCTAATGACCTAATTGTAAATCATGACATTGCATATTCTTTATAAAGAGAGAAAAAAAAGAAAAAGAAAAAATATTTTATTTTGGAGTATGGGTTGCATACTCAAGTTTGAGTCAAAAGAATGTTCTTCATGCTTTTACATATTCTAGGCCTTTCTAAGATAAAAAATAGTATTGTTCATGTGTCATAGTCCCATTTGGACTCATTGTAATAAAGACAAATATATGGTTTTTCAAGAAAAAACCATGGATAAGCCCAAGACCAAGCTAGCCCAAGGAGCAGATGAATTTGACGTAAAGGAAGGGAATCCGACCTTTGAGAAAGGCTATATAAATGAGAGGATTTCGACTCATTTGGTCACTCATCTCACTCGTGTTCGATCTGTAATAACAAAGAAGAGGAAGAGTAGCTGGAGGATGAAGAAGAGGAGAAAAAGTCAAATTTTGTCAAAGCTTCTCTTTCCTTGTCTTGCTAGGGTTTATGAAGTTTCTAGTTGCAAGAGATTGAAATTCTGAAGAAGTTGTACGAGGTCAAAATTGCATGGGCCAAAATTTTGTTGCAGGGGCCAAAGTTGTAGTAGCAGAGTTGCAGTAACGAAGTTTTGAAAGATATATCAAAGAATATCTTCCTGGGAGCTGGCTTGGGGCTTAGAGGGTTTGTTGGATTTGACATTTTGGTCTTGGAAGTCTATTTTGTAAGTAGATTCTGAAGAATAAGAGAATATTTTTCTGAGTTTTCCCCTTGGAGGGGATTTCCCCTGGCTTGGAGCCTATATCTTGTGTAATTTTTCTTGTTTTGATATTCATTATTTTGTTAATTGTTTGATCAACAAAGATCTAATAAATTAATAAAAGGCCAACACATATCATAGGTAGTTATCAAATTAAGAAAAATCAATTATAATCTACAAGCCTCCATATTTTCCAACATCTAGGAGGCAGGGATATGGGTAAATATGTGCATGCAGACAGAATCACCCTCGAAAATGCATTATAGTAGGATATGTTCTTTTAACCCCCCCCCCCCCCCCCCCCCACACACAACACCCCAACCAACCAATCCCAACAAGAGGGGTAAAAATATTTTTTGTAGATATATTTACTTTGATATGGAGGAAATAGGGTGATAAGTCTTGAGGAAATCCAAATATGACGAACCAAGGGTTTTTTTTGTGATTGATCTACAACATTTTGAGGAAAATCAACTAATTTTGTGCATTTTATCTCTCATCTACGGATGTTCGTAGCCGTAACGATTTGTATGGAATGTTGTAACTCCACATACTTGAGTCAAAATGGGCCTCTTTCAATGCTATTGGTGGAAGTAACCTCCTCAATTTCAGAACTTGGATCTCTATCTTCGATTCTGATCCAGGTGGATATTGGTGGTCACCCACCTATTCCACTTGGACCCCCACCATTTTTTCTTTTAGTTTTTTAGTTTCCTTAATTGTAGCACAATTTACTATTTTTGGCAGTTTTTCAGGTCCTGAACTTTCGGAGCCCTTTTGAGGTCCTAAACAACATTTTTTTTGGAAAGCCACCTCTAGCAAATAAACGATTTTAACTCAATATTTTCTATCAATAGTTGTAGTCCTCAAATAGATATTTCTAATGAGGTATCGTGTGTGTCAAATGGAGATCACATGCCAAATTTATGACCCCGTGAAGTTGATGTACCAATTTACCTCAATGGGGCCCATAGTTTGGTGTTTCATCTCCTAGGGTTAGGTTTTTGGGACGTTTAGGGTTTTGCATTGTTTTTGAATGATGAATAGGCCTTCAAGCCTCATTGTAACATAATTTAGAGGCATGTATCTACCACATCTCTTCTCATAGATAAGCTACCATCGCCCGAGCTAGTCTTATTTCCATTATGTTTGTAAGCATATTTCAGTATCTGCTATTTAATGAAATGAAGTGTTATTTCTTCTGCATCTCTATATTTATGGTTATATCTATAATTTCCTGTGTTCTTATTTAATTCAGATCAATGGTATCAAAGCGGTCTACTCTTTCTCGATCCTTCTTTGCATGTCCCAAATGAGGTCAGGGTATAAGGAGTTAAGGCTCGATTTGGTTGAACCTTTGCAAGATTAACCTTGCAAACCCCAACGACTGCCCATGGGGGAAGAAAAGAAAGACGATGGAGTAGGAGATCCTGTCAAAATATTTCTCGAGGAGGCCTTCGAGAAACAAAGTAACGTAATGATGAATAAATTTTCCACGATCCTTCAAAAGTTGCCCATTGGGGGTGCATCCACATCTAGCAACCACTGTGGAGGTGCCACTCCTTTGAAGGTACAAGTAAAATTTGAGATTCCCATATTTGAGGGCCAAATAGATGTAGAAGCCATAGATAAATGGTTAAATGTACTAGAAGGATCTTTTTCTATTCATGATTTTTTCCAGCCAGGAAAATATTACTTTTTCTCTTCTCAAAGTCACCCCGCACGTCAAGGACTAGTGGGAAACCTACTGTGAGTAGAAGGATGAAAGTACGCCCTCATTATTTTTAGCCACACCCACTTGGAATTTGTTCCAGGACACCATCAAGGAGTAGTTGTTAAAATTGGCAACCAGGGCAAAACTTCATGTGGGTCATCTTATTCATGGCTGATAATATTTTTATTAGATTCCTCTCATCGAGAGGTGTAGGATTGATATAAAGATCATCCAATTCTGATAAGTATTCATGGAGATATGAATTTATTTTGATTATGGAATTATTATCAAGCCGACCTACAACTCATGTAGGCTCAGAAGCCCAACAGTCGCATCTATTCACCCACCAACGTTGTGTATAAATATAAGAGGACTTTTCCTCATTTAGACTCACTCATCTCATCGCATCTCTCTCTCTCTACTTCACAGATATGAGTCTCTTCTCTACTGCGCTGAAATTGGTCTCTCTCTCTCACACATGTGAAGCCAGAAGCTATTGAAACTGAAGCTGCAACTGCAGAAGTAAAGATTGACTTACGTGGCCTAGAAGATCTCCTCATCTGAACTACGCTATAGGTTCATTTGAACCTCCTCTGAAAGCCGCAACTTTTGGTGGTGGAATGAAGTCAATCTGACGAACGTTTTGCAAGATATCGACTGCCCTAGTCTGAAGCCGGAAACTGCTGAAACTGAAGCTGCAACTGCAGAAGTAAAGATTGACTTGCGTGGCCTAGAAGATCTCCTCATCTGAACTACGCTGTAGGTTCATCTGAACCTCCTCTGGAAGCCGAAACTTTTGGTGGTGGAATGAAGTCAATCCGACGGTCGGTTTGTGAGATATCGTCTGCCCTAGTTTGATAATGAAGCCGCTAATGCTGATGCTACTGATCTAGGGTTTGCTACTACTGATATGAATCAGATTTATTGTACTATTTCTCTCTGCTGAATAATTGAAGATAAAAGAAGATTTGATCAAAGGGTTTCCCCACACATTGTGGGGTTTGTCCCTGGCTAGCCGCCACATCTTGTGTCTCTTGTCTTGGCTTGTTTTCTATCGATCGTTTAATGTCCTATCTGCACTTTACTTTATGTACATGTGATTGCTAATCGGTGGAATATAATAAGAAAAAGAAGTAAATTGTTATAAGCATAGAACATACCATAACTTAACATGGTATTAGAGCTGAGGTGAAGACAAATCCCAAGCAAGAACAAGAGCAATCATTGAAGAGAAGATTGGCAAGGCTATCCTAAAAGAACTATGGGGTCCTCAACACTCTTTCCTGCTGAAGACAAGCTCCGTGAGAAAGCTGACTATCACGGATAGAAGATGTCTATCGATCTAACCCTTGAAGATCAAGGAGTGCTGGACCATGTAAGAGGCAATATTGTTGAGCCTTCATCAAATGCATCTGCTGCTGCCTGGAACAAATGGAAAAATGGAGAAGTCAAAACAAAGAAGATCATCCGGGACTCTATCGACAAGCGCTTGGTGGCCTACATCTCTGATCTAGACACCTCCAAGGGAATCTATGATAGACTGGTCAGTTTATTTAAAGTTAATGATGCAAATCAAGTTTTGTTTTTTCTTCTCATGCTAAGAAAAGAAATAATTCTGGGTCTAAATCGAAAAGAAAGGCTGGATTTAAGGGTGGTAGAAAAGGACGAAGTTTCATTTGCAATAAAGTAGGTCACTATGCAAGGGAATGCCCTGATAGAAAGGACTCTCACCGTGACGATGATCAAAATCTCTCTCATGGTAATCGAAGGAATGGAAAATTCAACAACAAAGGAAAAAGGAATGCGGGAAATCAAGGAAGAGGGCAACCATTCAAGAAGGCTAGAAATTCCAGGTATGAATCTAACACTGTTGACGATAAGCAGGCTGAATATTATCTACTAGCTGCTCTATCTACCTCCGCTCCTTCGGACTCAATGGGAATTTGGCTCATTGATAGTGGTGCCTCAAGACACTTCACCGGTTACAAAGAAGTACTCTATAATCTGGTAGAGAAAGAAACTAACCTAGAAATTGTCCTTGGAGATGACATGAAATACCCAGTGAAAGGTGTAGGCAATGTTTCTCTTAAACTGAATCAAGGTAATACGATTCACTTACAAGATGTATTATATGTACCTGATCTCAAAAAGAACTTGGTATCCATCTCGGCAATGGAAGACAAAGGCTATAAGGTAACCTTCAGCGATGGTAAGGTACGCATATGGAAAAATAATGTTAAAGATGCTTTCACTGTTGGGTTTCGAGTTGATTCTTTATATCAAGTTGGTGGAAGTCCACTAGGTGTCATGTCTTGTGACACAACGCTTCAATCCGAACTTTGGCATCAGAGGTTTGCCCACCTTCATTACAAAGCTCTACCCGATGTAAGACAGATGGTAACAGGGATGCCCGAATTCCAAGTAGAGAAAGAAGGTGTATGTCCGGGATGTGCCAAAGGAAAGCTCAAAAGGGGACCATTCCCCTCAAACCAAAGAAAGACCTCCGATATATTACAATTGGTTTACTCAGGCATACCTGAGGTTGGAATTAAGAGGGAGACTACTACACCACATACTCCTAAGAAGAATGGTGTGGTGGGAAGGAAGAACCACATGATGATGGAAGCTGTCAGGGCCATGCTACATGATCAAAGACTTCCAAAGTTTCTATGGGCTGAAACTACAATCACCGCCGTATATGTACAAAATCGATGGCATCATCAAGCATTGGGTTCCAATACTCCTAAAGAAAATTTCACCGCAAGGTGAACAATCTTCCGACTTTGAGGAGCTCTCAAGAAGCCGACACCAGGGAACCAAAAGAAAAGGATGATGAATCAATGCCTGATGTAGAAGAACCCATGGATCTGATTGATCCTCCTCCATATGAGCCTTCCTCTTCTAGGAAGAGGCCTTCATGGCTTAAGGGGTTACTTGATGATGCTGAAGGACATGCTGCACCCCGAGGAACCTTTCGTGAAAGTAAGAAACCTAATAGGTATCAAGGATACCTGACCATCATAAGCACGATCATACAAAATGAGCCTTCGTCATTCTCAGATGCCGTTAAGCATCAAGTATGGAAGGATGCTATGACCGAAGAATATGAGTCTATCATAAAGAATGAAGTAGTTCCCAGACCCCAGGACAAGACTGTTGTTACTTCCAAATGGCTTTACAAGATAAAGCATGCAGCAGATGGAAGCACAGAAAAGTATAAGGCTTGTTTTGTTGCTCGAGGTTTCTCCCAAAAGGGAGGTATAGACTATGATGAGATATTTTCACCTGTTGCCATATATACGACCATCTACTCGATCATAGCCCTTGCTGCTTCACAAGGATGGAACCTACATCAGATGGATGTCAAGACTGCGTTCTTGCATGGCTCGATCAAAGAAGAGGTCTACGTGGAGCAACCTGAAGGATTTAAGATTTATGATCGAAAATCTCATGTATGCAGGTTGAAGAAAGCTCTCTATGGGCTGAAGCAAGCACCCCGAGCATGGTATGAGAGGATCGATAGCTACTTGATGAAGCTAGGATTCACTAGGAGTGAAGCCGATCCTAACCTTTACTTTAAGGTTGAAGATGACAAGCCTCTCATATTGGTATTGTATGTGGATGACCTCTTTCTAACAGGTGCAAACCCTCTCATTCACAAATGTTAGAGGGAGATGGCTTTTGAATTTGAAATGAAGGACCAAGGACTTGAAGTGTGGCAGAAGCCAAGGGAAATTTTCCTATCTCAAGGAAAATATGTGGTAAATATATTGGAAAGATTCAGTATGATGGACTGCAAGCCTATGACTACCTCGAGGATCTTAACTTTTAGAAGTTATATGGTAGTGAATTCGGACCAGACTTGGGAAATGCCTCTGAGTTTCAAAAACTCATTCGCATTGATGTTCTTGGTGAACCTCCATCTGAACATATGTTTTGCAGTTAGCATTGTGAGCTCATATTTGGTTGAGCCTCACTGGATTGATGCCAAGAATCTTTTGAGATGTCTTCACGACACAATCTCTCATGGATTAAGATACACTACCGGAGATGTGAGACTACATGGATATACTGATGTTGATTGGGCAGGCAGTGTGGTGGACCGTAAGAGCACTTCTGGGTATTGTTTCACCTTGGGATCTGCTTCGATATCCTGGATGAGTAGGAAGCAGAAGTCGGTGGCTTTGAGCACCACCGAAGCATGATATATTGTTGCTAGCATAACCTCGTGTGAGGCAGTCTGGTTGTGAAAGCTCTTCAGTGAGCTATTTGGATTTACATTGGATACCACTGTGATTCTCTGTAACAACTAGAGGTGGGATTCGATTATTGAGGAATCCCATATTCGTCAATTGCTCCAGCAGATAGACATCATCTGGGATATGGTAAGTCGATGAGCAAGGAAGCTCCATCACATTAAGATGATGTACAGGTCGATACACCTTGTCAAAGCCCCGAGGAAAGATCTAATCTGTGATTTTCCCAGATGACTTGGAGTCGGCAAGAAACCCTTGTACAAGGGTCCTGCATGTTGCATACATTGAGCTCTGGGAGCTCTGAGGGCTTGCGGTTCCTACTGGAGCAACATATTACCACAGGGTGACTCACCCTCCCTTGGTGGTGCACACTGGAACAAGATGATTCGCTCTCTTGTGGGACAAGATGATTCGCTCTCTTGTGGAATAGGATGATTTGCTCTCCTATGTAGCAGGATGATTAGTTCTCCTATGAGGCCTGGATTGATGTGTTCTCCATGGCAATTGTAGCGGGATTGATGTGTTCTCCATGGCAATTGTAGCAGGATTGATGTGTTCTCTGTGAGGACATGATTGATTAGTTCTCCTGTCGAGGCATCCTACCCATGTAGTCTGGGACTCATGGGAAGTACCTCTCATCTTATCAATGAGCAGGGAAATGAAGTTAGGAACCATAGTAGTACCGATGGACGCATCGTTGTAACTACCGTACTCCCTACGCTAGGATGACCTCCATTGATCTGGGATCAATGATACTGGTCTGGGACCAGTGGTAGGAGTTGTACCATACTATGATGGTGACTTCGGGTTGGTTGAGACTGGTCTGGGATTAGTGGTACATACTCTGAGACTGACTCTGAGTCAGTGGAGGATGATATTGGTCTGGGACCATTGGAGTTGTACTCACTATGACGCTGACTTTGGGTTGGTTGAGACTGGTCTGGGACCAGTGGTACATACTCTGAGACTGACTTTGAGTCAGTATGATACATCCTCGATCATTTCTTCTTCTTCATAATTCAGACAAAAGCAGAGTAGAACAGAACAATGCAAGAGCTGAGCAGAACAAAACAAAACAGTACAGATCAGTGCAGGGCAGAACAAGACAAAGCAGAACAGGCAAAATAGAGCAAAGCAGGGCAAGGGTCAGGCTGTACAAGGCAATGCATTTAATGGATGAATAGTAACGACCGATAGATAGATTGCAGATGAAGTTCTCCATGGTTGAGAGGGAATGTTAAAATTGGCAACCAGGGAAAAACTTCATGTGGGTCGTCTTATTCATGGCTGATAATATTTTTATTAGATTCCTCTCTTTGAGAGGTGTAGGATTGATATAAAGATCATCCAATTCCGATAAGTATTCATGGAGATATGAATTTATTTTGATTATGGAATTATTATCAAGCTGACCTACAACTCATGTAGGCTCAGAAGCCCAACAGTCGCATCTATTCACCCACCAACATTGTGTATAAATATAAGAGGACTTTTCCTCATTTAGACTCACTCATCTCATCACATCTCTCTCTCTCTACTGCACAGATATGAGTCTCTTCTCTACTGCGCTAAAATGGGTCTCTCTCTCTCACACATGTGAAGCCGGAAGCTGTTGAAACTGAAGCTGCAACTGCAGAAGTAAAGATTGACTTGAGTTGCCTAGAAGATCTCCTCATCTAAACTGTGCTATAGGTTCATCTAAACCTCCTCTGAAAGCCGCAACTTCTGGTGGTGGAATGAAGTCAATCCGAGGAACGGTTTGCAAGATATCGACTGCGCTAGTTTGAAGCCGGAAACTGCTGAAACAGAAGCTGCAACTGCAGAAGTAAAGATTGACTTGCGTGGCCTAGAAGATCTCCTCATTTGAACTACACTATAGGTTCATCTGAACCTCCTCTGGAAGCCAAAACTTTTGGTGGTGGAATGAATTCAATCCGACGGTCAGTTTGTGAGATATCGTCTACCCTAGTTTGATAATGAAGCCGCTAATGCTGATGCTACTGATCTAGGGTTTGCTACTGCTGATATGAATTAGATTTATTGTACTATTTCTCTCTGCTGAATTATTGAAGATAAAAGAAGATTTGATCAAAGGGTTTCCCCACACATTGTGGGGTTTGTCCCTGGCTAGCCGCCACATCTTGTGTCTCTTGTCTTGGCTTGTTTTCTGTCGATCGTTTAATGTTCTATCTACACTTTACTTTATGTACATGTGATTGCTAATGGGTGGAATATAATAAGAAAAATAAGTAAATTGTTATAAGCATAGAACATACCATAACTTAACAGTAGTACTACCCTATCAGGAGCTATGAGGATAAATACATAAAGTGAACCATGTTGCAGCAGGGAAGGGACCAAGATATGCCAGAGTTTACCAATGTTTTTCATACCCTTCACACGAAGTTGGGTATCAAAGATTATGAGAAACATTTGTTACTCAAGTACTGAGACTACCTACATAGGTACATCCAGGATGAGATGGAGTTCCTAGACATATCCTTGCTTGGCATGACGTACTGATATGTTGTCAAGATCGAGCAAAAGCTAAAACAAAAAAAATCAAGACTTTGGATCTATGAATCTGAGGCAAGGGAAAGGTGTCCCCAAACCACAAAACAAAGGACAAAGCCAAGGTGGGGTGGCCCAGGACAGCCCGCCAAAGTAGCAAGAAAATAACAACACCGCAAAGCCGAAGAAGGACATGAGAAAGTGGTGTGAGTTCCATAAGAGATCCACTTATAACACAAGTGAGTGTCGGGCCAAGCAGTCACTAGTGGCTAAGTTGAAGGCTTCTAAATCAGATGCATGTTCTGACTCTGAGTCAGAACCCAAAAAGGTGAATGAAAAAGGGAAGAAAATTATTAATTTGGAGCCAAATGCCACCGTTGAAAGCATAAAGATCTAGAAGGATGAAACCAAAGATCCAAAGGAGGAGGAGCACCTCTTCCACTCCCAGATGTGGGTAAATGGTTCCCCGCTATATTTCATTGTCAACAACGGGAGACAAAAGAACCTCATTTCAGTAGAGGTCGTGAAGCGACTGGGCTTACCAACCACAACACACCCACAACCATACACCATAGGGTGGCTCCACCAAGGATGGGATCTTTGCGTCAGCCAACAGTGTTGCCTTCCATATGTCAACATCAAGCCCTTCACAGATGAGGTATTATGTGACGTTGCTCCTCTTGATGTTTGTGATGTATTATTAGGTTAGCCATACTTTTCGAAGCTACATGATGTGTATGATTCAAGGCCTCACACTGTTATTGTTACCTTGGGAAATAAGTTGTAGAGGATACCGGAGGTAGTACCACCTACAACCATCACTTTGGTTACTGCAAAACAATGTAGTAAGATCATTTACAAAATCGAGAAATTTGATTTCCTAATGACACGACCTCAGGGAAAGAAGAAGATGGTGGCCAAGACCTCTAAACAGGTCCCCTTCATATGACAAAAATAGATGGACAAGGCTATGGAGGAGTACAAGGACATCTTCACCTCCCCCACAGGGGTGCCTCTACACTGTCAGGTCAAGCACTCCATCGATCTAACCCCAGGTGCATCATTGACCAATGGACCAATATATCAATACTTTGTTATGGAGAATGATGAAATCAAGAGGTAGATTTAGGAGCTATTATAGAAAGGTCACATTCGACTGAGTTCATTGCTGTGTGGGAGCCCGATCATGTTGGTACAGAAGAAGGATGGGACTTGGAGACTCTGTATTGACTATCGAGCATTGAAAAAAATCACTATCCAGAATAGGTATTTGATCCCATGGATTGATGACCTTTTGGAACAACTCAAGGGGGGGAATATTTCATCAAGATCAACTTGAATTTTGGATATCACTAGGTACCAATCAAACCCTCCGATGTGTGGAAGACTACCTTCAAAGCCAAAGAGGGCCTTTTTGAATGAATGGTTATGCCTTTGGGGTTGAAAAATGCCCCTGCAACGTTCATGAGGCTGATGGATGACATCTTACAGCCATTCACCAACTCATTTATAGTGGTATACTTGAATGACATCTTGATCTTCAGCCAAAGCTGGGAAGAGCACCTCCACCACATCCGATAGGTTCTCCAAACACTGTGGCAACAAAAGTTGTGTGCCAATTTGGAGAAATGAGCTTTTGGAATGACCCAAGTTTAATATTTGGGATACATTATTGATGAACGAGGGGTGTATGTGGATCCATCCAAGTCATTCAGGATTGGCCAGCCCCAAGCACTCTGACAGAGATCCGTAGCTTTCTGGGTCTTGAAAATTTCTACTGCAGGCTTGTGTTGGCGTTCTCCCATATCACTTGGCCCTTGAGTCAAGTCACTAAGGGAGGAGTGAAAGAAAAATTATTTTGGTCTAAATCTCAACAAAAGGCATTCGTAGAGTTGAAATATCCCATGGGCATTGCACCAGTTCTCACATTACTAGACTTGCAACAACCATTTGAGATCAAGACATATGCCTCTCACTATGTATTGGGGTAGTCCTTACTCAACAGAGGCATTCAGTGGCATATCACAGTGAGACACTTTCAGACACAGTCTAGAAGTATCCCACTTATAACAAAGAGATGTATTCCATTGTGTAGGCTTGCCGATAATGGAAGCACTACATTCTGGGGAAGGAAATGATCATCCACACAGACCACTGGTCCGTGTGCTTCATATAGATGAAAGGAAAGTTGTATAATGATCACCATTAGAAGTGGTCCACATACCTGCAACATTTTCATTTGAATATCAAGTACAAGAAGGGAAGCACCAATAATGTTGCAGAATGCCTTAGCCAACCATCGATCACTGCATTAACCACCGTGCTCAACTCTTGTGGGCACGAGACTTCTAATTTTCCACTTCTCTACAAAAATGACATAGAATTCAGCGACACATACCGATGCTCTTGGAGGGTTAGCAAGTTCCAATTTTTCACCTCCAGGATGCATTTCTATGCCACCTAGGACACCTTTGTGTTCCTTCAAGCGAGCTTGCCAAGATGATTTAGGAAGCACACTATAGTTGGGTCATTAGGCATTTAGGGGTCGAGAAAATAGTGGCAGCAATACAAAATTATTTCTATGGGACGAATCTTCGGTAGGATGTCGGGAAGTACATCGAAACCTGCACTTTTTGCACCATTGCGAAACTGACCATCAAGAAGCAAGGCCTCTATACTTCGTTTTCTACCCCTAGTCGACCTTGCGAATCCATATCAATGGATTACATGTCAAGCCTTCCTTCTACTAAGCATGGAAACAACTGTGATTTTGTGGTCATTAACAAATTCTCAAAGATGGCCATTATGGCAGCCTATAAGAAGAATATCACAATAGAAGCCACTACTAAAATCTTCTTTGAACAAGTGTGGGTACACTTTAGGATCCCATAGTCTATCATCTTAGATTGGGACAATAGTTTCCTTAGTACATTTTAGTCCAGTCTCTGGTCGGTGCTATACATCAAGCTCACTAAGTCCACAAATTTCCATCCCCAAACTAATGGCCAGATAGAGGTCGTCAACAGGATGATTGTACACATTTTGTGCATGTACAATTCATAGAATTCATGCACATGGGATGAGAGCCTCCCCTATATCCAACACAGCTATAACTGGGCTCTCCATATCTTAACTGGGCATAACCCTTTTCAGGTGGGCTTGGGATTCTAGCCACTATGTCCCATTGGTGTGGCCATACCATTTACATCTACTTAGGAAGATTCGACTCATGTCCAGTCTGAAGTCGACAAGGAAAACAACTTCATTAAGCATATCGAGCACATCCACCAATAGGTTGATGACATATTGGACATAGCCAATGTTAAGTACAAGTAGCGACATGATGAACATCGGGTTCCACACAAGTTCTATGTGGACGATAAAGTTTGGCTACATTTGGAGAAGGAGTGCCTCGTTGGGCCTCACTGCAAGGTTTTCGTGCTTCATATGGGCCATAAAACATCACCAAGGAAGTATGGGATAATGCCTTCGAGCTCAGTGTTCCAACATTCCTTGGTTTTCACCCAATGTTCAATGTGGACCGCCTTCGGCCCTGCTTTCCACCATTGTCGGACACATCCGACATTGCATCACAACTCACACCGATAGAGTTAAACCCAGATTGCATGGAACAAGACACAACTAATCAAAGCATGGACACACAGATCAAAAACACCCCACAGAAAAGCATCCAACTATATCGAGTTGTCAAAGCAATCCAACTCCTTCACCAGGGCAAGTGGCTCACCTGGGACCAAGTTCAATAGAAGTTTCCTCACCTCATGGAGGAACTCAATGTAATGGGGACCATTGCTTCCAGGGGGGGGGGAATGATCCAGGTGGATGTTGGTGGCCACCTACCTATTCCACTTGGACACCCATCATTGTTCCTTTCATTTTCTTAATTTCCTTAATTATAGCACAATTTACTATTTTTGGCAGTTTTTCAGGTCTTGAACTTCCAGAGCTATTTTGAGGTCCTAAACAACGTTTTTTTGGAAAACTACGGTGGAAAATACACATTTTTGACTTGATATTTTCTATCAAAAGTTGTATTCCTCATATAGATATTTCTAATGACGTATCATGTGCATCAAACAAAGATCGTATGCCAAAGTTACAACCCTAAGAAGTTGATGTACCACTTTACCCCAACGGGGCCCATAGTTTGGCGTTTAATCTCATAGGGTTAGGTTTTTGGGATGTTTAGGGTTTTCCATTATTTCTTAATGATAAATAGGCCTTCAAGACTCATTGTGTCACAGTTGAGAGGCATGTAGTTGACACATCTCTTCTAAGAGATAAGCTACCATCGCCCGAGCTAGTCTTATTTCCATTCCGTTTGTAAGCATATTTTAGTATCTGAAATTTAATGAAATGAAGTGTTATTTCTGCTGTATCTCTATATATATGGTTATATCTGTAATTTTTTGCATTCCCTATTTAAATTCAGATCTTCATGGCTTGAAGTTGGTGGCAACATCCTGCACATAACTAAAGATATAAGATTAATATGGCCGTTGAAGTCTTATTAGTTTTGTGCGCTCATACAACACTACTTTCATTTGGTAGGAAGCAGAATATGGTCCCATAACATACATATATATTTAAAAAATCATATGAGACTTTTAACCATGGATATTCATCCCCACTTTAGCATAGGACTGAGGTCTCACTCGAAATAGTATGGGAGGGTGCTAGAACTAGGTTTCCGCACCCTAGAGATGTCTGATGGGCTTCTAGAGGTTTGCGGTTTGACCTGTCCCTACGCACACTTGTGATCCCTTCACAACTTGCGGTGCGGCTTCTGCGCAGCCCTACTCGGGGCGAAAACCATATAATACCATTGATCCTTGCTAATTAACTGATTAATTAACTTTTGTGTGTAATATTTATGGTTATTAGAACACATATATCAATTATATCAGTGCACGCAATACATAACCGAATACAAACATAAAGACAATAATGCACAACAAATGCACAAGAATAGAAATCAACTTCTATTTTATTAATCTTCAATCTTTCTTACAAACCCGACATCGCACTGTGCACTCAGCTACAGGGGTTTGCACACTCAGCTGCGAACTCTATTAGGCCTCTATGCACTCAGCTGCAAAGCCTCTTCCTCCTACTACAACCTAAGACACTTAGAACTCTACTCTAAGCTCGAACCATTCCTTCACTATTCTCTCTTAATCGCTATCTTTACAACTTAGAGCCTCACTCTATTTATACAATCCCATGGTCCACGGGTCATGGGTGGGCTGAATTTACACTAATTTACAATACAATGTTTAGGGTGGACAACTCCGTTATGGCCTAAATCTACCTCAGGCTAAGAAAGGCAGGTCTAGGGTAACATCAAACCACAATTAAGCTGGTAGCTAGCCCTACCAAGTCGGGAGAGGGCTCTCTCCTTGTTGATCTCAGGAAATATGGCAAATAATGAAAAATATGACTAATATAAAGACTAATTTTAGGCTAGGTATATGCTCAGAGGATTTTGATTGAGTTTAAAGTTGGTTTGTTAAATCAGATGAGGAAGACAGTTTTGGGTCCGGGGAATGAACTCAGTTTTGCAGAGGTTTCTGTGGGGCGAGGTAGGCAAGTTTTTTAGTACTTAGAATTAGGTGTAATGGAGAGTCTTAAGACTGATGAGGAGTTGGAGAGGGCATGAAAGTGTCATGAGTCCTATTCAAATAGTAGAAAACATGTAAAGCTGAATAAACCCTAAGACAGAGCACTGAAACATCAATGAATTCCACCTTTACACTTGATTCATTTAGTTATGCAAAAAAGAGAGAGATAATGGCACACATAAGCATATGATAACTTGAATCACAGAGGAAAAACAATACTAATTCAACTTGCCACAAGGATCCCACAAAATGGTCCAAACCCTAGTCTATTTCCTTGCCGAACTGCAGAAATGATATACAATAGTGCTCAAAGCATCTACAAGAGTCCAACCTTTTCAAATGACTAAAAAAACACATGATATAGACCTCCAAACCACCTGTGCTATCCATCAGGGGTCAAATCCATGAGAAAATGGGTGGTTTCAACCATATCTAAACTAGGAACACAAAAATAAGCAGGGGAACATTTTGCCTTTAAAACTTAGGAAACCAATTCATGACATCTCAAAACCACCTACAACTGATGTATCTACCTCCTTAAGTCAATTTTCATCATTTTTACATCATAGTACATCAATTTACATCATATTACATCATGAATTTGACCCTAAGAGACAAGAAGGCAAAATAGAAGAAAACTAGGTGAAATTCTGAGTAAACAGGCAAAATTGGCAAATTTTCATCCTATGTGTAGCGCCATTTTTTTGTGCATAGCTCTTTTTTCAAGCGACTTTTGGAAAGCTTCATGAAGTCCAAGTCAAATACATGATAGCTCATTGGAAAGCCTGGTGAGTCGTCTTTCTGGGAAAACTTGAATTTTTTGATTTGGAGTCCTTTTACCCCTCCAAAAATGCAATCTCCAAAGACTGCTTCCTGTGTGGCCAAAAAGTGGCAAAGAGGGCATTTTTAGGGTGTTTTTAGCCCTTTTGGAGGTTCAAAACTTGTCAAAACTTCATGGCCATTTCTGAGCAAGCATAAATTTTCATGATGAATCCAAAAATTCAAAGTTTTCTGCAAATGGAGCTCCCCATCAAAAGCGTAACGCCGGTGGCACTATGCACCTGTAGGAAAATCCTGTTTTTTGCCTAAAAAATTCAAAAATGCCAAAAATTTCACCAAATTTCTTGAAACTTTTCATGTGTGATCTGTGTTAGGTACTGTGCTAGGCCAATGAAGCTTCAACCAAGATCTTGATCTTATATTTCTCTTTCTTGCTCCTCAAAGCTCTCTTTAAGTTGGCTTTTAGGCTTCTTATCCTTGTCTTACAAATTTTGTTCCGGGAAAAATAGTGACAAGCCATGTGGCACAACATTTTCTTCTCCTTGTTAACTTTCTCAAGCAGCTTCTCCAAGTGCATATTCACCTTCTCCAACAAATATTCCCGATCATTGTATTTTTGTTCAATGGACGTCAACTTGCCCTTTGCCCTCTTGGACTTTTGCCGGTTTTCCTTGATGATCTGCAGCTCCAGGAGTTCTTTTTTGTTCGTAAGTTGCTTGTTTTCTTGCTCAAGGAAGTTGATAATCCACTTAGCCATCTCAAGGTCAAGTGATAAGGCACGAATGTCAACTTCTTTCTCTTTGATGACCTCCTTGAGTCTTGAGTTTTGGGCACCCAAATTAGTGTCTTTTTCCTGAATCAAAACAAAATCTCTATTCTGACCTTCAGAAGGCCCTTCATCATGCAAAGGCTGCTTTCCTTTATCATGTACCTATACTGCTGAAGAAGAAGGAAAAGCCCCTTTCACCCCAGGTGAAGATAGCATTTGCCTGTGGTCTGATGAAGGAAATGAGAACCCTTCCACCCCAAGTGGAGATAGTATTCGTTTGGCAGCTGCAAATAGTCTCCTTGTGCCTTTTTCATAAGTGACAAAGATTGGTACACTTGTTGTTTCAGTCTCATGACCCTCTGGCTGATTTGAAGGCCCTCCTTCCTCTTGTAGCACTGATGGGGTCACCTGAGGGCTTATGAAAACCTCATGTGAAATGAAGGTATCCCATGAAATATTCAACAAGCTTAGCTGATGCAAAACAACAATCTTAATCAATGAAAAATGGTAAATGCTAATGAAATACTGAGGAAGAGGTTTCCTTTGCACATATGTAGCCATATTCTCAATATTTCTACATATGAAATAGGGGAGGTTCATCATCCTCACTCTAGTGAAGTTCATCAGCAATCTAACATGGTAACTATACAAATGAGAAAACCTCCCTTCATAGGTGAAATACTTGATAATGAGCTTCACAAGTGGAGCATAAGTGTCTTGTAGGTATCTAAAAGGAAAGACCCTACTGATTTGCCTTTGATAACTAGCCTTGATGTAAGGCTCATAATGCTCTTTGCCCACATGTTGCCCCGTATTCCACTGTTCTCCCACATTAGGAATTCCTGTTGTTATTGCAATAGTTTCAGGTGTCAAAGTGAAAGAAACACCAGCTAGGTTCACCTAGCCATTGTGAAGATGAAGAACAAATAACCTAGCAAGCTCATGGTGATATTTCACCCTCTCCACCATCTCACAAAACTAGTAACAAGACTGATGTTTAAAACATGTTACTGCAAAAGGGAAAGCTAGTAACCCTGTGAGAGTGGTGGGCTCCTCCCGGATGTGTTTTCCTCCTTTAAGTGGTTTTCTTGGTACATGAGCCTCTTGGGAAGAATCACTGACAGTTTCATCATCCCTCTCATATGCTGAATCTGTTTCCATACTTGCAAATGTGGAGTGAAGAATGATGAGTATGAAGAGATTTTCTCAAGTATAGGGTGACTGCTATTTTCTTTTTGGGGATAAAAGGGTTGACTGATAGTAGGACTATGAATGAGGGTTTTAATGATGGTAATAGGGTTAATAGGGTTTTAGGGAATGTATAGGTTTTAGGAAATGAGGATTAGGGTTTGGGGAATGGTAGGAATTATGTATAGGGTTTAGGGTTTGGTGATAGGGGGTAAGGTGAGTGTCAATGGGAGAGGGAAAGAGGAAGGGAATTAGGGAAATTTAGTGCAGGGGAATGGGATAGAGGAAAATCATAACAAGGGAGTGAAAACAACAAAAATAACAAAACCCTAGACAATTTTGGCAAGACAACTTTGAGAGCAGCTAGGGTTTCATTTTTCAACATTCAAATCACCACCATGGATGAAAATATCTCTTGCTAGGCCAGATGGGATGGTGTACTTACTTGTTGAGAGATTGTTTGCAAATTTGGAGGCTTGGAAAAGAAATGCAATGTGTTTTGTAGCTCAACCAACAGATGCATCGTGCTAACACCCAAGTGCGTAGCACACTTTCTGTGCGTAGTGCTTGTTAAATTTCCTTTGTAAAACCTGCGCCTGGTGCATAGTGCCAGGCAGGTGCGTCGTGCTAGTCCCCAGGTGAGTCACACCGGTGAAAATTTGAAATTTTGCTGCAAATTTCACTATCTCCTCAAAATGTGATTTTCTCCCTCTTGCTCTCTCTTTTGCACAAAATGAAGTTTTCAAACCCCAAGGAAAAATTTATATCCATCTTGACTTTAATTTTTCATTTAGAAACCCATTTTTCTAAAGTTCCTTTTCACTTTGCTTTAAAAACTTTGTTTTTTGTAGTTTGGCTCTTTCTTTTATCATTTGATGAACTGATGCTTTGATGTTTTTTGTTTCTTGCAGTGGCTGGAGTGCTGGAGTTGGCAAGGTGACCAAGGGCTGTAGCTGAAGCTTTATTACATATGAAAACATTAAAATTACATAAAATTTGTACATGAAATAGAAAAACTCTGTTTTCACCTCAAAACAGAGTTTTGAGGTAAAAACCCTTTATGAAGCAAATCATCAGTGAAATTTGTGATTTTATGAACTTATTAGACATCCTCATGTGGCTGCTGACCTCTTATTGAGTTTTTGAAGACCATGGTGGCAAACCCTAGACCTAGTGAGACCTAAAAACCCTAAAATGACTTTTGCAAATGGAATAAAATAAAAATGACAACAAATGACCTGCACATGTGAAAATAGGCCAGCAGATGAAAGGCATGAGGGAAATTGACAAAGAACCACTACCATCAGATGATCCATGACCTAATGGAGTGCAGTTGATTGGATGAGACACCTATTATGCATGCAGAAAGAGAAATTTGATCATTGATGGAGGGATAAAGATACCGACACTAACAAACCCTATGACTCAATTGTACACTTTGCGCTACGTGCCTGCAATTCGCAGAGTTTTACAACATCTTTGACAAAAACTTGGGCTTTGAGCCCCAAAACCTGTGGTGGGTGGTATTCCATGCCCAACAGGTCCCAAACACAATCATCGTGACTTGTCCCTAGTCACTCTGCTGGTGCGACGATCTTGACACAGAGCCCATCCAATCGTTTCTGCGCTTCCCGGAGGTCACTGGCACACTGATTTGCAATCTGCTAGATCTGTTCCACTTTGTCGGCTGAATGCTCGCTGTCAAGGGAAAATTGATGAGCCCCATAAATGGGTAATTATATGAGCTCATTTTTCCCCCTAACATAGTTTAATCAACCATTCTCTTAGCTTATTGCATTTCTTTTAATTATATTTATGCCCATGGAGTGAGTTGGGTTGGTTATGTTGCCATGGAGTCTAATATGTGTTTAATGCAGATTTTTGTTGAATTTTGAAGACAAAGTAAAATATTTAATGAAAAATTGGTAGCAACAATTCGGAGTTGACAAAGGAGAGGATTTAAAGGAGGGTATCCCCCTCATTTATGACTCTCCACTTTGAATTCTCCTTCATGCAGCTCATAGCACAAACAACCAAATCAATGCACTAAGAGGCAGCTGAGCAAGTGGATGATAACTTATGTTTATCTCGAGTTTTGGGAGCCAAGCCTCCCTGATTTTAAGGAATCCGTTGGGAGCTTTAGTTGTATAAGTAGGCCTAGGGCCTCATTAGGAAGTTAGTCAAATTTTCGAATTTTTGTTACAACTTTGCTCTACTCAACTTCGAACTTACTTTTGTTGATAGTTTCATGTAATCCTATTATTATTTTGATAATAAAGATGATATCCTTTTTGAGCTAGCACTGAGTTACCTCAGAGGGTTGAAGCTCTTGGGTTAGGGCCCAATCCAAGCAGCCAAGCTCCTCTTGTTTGTATTTATATGCTTTGTTTCAGTTTATGGATTAGTTGTTGTTAGATAAATCTCTTTCTTGGTTAAGAATAGGTTGCTTTTGGTGATTTAGAAGGTTGTTTCCATTTGAGTTTTCTATAGAAACTTGAAGAGTGATAGAAATAATATACAAAAAGTCCATCAACAGAGTCTTGGCCTCCTTTCCTTCCCTTGGGACCATGAACTGAAGCCAAGACCCTCTTGCTGCCACAAAAAACACAGATTTGCCTTCTCCATAGGATCTCTAGTGTTGTAGTTTGTTAGAAGGTTAATGATTTTCTTTAAATCTCTTTCATCATGCTCATTTATATCTTGCAATAAGTTTCTTTCCATGCTTTCTCTCATTCTAACATTTTTTTTCAGCATTTCTTTCCATACTCATAATCTAGATTAGCTTGATGCAAAATTCTATTTTTTTGATGTACTTAGTTTCCTTGCTTGCTTGATCTCCTTGTTTGATTTTCAAGTCCTTTTTCAGAAAATCTCTTCTCACAGCAAGTTAGCCTACTAGCCATCACCTTCTCTCCCTGATCTCTGCCCTACAGGTCACCCAAAGTTCACCTCAAATCTACCTTAGTTTTCTACGTTTTTCCATGGGATTTCTTTCTCTCTCTCGACCATATTTTCCTCTCCTAGCAATCCTTGGTGACCCCTACGCACCTTAACATATCATCCTAGTCTTCAGCTACCCTTTCCACCCACTCTCACACCTTCAAAACCTCCAAAACGTCTCTTGGCATCCTCTTGTAGACCTCTTGTAGACCTCCTGTAGATCCCATGCAGCCTCCTGTAGATTTTCCTATAGGCTTCTGTTTGAAGTCCGATTGCAGGAAAAGCCCCTAGAAGGCCACCTGAGACCTCCCAGGACCCATCCGCACCATCCTACATATTCTCAAGTCCCAAAACCACCCTCCATCACCACCTAATCGCTGCCACATTCACAATCGATTAAATTACATGCATGACAATTTCACATAAAAATACATAAAAATCCAAAAAGATGTTTTTTGCTCATTTACCTCTAGAAATAGCTTGAGTAGATGTTGTTTACTTCTTGAGTAGGTAATGCCATACATTTCATGGTTTTTCATCTTTCTTTCTACAAAAGTAGGATTAGCTGGTTAAGTAGGGTTTGCTAGGTTTACTTTACATTACAGTCTTATTTTCCTTTTTGCAAGTAAAGTAGCCTCTGTAGAGTAAGCTTTCCTTTCTTTCATCACATATAGAGCTTCTTCTGGAATCCATAGAAGTTGGCTTGATCTCCTAGTGATCTTGCACCAGCTGACCAAGTGACAACCCGTAGTAAGAACTAGTACTTGTGCATATAGCACCGTCGCTTCCAAGTTTGCTACGAACTACCGGGTTGATAAAAGTAAATTAGGAAGCGTAGGATTTGTAGCATTATTGTTGCAATACTAGTGTTCACCACTTTTTTCCGACGTTTCCTGGGAAGCGTTAGAGTATTTTGTGATTACTGCTTTCTTCTATTTTCTATCACAACGTTCTACTAAGTAGTTTATTTCAGCAAAAGTAGAGTAGTTGTTTCTTTCAGTTTTCACATTTCCTTGCTTTCATTTTCAATTCTGCAATTTCCATTTCAGTAGAAGTAGATTAGTCATTTCCTTTCTTTTAGTTCTGCATTTCGTTTTCCTTCATTTTCAATTCTGCAAATTTCATTTCAACAACTTCATTTCAGCAAAAGTAGATTAGTCATTTCCTTGCTTTCAATTCTACATTTCATTTACTTTCCTTTTTAGTTTTGCAATTTCATTTCAGTAAGTTCATTTCAGTTAGTTGCAATTTGTTTGTTCAATCAATTTCAGTTTTGCAGGTATAAGCAGTGAAAAAAACAAAAACCAACAAAAAAGATTTCATTTCATGCCTCATAGGAGCAAAGATAATTCAGGAAAATTCTTGCCCAACACCCCCACTACATCACATAGCCACCATTCTCTCTTCTTCAGTGCTAGTGATCAAGAAGAACCTTTAGGTGAACAACCAGAGATATTTGAAGAAACTATAGGGGAAGAAGAAGAAGAAGACATCCCTCCCAAGACAATGGCTGAGAACAAAAATGCTAGGGGGAATGGAGAAATAATAGAGGTTACCTTTCCCATTTGGGAGACCAATGGGGACACCAAAATGAAGAATATAAGTCCCTCAGCCCTACATCACTTCCATGGTTTGAGCACAGAAGATCCTCACACCTTCTTGTTTGAGTCTGATGTCATATGTTGAACCTATGACTATGTAGAACATGAACAAATGTTGAAACTATTTCCTTCTAATCTCAAGGATGTAGCATTGTGCTGGTTCATGGGGTTACGTGGCAATAGCATCACAACTTGGGCTCAGATGCAGTAGGCCTTTAATAACAAATACCGATACTAATGTAGGTCAAAAGATACCAAGGAAGAAATCTTCCAAATGACCACGGGAAGTGATAAATCCTTGGAAGATTATGAAAAGAGGTTCCAGCTCAATTACAAAAGGGCCAGGTGTACACTTGACCCCGAATCTCTGAAGTTGGTCCTACTCAGGGGAATTTCGGAAGACCTTCTAGACACTGTCCATTTGTTGACTGGGGGAGACATCTACCAAGTACCTTATGAGGACATAAATACTGCCTTTGGAAACCATTCTAGAGCAGCCAGAAAGAGAGGTAGGGGGAGTCAACCCATAGCTAGTACTTCCTCATCCAATTCATCCATCAAAGGTGAACTCAGAAACATGCTGGAAGACTTCAAGAGTGAGATGTTGCAGACTCTTGCCATGCAAATGGATACCTTGCATATCAAAAGGAAACAAGAGGAAGCAGAGAGGGCTTTGGCCATTTTTTGTACTAGGTGCACCACAAGGCATCCTAAGAATGAATGCCCATTGAACTCTTTAGAGGTTTGTTCAATATGTGAAGAAGATCATTCTACAGACAAGTGCCCTTCCTTACCTGGACTTAAAGTTGTATACCAAGGGGCCGAAGGAGCCACTGAACCACTCTATTTCATGAACCAAAGGAGACCACATGGACCTAGACCATATGAACAAGGGATGCAAGGGACATCTTAGGCATACTACAACCCCAACCAAGTCACTTCCATACCTTCTTAGGGACTTCATGCTCATCATTCCTGGTCCATACCTTCTCCTTGGTCCTTTCCATCTCAATACCATGCCCAACCAATGATTCCTTCATTCCAATCCTATGCTCAGCCACAACCTCAGTGGAATGCATCTCATCAGGGGTGGAGGCCCCAATACAACTCTCCTCCCACTCTTTTATCCCCACCACATACTCAACCACAACCATTTCCTCTTACTCCACCAAGGAAATTCCAAATGCCTGCCTAGCTGAACTCAAACCTGAATAACAAATAGGCTCAACAATTATATAGTGGGGAACCATCATGCCCAACTTATGCTGTGGAGATTCAAGAGATTAACCTCCGATCTAGGAAGGTCCTCCCAGGTAGCCAACCTCCCCTTAGGGAGGTTGAGGAAGAAAAAGAGGAAAGTGAACCTAAAGCAATTCCACCCTTTCCTGAGAGACTATCCAGGACAACACAGCCCACCCCAGAAGAAACTAAACTTTAGGGAGAATTTAAACAGTTATGTGTAAATATACCACTTCTCCAAGCCATAAAAGATGTGCCTATATACAATCATTTGATCAAAGAGAAGTTCTTTAGGCATCCAGGAAGGAACAAGAGAGATGTCCCAACCATCAATGTCATAGGACAATTGACCGACCTGATGTTGGGGCGATAATCTGTCCGAAATATCTAGACCCTGAAAGCCTAGTAGTTGATGTCCACATCAATGGCACCATGATCTCACACACCTTGATTGATCTGGGAGCTTCCATTAATGTGATGACAAAGGATACCATGCTCAAACTCAACCTCTAGGGCTCCTTGAGGAAGACCACAACGGTACTACAGCTAGCAAACTGCTCCACCGTGACCCCTGAGGGGATTGTGGAAGATGTGATGGTCTCCATTGATTCGTGGGAGTACCCTACTAATTTCTTGGTTCTCCAGCTGAAGGCAAAGCTCACTGGGTATCCCATCATCCTAGGAAGACCTTGGTTGGCTACTACTGATGCTTATATCAGCTATTGGGCTGGGAACATGACCGTCAAGAACGAACATATGTCCAAATAGTTAGTCCTATACCCTCCTACCCAACTCTTGATAGAACATGATCTACCTCTATGGTTGGAGGAGGAGGATGAGGATGAAGTCTATTCTGCACCACTTTGTACATTAGAAACTACCATGGGGGGGGGGACCGCAAGATGAGTATGATATCATTGAGAATTTAATTCAAAATCCACCCCCCAATACCTTGCCATTAGAGGACATAGTGAAAGAAACCCAAAAAAATCCATTAACTAATCTCTATGTGGTCGACCCGACCTCTCTCTATGTTAAGAATATAGAGTTCGACCCAGACAAAACCTTGAAAATCAATCCATCCCTATCCACTTTCCAAGAGAAGGAGCTGTGCAACTTATTGAGGAAGCATTTAGATGCTTTCGCCTGGAGTTATAAGGAGATGAAGGGAGTGCACCCTTCAGTATGTACTCATCATATATACATTAAGGAAGATTGCAAACCAGTCAGGCAGCCTCAAAGGAGGATGAATCTAGCCCTTAAAGACATTGTTAAGGAAGAATTGCAAAAGTTACTTGATGCAGGATTCATCTACCCCATCTCTGGCAGTGAATGGGTCTCTCCTTTGGTGCTAGTGCCAAAGAAAAATTGTAAGTGGAGCATCTGTGTCGATTATCAGGAATTAAAGAAAGTCACTAAAAAGGACCATTTTCCTTTGCCTTTCATAGATCAAGTGTTAGATAGTCTGGCGGGGAAAATGTTTTTCTCTTTCCTAGATGGGTTTAGTGGATACAATCAGATCCAAATCAACCCGGAAGACCAAGATAAGACAACTTTCACTTGTCCATGGGGTACCTTTACATATCAATTCCTTCCATTTGGCTTGTGTAACACTCCAGCCACTTTCCAAAGAGCAGTATTGAGCATATTTTGTGAACTGGTTCATGATGCAGTGGAAATATATATGGATGATTTCACTTCGTATGGTTCTAACTTTCAGGAAGCTTTATCTAAATTAGGAAAAGTTTTGGACAAGTGTATTGAAATGAACCTGTCCCTCAGTCTGGAAAAATGTGAACTTTTGATGACTGAAGGGACTGTTCTAGGTCATTCAATATCTCAACAAGGATTGCAGGTGGACCCCACCAAAGTTGCCATCATCCAAAGGGTCCCACCTCCTCAAAAGGTGAGTGCTGTCAGAAGTTTCCTATGCTTAGCTGGATATTGCAGAAGATTCATTAAAGATTTCAATAAGTTAGCGTCTCCATTTTTTGGTCTTTTGGGAAAAGATGTCGAGTTCATATGGTCTGAAAACTATTAAAAAGCCCTAGATACCTTGAAAATCAAACTTGTGACTGCGACAATTTTGAGAGGCCAAAACTGGGCCCTACCTTTCCACATTCACATAGATGCCTCAAACAAAGTAATAGGAGCCATTTTAGGACAAATTCATGAAAATTCACCTTATGCCATATACTTTATAAGAAAAAATTTGTCAAAGGAAGAGTTAAAATGCACGGTGATCGAGAAGGAACTCCTAGCTGTGGTACATTCCTTAAACAAATTAAGACACTATATCACAGACTATCAAACCTTTGTGCACACTGATCATCCTACAATTAGATATTTAATGAAAAAATTGGATGTAAATGCTCGCATTATTAGATGGTTGCTTTTACTACAATAGTTTGATTTGACCATTGTTGATAAGCTTGGTAAAGAAAATGTTGTTGCTGACTTTTTGTCTAGAGTAAATTTGCCTGCAGGTGAAGAAGGAATGGTGGATGATCAAATTCTAGATGAACACCTATTTTCTATCTCAGTACTCTCTCCATGGTTTGCTGATATAGTGGACTACTTGGTTTCAGCACAGTTTCCACCACACCTGTCCTCAAAGGAGAAGAGCAAGATCATGAGGAAAATCACCCCTTTCACCTAGATTGGGGGCAATCTCTTCAAACTTGTCCCAGATCAGATCTTGAGAAGATGTGTCAGGGAGGAGGAAGTTTTTGACATTCTCCTGACCCTGTCATGACGGGCCTTGTGGAGGCCATTGTGCAACAAAGAGGACTGCCTTCAAAATATTCCAAGCAGGCTACTATTTTCCCACTCTTCATCAAGATGTGAGGAGATACACTAGCCAATATGATTGGTGTCAAAGGATGGGGAAACCTATTCCAAAGGATGAGATGCCCATGCAGCCTCAAGTGACCTTGGAGCCATTTGAGAAGTGGGGCATGGACTTTGTTGGTCCTATCAACCCTCCTTCAAAAAACAAGAAGTACATCATTGTGTGCACTGATTACCTAACAAAGTGGGCAGAATAAAAAGAAATCAAAGCAGCAATAGAGGAAAAAGTAGATGAGTTTTGAAGAGAAAACATATTCTACATGTTCAGGTATCCAAGAGAATTGGTCACAGATCAAGGCAGTCAGTTCACTTCCAATTTGATTGAAGACCTGCTCACAGATCATAAAATCAAGCATAGGACTTCTACCCCTTACCATCCACAAGCCAATGGGCAGGTGGAAGTCACTAATAGATCTTTGGAAGGAATTCAAACAAAGGTATTAAGCAGCAACAGAAAAGATTGGGAAGACCGATTAGTTGAGGCCACCTGGGCCTACAACACAACATGGAAGACCACCACAGGTTTCACACCCTATGAAATAGTATATGGGAAGAAGGCTTCGTTATCAATAGAATTTTAATACAATACACTAAGGATGGCAGCTCAACTGGACCTAGACCTCAGCCATGCACAAAAGAAAAGACTACTCTAGCTCAATGGATTGGATGAACAAAGATTGCAGGCCCTCCTCCACACAGAGGTAGTTCAGCTTCAGAGGAAGATATGGCATGATAAAAATATCAAGGAGAAGCAATTCCAAGAGGGAGATTGGGAACTGCTCTATGAATCAAGGTATAAAGACTTCAAGGGAAAGCTGAGGACAAGATGGTTCGGACCCTACACTATGGAAAAATGCAATGACAATGGTTCAGTTCTAATCAAAGACATTGATGGGAAGCCATCCCCATGCTTGTCAATAGACATAGGTTGAAAATTTACAGGAAGCCCTTCTCCAAGTGAGAGTTCATTGAAGATCTAAATAAAATAGTGATGGTAGTGGGGCATGTCTCAGCCTCCACACACTAAAGAAACAGGAAAAAAGAAAAAATAATAAGGACTCAAGTGAAAGCCTCCATGAGGCGCTTGAGTCCCATCATTGGGTTGAAAACCTCTTCTGAGGCGGCCTAGTGATGTAAAAAAAGAGAATAAAATAATGAGATCCCTGGGTGAAAACCTCCACTGGAGGCACCCAGGGTAGGAAATCAGGGTGAAAACCTCCTTGAGGTGCCCTAGTTGACTTTCAAAAAAAAAAACAGAGAAAATAAGAAGAAGAAAATTTAATTTTAATGTGCATTGCAAGTTGCAAGAGGACCACAGGGAGCAACAGAAGATGCCACAAAGCCTATTTCATCTCCTCCACACTCTTCTCCATCATTTCTGACCTTCCTTCCACCCCACTATGTTCTTTTTTCGGAAACTGTGTGTTCTATAGGAGGCCCTATGTTTTCTACAGGAGGCTCCTGTAGAAATCACCGAGAGCTAGAAATGGTTCCAAAAGTAGTACTGAGGGGCTGGGAAGCTTCATAAAGAGCATGTAAACCCTCCTACAACTATCCACCCTCCTTTCCATCCATCCCACACCTGCATCACATCATCATCATCATTTTTTCCTTCCTGTCATAGGGAAACACAGAAACCAATTTTTAGAAAAAAAACAAAAAATAAAGGGAGCAGCACCTCAAATCTCACCTACAGCTTACCAAGTACCTCTCCATCTCCATCAGCATCTCTAGCATCATCCTCACTACTCCTAGCACAAAAATCAGCTAAAATTTTAAAGGGAGAAGCAGCTAAAGGAGCTCCTATAGGAATTCCTGTAGCAGCTGATCCTGTTAAAATCAAGCCACAATAGCAAAAGAAGTGAAACCATGGGATTAAAGGAGACATTTGAAGCTAGATCTAGCCAGAGGATACCTACACAAAACAACCAGCCATACATCAGAAAGCAAAAAGCATGCAGCAAAGGAAATACATGCATGCAACAAAGGAAATACAAGCATGCAGCAGCAAAAGGAGCCAAAATGCCTCACTGCACATCCATTTGACTCACAGGTAAGTGACTAACCCTCTCCTCTGTTGCATTGGTGTAATTGAAAAATATGCATAAGCGAATGAGATGGTTAGGGTTGAATGAGAAAAGATGGCCAGTTAATTGGCCACCCTCATCTAGTTGACTACACTCATTTGGAGTTTCCACCACATGTGCATGTAGTCAAACTCAGAGAAAAATCCCAAGGATAGGTAGTGGAGGGTTTGCAAACTCCGATGCAATTATGGGAGGTGATTGCGGGAAGAAAGCATGATGAAAAGGCAAGTGGGGACCAACGGTCCAAATATGGCAACATACATTTTTTGCCAACTCACCCTCACCGGAAATATCTAAAAGAAGGAATAAGTACTCCTCCTCGAAACTCCTTCAGCACCTTTTATTTCATTTCATCCTCGTCCACTTAGCTATAGGGAGCTATTTGTCACCCCCATAGCCTTGAAACCTTCATTATCCATCGATTTCGTCCATCCTCCTGCTATTGGTGTTGTACAGGAGCACTTACAGGTTCTACAAGAGCAACTACAAGCAGTTCTACAGGAGGGCAAGTAATTTGTTTTTAAGGAGAAAACATGGGGTTTCTGCTCGATTTCTGGCTTGAGGAGGTAGGTTCTGTGCATACCCACCTTGATTATCAATATGTTCAAGGAATGATATAATTTTGAGGAATTGAGTCCATATAAGAAGAGGAATTACATAAAAAAATTCTGCCTGTTTTCTTAAAAAAAACCACAGTTTTTCTCTATTTTCCTGTTTTCTACAAAATTCTTGTCTCCATCATTTGGTGTTCAAAAGGGGTGTAAGAAAAATGACAGGGGGATTCATGAGGAAGGAGCCTATAAATTCAACCAGGCTCCATGAACATCCCCAGGTAGTAGCAATATTCACCAGAGCAAATTGGATGCCATTTTTTGAGAAATTCCTAGGGTTTGATGAAGAAGTTGCTCATGAATTTTCCCTCTCTTTAGTCCCTCACTCAATGACCCATGCCACTGTTACTTTTATAGGTCTCTCCATGGAAATCACCCCAGAATTTATCAATAGGGTTTCCACCCTTCCTCTTGGATTACCTTGGAGAAAAGATGAAAAACCAATTGGACAAGCTGCCAAGAAAAAACTTCTTCCAAAATAATGAACATCCTGTAGAAGACAAAAATGGAATTAGAAGGAAAGGCATACCCTACCCTTGGGATGAGGTTAGTTACCAAATCATCAAATATATTTCTTATGAAGGGAGGTATAACATAGTCTATGGCTACCATTTTAGACTCCTCCATGAGCTGAGATATGGCATGGACACTCCAACACTCTAGAAACTCAATATCCCCTATTTTCTCTTGTAGTCCCTCATAGACTCCAGTATTAAGTTGAAGGCAGGAGGTCCAGATCAGTTGGCTCACCATGGGTTAATTAAAATGTTAGTGGAAGAATCCCTCCATACCTTCACAATCCCCATAACATGGGAGATTTTCCGAAACATGACAGCAGAAGATGACTAAAGGCCCTCACATATGATATCAGTCCTTTTGATAGTGGGGAGGAGAAGCAGCAAGGGGGAGAAGGGGAAGAAACTGAGGAACACGAAAGGGAGAAGGAAGAAACCAAAACATAGGAGGAAGAAACCAAAACAGAAGAAAGCAAAACAGAACAACAGGAAACAAAACCAATAGAGACAGAGAAAAAGACAGAAGGAGGAGAAAAAGGGGCAGAAAAGACAGAAGTGTCTCCTGAGACCCTAGAAAGAGAGGCAACAACTGATCTTGTTGCCCTCAACACCGAAATTAAACCCAAACAAAAGAGGAAGAGGAAGACCTCAATGTATTTCAGGGCTAGGAAGAGCACAATGATCAAACAAGGGAAACCCCAACCTTCTTCTAAAGTTCCCATTGTTGTTGAAGATTCACCCTCTGCCCAAGGGAAGGAATCCCCTTCCAAGGCACCTATCACTTATGAAAGGGGGACTCCTATATCTCCCACATGGAAGGAAAAAGTGGAACTATAGGACTCAAAAACAGTCCTACAGGAGGCACAGACTGTTCTACAGGAGACCCTGCCAAGACTACAAGAGACTGAAAAACTTGAAAAAAGACTAGAAGGATAGTCATAGGCGAAGGAGAAAGCAACAGAGGCTCAAGAACCTAACCCCCAGCCTAGTTTGGGCTCTTACTACAATCTTCTTGTGGGGGGAAGAATCATTCCATAGAAATTTGCAATCCCACTTTTCTTTGAGTTGGAGAAAGAAAGAATAAGAAGCCATAGGAGGATGCAAATTTCCAAATCCAAGGGAGTTGAGAATATTGGCCATATGGAGAATCAACTTAGTGAAATGGGCAGAGAACTAAGTGCTGTCAAACATAGAGAAGCAATCACAAGAACTCACCTTCAAACAGAAAATGAATTGCTAAAAAGATAGCTGCAAGAAAAAGAGACACAATTGGCATGCATGGCCAGCTGGTCCATGGAGGCACTGCAATGCAGAACACCAACAAAATCATATGGATTATACCTCAAGGACCAATGACTGCAGTTTCAGATAAATACTTTGGCACAGAGAGGCACAATGCCTTTCCAAGATTATAGACAATTTATGGACCTATGTGACCAAAGTTCATCAGAAGACAAGGCAAAAATAGCAGAGTTCTATTTGCATAACATGGCCCTCACCGATATGAATGTGTGGGACCACAATGCTAGGGTAGGGGACCTGCAACTAATGGCCATGGCATCATGGATGGATCATGACGAATTAAGGGTAGCAGAGATAAGGAAGTTGATGATAAAGGATCAGAATGAGCCCTTAATGATCAGAGCTAAGCCATCAGATCCCATGGCTCTCATCAACACACACTAGCTGCTTGCAAATAATCCCTAAATTGCCCCTAAGTATATCAATGATCAGGCTCAGGCCATTGCACATTTTGAGGACATGGAAAGGTTACTTGGGGATGACTGTATTCATGCTTGTATGAGGAGGTGGAACACCCTACCACAAAGTTTGCAGATCAGGGAGTATCACTCCCCAACAAGGATGAAAGAAGCATTAAGGAGGGTGCCATTGTACAAGCGCTCTATGTAGAATTTGAAGGTCAATTGGATTGGCCTCAAATTGAGTCCCCCATTGCTGCTAGGCATGTTAGAAGGCAGAAAAGAGGAAGAAGAGAAACAATAATGGGAAGAGGTGGACAGAAAGGTAAGGTTCCATGAGAGAGAAGAGGAGCTCACATCAGAAGCATGGGATGTCAAGGAGGCCATCAGGGCCATCAAAGATGAGGAAATGGACTAAGTTGCTCAGAGGATGAGCAACACCTTCAGTAGGGGGATGATGATGAGCCCCATAAATGGGTAATTATATGGACTCATTTTGCCTCATAACATAGTTTAATCAACCATTCTCTTAGCTTATTGCATGTTTTTTATTATATTTATGCTTATAGAGTGAGTTGGGTTGGTTATGTTGCCATGGAGTCTAATATGTGTTTAATGCAGACTTTTGTTGAATTTTGAAGAGAAAATCAAAGATTTAATGGACAATTGGCAGCAATAATTCAAAGTGGATAAAGGAGAGGATTTATAGGAGGATATCCCCCTCATTTATGACTCCCCACATCGAATTCTCCTTCATGCAGCTCATAGCACAAACAACCAAATCAATGCACTAAGAGGCAGTCGAGCAAGTGGAGGATAACTTATGTTTATCTCAAGTTTTGGGGGCCAAGCCTCCTTGATTTTAAGGAAGCTGTTGGGAGCTTTAGTTGTATAAGTAGAAAGGCCTAGGGATCTCAACTTCGAGCTTACTTTTGTTGACAGTTTCATGTAATCCTATTATTATTTTGATAATAAAGATGAGATCCTTTTTGAGCTAGCACTGAGTTACCTTAGAGGGCTAAATTTCTTGGGCTAGGGCCAAATCCAAGCAGCCAAGCTCCTCCTTTTTGTATTTATATGCCTTGTTTCAGTTTGTGGATTAGTTGCTATTAGATAAATCTCTTTCTTGGTTAAGAATAGGTTGCTTTTGGTGATTTAGAAGGTTGTTTCCATTTAAGTTTTCTATACCAACTTGAACAGTGATAGAAAGAAGATACAAAAAAGCCATCAATAGAGCCTCGGCTCCTTTCCTTCCCTTGGGACCATGAACTGAGGCCAAGACCCTCTTGCTGCCACAAAAAAGACAGATTTTCCTT
This sequence comes from Pinus tabuliformis, assembly GCA_031772625.1. Lineage (NCBI taxonomy): Eukaryota > Viridiplantae > Streptophyta > Pinopsida > Pinales > Pinaceae > Pinus > Pinus tabuliformis. The sequence continues at coordinate 1,252,911,973 of CM062818.1, read as the reverse complement.
CTCCATAGGATTTCTAGTGTTGCAGTTTGTTAGAAGGTTAATGCTTTTCTTTAAATCTATTTCACCACGCACATTTTTGTCTTGCAATAAGTTTCCTTCCATGCTTTCTCTCATTATAGAATTTTTTTCAGCATTTCTTTCCATAGCTCATAATCTAGATTAGCTTGATGCAAAATTTTGTCTTTTTGATGTACTTAGCTTCCTTGCTTGCTTGATATCCTTGTTTGATTTTCAAGTCCTTTTTCAGCAAATCCCTTCTCACAGCAAGTTAGCCTACTAGCCATCACCTTCTCTCCCTCATCTATGCCCTACAAGTCACCCAAAGTTCACCTCAAATCTGCCTTAGTTTTCTGCGTTTTTCCATAGGATTTCTTTCTCTCTCTGGACCATATTTTCCTCTCTTAGCAATCTTTGGTGACCCCTAGGCACCTTAACACATCATCCCAGCCTTCAGCTACCCTTTCCACCCACTCTCACACCTTCAAAACCTTCAAAACTACTCTCGGTATCCTCTTGTATACCTCCTATAGACCTCCTTTAGATCCCCTGCAGCCTCCTCTAGATTTTCTTGTAGGTTTCTTTTTGAAGTCTGATTGTAGGAAAAGCCTCCAGAAGGCCACCTGAGACCTCCCAAGACCCATCTGCACCATCCTACATCTTCTCAAGTCCCAAAACCACCCTCCATCACCACCTAATTTCTACCATATTCACAATCGAATAAATTACATGCATGATAGTTTCACATAAAAATACATAAAAATCCAAAAAGATATTTTTTTCTCTTTACCTCTAAAAATAGCTTGAGTAGATGTTGTTTACTTCCTGAGTAGGTAATGGCATTCATTTAATGGTTTTTCATCTTTTTTTCTGTAATAGTAGGATTAGTTGGTTAAGTAAGGTTTTCTAGGTTTAGTTTACATTACAGTCTTCTTTTCCTTTTTGCAAGTAGAGTAGACTCTATAGAGTAAGCTTTCCTTTATTTCATCACATATAGAGCTTCTTCTAGAATCCATAGAAGTTGGCTTGAGATACTAGTGATCTTACGCCAGCTAACCAAGTGATAGGCCGTAGTAGGAACTAGTACTTGTGCATACATCACCGTCGCTTCCAAGTTTGTTACGAACTACAAGGTTGATAAAAGTAAAGTAGGAAGCCCAGGAGTTGCAGCATCATTGCTACAATACTGGTGCTGACTACAAATCCCTGTCTTAAGCCATGCATCTCCTTCATCTGTGCGAGCTTTCCTTCGATGTCTGTAGTGAGGAGGAAAGCCTCATCAATCCAAGGCTAGAAAGGCGCTTTAAGGACTATGTCTTTCTACCACGCGACATCCACCTGTTCCTTCAACTCCTTTGCCTGTTGTTGCTTCGCAAGCCACTGGGTCAAGATAACTATCTACATTGTTCTGTGCACATTGTCATACTACACTTGAAGCTCCCATGCCTCCATTTCTAGGCGTTGTATGTTGGGGTCCTCCTGTAATGAAGTGAGGACTGTGAAGGATTCTTCCAACATAGCGGTGCAGTTCTATATTGCCTATCCTATTTCCTCCAAACCTTTCTTAGTAGTGCCAGCGCACTATTCCCTAACTTCCGGGAGTGTGGAGGATTGTGACTTTAATCATAGTTTGGCAATCTAAAGGTTGAGGTCTAGTTGTACCCTCATTGCTTCCTCCTTTGCCTCGCAGAATCCAGTTTCCAATAGGTGGATCCGCTCTGCTACTGGTAGATCTTCCGGGATTACCAATTTCGAGATTTTGCTAGAAGCATTGTCTACTACCTGCTTCAGTCTTGAGTCTGTGCAACTAGTTCATCATGCTGCCAGCTGAGCTGTTCCATATTGATCTCTTGTTCGCTCAATACTTGTAGTGCGCGACCTTCTCTGGTGTGGGGCTCGGTCGTGATCCCATCCTATAATTGGACAGGGTTTCTCGGGGAAGGGAAGCCAAGTTTAAGCCCAATTCCTTAATCCTTCCCACCACAATTTGGTCAACTTTGTTCACTCCTGCTAACGCACCCTCGGGGAACACAAAAGTGTTGCTCATTCGGGCGTGCAACATTTGTTCCGCCTCTGATGTACCTACTGCAACATATGGGGCCATCGTTCCTTTTTGTGGGTTTTTCACCTGTAGTTCCTATAGCTGCGCACTTAGTGACCCCAACATAGTGTTCTGCTCCGTCATCAACTCTTGGAGCGCGTCCTTAGTGACATCGCGAATTGTTTTGCCGATGTAAGAAATATCACCTTCTATAAGCATGATGGGGTCGCTGGACATCTTCGATGCCTTAGCCTTCTTTCTGGGGACCGGTCTTTTAGGGACGCATGGTCGTTTCAACTGTCATGAGGTGGTTTCTACACATTCTTCGGCCAGGTCTATGTCCTCAGCCTCTTGCCCTAGGGACATCTCACGGCCCACATCGTTCCCTTCTGTTGGTGCTGTTGTTGTTTCTCTTGTCTGTGCTACTGCTGCTTCATTGGCTAGCTTCTATTGTGTGGTTGCCTTTGTTGCTGCTTTTACTTGGCGCCTCTTTTCGGCCAGCTATGCAATGCACAACTTAGTGTCCTTCTTCCTTTGTTGAGTTGCAACCCTTTCCATTCCTGCCAGGTTTAGGGCATGCCACTCTAGAGGCCATGTTTCCAATGCTGTGAAGATGGCATCGTCAGTCACAATGAATGGGAGCTTTGTCCATTCCTTTGCTAGATCCTTCCACACCTGGACATAAATGTTATGCATGTCTGCTTTAAACTCTACAAAGCTCTGCAGAGTGGTGTACACTGTGGGAGACAACCATGGTCTTCTATTTATCCACATTCGGATGCTTGCCTCCATCAGTACCCAAAAAACCTTGGTTGCGCAAATCCACTTTGCGTCCTTAGTGGCCCAGAGCAAAGCATACTTCATGGCCTCAAGTCGGTCCTGGTCAATATTCGGGAATTAGCTATCTTTCGGTAGTTCACCTGCTACTAATAAATCTGATAAGAACAACCACATGTAGTGGAAGGTCTTACCCTACTCTTGGACCTCCTTGCAGTTCATAAAAAATTCCTCACAGAGGAACACAACCTAGTTGAACTGGACGCTCTCCATGCATTGTTCAACCAACACAACCATAGGAGCTGGTACTTCCTTGGTGTGACACTTCCACATTAATTTTCCAGCCAGGAGATGGGTGGCTATGTGTACGCATTTCTCCTTAATACTCGCAATTCGATAGCCTCACTTCTTCTTTTCCAGCTTGTATTTAGTTTTCATGGCTTCTGCAAGATCCAAATCGATGCTCTTGCCCATCATCATCGCGGGGTCCTTTCCCTTATAGGGAAGTTGAGAAATACGGTGAATAAGCTCTGCCATGATGGGAATAGGCTCCTCCAGCCATAGATACCCATCATGCACAAGGCACATCAACTGCCTGATGACAAAAATGGTGATGGGCGCACGATGAAAGTGGGGTATCCATCATAGATGAAGTAACTTGGCCTTCCCCACACTGCGCAACCATTTTCATGACTCCAGCATAATTACTAGCCCCCCGAATTTTGCTTCATTAAGTTCTTCATCTCTAGGTGCAGGAACTTCTCTCTATCCATGAGGTCCCAATCTTCGAATTTCAGGGTAGGCACCCAGCCTAGGGGTGGACCTTCAAAATTAATTCCGTCAGGGAGGAGCAGGATCTGGAGTGCACTCTTCATGGCCTCTAGGTCTTTGGGTGCCCTAACTTTCCCTTTCCACGAAGGGATGTATGTGGGTAACTTCGCTACATAATGCATTGGTGAGACGTCCTCCTCTACATCATCTTGTGCCTCTATTTGATTGATTAGAGCCTATAAGTCCTCCTCCTCCATGTCTGTCTCAATGGTGACGGTGTTGCCTTTTTATTCCATTGATATCTCGCCGAACCATGGGTTTCTTGGGGACATGCAGACTTTTCCCATATTCCGTTTATCTTTCTTTGGCCATGGCATCCTTGATGACTTCAGAACTTCTGGCATAACCACCGCATTTGCGGTCCCCTCAGTGGTATCTTTGGAAAATTTCACATCTAGCTTAGCAGCAGTCATCGTGTTTGCACGGAATATGTTCTATCATGTACTCAAAGATGGTAAGATTGCTCAATGCTCAATACTCTGCAACTACTAAAATCCAAAACAACCAAGTGTTGTCTCGTAGTCAGTCCTTGGAGTTTTATAGTGTCTTATGAATTTGAATTTAACTGTTCCCCTCATTTCCGAGTCATTAAAGCATCCTTGGTGGCATATCGTCCCAAATCTAGCTCTTAATTTGTGTCTTAATTTCCCGCCGTCCACTCCCTTTTGCCTTAAATTGGACATCTCGTCATGAATAGTGACATCAACGGTTACTTCCTGTTTGACCCTCGTGGTAGTGCAGCCCCCCATGCATGGGTGTGAACCTTGTACCATGTTGATTCTGCATGCACCTTCCTCATCGCACAGTTCCCAAACATACTCTTTTAGAGTCCCGCGCTCTCTTTCAACTGTCTAGAGCACTGAGACTGTGCTCCCTACGTCTAGTTAGGTGGTTGCACCATCTGTGCAAGACTCTAATTCGCCTTTTGCTATAGTCTGTACACACTCCTCAATTTCCCTCGCGACGACCGGCGTAGCACGTTCTACCTCATGTGGTGCGCTCCCCTTGTTACTGTGTTTGGTAAGGTGCAGTCTTAGCCATGGTAGTAGAGTCATAAATTCTCAGCGAAATTGTCAAACATGGTGGTATGATCCTCCGTATCTTTCCTTGTCATCCTTAGTTTATCAACGAGACATGCTTTCATGACCTCGTTTTCCAATCATTTGATCTTAGTGTCCATCAACATGCTTTTCTTCCTCAATCGTATCTGATCTTCTTCGAGTTTGTGAAGTCTAAGGTTCCCTCACTGAATGGCTTCCCGAATCCTTATTTGGTCATCCTCGCATAGCTGTGTGATTCCTTCATCCTGGTCTTCGCACACTGTCACAACTGCGGGAGATATTATGTGTGGATTCCTTTTGGTATTCCCTTTAGAAATCTTCGTTTCTACTATGTTTCGCACCTTTGGAGTCATGTCCGTGCTTAGGTTTGTGCACATAGTCCTATAAGTCCATTGAACCGCTGGCACGCACAGGTCCCAATCAATTCGTCTCATCTGGTAAACCTTGTTCAGTACTCCATCCACCCTATTGAATACCTTTTCATGGAAAATTTGTAACGCGCATTTCCCTTCCTACTGATATGGTTTGTTTTGATTCTTTAGGCTGTACACTTGTGCGGACTGTACAACATATGCATGTACCCATCAGGAAAGGTGGGCACACAACCCATTACACCCCATCTGATTGGCTTGCATTTGAAGCTAGAGTTTTCCAAAACGCAAGTGCATCATCCTTTTGCATTCATGCCAGTCTCCAAAAGTTCCTTGATGCGCACCCCACCATCTTGCAGGTGTTGCACGTAGTGTCCACTTCAGTGCGTCGGGCCGTTGCTGCTATGGTACTGCACTTTTGAATCTGCTTAGAAATTCATCCACCACTGATAATCCATCATATGTCGGCAACTCCCTTTCCTCTGTTGTCATGCAACGTAATGACCTAATCATCATGTTGCAGTTTAATGTTGTTACTTCGTGCAACCAATTCTGCCATCGCCCTATCTCTTTGTCTGAATTCAAAGTGCACGAGCTTTCGTGTTCCCACAAAATCCTTCCATTTGTAGTTGTATTCACCCAATCCTCACCTTGTGCAGTTATCTTGTAAATATAGTCGATATTGTCACCACTATTGTTGTCGCACACTGGTTCAGTGTATCGTGCTCCTTCAGTTGGGTCTAGTAGTACTACTATGCATAGTGATTTTTTCAAAGGTCATTTTGTGCTTCTTCAGATTTATGACTCCATTCATATCGGTAGCCCAGTCTATTTCTAGTAGCGTGGGATAGGGATTGCTTTCATCGACAATCTCTATCACTTCAAAAATCTTCTTGCACGCTCTCGCCTTCAATATCAACTATCACCCCTTGCAATCTTCCCATGGGCAAAAACTTCTATTGGTTCTCCATTCGTAACTAAATAGGGGACCATTGTAGTGTGGGTTTGCCCATGCATTCCCAGGTTTGCTTTGGTAGTACATTCATGTTTGAACCCAAATCTAGAATTACCTAATCCATTTCATATTCACCAATCTGCGTAGTCAACCTCATCTCCCTTCCTGTGCGCAATGCATGCTTCTCAAGTTTTTGAACCATGTGTGGTTCTCTTGACCCTGAGCACCTAGTGATAAGTTCCTGTAGTCCTTTGACTACCTTGCTGTCACGCAACAGTTTCATCCATGTCTCCAGAAAGGTAGTGAGCATGGAAGGATCCATCCTTGGTTCAAGTTGATCCTTAGTACCTGAAGTGGAGGCCTACGTGAAGCTCTTCTTAGCTCCATGAATGTCTCCTTCGTGCATTCTAAAGCAAACTCAGGTTCCTTTGTAGGGGCCTTGAAAACCCACACGCTTTCTTCTAGCTACTGCCCTTTATCATCTCCCATTGTCATACCACTCCTGAGCATCATATTCACCTTTGGGTCTTCTTCGCGTGGTTCTGACCTCATCATTTGTAAATTCTGGGTCGGTGGGGGCTGGAGTACCCCTTTATCGCACATCTTCGCTATCAGTGAAGGGAAATCTTCTGCCTCATGATCAAACTGAGTACAGTACAAACATGATATCCTTGTTGGGTTTGTACAATCATGAGCATAATGTTGTGGCCCTCCGCAATGGTAATAGATTATCTGTCCGCGACCCCTCCCTAGTCCCATTCCACCTTGACCTTGACCGTGCCCCTGAAACCCAGTGCGTGCCATCCATGCATTTGGGTCGGGAGCTCCCATTTCTGCCTATACCCTGTAGGCAGGGGTCTGATCCATCATTAGTTTATAGCTTTGGTAGGTGCATTCATCATGGCCTACTAACCTGCAGAAATTACAAAACAACTGATGGGATGTTTGTGCATATTTCTGCAACAGATGACAATTATCTGTGGTATGTTTTCCTCCTATCTAGCAGGTCACGCACCATAATGCAGATGCCGCGCTTGGTCCCACCTATGCCTTCAGTCTTAATGGCATTGGCCCTCCTCCCGCCAAGTAGTTCATGGACACTGGACATTGATCTTTGTCGTGGCCCTGGACTTTGCATTTTATGCACCATACTTCTTTGTGTGCGTTTGGCGGAGGTGCCCTATCCTGTTTCTAACTTTTCATTTCTAGATATAGATTCTATGGTTGTGTGTGGATTTGTTGGACTCCGAATCTAGGGTCTTGTATAGGGGTCTCATGCAACCTCATTGTCATCTCCAACGCTTCGGGCTAGGTGGAAAGCTTTTGCTGTGACACTGCCATCCTTAAGTGTGGCATAAGTGAAGCCACAAACCATGTGCAATGTTCTGCATCCGTTAATGTCATATTGGCTTTGCAGATCGTACTCTTCAGCCTTTGGTCCAAATCCTAGGGGGTATCACTTAGAAGCATCGCGATCTCTTTAAACCCGATGATTAACTGCATCTCTGATTTTGGCCTGCTAAATTTCCTGTTCAACGCATTCTGGATCTCTGCAATTCCTACATTTGGGTGGTCATTAGAACGCTTGGTATACCACGTTAATGCACGATCGTGTAGCGTGCTCACTAGCGTAGCCTTTTTTATATTATCATCCACGATGCCCTGTGCTTCCTATACTGCTCTCACTGCGAACCAGAATTGGTCTCGATCTTCATTCCCTACTCCTTTGAATACTGGTAGTTTGATCACGCTCGCCATACTGAACTGTGGAGGTGGTGGAGGTGGAGTGGGTGGAGATGGAGGTGAGGGGGGTGAAGCAGGTGGCGGTGTGGGTGGGTGTGGTAGATGTGGAATTCGCTACCTTATCAAATCGACCGCGCTTCTTGGAGAAACCTTCGTGAGCTCATCCTCGCTCTCCTGCGAGGGTGAAATTAGGGAACCTTTTTCTAATCCATCACTACTTCCACTTTTGTAGATCTTTCCACTTCATGTAGTCCCAAACATTAATTTATTCGCATAACCCACTTTTCACACAACAACATCTCAATCCAAGTGTTCAAAGTTTTAATATACTTACCTCACAGTCCCTTGAGAAAATGTTGCTCTGCCTCACTGTAGCTGATGGCCATGTCTACTACGAACTCGATGATAAATATTCCTATTATCTGGTCAAGCCAATGGTGCACAACTCACATTATCTTATCTTCTAAGGCTTCTAGTCTGCACACTAGTTTCAGACTCCACACTATTGGTTTGTCGAGCCTACACCTTCCTTGGTTGTCTGCTAACTTCAAGATCCACTCATATAGCTGCGACGGAAAAGATGCAAAGAAAATATTGTGGATTTTAATGTACAAGTAGCGATCCAACCGCTGTTCCTTAGATACTCGCGGATTTCTGTTTTCCTGTGCCGCAAACCCATGAATCTTCTTGTCCAACCACTCTTCAATTTATTTCTTTGTAGGGTTCCAATGGCACGACATCAGACATCCTTTATGAAGATCCTGGTCCCAGCAATGGAACCATTTTTTGGCTTAGTGGGGCTTGACCCAGGTTCATAGGTGATTTAGCCAAGCAAATCCAGGTACTACTAGCACTTTCAACAACAGTTCGTGGAGCGCAAACTGAGGTCTCACCCGAAGTAGTATGGGAGGGTGCTAGAACCAGGTTTCCGCACCCTAGGGATGTCTGATGGGCTTCTGGAGGTTTGCGGTCTGACTTGTTGCTACGCGCACTTGTGATCCCTTTGCAACTTGCGGTGCGGCTTCCTCGCAGCCCTACCCGGGGCACGACTCATATAATACCCTTGATCCTTACTAATTAACTGATTACTTAACTTGTGTGCATAAGATTTATGGTTATTATAGCATATATATCAATTATATTAGTGTGTGCAATACATAATCGAATACAAACATAAAGATGATAATGCACAACAAATACATAGGAATAGAAATCAACTTCTCTTTTATTAATCTTCAATATTTCTTACAAACCTGACACCGCCCTGCACACTCAGCTGCAGGGGTCCGCGAACTCATCTGCGGACTCTACTAGGCCTTTCCGCACTCAGCTGCAGAGCCTCTTTCTCCTACTACAACCCAAGACACGTAGAACTCTACTCTAAGCTTAAACCATTCCTTCGCTATTCTCTCTTAATCACTATCTTTACAACTTAGAGCCTCGCTCTATTTATACAATCCCATGGTCCGCGGGCCATGGGTAGGCCAAATTTATACTAATTTGCAATATAATGTTTAGGGCGGATAACCCTATGACTCAATTATACACTTCGCACTCCGCGCCCGCAATTCGCGAAGTTTTACAACATCTTTGACCAAAACTTGGGCTTTGAGCCCCAAAATGTACTGTGGGGGGGGATTCCATGCCCAGCATAGTTAGTCTATTTTTACTCTTTTAATTAAATTGATTAATATAAAGAAATATCATATGAATAAGTGTCATATGGAGCAAGTTATGGTATTTAGGGCATGTGGTATTGATAATCCATGGTATTGTAACAAATCCTATTTATTGATTAAGAATCTCCAGGGTAAAGAGGAGGTCTATCTCCATGATTAAGAAACTCATTCCTTTAAAATGAATTTATGTTTAATTTATATATTAATTCTTTTTATAATTAATAATAATAATACAATTATAATTTAATTACTTTTATGTTGGTTTTTTTCTAGCATCATGCAATATATGATGAAGTATGTATTTTGATGTGTATTATGGATGGTTGCCTATAAACATTTATTAACCATTTAATTTATATGATTGCTAGTTGATAATAGAATTAAAATTTTGGAAGCCTTATTCCAAAATAGTCTCCGACATCATTATTTTAATATTAAATATTTAATCTTAATTAATTTATTTTTAATATTTTTTTTTGAAGTTAAGAACTTTACATTACATCGAATGAGGATTAAAACATAGACCAATTTTTTTTTTATACTAGTATGCTTGAAGAGAAACCAAAGTAGTAACATAAGTTTAGAGTCTTGAGGTTGCTAAGACCTTGTCTAACTAATGCATATTGTACATAGAAACTTATAAAAACAGGTTGGTTGTGCTAGAACTTGACATACATGGACACAAGAAGACAAAAATGACTACTAATGCTACAATAAAAAAAACCTCTGAGTCTTAACAACTATTAGGTAAAATCTGTACGCATCTGATGAGCCCCAAAAATGGATAATTATTTGGGCTCATTTAACCTCCTAATTTGACTTAATCCACCATTCTCATTAGTTTATTGCATGTTTTTTATTATATTTATGCTAATAGAGTGAATTTGGTTAGTCATTATGCCAACAAGTCTAATGGGTGCTTTGTGTAGCCTTTTTGGTCAACTTGGAGACAAAATTGAAGGTCTTAATGAGCACTTGGCAGCCAAATTCGTGGGAGAACAAGGGAGAGGATTTGTAGGAAGGTGTCCGCCTCATTTATGGGCCCTTACCTCGAATTCTCCACCATCAGCTCGGAGTTCAAGGGCCACCAAATCAATCAGCACAAGGGCAGCCAAGCAAGTCAAGTAGGACTGCTGTTAACTACAAGTCTTGGGCAGCCAAGTCCCTAAAGTTTAGGAGGACTGTTGGGGTCCTCAATTTGTATAAATAAGAAGGCTTAGGGCCTCATTGGGGTTAGCTAGTGGTTAGTCAGTTTGTAGCTGGTAGTTAGTCATTTCATAGTCTTGTTGTAGTCATTTTGTAGTTCGATTTTTAGGCAATAGATTAGTTTTGCTGTCAGCTCATTTTCAAGTTCTCCTTGTGGACAGTTTTGATGTAACTCTTCTTTTCTTGCTCAATAAAGATGAATCCAGCTTTGCACCAGCTCTAAATCACTCTTAGGAGGCTGTAGCTCTTGGGGTTGGGCCCATCTCAAGCGCTCAGTACCTCCTTTGTTTACCTTTATGTGTCTTTGCTGCATTCTCAGAATAAAATCTGCTATTTAGATCTAAATGTTGTGTTGTTGTTTAGGTTGCTTTTGATGGTTAGAAAAGGTTTTTCATGTTCATATTTTCTTGATAGGTTAATCATAGGGAATATCTTTAGAAAAAGGCTACCAAACACCTTGGATCTCACCTCCCCCTTTGTGGAATCATGAGCTGGGACCAATGTGACTTTGCTGCCAACAAAAACGTTGTTTTGCTTTGCCATGCAATTCTTAGTGTTGGAATCCTCTTTTGTAGATGCTAATATTAGTAGTGTTTAAATGCTTCAGTTGATGATTTCTTAGTGGCATAAGTTATTTCATGCATTTCATTTCAAATAAACTGTTGTTCGTATCCTTTTGTTGTTACTTAGGTCAGAATAGAGTAAAGTAACTAGGTCATAGGTTTTATAATTGTTTCTTTGTTCAGTTTGAAAAACCACTTGTAGAGTACCTATTACCCTTCCTTACCCACACATACTCCATCCAACCTACCTGTTTCATCCTTCACTCAGAACCCTTATCTTACATTTACCTCATTTGCTTACTTTTCCATGTTTCTCATCTTCTTGTGCAACACTGTTTCATCCCTCCTTGAACAGATCTCACCATCCCCACCACTCCTCAACTCCATCCTCCAAGTCCTAGACCTCTTCACACCCCTATTTCACCTACATACTCATTCCTCCATCTTTTTCCATCCATCCATGCTCCAAAATCCCATTTCGAAACATCCTGTAGAAGAATTACAGAACATCCTGTAGAAATCCTGAACATCCTGTAGAACCCCTGCAGACTTCCTGTAGAAGCTCATAAACACGGTTTCTTGGCAGCCAAACTTTGTGAGACTCTCTGGAAGGGTGTCAGGGACCCCTTAGACCCTCTCTGAACCTTCCCAACATTTCCCAAGCATTTATCCTCCTTGATCCACCTCTGCACAGTCAAAAATAGTTAGAAGCACATGCATGATAATTCCAACAACTTAAACAAAAATACAAAAAGATGTTTTCTTCAGATAGAGGTAGTCTAGACACATGTATTTTACCTTCATAGAAGTAATGGCATCTCTTTCAGTAGTTTGCATGCTCTCCTTTGCATCAGTAGGACTAGCTGGTAGAATTAGGGTTTGCTAGGGTTTGTGTTTCTTTTTGGCTTTCAGTTTCCTTTTGCAATTAGATTAGCTTCCTTCGAGTTAGCTTTCATCCATCAATTAAAAGGCTTCTTCTAAGAGCTCATAGAAGTTGGCTTAAGCTCCTAGTGGACTTGTGCCAGCTGACCAAGTGACAACTGCGGCAAGAGCCAGTACTTGTGCATACAGCACTGTCGCTTCCAAGTTTGTTACGAACTACCGGGTTGATAAAATTAAAGAAGGGAGTTCCAAGAGTTGTAGCATTATTGCTATAATACTTGGGCTCACCAGCATCTGTGTTTGTTGATCACTTCCTTCATCTGAGGAGAAGGAGATGTTGGTTGATATCCTAGTTAGAATGATCAACTTGTGATATATACTATTAATTTTTTCCTCCAACTTTGGTAATTGAATAAAATTCCTTTGTTGAGTCCACTTGTATCTCCTTATGCGGCCTACAATATTCAAATGGCATTTGACCTTGGACTAGCTTTGTTCCATGATCAAAGAAGTGACCATAGTACATGCAATGCACCACATATAGTGGGAGCCACAACTCTCTTTTGTGTCAACAGACATCATACTAAAGCAAGGGGAAGGAAAACACCTATTCCCAATCACCCTTCTCGAAGGATTTTTAATACCTATTTTTAAATTATATTTGTAATTATCATTTTTAAATCTATAATATTTAATTATATTAATTATTAAATTTTAATAATATTATTAAATATTTGATTTGCATCTTTATTTTTTTATTTTTAACATTGAATTTTAATATCAATTCATCGTAGCATTTACCCCTATCAACCTAATTAATATAAAATTAATTCCTTTGGATTTATTAATATAAAAAATTCCTCTTGAAATTAATTAATATAAACTTAATTCTTAACTCATGATATTTAATTATATTACTTATTAAATTTTAATAATATTATTAAATATTTGATTTAATCTTTAAATTTTAATTTTTTACATTGCTTCTTAATATCAATTCATTTCAGCGCTTAACATTTTCAACTTAATTAATATAAGTTAATTTTAATTTGTTCATTAACTTTTGGCCATAAACTTTAGCATTTCATTCTCATAATTAGAATGAAAAGATTGTAAGAAAATGGAAGCACTTGTTTATTACTTTTTTGTAAATTTATTAATATTTTCAATAATGACATGATGTAAATGGGATAATTATATTATTTTTCATCCATCTTTATGCTTTTAAAGTGGAGAAAATGGAGGAATGAACTTAGATGATCATTTTTACTGGTGGGACCTAGTTTGACAAAGGGCATTTTGAGCATTAAATGAAATTTTACAAGGGTAATTTTCTTCACTCTAGCACAACATATTTGAACCCTATTCTAATCACATAGACCTTTCCAACTGTTCAATAATCACCTCAGTCAGAGTACGTATGCAAAACTTATGCCATTTGGAAGTTGACCTTCCTATTTTGGCGATCATAATTTTAGAGAATGCCACGTCAGCTCCCATTATTCAAGGAAAAGGAGCTAACCATTTGATTATGATGAAGAAGAATCTAGAAGAGTTCATTTGTAACTTTGGTTAAGATTTGGGGTAATCAAAGATAACCAGTATGAGGTTATCGAGTTGTATTATAACCGGGCCACTAAGAGGAAAAGGGGTTCCATTATTTTTGAGTGTATTTTTCCACAAATGAGAAAAATAGTTGAGATGGGGGCAGGGAGAGAGCACACAAATATGGTTTGTGAATTGTAGTATCCCATGGGAAATAACCCATACTTCTTTGTACTTGCCACCATTTTCTATTAAATAGAGAAAGAGGGTAGAATGACCTCAACTTCCAGTTGGGTTTTCCCTCGAAAGGGTTTCATAGGTTATATCTTGTATCAAATCGTGGTTTGTGAGGCTTTATTTATTTATTTTCTCCATTTTATGCATAATTTTAATTTTCATGTGTAAGCAATTAACTGTAATATACAAATCCAGAAATATAAAGAGAAATAAACCCTAATAGTGTAGATTTCGAATTTTCAAATATGGTTTTATCATATCTGTTGTGACGCACTATCCAATGGAATATCCATAGAATTTTATAGATCATATTGGTATTATAGCATGGTTCTTTGGGTATATTGTGGATATTTGCAGGGGATATGGATCAAGTAAGCCAAAGGGCATAAATCCTAATCATGGCTGATGAATATGTGAATAACCCTCCTGATCCTACAAAGGAGAGGTTTTTGTGGCTGAAAGAACAAGTTATGGATACAAAGAGTAATTTGAATCTTGTCATGCCGACCATGAACAATAAGCTTGGGATGCTCAGAGAAGATGGGGGTTTTAAATAAGAGGACATATCATAGGGGAGACCAGAAGATTGGGAAGAAACGAAGAACTAGCCAAAGAAAGGAACTCGAATTAATCAACCTAATTTGAGTGCCATGAACCATTCATAGTCGTTATTCAAAATAGAAGAGAAGGTCAATATCAAGCCATGCCAAGGTGATATCGATGCTTTAAAGCTAAATCACTGGTTACAATAGTTAGAAGTGTATTTCAATGTTCATCATATAGAGGAGGAACCTAAGATATCATTCGGGCTAAAATTAGAGGGCCATTCAATCACTTGGTGGAAAATCCATATAGAGACCTTGAGGTTGGAGGGAAATTCTCTAGTGAGTAAGTGGGAGGAATTTAAAACCCTAATAAAATCACAATTTTACCTTATTGGGTATGTAGAGGACCAATGGATTCAGCGACACTAATTTAGGTAGAAGCAAGGGTGGAGTGTATATGACTACACCATAAAATTTTGAAAGATGAGCATAATGCTGGGAATCTCCCCAAAGAACCCAGACATACTCCTCAATTATCTGGGGGGTTTACACAACCATCTGTGAAAGCGAGTGGTGATGTTTAAGCCCAAACCGATGGACAATGCTTGTGTACATGCAAAATATGTAGAGAACATGCACTCGAAGAAAGGGAAATCAAGTGGATCAAAGCAAAAGGAGAGAAAACATGCTTCTAAGGAGGGGAAGAAGAAGTAGAAATTGGGAAAAGATAAAATGATGGTAACGATAACACACCAGTGAAAATATCCCAACAACCATTGCAACATTCACTACCATATATAGGACAAGTTTTGGAAGTCAAATCTAGAGCTTAAACCAAAGAACAAAAACAAAGACAATAATAAAATAATCTCATTACCATTGACTAGAGAAACCAAGTTGAAAGTGTCTTGGATGTGGATGAGAAGATCATTTGTATGTCAGCGTAGAAGGAGGTGAATTTGAGTAGCCTCCAACAATAGGAAGTGAAACAAATAACCAAACTCTTCCACATAAAGTTGCAGGTCAAGAAGACAAATATTGATGCTTCATTTGACTTAAGATCACAGGAGAATCTGATTGCACCAAATCTGGTCAAAAAATTGGGATTGAAAGTTCATGACCATCCAATCCCATATCTATTGGGATAGGTAAAAAATGATGCAAAGTTGAAGGTAACAAAAAAATGCAAAATTAGATTTTCTATTAGTGTTGATTTTATTAATGAAGTAGAAATAGATGTGGTTTCCCTTGATGTAAGCAAAGTGGTGTTTGGAGGTCCCTACATGTACATGAGAGATGAAATATTCATGTAGTGAACTAACTAGTATTGGCTCATCAAGGATGGAAAATCCTTCACCATCAATGCACATAAAGGAAAGTAAAAAAGTTTGCTAGTAAGTCCCAACCAAGAGAAGAATTTGATCAGTTGTAGCAAGAAGTATGTTTTACTATTTTAAAATTAAATCAATCTATAAAGGATTCAGTAATAGGAAAAGGATCCCTGGACGGGTGTACTAAGAAACAAAAACAACAACTTGAAGAGTTGCTACAGGTATATATGGATGTGTTTCAAGGGCCTAAAGGGTTAACTCTAAAGGGAAGTGGAGCATGAGATATAGCTATTTCCGGACTCCCAATTTCTAATCATTAGGCTATATAGGAAACCTATTATAAAAGAAAGTGTGGTGAAGAAACAATTGCCACAAATATTGAAACAAGGTGCCATCCGATTGAGTACATCACCATGTGGGTTACCCATAATCATTACACAAAAAAGGTTGTGACTTGGAAAATGTGTTTTGATTACATGACATTGAACAAAATAAGACTCAAGAATAGGTACCTCCTACCCAAAATAGATGATCTATTGGATTGGTTACAACAAGAGAAATAGTTCACCAAGCTAGACTTAAAGTCTTGATATCACCAAGTTCGAGTCAGAAAAGAAGATACATGGAAGACCACCTTTAAAACCAGGCAAGGTTTGTATGAGGGGTTAGTCATGGCATTCGACTTATGTAATCCACTAGGTACATTTATTACGTTAATGAATGATATATTTCACCCTTTTATAGATTCATTTGTATTGTCTATTTATATGATATATCCATTATATAATGCTACCTCGGAGGAGCACATCTCACATTTGGCGCAACTTTTAGAGACATTAAAGGAGCACTGACTATGAGAAAATATAAAAAATTGTGAGTTTACATAGTAGTATTTGGTGTATCTAGGGTATGGATAGGTGGAGGAGAGCTGAAGATAGATATTTCCAAGATGGAGTCCATTAAAAAATTGTCATTGCATACTAATGTTTTTGTTGTTAAGAGTTTCATTGGGGAAACATATTACCTGAGGAAATGCATAGTGTCATTTTCAATGGTAGCAACACCACTCCATGCCATAACAACAAGTGACAATAGTTTCCAATGGGGAAAGGGTCAATGTTGGGAATGGAATCCCCCCACAACATGTTTTGGGGTTCAAAGCCCAATTTTTGAGTACTATTGTTGTAAATACTTCACGAATTGTGGGCACAGAGCACAAATTGTATGTTAGAGTCATAGCGTTGTTTGCCCTAAATTTTGAATGTAGTGTCAGCCTACCCATGGTCTGTGGACCATGGGATTGTATAAATAGAGTGAGACTCTAAGTTGTAAAGTAAAGAAAGAAGAAAGTAGAAAAACTGAATGGAGTCTAGAAGATAGCGAGCATAGAGTAAGAGTCTAAGCACTTTGGATCATAGTAGTATGAAGAGGCTCTGCAGCTGAGTGCGCAAAGGCCTAGTAGAGTTCGCAGCTGAGTGCATGGACCCTTGCAGTGGAGTGCACAGGGCGGAGTCGAGTCTATAACAAAGGAAGAACGATAATAAAGAGAATTTGATTCTAAAACTTCTGCATCTATTCTTGTGCTATTTTCTGTTGGATACTTTATGCAATTATATTGTTTTATTTATCACGTACACTTATATGAATGTTGAGCACTGTTATGGATAACTAAACACATACAGATAAGCTAAGTGATCCACTAGGATCGGGTTAATCGTAAGAATTCAAGTAATAACACTATTTGAGCCCCGAGCAAGGCTGTGCGAGGGCAACATCGCAAGCTACGAGGTACTAATACGTGCATGTAGTGAAGTGCACATAGGGTCAAACCACAGCCTAACAAAAATCATTAGACATCTCTAAGGTGCAGAAACTTGGTTCTAGCACCCTCCCATAATACTTCGAGTGAGAACTCAATCTGCGCTCTGTGGACTGTTGCCGAAAGGGCCAGTAGTATTGGGATTTGTTTGCCTAAATCACCTCTGAACCTGGGTTAGGCCCATACAAGCCACAAAATGGATCCATTTTTGGGACTGGGATCTGCATAAGGGATGTCTAATGTCTTTTCATTGGAATCCAACAAAGAAAGAAATTGAAGGGTGGTTGGATAAGAAGATTCATGAGTTCACAGCACAGGAAAACAAGAATATGTGAGTATCTAAGGAACAATGGTTGGAGCGCTACTTATATACGAAAATCTATGAAATTTTCTTCATGTCCTTTCCTTCTAAGCTGTATGAGTGGATCGCGAAGCTAGTAGACAGTCAGGGAAGGTGTAAGCTCGATAAAATAATCATGTGGACTTTGGAATTAGTGGGAAGATTAGAAGCATCAGAAGATAAGATTGCATGAGCTGTAGACCATTGGCTCGATCGAATTATAGGAAGATTTATCACTGAGATTGTGGTAGATACGACTGTCAGCTACAACGAGCAGAATGATGCTTCCTCCAACGATTGCAAGGTAAGTATATTAAATCATTGAATACTTGCATTAAGATGCTATTGTGTGAAAATAAGGTTATGCCAATAAAATAATGTTTGGGACTACATGAAGTGGGAATATCTATAGAAATAGAAGTAGTGAATAATTAGAAACTAGTCCCTTAATTTCACCCTTGAGGGAAAGTAGGAAGAGCTCGTGAAAGTTTCTCCGAGAAGCGTAGTTAGTCTAATAAGGCAACAATTTCCGTGCTTACCACCTCCACCTACATCGGCACCTGTCTCACCATCTTCACCTCCATCTCCACCCACCCGACCTCAGCCACCACCCCAGTTCAGTATGGCGAGCGCAATCAAACTGTCGGTATTTAGAGGAGTAGGGTGCTGTGGGGTAAAATGCACGGTGTATGGAGAATGAAAACTACCCTCAAAGGCCTTCCTCAGACCTTTGACAGACTGTAAGATTATCTGCAAAAGCTACCAATTTATAAACATGTTCATCTATCAAATATTAGTTAAAAAAGTATGGAAAGAGGGTTACCTCAAGTCTCCTTCTAGATTTGTTTGGAGATCGTAATGCAACCAAGAGGAACTCCCTCAAAGATGGCTCCAAATCAATTCCTGCACAAAGGAAAGGCAAACACAATCACAACATACAATCTTGAAAACTAATATATGAATGAAAAATGAACATCTATTTGCATACAACTAAACTACTCATCGAAACAAGTATCGAATGAACAACTTAATTAACAAGGTTACTGACACCATGGAGTAGGGAACACAATTATAGTTCTGTATTAATAATGGAAGAGTGATTACAACCATCCATTGTATCAGTGTTCCTTTGCCCCTTCTTCTTCTCTTTCTCTCTCTCTTCTAGTTCACTTCTTCAAGTATGCGATAGTTCACAACAACTTAGTAGGCTATCCTTTCAAATGCTCTGACCCCTTCCACAATGACCCTCTCACTGCTTATATAGCAATCAGTTTAGGGTTGCCAAGTTCCTCATAGAGTTCACTAGGGAAAAAGCAATGTAATTTCCCTACTTTCCAACTCTTTCCCATTTGCCTTCTTTTTCAGATTCGAATTTCCCCAAATAGTTTGATTTTTGGGAATTTCCTTGCTTTTCTTTAGCAAATTTAGGGATAAATATCTATATATTTGTGTGTCAATTCATTGGTCTGACCCACTCAACTTCCCTTAGTTTCACTAATGTTGCCCCTGGTCTAAAAACTTGAGTTAGTAGGGTCACTAACGCACGCTTAGGCTTGGTAACAAGCTTTATAAAGAAGGTTTTCAGTGTGCAACCAGCGTTAGTGTGGATTCCAGGCCTGTAATTATGGTCTTTTCTTCAGTCATGCTGTCTTTCACCTCTAAGTTGATGAGGAGGTCATTTTGTTGTATAACATATGCCCCCTAAAGTATGAGATCAGAGGCATAGACGATGGTCGAAATAATTTACTGAAACTGTAATTTTTCCTGTCAAAATGTAGAGAGAGAAAAGCTTCGGGCAGCAAGGTAAACCTGATACAACACATATATATAAAACTACTAAAATCATATCTTGAGTCGGGCATTCCCATGCTTAGTAGTTATGTTAGAGTAATATTCTCGAAAGAGATATGACAATATCGATTGCCGATAAGCACAATGTGGGTCCAGTGTCATAATAGAATCATCCTGAAACAGCTATCTCCAAAAACAATATCCGTAGCTTGGGAGAGGAAACAATGCTGAATGATGCAAGCCTCTACCCAAGGTCTTGATTTCTGCTTAACTGAACAACATAGATCGATACATGCAAATATATGCATTGATGTAAAACATGCATGAAATCATCTGATTACCGACCAATAATGGAGACCGTTAATAGATGCGAAGAAGGCCACTGATAATGGTGATGGTCCCCAAGATGCACAGTACAAACTAGCAAGTGTGAAAGATGCCTTTGTCATCAAACACCCATAGAATCACTTAATCAGGAGCCAATAATGAGAAGCCCTAACCAAGCACAAGGCAACCTGCCACTAATGTATGCAAGTACTAAGGCACTAAATGTGTTTTTGGGTTATCTTCCTAGATAGAGTATTGAAGTCGATAGGAAGAAACCCGTCGACAATGATGTGTCCTACATCAGTCGACACGAAACGGGACAAGAATGATTTTTTTTTTTGAGGAATATTTTGAACATTTGGGTCTAAACGATGGAGGGCATGATGAAAGGATATGCTTGATTGGTTGATGGAGGGAACAAATGGGTAACCCTTGAACAATAGAGGGCACAACAATGGTTTTAACCAGACAACACTAGACTCATGAACACTACAGAGTGTTAGGATACAAAGATGCAATTACGTCAGGGTATATATGCTAAAACTCATAGGATTGTAGGGTTCATATTGAGAGGCCATAAAAAAGGAAGGTTTATCTAAGGGAGTGCCATGTTCAAGGGAACGACTGTTGCCAAACCATGCTTTCAAATACAGAATACAATTGTATTGTCCACTTTCCCTGTCTGATTAATTTTATGAGTCCAGACGGGTAAACTCGTCGATCTTTTCATATTTAAAGAATCTGAAAAGGACCACAAAAAGAGCGACTCTTTGCCCTATCTGATTAGTTTAATGAGTCCAGAAATGCAAACTCGTCGATTTTTCATGTTTTAAGAGTCTGAAAAGTATTGTAAAAAGAACGACTTTATATCTTGTCTGTGTAATTTTAAGAGTCCAGACTAGAAAACTCAGTGGTCTTTTCATATTTAGAGAGTTTGAAAAGATCGTAAAGAGAGACTCCATGGTGGTCTCTTTGTCATAGTTGTTAACTGAGTGTGACAAAAGGTTAATAGTATACCTGGATTGGTTAGTTTTCCGTAAGTTAATCTATTGAACCTGGATAAAGAGAAACCTACTTTCAATATATGCCAACCTCATTTTGTTACGAGTACGAGGCAACAGACTAAACTCATTTTTTTGTCATGAATATTTAATGAGTCACCCAATGACAAACTCAATACCTTCATCAAAATTTTTAATGAGTCAAATGAAGAAAAATCAGGGTATCTTTTTTAGTTTAGTGAGTGAGAAAAAGAGGGAAAAGAACAGCTCATCCCTTCTTCATAGTTTTACGAGCTTGAAGGAGGGGAAATCTCAGGGGATTTTGATTTAAGAGCGAGAAAAGGTCCCAAAAAAGAAAGTGCTCTGGCTGCTGCCGTATATTTTTAACGAGCCTGGTAACGAAAACTCAGGAATTTTTAGTTTAACGAGCGAGAAAAGTACCTAAAAGAATGCTCGGGTCATTTTATAAAGTTTAACAAGCCTAAAGCCAAAGCTCATGATTTTTTCAGTTTAAAGAGCGAGAAAAAAGAGCCTAAAAATAATGCTCCCTTGGTCTTTTTCAGTTTAATGAGTTGGAAAAATATCAAAAAAGAGTTTCTTAGAACATCGTTGTGTAGTTTTAATGAGCGCAACGATGAAAACTCGGAGATGTTTCTTATTTTTGAAAGAGAAATAAAATATCACAAAAAGTGCTCCAACCATCGTTGCATAGATTTAACGAGCTCAACGATGAAAACTTGGAGATGTTTATATTTTTTAAAGAGAAATGAAGTATCTCAAAAAGTTCTCTAATTAGAATTGCATAAAATTACACAGCATATGACTAGTGCAATACTAGGCATAATACTTCTTTAGGTAGAGCCCATTTCTGGACTCCTTGAGTGGGACTCCTTCCCAGTCTTTTAATTCGTATGGCCCATTTGAGAGGACTTTCTTGACGATATAGGGACCTAGCCATAATGGTTGGAGTGTGCCTTCCCCAAAGAGATCATGTTTTTCATCATGAAGCAACATAAGGTCGCCCTCTTGGTAAGAATGAAGCTTATCCTTTTTTTTGAATTGGGATTTAACCTAACACTTGTGAGCTTCGATTGCCAGTTTGACATCTTGATGGGTTTCGTCCAGCTGAGCAAGGTATAGTAATAATTCTTCTTCAGCCGAAGTGTTGGGCAAGAGTTCAACAACTAGATTTAGGGAAGGGATCTGACACTCAATGGGTAAAACTGATTCTAGGCGATACACTAGTTGAAAGAGTGTAAAGCCCATGACAGTCTTTACAGAAGTTTGGTATGCCCATAATGCCGAACATAACATTTGGTGCCAATTGGTTTTATGGTTTCCTACCAGCCTATGGATCATGGTTTTTAAGACGCCATTTACGGCCTCCACTTGACCATTAGGTTGGGGGTAATAGGAGGATGATTGATCCCGACGGAAACCAAGTAGCAATGCTAAATCAGACATCATATGGTTTTGGAAGTGGGATCCATGGTATGTAACGATTGTATAAGGTACACCAAAACGATAGATAACCTGATTGAATAGGAATAGCACCGTATTTTCTCCAGCGGCACTATATGTAGGAAGGGCTTGGGCCCATTTCTTAAAATAGTCCACAGCTACTATGATATAGTTGTGTCCAGTAAAGGAAATGGGATTGTAGGTGACAAAGTCTATCCCCCATTTGGAAAAAGGGCCAATGGAGACCACCGGGTGCAGAAGGGCCGGAGGGGCATGCATTTTCTTTGTGAATACTTGACAAGGATGACATTTATAGACAGCCTTGACACAATCTTTGAACAAGATCGACCAGTAATAGCCTGCGCGCAAGATTTTTTGTGTAGTAGATATGCCAAAAAGATGACCGCCACATGCCCCAGCATGGAAGTCATTTAAAACATGCTCCACCTCTTCATGAGTGAGGCAACACTGAAGAAATGTATCCGCACCACGATGATATAATGTATTGTTAATCACTAGATAGTGTCGCGCTTGGTGATAGATGCGACAGTGGTTGCCTGTCGTGAGTTCGGGGCGGAACCGTTGCTCTTGGAGGTAGACCAGAATGTCTCCATACCAAGGATCAATGTGTCGATAAGATAGATAGCTCCAACTAGGAGAGTATCATGGGATATCTCATTTGGATCGACGATGGGAAGGTCTGACAAGAATTCGGCGAAGAGTAAGGATTTCTTTGCCTTGGCAGCTGTGAAAACTAGATCAAATTGTTGGAGGATGACAATCCATTTTGAATATTATCCTCCAATTACTTGACAAGACAAAATATGTCTCATGGGATTCTCCAAGGCAATGACAGTAGTCTGTCGCAACATGATGTAGTGTCAGAATCTGTTGACAACAAATATGACTGCCAATGAGAGCTTCTCCACATGCGAATATCTGAGTTCAGGCCCAGCCAGGCCTTTTGACAAATAATAGATCACATGTTCACTCCGGTCATTGTGTTTGAACCAAAACCATTCCAAGTGAGGATGGTGAGGCTGTCAGGTAAAGAAGAAAGTCGCGGCTATAGTTGGGAGAGCTAAGGAGTGGGGCTGATATAAGTGCCTTTTTCAAGGCATCAAATGACTGTTGAACTTGCTCATCCCACAGATAAAACAATCCTTTGTAGGCGCATGAAGCCTTTCATCAATTCGGCATAATTTACGATGAATCATTGTAAAAAGTTTTCTTTCCCTTGCAAACGTTGGAGCTGAAGAACAGATTGTGGTTCTGGCAATTGAACAATTGCTTTTACCTTATCGAATCAACCCTAATCCCATACTTGGAGATAATGAATCCATGTAAGCATGCAGATTCGATGAAGAAAACACATTTATGTGGATTCAGGCGGATGTTGTAAAATCGACACCTTAGAAAGATTGCTCTTAAATGGTTGAGGTGTTGCGTTCATAACTTGGAATGGGCTGGAAGGTCATCCAAGTAAGCTTGAACGATATGCTTGATATCATGAAATGCGTAATCCATGGCTCTTTGAAAAGTTTCTCTAACATTCTTTAAACCGAATTGGAGTTTTCTATAAGCAAAGACACTCTAGGGGCATACGAAGGCAGTTTTATGTTGGTCATTGTGCTTTATAGCAATCTGGTTATAACCTGAGAATCCATCAATAAATGAAAATGATTCACAACCAGCGCAGTCGTTGATGATTTGGTCAATGAACGGTGTCGAATAATTATCCTTAGGACACGCGGCGTTCAAGTCTCGATAATTGACACATACATGGATGGTTCCTTGTTTTTTATCTATAGGAACTAGATTGGAAACCAATTCTGTTAAAGGAACAGGATAAACGAAACCAACATGTAACAATTTTTCCACTTACGTTTTTATGGCTGCCATTTTGTGGGGATGGATCGGTTGAAGTCTTTGACGAATAGGTTTTACATTGTTGTAAAGCTTGATCTCATGCTTGACGATAGAAGGATCTATTCTGGGCATTTCCTCATAAGACCAGGTGAATACATTGCGGAATTCCTTAAATGGGCAGGTGAAGCTTGCAATTTCCTCAGGATTGCGATCGGCTCTGACCTAGATGTTTTCCATGATGCCTATCTTAATAGAAATATCAATGAGAAATGTCTTTGAAATATTGCTCATGTTTCCTTCCGTGTTCAAAGTTTGGATGGTCGTATAGGGTGAGGAAATGATTTTTGGTATGTTAGGAGACAGGATTTGAAGAGGCATTGTGTCCAAATCAGATATCAAAACATGATGATGCCAATCCTCCCAAGTTCATTCTTCTAAACTCAGGATTTCTCGAATATCTTTGTCCATAGGTAGGACTTGATCGAGTAGATCGAAAGAAGGCGTGGTTATGGAAGCGACGGTGGTACCATTGGCAGTAACCAACGTGAGCGGAGATGTGGATGTGGATTGAATGGCTTGGTAGGCCAATTCAGCTGGTGACAACGACATCTGTTCTCTAAATGTGTCAAGGTCTGAAGGAGCCAGTAAGATCCATGGATCGGTCTGTTCATGAGGAAAAGATGAAATCATGTTGACCAATTGTGAAACATTGGATGATTGAAGAGGAAAACATCCAATGAGGGAAGAAGCCTTCAGTAGACCAGCACCTAAACTGACATAGCTGTCAGTTCGACCTCCTACTAGGGCTACGGAGCCACTTGGAAATGGTGAATAATCAAGGGTGCAAAAAGACAACTGATCTACTATAATAAACTTTCCATCCAATGGAAATTGGATGATGAGAAAGATAGTAGATACAATGATCGTCATGGCATATGTCCAACTACGACTCAACAAGAGAATATAGCCGAGTTGCTTGTCTACAACTTCTATGTCCACAGTTACTGTTTTCCCATACAAAGTGATGGGGAAACTGGCTAGGTATCCTTTTGGGATAAAGTTGTGGCTGTCTAAAGCTTTCAGGGAGTTTGACAATGGGGATAGGGTTAGAGAACCCAGGGCGAGCCAACATCAAGCCAACATGACATAGGTAGAAGCACCTTCGTCTATGACAGTTCTATTTCTACCTTTACCTTTCGAAGTGATATGCACCTAGAGTGCAAGCTGGTGAGAAAGGGGAGGTTTACGCTTGTCCATGTCGAAAATAGCAAGCATGGAATCCATTGGGTCAATACCTCCAATAGTCAAAAGCAAAGTTTTCCATTGCATTGGGCATGTTTGTAATACTTCGAGCATCAACATAGCCGATGGAACTTGCGCTAAATCCTCTACAATGTTATAGTGTTGGGCGGCACGTGCAGATGTATTATGTGTTGTGCATCGAAGTGCCTCTTTTTGGAGTCAAATTGAAAGGTCCTCAACTAGCCTTTCGATATGAAATTCATTAGGCGGCGGTGGGTTTTGACCTGAGGATGGTTTTGCTGCCGGAGCGATAAGAGCTCCATAAGGTTTGGCTCTTGTGGCGAGCTCTACCGTTTCGAATGTGTAAACGGTAGAAGATCCTTTACCAACTGAAGGATGTTGCGAACCATCGTTGCCCCCTTGTGGGGGTCGCAGTTGGTTTCCAATAAGATTTCTAAGGACAACAGGGGCCTTACAAAAATCCCTTTTGGCAAGGTATTCTGTGCATTCCTAAGCTGTGGAAAATGCCAAGTCGTGTGGTCTTCAACATAGATTTTCCATGTATATCTGGCGGTTTTATCCTTTTCCTCATCAGTAGGCGCAATGACTTTCTGTTTTAGGTTGGGCTGCTTTGGTGACTTCTCTTCAGAAAGAGAAGTCTTTTTCTTATTCTTCTTGTTCTTTCCATTGGATTTTTGTGTAGACTACATGTAGTTTATCGCAGTGGCAGGAAGAGTACTCATATTGGTAGAGGGGTCCACTTCTAGCTTGGTAATGGAACCACTTATTTGTTTTACAACCGCCCCAGAGGTTGCGCCGACAATCCCGTCGGCGTGCACTACGAGATGCTGAGTGGCAGAAGCATTGGGGATTATGTCGTAAATAGTGCCAGACTATGAATATATTAGATCTAAGTGATAGGCATGATGTATGGATTGGTCTTATGTGATGCACCACCTAGAGTGACATCTCTAGTGATTTGTGGGAGTAAGGACTTATAGAACTAGTCCGTTAAGAGAAAGTCTGGCATGGGAGCTTTTACTAACCTCCATCTACGTCTCCATTCATGAATATGATTAGAGATGTGGGTGGTGGTATCCTAACGAAATGAAGTGAGGATCTCTCTCCTAGTCTCATAGCGGATAGGTAATTGGAAGTGCTTTAGGAATTCCATCACTATAGTGTCAAAGGTGTTTACTGATGCACATGGTAACTCAATATACCATTTCGCTGCGTTGCCAATGAGGGTGCGGGGAAAAAGACATAACCAGATGCTATCATTCACCATAGAGTTTGAAACTCACTAGAGATGGTAGGTGGTGATATGGGTGCTTGGATCCTCCCCTTGTCTTCCATCAAACATTGGGATGTCCGTTGGTATTTTATGCGAGATCGACGACCATTGTAAGTTGTGATAGATGGGGTCGTTTTTCAACTTGTATAACTTGGGTATATCCAACGTTGCCAAGAAAGGCAGAGAGTTAGGTGCCCCTGACTCAGACCATGGTGATGACAGATGACTTGAGGAGCTTTGTGCTCCTCCCATCATTTGGTTCCACATATTATGCATGGGTTACGTGGTGTAGCAGTTGCTTTGAGGTATGGTGTTGTAGAGTGGATTTCCATGAGGATTTTGGTACTAGGGTATGGAATTTCCCCCATTATAAGTGTTTCCCCCTTGACTCATTTGAAGATGTGAGTAAGGTGCCCCCATGGACTGGTTGGGAACCCCTTGAGGATTCCCGCCCAACACAAAACTGACCATTTGGCCTTGATTGACAGAGGGAATGCTCATGTCAATTAGCGACTGACCATGCATGCCTGAGAATGGAGGGGGAACTGTTACGTTTCCTATCGGCATGTGCATATTGGGAATCCCCCTAGGTATATGAATCTGGGGGTTTGAACTATACATTGGCGGTCGGCCATGTTGTTGGTAAACAGGAACCGTGCCCATAATGCCACATTGAGTGTTATAGGGAGCACTATATGTGGCACTTGTCAAAGGTATCCAGTTTGGCACCATAGGGGTGGAACCTGGCATCTTCTGGGTTCCACTCATAGAGGGTGTCGTGTGAGTGGTTGTACTTGGGACAAATGGGAAAACAGGATTCCACATTACCGGTGTTGTGACGACTATTGACTGTGGGAGTGGTGAAGGACCAAAAGTGTCCCTAAAGTTCCACAATCGAATCAGGAAGTACAGGTACCACGGGAGCCAAGACAGGTTCCAATGGATATGTGAGTAGACGGTTAAAGGGGGGAAGAAATCCCTCGGTAAAGAAATCCTCCACCAAACTTGAAACGTCGGTTGTCCAAACAGATCCCGTGTGAGATCTAGGAGACTGATCCCTCGAAGTTGAGAAATCCAGTTCAGTGGAACTTCACAGATCTTCGACAATGAGTGGAGGAAGTCCTAACAATCATCTCGAGTGACGACGAGGGCCGGACGTAGCCACAGTGACCATTAATTTTTATCAAATAAATTTTATCGTGATATTCTTTAAAGTCTCAAATGATAGTAGTCAAGTACCTAAATAAATATAAAAAATACACTAAATGGATCAATCAACAAATAGAGGGAAATTACCTCATCTAATAAGCATCGATCACCGGAGACGAAACCCAGTATCTCAATGAATAATAGAGAAGGATGGCCAAATGTGTGGCTACGATTACTCTAGAGCTTTGCCCAAACCTCAGATTGATGGGCCAAGTACTCTCGTGAAGATGAGCACCCTCCCAAAAACTGAAGACAAAGTAGATCCGTTCGTGTTAGGTACCCACATAGCCTGTCGCAGTCACCTTGTGTAAGTCCCTATAAGTTTGGCCACTAGAGATACCTTAGATTAGAGACACCACTAGGGGGGACATAGTCGTAGACAACACGCTATGTGGGCAGGATACCTGAGTCCCTGACTCAGTTTCGAAATCCTTGAAGGGACCCCCAATACACAGAATGCCCAAAGGATTTGTAAGAGAAGGTGGGCTACCTTCAATTACAGTTTGATGTTGTCTCGTATTTTGCTCCACTTTTATTGGAGTGGTCCCGGTAGTATGAGTGGAGAAGGAATTGTTCACTCGTTAATGGCACTAGTTTGGTTTTTGACCTTGGGCAGTTCACTGACGTGATTATCCCAAGATCCTAGCCTAGCTAATGTTGGTTTGCTCAAAAGAGTAACTAATTGATTTTAATGTAAATTTTATGTGTACTTTATTAGTGTCTTCGGTAGGGGTGTTGACGTATGAAATATGGTGATACTCTTGACTCAATAAATCATGCAGAAACAATGCTCTGATTTTTTTTTTCAATTTAATGGAAACGAGTTGTATTCCAAATATTCATATTTTTCACATATTCATGTTTCGTTTGTGCATCTATAGTCTTTCAACACATGCATAACCAAAATATTTTTTTTCCAATATTTCCTAACAACTACTAAAAACCAAAATGAAGCAACTCACAACTATTTAAATAGAAGGATGAATACAAATCGTTAGTCTTTCTTTCAGAAAATATATTTTTAAGAGAGAAAAACCAAAACCTTTTCCTAAAAATGAATTTCTAGGACACCAATTTTGCTGACATAATATAGTTATTGATCTTATTTCAGCCCATGAGAATATTTTCCATCCATTTTGGTCCACAGATACTACTGGAAATCAAGGTAAAGGGAGACTAACTCTCTGTAAAAATGTCTACAAAGAGTTAGTAGGCCCACTAACGCTCCCTGTACACAGGCACAATGCTTTCTAAAGCTCTGTGTAGCCTGGTAACCTGCGTTAGTGTGGGAAATCTATCACAAAGAGGGTTTCCAAGATGAGTTTCTAAGATGAATGTATACTAGTAGGATGCAACAAGATATTCGATGGATCAAAAAAAGGATTTCTAAAGAATAGGGAGCTCTTGGAAGGAAGAGAGAACAAAGAAGATTTTGGGTAAACCAGGAACTAGATGTATAGTCCCTAGTGGATTCACCAATTTTTCTATGGGGTAAAATGCCTGGTGTATGGAGAATGAAAATTACCCTCAAAGGCATTCCTGGGACCTTCGACAGACTGTAAGATTATTTGCAGAAGCTACCAAGTTATACACATGTTCATCTATCAAATATCAGTTAACAAAGTATGGAAAGAGGGTTACCTCAAGTCTCTTTCTCGATTTGTTTGGAGATCACAATGCAACCAAGAGGAACTCCCTCAAAGCTGGCTCCAAATCAATTCCTGCACAAAGGAAAGGCAAACACAATCACAACATACAATCTTGAAAACTAATATATGAATGCACAATAAACATCTATTTTCACACAACTAAACTACTCATCTAAACAAGTATCGAATGAACAACTTAATGAACAAGGTTACTGACACCATGGAGCAGGGAACATAATTGCAGTTCTGTATTAATAATGGAAGAGTGATTACAACCATCCGTTGTATCAGTCGTCCTTTGCCCCTTCCGCTTCTCTCTCTCTCTCTCTCTCTCTCTCTCTCTCTCTCTCTCTCTCTCTCTCTCTCTCTCTCTCTCTCTCTCTCTCTCTCTCTCTCTCTCTCTCTCTCTCTCTCTCTCTCTAGCTCACTTCTTCAAGTATGTGATAGTTCACAATAGCTTAGTAGGCTATCCTTTCAAATGCTATGACCCCTTTCACAATGACCCTCTCACTGCTTATATAGCAATCAATTTAGGGTTGCCAAGTTCCTCATAGAGTTCACTAGGGCAAAAGCAATGAACTTGCCCTACTTTCCAAATCTTTTCCATTTTCCTGCTTTTTTAGATTGGAATTTCCCCAAATAGTTTGATTTTTGGGAATTTCCTTGCTTTTCTTGAGCAAATTTAGGGATAAATATCTAGATATTTGTGAGTCAATTCGTTGGTTTGACCCACTGAACTTCCCTTAGTTTCACTAACTCTACCCCTGGTCTAACAACTTGAGTTAGTAGGGTCACTAATGCACCCTTAGGCTTGGTAAAAAGCTTTATAAAGCGGGTTTTCAGTGTGAAACTAGCGTTTGTGTGGAATCTAGGCCTGTAATTGTGGTTTTTGCTTCAGTCATGCTATCTTTCACCTCTGAGTTGATGAGGAGGTCATTTTGTTGTATAACATAGGGAATGAAGATCCAATCCAATTTTGGTTCATAGTAAGGGTGGTATGGGAACCACAAGGAGTCATGGATGACAATATAAAGAAGGCTATGCTGGGAAGCGTGTTGGAGGATCGTGCATTAACATGGTACATTAAACATTCTAGTGACCATCCAAACATAGGAATCGCAAAAGTCCAGGCCGCGCTGAACAAGGAATTTAGCAAGCCAAATTCAGAGACACAATCAATTATCGGGTTGAAGGAGATCGCCATGCTCTCAGGTGAGACCCCCTGGGATTTGGACCAGAGACTGAAGAGTATGATTCGTGAAGCCAACATGACTTTAACGGATGGGCAACATCGCACATGGTTTGTAGCATCATTAACATTGCATTTAAGGATGATTCTGTCACACAAAAGCTTTCCACCCAGGCTGAAGCTTTGGAAATGGCAATGAGATTGCATGAGACCCCTATATAAGATCCTGGTCTAGGAATCCAAAAAATCCACGGGCAACTGCAAAATTTGTGTCTAGAATTGTAGAGTTTGAAACATGATAGGACACCTCAGCTAGAAGTGTGCGAGGAGGTATAGTGCATAAAATGCAAAGGCCAGGGGCATGACAAGGACCACTATCCAGTTTTTGTGAATTACTTGACGGGAGGAGGGCCAATGCCACTAAGACCTGCGGTACAAGTAGGATCGAGTGCGGCACCTGTATTGTGGTGCGTGATATGCTAGATAGGAGGAAAACACACTACAGACAATTGTGATCTGTTGCAAAAGTATACACAAACATCCCAGCAATTGTTTTATAATTTTTGTAGGTCGATAGGCCATGATGAATGCACCTGCAGAAGCTACGAACTTATGATGGATCAAACACCTGCCTACAGAGTATAGACTGATACGCGAGCTCTCAACCCAAATGCAGGAATGACATGCGCTGGATCTCAGGGGCGTGGATGAGGTTGAGGTGGAATGGGACCAACAAGGGGTTGCAGACAACTAATTTGTTACAATTGTAGAGGGTGAGGATACTATGCCCGCGATTGTACGAATCTGACGAGAACATCATGTTTGTACTGTACTCAGTTTGATCATGAGGTAGAGGACTTCCCTACATTGATAGTGAGGCTATGCAAGAAAGGGGTACTCCAGCCTCCCCTGACTCAGAATTTGCAAATGATGAGGTCTGAGCTGCGCGAAGAAGACCCGAATGTAAACATAGTGCTTAGAAGTGGTATCACTAGTGGTACTGATAGAGGTAGGAAGTTAGAAGAAAGTGTGTGGGTTCGCAAGGCTCCTACAAAGGAACCTGAATTTCATTTGGAGCGCATGAAGGAGACATTCATGGAAACTAAGAAGAGCTTCAAAGAGGCCTCGACTTCAGGTAGTAAGGATCAACTAGAACCAGGCATGGATCCTTTAATGCTCACTAGCTTTCTAGAGACATGTATGAAACTGCTATGCGACAACAAGACTGTAAAAGGACTACAGGAACTTATCACTATGTGCGCAGGGTCAGGAGAACCACGCATGGTCCGGAATCTTGGAAAGCATGCATTGCGCATAGGAAGGGAAATGAGATTTACTGTGCAAATCAAAGAATATGAAATGGATCAGGTGATTCTGGATCTCAAATTAGACGCGAATGTACTACCGAAACAACATGGGAACAAATGGGTAGACCCACACTACAATGATCTCCTATCCAATTACGAATGGAAAATGAACAAAAGATCTTACCCATGGAAAGATTGCAAGGAGTAACAGTGGATATTGAAGGTACGAGCACACTGGTGGATTTCAAAGTAATAGAGATTGTCGACTGGGCCAATGATATGAACAGAGTCATAAATCTGAATAAGCGCAAAATGATTTTTGAGAAAAAGTCACTACATGTAGTAGTACCACTAGATTCAATTGAAGGAGCGTGATACACTGAACTGGTGCACGACGATGATAGTGATGATGATATCGATTGTATCTACAAGTTAACCACACGAGAATAGGATTGGGTGAATCAAACAACAGATGGTAGGATTTTGTGGGAGCACAAAAGCTCTTGCACTTCGGATTTGGATGAAGAAATAGAATGATGGCAGAATTGGATGCACAAAGTAACAATGCTCAATTACAACATGATGATAAGATCACTACGCTGTGTGACAACAAGGATAAGGGATCTACCTAGGTATGACAGGTTAACAATGGTGGATGAATTTTGAAACAAATTTGAGAGCGAAGTACCAGAATGGTAGTGTTTTGACACTCGGAAATGGGCACTGCATGCTACACCCACAGGATGGTGGGGTACGCACCAGTAGAGTTTCAAGGATTGGCATGAATGTAAAAGGATGATGCACCTACGATTTGGAAAACCTCAGCTATGGATGAGAGCCAGTTACGAGGCGCAAAATAACTTGCGTGCCCACCTTTCTCAGTGGGTACATACATATGACATTGAGCCCGAACAAACACACGCCACTATCAGAATAGAGAATCGGAACAAAATGCAGTGGCAGGAAAGGCGAAGCACGCAAAATATTATCCACGGAGAAGCATTTGATAGAGTGGGTGAAGTGCTAAACAAGGTTCACCAAGTGAGACGCACTGACTTGGACCTGCACGTACCAGTGGCTCGATGGGCCTATAGGACCATGTGTAAAACCTTTACTGCCAAAAAATTTCCAAGGTTGCAGAATGAAGTAGGGACCGTAATCTCTGAGGAGCATGCAAAGATGAAGGCACACGTAATAGCACTCGTAGGTGCGACAGTGCGTGAAACCCAAGACGAAGAAATCGAATAGCTACGTGAAATAGAACACATAATACTTTAGGAATCCATTCGACAAGGGAACCTTAGACTTCACAAACTTGAAAAGGACTAGGTGAGGCTAAGGAAGAAAAGCATTTTGATGGACGTAGAAGTCAAGAGCCTAGAAAACAAGATCAAGGGCGCATGTCTCCTTGATAAACCAAGGATGGCAAGGCAATGTGCGGGTGATTATACTAATGAATTAGAAGACTATCTTCAAGAATTAATTAGTCTGATACCATGGCTAGGAATACATATCACCAAACACAGTAACCACAGGGGGCACACTACAAATAGTAGAGCACGTGGTGCCGATCACCACGATGGCAGATGAGGATTTTATGTGGACTATAATGGAGGACGAGATGGGGCCTCGTATAGGTGTTGTGACCATCTCACTAGCTGTAGGAAGAACAATCGTAGCACTCCATGCAATTGAAAGGGAGCATGCGACTATAAATTATTATGCCTGGGAGTTGCTGGAGGGACTCCGTGCCAAGATCGCTACCCCAAAAAAGTGACTTGAGGATGAGTCACGATGTTTGTGTTGGGGGCTTGTTGGGCATGGAATCCCCCCACAACATGTTTTGTGGCTTAAAGCCCAAGTTTTGAGTACTATTGTTGTAAATACTCCACGAATTGTAGGCACAAAGTGCAAATTGCATGTTAGAGTCATAGGGTTGTATGTAGTGTCAGCCTACCCATGGTCCGCTGACCATGGGATTTTATAAATAGAGCGAGGCTCTAAGTTGTAAAGTAAAGAAATAAGAAAGTAGAAAAACCAAATGGAGTCTAGAAGATAACACGCATAAGGTAAGAGTCTAAGTGCTTTGGGTCGTAGTAGTAGGAAGAGGCTCTACAGCTAAGTGCACAGAGGCCTAGTAGAGTTCGCAGCTGAGTGCGTGGACCCCTGCAGTGGAGTGCACAAGGCGGAGTCGAGTCTGTAACCAACAAAGAAGGATAATAAAGAGAAGTTGATTCCAAATCTTGTGCATCTATTCTTGTGCTATTTGTTGTTGGATACTTTATGCAATTATATATTTTTATTTATAGTGCGCACTTATATGAATGTTGAACACAGTTAAGGATAACTGAACACATACAGATAAGCTAAGTGATCAACTAAGATTGGGTTAATCGTAATAATTCAGGTAGTAACACTATTCAAGCCTTGAGCAGGGCTACGCGAGGGCAGCATCGCAGGTTGCGAGGTACTGATAAGTGCACATAGTGAAGTGCACATAGGTTCAAACCACAGACCAACTAAAATAATTAGACATCTCCAGGGTTCAGAAACCTAGTTGTATCACCCTCCCATACTACTTCGGGTGATGCCTCAATCTACGCTCCACAGACTGTTGCTGAAAGGGCTAATAGTACTGAGATTTGTTTGGCTAAATCACCTCTAAACCTGGGTCAGGCCCTTACAAGGCAGCAATCAACAAAGAGCCTTTGAGGAGTTAAAGAAGAAGATGAATCAAGCACCAGTTCTGGCATTACCAAACATGTGAAAACCCTTCGAAGTGGAGGCAAGTGCAAGTGAGTATGATATGAGAGTGGTATTGATGTAGGAAAGAAGGAATGTATGCTACCATTATAAATTATTTCTTGGAACAATTCTTAACTACCCTACCTATGACAAGGAGCTCTATGCCCTGGTCCAAGCTGTGAAAAAGTGGAAGCATTATCTTATGGGAAAGGAGATAGTAATCCACACAGATCAACATCCATTACAGTACATCAAGTCCCAAAGTAAGCTACAACATACCAAGAATTATAAGTGGATGGGGCTTCTGCAATGGTTTCATATAGTGATTAATTACAATAACGAAAACACAAATAACTTGGAAGAGATGCTTTCAAGGCCAACCACATCGAAGATCATAGTTTTGGAAACTATAATGCACATGGACTTGTTCACCAACAATAAATATAGAGAGGCATATTCAGAGGATGAGGAATTCAAGAAGGTGTTTTAGCATTTGTAGAACCAGCTTCATGTGCATGATGGTGACAAAACCAATGACTACCATATCTAGGATGGGTTAACTTAAATGATGGATAAATTATGTGTTCCTAAAGGTGAGGATTTGTAGTTTATTAATGAAGTACACACCTCCAATATTCCAGGGTACTTTAATGTAGGGAAGATAGTGGCCAACTTGTAGAGGCATGTGTATTGGTCCAAGATGAAATAACATGTAGCTAGGTTTTGTTGACGGTGTCGGAAACCGACATACAGGGGATCTCCCCAATATAAAGTCCTAATTAGACCTAACACTATTTTGTGTAGGAGCCCCCTCCATAATATGGCCCGATTTCCATTATCTTAAATATTTTCATTGGATGCAATAGTTATAATAAGAGAGAAACATGGATGTACTTTTGAATGAGAAAGTAAGCCTTGTGAAATGTTCAATTGCAAAATGTATCGAGGCCATTTCACTAGGAGGGAAGAGAAAGTGAATCTTTAGATGAAAATTAGTAGTACTATTATAATGAAGACACATACACATACATATGAAAGAATTGTTAACCATCTAGCGAAATAGTTCACATAGACATAACGATCATTAAAGAAAATACAACACATATTCAACAATATGACTACCAAATCCAATGAAGTAGTTCAACTTCTTTAGTACATAAGAACATAAACACATACTACAAAATCCTAAAGAATAGTCTTACAATATTCACAATATATGCATGAAAGTGTGTTGTCTCAACAATCTTTGATTTTTAGGAAAAAGTTCCAAGATACATCATTATAATGAGACACCACTAGCTCCAATAGGGGAGAATTAAGCCACTACTTGCTCCCCAAAAGAATAATATTATCTCTAATGCATACTTTGAGAAGCCAAGGTGAAAATTCCATTGTTGGAGTAATGAGGCTTCTTTTATAATAAGCGAGATGACCTTTCATATCACTATGACTCTTAAAATACTCTCATGACTCTTGGACTTCAAACATGACCTTTGAACTTCCACAAGAATTTTGTAATTTTCCTACTAACTATTTTGTCCATATGTGACTCTTAGACTTCCACATATTTACATTTACAATATTTTCCAAAATTGCATCATCATCATGTGACAACAACAAGAAAATTCATTGACATTGATGAGTTGGAACCTAATGAATTTTAATATGAAGTTCTTTGAGAACTGACAACACTGCCACTATGCCTTCAATGCTTATAAAAAATATTGCATTGTAGTTTCCTTCTACCCTCCAAAGGGTCTAGAGATATTATGGAGTCTTCATGGGTCACTTTT
The DNA here is from genome assembly GCA_031772625.1 of Pinus tabuliformis. NCBI lineage: Eukaryota > Viridiplantae > Streptophyta > Pinopsida > Pinales > Pinaceae > Pinus > Pinus tabuliformis. The sequence continues at coordinate 1,252,875,173 of CM062818.1, read as the reverse complement.
ATCATCATAATCCAACATTGCTTGAACTGTCACAACATAGTTTCGTTGTGCCTTTGTCTTCAAAATTCCTTTTTGGACAACTTGTTTTAGCAAATATCCTCAAAATACTTTTCCATTCTTAGTGATAACTCTTGCAGGTAAGGACCATTCATGGCAAGAAGATATTAGCCCAAAAGTATCCTAATATACTATCATTCAATCAATGTACCGACTCTGAATCAACAATGTGCAAGGGAGATAAAGGGAAGCCTTATAGGAGTAGGGCGAACTTACAGGAGACAGGGAGGCAAGGAATTCTCACTATGAATATGCCATGTGAAAATTTGGAAGAGGAGGAGGCAAGGTGAGTGCATGCCACAATTTCAAGAGGTGAAGTTATAGGGACTATTCACTAGGATCGCACCAAGCACTATGGAGGAAGGCGAGGGTGTTAGGAAACCAGCTCACAAAAAGATAGAAAAGATAGATCAACGACTTAGAATTCAGCCTCTTCGAGGGGGAAACCTCATTTACATTACACAAATGAACAATTATTGGATGATACAAATGACTAAACCTCCCTTCTATATATATGAGTCTAAGGGGTCATAATATAATCAAGCTGAAATAACAGTAATAACATGAGGGGAAAAAAATAACAATAGTGGGCTTCTATGGGGCATACTAATAACAATATGGGGACAATAGGGGCACAATAATAACAATAAGGGATACAATGACAATAGTAATGGGGGAATCACTAGTATTATACGGGCCTAACATGCCCCTCTCCTTCTGAAAAGTGTTGTTCTCAACACTTGATTAGTTACCAAGCTCCTATATAAAATTCTCATCCTCCCATGTGGAATCTTCAGCAGATAAGTTCTTCCACTTGATGAGATACTCCGAAATTGACCGATTTCATAGTTGTCGAGTTCTTGTTTCTGTGAATGCTTCCAGTTCCAATATGATTTTTCCTTCCTCATCAAGTTCTCAAAATATTTTTTGAACTGAGATCTTTTCACCTATAACCTTCTTTAAACATGAAACATGGAAAACTGGGTGCACTAGGGAAGCTGTAGGAAGCTCCAATTTGTATGCCATAGCACCAATCTTTTGCAACATCTTGTACGGACCATAATACTTTGTTGATAATTTATTATCCTTCTTAGCTTGCTTGAGGGACATTTTTTTATATGGTTGTAGCCGTAGGAATACCCAGTCACCTACATCAAAACTTCTTTCGCTATGATGTTGATCTTCATGTTGTTTCATTCTATTCTGCGCTAATGTGAGGTTATCCTTTAAGAGTTTGAGAACTTGTTGTTTATGCTCGATGTGATGTTCCACTGCTTGAACCTTCGATTTTTCTCTTAAATATGATGTGATGGATGGTGGATGATATCCATAAAGTGCCATAAATGGGGTAATTTTTGCTACAGTATGGAAGGAAGTGTTATACCACCAATCAGCCAGAGGCAACCATTTGACCTATTGTGTCTTTTTATCAGATACAAAGCAACAAAGATAACCTTCCAAACATTTGTTTGCTATCTCAGTTTGCCCATGAGATTGAGGATGAGAAGATGAGTTATGAGATAACTGAATACTAAGACAAGAAAATAATTCTGTCCAAAAATTTCCAGTGAAAATGGGATCTCTGTCACTTACAATAATCTTTGGATTTCCATTTAGCTTTTGAATTGTTTCCATAAATACAGTAGAAACTATATTGGATTTAAATGGATGTGATAATGCACAAAAGTGTTCATACTTGGTAAGTATGTCAACTACCACCATGATGACACTCTTTCCTTCGGAGTTGGGTAAACCTATGATAAAATCCATTGAAACCTCCTCCCAAATTTGGCTCGGAATGATTAAAGGTTGTAATATACCTGGGGTCTTAATTGTTTCAACTTTATTTTTTTGGCATACCAAACATTCTGCCACAAAATTTTGAATATTGGATTTAAGGCCATCCCAAAAAATTCCTTCTTAACCCTATGGTATGTTTTTAAAAATCATGAGTGCCCTCCTAAGGGAGAAGTGTGAAATTCCATAAGAATCTTTTGTTTGAGTTGGGAATTCTTACATAGGTATAAGCGATCTTTGTACCATCATTTTTCCAGCTAAATGTATAAGATGTACTGGGATATTGTTGTAACTTTCGAATGAGTGCCCACACTTCTTCGTCATTCTTCAATTCCTCCCTGGCTTTGTTTATCTAATTTGGTTGGATAGTAGAAATGGCACACAACAATGCTTCCACATCCTCATCCTTTCTTGAGAGTGCATCTGTGACAATAGTTTGCTTCCATTTTTTGTAGATGATTTGAAAGTCATAACCCAAAATATTTGTGATCCATTTTTGTTGCTTCTCATAGGATAATATTTGTTCTAAAAAGTATTTAAGACTACCATGATCCGTTTTTACCTTGAAGTGTCTTCCCATTAGGCAGGGTTTCCATTTCTTAAGTTCATGTAGTATTGCCAACATTTCCTTCTCATAAATAGCTTTGTGTAAATACATTCCCCTGATTGTATTAATTTGGAAAGCAATGGGTCTTTCATCTTGCATTAAAATAGCACCAATTCCATTTCCTGAAGCATCACATTCCACAATAAAGGTTTTTTTGAAGTTCGGCATAGCTAAGACTGGTGCTTGGCACATTGCCTCTTTAAGATGTTTGAAGGCCTTTGTTGCTTCTAGAGTCCATGAAAATGCATCTTTCTTCAATAATGTTGTTAGAGGTGTTTCTATTCTCCCACAATTCTTAACAAACTTGTGATAATACCCTTTCAACCCAAGAAATCCTTGCAGATGCTTTATGGATGTGGGGATTTTCCATTCCCTAATGGCTTTAATTTTTCTAGGGTCTACCTTAACACCTTCATGAGATACAATATGACCCAGATATTCCACCTCTTGTACTCCAAAGAAACATTTGGAGCTTTTTTCATATAATTGTTTCTCCTCCAATAGTTTGAGCACCCTGTCAACATTTTCAACATGATCCTTCCAAGACTTGCTGTAGATTATTATATCATAAAAAAATACTAACACAAATTTTCTAAGGAAGTGTTTGAAAATGGAATTCATCAAACCTTGAAATGTAGAAGGTGTATTGGTAAGGCCAAAAGGCATGAACAAAAATTCATAATGACCCTCATGAGTTCTAAATTATTTTTCTAGAATGTCTTCAGTGTTCATTCTCATTTGATGATATCCTGAATGAAGATCCAACTTGGTGAAGTAAATTGATCCATGCTATTCATCCAATAATTCATTAATGAAAGTAATTAAAAATTTATCTTTAATAGCAAGCTTTTTGAGCTCTCTATAATCCAGACAGATGCACCATGATCCATCCTTCTTGTGCACCAATACTACTGGAGCAGAGAAAGAAATTTGACTAGGTTGAATTATACTAGCCTCTAACATTTCTACAACCATACGTTCAATTTAACTCTTTTGGGCATAGGGATATTTGTACGGCCTGTTGTTTGGAGGAACACTTCCTGGAATCAAATGAATAGCATGATCATGATCACAAACAGGTGGGATACCTTTGTGAGTCTCAAATACCTTGGAATGATTGTCCAAAACTTTTTGGAGATCTAGAGAATAAAAGATTTCGATGTGGGAACCTCTAACAAACATAATTGTGCAATTACACCTCATTGTTCCTTATTTAGAAGCTTTGTCATACCGTTAGAGCTGATTATCTTTCCCGGTTTCCCTGCAATACCCCTTAATTCAACTTCGTTTCCTTTCACACAAAATTTCATGAAAAGTTCTTGAAAATTAAAAGCTATTGTACCCAAGGATTTTAGCCATTGGACTCATAGTACAACATCAACAACACCCATTAGAATGGAAAGCATTGGGCTCTTTAATAGATATTCTCCAATGGATAGCTTGATATTATGGCACTTTCTAGAGCAATTTATGGTTCCTCTACTTGCAACCATCACTTGACACTCTAGTGTTGGATATAGGAAGCAATTCAATTCCTTTGCTATCTTACAATGAATAAACTTATGGGTACTTCCCGAATCAATCGACACTATTACCTTTTTTTTCTTGATATGTCCTTCTATCTTGATAGTTTGAGGAGTGGTAATTGCAGCCAATGCATTACAAGATATGGTCAGATTCATTTCTTCTTTATCTAGGGTTTGTTCCTGGAGTATATCCTTTTCTTTTGACATTTCTTGTTCCTTTTCTTCCTCCTCTTCACAATCTATGTAGAATAATTTCTTCTCAACACACTTATGACCTTCAGTGTATTTTCTATCACAACTATAACAAAGCCCTTTTGCTCTTTTTTCTTCCAATTGTTGTGGTGTCAACCTTGTAGGTTGTGGAAGGATAGGGGAAACAACACTTCCATATTTATAGTTGTGAGTGGTAGGATTCCTCGTTGCCATAATTTTGCTTTCCATTTTTCTTGCTAACTTGAATGGCTTCTCGAATGAATCAGGTTCCCAAAGGTGAACCTAATGTTGGATATTATCCTTTCAAGTACCTATGAACACATCAATCCTATGCTCCTCTGGAAGATCTTTTACCCTTATGTTCAATTTTTGGAAGTCGTCAATGTTCTCCATCATTGAACCCTTTTGTTTGAGATTTATCAATTGGCTAAAAAAGGTGTTTCTTTTTGCATCCTCATAATGTGCTATCATTTCTTCCATAAAAATTGCCCAAGTGACAATTTGTTTATGAGAGAAAAGCCATTGATACCATACAAACTGATTTGGTTCCAAATATAAAGTTGCAATACGTACCTTTTGTGTGTTTTTCACATTATGGAGATTGAAAAATTGATCTATCTATAGTATCCATGTTCCAGGATCCTTGCCATCAAACTTCCCCATATCAATTTTTGGAACATGGTGGGTCTTCAATCCAACATTAGAGTCTATGAAATCCTGATTAACATTTCTTTTGTTCTCATCATGAGTTTCCTTTACTACCCTTTCACCATTAGTGACCATTTCTTGTAGCAACTTATTCAAATTTATCTTCAATTCTTCCATCTAATCGTCCAAGCCATTCATCTTAGCGTCCATGCCATTCATCTTAGCTTCCATGCCATCCATCTTAACTTGCATGCCATTCATATTAGCTTCCATGCCATTCATCTTCGCTTCATTTACCTTTAGTGAAAGTGAAATTTATTGTACTTGGTCTTTTAATTTTGATATATCATGTTGCATTTCTTCCTCTTCTTCATGAGTCATGCTAGAGCTTTCAGGTTTCTTACAAGGCGTTTCCATTTTCTTTCTTCGAGGCATTAATTAATGCTAATAATTCTTCACTATTCCCTTTGAATTCCTTCAAACTATTTTTTCAAACCAATCTTATGCAAAATTTAAGAAAACTACCCATCTTTTTTTCACTTTGTAAGAGCTCGATATTGAATCTATTATATATCTATAACTATGGATCTCAAATATCTAAAATATCGTCCTACGGTAGCCCTTTGAGTCCTTTGTCTAACCCTATAGGTCTGATCAAGATTGGATTCTCCTAGAAAGAGTTATGCCAAATCTCCCACGGTGACCTGATTATAAACTAGTTCAGTAGAGTGAACTTGTACGATGTACCCCGTGTCATTGTTTCGACCTTAGTACTTGAAACTAATACACAGAAAACTGTCAGTCGTCCTCTTTCTGAAACTTCTTACGAAATTTCAATCTGATGCTCAAGACAAAAGTTATGATGATTTTCCCCAAGTCACCTGTTTGGATTGTAATTCGGGAGTCTACACAAACCCTAACTTCCTCAGGTCATATCTCCACTAATATAGTGATACAAGCTCTGAAATTTAGACCCAAAGTTCAGAACGATTGTGGATCAAATGGGTTTTTTTTTGTAGCTTCTGAAATGTTGCTGAAAGAAATTTATAGCAAAAATGCCACGATGACCTATTTGGAGCAATGAAATCCTAGAATACAAAGCTTTGATACCAAATGTTAGGAAACCAGCTCAAAAAAATATAGAAAAGATAGATCAATGCCTTATAATTCAGCCTCTTCGAGGGGGCAACCTCCTTTACATTACACAAATGAACAATTCTTGGATGATACAAATGACTAAAACTCCCTTCTATATTTAGGAGTCTAAGGGGTCACAATATAATCAAGTTGACATAACGATAATAACATAAGGGCACAAAAATAACAATAGTGGGTTTCTATGGGGCATATTAATAACAATATGGGGACAATAAGGGCACAATAATAACAATAAGGGATACAATGACAACAGTAATCAAAGAATCACTACTATTATAGGGGCCTAATAGAGGGCCACAAGGAGGGGACAAGTCACAGTTCCAAGACACAAGAAGGGGAATTAATTCTCACTCACAGTGTTAAGCACACAACACTGGGCAACAAGGGGCATAGCTGGCACAGGGAGAAAGAGTAAGAAACAAGGAGAGGGGTCTTGCTAACTAGAATTCTGCAGTGCACAAGAGAGAAGGAGAAGGATTAGGGTGGTGTAGGGAAAATTATAACTAACAAGGAGGGTCACTACTAGGCTCTAGAAGTGCATAGTGTGCTTTTCCTAGGCTAGAGGAGGAGTTGTAGGGTCAAAAAAATGACCAAGTATGGAAGGGTAAAACATGGAAAAACACAATGAGTTAGGAGAAAGATCAAGCATTATTCATCTAAAATCATTAATAAAAATGAAACAAGACCAAAAATAAATAATTATAACTCTAAATTATAGTTCACAAACATTTTCCAAGTGCAACAAGCAAAGCATGAGCAGTTGTGACACATAAGTCAAACAATTGTGTCACAACTAGGTCATGCAAGTTTTGGAGACCTATCATGAAAGTACACTGACTCAAAAATGTACTATAATTACTTTTTCTGATACAAAGAAACTTAGGAAGGGATATGGAAACTTGAAACATGTTTGAAAACATAAAATGACACTTGATTACCCAAAGCGATAGTTCAGATGATGGAAGGTAGGCTCCCAAATTCTAATATAGCAAAAATTTTGTAGGGTGTTATAGCAATGATAACACTTGGTGACAAATTAGGTGAATTTCAACTTCCTTGTCTAGGGTTAGCTTTCAGTGAATATTTTATCCCTTTAGGAAGTATTTATTCATCATGTAGATTACTTGGTTTCCTCACTTAACCCAGTTATAGATATAGTCACCTCTATTCCCTTTCCTGGTTCAACACATCAACAAAGCTTTCTATATCATAATCCTTTTGATCTAGGTTAAGGGTAATAAATAATTGCAAGTTTAATGTAATAAGAGTGTTAGTTTTCATCTCTAGTGTTGCTTTGCTTCCAACGAGCATGTAAAGTGCCTCGATAGAGTCACTATAGGAACACAAGAATTTCTTCACTACCGGTGAGCCTGCTTAGTACCCTGATAGAGTCAATATAAGAACACAAGCATTGCTTCACTACCAGTGAGACTTGTCAGTACCTTGGTGAAGTTTCTTGCTTCACCTCTCCGCATAGGAAGCCTTTCTCTTCTTTCACCCTTTATTTGTTTTGTTTATTTAAATGTGTTTAGGCACTCACTATTTTGCCAGGGTGGAAGAGGGATCCTGACTTATTGAGAGTAGAAGAGGTTTTTCCTTCAAAGACAGTTATAATACCTATGAAATTGGTTTTATCACTATTTATTTTCCCCTTTCCCTTCTATACCTGATTGGATTAACATGAAAAACATGAAATAGATATAATAACAAGTTAAGGAATGGGGGTTCTAGAATGGATGCGGGTGTCATGGTTCTACTAGGATCTTTCCTTTCAAACGTATCATATTTTCCATCTAGACATTACTTAACTGAAGGCACTTTACCCCAAATAGAGAAGGAGAATAAATAGATAGCTAAGAATTGTAGTTGTCACAATCTTTGTTCACTTCGCAACATAGTCTTTTTGAGCCATACATACATTCCCACACAAGGTCTTATTTATGCACATTGAATGAAAGAGACAAGAAAGATACATGAGACATGACAAGAACAATCAACATAATACAAGGAAAGAAAATTGCACAGAGGTAGGAATGCACCGTAGCGATGCTACTGGAAATAATGCTTAAGATCTTGGCCTCCCATCTAAATATTTTGGTTTATAAGAATGGTGGCCAAGCTTATCAATGATGGTGTAAGGTTTGATCCATAGAGATTTAAATTTTTTGTGCTCACCATTCTCTTAGCGAGCTTGATCCCACTTCAATACTAGGTCTCCCACACCGAAATATTATTCGTTGTGGACTTATTGCCAAATGAACACTTGATTCTATTATAGTGTATGGAAAAATCTTCTTTTTCTTTTAGCCTTTCTTCCTCGAGCTTCAAAATATCATTTATCCTATTTTAAACAAGAAGATAAGGTTTACCTTTAGACTCTCGAGAAAGCTACAAGGTTGGAAGATAAATGTTCGGAGGAAGTATAAATTATTTTCCATATACAAGGAAGTAGGGAGAGGTATTCAGAGAGGTTTCGGGAGTGACATGTGATGAGCCTAGGTATTGCAAAAAGAATGTTGAAACTCCCAAGTTTACCAGCTTTACTTATCAACCCGAGGTTTGTACAAACTTGGAGGTGAAAGTGCTATATGCACAAGTAGAAGTGAAGGTCCTCCCTGTTGTCACTATTTATCTAGAAAGAGATCTAAGGGGTTCCAAGATAGACTTCTATAGGGTCAGAAGAAGCTTAATTATTTTATGGAAGAAGAGGAAACATATTCTAAGAGAGAGCTACTCTACTGCAGTAATGAAGAAAACATCATGTAATGCTAAACCACACCATAACCTAATTAACCAATAAAACAACTATGCTAAGAAGAATTTCTAAAACAATCACTAACCTAATGCTGCTATCAGAGTTGTAGAAAGTAAAGAGCATTAAACTATACTAAGGTGTAAGCAAAGAAACTTAAGCGAAATTGGTTTTCAAGTGGAAGATAAATCAAAGGTAGAAACCAATGAAAGGAGGATGTAAGGACGCAATAGCGCATAGGGACCATTGGATTGATCAATGAACATAACATGAACAACAAAGATCTTATCGTGAAGGCTTAAGTGAATAGATGGATGAACAGGGTGAACGCACATGATGAACAACTGAGATCTTATCGCAGAGGTTGAGTGGATAGATGGACGAATTGGATGAATGAACATCATGAATGGTGGAGATGTTATTGCGAAGGCTTAAGTGACTAGATGGATGAACAGGGTGAACACACAGGATGAATGGATGAGGTCTTATCGTGAAGGTTAAGTCAAGAGATGGATGGACAGGGTAACAAAGCAATGAATGGCTGAGATCTTATTGCACAAATTAAGTCAAGAGATGGACAGACAAGATTAATCAGAGTATGGATGGCGAAGATCGTATCATGGGAAAAAGAAACGTGTGGAAATGATGGAGTAGGATTCTAAGGTAGTAAGTACTTACACACCCTCAAGGCCGTAAGCAGAATTCTGAAATTTCACGTGATTATCCTTACTGAGTGACACGTAGCACGAGAAAACCACTTTTCTCATGTGTTCCTGGGTGGATAACGGTCATACAATAATCCATGTGAGATTGCGTGATAGGCGTTGGATCAGGTGGGGCTGATCAACGGTGTAGATCATCCAAGCTAGTTGGTGATCGGGTGACATGATAACCATCAGATCAGGCGAGGTAGATCGATAGTGGGGGTTTAAAGTGCATAAAGTGTTGAGGTGACGCAATAGTCATCGGATCAAGAGACAAATCGACAGTGGAGATGAAAGTGTATAAGGTAAGTGGAAGACATCACGTGAGGCAATAGTTGGGGAAAATAATGAATCAGATGGTGATTGTGAAGGTTTGTTGTGGATCAGACGGTGAGGAAGTGATGCATGAAGAATGTGCTAAAGGAGGTTTCAAAGGAAAACAACAGAAAAACCATTGAGGGTGAACAAATAACTGCATCGAACAACAAACTCCATAGCTCATGTGAGAACCAGAAGCCTATGTTTTTAGGGTTTCTGAAAGGGTCTCTTCCTCATGTCATGGTCCCAGAGGGATGAGGTAAGGGCGAGACACCTATGGACAAGCTTATAGTGTTACTTTTCCTCTAGCTAACCTGCTAATTAAAAAAACACAAATGGAAGTAAACTTAAATAAAGTGCAACTATTGAAGCAAATGAACAGAAATAGGAAGCTACTTAAACAAATGAGCAGAACCAGAAAGCTACTTAAACAAATGAACATAACCAGAAATCTATGCTAGCCTACATGTAAAATAAAGAGGAGCTTTGGCTACTCGAGTCAGGCCCTAACCCAAGAGCTTCAACCCTCCGAGTTAACTCAAAGCTAGCTTAAAACATAACTCATTCTCATTATGAAAACCATTGATTATAGAGAAAACTGCCACAAGTCTTGCAGATCAAAAATAAAATATAGCTTTTACAATAGAAGTCTGAATCCTACTGAGGTCCTAATCCTCTCCACTTATACATCTGATAAACTAGTTTTTGTCGCTTTCACTTGCTCAGCTGTCTTCTAGTCTTCAAATTGATGTTTGTTTGCACTCCGAGCAGATGGAGGAATATTTGAATGGAGGGGTAGTAAATGAGGAGGATTTACCTCATATAATTACTCTCCCTTGTCCCTTTAGATGTTTTTCCAAGGTCTTTTCCATAGTTCCTTGATTTTATCCTTTATGCCTGCATTTCATGTACATTAAACCAAAAAGAAAACTATCCAACTCTAACTCATCTCATAAACAAAATATAATCAAAAGTATGCAATAGATTGTGAGAATAGCTGGTTTGGCTAATCTAGGAGGTGAATTAAGGCCAATTAAGGCCCATATAATTACCCAGTGATGAGGCTCATCATCACCCCCCTACTGAAAGTGTTTCTCATCCACTGAGAAAATTAGTCAATGTCCATGTCCTTCATGGCTTTTGTAGCCTCTCTGACATCCCATGCTTTTGCTATGGTCTATTCTTCTTGTTCATAGATGCATTCTTTCCTTTCTACTTCTTCCCACTTCCTCTTTCCCTCTTCTTCTTTTCTCCCTTCTATCATCCCTACGAGTAGTGGTGGACTGAGTTTTAGGCCTTTCCAATTGACCTTCAACCTTTGAATTGATTGCTTATACATAGGTGTCCTATTGAGTGCCTCTCTCAACCTTTGAGGGGAGTGATATTCTCTGATCTTCAAGTTGTGTGGAAGTTTGTTCCATCTCCTTTAGCAAGTATGTATATTATCATCTCTTAGCATCCAGAACATATCCTCAAAATGTGAAATTGCTTGCTCTTGGGCAACAAGATATCTAGGTGCCAGCTGAGGATAATTTGCAAGCAGATTATGGGTGCTGATTAGGGCCATGGGATTTGATTGTTTAACTATGATGAAAAGAGGTTCATTTTGCTCTCTGGCCAATATTATTTTCATCTTTTTAGCCCTTGACTTCTCATGGTTCATCGATGATGCCAAAGCCCTTAATTGTAGATATCCTAGCTCTGCATTAGGATCCCAAATATTCATGTTTGTGAGGGCCATGTTGTACTAGTAAAACTTTGCCATTGGCCCTATCCTCTAGTGCACTTTGATCACAAAGATCAATAAACTATCTACCGTCCTGAAATGGCATGGTGCCCCTTTGTGCTAGTGTTTTAATATGAAATTGCAGCCATTGTTCTCTGAGGTAAAGAGCATAGGGTTTAGCTGGCATCCTACACTGGATAGCCCCCAACGAGAGGTTGGCCATACATGGTAGCTAGTTTTCCTGTTCTTCCCCTTGTGTTTCAATCCCTTCTTCCTCTATATTTTTCTTATCTTCTTCCTCTTACTGTTATTTCTCCTTTGTTTCAATGCCTTCTTCCTCTTCTATTTCAACGTCATCCTTCTTCTCTTCTACTTCATCATGTTCCTCTTTATTAGTTTCTTCTTCATCCATCTCATCCTCTATTGGTAAGTATCTGAAGATTGACCATTTTATAGGGATCCTGAGGTTTTGGAGGGCATCCTCAATGAGGATCTTGATCAACCCATGGTGAGCCAAGTCTTAGGAATTCCCTTCCTTTACTTTGTTGCTAGATTCTATGAGTGATTGCATCAAGAAATAGGGTATGTTGAGTCTTTGATGAAATGGTTTTTCTACCCCAAGTCTTAATTATTCAAGCATTCTCAAATGGTTCCCATAACAATACTGTATCTATGGACTCTTTCATTCTCTTTTGACTTATTAAAGAATTTCCTTTTTTCCACCTTTTTACGTATAAACCAACTACCTCTTAACCATTACAAATTTTGATCAAATGATGCATATGAGTGAGTGAGCGGGATACTTACTTGTGGTCTCGATGCCATGCTATAGTTGTCAAATATCAAAGGTGATGCATTGTCTATTTGCTGCATGGTCATTCTTCTTCCTGCTCTTCTATCTGTTGATGGTTTCTTGAATTTTGGAGGTGTCTGTGACTGGAGATCTAATGCTGCTGCTGTTGTGGAGCTCTCGGATTACCACTTGGTAATGGTTGGTGTCTCCCTTAGAATTTCTTGATCATGTTGGTGCTATGAGGATGCTGTAATCAATGGACAGAGGGAGTAGGAGTGTGTGTGGATGCAGGGATGATGATAATGGTTGAGGTGATTGGTTAGATCATGTATAGTATGAATTTTGGGGACCTGACCAATCTACCATTTAGGGGATCCTATAGAAAACACAATCTTCACCTGAATTGAAGCAATGAAGTGAAAAACAATGGAATTGATGGAGAGTTGCATGGTAAGGAGTGGAGGAGATGAATAAATGTGAGGTAAGGTTCCCTTTGGATCTTTTCTTTGCTATTTGATTGTCTTTCTCACCCACCTGCAAATAACAATTATGTTTTTTTCCTTTTATTATTATATATATATATATATATATATATATATATATATATATATATATATATATATATATATATATATATATATATATATATATCTGTGTGTGTGTGTGTGTATTAAAAAACCACCTAGGTTGTCTCAGAGAGGTTTTCACCTAGGGATCTTCTTATCCTTTTCATTTTTCTCATCCTTGGGCCGCCTCATGACGTTTTCAACCCAAATATGGGACTCAGGCACCTCATGGAGATTTTCACCTGAATCCTTATTCTTTTTTCCTTTTTCAATGACCTAATGAGGGAGGAGCTAGAACTTTCTCCACCATCATCACTCTCTTATTGATATTGTCAATGAACTCTTGTTTTGATAAAGGCCTCTTGTACATTTTCAATCAGTGTCCATTAACTAGCAATGTAATGGCTTCTTCATCTATAGTTCTGATTTGCACTGAACCATTGTCATGGCATCTTTCCACCACATAAGGTTTGTGCCATCTTGTCCTTACCTTTCACTTGAAGTCTTTATACCTAGAGTCATATAACAATGCCTAGTCTCCCTCTTGAAATTGCTTCTCTTTAATGTGTTTGTCATTCCAGATCTTCCTCTGAAGCTGAACTATCTTTTTATGTAGGATTGCCTACATTCTAAATTCATCCAAGCCCTTCAAATGTAACAATCTTTATTTCTATGCATGACTGAGATCAAAATATAGTTGGGATGTCATCCTCAATGTATTATATTCAAACTCAATGGAAAACAAAGCCTTTTTCCCATAGACTATCTCATAGGGTGTAAATCCAGTGGTGGCCTTCCATGTTGTATCTCAAATAGTCTCTCTGCCCAATTCTTCCTGCTTCTGCTCACTACCTTGGTTAAGATGTTCTCTAGTGCCCCGTTGGTCACCTCCACTTGCCCATTAGCTTGTGGATGATAAGGAGTGGAGGTCCTATGCTTGATTTTGTGATGGTTGACTAGTTCTTCAATTACACTGTAGGTAAACTGGCTGCCTTGGTCTGTGACTAACTCTCTAGGGTACCCAAATTTGTAGAATACATTCTCCCTTAGGAACTCAACCACCTTATCTTCTGTCGCTGCCTTAATTGCCTTGGTTTTAGCCCACTTAGTCAAATAATTAGTGCACACAATGATGTGTTGTTTTTTCTTTGAAGGAGGGTTGATAGGCCCAATGAAGTCCATGGCCCACTTGTCAAATGGCTCAAAAGTCACTTGAGGTTGTGGGGGAATTTTATCTCTTGGAGTAGGCTTTCCCATCCTTGGGCATCGATCATACTGACTAATGTACTTTTTCACATCTTGATGAAGAGTAGGCTAATAATAGCCTGCTCGCAATACTTTAAACGATGTCCTCTTTACTGCAAAGTGACCTCCATAAGGCTCATCATGATAGGTCTGAAGGATGTCAAAGAATTCCTCTTCCCTTACACACCTTCCAAAGATTTGATCTGGGCCAAGTTTGAATAGATTGACCCCAATCTAGGTGAAGGGGGCCCATTTCCTGACTATCTTGCTCTTTTCTTCGAAGGGCAAGTTTGGTGGGACTGTGTTGATACAAAATAGTTTGCTATATCAGCAAACCATGGGGAGATTAATGAAACAGCAAACAAATTCTCATCTGGTAACTGGTCATCCACTATTCCTTCTTCACCTGCAAGAAGATTCATCCTAGATAGAAAGTCAACAATAACATTTTCCTTACAAGGCTTATCAACAATAGTTAGATCAAACTGCTATAATAAAAGCAACCATCTTATAATTATAGCATTCACATCTATTTTTTTCATTAAATATTTGATTATAGCATGATCAATATGCACAAATGTTTGATAAACTACAATGTAATGCCTAAATTTGTTTAATGAATGCACAATAGCCAACAATTCCTTTTTAGTCACAGTATAATTTAGCTCAACCTTTGACAGGTTCTTACTGGTAAAATAGATGGCATAGGGAAATTTCTCCTCTTCCTGACCTCAGGCTGCTCCTATGGCTTTGTGTGAGGTAATAGCATGAATATGAAAAGGGACAACCCAGTTTTGGCCTCTAAGGATTGGTGCAATGATTAACTTACCCTTTAGAATGTCTAAGGTCTCTTGACAACTTTTTGACCATATAAACTCAAAATCTTTGGCCAACAACCCAAACAAAAGAGAGGCCAACTTGCTGAAGTACTTTATGAACCTTCGGTAGTATCCATCTAACCCTAAGAAAATATTGACATCTATCTAACTTTGTGGAGGTGGGACCCTTTGGAGGATTGCTATTTTTTTTGGGTCCACCTGCAGTCCTTGCTGAGATATTGAATGACCTAGCACAGTCCCTTCAATCATTAAGAATTCACATTTTTTTGGACTGAGAGACATATTCATTTCAATGAATTTGTGTAATATTTTGCCTAGGTTAGTCAAGGCTTCTTGGAAATCATAGCCATAAGGTGTAAAATCATCCATATAGATTTCCAAAGCATCATGTACTAATTCAACAAAAATACTCAAGACTGCTCTTTGGAAAGTGGCAGGAGAATTTCATAGGCCAAAAAGAAGGACCCTATAGGCAAAAGTACCCCAAGGGCAGGTGAATGTGGTCTTATCCTAGTCTTCTAGGCAGATTTGGATTTGATTGTACACACTGAATCCATCTAGGAAAGAAAAAAACTTCTTGCCTGCCAGACCATCTAGCACTTGGTTAATGAAGGGTAGGGGAAACTTATCCTTCTTTGCGGCTTTGTTCAACTCCCTATAATCAAGACAAATCCTCCACTTACCATTTTTCTTGGGAACTGACACTAAAGGAGAGACCCACTCACTATTTGAGATAGGGTAAATGAATCCTGCATCTAGAAATTTTTGCAGTTCTTCTTTGGCTATATCTTTAAGAGTTGGATTCATCGTCCTTTGTGGTTGCTTGACTGGCTTGCAACCTTCTTTGATGTATATGTTGTGAGTACACACTGAGGGGTGTACTCCCTTCATTTCCTTATAACTACAAGTGAAGGCTTCTAGGTTTTCTCTCATCATGTTGCATAGCTTTTCCTCTTCTAAAGCAGAAAGAGATGGACTAATTTTCAAAGTTTTCTCTAGGTCAAATTCTATGGTTTTAACATGAAGTGGGTTGGAATTTTCCAAGCATACATCAATTGGATGATTGTTTTGGGTTTCCCTTACCTCTTCCTCTAATGGTAATGAACTAGGAGTTGGACTTTGGAGCAGGTGTTCAATCAAGTCATCCTCATCTTGCTATCCTCCTCCTATGGTTGCTTCCAAAGCATAAAGTTGAGCAGAATAAACCTCATCTTCTACCTCCTCCTCTAACCGTAAAGGTAAATCATGCTCTAGGGTAGGTTGAGTAGGAAGGTATAGGACTAACTGTTTGGACATATGCCCATTCTTTATGGTCATATTCCCAGCTCTGCAGTTAATGTAAGCATCAGTTATGGCCAACCATGGCCTCCCAAGGATGAGAGGGTAACTAGTAAGCTTAGACTTAGGCTGGAGAACTAGGAAATCTATAGGGTACTCTCAGGAGTCAATGGAGACCATCACATCCTCCACAATTCCCTCCAGGGTGACTATGGAATGGTCTACAAGTTGCAGAACTGTTGTGGTATTCATCAATGCCCCTTGGAAGTTGAGATTGAGCATGGTGTCCTTGGTCATCACATTAATGGCAACCCCAAGATCAATTAGGGTGTGTGGGACAATGGTGCCATTGATGTGCAGATATACTACAAGGCTTCCAAGGTCCATATATTTTGAACATATTACCTACCCCAGCATTAAGTCAGACAACTGACCAATGACATTAATGGTAGGGGCATCCTTTTTGCTTTTTCTTGGATTCTTGAATCATTTCTCCTTAATCAACTTATTGTAAATGGGAACATCTTTGATTTCCTGGAGAAGGGGGATCTTTACGCATAGAATTTTCAATTCTCCCAAAAGTTCAGTTTTTTCTGGGGTAGGCTAGAGTGGTTGGGTTAATCTCTCAAGAAAGGGTGGATTTACTTTAAGGTTGCTTTCCTCTCTTTATTCCTCAACATCCCCATGTGGAGAGGGAGGTTGGTTGTCTAGGAGAATTCTCCTAGATCTTAGGTTGATCTCCTGGATTTCTACAACATAAGTTGGGTATGATGTCTCTCCATTGTATACTTGTTGACCTTGCTTATTGTTTGGGTTCAGATTTGGTTGGGCAGGCATCTTGGGTTGCTTGGGTGGAGCAGAGTGCATGAGTTGTGGTTGGGTAGGTGGTGGAGGCAATAGGGCTGGAACATTGTTGAATTGGGGCCTCCACCTCTGTAGTGGGGTATTCCACTGAGGTTGTGGCTGAACATAAGGTTGAAATGACTGGATGGCTAGCTGGGAATGGGACGGGGTGTAGACTAGGAAGGATGAGTAGGGGGTCCCCAAGAAGGTATAACTGTGGTTTGGTTGGGGTTGTCATATGCACGGGATGGCCCTTTCATACCCTACTAGTATCGTCTAGGCCTAGGAGGTATCCTTTTGTTGACGTAGAAAAGCTGCTTAGTGACCCCTTCATCTCCTTGATATACAACTTTGAGTCTAGGTAAAGAAGAGCACTTGTCCACAGAGTGGATTTCTTCATAGACTGAGAAAATCTTAATACAGTTCAATGGACATTCATTTCTAGGATGCCTCCTGGTGCATCTAGGACAAAAGATGGCCAAGGCTCTCTCAGCTTCCTCTTGCTTCCTTCTGATGTTCATGGCATCCAATTGCAAGGCAAGGGTTTTCAACATATCACTTTTGAAATCTTCCAGCATATTTCCAATTTCAACCTTGATGGATAAGTTGGAGGATGATGTACTGTCCATAGGTTGACTACCCCTACCCTTTTTCCTGGCTACTCTAGAATGGTTTCTAAACATAGTCTTGATATCCTCGTAGGGTAATTGGTAGATATCTCCTCCTGCTAACATGTGTAAGGTATCCAAAATATCTTCCCTTATTCCTCTAAGCAGGACCAACTTTAGTGACTCAGGGTCAAGTGTGCACCTAGCCCTTTTGTAATTGAGCTGGAATCTTTTTTCATAGTCTTCTAAGGATTCATCCTGGCCTATGGTCATCCTAAAAATCTCTTCTTTAGTATCCTTTGACCTACAGTAGTCCCTATGTTTTTTGTTAAAATTCTATTGCATCTGAGCCCAAGTTATTATGCTATCTCCAGGTAAACCCATGAACAAACGCAATGTTGCATCCTTGAGGGTAGATGGAAATAGTTTTAACTTTTCTCATCATTTGTATAGTCATAGGTTCGACATATAATAGAAAACCAAAATAAGAAAGTGTCAGGGTCCTCCAGGTTAGGCCATGGAAATGAGGTAGAGCAGAGGGGATTATATTCTTCATCTTGGTCTCCCCATTGGTTTCCCTAACGGGGAAGGAACTCACAATTCTCTCTCTATTTCCTTTGTAATTTTGGTCTTCACCCATTTTTTCAGTAGGAATGGGTTCTTCCTCTTATTATTCCCTTGTAGGCTCTTCAAATATGTAAGGTTTCTCACTTGAAGGTTCCTCCAAATCACAGTCACCGAAGAAGAGAGAAGGTTGACTATTGGATGCAGTGGGGGTATTTGGCAAGAATTTTCTTGAATTGTCCCTATTCCTACGAGGCATGAAAGGAAATGTTTTTGGGTTGGTTTTTGTAAGGTTTTATTTAAATCTAGAAAGTACTTGCAGAATGGAAGGGAAAGCAGATAATGACAAATGAAAGAAAGGAAGCTACTAGATTACTTTTGTAGAAATAAACTAATGGAAGAAAACTGAGGATAAGAAGTAGAAGAAAAGAAAGTTGGAGTCTAGAAATCGAAGAATGCAGTATTCACATTCTACTTAGATACCTCCCCAGCAACGATGCCAAAAAGTGATGAGCATAGGTATTGCAACAAGAATGCTACAACTCCTAGGGCTACCAAATTTACTTATCAACCCAGAGTTCATACAAACCTGGAGGTGATAGTGCTATATGAACAAGTAGAAGTGAAGGTCCTGCCCGTTGTCATTGTTTATTTGGAAAGAAACCCCAAGGGTTCCAAGAAAGACTTCTATAGGGTCAAAAGAAGCTTAATTCTTTGATGGAAGAAGAGCAAACCTATTCTAAGAGAGAGCTACTAAACTGCAGTAATGAAGAAAACATGTAATGCTAAACCACACCATAACCTAATTAACCAATAAAACAACTCTGCTAAGTAGAATTTCTAAAACAATGATTAACCTAATGCTACTATCAAAGTTGTAGAAGGTAAATAGCATTAAACTATACTAAGGTGTAAGCAAATAAACTTAAGCTAAATCGGTTTTCAAGCGGAAGAGCAATCAGAGGTCGAAATCAATGAAAGGAGGACGTAAGGATGCAGTAGCGCATAGGGACCATTGGGTTGATTAATGAACAGAATATGAACGGCGAAGATCTTATCATGGAGGATTAGGTGACTATATGGATGAAGAGGGTGAACACACAGGATGAATGGCTGAGGTCTTATCACGGAGGTTAAGTGGATAGATGGATGAACTGGACGAATGAATAGGATGAATAGTGGAGATCTTATCACGAAGGCTTAAGTGACTAGATGGATGAACAGGGTGAACACACAAGATGAATGGCTAAGGTCTTATCATGGAGGTTAGGTCAAGAGATGGAAGAATAGGGTAACGAAGCGATGAACGACTGAAATCTTATTACGCGGATTAAGTCAAGAGATGGACGAACAAGATTAATGGAGGAGATCGTATCGCAGGAAAAAGAAACATGCGGAAATGATGGAGTAGGTTTCTAAGGTGGTAAGTAGTTTCTCGTGCGCCCTAAAGGCCGTAAGTGGAATTCTCAAATTTCACACGATTAGCCTTACTACATAACACGTATCACGAGAAAACCACTTTTATTGCGTGCTCTCAGGCAGATAACAGTTGTGCAATAATCTGCGTGAGATTATGCAATAGCCGTTGGATCAGGCAGGGCTCATCAACGGTGGAAATCGGCTAAGCTAGTTGGTGATCAGGTGATGCGATAACCATTAGATCAAGTGAATCAGATCGACGGTGGAGATTAAAGTGCATAAAGTAAGTGGAAGACTTCACACGAGGCAGTAGTTGGAGGAAATAATGAATCGAATGGTGATTGTAAAGGTTTTTTGTGGATGTAACGGTGAGGAAGTGATGCATGAAGAACATGCTGAAGGACATTTCAAAGGAAAATGATAGAAAAACCAGTGAGGGTGAACAAATAATTGCATCGAGCAACAAACTCCATACCTCATGTGAGAACCAGAAACCTGTGTTTTTGGGGTTTCTGAAGGGTCTCTTCCTCAAGTCATGGTCCTAGAGGGATGAGGTGAGGCTGAGACACCTACAGACAACCTTATGGTGATATTTTTCCTCTAGCTAACCTGGTAATTAAGAAAACACAAATGGAAGTAAACTTAAAGAAAATGCATCTACTGAAGCAAATAAACAGAAACAACAAGTTACTTAAACAAATGAACAGAACCAGAAATCTACTTAAACAAATGAATAGAACCAAAAATCTATGCTAGCTTACATGTACAATAAAGAGGAGCTTTGGCTACTTAGGTCGAGCCCTAACCAAAGAGCCTCAGCCGTCTGAGTTAACTCAGAGTTGGCTTAAAAAAAAACTAATTCTCTTTATGAAAACCATGGATTACAGAACAAACTATTACAAGTCTTGCCGCTCATAAATAAAGTAGAGTTTTTACAGTAGAAGTCTGAATCCTAATCAGGTCCTAAGCCTCTCTACTTATACATCTAATAAACTAGTTTCTGTCACTTCACTTGTTCAACTGTCTTCTAGTCTTCAAAGTGATGGTTATTTGCACTCCGAGCTGAAGGAGGAATATTCGAATGGAGGGGTAGTAAATGAGGAGGATTTACCCCCTATAATTATTCTCCCTTGTCCCATTTAAGTTTTGACCAAGGTCTTTGCCATATGTTGGCTTTTAGGGGCCTAACCCAGGTTCGAAGGTGATTTAGCCAAGAAAATCCCAATACTACTAGCCCTTTCGGCAACAGTCGGCAGAGCGCAGACTGATGTCTCACTTGAAGTAGTATGGGAGGGTGCGAGAACCAGGTTTACATACCATGGAGATGTCTGATGTGTTCAAGTGGTCCGTGGTTTACCTCTACGCTGATGTCGCTACGCGCACTCTCTCATACCTCGCTGCCTACGATGCTTCCTTCGTGTAGCCCTACTTGAGGGCCAAGCACTATTATTACCCAAGTTCTTACTAGTATTCCACTGTTAGTTGATTATTTTAGCCTATTTGTATGTGTTAAGTTATAATTAGAAATATAAATCATTCATACAGGTGCGCGCAGTAAATAAACAATGTATTTTCAATTTATAACAAGCATGTATTAACCCAAGAACAGATGTACAGAATTATGATAAAACTTCTCTTTATTATTTTCTTCTTGGGTTATAGACTCGACTCCACCCTACGCACTCAGCTGTAGGGGTCCGCGCACTCAGCTGTAGACTACTAAGCCTCTGCACACTTAGTTGTAGAGCCTTCTCCTACCCTATGACTCAAAGACACACTTAGTCACTTAGATTCTATTCTTCTTGCTTCCTTCTTGCTTCTTCCTTCTGCTTTACACTTAGAGCCTCACTCTATTTATACAATCCCATGTTCCGTAGACCATGGGTAGGCTGACCTTACATTACAAAACTAGGGTGGACAACCCTGTGACTCTATCATACATTTCGCACTCCACACTCGCAATTCGCAGGGTCTTTACAACAATATTGGGTCAAAACTTGGGCTTTGAGCCCCAAAACATGCCTTGGGGGGATTCCATGCCCAATAGGCCCCCAACACAAACATCATGGCTTGCTCTCAAGTCACTCTATCAGTGCAGTGATCTTGGTGTGGATTCCCTCCAACTATTCTCGAATCGTGCTGAGGTCAGCAATGCACTGAGTTGCTGCTTGTTGAATCTGTTGCATCCACTGTTCCTAGACCTTTGTGTCTGAAGTGTTTCCATACATTTGTACTAGGATATTTTTATAGTCCCGCGCCTTTGTCTGGCTCCTTGGACTATAAATATTGTGCTTCTGCCGACCCACCCGTGTAAGGGTTCAACTGGCTGCCATTCACTTTGCCTAGGAAGGGTTCTTAATTTAGTTTGACTAACTGGACCGTGCCTCTGACTGTGACCTCCTTAACCATGTATGGTCCCAACCAATGCATTCTAAATTTTTCCAGAAAATTTTCAAACTTACTATCATACATCAGCACTAAGTCATTTACCTTGAAAGTGCGCAACTTAATATGGCAATCGTGCTAGGCCTTTTCACGCTGCTTTTTTACCTACTAATGAAAACCATCCTAGAACTGTTCCTCCTCCAGTTCTTCTAATTTTGAAAGCCTTTCCACAAGAGCTTCGCAGTCTGTCATTCCTATGAGCACTACTATGTGTCGACTAGGTACGATATATTCCATTCGCATTACAACTTCCACACCATAAACTAATCGAAAGGGCGTTTTTCCTGTTAGTTTCTTACAAATTGTCCAATAAGCCCATAGTACTACAGGTACGTGCAGGTCCCAATCATTTCACTACGTGTTTCACACTTTGGTTAGCGCAGTCTCTAGTATTTTTTTGAATGTTTCTACTATCCCATTGGCTTGTGGGTGATACAGTGTGATTTTCTGATGATACATCTGGAACTCTTCTATGACCGCAATGATGGTTTCATTCAAGAAATGTGTACTGTGATCACTCATTAATATCTTCGGACATCCAAATTGGGTCAACACGTGTTCAAACAAAAAATTCGCAGCTGTAGTGGCCGTGTAGTCTTCGACCGACTGCACTTCCGCTCATCCTATCAAGTACTTTGTCGCGGCGATGATGTAGCACGTGCCAGTTTTTCCCTGAGGTTTGATAGGTCCCACAAAGTCGATTGACAATATTTCTCAAACGGTTACAGTGTCATTTGTGTATTCAATGGCATCTCATCCCTTCACGATGGTTTTCTGATCCTTTGACATATATCGTAGGCCTTACAGTGTGCTTTCGAATTCTAGTGCAGGGTTTGCCACCACAGCCCTCTGCAAAGAATATTTTGTGTGGTCACTTGTCCTTCATAGTTTCCTCCTGTAGTGACCCCATGTGCTTCCACGAGGATATGATTTCGTTCAAATTCAAGTATGTACCTTCACAATATCTCATCATTTCCCATTTTATATAGGTGCCTCACGATGACAGAAAATTCCGCTGCATACACCACCAATTCCTTCTTCTGTTGGATGGAGTATTCCTTCGGCGTGGTCCCTATTGTCAGAAAGTGGATTATATCTTTGAAGTGCCTGTCTACAATGTGGACAACAAAAAGCTGTGTGTCAGGTAATCCTTCCTCCAAACTAGTAGGTTCCTCACCTATCTCAATACGTGACAAGTGATCCGGTCCTATGTTCAGGCGTCTAGGTTTTACCACAACCTCAAAGTAATATTCTTGGAACAACAAGAGCCACCTACATATGCATCCCCCCAACATAGGTTTATTGACGAAGTACTTTAGCGTAGAATGGTCTATATACATTTTGAAATGTCCTCCTAGCAAGTAGTGTCGATATTTTTGGAGCATGTACACCATTGCCAACCCTTTGCTCTTGGTTGTTGAATATTTACTCTTGGCTTTGGAAAATCTATGACTCGCAAACATGATAGGGTGATCCAAGCCTTCACCACCCTCTTGTGTGAGCACTGCTCCCAGTGCGATACATGACGCATCAACATGGACATGAAACTTCACATCCCATTTTGGGTAGACCAGGATTGGAGTGGAGGTAAATTTCTCCTTTACGACATCCAGGCTCTTCATTCAATCATCATTCCAACAAAATGTGACATCCTTTTTAAATAATTTCTCCATCGGTGCAATGATTTGGGCATAGCTCTTGATGAAGTTCCTGTAGTACCCTGTCTGTCCCAAGGTAATACGCAGTTGTTTAACACTTCACGGTGCTTCCAAATTTAGAATCACTGCAATCTTTGCAGGGTCCACCATCAGTCCCTATTTAAAGACCACATGTCCCAACAGGTTCCCAAAGGGAATGAGGAATGTGCACTTCTTAAGGTTCAATGCAATCTGGTGTCATTGGCAAGTATCGAGCATTAAGCATAAGCTTGCTATGTGGTCCTTAACCAATCCAAAGACAAGCCAATCATCCAGATATACCTCTAGGAACTTGTGGATGTATTCTTTGAATGTGGCAACAACGATGCGTGAAAAGATGGATAGCGTGTTCTTCAAGCCAAATGACATAATGGTGTATTGAAAACATCCCCGTTCCGTTGCGAAGGTTGTCTTTCTCCTATCTTGCAGTGCGATTTTTATATGGTGGTACCCTGAGAACCCCTCTATGAAAGAGTATGCTTCTTGTCTGCCAACATTTTCCAGTACTTCATCTGTGAACGATGTCGGGAATGGGTCGTGTACACAGGCATCATTCAATTTTCTGAGGTCCACGCATATTCTTATCTCACCCTTCTGCTTTTTCTCCTATACTACCATAGGGCTCACCCAATCGGATTCTTCCATCAAATCAATAATTCTGGCTGTGAGCATTTTGTCGAGTTCTACAAGGACATTTTCCTTATATTTCAGATTCAAGTGGTAAGGCCTCTTCTTAACTGGCTTCAATTCAGGTTTCAGGGTGATCTTCATCATCCCTAAGTTGCCAACGATCCCTTTTAAGTCCACAATCTTGGTTGGGAATAAGTCTTGGTACTCATAGAGAAACTCAGTGACCTTGTCCACTTTTGAATCATCCCAATAGTCACCAAGCATTACATATTTTGGTTCAGCCTCCATCCCAATGTTTACCTACTTTGTTTTTAGTGGCGCGGTGATGTCAGGATCTTTGATAAATGGTCTGCAAACCTCATGATAGCCTTCAGTTTCTGGAATGTTAATTTTCCATGGATCCTCATTACCCTCCTCGATATTTACATTGTAACATTCCAGTGTGCAGCCCAGCTGGGTCGCCTAGTCTGGCTGAATCACTTCCATTGGCTCCTAGGATATTTTGAAGATAGCTTCTTTTACTACTTGTAGTGCATCATCAACCATATCCCACTAATGATCCTCAAACGTGAAGGTTAACAGGAATCCTTCGTGCAAGATATCCCATTCGCTCATGCCATGGTGGAGCTCTATCTCAGTATACCAATTCATGGGTATGACATCCAGGGTATGATAGAACAAATGCACCCATTCAAGTTGTGGCTTTTCCCCGTAGACCTTGGTCCATTTCCCAAGGTGTGCATGTGGATCATCCCATCCGTCATACTTTCCTGTTAGCTGCATCTATGGTTTCCCAAAGCATAGGTGCATCATCCTTCTGCATACCCACCAGTCTTCAAAATTCCGCTGGTGCGTACCCCAGCACCTTGCGGGCTTAGCGCACAGTACCCATTTCAGAGCATCGAAACACCACTGTTCCAGTACTTCTCTTTCCAATTTGTTCAGGAAATCATCTATCACATTCAGTCCATCATACATAGGTAGATCTGTTGCCTTTATTGCTACACAGTGTAGTGACTTTATCATCATGTTTCAATTGAGTGTGGCTACCTCATGTAACCGATTCTACCATCATTCTATTTCCTCATTCGAATCTGATGTGCAAGAGCTTTCATGCTCCCAAGAAATCCTGCCATCCGCTATAGGATTCACCCAATACTGCTCCCAAGAGGTTATCTTGTAGATACAGTCTAGATTTTCATCACTGTCACAGTTGCGCACCAGCTCTATGTACCGCGATCCTTCCGTAGGGTCTAAAGGTACCACTACATGCAGTGACTTTTTCTCAAAAATCATATTGTGCTTCTTTAGATTTATCACTCCATTCATATCAATGGCCCAATCTATTCCAAATGGCATGGGATAAGGATTGTTGTCATCAACAATCTCTATCACTTTGAAATTTGCAAGCATGCTCACACCTTCGATATCTACAGTTATTCCCTGCAATCTTCCCATCGGTAGGATCTTTTGCTAGTTCACCATTCTCAATTGAATAGGAGACCATTATAACGTGGGCCTGCCCATGCGCTCCCATGTCTACTTTGGCAGAACATTCACATCCAATCCTAGATCCAAAATCACTTGATCCATTTCATATTCCCTGATTTGCGTAGTCAATCTCATCTCCATTCCTGTTCACATTGCGTTCTTTCCTACCTTCCGAACTACGCGGGGTTCTCTGGGTCTCGTACATCTAGTGATGAGTTCTGGCATCCCTTTCACTGCTTTTTTGTCATGCAACAACTTAATGAATGTCTCCAGAAAGGTAGTGAGCATTGATGGGTCCATCTTTGGTGCTAGTTTGTCTTTACTACCTGAAGTGGAGGCCTCCATGAAGCTCTTCTTAGCTTCCATGAACGTCTCCTTCGCGCGCTCCAAATCGAACTTTGGTTCCTTTATTGGAGCCTTGTGAACCCAAGCACTCTCTTCGGGTTGCGTGCCCTTGTCATGTCCTATTGTGATACCGCTTTGGAGCATGATATTTACATTTGAGTCCTCCTTGCATGGTGCAAACCTCATCATTTACAGGTTTTGAGTCGGGCGAGGTTGGAGTGTTCCTTTATTGCGGAACCTAGCTATCAGTGTGGGGTAGTCCTCCATTTCATGATCAAACTGGGTACAATATAAACATGATTCTCTTGTCGGATTCATACAATCATGGGCATAATGCCCTGGCCCTCCACAATTGTAACAAATTAGCTGTCCAGGACCCCTTCCTAGTCCCATTGCACCTTGACCTCGTCTGCGCCCCTAAAACCCAGTGCATGCCATCCCTGCATTTTGATCGAGGGATCATGTTTTGTTCTAAAAAATGTAGGTAGGAGTTTGTTCCATTATTAGTTCATAACTTCTATAGGTACGCTCATCTTGGCCTACTGACCTGCAGAAATTACCGAATAATTGTGGGGAACTCTGCGTATACTTCTGTAATAGATGGCAGTTATCCGTACCATGCTTTCCTCCTATCTGAAAAATCATGCACCATAATGCAGGTGATGCGCTCGGTCATGCTTATGCCTCTGGTCTCAATGGCATTGGCCCTCCTCCTGCTAGGCAATTTGCGAAGACTGGACAATGGTCCTTGTCATGTCGCTGGCCTTTTCACTTTATACACCATACCTCCTTGCACGCTTCTGGGTGAGTTGTCCTATCTTGTTTCAAGCTTTGCATCTCAAGACACAAGTTTTTCAACTGCACATGGATCTATTGGACTCCTGAATTAGGATCTTGTATCGGGGTCTGGTGCAGTCTCATTGCGATCTTGAAAGCCTCAGCCTGAGTTGACAACTTCTGTTGTGACAGTGCATTCCTTAGATGCGGTGTTAGCGATGCTAAAAACCATGCGCGGTGTTTCTCATCTATCAAGGTCATGTTGGCTTCATGAATAATACATTTCAGTCTCTGATCCAGCTCTTAGAGGGTCTCACTTAGAAGCATCATGATTTCCTTAAATCCGATAATCGACTATGTCTCTGATTTTGTCCTGCTAAATTCCATGTTTAGCACAACTTGGATATCCACTATCCCTGCATTTGGATTGTGATTGGAATGCTTAATGTACCACGTCAGTGCACGATTTTGCAAGGTGCTAACCATTCTTGCCTTTTTGATATTATCATCCGTGAGTCCCTGTGCCTCCTATACAACCTTTACTACGAACCAAAATTGGTTTGGGTATTCATTCCCTACTCCTTTGAATACTGACAACTTTATTGTGCTCACCATATTCAATTGTGGAGGTGGCGGAGGTGGTGTGGGCGAATATGGGGGTGAGGATGGTGAAACTAGTGGTGGTGTAGGTGGGGGTGGTATGCACGGAACTCACTGCCTTATCAGACTGATCTCACTTCTCAGTGCAACTTTCGCGAGCTCTTCCTCAATTTCTTGCAGAGGTGAAATCAAGGGACTAGTCTCTAACTATTTGCTACTTTTGTTTTTGTAGATCCTTCCACTACATGTAGCCCCAAACATCAATTTATTCACATAATCTTCTTTTCACACAGTAGCATTTTAATCCAAGTGTTCAAATATTTAATGTACTTACCTCATGGTCCTTTGAGGAAGCGTCATTCCATCTCGCTATAGCTAGCCAACTTATCTACCATGAATTCATTGATAAACCCTCCTATAATTTGATCAAACCAATGGTCCAAAGCACACACGATCTTGTCTCCTGATGCTTCTAGTCTGTGCACCAACTCTGGAGTCCACACAATAGGTTTGTTGAGCCTACACCTTCCTTGACTATCTGCTAGCTTCACGATCCACTCATACAACTCAGAGGGGAAGGATGCGAAGAAAATTTCATGGATTTCCATATATAAGTAGTGCTCTAACCACTGTTCCTTCGATACTGATGGATTCCTATTTTCCCGCGTCGCGAACTCATGAATATTTCTATCCAACCACCAATTTATTTCTTTGTCGAATCCCAGTGACATGACATCAGACATCTCTTATGCAAATCCCAGTCCTGGCAATGGAACCATTTGTTGGCTTATAGGGGCTTGACCTAGGTTTGGAGATGATTTAGCCAAGCAAATCCTGGTACTACTGGCCCTTTTGGCAACAGTCTGTGGAACGTGGACTGAGGTCTCACCGAAAGTAGTATTGGAGGGTGATAGAACTAGGTTTCCACACCCTGTAGATGTCTGATGAGTTCAAGTGGTCTGTGGTTCGACTCTGTGCGCACTTCACTACACGCATTCTCCTGTACCTTGTAGCCTATGATGATGCCTTTGCGTAGCCCTACTCGGGGCTCTAATGCTGTTATTACCCAAGTCCTTACTAGTATTCCATTGTTAGTTGATTATCTTAGCCTATTTGTATGTGTTAAGTTATACTTAGCAATATAAATCATTCATACAGGTGTGCGCAGTAAATAAATAATGTATGTTCCAGGGAAAACTAGTGTCAATTCGAACTGCTAGTCCCACTAAGATGGGTATCTATCTTAGAAACAAACAATGAAAGATTTTGAAGAGTTCCTTTAAGTGTGATAGATGGAAGAGAAGAAAAAAGGACCAACCTGGATCTTCCGCTTTGATCCTAGCTTGATTTCTCCTTTCCTTGATAGAATTTTCCACTCCTCTCCTACTTGTCCTACTTCAAAGAGTACCGGTAGGGTCAAAGTATCAAAAACCTATCAAAGCATCTCTATCTAAAACATCATAAACAATGCAAAATCAGAAACACATTGACCATACAATTACATTCATAAAAAATAAGATTCACAAATACAAGATCATATGGAGGAAAACTCAAAGAACTTTATTAATAATAATGTAAGAGAGGATTACAACCTAGCTTTCTGATCCAACATCATCCTTCCAGTTGTAGAATCCATCTTCACCTCATGAACAAGAAAATCACCCAACAATACAATGTCTCTTCTCACCAACAAACCAACAACACTTCCTTACAAAATACAAAATTCCAGCCTCTAGATCTCTCAGATGAGGGATCCATTTATAGATGTCTTGCAAGGGTGTGAGTCAGCTCTGGGTTTTTTATTAGTGTCATTCCACTGATAGTTCTTGGTTCCACTTGGAGATTTTAGATCTCTTACTCATCCCTGGGAAAATTCAGAGAGGAAAGTGTCACAGGAGAAGTTTCTGGAAGATTCCATGATCATCCACCTTGCAAAATGTCTCTACCATTTGTCTATTCTCACTCATCGCACCCAAAAGAAGGCCATTTCAGTATGCATCACACCTGGCTGGTTAGGCAGTCAGTATGCATCGAACCTTGCCCATGGAGCAGTCTGTATGGTTTAGTTTTGCCCAGTTCTGAGTAGCTTTTAAGGTGGAACTTTTGGGAAATGATGTAATCAGCTGACCATAATCCTTTAGGGTATGAAGCAATACTTTTAGAGACTTAAGGAGTCCCTAGTTTATGGATATATGAGTTTGGGGTTGAAGTGCCCAAATATGTCTATAATAGATGCCCCCTAAAGCATGAGGTCGTAAATCTTCTGATGTCGGGTGAAATGCTTTATTCATGAGGATCCGAGGTATTCGAACTAGAAGGTGACCTATATAAGATACAATACAATACATCATCATCATATTATTTTCATTATCTAGTTGAGGCAGGCATTCCCATGCTCAACTTTATAAATTCATTTTCATGTACATAGGACAGAAATTCGTCTGTTGTTGCAGACTGGTGATTCTTCACATGAAGAGTCATCTTCCCTAGCTTAGATGACTATCTGTGCAACGTCTGTGTACAATTGATGTCTTTATTTTCCTGAATATATAGCAGCCCAGATGGATGAAACTAGATCCAAGTTCTTCAAAACTCATCCAATCTTCACCCGATGTACAAGTCGATCTATGTGAAAAGATGTTTTGAAGTCAAACATGGAAAGACATTACTTGATTACCAGCCAATGACGTAAGTTGTTAATAGACATGAGAGGAGTCACCGATAATGATGATGACCCTCAAGGTACTATAGTACAATTCACGTGGTGTGGATACATGAGCTGATGTCGAACACCATATAAAGTCTTTCGGTTGAAGGTCATTGATCTAAACTTGTCGCCAGAAGTGAGAAACTTGCCATTGAGGCATGCAAGCTTCAAAGTACTGAAAGGGTTGTTTCTAAGTCAAATTCTTGGATAATGAGCTGATGTTGACAAGAAGTGACCTGTTGTAGGAGGGCCTTGATGTATCCCACATCTACAACGTGAAACAGAGCAAATGATTTTTGTGGAGGTGAAAACGATCTGATGATATAAGGTTCGGGAATGGCGGCCACGAAAAATGAAGAGTGGATGTAATGCAGTGGATGAGGTGTCTGCTAGGTGGTGAATTCTTTGAATGACTTCTCTTGAACATATTGGCAACACTGATATGGACTGGTAGTGTTAACCCCATGGATGGCACGACGGACCAATGGTGATGGTGAACGAAAAAACCCAACCCAACTCAATCACGGTGATGGAGTGAAAGTATCATGTTCAAGAGCAACCTGCTACCAATAGAGTTCTTCAAGCTTTCTTCCCATTTTTCCGCAGTCATTTCTGACCAGTGCCTCTTTATTTTTGACAAGATTGAGTAGGATAACATATGCTTGGTCTATAATTTTCCCTTTGGGCAAACCTGTCGCTTTGTGTTTAGCGAGCCTAGCGTCAACGAGACTCGTTCTTGTCTGGGTGGACAAGTTTGTCGCTATTGTTTTAACGAGTTTAATGACAAAGATAACTCGGTCCTTTTCATGTTTAGAGAGTCTAAAAATGGATGAAAAGGAGACTCCAACAATCCTTTTTCATGGCGTAATCCCTTAAGTCTGAGAAAGTGTAAAACAATATGAAAGGGATGACTTTTCGATAGTTTTAACAAGTCGACAAAGACAAGTGCTCGATCTTTTTGTTTAATAATTCCTAAAGTCCAAAAAGATTAAAAGATATGAGAGGGATGGTGTTCCCCTTACTTTAATGAGCTGGGAAGGCCATTAGCTCTACAATATTTTTATATTTAATGAGTCTAAAAAGAGTTTAAAAGAGGCTCGTTTTTTAGGAATGAGTGTTATTTCTGGGTAGCAGCTGGTTCCAGGTAAGTTTGGAACTTCTCAAAACATGGCAGTGTGAAGAGGGTGGCAATCAGAATCACTCATCACAGATGCTCCTCAAAAGGGTAAACAATCAAGCGGAAGCATATGGTTGGCCGAATGAAATGGAGGTGACAGAAGTGTTGAAAATGCAACAAGATGATGGAGCTTAGTGAAAAGAAGTCGCCTTCACTAAGTGGGCTGACAGGCTATTTTTGGCGCAAAGTCTATTTTTAGACTATGTCTATTTTCAGACATATGGATCATGGTATATGAGTTGCAGGATGCTATTTGTGGATGATTGGTCATGTTGGTAAAAATAGATGGACTTCTATTTTTAGACATATGGGCGGAGTCTATTTTTAGACTACCAGTCTAAATATAGAAAAGTCGAATATTATTAGCTCTTAATAATATTTGGACTATAAACATTATCTTATCCTCTTGGAGCAATTCAGTTCGAGCTACAAATGTGGCACATGCAAATGCCAGAAGGAAATACGCTTTTCTTATGGGTTAGTTGAGCTATTGCATGATGGACTTCAGTTAGAACTCAAGTGATTGAGTTTGGTGGAGTTGATTGAGGAGTTGATGGAGTTGTGTTCAGTTTGACTTAGTTGAACTAGTTGTATTTAGTCTAACTGCAAATACACTAGTGATGAGTGATGTGAATTAATTATTAATTAATTCACTAATTATTAACTCATAAAGCAACTAAATAATACATCATTTAACTCAGTGCATGGACAGTTCAGTGGAGACAGGTGTTAGAGGTGGAGACTACTATCAGTTGCGACTATAGCTGTGCATGAGATTTACACAATCAATGATTGAGATTGCCAATGAGGATTGCACAGTACAAGCCAAGGGGAAACAAGCTTGGATAATTCCTATTCTCACATTGGATTGTGCAGTAGAGGCAGGCAAACAGCGGAGGAGATTTCAACCTGTGACTTGATTCAGATCTGAGCTAGTTTGTGTGTAGCAGGTGGAGATAGTCCTCAGTACTTGTGAGGAGGATTGTACTATGTATTGTTACATGTTCTCTATCATTATAATATATAGATAGTTGGGGTTTTTCAGATGTATGCTTTCCCCATTACATACTGTGTTGATATGTGTGATTGATGTTTCAATGTGCACATGCGACTGTTTTTAATTTCGAAAATTGATGATCAATGGTAGAGGAGGTTATGTATTATGCATGCATTCCACAAATAGTGTATAATTAGGATAATCTCTGTGAATAAGTGTTATATTATTCAAAATTTTTACATGGTATCAGAGCAGAGTTGATCATCAGATCTATTATTCAAAAAGTGATTACATTTTATTTCTTCAGGCAGAGTCTGTAATCGGGCCAGGTAGCCTCTAGATTCATCCTTCTTTTGGAAGGTGAGATATCTGGTAAAAGCCCATACAGTCAATCTCTATATGAGAAATACCTTGTTCTCACGAATTTCAGATCAGAAGCAGTTGAGTTTTTAGCTGGTGGAATTCGAATTTGCAGCAGTGTTTTCTTGGTGTCGAAGTTGAAATGTCTTTCATCGGATTGCGGTTGGAGTATGCCCTTGAAGGCAGCTCGAATTATATTGCATGGAAAGACAGGATGGAGGCGGTGTTAGATGAAAATGGGCTGAAGGAGTTCATAGAGGCTGAGGTCCCAAAGCCTACTGATGCTGCTCACGTTGAGGCTTGGCAAAAGAAGATAGCAAAGTGTCGAAGGATCCTGTTGGAGGGTGTGAAGGATCACATTGTATCCAGCCTGCATGGAAAGGATTCTCCATACATGATGTGGAAAGCGTTGACAGATTTATTCCAAAGCAAGAGCGACCAAAGAAAGTTGGCACTCAAGGATAAACTCAAAAACATTAAGTGTGATAATGGAGACAGTATGCCCAAGTATCTCACGAAGTTCACCCAATTTCGAGATGAGCCGGGAAGTGTGGGGGTGACTGTTGATGATGAGGACTTGGTGAGCTTGGCTCTCCTTGGTCTTTCGAAGAGTTGGAATTCCTATCAGGACTCTGTCAATGGTCGGGAGAAATTGCCAAGATGGGAGAGACTTTGGTCGGATCTTGTGCAAGAAGAGATCAAGCGGAATACCAGGGACGGATCTTCATCAAAGGCATCTGATGAAGAAAATTGTGCTTTGGCTGCCAAAGAAAAGAAGATGAAGTAGAAGGGTTCTCTTTCTAAATCCAGTTTTTCCAATGATGGGAAGAAGGTTGACAAGTCGAAAGTGCGATGCTTTAGTTGTCATGAGGTGGGCCATTATGCTACAAATTGTCCATGGAGGAAATCCAAGAAGGGATCCAGGGAAGGATCTGAAGGTGAGGAAATTGCTTCACAGTTTGAGCTGGATTTCACACTCTTTGCATGCATGGTTTCATCCATGGTGGGAAGTGGTTGGTTTCTTGATAGTGGAGCTTCTTTCCACATGACCGGTGATAAGAGTTTGTTCAGTACTTTGGAGGAGAAATATCTGTAGATACTCATAGCGATGGGTAATGATGAGAAGTATAGTGTCTCAGGTGTAGGCATGGTTATTTTTCAGAGGGAGAATTGAGCTCGTCTTACCTTGACCGATGTCAAGTATGTACCAGGACTAGAGAGAAACTTGGTGTCGATCGCGATGCTGGAAGACAGAGGCTATGACGTAGTCTTCAGTAAGGGAAAGGTATTCCTTAGACACATCATCACTAGATAGGTGAACCAGATTGGTTCACGGGTCAAGAACCTGTATGCTCTTGAGGTTCAAGATGCATGCAAAGCCTTGAGCAGCGAGGCAACTGATGGAGACTTGGTGGTTGAGAGGGAGCATATATTACCTCTCAACATGTAGAGCCAGAAGAAGTCTCAGATGATTGGTGCAGCAACTTTAGGAGGTTGTGGGGCAGCCACAACAAGGGAAGCTGAGAGGAGATCGAGTAGAGACATCTACTCATGCAGAGACCTCCAGTAGGGGGAAACTTTGAGCTAGGTGGGCTGAGGGATCATATACAAGCATACCTACAGGTATGAGGTGGGGCGATATAGAGTGATCATCCCAAGGAGGAGGGGCAGGATCCTTGAGGTACCCAACCTCTTGGATGAGACCTTGCTACGGGAGCCCCGATGTGGAGTAGCAGGAACTGACTGATTGGGTAGATACATATGCAAATGGAACGGCAAAGAGAGTGACAGTGTAGGGAATCCCAGGACAATGCATAGCTAGCAGGCTACAACAATGCGAGAGGCACAAGTGTTTTGCATAGTGCTAGGTGGCACAGAGAAGTGTGCAATGGCGCGAGATGCATGGAGATGTTGTAGCAGCACAGATGTCAGAGAGAGAGCACTTGTCAGCAGCGGGTAGAGCTTCAACATTAGAGTATGTTCCTAGCCCAACAGAGTGGTCAGTTGGGAGTGTTTTTGTTCCAAGTGTTGTTGGAGCAAGTGGACCGGGAAAATGTGTTGCATGCAGAACATTCCAGAGTTGCAGGATAAGGGTTGCAGATAATCCATATTTTGTTGAGAGGGAGTGTTGAAAATGCAACAAGATGATGGAGCTTAGTGAAAAGAAGTCTCCTTCACTAAGTGGGCTCGCAGGCTATTTTTTGTGCAAAGTCTATTTTTAGACTATGTCTATTTTTAGACATATGGATCATGGTCTATGAGTTGCAAGATGCTATTTGTGGATGATTGGTCATGTTGGTAAAAATAGATGGACTTCTATTTTTAGACATATGGGCAGAGTCTATTTTATATTTCCAGTCTAAATATAGAACAGTCGAATATTATTAGCTCTTAATAATATTTGGACTATAAACATTACCTTATCCTCTTGGAGCACTTTAGTTCGAGCTACAAATGTGGCACATGCAACTGCCAGAAGGAAATACACTTTTCTTATGGGTTAGTTGAGCTATTGCATGATGGACTTCAGTTAGAACTCAAGTGATTGAATTTGGTGGAGTTGATTGAGGAGTTGATGGAGTTGTGTTTAGTTCGACTTAGTTGAACTAGTTGTATTTAGTCTAACTGCAAATACACTAGTGATGAGAAATGTGAATTAATTATTAATTAATTCACTAATTATTAACTCATAAAGCAACTAAAGAATACATCATTTAACTCAGTGCATGGATAGTTTAGTGGAGACAGGTGTTAGAGGTGGAGACTACTATCAGTTGTGACTATAGCTGTGCATGAGATTTTCACAATCAATGATTGAGATTTCCAATGAGGATTGCCCAGTACAAGCCAAGGGAAAACGAGCTTGGATCATTCCTATTCTCACATTGGATTGCGCAGTAGAGGCAGGCAAACAGTAGAGGAGATTTGAACCT
Source organism: Pinus tabuliformis (assembly GCA_031772625.1). NCBI lineage: Eukaryota > Viridiplantae > Streptophyta > Pinopsida > Pinales > Pinaceae > Pinus > Pinus tabuliformis. The sequence goes on along the minus strand of CM062818.1, from coordinate 1,252,839,353 downwards.
ATGACTTGATTCAGATCTGAGCTAGTTTGTGTGTAGCAGGTGGAGAGAGTATTGAGTACTTGCAAGGAGTATTGTACTATGTATTGTTACATTTTCTCTGTCATTATAATATAAATATAGTTGGGGGTTTTCAGTTGTATGCTTTCCCCATTACATGCTGTGTTGATATGTGTGATTGATGTTTCAATGTGCACATGCGATTGTTTTTAATTCCACAAATTGATGATCAATGGTAGAGGAGGTTATGTATTATGCATGCATTCCGCAAATAGTGTATAATCAGGATAATCTCTGTGAATAAGTGTTATATTATTGAAAATTTCTACAGGAAGGAACACAACCAAGGTTCAAAAAGGCAGATAGAAAATCAATCACAAAGGTTATATACCAAAGGCGGGTTTATTTTTTAATGAGCTTGAACCTTGTGGCAACATGTGCTCAACGTAGGTTGATTTTTTAACGAGCTTGAACCTTACAGGAACATTTCTCGTTTTCTTTTTTATGTAAGCTAGGAACGACCAAATTATAAAGCTAAAAAGCTAAAAACGCTAAAAAGATAAAAAATGAAATTGGTCATTTTTGCTTGTATAAAAAGGTTTGCATGCCCCCAACATAAAAAAATTCTTCAGTTACCATATGGAAGCTTACTGTGGTTAAGCAGGATGATTTTATATCAATACTTAGACAAAACATTTCTTGCACTTTGTCCGCCAAATAGACAAAGGTGGTCACTCAGACCGATCACATAACTTACAGGGAAACTTATCTCTATAGCTAGGTTTGTCCGCAAAATAGACAAGGGTGCATGCCCCCTAAGCTTCATTACATTCACCAGACTAATTTGTAATTAGGTGGATGGAATGAAGGTTCCTTTGCGAGATCAAGTGAAAGACTCAACTTGGAACTTTGCTCAGTCTTGTTTCATTCTTTTAACGAGCTTGACACAAGACAAGGAATTCTGCTAAGATCCTTGGTTCATTTTTTAACGACGTTGACACCAGTCAACAAAATATGCTCTAGCGACCTTTGATCACAACTCATAAGGGGTCATGGAGGAAAGGTCTGGTTCCAATGCCCCCAGTACATATTGTACAACATAACTTAATTGAGTCATGTCAGTCATATTTTCAACTATGAAAACCTTGTTGTGATCAACACTATCAAAATGGTCAAAGTCCTTCTTAATCTTTGATGATGTAGAAGATATCATATGACAGGTTTACATTGTGGCCACTTCCGCCAAATTACTTGGAGGTGGGAGGTAAAAAGTACCCACTAAGGATGAGTCTTTTAGGAGACCTACTCCAACATGTTGAAGCAATTGAGAACTTCCATGGATCAATGGAATGCTTCCAGTAGCTTGTGAACTATTGGGGAAAAAGGTTAGTTGGTCAACGATTGTAATTCCACCTTGGAAGGGAAATGCAATCTTTCTAAGATATGTTGAAACAACGGTGGCCATAGAATAAATCCAGGGCCTTCCTAGTAAGATATTGTAGTCAAGGTTTCCATCAATGACCTCGACTTCAATTTCTACTGTCTTGCCCCTAGTTCAACTTGCAAGTTACTTAATATCCCATACAAAAAGTATGTTCTTCCATCGAATGCTTTTAATTTCATTGATGATCGTGACAAGGGTGGAGAGCCTAAAGTTTTCTAGCAACTCATTGACATTATACAGGTAGATGCCCCCTCATCAATGATTGTTCAATGAACAATTTTGTTGAGGGCTTTTACCTATGTGAGGAAAGCAAGCTGGGCTGGTAACTGAGGTTTGTATCCTTTATGATTAAAGGCCATTAAATTGGAATCCGTTGGATCAATACCACCTATCGCTGATAAAAAAGCTTGCTTTTGGGAGGGGCAATTCTATAGTACTTCAAGTGTCGATATAGCGGATGGTAATTAGGCCAGATCCTCCAATATATTATAATTCTGTGCTACTCGAGCATGAGGATTAAACATAGATTTGTGTACTACTCCCTTAGGTGGTTTTATAGTTAATTCAGGGATGATGGGTGGAACAACTTCTCGCGAAGTTGTTGTCGAAACACTGGGTTGATCTGTAGCCTTGTTGTTTGACGACTATGGATTCCCATAATCCTTATTCCTTGTCGATATCAAAGCATCATTTTGTTGTTTCGAGATGGATAACATAAGTACTTGGGATGGGGAAGCATGATCGTTAGCAACCAGGTTTGTTTCTGGGCTCAGAAACGGATTAGTCAACACCACTGGGGTATTTGAAGTTTTTAAAAATTTCATAACCTCAACTTTATGTGGACAATATTTTGTGTAATGGTCCTCATCACATATGAAACATGGTCGATTAGATTTCTTCTTTCCAGTAGGGTTTCCAAAAGGTTTCTTAGGATTCGAATCCTCTTGTTTCTTCTTTTTGTTTGTCCCTTTCTTCTTGCCCCTTGGTTGCTTAGGATTTTTGCCTTTGTCAGTTGACATGGCATTGACCTCTGAGGTGAGAGGCTCTTCATCCACTTTTTGACTAGAAACTGTATGGGCTTTCTTAGATGTAGCCTTTTCATTTTTCGTGCTTACCGACATGAGAGTCTTTGTTTGATTTAGGAGGGGGAGGAATGGAAAATTCCGGTCTAAGTGCGTCAGGAATTTTGTCGTAGAGCGTGCCAGACTGAGTATAGATCAAGTCTAAATATTGCGCACGAGCAATGACTTGCTCTTTGGTGACAACTCCTCCCTTAGCCACATCCTCTGTAATAGAGGGTAACAATGACTTTATAAGCCATTCAGCTAAAATATGATCAGGAATGTATGTCTTCACCATTCTTCGACAACGTCGCCACTCATGAATATGATCGGATATGTGAGTTGTTGTCATATGTTTAAAGTTGGTAAGGAGTTCTGTCCCTGTTTCGTACCTTATGGGTAACTGAAAATGGGTTAAAAAGGTAGTATAAAGTGTGTTGAAGTTATCAAACGAAGCTCTAGGCAATTCTATATACCATTTAGCTATCAGACTTGTTAACATTCGCTAAAAAAGGCGAAGCCTAATCAAATCATCATTCAGGGTGTTGGATGAACACCACAAATGGAATGTCATCACATGATTTGACGGATCTTCACCTGGATTTCCATTGAATTTAGGAATATTAGAGGGAAGTATATGAGGAATCGTAGGTCACCAAGGGGCGTGAGCAATTGGATCATTCGCCAGCTAGTTTAGATCTGGTAATTCTAGAGTTGCTACAAAGGGTAACTATTGATTCAGGTTAGGTGAAGCATACCCAGGATAAAATGAAATCACCTGAGCAATAGGTCTTTGCATACCAGCATAATGTATTTGATGTCGGTAACTTTGATAAGGTTGATGGGGATAACCATTATAGTATGGTTGTTGATAACTGCTTTGGAAATGTGGTTGCCCATTACTTACAAAGACTTGTTGCTCGGGTCCTTGGTATGATTGCTAGAATTGCAGTTGTTGATATTGAACCAGCCATGGTTGTTGGACCATTTGCTGTTGTCCAATACTAGATGATTGACCAAGATGTGGAGCCATAGTACCTGTTTGAGCCTGAGTCGCTACAGATAAAGAGGCACTAACCTGATGTTGTGATTGAATCGCTAAGACGAGAGGCTATTGTATTGCAACCTGAGAAGCATGAGGTTGACATACAACAAGTAGCGCTTGTACTTGCGATACAGTCACAATAGTAGGTGTAGTGGGAATATTCAACACAGGATGGACTGGTTGCACTGAATATACAATCCTTGGTTGTTGAGGCAGTATTGGTACCGAACCACTAGATGTAACTCCAGTTTGACCTAAACTTTGTTGTAAACTCTCATATGGTTGTTCTCCAGGAGGGAACAATGAAAAGGAATACTGCCCCCCATATAGTGGTAATCCAGTATTTAAAGGGTAGATTAGCCTTTGAAGACACATTGGATCAACTTGTTGAGTTTAAACATGAGAAATACCAGATGAGATTCCAGATGAAGAAATAGGAGCAGACCATGTCATCAAAACAGTCCCTGATTGGACTCCGGTTTGTTGTTGATAACTAGTCGGGACAGATGGTATACCAGCAATCATTGTAGGAACGGCAGCAGGAAGCTCTGCCGTAGTTGTGTCAGTTGACATAGTCCTAGATGTTGATGGTTGTTTAAACATATTTAGTCTATCCAAAAGATTTTCTAGCGATTCGACAAGAACTTGTGATGAGAAAGAACTAACTTCTGTAGTAGAAGGATGTAAGTGAATCCCAGTTCCAAAATGAACTAGAGTACTGGGTGGAAGATCCTCTACTATCTCTTCTATAGCAATCAATCTAGGTGGAAGAGGTAGACCGCCAGGTCTATAAAATATTTTTGGAGCCAAAGAAAGTGTAGTTTCTGCAGTAACAAATACTGGAGGGGTGACACCTTCTGAATTCTAGAATTCAACTTCCATATGTTCAGGCAAGTGAACTTCAGTTTTTGGATTAGTCCTAGGTGGAGTTGTTTTAGGAATAGAGGTGTCTACCATTATACTAGGATCAGTTCTAATGTCCTCTTGTAACTGCGGAACTTCTTCTGTAAAGGCAGATGTACCAGAGATAATTGGAGTAACTGTAGTCTCTGACGACGTTGAAACACAAGTTTCAAATAAATTAGGTGAATTTGACTCAGTTAAATGAGAATTCTTTTCCCAGGATGGTTTCATTTCCAGGGTCAAAGACGGTTGACTCTCTTGTCTCCATGAACGATAGAGTTTTGATTGACTTTTTTCCATGATTGTGGATTACTTGATCAACTTAAAAATTAAAGGGGAAAAATGTTATTCTGATTTAAATGAATTTTAAGACACTTTGATGCAACTTGCTTTTTCAATTTTTAAGAGTCGAGAAAAAGCTAAAGATGACTCTAGTCGCCTTCGATTTTTAATGAGCCTGAAGTGACAAGTGCTTAGATGGACATTTTATTTTAAGGGGTAAAAAAGGAATGAAATTGACTGCTCTGGAAGTCTAGACAGAGGGTTTACCAAACCGATCATAAAACTGCAAAATACACCTTAGTGATAAATGATAGAGAAATTACTAAGGACTTATGTATAGCAGTCAATCTTCCTGAATGCTATGTTTACTGCATTACGATCGATAGGGCAGTAGACATGACTTCCTAAGGATAAAGGATATCATCCTATTGTGGTCTCCCAATATATACTCAACAGTATGGGGAGCACAAGTCCGTACTGGAACTTGTCATATCAAAGAGGAGGAATCACCCAACCTTTAGTGAAAACGATAGTTACCAGGTTTTACGATGCCAAAACACGTATCTAGCCTAGACTTCTAGATGTGTTGTGTTAGATTCCAAAGCGTTTTTATGTTCATTAAGGTTTATTTTATGGTTGATCTTTCTTAGAAGTTTGTCTTTCAACGTTCACCACATGATGTAGATGTGAAATTCCTAAATATGCAATCTAAAATGATAAACAACCATTTATGCTCTTTTAGTAATGAAAATCCTAGCTACAAAGGAAAGAAGATGATGATTTTGTTTCAACAGAGAGAATAGAGCATACACTAAATGCACTTTTCCTAAATCAAATTTCACAAGCAGTCAAAATGCAGATGCACATGCATATATTTGTTTTCCGCTTTCTTAATGTGTAAATGCCAAAAAGAAGGCTAAGTATAGATATGAACTATTTTATTTCAAAGCGACAATACTAACAATTTTCTTTTCAAAATGAAAGGAAGACTAAGATGACACTTTTCGATTTTGAATGGAAAACTGTTTTCGACACTTGAAATGCTAATAATTTCAAAATCAAGTACAATGACAAAAGTAAAATCAACCATCTAGAAGAGGAAGACTTTACGACACTCTTCTTTTGATTCAGAATGACAATTATGACACTTGCATCAAAAATGACAGTTCGATTAAGCTACTTTCGACAAAGGAAGATTGTAATTGATTGACAAATACACAAAAACATTTCCAATTCCTAACTGATGGAGGCTGAAATAATGTGAAGGAGGATGGTTTCAGCAAGAAGGTACTGATCATGAAGAACAAAACTACTGAATAAAGCTAAAAACAAGGAGGAAAAACCAAATTTCAGAGAAGAAAAAATAGTTCACTCAATCATCGCACCTATAACATAGGGAAGTAGGGATGCATCTCACCTAAAACACACGGGAGGTGTGATGCATCTAGGTTACACAATTACAGACAGTGTGATGGGCCAGGGAGTGAAACTGAGCTTAGTTTTTTCTCAAAATGTGCAGCTAAGTTTAGTGATTTAGGTTGAGTAATAATGGACAGTAAAAACAAAGCATAAGGGTAAGATCTGATGAGGTTCAGAGCTACCACAAGGGCACTTAGGATGCTTTGTAAGTTAGATGTTCAGTTCATACACCAACCCAGAGATTGACTGAAGCAGTGTTTATCTACTTTGCAATTGCATACCAAAGGCATTTCGAAGGTTATTTGGCTAACTTCAAGCTCCGTCTGTAGTTTATAAAGCAAACAATAAACAAACAAAAAAAACTATTCATTCCCCATTGGAGTCGCCATTTTGTTTCAGGGAAAACTAGTGTCGATTCAAACTGTTATTCCCACTAAGATAGGTAGCTACCTTAGAAACAAAAAATGAAAGATTTTTAAGAGTTCCTTTAAGTGTGATAGATGGAAGAGAAGAAAAAAGGACCAACCTCGATCTTCCGCTTTGATCCCAGCTGTAGGTTTCAACCCCATATAGAAATTACCTGCATATGAATTCTAAAACACAGAAAATAAATAATGCAAGAGAAGAACATTTAAAACACATATACACAGAGACTTTCCCCTAGATCCCAAAACCGATACTACCAGCTTGATTTTTCATTATGTTCCTTTCAATATTACAATAGATATTTATACATGCCGAAGCATCCAATGCCATGGACCGAAAACCATCGTGTCCAAGAAACATGTGCGAAAATCATACACAAAACCATAGGTGGGTCTTCCCAACCTAACATAGGGTCCAAAACCAAAATTTTCTGAGGTATTGCCCTGGACCCCATAAAGTGGGGTTACGGGTGCCCCTCAAACCCCATGTTAACTACGTGGAAAGAATATAACACAACCCAACACTAGCTTGATTTCTCCTTTCCTTGATAGAATTTACCACTCCTCTCCTACTTGTCCCACTTCAAAGAGTACTTGTAGAGTCAAAGTAACATCAAACTATCAAAGCATCTCTATGTAAAACATCATAAACAATGTGAAATCAGAAACACATTAACCATACAATTGCATTCATATACAATAAGATTCACAAATACAAGATCATATGGAGGAAAACTCAAAGAACTTTATTAATAATAATGTAAGACAGGATTACAACCCAGTTGTCTGATCCAACATCATCCTCCTAGTTGTAGAAGCCCTCTTCACCTCATGAACAAGAAAATCACCCAACAATACAATGTCTGTTCTCACCAACAAACCAACAACACTTACAAAATACAAAATTCCAGCCTCTAGATCTCTCAGATGAGGGATCCATTTATAGATGTCTTGCAAGGGTGTGAGTCAGCTCTGGGTTTTTGATTAGTGTCATTCCACTAATAGTTCTTGGTTCCACTTGGAGATTTCATGATCTCTTACTCATCCTTGGGTGAATTTAGAGAGGCAAGTGTCACAGGAGAAGTTTCTGGAAGATTCCATGATCATCCACCTTGCAAACTATCTCTGCCATTTGTCTATTCTCGCTCATCGCATCCCACAGAAGGCCATTTCAGTATGCATCACACCTTGCCAGTTAGGCAGTCAGTATGCATCGCACCTTGCCCATGGAGTAGTCTGTATGGTCCAGTTTTGGCCAGTTCTAAGTAGTTTTTTAGGTGGAACTTCTAGGAATAATCAGCTTACCATGATCCTTTAGGGTATGAAGCAATACTTTTAGGGACTTAAGGAGTCCCTAGTTTATGAACATATGAGTTTGGGGTTGCAGTGCCCAAATATGTCTATAACAGTGTATTTGTAATTTATAACAAGCATGCATTAACCCAAGAACAGGTGTACAGAATTATGATAAAACTTCTCTTTATTATTTTATTCTTTGGTTAGAGACTCGACTCCACCCTGTGCACTTAGCTATGAACTACTAGGCCTCTAAGCACTTAGCTGCAGAGCCTTCTCCTACCCTACGACTCAAAGACACACTTAGTCACTTAGACTCTATTCTTCTTGCTTCCTTATTTCTTATTCCTTCTCCTTTACACTTAGAGCCTTGCTCTATTTATATAATCCCATGGTCTGCAGACAATGGATAGGCTGACCTTACATTACAAAACTAGGGTGGACAACCTTGTGACAAAACTTGGGCTTTGAGCCCCAAAACATGCCTTGGGGGGGATTCCATGCCCAACACCATAGTTCCTTGCTTTTATCCTTTATGCTAGCATTTCATGCACATTAGACCAAAAATAAAAATATCCAACTCTAACTCATCTCATAAACAAAATATAATCAAAAGTATGCAATAAGTTGTGAGAATAGTTGGTTTGACTAAGCTAGGAGGTGAATTAAGGTCAATTGAGGCCCATATAATTACCCAATGATGAGGCTCATCAACATGGTCAGCCATAATGCATCCAATAAGTTTCTATTCCAATTCCCTTGCTCAGAGAGAATGTATTTCTTGATAATTCAAATCAATGTTTTATTTGTAGACTCAGCCAAACCGTTCTCCTGAGGGTAGTAGTTTGATGTATTCTTTAAAACAATACCATTTTCTGATGCAAACTCATAAAGATTTAATGAGGAAAAATAATTTTCATTATCAAATACAAGTGATGCAAGAAAGTTGAACTTGGTTATGATGTTTTGTCTAAGGAAATAGATGAACTCCTAATCATTAAATTGTTTAGAGGAACTACTTCAATCCATCGAGTGAAATAATTAGTTTTGGTTAAGATGTATCTATGTTTCTTTGATGAATGAGGAAATATTTCACCGATAACATCTGATCCCCCACTATTGAAAAGGTTCCTATACTTCAAAAGGTATTAATGGGGCGACATAATTCTGATGATGACCAACACATCTTTGAATTATTGGGCACTTTCATGTGTAGGTGTGACCATCCTTAAATAATGTTGGCCAATAATATCTGACCCTCATTAACTTATGAGCAGTGGTATCAATTGTGAAGTGTCCACCTACTGGTCCATTGTGGAGATGTCTTAACACACTTTCTGAATTTGAAGGCTATAAACATTTGAGCATGACACCATTATGGTGTTTCCAAATAACTAAACCATACAAAAGCTGATATGTGATGAGCCTCAGTATTGCTACAAGAGTGATGCAACTCCCAACGATACCAACTTTACTTTATCAATCCTAGATTTCGTATAAACTTAGAGGTGATACTATTGTATACACAGTAGATTCCTCTACTGAACTGAAAGGAATCTAACTATTGAAAACAAAATGTGAAGTCTAGTCCTAGTGTAGAGAAAGTAAATTGTTTTACATTCAGAAGATGAAAGTTGTCAACCTATAAATGTTATGAAAGGGTACAATCTTATGCTAGGTTGTAGAAACAAAACTATGCTAACTTTCACTCAATCATGTAGCTATCAAGGTTTCTTTAAAACATCGGATTACTCTATCATTTCATAATTCAAAAGTGCATCCATTGTCTACCTAATTCACACTTGTAGAGTAAATAAATTCTAACTGCTAGGTTTGGAAAAAAAAAATGACTAATGTTGTTGAATCTTGCATTAAGGGAAGAAGAGTGGAAGGACTAGTCTAGGTGTGTTATAGACATTTTTGTGCCTCGCAGCATGGAGCATGAAATGTCAATAATTACCGGGATCCTCAGCCCCTAAACATGTTGTTCTTACCCCTAGAGGAACGAGGTCAGCAAACCACAGCACTTCCTATCAGTTCTCCACCTGAAAACACTCAAAAACAGGCTATTTTTGGATCATGTCAGCTGCTCCACTGAGCATCTGCGCTGAATGTCAACTGCTCCTCCTTGTACCTGCGCTGAAAGTCAAAACTAATGAAGGCTACCTGCGCTGGGCGAGATTGGCCAAGTGGCACAGTCATTCTGCAAGGTGTCAACTACCCAGGAAGCTTCCAAACTGACACTTGGTTCAAGGGATTCGCCCTATGATGAGTAAGAAGGTCTTGATCTCCAAGTGGAAGCAAGATTCTCCAAGTGGACTCAAGAATTGAAGATTAACTAAAGTGAGAGAGGACACTAGTCAGCTTTATGCCAGCCTCAAGCTGACTCATCCTTTCTCCAAATCTCCTATATATAGAGCTCTTCTATGAGGTCTAAAGAGGCTGGAATTTTGTGCAAAGTAAGGAAGTGCTGTTGGTTTACAGTTAGAGCTATTGGGTGATTGTTTTTCCAGAGGTGAAGAGGAGACTTCTTGCTGCTGGGGAGGTGCTACTGGATTGGAGCCATTGATGGTTGTAACCTTCTCAGAACCCTGTTACTTTTATCAATAAAGCTTTGAATGTTCTCCTATATACTTGTATTGCATTGATGTATTGTATTTACTTGTATATTTGATTCACTCTAATCCATGCATCAGTTATGAGTACATGTATCTTGTAGTTTTCTTCTCTCTATTGTGCAGGATCTGTGTGTAGCTGGACCGGCAAAGGGAGCAAGGAGCTGGGAACAAGAGACAAAGAGAGAGGATAAGGATCGACAAAAGTGAAAGACACCGGTTGGTTAATCTTTTCTTCCTTCTCTCTGTACTTTCATAAAGGAAAACATTAAAGCTTTACTTTCAGTTGTTGCTAAAGACTGTCACCTTTAGAGTAGGGATAGGGTCATCCGAGTCGGATACTTTTCCCCACAACAAACTGGCGACTCCGCTGGGGAGCTAGTATCTTGTTGGTTTATTGTGTTTCTTTCTATTCATCTCATAATTTACAAGGAGAGCACCAAATCGAACTGCAATTGAGTCCTTCAATTGCAAAGTAGAGGGCAGCTGCTCTGGCTCAGTTTCTGAGCAAGTTTATGATTTGAAGAGCTGATCCACAAGGACTCTTGTACTCTTTGTGATAGCTTTTCATCCTCTTGATCATCCCTTAGCTTGTACTTGACCTATAGCTTTTTATTTCAGCAAAAACAGTGAATTTTTGAGCTTTTTATGACCCGGAAACCCTTGTAAACGCAACTCTCGTGTCTCAGTGTAGGCTGCCCAAAGGCAGTCTGCATTTCAGCGCAGGTATTCCCTTCGAGAACTGCACTGAAAGTCAGTTTGACAGACCAGAGCCTGCGCTGGACCAGTTAGCCAGTGTCTTGCTGAGGTTTCCTACTGAGTCTTGGCCCTGTTTTCACTGTTGTTTTGCTGCTGATTGCTTGTCATTTGTACTTGCTGTAAACCAACTTTCCTTGGCATTATTCCGCCTCAGTTGTGTGATGAAACTGTGATTGTTCTTTCAGTATTTCTTGTTTCAGTTATAGTTTCCCATTGTGAAAAGAAAACCAGTATAGCTGTGGCCTCTTAGATCTTGAACTGTAAAAGTGTCGTAGTGGTCTTGAGAGTTAGTTTTATTGCTGTTCATAGCTGATTGAGTTTGTTTGTTTTTCATACTATGGTTTGAATTCATACATTTTTAGTGTCGAAACAAGTACCTATAAGGCGTCTTTTGATTTTAGACAAAACTTGTTTGTTTACGCTTCAAATTGAATTCGAAATTATACAACAGTTTCCTTTTTGTCTTACATCAACATTAAGGAAAAAAGAAAAGAGATACCTGCATCTTGCATTTGCATTTTTTGATAAGTTTGCGTGATTGATCTAGGAGAAAGTGCATTAGTTTGTGCTTTGTGATCTGTGTGAAAAGATGATGTCTTTCTTTTCCCTCAGTAGTTAGGATTTTCAAAGCTAAAAAGATTGAAAAGCTTGCTTATCATTTTAGCTGCATTTAGGAATTTGTACCAATATATCTTGTGGTGATCCTGAAAGACAAACTGATAAACAAGATCAACTTAAAATATATTGAATGAATCTAAAAACGCTTTGTAACATAACACTCACAATAGAGGTCTAGGTAGAGACGTGTTCCGGCGTCGTTAAACGTAGTGACTGTCGATCTCTACGAAGGTGGGTGATTCCTCCTGAGGGACGATAGCACTAATACGGACTTGTGCTCCCGCGTACCGTCGCGTATATTGGGAGACCCCTATAGGCATTTATCCTTTATCCTTAGGAAGCCGTGTCGGCCGCCCTACTGATCGCGATGCAGTGAACACAACATTCACGAAGATCGACCACCCGTACCGTAAAACGTATTCTGTGGTTTCGCGAAAGGTTTGGCACACCCTCTGCCTAGATCTCCAGAGCAGTTTCTTTTGGCCTTTTTCAAACTCTATAACTGAAAAAGTCCAACCGAGCATTTGCCACTTCGGGCTCGTTAATACATCGAAGGCGACTAGAGTCATCTTTAGCTTTTTCTCGACTCTTAAAACATGAAAAAGCAAAGTTGTGTCTAAAAGCGTCTAATAAAATTCATTCAATACGGAAACATAATTCCCCTTTTTGTATTTTAGTTGATCGAGTAATCCGCAACCGTGGAGGAAAGTCAATTAGAACTCCATCGTTCGAGGAGACTCATGAGTCAACCGTCTTTGTCTCCGGAATCGAGAGTAGTACGGACGAAGCAAACTCGCTTGACCGGGTCAAAATATCCCATTAAAGTTAGAACAACAGTTCCAACTACATCTGAGATTCTGGTCACTCCTAATATTTCTGGAATCCCTGCCTCTATTGAAGAAGTTCAACAGCAACAGAGGGACAGTTGTACTGATCCTAGTCTGAGAACAAGTACTTGCATAACTGAACCAGTTCCATCTGAAACCGGTCCACAGAGTCTTGTTGCTCAAACAACTGTCGCTGTCGAAGCAACCCCTTCTTCGGCACCAGAAATATTTTACGGACCTGACGGTCTTCCTCTTCCTCCTGGTCTGATTGCAATAGAGGAAATCGTAGAGGACCAGCAAGCAAATACTCCAACTCATTTTGGAATAGGCGCCACTCTTTTTCCTTCTGCATCAGAAGTTTGTCCATCGCCACTGGAAGTTCCTGTAGAATCGTTAGGCAGTTTATTGGATAGACTTAAAATGTCTGAGCAACCGTCGACATCTAGGACTGTGCCAAATGACACAGCGACAGCAGAAACCCCTGCTGTCACTCCAACGATGTTTGCCGGCATACCAGCTGTCCCGACTAGCTCTCAACAGCTAGAAGGAGTCCACCCAGGGACTATTATGACAACTTGGTCTGTTCCAGTTTGTTCTTCCGGTATAATACCCGGTAATTCTTATGTTGAAACTAGACAAATTGATCCCTTTGGAAATCAGTTTGGACCATCCAGTCCTCAAAGGCAATCTATACCCTTGAGCTCCAGATTGTTACCGTATGGGGGGAAATATGCCCTTTCACTTCCCCCTCCGGGAGGATACCCATACGGCAGTTTTCAACCGCATTCAGGTTTGACTGAAGTTACGACGAGTGGTTGGGTGCCTATGTTGCCCCAACAACCGAGAGTTGTATATTCCATGCAACAATGTGTACCTATGTCTAGCATCCCGACGACGCCAGCAATTGTAACCGTGTCGCAAGTTCAATCGATGCCTGTTGTATGTCAACCCCAAGTTGTAATGCAACAGCCCCTTGACCCTGCAACACAACCACAATCGCCAACTGCCGGGACGACACAGATACAAACGGGAACCATAACCCCGCATCTTGGTCCGTCGGTTAGTATCGCACAGCAAAACATGGCTTCGCAGCCATGGATGATGCAATACCAACAACCTCAGTTTCAACAGGTGTACCAGGGATCTGAGCGACAGATCTTTGCAAATAGTGGGCAACCCTATATTCAGAACGGGTTAAATCAACCACTTTACAGTGGCCAAGCCCACCAGCCATATCAGTCCTATCAACATCAGTTGCATTATGCTGGTATGCAAAGGCCTACTGCTCAGGCAATTCCATCGTATCCTGGGTACGCCTCGCCAAACCTAAATCAGCAGTTGCCATTCGTGGCGACTCTAGAATTACCAGATTTACATCGATTGACGAATGATCCAATCGCCTATGCCCATTGGTGGCCAGCGATTCCTCACAAACTTCCTTTGGACATTCCTAAATTCAATGGAAATCCTGGCGAAGACCCGTCGAATCATGTGATGACTTTCCATCTGTGGTGTTCGTCGAATACCTTGAATGATGATTCGATAAGGCTTCGCCTTTTCCAGAGGACATTGACTGGTCCGGCGGCTAAATGGTATATTGAATTACCTAGAGCCTCTTTCGACAATTTTAGTTCCCTAGCCACGACTTTCTTAACACACTTTCAGTTACCTATAAGGTACGAAACTGGAACCGAGATCTTAACCAATTTCAAGCAGACAACAGCCACACATATATCAGATCATATACATGAGTGGCGTCGTCGTCGCAGAATGGTAAAGACTTATGTTCCAGATCAGCTTTTAGCTGAGTGGTTTATAAAGTCGCTTCTTCCTGCTATAACAGAAGATGTGGCCAAGGGAGGCGTCGTAACAGAGGAGCAAGTTATTGCTCGTGCCCAGTATTTAGACTTAGTATATACTCAGTCTGGCACGCTCTATGACAAGATACCTGACGCCCCTAGACCGGAATTTTCAATTCCTCCCCCTCCTGGATCAAATAGTGACTCGCATGCCAGCGATGGTGTGATTGGCACTGCAAATGCAAAGTCAACACGGGATTCGTCTAAGAAAGCCCGTAAGACTTCGAATCAAAATGCAAATGTAGAACTTCTTGCCTCGAAAGTAAGTGCCGTGTCGGACGACAAGGGCAAACAACTGAAGCAACCAGGAGACAAGAAGAAAAAGAAAGGGAGAAAAGGGAAACCCCCTTCGGGGTGTCATATATGCGATGAGGATCATTGGACAGCAGATTGTCCATGCAAAGCTGAGCTTAAAAGATTCTTTAAGAGTCCGAAAACCTCAGCTGTGTTGACTGATCCGTTTCCTAATCCTGGTCAAAATCTGGTTGCTAATCAAAATGCTTCCGGATCCCAAGTGCTTATGTTGTCTACCTCAAAGCAACAGAATAATGCTTTGACAAGGAATAAAGATTACGGGAATCCAAAGTTGTCGAACAAAAAGGTTAATGAAGGACCTAGTAGTTCAACAACAACTTTGACCGAAGTTGTGCCACCCATCGTTCCTGAGCCGATGATAAAGTTGCCAAAGGGAGTAGTACACAAATCGACATTTAATCCTCATGCCAAAGGAGCACAGAATTATAATATAGTAAAGGACCTGGCCCAATCGCCGTCCACTATGTCGACACTTGAAGTACAACAAAATTGCCCCTCCCAAGAGCAAGCTTTATTATCAGCAATAGGTGGGATTGGCCCAATGGATTCCAATCTTGTGGCCTTTGATCATAAAGGATATGACCCTCAGTTACCAGCTCAACTAGCTTTCCTTATTCAAGTGAAAGCCCTCAACAAAACTGTTCATCAAACAATTATTGATGAGGGGGCATCTACATGTCTTATGTCGATGAGTTGCTGGGAAGATTTAGGCTCACCACCCTTGTCGAAATCGTCAATGACGTTAAAAGCATTTGATGGACGATCATACACTCCATACGGGATTTTAAGTAACTTGCAAGTTGAACTGGGGGGCAAAACAGTAGGAATTGATGTTGAAGTAATTGATGGAAACCTCGATTACAACATCCTACTTGGAAGACCATGGATCTATGCCATGGCCGCAGTTGTGTCAACCTACTTCAGGAAGATTGCATTCCCCTTCCAAGGG
The DNA here is from genome assembly GCA_031772625.1 of Pinus tabuliformis. Lineage (NCBI taxonomy): Eukaryota > Viridiplantae > Streptophyta > Pinopsida > Pinales > Pinaceae > Pinus > Pinus tabuliformis. The sequence goes on along the minus strand of CM062818.1, from coordinate 1,252,823,539 downwards.
GGAATTACAATCGTTGACCAACAAACTTTTCTCCACGACAGTTCACAAGTTACAGAGAGCATTCCAAAGATCCATGGAAGGAATCATTTGCTCCAAAATATCGGAGTAGGTCTCCTAAAAGACCCTGCCTTAATGGGTACTTTCGCCCTACCGCCTCCAAGTAATCTGGCGGGAGTGGCCACAGTGGAAACCTACAAAATGAAATCTAATCCAATCTTCTGGTTGGATTCGGAAGATTCCTAGATATTTTGTCAGCTTCGAGGATAGTTCCTATCTCAGGTCAACCTCGTTAAAAAATGAAAAACCATGAGGATAGTTCTTTTACTATGTCAACCTCATTAAAAAATGAAACAATCCCCTTTCCAGATCTCAATGGTAAACCTTCATTCCAATCAACAAAGTTGAATGCAATGAAGCTTGGGCGGCATGCACCTCGATTTGCATTATTATGCTGGGGGCATGCAAACTTATCTTCGAGCAGTTTTAGCACATGGTTCATGCTCGTTAAAAAATAAACGCAAGATCTGAGCAGTTTTAACGCGGTCTTCATGCTCGTTGAAAAATAAATAAAAGCAGTGAGCAATGTTCCCTCCAGAGTTTAAGCTCATTTTTATCTAAAAAAAGAACCTATCCCGGTAAATAACCTTCTGAGATCGTAAATTCATCAGCCATAAAAGCCTTGGTCGTGTTTGTGCACCGTCACCTCCACCGTCATTTGGCCGATCATTCACTTCCATTTGTGTGTTTACCCATTTTGAGGAACATCTGCGAAGAGTGATTTCACCTAGCCATCCTTGTGACACTGCCGTGATTGGAAAATTCCAATTTGTACCTGGAATCAGTTGCTATCCCTGTTTATCACTCGTTCCTCAAAAGACAAGTCATCTTTGAGCTCTTTTCTGACTCGTAAAATATGAAAAGTTTGCCGAGTTCTGGCCTTCCAGCTCGTTAAAGGGACTGGAAGAGCTATCCCTCTTTTAGACTTTAATCTTTTTGGACCTGAGGGATTATTACACAAAAAGATCGAGCGCTTGTCTTGTTCGGCTCGTTAAAAGTACCGAACACCCATCCCTTCTGTATTGTTTTATACTTTTTCGGACTTAAGGGATTAGATGACGAAAAAGGAATTATGGAGTTAACTTTCTGTACCTTTTCAGACTCTCTAAAAATGAAAAGGACCGAGTTTTCCTTGTCGTTAGACTCGTTAAAATGATTAAATAGCGACAAACTTGTCTTTAGATGAAAACGAGTTTCCCTATCGCTAAGCTCGTTAAATGATAGCGATGGGCTTGCCCGAAGGGCAGGTTATAGAACAAGCATATGTTATCCTCCTCAAGCTTGACAAAAATAAAGAGGTACTAGTCAGAAATGACTGGGGAAAAATTGGGAGAACATCAAAGCTTAATGGTAGCAAGTCGCTCTTGAACATGACACTTTTCTTCCGTACCACATCGGGTTGGGTTGTTTCATTCACCGGTCTCATCACCATGGTCTTCGCCAAACCATCCACATTTTGGGGTAATGCTACCGATCCATCGCATCAGTGTCGTTATATGTTCAAGAGAGGTCATTCTGAAAGTGTCAACCGTGTCCCATCCACTGCCATACATTATCCTTCATCCATTCATGATCGCCACCCTGAATCATATGTCACAGTTTGTTTTCACCTCCACTAAAATCATTAGCTCCGTTCCGTGTCATTGATGTGGGATTCATTAAGGCCCTCCTTTGACGGATCACTTCTTTTCGACTTCAGCTCATTATCCAAGAAGTTGATCTAGGAACAACCCCATCAGTACTTTGAAGCTTGCATGCCTCAATGGCAAGTTTCTCACTTCCGGCGACAGGTATACATCAATGACCTTCGACCAGAAGATTTTGCGTGGCGTTCGACGTCAAGTCCTTTATTCACGCCACGTGAATTGTACTGCAGTACCTTGAGGGTCATTATCATTATCGGTGATTCCTCTCGCGCTTGTTAACGGTTTTCATCATTGACCGGTAATCAAGCGATGTCTTTCCATGTTCGACTTCAGCGAAATTCTCACATGGATCGACTTGTACTTAGAGTGAAGATCGAACGAGTTTAAAGACCCCGGATCTAGTTTCATCCATCTGGGCTGCGATACATATTCAGGAAATATAAAAGCATTTGTCATGTACATCATTGCAGCAGATGATCATCCTACTCAAAGGATGATAATTTCAGCAGAGAATTATCAGTCTACCATTAGACGATCGTCTGTTCTATGTACCAAAATGTATTTATAAAGCTGAGCATGGGAATGCCCGCCTCAGCTAGATCACGAAAACAGAATGAAAAATAATATATTGTATTGTATTGTATTACAGGGCACCTCTCAGCACTTGAATGAACTTCGGACCCTCTAGATAAAGCATTTCACCCGATAAACGGCCTCATACTTTAGGGGGCAACTGTTATAGACATTTTTGTGCCTCGCAGCATGGAGCATGAAATGTCAATAATTACCGGGATCCTCAGCCCCTAAACATGTTGTTCTTACCCCTAGAGGAACGAGGTCAGCAAACCACAGCACTTCCTATCAGTTCTCCACCTGAAAACACTCAAAAACAGGCTATTTTTGGATCATGTCAGCTGCTCCACTGAGCATCTGCGCTGAATGTCAACTGCTCCTCCTTGTACCTGCGCTGAAAGTCAAAACTAATGAAGGCTACCTGCGCTGGGCGAGATTGGCCAAGTGGCACAGTCATTCTGCAAGGTGTCAACTGCCCAGGAAGCTTCCAAACTGACACTTGGTTCAAGGGATTCGCCCTATGATGAGTAAGAAGGTCTTGATCTCCAAGTGGAAGCAAGATTCTCCAAGTGGACTCAAGAACTGAAGATTAACTAAAGTGAGAGAGGACACTAGTCAGCTTTATGCCAGCCTCAAGCTGACTCATCCTTTCTCCAAATCTCCTATATATAGAGCTCTTCTATGAGGTCTAAAGAGGCTGGAATTTTGTGCAAAGTAAGGAAGTGCTGTTGGTTTACAGTTAGAGCTATTGGGTGATTGTTTTTCCAGAGGTGAAGAGGAGACTTCTTGCTGCTGGGGAGGTGCTACTGGATTGGAGCCATTAATGGTTGTAACCTTCTCAGAACCCTGTTACTTTTATCAATAAAGCTTTGAATGTTCTCCTATATACTTGTATTGCATTGATGTATTGTATTTACTTGTATATTTGATTCACTCTAATCCATGCATCAGTTATGAGTACATGTATCTTGTAGTTTTCTTCTCTCTGTTGTGCAGGATCTGTGTGTAGCTGGACCGGCAAAGGGAGCAAGGAGCTGGGAACAAGAGACAAAGAGAGAGGATAAGGATCGACAAAAGCGAAAGACACCGGTTGGTTAATCTTTTCTTCCTTCTCTCTGTACTTTCATAAAGGAAAACATTAAAGCTTTACTTTCAGTTGTTGCTAAAGACTGTCACCTTTAGAGTAGGGATAGGGTCATCCGAGTCGGATACTTTTCCCCACAACAAGGTGGCACTTCTAGTTGTGGGGTCCAAGTTGAGGGGTGAAACTACTCCTAAAGTAGGTTAGGCTATCATCGCAGCTCAAATCAGGGTCAAAATAGAATACTATTGGTGAGCTACCGGATGTTCCTATAAGATGTCATATATTGCTACAAGATGTCTTGAAATGCTACAGGAAGTTGGCTGAGAGGGTTTAGAGGGTAAAAATGATGAGTTGAAGTGTTGAAAGGGTGTATGAAAGCCGTGGAAAGTGCGGGGAAGGTGATCTTCACACTCAGCCAAGCTCAGTACTTCAAGAAGGTCGGTTTGGCTAAGATGGATTGATCATGGTGACTTGAAAATAGAGGGTTAGAACATGGGTTGGCATGCATCAACGAAAGGTGGAGAAGACCTAAATGGCACTGGTGGAAAGGGTCCTTGCCTACAGATCAACAATCCTGGCATAATAGCTGCACTTATTTCTTTTCATTTGCAAATTTTTTCATGTCAATATGGAAAAGATGAATTGAATTTGGAAAATCTAATATAAATGCTACTAAGAACTTGATATATGAACTGAAATATTTTCTAAGCTACAACAATCGAGAGAAGGAAAATAACAAGTGTAACTCTTTCCAAGAAATCATAAACAACTATCTAACTAATGCTAAAACTTGATCTATGAAATTGATAAGAAATCAAACTCTGTTTTTTGGCTGTGAGGGTGGGGTCCTCTAATCATGATCCCATGAGGGAGACGAGATAGGGGTCACTATCACAAAATATTTTATGTATTTTACTCTATTTCATTGCAACAACCAACTTATGCTCTAAGCTAATGGAAGCATGAATGAACCAACAACTTAATCAATCTTTTGAGCTAAATGAAACATGAATAAAATGTAGCATCTAATAAATCATTCTAGAATAAGAATATAGATACAAGAGAGGAACTTATGTTGCTATTGTTGGGCCCTAACCCAAGAGTTTGAGCCCTTTGACTCAACTCAGTGCTGGATCAAAGTAGAAATTTTCATTATCATTCAAAAAGTGGCAAATACATCATAACAATAAGCTTGATGGCCTCTTGGCTACTATACAAATTTGAATCCTAATGAGTCCCTTAGATAATTTATTTATAAAAAATGGAGCTCCCAAAATATCCCTAGAAATAAGGATATTTTCCTCCCTAACTCGAGAATAGGTGAATCTACTCTTCCTTGACTTGCACTAGCTCGACTGCTAATGAACTCAGCCTACTTGGCTACCAATGACACTGAGTTGATGAGATAAAGTGGGGGATATTCGACTAATTTGAGGAATTAAGGAGGTGGACCATCTCCTAGAATCTACCTTTCTTGTATACTCTGATTTCCTACACTCAAATCATCTCAAAAGTGCTCTGATTCCTTCATTGAACACACATTAGGCTAGATGACATAGTAACACATCTTTACTCCTCGCACTAGGCATAATATGACAAAATTTGTAGATTAATGTGAGAAAAATGTAATTTCATAAGATAGAGGATGGAATTGTGACCCATATAATATACCTATTGATGAGCCTCATTATCAACCCCATATTGAAACTATTGCTCATCCTCTAAGCAACCTAGTTATCTATGTCCATGTCCTTCATGGCCCTGGTGGCCTTTTTGACATCTAAAGCTTCTATAGATGGTGTCTCTTCCTAAGGATAGAAGCTTTCATTTTTCTCCATTTCTTCCCATTTCTTCCTTTCCTCTTCTTCCTTCCTTCCCTCGTATAATCCTAACAACAAAGGTGGACTGAGTTTAAGTCCAATCCAATTGATCTTCAGTCTTTGTATTGCCTTCTTGTACACATGTGTCCTATCCAATGCATTTCTCAATCTCTCAGGAGAGTGATACTCCCTTATATGAAGATTGTGTGGCAGGGTATTCCATCTTCTCTAACATGTTTGTTGGCTCTATGCCCCCAACAGTCTTAGAGTGTCCTCAAAATGGGAGATGGCTTGCTCTTGGGTGGCAAGGTATCTAGGTGCTAACTTAGCATAATTTGAAATGGTGTTGTGATTACTGATTACAACCATGGAATTTATCTTCTATACCCTGATGTAGAGGGGTTCTTTTTCTTATTTTTATCAACACTCCCTTAACCTCCTTAGCTCTAGCCTCCTCATGAATCATCCAATATGCAAGAGCCATTAGTTGCAAGTCTCCCAACTTGGCATTGGGATCCCAAACATTCATGTCAGTTAAGGTGAGGTTGTGTAGGTAGAATTCAACTAATTTGGCTCTATATTCTTGGCTACTCTTATCACACAACACAATAAACTACTTGTAGTCCTGGAATGGCATGGTCCCATCTTGTGGTAATGTCTTAATCTGGATTTTCCTCCATTGGTCTTTGAGGAAATGTGTAGAGGATTTGGGTGGCAGTCTACATTGAAGTGCCTCCATGGAGATGCTTTCCATTGTTTCCAATTTTGTTTCATTTTATTGTAGTTTCTTCCTCAACCAGGTGTTTTTTGCTTGCAGCTATGTTCTCATTGTGTACTCTCTATCCCTTAACTCACTCAACTCCTTTCCCATTTCTAAGAGCTTTTCCTCGATAAGGCCCATATCTTTTAATTTCTTAGATTTGGAAATTTGCATCCATATATGTGTCCTTCTTCCTTTTTCCTCAAGTTCAAAGAAGAGAGGGACTACAAATTTATGTGGTATCACTCTACCTCTTCAATGAACTTGTAATAGGAGCTCAAATTTGGTTGTGGGCTAGGCTCCTGCAACTCTAGGAAATATCTCTCAAAGATTCTTGGAGAAGCTTCCCCCTCCTATAACTGTTGTGTTGCCTCTTTTCCCTCTTTCGACCCCTTCTTCTCTTCATGTAGCATTGTCTATGTTTCCTGTTGTAGAACTTTCCCTTTTTGTTGGAGTGTGATAGGTGCCTTGGGCTGCTTAGAGGAGGTTGACTTGGTGATAGGCTTTCTTACATAGGTGATGGGAGTCTTTGAGATGGCTCCAGGATATGTGAATTTCTCGAATTTCATCTCAATGGGCTCTAGCTCCTCTCTTTTACTTGGTGTTTCCTCAATTATAATAGGGGTATTTGTGGGAGTTTGAGGTTTTCCCTATTTAATTCTAGTGCTTTTCCTTGTTTTGAAGTGGATGGGAGTTTGAATCTTCCTTTTCTTCTTAGGTTTGATTGGTGTGTGCAAGGTAGCTAGGACATCACTTACCTCCTTTTCAGGGTGCTCAGGAGACAAAATTCTATGCTCTGTGGGTAACTCCTCTTCTCTAGGTGTAGTGGTTTTCTTTGGACTTGGTTCTTCATGCTGATTCTCCTCTTCTTCTTCTTCTTGTTCTTCCTCCATCTCTTCCTTCTTGTATGTTTCTTTCTATGTTTTCTTTGCCTTTATCTCTTCTTCCTCTTCTGCTTCTGCCTCTTCCTCCTCCAAGTGCAAGGACCTAAATGTCAAGGAAGCCTTCTCTATCCATATCTCTGAATGTGGACCAAAGGACAAGAACCCCTAAGTTACTTAAAGCATCTTACACTATTAATTTGATGAGGCCATGGTGTCCTAAGTGTTTCTTCTTTCCCTCTTTCACCTTCTAGCTCATGTCCATGATGGATTGTAGGAGGAAATAAGGCACACTAAGTCTTTAGGCTATGTGGAATATTACTGGAAATCTCAGTTCATGGAGCATTATGAATTGGTAGCCATAGACTACACTCAGTCTTCCTTCACAAGGGATGAACGTAGGGATGTGGTAGTGTTATCGAGAAAGCTAGTGTCCATTTAGAGCTGCTAGTCCCACTAAGACGGGTAGCTACCTTAGAAACAAACAAACCAAAGTTACTTGTGTTTTCCTTTATGAGAGATAGATGAGAGAGAAGCAGAGAGTACCAACCTCAATCTTTCGCTGGTCTCCTTGATTGTTTCCTCTCTCCTTTGATAGAGATTTCACCACTCCTTTCTCACTTGTCCCACTTCAAAGAACACCTGTAGAATCAAAGTAGCAAAATACCATCAAAGCATAGAGATCTATAACCATAAATAATGTAGGATCAGATGTACATTAACCATATAAATGCATATACAAATACAAGATTCAGAGATATACAAGGCTATCTGATCCAGCATCATCCTCCCAACATGAAAGCCCACTTCACCTCATACAAAGCAAGATCACCCAACAATGTCATCAAAGAGAAACCGACAGCACTTCCTTGCAAATTACAAAATTCCGGCCTTTGGATCTCTAAGATGCGGGATCCATATATAGATGTTTACAGGAGAGTGAGTCAGCTTCTAGGATTTTGATTAGTGTCATTTCACTGATAGTTCTTGGTTCCACTTGGAGATTTCAGATCTCTTACTCATCTCTGGGAGAATTCAGAGAGGCAAGTGTCATATGAGCAGTTTCTAAATGATTCTTTAATTTTCTACCTAGAAAATTGCTTTTTCCATTTGCTTGCTCTTGCTCATCACACCCTATAGAAGGGCTTTCTAGTATGCATCACACCCCCCGTGCGTAATAGGTGAGATGCATCGCACCCTATGGATGGAGCAGTCTGTATGGTCTAGTTTTGACCAGTTCTGAGCAGTTTTTCATGGAGAACTTCTGGGAGATGATGTAATCAGCTGACTTTGTTCCTTTAGGGTATGAAACAACACTTTTATGGGTTTAGAAGCCCTTGGTTTATGGACATATGTGATTGGGGTTGCAGTGCCAAAATATTCCTATAACAATTGCCCCCTAAAGCATGAGGTCTTAAATCTTTTGATGTCGAGTGAAATGCTTTATAATGAGGATCCAAGGTTTTTCGAACTAGAAAGTGACCTGTAAAAAGATACAATACAATACATTCTCTTCACAGTATTTTCATCATCTAGCTGAGGCAGGCATTCCCATGCTCAGATTTATAAATTCATATTCATTTACATAAGAAAGACAATCGTTTATGTGGCAGACTGGTGATTTTGGTAGAGCCATCATCCTTTAGTTTTGATGATTATCTGTGCAACTGTGATGTACATTTGATGTCTTTATTTTTTTGAATATATCGCGGTCCGAATGGATGAAACTAGATCCGAGGTCTTCAAACTTGTTCAATCTTCGCCCGAAGTATAAATTGATCCATGTGAAAAGATGTTCTGATGTCGAACATGGAAAGACATCGCCTGATTATGAGCCAATGACGTAAGATGTTAACAGGCGTGAGAGGAATCACCGATAATGACGATGACCCTAAAGGTACTGCAGTACAATTCGTGTGGTGTGAATACATGAGTTGATGTTGAACACCACGTAAAATCTTTCGGTCGAAGGCCATTAATGTAAACCTATCGCTGGAAGTGGGAAACTTGCCATTGATGCATGCAAGAATCATAGTACTAAAAGGGTTATTCTTAAGTCGACTTCTCGGATAATGAGCTGATGTCAATAAGAAGTGACCCATCATAGGAGGGCCTTAATGAATCCCACATCTATGACACAGAATGGAGCAAACGATTTTGTGGAGGTGAAAACGATCTGATGATATAAGGTTCAGGGTGGCGGCCATGAAAAATGGAGAGTGAAGGTATTGCAGTGGATGACACGTTAGCTAGGTTGGTGAATTCTCTGAGCGACTTGTCTTGAACATACCAGCGAAACTGAAATGGATTGGTAGCGTTAACCCCAAGGTGGATGGTACGACGGACCAATGGTGATATGACCGGTGAATATAATAACCAAACCCGACTCAATCATGGTGACAAAGTGAAAGTGTCATGTTCAAAAGTGACCTGCTACCAATGAAGCTATTCAAGTTTTCTTGCCTTTTTCCCCAGTCATTACTGACCAGTACCTCTTTATTTTTGTCAATCTTTACGAGGATAACATATGTTTGTTCTATAATTTTCCCTTGGGGCAAACCCGTCGCTATGTTTTAGCGAGCCTAGCGACAATGAAACTCGCTCTTGTCTGCATGGACAAGTTTGTCGCTATTGTTTTAACGAGTTTAACAACAAAGATAACTCGGTCCTTTTCAATTTTAGAGAGTCTAAAAAGGGATAGAAAGGCAACTCCAATAGTCCTTTTTTGTGATGTAATCCCTTAAGTCCGAAAAAGTATAAAATAATACGAAAGGGATGACTTTTCGATAGTTTTAACGAGCCGAACAAGACAAGCACTTGATCAAAAAGATTAGAATCTAGAGGAGGGATGGAACTTCTGATCACTTTAACAAACTGGAGAGGCTAATTGCTCGACAATCTTCTCATATTTTACGAGTCAGATGAAAAGAGCTTAAAGGAGACTCGTTTTTTGAGGAACGAGTGATGTTTTTGGATAGAAATTGGTTCCAGGTAAGGTTTGGAACTTTTCAATCATGACAGTGTAAAGAAGGTAGCTAATAGAATCACTTGTCGTAGCTGTTCCTCAAAATGGTAAACAATCAAATGGAGGCGTATGATCGGCTAAAAAAGAGTGGAGGTGATGGTAAGAACACGACCAAGGTTTAAAAGTTGATAATTATGCGATCACAAAGATTACTTACTGAAGGTGGGTTCATTTTTTAATGAGCTTAAACTTTGGTGGAACATTTTCTCATTGCTAGGTTAATTTTTTAACGAGCTTGAACTTCACGTAAAACTACTCGTGCCAGTCATATAATAAGGATGTCTCATCAGTAGGTTCATTTTTTAGGGAGCTTGCCCCATGCATAACTTTTCTCCTGGAGCCTTTCATTATGCAAGTTAGGAACGACCAACCTAAGAGTTTAAAGGGTTAAGAGTCTACAAACTAAGAAAATAAATGGTCGCTTTTAACTTTCTTGCAAAAAGGTTTGCATGCCCCTAGGTATAAAGTAGAGTTTCTAGGTCACCATATGGAAGTTCTTACATTAGCAAGATTGTTCCATCCATGTCATAGACAAAACACTTCCTTGGTGATGTCCATCGAAATGGACGAAGGTGACTGTTGTCAGTGCCAATCACATAACCTTTGATGGGGGAATCTTTTTCCATTCTGATCCATTTTTCTAGATGGATAGGATTGTCAAACTAGTCATATTCCTACGCAAAAACCTACCTTATATCTAGGGTTTTTCTACCGAAGCAGACCAGGGTGCATGCCTCCTGGGTTTTAGTCACAATCACTGAATCACTCGTGATCGTCAGGTGGACAGACTGGAGATTGATGAGACATTCCTTGTGAAAAAAGACCAATTAGGGATGGAATTTGACTAATAGTTGTGTTTGAACCGGGGAATGAAAGCTGGTTAACTAGGTGGACCACTCTGCCTTCATGTGGAAAACACATCACTCAGAAGAGTGAGGAAACGATAGCTCCCATGGTATAAATGTAGTCATGCCTAAGGAGTAGATTGTAATCTAGAGGTCCTTGGACTACCATCGCGTTTAGATGAATGGTTTTCCTTCTCAAAGTTATAGGAAAATTTGGAAAGATCCCTAACGATCGACTGGTTCCTTTGTTGAAGCCTGTCAGATTTCGAATCTCAGGAAAAAGCAATGGTGAACCAAGCGCTTTCCAAGCAGTTGAGGAAAGGATACTCACAGAAGCCCCTTCATCTATGATAATACCAACCATGATCATTCTGTAAGCTTGTACTATGATTCAGAGTGGTACATTAGATGGTAGGCGGGGTCTGCCTAGTAGATTCCAATCGAAGGAAACAACTAGATTGCTTGAAGGTGGGTCCGAATAAATGGCCGGATAAACCTCTGACGAACTTCCTTCTTGCGGTAAAGGAATGGGTATATTTCCCCCATGTTCATCGAAGTCTGTGTTTATGAAAAGAATTTGAACGGTATCATTCTCATTCTCTGTGGTGACAGTATCATCTAAAGGTGGACCCTTTGAAGACAAGATTGGGTCAACTGTCATCTTGACTTGTTAACTTTGGTCCGGTGTGGACTCAGATGGTTTTTCTTCAATGATAGGTGCTTTGACCGACAACAATGGTGTGTTAGTCAGATTTTCAACTAGCAATGGACTTGGCAAGAGTTTCTTGTATCCAGGAGGAAGTCATTGTGGTGATGTAGGACAGTTATCTAAGACTCTTTTAGCTTCAACTAGGAAAGGACAATGGCGGAGGACATGATCGCCTTCACACAATCTACAAGGAAATTTAGATCTTCCTTTCTTTCTGTTGGCTTTTTTTTCGCTAGTTGATGGTGTGCTTTCAACATGATCGTCAGAGGTTGAAGACACTAGATTGTGCAAGGAGGGAGACCAATCCCTCAGGATCCGGATGCAGGGACAATCTCGATGATAGTGGTCTCCTTTGCAAATGACACATGGAGATTTAGGTTTGGAAGGTGTAGTGTGTGGATTTTAGCCAGATGATGCATGGTTGCCCCCTTTCATCATTGGATTCTTCTTCTTCTTCTCCTTCCCTTTCTTCTTCTTCTCAGTTACTTGATTTTTAGCGTTACTAGATTCACTAAGCGAAGAGGAAGAAGGAGAGGGAGAAAAAAACAAAGTAGAATGTGGGGGAGCGACTTTAGGGTCATATGGTTGTTGATTTGATTGCTGAAGAATGGCGGTGTTTTGAATGACAGAGGTCGAGAAAAGCCATACTAGCAGGCCAATTGTGAGTCCTGGAAGGGACAATGTGGCCATGTGTGGAGCACCAACATCCCCCCAGGAGGAGAAGGGACTAGGATTTCCCCCAAGGGGAAATCCTTGATTGGTAGACCTCATTTTCTCAACCTAAGAGAAATGAGGGAACAGTGACATTATTCTGATTAAAATAAATTTTATGATGCTTTGACACAACTTTCTTTTTCAATTTTTAAGAGTCGAGAGAAAGCTAAAGATGACTCTAGTTGCCTTCGATTTTTAATGAGCCTGAAGTGACAAGTGCTCAGATGGACCTTTTCTTTTAAGGAGTCTGAAAAGGAATGAAAGTGACTACTTTGGAAATCTAGACAGAGGGATTACCAAACAAATCGCAAAACTACAGAATACTTTTTATGGTACAACAGTCAATCTTCCCGAATGTTGTGTTCAGTGCATTGCGATCGATAGGGCAGCAGACACGGCTTCCTATGGATAAAGGATGTAGCCTATTGTGGTCTCCTAATATATACTCGATGGTACATGGGAGCACAAGTATGTACTGGCACTTTTCATCTCAAAGAGGAGGAATCACCCAACCTACAATGAAAGCGATAGTTACCAGGCTTTACGATGCCGGAATATGTCTCTAGCCTAGACTTCTAAATGTTGTACGTTAGGTTCCAAAGCATTTCTATGTTCATTGTGGTTTATTTTATAGTTGATCTTTCTTAAGAAGTTTGCCTTTAAGGTTCACCGCATGATGTAGATATACAATTCCTAAATGTGCAATCTAAGATGATAAACAGTTGTTTACTTTCTTTTTGCAATGAAAATCCTAGCTACTAAGGAAAGAGAAATGAAATTCTTTCAACATAGAGCAGAGAGCACACAGTAGATGCACTTTTCCTAAATCAACTATAGCATGCAGTCTTAATGCAAATGCACATGCATGTATTGTTTTTCAGTTTCCTTAATGTGAGAATGAAAAAAGAAAACGAAGTATCAATCTGAACTATCTCCTTTCAAAGCGACAGTACTAACAATTTTCTTTTCAAAAAATGAAAGTAAGGTCAAGACGACACTTTGCGATTTTGAATTTAAAATTGCTTTCGACGCTTGAAATACTAATGATTCAAATACAATGATAAAAGTGTAATCGACTATGTAAAAGAGGAATGCTTTGTGATACTCTTTTTCTTGACTGAAAACGACACTTGCGACACTTTCAAATCAAAGGACGACAGTTCGATTAAGCTACTATTTGCAAAGGAGAACTGTAAATGATGAAAAAATACATAAAAAAAATTCAAAATTCCTTCTGATGGAGGCTGAATAATGCAAAGGAAGATGGTTTCAATAGAGATATACTGATCATAGATAGCAAAACTACTGAATAAAGCTGAAGACAATGAAGAAAAAAACCAAAATCTGGAGGCAGAAACAGTCTCATTCAATCATCGCACCTGTAACACAGGGAAACAGGGATGCATCTCACCTACGACACATGTGAGGTGCGATGCATCCAGGTTTCCAAGAAGAGACAATGCGATGATCTAGGGACGAGACTAAACTTGGTTTTCAGTCACTTGCAGCTAAGTTCAGGGATTTAGGCTGAGCTAATGATTGTTAGTAAACACAAAGTATAGGGGCTGATCTAATGAGGTTATTTGAGCTACCACCAGGGCACTTAGGATGTTTGTAAGCTAGATGTTTAGTTCATAAACCAACCCGAAGATTGACTAAAGTAGCGTTGATCTACTTTTCAGTTGCATAGCAAAAGTAGTTTGAAGGCTAGCTGGCTTGACTTCAGGCTATGTCTGTGGTTTATAAAGAAAACAATAGTAACAAAACAAACAAACTATTCGCTCCCCAGTGGAGTCGCCATTTTTTTATTGGGAAAACTAGTGTCCATTATGAGCTGCTAGTCCCACTAAGAGGGGTAGCTATCTTAGAAACAAAAAAACCAAAGTTACTTGTGTTTTCCTTTATGAGAGATAGATGAGAGAGAAGCAGAGAGTACCAACCTCAATCTTTCGCTGGTCTCCTTGATTGTTTCCTCTCTCCTTCGATAGAGCTTTCGCCACTCCTTTCTCACTTGTACCACTTCAAAGAACACCTGTAGAATCAAAGAAGTAAAATACCATCAAAGCATAGAGATCTATAACCATAAATAATGTAGGATCAAATGTACATTAACCATATAAATGCATATACAAATACAAGATTCAGAGATATACAAGCATATGGAGGAAAACTCAAATAGCTTTATTGATAGAAGTAGTAGAAGAGAGGATTACAACCAAGCTATCTGATCCAGCATCATCCTCCCAGCATGAAAGCCCTCTTCACCTCATACAAAGCAAGATCACCCAACAATGTCTTTAAAGAGAAACCAACAACATTTCCTTGCAAATTACAAAGTCTAGTCTTTGGATCTCTAGGACGAGAGATCCATATATAGATGTTTATAGGAGAGTGAGTCAGCTTCTGGGATTTTGATTAGTGTCATTTCACTGATAATTCTTGGTTACACTTGGAGATTTTAGATCTCTTACTCATCCCTGGGCAAATTCAGATAGGCAAGTGTCATATGAGTAGTTTCTAGAAGATTCTTTGAGTTTCCACCTAGCAAACTACTTTTTCCATTTGTCTACTCTCGCTCATCGCACCCTACAGAAGGGATTTCCAGTATGCATCGCACCCTCCGTGTGTAATAGGTGAGATGCATGGCACCCTATGCATGGAGCAGTATATATGGTCCAGTTTTGACTAGTTCTAAGTAGTTTTTCACGGAGAACTTTTGGGAGATGATGTACTCAGCTGACCTTGTTCCTTTAGGGTATGAAACAACACTTTTAGGGGTTTAGAAGCCCTTGGTTTATGGACATATTTGATTGGGGTTGCAGTGCCCAAATATGTCTATAACAAGTAGGCCACCTCATCCCAAGTATAGGGGAGGCTCTTAACTCCATTTTTATCTTTAATTGGTTCTTCATCATTAGTGAAGAAATTCATCTTAGTAAGGGCACTAGTGGAATTGTCTTCTTTTATCCACTGGGCCCCTAGGGGAAGTGTTTCACCCTATGAATCGGTTCAAGAGAAATGGTAATGGATAATCCTCACACCACAGTGGTAGTGCTAGTTCTCCCTTGAGGGTTTAGGGCCATGGAAAACTCATAAGTGATATCATCATCATATCATTTTAGCACCTCAAAGAAACCTAACTAGTGATGCCTCCTAAACATGTCTACTACAAGGGAATGAAGGTGAATTCTCTTAGTATATATAGGTTCTGTTCTATTGAATCCCCCTCCCATATTCTTCTCTATTTTTAATTAGGTGTAGGAGGGTTTTTTTCAATGATAGATCCAATATGAACTCAAAGGGAATAGATGGGTGGAACCTCTAATTGATGAAAATTATCTTTCTCCTTTGTATTTTATAGCAAAAAAAACCTCTTTCAATCCACAAGATGACTGTAATTACTAAGAGAGTACAAGGTGCTCCAGCATGCAAATCATGGTAAGAAGAATGAGAGGACCACTTAATTTTCGCTATCAAGCCTAGTGTAATGAAAATTTAAGGCCAAATTGACCATTGGCAGTGTTTTTGCACACTTGGAGGTTTCTTGTAGCAATTTATGTGCTTCTTGTAGGTTCCTGTAGCCTCCTACACTTCCTCTAGTTGTTTCTTATAGCTTCATGCACTTCTCGTAGTTGTTTCTTGTAGGACTGATAGAGTAGGGTTTGACTCTCTCAATAGCTTCCCAAGCTCAGGCCTACCTTAATGGATTTTGAAATGAGAAAAAATGGAAGGGAGTTCAAGATTTATACTATTTTTGGCTAGGGCTTAGAGTGCTGTGATGGCTAGAAATGGTACGAGTTTTCCTTATTTGGACGATTGGCCCACCTTGTGTGATCATTCTCTTGAGCCTTGTAATTAACACCCACTACCTCTTAACGGATTTTGACTTCCCTCTAAACTAATTTAACTGTTCTGGCAATCCTTCGTTGCATGATGACTAATGGATCACTTTTTGTTCACTAATTGAGGGTGGCCAGTTAACTAGCCACCTCCAGCTTTTAAAAAACCTTCCTTCGACATTCATATATTTTTCATTATTTTACACCTAGGGAGAAGGTTAGAGGTTACCCTACCTATGCCTGCCTTGTGCTCGATTGATGTGTGCTCGAGTGCTGGACCTCTTGTGCTACTGATCATGAAGTTATCTTACTGTCTCTTATTTTGTGTATACTTTATGTGCCCCTATGTATTTTCTTGCTAATTTTGTTCATGTGTGCAACTATTTTGCTGATATCCTAGGTGATGTTGCTATTTTTGTGGAGTCTTGTTTGGAATGGAAAGGTTTTCTAGGATGGTGGTACCATCCACTAAATTTGGATGGGAAGAAGAATTAGGTTTTAGGTTTATCATAATAGTGGCACAGGATGCTATGGGAGATCCTGTAGCAGCCCCTTTTTTCTTCTTTTCCAAGGGATTTTCTTCAGACGAGTGGTGAGAAGGAGTGTAACAGTTGACAGATGAAGTTAGAGTCCTGGTAGGGTAGTGAAGGGCAGTGGAAATAAAGGAAATGTCCTCTGTGCTTCTTTTTGAATTTTTTTCAGTAAGACAGGGCTTAGTGTTGGCTGTAAGAAATAATGATTTTTTGAATCAGGGATGCATGGAGGATGGGTGAGTGGTTGGATCAAGGTGTGGGGACTCTAACTAGTCTTGGATAGTCCATGCTTGATGACTTTCTTATCAGAACCTCTTTCCTATAGAATTTTAGGTTATCCTATAGTGCTATAGGATCTTCCTATAACAGTTACAGGACATCCTGTAGCAAACCAGAGAGGACCTACAAATGGATTTTTAGGGCCCGAGGATGGGTGAGAGTGGTAAGGACATGGTTTCCATGGATGTTATGCAGTAGGTGGAGGGAAAAATGGAATGGAATTTGAGCATGTTGTCCTTGGAGCTCTGCAAATTAGCACTGTCCTCAAAACCTGCAAAATTACAGAAATTATTAATGGACAGGTTGTAAATCCCTGTCATGGCATTTTTCTTTGTTTTTTTTTTTTGGAGGGACACACATGCTATCTCAAGGGAGGTTCTCAGCCTACCTTTCTTCACTGGGCACCTCAACGAAGGTTTTCACCTAGGGATTTTTTTTTCTCTTTTTTCCCACTCCTGGGCTGCCTTAAGGAGGTTTTCAACCCAGTATTTGACCTCAGATGACTCATGGAGGTTTTCAGTTAGGCCTCTTATTTTTAATTTTTAATTTCTTTCCTCTCTTTTTTTTTTCTCACAAACAAAAACAATATTTACAGATGTTGTGACTTGGAAGTTAGGACACTTCCAATCACATTCACCTCCTTGTTGATGGTGCTGATGAACTCTTCCTTAGATAGAGCCTTTCTATAAACATTTAATCTGTAGCCACTGACAAGTAAGGAATCCATTCCTCATCAATGGTCTTGATATGAACAACTCCATTGCCGTGGCATTTCTCTATCAGGTATGGGCCCAACCACCTTGTCATTAATTTTCCTTTGAAGTCCTCGAACCTTGAGTCATATAGCAGAGCCTAATACCCTTCTTAAAAGACCTCATCCTTGATATTCCTATCCTTCCAGAACTTCCTTTCCAATTGAATAACTTTAGTGTGTAGGAGGCCTTGCATTCTAAATTCATCCAAGCCATTTATCTAGAGAAATCTATCCTGCTATGCCTTTACAACATCTAAATCCAATTGTGTTGCCATTCTCAAGGTTTTTTATTCAAACTCAATAGAGAGATGATGTTTCTTTCCAGAGACTAATTCATAAGGGATGAAACCAGTAGTTGTCTTCCAAGTTGTATTGTAGGCACAAGTGGCCTCCACTAATCTGTCTACCCAATCCTTTTTGCTTCTACTCACAACCTTGGTGAGGGATCCTTTTAGTACCTTATTGGTGATCTCTACTTGTCCATTGGCTTGAGGATGATAGGTAATTAATTTTTTGTGCTTGATATGATGCTGCCTTAACAAATTCTCAATCAGATGTGATGTGAATTGAGCTCACTGATTAGTGACTAGCTCTCTCGGGTACCCAAATTTGTAGAACACATTCTTCTTTAGGAACTCAACCACTTTCTCCTCTATTTCTACCTTGACAACATTTGTCTCAACCCACTTTGTTAAATAATCAACTCATGCAATTACGTACCTTTTTTGCCTTGAGGGTGGATCAATTGGACCAATGAAATCCATGCTTGACTTATCAAATGACTCTAAAGCCACCTAAGGTTGTAAGGGAATTTCATCCTTTGGAGTGGGTTTCTCCATCCTTTGGCACTAATCACATCGACTGGTGTATCTTCTTGCATCTTGGTGGAGAGTGGGCCAGTAGTAGCCAACTTGTAGAACATTCAAAGTTGTCCTCTTACCAACAAAATGATCTCCACAAGGACCATTATGACAGGCTAAGAGGATTTCAAAGACCTCCTCTTCCTTGACACATCTCCTCAAGATTTTATTTGGTCACATCTTCAAGAGATTTCCCCCAATCAATGTGAAAGGGGCACTCTTCCTTACAATTCTGCTCTTCTCCCTGAATGACTGATTTGGAGGAAACTGTGCAGCAACTAGGTAGTTATCTATGTTAGAAAACCATGGAGAGAGAACTAAAATAACTAATAAGTGTTCATTTGGTAGCTGATCATCAGCCATCCCTTCCTCACCTGAAGGAAAAGCGAGTCTAGACAAAAAATATTCAGCTACATTTTCTTTACCTGGCTTATCAATGATAGTTAGATCAAACTATTGTAATAAAAGAAAACATCTAATAATTCTAACATTCACATCAAGCTTTCTCATTAAGTACTTGATAGCTACATGGTCAGTATGCAAAAACGTTTGATATCCAGTGATGTAGTGTCTGAACTTATTCAGAGAGTGGACAACAACTAGGAGTTCCTTCTCAGTTATAGTGTAATTCAATTCAACCTTAGACAACTTTTTTATAATGAAGTAAATGGCATAAGGCAACATGGCATGTATCTGGTCTAGCGATGCTCCTACAAATTTTCCATATCCATTAGCATGGATGTGGAAAGGAAGAGCCCAATTTGGGCCTCTAAGTATGGGTGCAATAGTCAATTTGTATTTCAAGATCTCTAGGGCCTTCTAGAAACTATATGACCAGCAAAATTCAGAGTCCTTGGCCAACAATCCTAACAATGTTGAGGCTAATTTACTAAATTCTTTGATAAATCTCATGTAATATCCAACCAGGCCCAAGAATATCCTAACATCCCTATGCTTTTGAGGAGTAGGGACCCTTTTTATGATGGTAATTTTGTTTGGGTCCACTTGTATTCTCTCCTAAGATATTGAGTGGCCCAGGACAGTCCCTACATTCATTGAGAATTCACACTTCTCAGGACTAAGCAAGAGGTTCATTTAATTGAACTTCTTTAGAAATTTCCCAAGGTTAGAGAGAGCCTCCAGGAAGTCACACCCATAGGGAGTGAAATCGTCCATGTAGATCTCTATAGAGTCACGGGCTAGCTCATTAAATATGCTCAAAACTACCCTTTGAAAAGTGGTAGAAGCATTACATAATCCAAAACAAAGGACCCTGTAAGAAAAGGTACCCCAAGGACAAGTGAATGTAGTTTTGTCCTAGTCCTATGGGCTAATTTAGATCTGATTGTAACCACTAAACTGATCCAGGAAACAGAAGAAATTCTTCCCTACAACACCATCCAAGACTTGATAAATTAAAGGTAAAGGGAAATGGTATTTTTTAGTGGCTTTGTTCAGTTCTCTATAATCCACATAGATCCTTCATTTTCCATTTTTCTTCGGGACCAAAACTAGAGGGGACACCCAATCACTCTCTAAGATGGGGTGAATGAACCTTGCATCTAACAACTTCTGCAATTCTTCCTTTACTATGTCTTTGAGGATTGGGTTCATCCTCCTCTGAGGTGGGTGCACTGGTTTTCATCCTTCCTTGATATAGATGTGATGAGTACACATTTAAGGATTCACTCCATTCATTTCTCTATAGCTCCAGGCGAAGGTATATAAGTGATATCTTAGCATGTCACACAACTTCTCTTCTTGATTGGATGAAAGAGAGGGGTTGATATTCAAGGTTTTAGATGGACAAACTTATACCAGTTTTACATGTGCAGGACTTGGGTCCACTAGGCATAACTCAGTCCAAGGATTACCCTCAGATTACTTCACAAGCTCATTAATAGGGATGGTGTTGGGCAGTTGGTTCTAAAGGATTTGGTCAATGAGGTCATCTTCATCAGGTTTCCCCCTCCTATAATAGTGTCTAGGGTAAAACTTAGATGGGATGTGGTATGATACACTTCTTCTTACTCCTCCTCTTCCAACCATAGGGTTAATTCATGCTTAAGGGATGGTTGAGCAAGAGGGTACAATACCAACTTCTCAGACAAATGCCCATTCTTAATGGCCATGTTCTGGGCTCTGCAACTTATGTAAGAATCAACAATGGCTAGCCATGGTCTTACAAGGATGAGAGCATAGCCATTGAATTTGGTTTTGGGTTGAAGAACTAGGAATTTAGCATGATACCCTCAGGAATCAATAGAGACCATTACATCATCAACAACTCCCTCAGGAGCCACTATAGACCTATCTGCAAGTTGCAACACTGTTGCAGTCTTCCTCAAAGATCCTTGGAGGTTTATCTTAAGCATGGTTTCCTTATTCATCACATTGATGGCAGCCCCAAGATCAATCAAGGTATGGGGGACAATGGTGCCATCAATGTTCACATCTACCACAAGACTTCAAGGGTCTAGATACTTTGTGAAAATCACTCTCCCCAGCATTAAATCATACAATTGACCAATGAAATTGATGTTAGGGGTTTCTTTCTTTCTCCTCCTAGGATCTTTCAAGGATTTCTCTTTTATAAGCTTGTTGTAGATGGAAACATCCTTGATAGCTTAGAGAAGTGGCATTTTAACACACAATTTTTTCAATTGTCGCAGAAGTTCAGTCTCTTCTGGGGTGTGCTGGTTAGAATAGATCATTATTTCAGGAAAAGGAGGTGGATCGAATTTAGAAACACTCTCTTCATATTCCTATTCAAGCTTGTCAGGTGGAGATGGAGGTTGCTTATCTTGGAGCACTCTTCCAAACCTGAGATTGATTTTTTGAAGCTCCACAACATAGGCAGGATAAGATGTCTCTCCACTATAGATCTATTATGCCTAATTGTTGTTTGGGTTCATATTTCATTGGGTAAGAATTTGGGGTTTCTTAGGTGGAGCAATATGAATGAGCTATGGTTGATATGGAGGTGGATGCAATAAAGCAAGTGGTTGGCTAAATTGAGGCCTCCAACCTTGTGATGGGGTATTCTACTAAGGATGTGTAGAAGCATATGTATGAAATGGTTGATTTTCAAGATGGGGTGGATACTGAGGTGCATAAGTCCAAGGACAAGGTGTGGACCAAGAAGGATGAATATGAGAATACCAAGGGGGCATGGGTGCATTTTTGTTGGGATTGTAATAGGAATAAGATCCACCTTTTATGCCATACTAGTATGGCTGAGGTCCTTGAGGTATCCTTTGATTGATGTAACAAAGTTGTTTAGCCCCACCTTCTACCCCTTGGTATACAAATTTCAATCCAGGAAAGGAAGGGCACTTATCTGTGTAATGGTTTTCCTCACAGACCAAGAAGATCTCTATAACATTTAATGAACATTTATTTCTGGGGTGCCTTCTAGTGCATTTAGGGAAAAAGATAGCTAAGGCTCTCTCTGCTTCCTTTTGCTTCATATTGAACTACATGATGTCCATTTGTAGAGAAAAGGTGTGCATAATTTAACTTTTAAAGTCCTCCAACATGTTTCCAATTTCATTCTTGATAGATGTGTTGGAGGGAGAGGAATTGACCAGATCTTGACTAGACCTATCCTTCTTCCTAGTAGCCCTAAAATGGTTTTTGAATACTGTCTTGATGTTGTCATAATATAGCTAATAAATGTCCCCTCCACACCACATGTTTACGGTTTCTAGTATGTCCTCCTTTATTCCTCTTAGAAGCACTAACTCGAGTGATTTAGGATCAAGGGTGCATCTGGCCCTCTTACAACTAAGCCAAAACCCTTCCTCATAGTCTTGCAGGGATCCATCTGGTCCAAGAGTCATTATAAGGATTTCCTCTTTGGTGTCCTTGTACCTACAATAGTCCCTGTACTTATTGTTAAAGGATTACTGCATTTGAGCCCAGGTAGTGATGCTATCCCCAGGTAGACCCAGGAACTAGTGCAAGGTTGCATCCTTAAGGGTGGATGAGAACAACTTCAACTTTTGGTCATCAGAGGTATAATCATAAGTTCTACACACAACAAAAAACTCAAACAAAAAGGTATCAGGGTCCTTTGAGGTTAATCCATGGAAGAGAGGAAGGGAAGAATGGCCTATATTTTTCATCCTAGCATCTCCATTATTTTCTTTGATGGGAAAGGTGTTAGAAAATTATATATTACAGAGAAATGGAACACATAAAATATTATAGAAATATAAACATAGAAAAAACATAAAACAAGAGAGACACAGATATACGTGGTTCACACAATTTGGGCTATGTCCATGGAGAAACAGGCAATCCTTCCTTTTATATTATCTATAAAATAAAGAGATACAACCTACATCAGATCCATTGTAATTCCCTCTTCACTCTCACACAATATCCTTTGTCTTTGTCCCTCAGAATACACATCTACATAGCCACAATTCAACTCCATCATATATAGTGAAGGGCCTCCTTCTAGGGAAAGAAACCCTAAATTAAACATAACTTCTACCATCATATTTCTGCCTAATGAACGAGCCAGATTGACTACGAAATTACAACATTTTTACAAGGAAATTTTACATCTATTTTTAGCTTCGGGGGCGCTGCCCTCGAACCCCCTGCCATGGGGGGGGCTCCTAAAGATCGCTACCATCCTCCTTCAACCCCATTTGTAATGCACATAAAAGAGTGATGTTGCTGCTACATTATAGAATGGTGTTCAATATAGTGATACCTATGAATAAAGAAGATAATGAGGCTCCACACCGAACTAAAAGCACCCTCATTTATGTTTTCAGACATGGTTTGGGTATGTGTAATGGTTTCTTCTTCTTCTTCCCCAATAAGCTCTTCAAAGATCTCAAATTGTTCACCTAAGGGGTCCTCTAACTCCCCTACATTCAAAGGGGGGTGTTGAAAGTCATTGAAGAAGAGTGAAGGTTGAATGTTTGATGGTGTGGGGGAATTTGGCAAGAATTTCCCTAAAATGTCTCTACTCCTACGAGGCATGAAAGATATTCTTTCTTTTTATATGGTTTTTCAAAATCAACAACAAAACAAAAAAGAAATCAAGAATAACATCTACCTACTAAATAAAAAAGAAAAAGAAAATAGGAAATTACATCTACCTAGACACCTCCTTGACAATGGTGCCAAAAAGTGATGAGCCTCAGTGTTCCAACAAGAGTGTTGGAACTCCCAAGGCTACCAGCTTTACTTTATCAACCCGGGGTTTCATACAAACTTAGAGGTGAGAGTGTTGTATACATAGTAGATGCATCATTCTACTCATGCCGCCCTCAATTGGGTCACTTGATCATTAGGGCTCGATACCATTCCTCTACTAAACTGAAAGGAGTCTAACTACTAAAAACATAATGTGAAGTCTAGTCCTAGTGTAGAGTAAGTAAATGCTTTGAAACTCAGAAGATGAACAACGTCAACTTCTAAATGATATGAAAGGATACAATCTTATGCTAGGTTGCAGAAAGGAAGCTTTTTTAACTTGCACTCAATCATCTAGCTATTAGGGTTTCTTGAAAGCTGTTGGGTCTTGAAATTGTCCTTCATTTCCATTACACTTTCACTATTATGTCCATTATATCACCTCCATTTCACCTTAATTTAACTACCATGTCACTACATTCATCTCACTTTCATCATTATTGGGTCACATCTAGTTTTTTCCAAACTTTATTAATTCTTAGCATTTTTAAGTGAATTTGTGGTTAAAAATTAGAAAATAATGTGCATATACTTATAACTAACAAGTGGGATGAGATTGTTGACATGTGTAGGTCAAAGGGAAGCTTCCAGAAGACCTTTATGTGGCATCCTAAGGCCAAATTCGAATTTGAGTGGAGAGGATCATGGGATCATGAGGATATGTGTCACATTTCCTATTTGTATTGAAACTCTAAGAAGACATGTGTCTTATCATTTTCTATTTTGATTAGAACTCTAGAGCTATAGGGAGAGATTCATGGACTCTCATTAATGAGATGAATTCTCATCTTTTTGTATAAATAACAGATCTCTTTCCTTCATTTGGTAGTTTTTTGTAGCTTTTTGGTAGCTTTGGAGAGCTTTGTAAACTTTGTTAGATCAACTTGTTGTACTTTGTAATTTTGAAGAATTTGAATAAATATTTGATGTTACCAACGTGGAAGGAGATGTGAAGTAGGAGATGTCATGGAGCATATTAGAATGTAACTTAGAATAGATTTTGTTTTGTAGATTTTCTTTGATTTCATTCAAGTATGTCATTTTATTGTTTTCAAGTTTAATAGTTAAGATTTTCCATTCATGCAAGTTTAATTCATGCAAGTGTGTTCAACCGGTTGATTGTAGATTTATCTAACTGTGTAATCTATGCTTAGGAAAATAGTCCAAGAAAGTATTTTCCAATTGGTGCTTGGAGCATTAGAGTACATAGTAGCTTAGTTTTCCTTTACATGTTTTGTATTTAATTTTGTTGCAATTTCATTTTTAGTTTTAGAACAATGGTATTGAATCCCTCCAAATGCTATCACAAGGAGGTAGTTCTCCTAAAATTGTATAGCGGAGTGATAAAACACTTCATTTAGTTGTTATAGTAGATTAGTTGCAATTTCATTTTCAGTCTTAGTCTTTAATTTAAATTTCATTTTTAGTTTTAGAACAATGAAGTATGGAGTCCCTCAAAAATGCTATCACAAGGAGGTAGTTCTCCCAAAATTGTATAGCAAAGTGATAAAACACTTCATTTAGCTGTTATCATTTTTGCTTTCATTTCATAGACATTTTTCCGGCTTTGATTAATCTAACTACTCAAAGTTTTGATTTGTTTTTATGTAATGTTCATTTCCTTTTCTCCCTTCTTTAGAAATTAGATTTTAACATTAAAATTCATTAGATTTAGTTGTCCATTAACATTTAGAGATTTTCATCTAGAAGCATAACTTTTCTTTCTTAGATTAATTTCCTTAAGCATAAGAAACAAAACCCCCCAAAATAGCATAAACTATAAAACAACGAAGTAAGAGAAAGGTTAACTAAGCACATATAGTGCACCACAGTTCATCAGTTTACTATACCCAGATTGATAATTTATGTAGAGCAATTTAGGACACTAAATTGACTAGACATTTTGGTGCCATTGCCGGGGAAGTGTAATTAGGAGACCTTATTTCTTACATCTAAAAAAAATTAATAATTTCTTGAGTATGCTCTCCTCCTGCACTTTGTGTGATCTGGAGGATCAGAAAAAGAATTTTTATGTTAAAAAAATAAAAAATTTCATCATTTCATTTGATTCAATGAAAAAAAACAATAAAAAATCCAACTTCTTTGATAGGTTTAGCTATCAAAAATTGACTGGTTATGGTTTGTAGTGACCCTCAAAACATTGTGTCCTGTTTTAATAAGATCTTGCAAATTAGCTATGGAATGCAGCCCTGTTCCACAGCTAACTGTGTGTTCCGTGGCTATTTCCAAGGTTTAGTAGGTTAAAAGTGCCCAAACAAGAAACCGACCGCATGGGAATCTTTGGAATTGTCCCGACATGGATCCTATCCTAGTCGCTCAACCCAGATCAATAAAAAACTAGCATAAGACCTCAGTCAAAGTCCTATTTTCAGTACATTTAGCTTGAAGCCTTTGCTGCCTGAATTGGGAACCATTAGATTCCAATCCGTTGTTGTGATTAGGTCTTCATCAAAACCTATCATTGAAAAATCCAATTGTGCAAATCATCTGAGCTTTAGTTCAATAGGAAAACATTGATTTGTATATTGGAATGGTGAGAGACAAATCCATTTTTTTGTGTAAGCAAGACAAGTTTCATTTGACATAAAAGGTGCGGTGTCATTTTAACAAATTTCAAAGCATCGTTTATCGGCAAATAATTTACATCAAGTGCCATGTTTGATTGGATTTGTTTCCTGGCTCTGTTTTATCTACTATTTCTTATTGGTGACCATGTCTGATGTCAAAGCCAACTTCAAAATATGTGTTCAACTAGGCTTCAAACAACCATCCAAAGGACTCTCTAAGGCCTTTACGAGAGTTATTGAACCCGTGGTTGCTCATAAAATCCCTGCAAGAATTTCACAAGGTGATCAGGAACCAATAGGCATAACCAACAGACCTACAAATAAAAAAAATTCAACCACAGCATTTGCCAGAAAAATGCAGAACTGTAAAAAATGTCAAACTTTAACTGCACAATCCGACCAAATGCACAATCTGGCCAAATGAAAATGAATTAGGAAAAACTAAAACATGGGGTTTTTCGGGGACAAGGTCAGTTAGATAACCCATAAACGGTTTTAAGAATTTTGTAGCAGTTTGGGAGAATTTCTCGGTTCTCTGAAGCCCCATTTGGCATGCCACGTGAGGAAAAACGGATTTTAATTAATGAACAGATTGTTGTTTTAACACGGCATGCTTGAAGAAGGGAAATCTGATTTGGGAATTAATTGTGTGGTGGCATTCAATCTTTCTTACACCATGCCTCTCATTTTTAATAACTCGTACTTCACTGTTACACCTGTTTAATCGCTGATTACATGACTTATCCCAATTGGATACAGCTCTTCACAACTCGATTGATAGACATGGTAAAGATGAAGAGGTTGAGTGTGGTGCTGAGGTAGGAGGAGAACACGATGTTGATGCAGATGATGAAGGGGAAGAGAGTCCTCAAAGATCGATTGAGGATAGTGAGAATGCTTCTGAAGCTGGTGAAGATGTTTCAGGTAGCGAATCTGGAGATGATGACGAGCATGAAGAAAATGATGGGAAGGCTGAAAGTGAAGGTTAGGCTGAGGTAACCATTGATGCGCAGGATGTTGATGGAGAAGGGACATCCTTGGCACTTTCAGATCATTCTCTACTTATAGCCAAGCTGCTTGAAATATATGTTCCTTCTACTTTAAACAATGGAGCACAAAAAAAGATTCAAATTTTTTTATGGCAATGACTCCTTTTATGTTCTTTTTAGCAAAGAAAAATTTGTTATCTGCTGAACGTAAATGGAAAAGTGTAAAAGATACAAATCCTCTAGATTTTATGGAAAATTTATGAGCATATTATTCAGTTTACTTTATTGATCGGCAGATAATGCCAAGTTTGAGGATGATTGCCGAGCAATTATTAGTACACAGTCCTATGCGTTGTTCACATTGGACAAACTGATATTCAAACTTGTAAAACAGCTTAAAGCCATTGCGTTAGACGAGATGGAAAATAAATTACTTCAGCTACATCTTTATGAAGGGTCAACGACACCAAAGAGATTCATGGATAGCCGTTTTCTTTTACAACTCCATATTCTTATAATTTCTTAATAATACATCTCCAAGCCATGAGATTTTCCCTTGTAACGTAGTTGTGAAGTCTCTGGCTTTTTCTTAACATGTATCTGAACTTCCAAAGGGTTAAGATCTCACATTTTTGTAGGTACAGGTGTAGTTCCTACATTGTATTTTGAGTATCATTCAGGATAATCTCAAATTTTCTTACGAAAAAAAAAAAAAACAAATTGAATCAATGAAATAAGTAGGTTATTTGCTCAATTTTCTGAGAGGTATTGATTAAATTTTGGATTGATGATGAAAAATGAATGGCTAAATTTCTGTTGAAGATTTTTAGCTAAGGAAACTGTGCATGTTCCGCAGCTAAAGTCATTCTATAGCGAAAGCCATTCCGCAGCTAAACATCAATTTTGCAATTGAAAAGCCTCACTGTTCAAATCAGCCTAACTTTCTCATACGAAATCAGATTTTGATGATTCAAGTGTCATTGGAAAGATATCAATGAGATATACACAATGAGAAATCCATCATCAGAGTTTGAAATAGTCAATAATGAAATAAATTGCTGAAAAGAAACAACAGCTAACGTGAGGCACTAATTTCGAAGCAGGTATAAATTCTTTTGGTTTTCCTTTGTGAACTTGTTTCATTAATACAAATTCTTAGTTTTGTGTGTAAATATAATAACTAGAGAAATTTATCACCTCTCTCCTTTCATAATCTTACATTCCATTGCATAAGAAGTATTAGTTTTTTTGCAGGTTTCAGGAGGAAGGACAAATGACTACAAGTGAATAGTGTCTCTCTTAAGAGAACAATTTGTTTCATAAGAAAATGATAAAAAAAAGAATAAAAATCCTAATGAAAATTAGATCCAAACACTTGCAAAACTTTCAGATACTATTGTCTCCATTACATCCATACTTCATAATAAAACATTCACCTCATTTCCCTTCATATTTTCCATTTACATTCACATACACTTTCCATTACTTTTTGTCCAGTCCTAACCCACAAATAAAAGCAAGAGGGTTAGTTACATGCTTATTTCCCATTGCCATTACTACTTTCCATTTCCATCTTCCATTTTCATTTTCCTTTTCCTATCATTTTCATTTCGCAAATAAACCCTGCTTCAATGCAAATTATTGAGTCCATAGTCCTTTGAGTCTAAATTCCTTGCAAAAACACCTTGAGGCTTGCATGCCTTAATGGCAAGTCGTCATGCCGACAAACAACGGGAATACATTAATGTCCCTTGTTCATCAGATCTTCTATATGACTCGACATCAGCAAATTTATTCATACCTAGCAAGATGTGTTTGGGCATCTTGACTCTTATTGTGATCAATGGTGAGAGTTCTTGTGTTGACTATTGGCATCCATTAATGGCCACTAAGTCAACAATTTCCTGCTATGTTTAACATCAGAACATCTCTTCACATAGTAGGAATTGTGCCAATGAGTTTTGAAGACATGAAGACTATTATTTTCAGCATTTTGGAGCAGATATAAAACAGATCAGCACTATTCAACAGTAGATTCAACAAGTTTTAGTAGAAGCAATAAAAAGTCATCTTAACTCTTTTATTCGTGACTCTTTTTGTCTAGGCACTTGAAGAAGATTATGATTAGAATTTTGTAGCCACCACACATACAAATCATCCATTCCCAAAGGGTAAGTTAAGGTACTTCATTTTCTAACTTTTTACCATAGAATTCCATAAAAAGCTAGAATGATAATTGTTAGAAAAACATTTCTCTTCATCATTTCATAAAATTTCCAATACCATCAGTTGGGGGGGAATACATTCATATTCATATCTTTCCATGTTCATATCATATTCAGAAGCCCACATACTTCCAAAATATATTAACTATTACATTATTATTATGAGGATACATTGGCTTTTCAAAAGTGCTTAAAGGATAATTGGATACCAACACAATCATGGTTGTCACACAAGAACCAACCATCATGCAATCCAATAAAGATATACTTTGCAACAATAATCAAATTATCAATATGCAATGTTCAAAGATAAAAATAGAATGCAAGAACAAAATATGGTTGTAACACAAGAACTAACCATGTTGCAATTCAAGTAAAACACTTTACAGAAGTATGAAGTTATCAAATGATATCATGAAAAGTTAAGCCAAAGCTCAGAGATCAAAAGAATTAATGTAATATATATTGCATGAGGACATGCAATAGCTTCAGTTGGGGGGTATGTTGGGTCTTGAAATTGTCATTCATTTCTATTACACTTTCACTATTATGTCCATTATATCACCTCCATTTCACCTTCATCTCACTACCATGTCACTGCAGTCATCTCACTTTCATCATTATTGGGTCACATCTATGTTTTTCCAAACTTTATTAATTCTTAGCATTTTTAAGTGAATTTGTGGTTAAAAATTAGAAAATAATGTGCATATGCTTATACCTAATAAGTGGGATGAAATTGTTGACATGTGTAGATGAAAAGGAAGCTTCTAAAAGACCTTTATGTGGCATCCTAAGGCCAAATTCGAGTTTGAGTGTAGAGGATAATGGGATCATGAGGATATGTGTCATATTTCCTATTTTGATTAGAATTCTAGAGGTATAGGGAGAGATTCATGGACTCTCATTAATGAGATGACTTCTCATCTTTTTGTATAAATAGGAGATCTCTCTCCTTCATTTGGTAGTTTTTTGTAGCTTTTTGGTAGCTTTGGAGCTTTGGAGAGCTTTGTAAACTTTGTTAGCTCAACTTGTTGTACTTTGTAATTTTGAAGAATTTGAATAAATCTTTGATGTTCCCAACATGGAAGGATATGTGAAGTAGGAGATGTCATGGAGCATATTAGAATGCAAGGTAGAATAGATTTTGTTTTGTATCTTTGCTTTGATTTCATTCAAGTATGTCATTTTATTGTTTTCAAGTTTTCAAGTTTATATTTTCCATTCATGCAAGTTTAATTCATGCAAGTGTGTTCAACCAGTTGATTGTAGATTTATCTAACTGTGTAATCTATGCTTAGCAAAATAGTCCAAGAAAGTGTTTTCCAATTGGTGCTTGGGGCATTAGAGCACACAGTAGATTAGTTTTCCTTTACTTGTTTTGTATTTAATTTTGTTGCAATTTCATTTTTAGTTTTAGAACAACAAAGTATTGAATCCCTCCAATGCTATCACAAGGAGGTAGTTCTCCCAAAATTGTATAGCGGAGTGATAAAAGACTTCATTTAGCTGTTATAGTAGATTAGTTGCAATTTCATTTTCAGTCTTAGTCTTTCATTTAAATTTCATTTTTAGTTTTAGAACAATGAAGTATGGAGTCCCTCAAAAATGTTATCACAAGGAGGTAATTCTCCCAAAATTGTATAGCAAAGTGATAAAACACTTCACTTAGCTGTTATCATTTTTGCTTTCATTTCATAGACATTTTGCTAGCTTATATTAATCTAACTATTCAAAGTTTTGATTTGTTTTTATCTAATGTTCATTTCCTTTTCTTCATTCTTTAAATATTAGATTTTAACATTAAAAGTCATTAGATTTATTTGTCCATTAACATTTAGAGATTTTCATCTAGAAGCATAACTTTTTTTTCTTAGATTAATTTCTTTACACATAAGAAACAAAACCCCCAAAAACAACATAAACTATAAAACAACGAAGTAAGAGAAAGGTTAACTAAGCACATATAGTGCACCACAGTTCATCAGTTTATGATACCCAGATTGATAATTTATGTAGAGCAATTTAGGAAACTAAATTGACTAGAAAAAACCATCAAATTACTCTATCATTTTATAATTCAAAAGTGCATGCGTTGTCTACCTAATTCACACTTGTAGAGTAAACAAATTCTAACTACTAGTTTTGGACAAAAAAAGGACGAATTCTATTGAATCTTGCAGGAAGGCAAAGAGAGTGAAAGGACTGGTCTAGGTGGCACTTCTAGTCATGGGGTCCAAGCAAAGGGGTGAAACTCTTCCTAAAATAGTTTAGGCTATTATTTGAGGTCAAAGAAGGGTCAAAACAGGTTTCTACAGGTGAGCTACAAGATGTTGCTACAAGATGTCCTGAAATGCTACATGAAGTTGGATGAGAGGGTTTAGAGGGTAAAAATGGTGAGAAGAAGTGTTGGAAGGGTGTATGACAGCTGTGGAAAGTGTGGGGAAGGTGATATTCACCCTTGGCCAAGCCAGTACTTCAATAAGTCTGATTTGGGCTAAGATGGCTTGCTCACGTGACCTAAAAACATAAGGTTAGAACATGGGTTGGCATGCATCAACAAAAGGTGGAGAAGACCCAAATGGAGCGGGTGGAAAGGGTCCTTGCGTGCATATCAACAATCCTAGCATAACACCTGAAATTATTCATTTTC
This sequence comes from Pinus tabuliformis, assembly GCA_031772625.1. NCBI lineage: Eukaryota > Viridiplantae > Streptophyta > Pinopsida > Pinales > Pinaceae > Pinus > Pinus tabuliformis. The sequence continues at coordinate 1,252,791,488 of CM062818.1, read as the reverse complement.
ATTTGCAAATTGTTTCATATCAATATGGAAAAGATGAATTGAATTTGGAAATTTAATCTAATTGCTGCTAAGAACTTGATATATGAAATGAAATATTTTGCAAGCTACAACAATTAGGAGAAAAAAAATAACAAGTGTTGTTCTTTCCAAGAAATCATAAGAAACTATCTAAATAATGTTAAAACTTGATTGATGCAATTGAAAAGAAATCAAACACTATTTTTGGGTTGTGAGAGTGGGGTCCTCTAATCATGATCCTATGAGGGAGATGAGATAGAGGTCACCCTCATAAGTTTTTTGATGTATTTTACTCTATTTCACTACAACAACTAATTTATCTTGTAAGCTAATGGAAGCATGAATAAAACAACAACTTAATCAATCTTTTAGGATAAAAGAAAAATGAATAAACTATAGCAACTAATCAATCATTCTATACTAAGAATATAGATGCAAGAAAGGAACTTCTGATGCTAGGGTTTGGCCATAACCCAAGAGCTTCAGCCCTCTGAGTCAACCCAACACTGGATCAGAACAAAACTTCTCATTATCATTCAAAAGTGGCAAACATATCAAAACAATAACAATCAAATGTGCTTCAGCTAGATGGCCTCTTGTCTACAATAAAACTTTGAATCCTAATGAGTCCCTTAGCTAGTTTATTTATACAAACACCAACATCTCCCTAGAAAATAGGTATATTTTCCTCCCTAAATCGAGAATAGGTGAATCTAGTCTTCCTTGACATGCATTGGCTCGACTTCCAATGAACTCGGCCTACTTGGCTACTAATGACTTTGAGTTCTTGCACTCAAATCATCTCAAAAGTGCTCCAATTCCCACATTTGATAGACATTAGGCCACATGACATAGTAACACATCTTTACTCCTCACACTAAGAATATTATAACAAAATTTGTAGATAAATGTGAGAAAAAGATAATTTAATAAGATGGATGATGGCATTGTGACCCATATAATATACCTATTGATGAACCTCATCATTATGATAAATATTTTAGGCATATTTCACTCTTTTGTTTAGCCAATAGATGAGAAGGAAAGGTGTTATGCTCTAAGTATTGATGTATGTCAACATAACAATATGAGGTCGTATTTGTAGGGGAAGCTTGCTTGATATTATACATCTCGATCATTTGTTCGTACCTAGAAGAATCCTCTTCTAGTGAATCCATCACTTTAGTTGCAAGCCGACAAAGACCATGATCTTTGAGACTATGAACCATCTAGAATTCAAGATCATATTATTGTAAGCACGTCATCCAGTTCTCCCTCCCCTCACCCAACTCTTGTTGTATGAAGAGTGTTATAAATACTAGATGAGGGACATAGATAATGGTATGGGATTTCAGGAGGTAAGGTGTAAAATGCTTGACCTCCTTATATAATGCATATTATTTATTATCATTGGTGGGGAAATTTAATTATGATCCCTATAAACTATCACTCATGAAAGATATAGGTTTCCCATTTCTTTGACTGTATTTTTATGTCAATACTTATCCAATAGACATGTCAGAAGCAAAAGTCTACAACAAATAATCTTGACCAAAATTTGGGTTGTATAAGACTAGGGCATCGACAATGGCTTGGTTAATTCAGGCAGAGGAATTTTTATCCCTTTTATCCTCTTTATAAATGGCATCCTTCTTTATCATATTTTGTAATGGTTTAACAATTTGTGTGTAATTAGAGATGAATTTTTGAAGAAAATTGATCTTTTCCAAGAAGGGTTGCATTTCTTTCTTATTCATGGGAAAAGGGATTTTAGCAGTAGTCTTGAACCGTTGTGGTTCAACCTTGAGTCCACTCTTGGTAGTAATGTGTCCTAGAGTATTACATTTGGACACACATAAGATGCTCTTTTATGTATTTAGTTATATTACACACTTGCGACTTCACTCAAAGATAGATGAGAAATATGATCATATCTCTTATTTGGAAACATTTTTTTGTCATCTAAGTAGATGATCACACTTTGGACGATTAATCCACACAATGCTATGTCCATGTCCCTTTGAATGTAATCCCAATGTTAATGAGTCCACATGGTATGTTCTTGAAACCAAAATTTAGCCACTTAATCTTGAAGGTGGTTTTCAGTTTATTTGGTTTTGCTACTAGAACTTGATTGTATTCGGAGAATCCATTGAGTACCGAGAACATTTATGACCTAGATACCATATATATTATCTACTCCATAGATGGAATGTGGTAGTTATCTTTGTCTTAATCCCGGTTAAGGTTGCGAAAATAAACACATAGGCGTATCTCACCAGAATTTTTCCTAACAAGAACTAGGATGGAAACCCATGTGGAAAGACGAGTTTTGAATATGATCCAAGCATCAAAAAATTTCCATAACTCCTTTTTGAATATGATCCGAGCACCCAAAAATTTCCTTAAAGCCTTTTGAATTAGGGGTTTGAGCATCGTATGAACTTTCCTTAACTTTTGTTGAAACAACTTCACCCCTTATTTGGTAGGAATTACATGATGGATGATACACATATTATATGTCTTTAGACAAACATACATCCACACCAAAACATATGGATACTATTTTTAAAGATGAATCAATTTATGTCATTATTGGGGAGAACAACCTGTACTAGTTTTCACATATTTCATATATTTTTTGATTCCAAAATTAACTTGTTCATGTGATAGCATTGAGCTCTGAGTCCTTGTATTCACCAGCCCTCTGAAACCGTTTTGTAGGTCATATAATTTCACAGGAGATACAAAATCTCTTGGAATTGGATTCTCTTTAGAGACATGAACTGCTTCCTGAAAAACCTTTTCATTCTCATCTTCTTCAATAGTCACATCTTTGAAAACATTCTCACTAGCGATGAAGTGCAGTATCTTTTGGTCATCATTAAATATTAAAAAATGACATCCATCTCTTAATGGTGACAACCTAGAAACTGCATTGGCTAATGTATCTGTGGAAACGTTACAAATTCTAGGAATAGAAGTTATTAAATTCTTTAAAGAATGAAATAAGGTGCCATACCTCTTGTTGGTAGTTTTTCAAACTAGGTGAAACATAGTGAGTGGTGTTTTTTACTTGATGGGTAACAATATTTGAGTCACCAATTACCTTAAGTACTTCCACCATGAGATCTATGACCTTATTTAATCATAGAATGAGTGCTTCATATTCAAAAATATTTTTCACGCACTCGAACTCCAAGCAACTTGATAAGATATTTTATTTCAATGTTTAATAAGGATACAACCATATTTGGAACTATCTTGAGACTTAGAACCATCAAAATATAAACTCCAGATGTTAGTAGCTACTAGGTTAGTTCCTACACTAATATTATGTACATTTATATTACAAATTTCGTTAGCTCTAGTTGGATTGCAAGGAGGAGATCCAACTATATATCATATGGTACTGGGGATGGCTATATTTGGTAACATTTGTGATTGGCCACTAGAAAACAATTTCCAAAAGTGACATGTTCAAATTTGATTGGCTCATTGTGTCCCTCAAGCATTATCATGATATGTTTCATGTAAGGCTCACTTTCTACTCAAATCTGATTATTTATGCCCTTATAAGGAAGCCATAAATGTATCCAATCTATAAAAAAGTGTCATTGTAGTTTTCTAGACTAGTCTCTGCTGAGAAGAAAACTGTAGGCTTCAAGAATAACCATAATAACGATATTAATGCATTGGTGAACTCTATCATCTGATGATAAAAAAATGATAACATTATAGTTCACCAATTACCTCAACCAAAGATCTTTCCAATTGTATGATTCAAGCATCATTCTTTTTCCCATTCAGAATTAATATTCTTGGAGATAGATAAAGACATAACATTTGTATATCCACCAAAATCAACAAGGCAATTATGGACATTATACTTGATGAGCCTCAGTATTGCAATAAGAATGCTGCAACTCCCAACGCTACTGACTTTAATTATCAACTCGGGGTTTGTACAAGCTTAAGAGGTATCGACACTATATGTGCATCATACAATGTGTCCTTCCTTTTTTTTCATGAGAGAAAATAAATGTTTCCTATTGCACGAATGAAAAACTGAATTGAAAAATGCTAAAATCCTCTATCTACTTCTTAGCATACTTTACTTGCAAAAGAACCCTATTTTAACCCTATATGTCACATGTGATGTTTTAAATAATCAAAGAATGAAATATGATCTAGAGAATAATAACTACTATGTGCATGTGAAAATATAAAATAACTCATTTTTTTAATCTTTTCTCTTTTTAAATGCAAATGCTAATCTTTCTTTGACCTTTGGCAGGGGAGACATGTATGGAGGAAGAGGGGTACAATGATTTTGATGGCTTGGAGGTCAAGTAGGGGCCTTATCCCAACTTTAATGATGATTTTTCTCAATTTGGGCTCAAAATAGGCCACTACAAGATTTCCTATAGGATGTACTAGTTCTCCTATTGGATCCCCTAGTTCTCCCATGGGATCGCCTGTTTTACTACAGGATGTTACAAATTTACTATACGAAATTATAATTCATCGAAAGAACCAAGAAAATAAAATCCAAATTGGCTGGGATAAATTTTTTTGTCAACTAGGATGTCTTACGTCCCCATTCAAAGTGGAATCACTCAAAAATACCTCTGTTAACTCATGCTAAAAAATAGTAGAAAATTACTAGTCGAAAATCTAGAAATTCGAGAACTAGTGAGCTAGTAAATCTATAAAACGCATGACCTAATCAAGTAGAAATGCAATGGGGTGATTTTTGTTATGAACTAGAATTTTTTTGTGATATAATGCAAGTGGAACTAGCTCAATTGAAGCTCGTTAGCATGTGTTAAAAAATAGAAAAAAATTACTACTAGTTGCCACAAAGGAGTTCCAGAAATCTAGATTTGGGAATAAGAAGACTAATCCAAGTACCTAAATGATTAATATAATCTTCCAAATATTTTCCAAGGATGAAATGATGCTTGTGATCCTTCAAAAGAACTTACATCAACCATTTAACCCAATCGTACAACAAGAATCATTAATAATAAATGGAGAAATAGAAAGAAATAAAAACAATAGATGCATGTGAATAAGAAGTGAAAAGAAGGAAAGAAAATGATACAAAAGGGTTCTCAGGCTCCTGGGATGGCCAAGACCAAGGAAACTCAAAGAGCTATGGAAAATAAAAATATTTAGAAGCAGAACATGGCACAAATCTTCATTATTTTCATCAGTACAATTACATCCATGCAAGAAAATACAATGGAGATGCAGAAATACGAGTTCTCTCCACAAGAACAAGAATGAAAATCTCCCCCTAGAGGAAAATTCGATTTTTTACTTATACAAAATGATGAGGAATCATTCCCCATGATAGGAGGAAGATTTCCCCACCAAAATCCATTGATTAGTGGGTCTGGTTCCCAATACTAGGAATCTGCATTAAATAGCAGTGAACACATTCCTAGATTTTCTCAATCATTGGAGTTCCACAATATATGCCATAATTCCATAATATATTTTTGATTTATTATTTAATACTGATCCTCCTATTGTAGGGAGAAAGTCTCTAAATTATCTCCTCCTCCAAATCTTCATAATCTTCCCAGTATTCTCATAATATTCCACAAAAATAAATAATATTAGGCACAAATATGCAATTATTCATAAACCTTCCTAATGAATATATTAAAGTTAAAAATGCATTATCTAATGAAAAAAAAGAGGTTTAATGTGCTTAAGGATGGTCATAGGCCCTAATTTATGTTTAATTTAGAGGCATGGGCCTTAATTTATGTCTAATTTATAGGCCCATCAATGCTTAAAGATTTCAAACACTAAAAGAAAAGGGGGGCATGTAGTATGAGAATTCAGATTAACAACATTAACCACATATTTGAGAATACATTGAGACTTACTAGACAAGGCTTGAGAAGAAAAAACTTCATTACCCGATAGAGGTTTTGAGGCAAATTCTTGGATGATTAGTTCATATTGTCCTTCTATCTTCGCAAGCTCAAAAATTGAGATATTGGCGTGAACCCTCTTCATATCCTCAATGATATTATAATCAAGGCTCTTCCTCCTTGGAAATTCGTGCTAAAGTATTAGGTGGTGTAGCTTTGTTTAAAGCCTCATGAGTGATGTACTTATTCTTATTACTTGAAAAAGTGTTCTTAGGAGGTGAAGAACTTCTATACTTATTCTGTGAACTCTAGGCAAGAATATTAGGTGGTAGAATTCTCCTCAACAATTGCATTTTGAGTTATTTCCAAAACACTAATCATTTTCTCATCAAATTATACTGTTTATCTACTTGTTGCAGAGGAGCCTCATTCACTAGTCGCTCATCAATACTTTGTTTACCAATATTGAATATAACATTGAATGCATTAACTGAGTGACCAACACATGGAATTTCCTATGGAATGCTTAATTCACTTTCTTCTTTAGTTTCCTCAGACTCATCCTCTTCTACTAAAGTGTCTACAAAATTGGACTTCATAGAATCCATGTTGCGAGTTCATTATGGACATGTTTTCTCTAAATGCCTCTCTTGATGGAAAGTACAAAATTTGTCCATGCCCAAGCTTTCAACATTAAACAAAACATTGGACCTTTGCACAGACTTGGCTACTTGATTATTATTCTTCTTAATGAAAGGTGGCTTGAAAGACTTACTATTGGTAGTTGCCTCACTTGACCTTCTCTTTAGTTCAGATACTTCATTAGTGAGAAAATTTAGAGATTTAGCCAGACTTTCCACGTTTAAAGAATATTTCTCCTTGGTTTTAGTGGAAGAGGCTTTAGATTTCTATGTAGTGTCCTTGGATTATTTAAATTCTTCAAAATAATCAATAGCTCCAATAGATTGCAAGTCCTTCTTAGCAACAATTTCTTCTGCAAGGTTCAAAGCCAATGTTTCCTTTGCAACTCTTTTAACAAACATGAAAATGTGAGTAGGCAAGGAAAATTTGTAATAATATTTCATAATAGAATCATGTAGTTTAATATTAGCGGGGAAATTATTAAATAAATGTGTAAATATATGAGTAAAATCCTTTACCTTTTCCTTATCCCCCATTTTAAGATTTCTGATTTATTTGATTAACATGGCTGCAGTTTTGTTGTCAACAAATTTGTCTAAAAACAAATTTTTGAGCTCCCTCCAATTATGAAATGAATTTGGTGAAAGCTTATGGTACCAAGCTGATGCTTCACCCTCCAGAGTGTATGGAAAAAGCCTACAAGAAACATTATCAAAATGTACTTCTAGCATTCAAAAATGCATGTAGAAGTCATCAATATGGTCTTCAACTTTCATCTTCTTTTCAAGATCAAACTTTGTGAGAAACTTTTTTGAGTGATTAGGCATGCGATGAAGATTTCCCTAAAGAGAAATCACCCCTTGGGCCATCTATTCCAACTGATCATTAACGGTGTCTTTTTCTTCTTCCTCCTCTTCATTCTCTGATTCCGAAGAGTCTCCTCTTTCACCATTCAAATCTTTTTTAATATGAGGATGTTCTCCTTCTCTTGACTATTCTTCATCAGAGAATGAGAAATCCTACCCATCTCCACCGATTTTTTCCTCAATAGGTGGAAGATCCCCTTGTTCATGTATTATGTTAGTAGGATCAACTATCTATTCAAGGGTTGCAATAACCGAATATTTCACTGAAGAATCTAATATGCCACGACAACTTGTCTCTTTCTTTATTGGGTTATGAGGAAGAAGAACGGTGACATCAAGTAATCCAAGAGCTCTTGAAAACTAATGAGTAATAGGTTAGATTTTCCAGATTTGATCATAAGTGACTCCAAAAGAACATTATGGACTTATATGAGAAGACTCTTTTATCTCTGGAAAGTGAGTTGGAGTTGAACTTAGACCGTTACAACCTTGCACAAAAGGTTCTTTGTTAGTATGTGGTGAATTGTCAACCATAAAAGGGCTACCCTCCTTCTAGCACTAGAATGTTGATGGTGCTGGAAACCACCAACACATACGGAGTCTACCCGATATGAAGTCCCAATTACACCTCTCACCATTTGATGTAGGATCCCAATCCGAAATATGGCCCTACTTCCAGTATCTTAAATATTTTCCTTGGCTACAATAGTTAGAATAAGAGAGAAACACACATGTACTTTTGAATGAGAAAGTAAGCCTGCTTTATGAAATTTTCAATTGCAAAATGTATGAATGTCCTTTTACCAGGAGGGAAGAGAAAGTGAGCCTTTAGAAGAAAAGTAGTAGTACTATTCTAATAAATACACATGCACATACATATGAAAGTATTGCTAACCATCTAGAAAAATAGTTCACATAGATATAACGATCATTAAAAAAAATACAGTGCACATTCAACGAGATGAGAACAAAATCCAATGAAGTAGTTCAATTTATTTAGTACATAAGAACATAAACACATACTGCAAACTTCTAAATAATAGTCTTACAATATTCACGATATATGCATGAAAATGTGTTGGCTTAGCAAGCTTCAATTATTAAGAAAAATTTCCAATATACATCATTACAATGAGACACCACTAGCTCCAATAGTGGAGCATTAAGCCACTACTTTCTCCAAAAAGAATAATATTCTCTCTAATTCGTAGTTTGAGAAGCCAAGGCGAAAAGTTCCTTCCTTGAGTAATGAGGCTTCTTTTATAACGAGAGGGATGAACTTTCATATCCCCGTGACTCTTGAACTACCCTCATGACTTTTGACATTCTAACATGACCTTTGAACTTCCACAAGACTTTTGTAACTTTCCTAGTGACTCTTTTTTCCATATGTGACTATGGACTTCCACATATCTACATTTACAATATTTTCCTAAATTACATCACCATCTTACACATCATCATGTGATGACAACGAGACAAATCATTGATATTGATGACATGGAACCCGATGACTTGTAACATGAATTTGTTTGAGAAGTGACGACTGCCATTATATGTTCAATGCTTGTAAAAGATTTTTCATTGCAGTTTCCTTCTACCCTCCAAAGGATCTAGAGAGATTATGGAGTCTTCATGGGTCATTTTGATCATCACAATCCAACATCCCTTCCACTGTCGCAACATAGTGTCTATGTGCCTTGTCTTCAAAATTCCTCTTTGGACAACTTGTTTTGACAAATCTCATCAACATCCTTTTCCATCCTTACTAAGAACTCCTACAGGTAAGGATCACTCATGGAAAGCAGACATTAGCCCATAAATATCCTACTCTACTATGATTCATACAATGTACTGAGTGTGAATAAAAAAGGTGCAAGGGAGAGAAAGAGAAGAATTTTGGGTCTAGGGTGCACCTACAGGAGACAAGGAGGGAAGGACTACTCACTGAGACTACACCATGTAAAAATCTAGAAAAGGAGGAGGCAAGGTGAGCGCTTGGTGTCGTTCCAAGAGGTGAGGCTGCAAGGACTATTCACTAGGACCACACCATGCTATAGGGAGGAAGGCTAGGGCCACAAGAAGGGCACATATTATAGTTATAAGACACAAGGAGGGTCATCACTTCCCACTGGGAGTGTACAGTGTGCAACACTAGGAAATGAGGGGTGTCGCTGGCACATGGAGAAAGAGTAGGCGACAAGTAGAGGGGTATTGTTGACTATAATTGTGCAATACATAAGAGAGAGGGAGAAGGCTTAGGGTGGCACAGGGCACATATGTAATTGATGAGGGTCACTACTAGGCTCTAGAAGTGAGTAGTGTTCTCTTCCTAGACCAAAGGAGGAGTTACAGGGTAAGAAAAATGACTATGGAAGGCTAAAACATGGAAAAACATAATGAGTTAGTAGCAATATCAAGTGTTATGCATCTCAACTCATCAAAGAAACTCAAATAAGACCCAAAAGAAACAAATGTACCTCAAAAATCTAGTTCACAAACATTCTCCAACTACAACAAGCAAAGCATGAGCAGTTGTCACACATAAGTGTCTTTTTCTACCTAAAAAGTGAACTATCTCAAAAAATATAGTATAATTACTTTTGGTGATACAATGACAGTGAGGAAGGGATATGGACACTTGAAACATGTCTGAAAAATAAAACAATGCTTGACGTCCCAATGTGACACTTCACATTTTGGATGGTAGGTTCCACAATTCGAATATAGAAAAAAAATTGGAGGGTGTTGTAGCAATGACAACACATTCAGATGAGGATGCATGCTTTAAAATACTAGCAAGCCTAGTAACATGAAATATGATCTATATCATCCCTTACCTATACCCACTTATCTATGGGAAAGCATTTACATGGATTTTTTTGGAGGTTTACCAACAACTAGGAAGGGATATGACTACCTATTCATGGTAGTTGACAAGTTCAACAAGATATGTGTTTTGATGCCTTGTAAGAAGACCATCAATGAGAAAGAAGAAACAAACTTGTTCTTTAGATAGGTCTAGGTTCACTTTGGATAATAAGAAGAATCATTTAATATAGGGACAAGAGTTGTCACCATGTGTTTTCAAATACATTATGGGATAATATGGACACAAAGCTGAAGGGGCCTATAGCATTCCATCCTGGAAAAGATGGGAAAACAGAAGTAGTCAACATGACTTTGGTGCAAATTTTGAGTGGTTACAATCAATAACACTCAAATACCTAGGATGAAAATATGGTATATATACAACAGTCTTGTAACAAAGCATTCCAAATTTCTACTAGTATTTCCCCATTTGAAACTTATTTTGGATATTTTCGACCTTGACCTTTGCATATTGCATATGGGAAGTAAGAAGGAGTAAGGGAGGATCTTGTAGGAGATGAATTGAGGGGTGAAAAATTTGTATAAAATATAAGGAAATCCATGAATAGGTACATGATAAGATGTAGAAGTCAGATGAAAAATACAAGGTGAGGCATGATCAACATAGGAAAAAGAAGTCATTAAAAGTGGGAGACAAGGTATGGTTACAGTAAGAGAGGCTATAGGGTTCTGGTAAGAAAATTAAGGCTCTATGATATGGTCCCTTCTAGATACTATCAAATGTGGGAGATAATTCCTATAGACTCATTCTATGCCCATACATTCACATTTACTCATTTGTGAATGTAGAGAATCTAAAACTCTATGAGCCTTCGATGTTAGATTAGGAAGAGGAATAGGTCCTACCTTCTGTGGAGGATTTTTCACTAGATGCTCAAAGAGAGTTGAAAAAATATACTATTTTGTAGAATAGGTCTCAAACCACTAGTCAGGGGAAACATTACCTTTGGAAAATTTGGTTCAAAGGACAACTTCTAGGAAAAGCTAAATGGTACACGAAAGAGAAGGTGGAGGAAAATTTCCATCACATCATTTAGTAGAAGCCTTTGGGGACCATAAGCCTCCCAAAAAGGGGAGGTGTGATCTCAATTGGATCATTATATTGTTTTTCATGATCTATCTAAATTATTTTGAGCGGAAGAAGTAGATGAATCAGCCTAGAGGACCATTTTCACTAGCGGAACCCAATCTGACAAATTGGGTCTTGAAACCTTCCAGGAGAATTTTGAGGAATTAAGAACCATTTTTTGTGGAAAAAAATTATTTCTTTGGTGCAACAATTTTTTCCTATTGTGCACATAGAAACCTTTCCAACAATGCAAGAATTGTGTCAATGAGAGTCCATATGAAAATGTTATTCCACTTGGAAGTTGACATTCCTATTTTGGCTACCATAATTTGGTAGGATACCACATTACACCCCATTATTCATGTAAAAGGGGATAGGCACATGATTATGATGAAGAATACTCTAGAAGATTCCATATTGTAACTTTGGATAAGAGTTGATGTAGTCAAACCTAACCACTGGTAGGATATAAAACTGTGTTATAACTAGGCCACTAGGAGGAAAAAGAGCTTCATTGTTTTCTAGTTCATTTGTTCCATAGATGAGAAAAATAGATGAGAGGGGATGGGAAGAGAGAACATAGAGAGGATTTGATGCTAGCCTAAGCTACAAATACCCGAATGATGCAGCCTAAGCCGCATATACCCACATTATGCATACAATATTCATGTCATATGCATGCTACACTATGTATGTCCTAGGAAACATTCCATAACCTAAGGTTCAAGGTTCCTTAATTTAACTCTATGCAGAAATACAATATATAATGAAAACCAACTTTATCAAAGATTAAGCCTTTAAGTGTAACCCTCCATACCCTTGGGTTAATTCTTATACCCGCAAATGTTAACCATACCATGGTCTTCAGACATAGGGTTATTATTCAACTCTGGTGCTTATTAACCATCCCCTTGGTTAAAACCCAAACTTAACCCATAAAACCTTAACTCCTCTTAATTCTATTATAATTCTTGTATAATAGAAATAATTCATAAAACACACTTAAACCTTTACCTTTCCACCTTCCTTCGAATATTTGCACATATATTGATGCTCTCTTTAACGAGTTTAATCCATTCCATCGATCTTATTCCTTGATCCGATGGTTATCGTGTCATATGATCATCAACTCTCCCGGATGATCTCTACTGTTGATATGCTCTGCCTAATCCAATGACTATCACGTCACCCTATCGCCAACCAGCTTGGTTGATGTTCACCGTTGATCAATCCTACTTGATCCAACGGTCATCGCGCAATCTCCCACAGAATTAAGCACGACCGATATCAGAATGAAGGCAAGCAAGAAAAGCGGTTTTCTCTTTCCTCTGTGTGCTACGTGTCAATTGCTAAGGCTAATAGCGTAGAATTTTGAAATACCATTTACTACCTTTACGCCGCATGAGAAAATACTTACCCTTTGTGAGACCGCTTCATCCTTTTCTAGCAGGTGGGTTTAATGTTTGTCGTCCATATTCTTAGCTTATTCTGTGTGACTTAATCTTAGTCATCTATCTCCCTCGCTCTCGTTCATTGATCTGATCCAACGATTGCGCTTTGCTACTATGTTCTTATGTTTCTTACTGTGTAACAGTTCGTTCGGCTTTTTTCCTGTATATTTGCTCCTACCTGATGATATTCATTGGTTCTGATCTCGATCTCATCTCGCACCTTTACACTTCCTTCACCTTCAATGTAACATTAAAGGCTTCCTCTTGTAATGTATGTGTGTAAATCCGTAACAATACTCTCTATTACTCCTTCTCTGATTCTACACACCTGCAACCTAAGCTACGAAGAATTTCTCTAGTCACACACAGTCTAAACTCAATTACACAGTACACATCATACAAACACAAAATCGAATTATTTTTATTAATAAACAACCATTTACACATGAATTTGTTCCTCGACTTGATTTTCAATATCAGTGGCCTTTCTTTCCTGCCTGTAGGCTTATAGTCAAACCTATCTAATCTCACTCTAACTAACTGACTGAATCTCTACCTATCTAACCCCTGACTATGCCTTTTTGGCTTAAATTTATACAAAAAGGTTTTGTTTAACCAATTCTAGTTTATATCCTTAATCTACTGAACTAAATCCTCAATATCCTCTAAGTCCACTTTTAAGTCCAGTTGTCCCTAAGAATCCTCTCTATTTCCACAAATCATGACACCACTTTCTAGTCTAAGAGTTACAATTGATTTCCAACTCTCTCATCATCACTCATGTTCTCCTACATTCAAGAGCATTTACAATATTGTCACAACATCTAATTAATTCCTATTCTAATCACTAAAAACATTAATAATTATAGACATAGGAATCCAACTTCTTTGAAAACACAAGACCCACAAGTTAACTAGACTATGATGAAATTTTTGAGTTGAATGCTCCTGCATCAGACACCCAAGGTTAAAATAATCATGATCTCCTGATTATGTGTTCTCATATGTTGATGACAGCTAAGCCACTTCTATGCAGTAAAGCCATCACTTTACATAATTAGTATGTGAACCTATGGGTTATGCGCCCATATATATATCAGAAGCGATCTAATTGGTGGATTTCATAATAAACCCGTAGTCCATGGAATCACAACAAACAACGAATTCCACATAACCTGACCAATCACCTTCGGGCCTTCGTTGAACGCATATGGCCGGAACCCAAACAATAATTAATCCTCCTTCATAAAATATCGGATCCTTCCAGAATGTTAACCTATGCGCACTTTCATGTGTGATTACCATCTGATCAATCCCGCAATGAATGGTCCTAATTGCCAGAACTCAATGAGGTTTTAAGCTCGTTGAATAAATCCTCATCACATATGTTTTCTGAATTAATGGTCACACTTGTTCACACATGATATGTGTTCGATCAGTCATCCAATAGATGGCTGTGATCTATCTGAACTTCAACTGGATTAAGTCATGGTTCATAACTTTCTCGGGTCTGGATTTGAAATACCACTTACGGCTTTGAGGCGGTGTGAGAAATAGCTTCCCACCTATGAAAACCACATTTCCATTCTTTTTAATGCCCATGCATATTCACCATGCAATAACCATGGATCTTCTTCCATTAGACAACTCTTATGGTTCCTCTACCATTCCTCTTCCGCCAGTATTATCCGTCGATCTAGATGATCCGATGGTTCCCATTGTGTTTATTCAATATCCTCCGTTGACCTAATATCATTCAATTATTGGTGGAATTACGTTATAACATAGAGTTATCTCTTCCATGCTCGTTTAAGGCACTCACATCACTCCATACACAGCTCACCCTATGATATGGAATTTATCATGGGATCACCATCAATCCTTATAGTGATTGATGATCAATCAACAAACCTGTAACACAAGATTTAACTCTTCCATCACATACATCTAAATTATAGGTAAAACAACACATAGATACATGAAATCCACATAACACACAATATTTCTATTATATACAGAACTAGATTACAGTGTAAGGCATCTCAGCCTTAGTCACAAATTCTCCTGCGGTTACATTGTGTCCTCTCTATCTCTCTATTACACAACATAGAATTTATTTATATAAGAAATTACAAAAGACGTGGATCATCTAGGATCCACGATTTCCTCCCACAATCGGTCAATCAAATTCCCTAAATATCTCTATACGCACACATGGCAGATAATTACATTTAATCTAGTCTTCTAGAGACTTATCAATTCCATCAATTTAGCCCTATTTTAACAAATTTGCCTCAGTTTCCAATGATTGACCACGTTTCCTCTTTCACAACTTAAAATTTCAATTTTTATTAAGGGTGGTCTAATTCTCCTGCATTAGACTCATAAGACACAAAAATTTATGACCTCCTAGTCATATGCTTCTCCTTCTTCCCTTAGCAATTCTATCCACATCCTCTGTGGAATTTCCTTTATGATATTTCTATGATCTGCAATGAAACTTCTGTAGTAGCAAGTCCTCCCTGCTACACGACACCTCACGAAGCTTCTCATCTCTGAGCTTAGTCTTTCAAAATCTTTCTGGTTCTCTCTTCTTTGGAACCATTTGAGCACTTCTAGCTCTAGGTTGCTACAATATTATCACCTTCTCCTGCCGTTACCTGTATGACAACATAAAACCATAAACTTTCCAATCTTCTTCATGACTGTGCCTTCTTCTTTTTCATGCAAAATCTTCTTCCTTGGAGGGAACCTTTCCCTGCTCTGATACCAAATTGATGACAGCTAAGCCGCTTTTATGCAGCAAAGCCATCACTTTAAATAATTAGTGCGTGGACCTGTGGGTTATGGGCCCACGTATATATCAGAAGCGTTCTAATTGGCAGATTTCAAATAAACCCATAGTCCATGGAATCACAACAAACAACGAAATTCCACATAACCCGACCAATCACCTTTGGGCCTTCGTTGAATGCATATGGTCAGAACCCAAATAAGAATTAATCCTCCTTGATAAAATATTAGCTCCACCCAAAATGTTAACCTGCACGCACTTTCACGTGCAATTACTGTCCGATCAATCCCGCGAAAAATGGTCTTGATTGCTGAAACTCAATGAGGTTTTAAGCTCGTTGAATAAACCCTCATTGCATCTGTTTTTTGAATTAAAAACTGTGCTTGTTCACACGTGATATTCTTCTAATCAATCACCCAACAGAAAATTGTGATCTATCTGGACTTCAACTGGATTAAGTCACGGTTCATAACTTTCTCAGGGTCAGAATTGAAATACCACTTATGGCTTTGAGGTTGCGTGAGAAAAAACTTCCCACCTACAAAAACCACATTTCCATTCTTTTTAATTCCCATGCATCTTCACCACACGATGACTGTGGATCTTCTTCCATCAGACGACTCTGATGGTTCCTCCACCATTCCTCTTCTGCTAGTCTTATCCATCGATCCAGATGATTCGATGGTTCCCATTGTGTTTATCAATCTCCTCCGTTGACCTGATATCGTTCACTTATTGATGGAATTATGTTATAACACAGAGCTACCTCTACCATGCTCGTTTAAGGCACTCACATCACTCCATACATAGGTCACTCTATGATATCAAATTTATCATGGGATCACCATTGATCCTTATAGTGATCGATGGTCAATCAACAAACCTGCAACATGAGATTTAACTCTTCCATCACATACATCGAAGTTATAGGTAAAACAACACACGGATACATGAAATCCACATAACATACAATATTTATATTATATACAAAACTAGATTATAGTCTAAGGCATCTCAGCCTTAGTCACAAATTCTCCTATGGTTACATTGTATCCTCTCTATCTCTCTATTACACAACACAAACTTTCTTTATATAAGAAATTACAAAAGACGCGGTTCATCTAGGATCCATGATTTCCTTCCAAAATCGTTCAATCAAATCCCATAAATCTCTCTATACGCACACATGGAAGATAATTACATTTAATCCAGTCTTCTAGAGACTTATCAATTCAATCAATTTAGCCTTGTTTTAATAGAATTTGCCTCAGTTTCCAATGATTTTCCACGTTTCCTCTTTCACAGCTTAAAATTTCAATTTTGATTGAGGGTGGTCTAATGCTCCTGCATCAAGATTTGTGCACTGTATTAGCCCATAGGCCATAGGTCATACTTATTTTTACTTGCAACTATTTCTATTTAGAGAAAGAGTGTGGATCGACCTCACCTTCCAGCCAGGTTTTCTCTTGAAAGGGTTTCCCATGTTATATTGTGTGTCAAATCATGGTTTGTGAGATTTTATTTCAATGTTCTCTATTTTTTTCATGTGTATGCAATTAACACTTTCACCATGTTGAGAGATTTCTGGCGATATAATTTTTATCTCAATCTAATTTCCATATTGAAAGTTATTCCCTTTTAAATTTTGACCAATTAACTCTTGCCACATTAGTAGGACACTACCATGTGGCATCCAAATGTGACCCATGTGGATCTTCCACATCAGCCTGATCAATGGCAGATTACTTTTAACATTCAGACGACCATAGGTGTGCATTTGTGGAACTTGCCACTTTATCCTAATTCACAGGTCCCACAGGACCCAACCCCTTTGTGTAATTAAAAAATTTAACGTTATAACGGTTCTAAGGGAAATCCAAGTGCATTATAATGTTCACTTTAGCATACCTCCTAGATCCCCACATCACTTATATGCTCCAATGATCACCCAATTGCACTCATGATGAGTCCCACACTGGATATATTATAATTTATGCCATTCAAATCATGTCCTTTTCAAATGTCCCCCCAAGCAACACCCATCCCAAATACTTTGCACTTCAATATATATTTTCACACATATTTACCCAAGTAGGGTGAATCCCATATATATTATATGAAATATAGCTTCGTAAACATTTTCAATATGCACCAAGTCTTAGATCACCCATTACTTGGATAAATTGTCCACTACATTTGACATCTGGCTCTGCAAATATTTTCCATATGTGACATGTCCTATCTATAATGTAATGTTGAGGGGTTGAAAAATGTATCCAAACTTAGATACTTAGTCTTTCCAAAAATGCATCCAACCCTTGACAGAAATGTCAACTTCTTCCCATTACTTAAACTTAGAAAATAATAAAAATTCAAGGAGTTTAGCCATAACTTCCTTGAAGAAAGGCATTTCCCTGAACACTAACTTTACATGGATAAAACCCTTAACCAAACATAAAACATTACACTCACTATAATTATCCATCATAGATTCCATGGATCTGAAACAACACTATCAAACCCATTGATATATAATACATTGTGTCCTTCTTAGTAATTTGCTAGGAAAGACAATCAATAGTCTCAAATAGTCAGAGACCCTTGATATTCACAAGATTTCAGAAAATGGAATTCACACAAGGTGATAGTCTAGCTAAGAACATCATATAGTCATACATGAATATGAATATAAATCTACAGTTCATGATCATACCAACAACCACAAAGCTTGTTATAAACCTATTTCCACTCCATAACAATGAGAGAAGCCCAAGTTCAACTTACCTTAGTTGCTAGTTAGAATGCATACACTTTCACCTTTGCTTTAGTCATGTGGGAGTTATTCCATGTTAAAAGGGTGAAATTACATAATTGAGTAATTTCTCATAATTATTTTATTGAAAGTTCATAATTATGAAATAATAATTATTTCATAATTGAGAAAAACCTCATAATTGAGAAAAATCTCATAATTGAGAAAAATGATTCCAAAGTTTCCAATTCTCAAGGGGATCAACTTGACCCACTTATGTATGAGTTGGTTAGGGGTCCATTATTGTAGAAAATTCCTAACTTCTCAAGCCCCAAGGTTTCTAGATACATTCTTGTGGAGGATGGAATTAACCTATATAATATCACCCTATCAAGAGTTAATGTATGAGATATAGTGTATATGATATAGTGTAGGAGATCTAATCCTATGATAAGCTATCCTTTTTAGGAGGAGGAGAATAGGCTACAAGGAGAAAAGGAGGTTCATCTAATGTTTAAGGAATACTTTCTATGTATTTCTATTTTTTCTATAATGAAATATTGATTCCATTTCCTTTATGTTATTTGTATTCATATTGTTTAGATGTTTCTTATGTTATTTTCATGTTGTTCATCTGTTGATTATTAGAAAATTGTCATGAAAATGTAATCTTGTAGGAAGGTAGTTTGGTGTTGTTTTTGGTTGTGTATGTGTAGCTATATAGGATTGGAGCTTAGATACTAGAATATTTAGTGTCACCCAAACTGGCTACATCAGCTGAATATTGTGTCTTCAATTGGAAGGTGCAACCTCCCTTCCTCTTCTTATTTTGTGTTATGATTTGCCTGATAGGGAATTGATTTGGGATTTAAATGCACTTTGGATTTCACACATGTCTATCTAGGGATGCTTGGGAAAGGATCACAAGAAAAATCTCTTTGTGTCTGTGTGATTTCAACAATAGTAGAATTAGTGACTCCACTAGGAAGTCAACCCTAGTTTTGTGAAATTCTCTCCTTCTCTTGGAGATTTCAGTTTTTCGTTGTTTTCTCCCTTTTATTTATTGATATAAAACTTTGTTTGGGCCTTGTTTGTATTCTTGACCTTATATCTAGTCACATCTCACTCAAATTTCATCTCTTAAGATGTTTTCCTCTAAGGGCACAAGTTAAGAAATGTTAATATAACACAAGCACATGTTTCTTATTGGAAAACTGCTTTATGAAAGTAGTTTAGCCATAGTTAATATGAAACTATACCTAAAAAAATGATTTTTTGAAGGCTTTTTCCTTAAAAATTGTTTTGGGTTTTTAGATCGATGTTTTAGCCATCTATTGCAATTCATATTTGTTGTAGATATACTTCAAAGTCACTGATTTGGATTGGATTTTCTTTATTTTCCTTTTTAGGGTTTCTTTTGAAACTATTTTACTTGTTTTTTCAGGGGTTTCCCCTCAAGATCTTGCTTTAATATTTTATATTTGTATTCCTACTATTTCTGAAAGTTCAAATCTACCTCAAATCTAGTTTATAACTCTTGTTTTGAATTAGATATGCTTGA
Source organism: Pinus tabuliformis (assembly GCA_031772625.1). Lineage (NCBI taxonomy): Eukaryota > Viridiplantae > Streptophyta > Pinopsida > Pinales > Pinaceae > Pinus > Pinus tabuliformis. The sequence goes on along the minus strand of CM062818.1, from coordinate 1,252,771,552 downwards.
TTTTCAATATTTTCCTTGATTTTTTATATTTTTATCCATATTTCCTATTACAGTTCAAATCTAGTTTAGATTTTCATTAGGTCTCTTCCCTCTTGTCGGTTTTGATCATTTTCTAATTTCTAGGTGTTTTCATTGAAGTTTCGTTCTTGGATTCTCTTTCTTTCATTGGATATTTCTTTTTTTGTTGTTGGTGGGTGTGAAAATTCCAACAAGAAGGGTTTGGTTGTGTGTTTTGGGTTTGTTCATATTATCTAATTCAAAGCATTATATTCATTTCCATTCCTCTCTAGCTGTTATCTTGGATTAGGTTTAGTTTCTTTGGACTATTATAGATCATTTTTTACACTTTTTTTTGCTAGTAATTGAGCTACAACCCGAATACTTGTTTTGCACTTCTTCGTATTGGTTATCAAGCTTCTTTTGATTACCTTTGTGTGAAATTTTGGTTGCAAGGACAAGTTTAGAGCTTCTGAGAGCTTGTTGTTCTCTTTTGACCTCCTTTCTTAGTGATTTGATTGGATTGTTTTTTTGGTCTGTTTTTCTATAAACTTAGTGAATTTCAAAAGAGAAATTATTGGGAGTGTGTGAGATTTTTTTTTTTTTACTTGAAAGAAAAAGACTCTCTTCTCTTCTCTAATTAGAATTCATTGAACAAAAATACATTTTTTTATTTCTGTATAGTGTGCATTATGGATTGGGTCTTGAATCTATTCACATCATATTAGGTGCATGCCACTACCATATTGAGTAAAAAACAATCCCTAAAATTAACGCTTAATAATTTCGGTTCAATAATTTTCCTTTTTTCACTAGTAGCACACCAAGAGTAACTTAGGCTAGGGTATTAGAATAGGGGTGTGAGGTTAACTGCTCCAAGACAACAAAAAAACTTAATATCTTGTGGTAGGGAGGGAAAATCCACTTGTTGTTGCGCATTTCCTGGGAAATTTTTCTAACGAGATGTTGTGCATGAGTTCACATTGACGCCAATAGAGTGATATACCCCCTTAATTAGTCTTGGCATGGTTTGTGGGTATTGGTGGGTGCTATTAGCTGATATTGCTATAGTACTTGGGGACTCACCCACGAGGAGTATGCCTTGATTTGAGTAATATCTCATGGGTTTTCAAGTTTAGTTTCTTATCCCTTATGTGTGAATCTGAATTAAGACTATTCCCCCAGGTCATGTGCTGTAGGTGGTAGCCTTAGTGGCCTTTCCTAGGAGACTATCATGGGTGATGGTGAGGGGGATGTCCTTGGTGTCTCTAGGGAATATTTCATCTAAACTCACTCGATTCTCTTGGGGAGGTTCTCCACAACTGGTATTTGAGTGTGAGAACTTGTGCCCAAGCATGAGATGTTAAGTATGTCACTATTATAACTATCCCAACCATATCTTCACTGTCAAGTTTAGCCCTCATCAACTAGGCTTTGACAATAGGAATATCCCTTCTCTATCTCTTTGGTTTGTGTGCGCTCATAATTTATGACTCCTTTAGAGAGTGTTGTTTGGTCTAAGTCATAGTTTGGCCTTAGGGGTGTCTAGATAAACTTAATTAGTTAAAAATATATATCCACCACTGTGTAGACAAAGGATAACTCTGGTAATAGAGAGCTCAAATGATACTCAAGTTGGGGGGATAGTCTTGGTCCTAAGCTGGGAGATCCTATTATTGTTGAGCAATTTGACACAAGTACTTAATTACCACACAAAAACCCACCTTTGACCTACCCTCTTTGCCCAGGTTTAGTGTAGCTAAGCGCTTCCCATAGTGATTCATTTTCCTTGTTTTTGTATAACATGTATGCTTATAGAATTTCTTCTTATATGGGGAGATGGGTCCCTTTTTACCCTCAACATCGATAGTGTATGATACCATGTCATCTTCACCACCACTTAGTGTGGCACAATCCATACCTCCTTCTACACTTCTCACATCTTCTGGAGGCATTCCAAAAATTACATATGTAACCCGAATAAGTTTTCCATATTTGTTTGTGTTTATGCCTTCCTTAAGCTTCGTGTTTGAAGTGTGGGAAAACATTGGACAATCTGCAGGAGTGAGGACATTGATTTCTAGATCATCTCAACCTATGATTCCTACACTTAACATGCGCATCTTTACTTCTGGGAATATGTAGGGGGGGGGGGGGGGGAGTCATCTATTTCTTCTAGCTAAGATAGGGGGAGCTTTATTTTTGGCAGTAATTATCAACCTTGGTCTAGTTCTACGTTTAGAGGGATGCCTTACTTTGGAGGCTCCCTTTCCTTTGGGGGAGATAGTATGCTTGGGGGGAATCACCCCATTAGTACCACTATTCTTATGATTTCACATCCTTACAATGATGCTTCTACACATGGAGACCTTTCCTTTGGTGCTAGGTGTAATCTTGTTGGAATATAAGCCTTTAGGATTCCTTTGTTCTCTAGGGAACCTACCCTAGGGGGAATCCTTACACCACATCACAGGCCTAGGATATTAGTATAATGGGATGAAATATAACATTTTTTCATACTCTTTCTCCTTTCACTATGGTATGGGGGAACTGTATGGTACGTTAGGGGATTATTTCCCCTATGATCCATTTAGTCAACATCAAATTCCTTTTCTAACACCTCTTGATTTATCAAATTTGGATAAATTGACAAATGACCCCATATATCACGAACCTTAGTGGCCACCTATTCCAGCCAAGTTATGATCCCATCTTCCTAAGTTTGAAGGGAAGCCAAGAGAGAACCATTCCAGACACATCACCACGTATCATGTATGGTGCTCATATAACTCTTTGGTGGATTACTCTATGAGGTTGAGACTCTTTCAAACAACCCTAATGGGAGATACCACAAAATGGTACATAAAACTTGATTAGGCATCCTATAGTGACTTTTCTTCCTTGATTCATACTTTCTTGAACCTCTTTTAGTTACCCACTAGGTAGGATCTCGAGACAAACATTTTTTCGAATCTCAAACAAGATAACATTACTCATATCTCTAACCATGTTCTTGGGTGGTGTATACATAAGAGGTTAGTATGAACTAGGCTTCATGATGATGTTCTTAGAGACTGGTTCACCCGATCCATTTTTCCACCTATAGCCAAGAATGTCACTATGATTAGGGTGGCAACTGAGGAGAAGGGTGTCTTACATGCTTAACACCTTGATATCATTTATTCTAATTCTAACACACTGTATAAAATCATTCCCAATTCTCCACAATCTTATATAGATCCTTAATGACCCAAGCTAGGACCACATCCTGATGGTGTTATTGGTTCCATTCCTTTTAATACTATGAGCTAGCTAATTTCTCAGCTAGGAAAATTATTTTCACTTCTCAAGCCCGAACAAGTGCATCTAGTTCTGAAAAAGAACCTTCTTCCAAATGGTCTATTGAGGTTCTCACAATGAAGTCCACAACATTAAAGAATACTCAACAACTTGGTGGTAAGAAGAAAATGAATAAATAAAAGAATAAACCTACTCATGAAAATAACTAAAATAAAGCTAATTAGGGTGGGGGCATAATTGAGCATTATCGAAAGATTAAGTTTCCTTGTAAGATTTGTTAGGGAGAACACTTAACTCGCCTCCTTTCACCACTGGTAGCCACCCAGTAACAAACATTTTAAACTTGTCCATTCCCCACCTAACCGTAATAGAAAATGGTTGTGAAAGATCTTCAACCTCCACTTGGGTGCAATGGGGGGAAACATTATCCCATTGCAAACAATGCACCTACTTACATGATGAATAAAAAAGTTAATTTTTCTATGAGACTGAAATCCTATGATCCACATGAGTCGAGCTCTACTCCTAAGGACTCGACCACCCCTTATTATTCCATTGGAACTCTCACGATAGATAAGGTTGTGGAACTAGTATATTTCTTTCCTAAGGGTGTTATCCACAAGTCAAAACATAATCCAAATGTGTAAACTTCCCAACATTATAGTATTATTCATGACTTATCCCAAGCACCATGTGCCATGTCTACCTTAGAGGTTCTGAAAATATTTCCTATGTAACACAAAGCCATGATGACCACTATTAGTGGGCTCGATCCATCAAAGTCTAATTCGATAATGTTTGACATTGCTTCCCCTCATTATAAGCTCTCCAATTAGGTCTCTTTTCATATTATAGTGTGTATCTTTCATAAGGATATATATCACACCCTAGTACATGAAGGTTCTTCTACCTATGTCATGTTTGTCTCATGTTGGAAGGCTATTAGTTCTCCAACACTTGCTAAGTTGAGTACTAATCTACATGCCTTTAATGGAAATCATTTTGTGCTGGAGGGAATTCTACCAAAGTTTTCCATTGAACTAGGGGAAAGAATTCTAATGTTACTGTTGAAGTTGTAGATGCTCCCTTAGATTATAATATGTGCCTTGGTTGTAGTTGGTTTTATACCATGTGTGTTCTTATATCTTCAATTTTTTGTGTGCTTCACTTTCCCCATGGAGTAAATATTCTCTTTATTTATCAATTAGACTATTATATACCATTGACCCAGACTACCACTATGGCACTTATATGCCACTCATTAGTGATTTTCAGGCCCCATAATTGTGATATTTAATCCATCCCTTTTCCTTATTGCTCATGGTTTAACATCATTATTACTATCATTTTACATGATTTTTGGGATATTATCTTAAAACCTCGAGCATGACTACGTAATTGTTCAATATTTAATATATTCCCTTTGTTTCAATAATATTGACATTAAACTTTTTATTAATGATGATTTTTGTGTTATTTTGATTATTCCCAGGATTTCATGCACCAAAAACTTGAGAAAGGATCAGACATGAACATGAAACACATTTCTGGCTCGTTCCTGCACCAAATACAATTTCTGCACTCATTTTGGTTTCGACATATTGGCACACTTTCAGGAGAAAACAGGGACGTGGTTTGTGACCATAGTGATGTTTTCATGCTCCCACATGAGTCAAAACACACCCATGTCACACATGTGTATTTATAGGAGCTAATTAATGCCGCTGCCCCAATTTTGCAATAGTTTTCAAAAAACCAACTTCCTCAAATGAGGGTGAATCTTGAAATTTTGGGACCTAGTTTTTTCTCCCATTATAGAAAATTGAGTAAAACGTTTGTAATTTTCCAAATTTTGACATGGTATGGGAGATACTAAAATTTATTTGAACCATATTTGTTAAAAATGCATAAATTTGAAAATAATGGGCTTTTACAGCCTAAATTCGTATTGTAAAATTTATAAAAATACCATCCATGGCTTGTGCTAAAGATGATGATGTTATTCTAAATTTCATATTACTAGTTTGGACCTTGAGTATATGGGTGTTGATGTAAAATATTGATTGATTTTTAATATAATACTTATGATTCCAAGTTATTCTTCTCACTTGTGGTGTATTTTATGATCATTTCTATTCTGTAATTTAATATTTTAAAAGACAGTGTGAGCTGGACTGGTAGGTCCCACCAGACCAACTCGACATCCCTATAGTTGTATATATTTTGTGTGGTTTGCAAATCTATTATTTGGTGTGTATTTATTTATCACATTGGTGTGTTAATAATAAGATTTATTTATTGGTTTGATAGATATGTGGATGCCTCTTTTACACTCTATTTTCTTCATATATGCATGACACTTTGACTTGTGATTGATTAAGAATTCAGATCTAGAAGGATCTAGGTTAAAGTGTGATATTATCTTCAAGCATTGCATTTATTTAACTATGTGATCAAAATAACTATTATATTGTAAGGGTACCCTATTATGTATGCATATATGATTTGGGTTGTTTCATTATGATGTTGGTTACATTGAGGTTTTGATTTCATTTGTTGACACTAGGGTTGGAGATTTCACCCAACCCCAGATAGCCTCTAATATGATATAAATATATTAATCTATGAGCTTGATAAATTTTGTTGTTTGGATTGTAATATGAGTTTGTAAACTACATAACAAGGTATTCAAAATTTTGGAGTAAGTTGAAAATTTGAATTTGTGTTGAGATTCGATCCATACTCACCCAATTTGTTGCTTACTACAATATTAATAACCCTAATTACTCAAAAACTGGAAAGTAAATTGAAATTTTTAATTAAGACAGTTGAAAGCAAGAGTATCATTTGGTTCATGATTGATTAACATATCAACAAGGTATGTTCATCTATTTTCCTTTAATGCTTTTATCTTTGGTCACTATGGATTATTTAATTTGTGCAATTGGATATTTGAAGAATGAGCCATATTTGTGAGATCTCACACTCGTGATGCTTGACACACACTGAGAGTAATAACATGTATTTAAAGAAGGATATTTTTATCTTGGTCTTGTTGGAAAATTTTTCATTGGTTTGACATAGGATACTTTTCTATCAAGATTTCTTTTGCATGAGTATGGTCACTATAGATTCTAATTTCTTAAGTTGGTTTAAAGAAATCACTTGTGAAAGTATGTTTTAAGGTTTGAGAAAACAATAGTGTGGAGAGAAGTTGATTTTTTCTTATGCACATAGTGGTTTCTTTTATAGTTGATACACTTGATTGCATTAATAGATTTGAAGGCATATTTGAGACACACTTTCAGTTTCTTGTTTACACATAGAGTGTGATTGATTTTGATTGTTTTGCTTCCACAAAGAATTTAGCGTAGATAGAATTTAGTGTAATAATTTGAATAGAGGTTTTATTTTGAGTTGAGTGTCTTATTGGGCATTGGTATATATTGGATTGTTGAGGATTTACAAGTTTGTAGTTGACAAGACAATCTTTACATTAGTTGAAAAGACAATCTTTACATTCAGGTTTATTCTTTGCTTGTTACAAGTTAGGGTTTACTTTTTTTCAATTTCCAATAACTAGGGTTTGCTTACAATTGTTGGAAGATTGCATGATTAGAACAAGGATTAACTAGTGTAGGAACTCAAGGTGTGAGAAGTTTCCATAAAAATTAGGGTTTTGGTTTGCAAGTCCTTGTAGTATTTCTATAGAATTTATAGTGTTGCGCCTCGAAGTCCATGGACCCTAGATTAAAATTAAATTTTGTTCCATTAATATACCCTATACTGCATCCAACAAATATAACCCTAACACTTATGAGAGTATTGATGTAAGATTGTTTAAAATCTTGCCTCTAATCAAAGTAATTTACCCCCAACTGACATTCCTTCTAATTCTTCTATTTCTCCTATGCACATGGTCTCTTCCGACACTTGCGAACCCCATTTGTCTCCTAACCTTAGGTATATTCCTTCTCCATCAAAAGTAGATTAATGTGGAGATCTTACAATAAATTTAAAGGAAGATATTTCCTCTTTCATAGTCCCATCAATACCTCTTGAAGTTGGTCAAAAACTTCATACCAATATGGAATATGACCAACATTCATTGCCCACATGGGTCGTCACTTTGCCTCTTCCTCATGATTCCCTTGACGATATGTATCCTTCCCAAAAAATCATATTGGAGGTCATGGATCCTAATGATAGTCATAGGTATATTATGCATCTTGATGCCTCTATTCTCCCTGACTTAGAATATGTAGAGATTGGAAAAGTAAATCTTGAATTGAACTAGGGGACATTTTCTTAGCCATCCTTAGAAGTGCCACCCTTGGACCTAGTCAAATGTTGGGTTTCTATTGATAAAATTAAAAATTAATTCTCCAAGCAATATTCACCTATCGATGAGTGCCTTGTACCCCCTACAATGTTGAAAAATATGGTAGTAATGGTCAATATTTTCATTTGCTAATGTATGGAGAACATTCAAATTTTGATGTTTGACCAAGTCAGCCTAAAAGTGAACAAGTTAGCCCCACATGTGTAAATTCCACCTCTTATGACACATATAAAGAAAACATCATTTATTCTCATTTAGCACCATATTGCATCCATCCATTCAATCTAAAACAAAAAAGGAGTTCACAGGTGTGAAGGAGATGAAAGAGACTTTTCTATTATGCATTGAGCAACTTCTATTCATCTATTTTACCAACATTGACTTGGGATATATTCTTATCTTTGTTTGAGTTCATTGAATATTTTGGAGGATGAATATTTTAGGGATCTTTTGACTGTATTTTAGAGAGACTGCTCATGTTTCTAAGTTCGTTGACTTGATTGACCACATGTTTGATTGAGGCTTTGACATCGATTTTTGGGAGGATTTTTTGACTAAATTTTTACCAAATTTCATCACTTTGTGTTGAGCTACCTTAGGCATAAATCCATCCCTCTATTGCACACTTGACTTTGACCAACATTGACTAGAATTTCTCTCTCGGTTAACTGGTTTGACTTGGTATTTATCGAGGATAGAATTTTGAATCTTGTTGGAATATTTTGATGTACTATTGATGAACTAAATTTATCTCTCGTAGGGAAATATTGGTTGGGTTTTCCTTTTCTGCGTTTTTCCATGGCTTGTAGCCTCATTTATGGTTTCTGTTGTCCCTTATTTTACTATTCATTGTGATCTCTATTGCTCTATTGTTGAAAGTGAATGGTTGAATTTTTTAGGTATAACTTCTTAATGATTGGAATGTTATAAGAAGATAACTTGTATCATTAGAAGTAGTTATCAATTTTGAAAAAATGTACTAGTCTTGATTGCCCTAGAAAATTCAACATGGTATTAGAGAATTGGTGAAGGGAAATATCTATGAGATCACGTTGAAGACCATTGAGAGGACCTTTGAAGAGCCTTCGATGCTACATCTTTTAATTTTTGGTTGGTCATCTTCATCATCTTCAGCATGAATTCTTTCATGAAGGCATAGAACAAGCTTGAAGGAGATACAAATTATAGGGTATGGAAGGCTAGGATTAACTTAGTACTTGCAAGGCACAAGATCTTCGGTACTGTTACAAGAGAACTTACTAAAACAGTTGACCAATTAGGAATAGATAAATTTAAGGAAAACGCCATATTGGCATGAAGCATCATTATAGATTCTGTTAGGGATCATCGAATTCCCTACATTGTTGATCATAAAACATCCAAGGGGATGTATGATGTCATTATTTTATTGTACATTATCAACAACATCAATCAATGTATAAATTTAAGGGGTCAAATTTTCAATATTAAGATGAAAAAGAATCATACTATTGCATCATACTTCATTGGAATTTCTCAAATAAGGGATAAACTCAAAGCCATTAGTGAAGAAGTATCTAACAAAGAATTGCTAGCCATGACTTTGGGTGGTTTTCCTAGATCACATGATCCTTTTGCATGAAGCATTTTTGGAAGAGAAAATTCACCTACTTTTGAGAAGCTATGGGTTTCCTGCAATTAAGAAGGATCAAGACTCCTTTCTAGACTCTAGTTTGAAGATCCAAGTGAAGAAGCTTTTTCAACTCATTCTAAGAGTAATCAAAGAAGACATAATTTTGGATGATTACAAAGAAAGTCCGGTAGAATACCTAATTCAAGACCTTCTTCAAGATATGCTCCAAGAAGGGAACCTTCTCCACAAATAGGACCTCCTCCTCACTCTCAATATAGAAGAGATAGAAAAGATATGACAAATGTTTGATGTTATCATTGTGAAGCGTATGGGCACTATCAATCTCATTTTCCTCAAAGGAATCAAAGTGATGACTCTAAAAGGAATGGAGATTGAAAGAGGAAAGGGAAGCATCATGCCTTTCTAGTTGGACTTGATGAATCCTCTCATAAGAGGAGGTTTAGAAAGAATGATTTAGATGATGAATACTCATTTTATTATTCTCTTACAGGTTCAATTGCAGGTCATTATGAAATATGGTTGATGGATAGTGGTACCTCTAGGCACATGATTGGAAGTTGGGAACACTTCTTTGAATTGGTTGAAAATAATATTTCTCAAAGGGTTGAACTTGGAGATAATGGTAACTACGATGTCAAAGGGATTGTCTCATCATCCTTCCACTTGGACTCGAGAGGTAATGTATCTATTGACAATATCCTATATGTTCATGATTTGAAGAATATATTGTTGTCTATTTCATCTCTTCAACAAAAATGCTATATAATTTCTTTTGTTGATGGACAAGTTCTAGTATAGAAGAAAGATTCCTCCTTTCAATCTACTAAAGTCATTGGTGTATGAATTGGAGGGCTATACTATCTCCTTGGTCTCTCTATCCAAGCCCTATTACACAAGATCACTAAGATTTGTCAGCTATGCTTCAAAGGTATGCTCATACTCATTATAGAGCTTTGTATAGAGTGGAATATTTTTTTAAGGGTGTACTTGAAGTAAAAATTGAGCTTGACAGATTTTTAAAAGGATGTGCTCTTGGGGAAAATGTTAAAGGAATATGCACTAGTAGTGATAGTAGATCTAAAGGAATATTGTACCTTGTGCACTCTAATGCTTGGGGGACTATGTCTGACAAGACCTTGGGAAATTTGTATTGTCCCTTTCATTGGTGATTAATCTTACATAACATGGATTTATCTTCTAAATACCAAGGATGAAGTATTGAGAAGTTTTTTTAATTGAAGGCACAATTTGAAAATCCTATAAGAAGAAGGATCACGACTCTAAGGTCTAATAACAGTGGAGAATATGTATCCAAATAGTTGATTTCTTTCTACATGGATGATGGAATTAAGAAGGAGTTTATAGTTCCCTACTATCCTCAACAAAATAGAATTGTCGAAAGAAATAACAAGACCATTATGGAAGCTACCAAGGTCATGCTTCATGATCAAGAGCTGCTAATGTTTCTATAGGGATAAGTTGCAAGAACAATTGTTTATGTTCATAATAGATGCCGATATTAGATATTGGACTACAATACTCCTGAAGAAGTCTTCGTAGGTGAGAGACCAAATGTTGAGCATTTAAGAGTCTTTGGTTGTCCTGTTTATGTTCATGTAACCAAAGAGAAAAGAACGAACTTAGAGCCTTTCAGAAAGAAAGGGACTTTTGTTGGATTTAATGAAATTTCAAAGGCCTTTAGGTTTTATGTACTAGGAAAATGATCTATTGAGGCTTGTAGGGATGTTATATTTGAAGAGGATGTTGCTTTCTAGATTTCTAAGGGTTCACATTTGGACTTTGATGATGAGATGAAGGTGGCTCCGAATAATGTGGTATTGAAGTCTAAAGAACCTAAATTAATGGAACATGATCCTCATGAAGAATATGATGATCATGAACTTTTGAATCTCCAAGAGTCACTATACTTGAGTCTAGAAAGAGACCTACTTGACTTGAAAGAACATTTAAGGAAGTCGAAGGACATTATGCACCTCGTGGGACCTTTAGGGAAAAAAATAAGCCAAAGAAATAATTTGGTTATGTAGCCATGACGTATAAGATCATTGAGTCCAACCCCTCCACATATGAGGAAGTAGCTAAGAATAAAGTTTGGAAAGATGTCATGATCAAAGAGTATGAATATATAATGAAGAAAGATGTTTGGAAAATCATTCCAAGGTTTGAAGGGAAATGTATTTTGTCCTACAAATGGATCTAGAAAATCAAGAATGTAGTTGATGAAAGTGTCCAAAAGTATAAGGAAATATTTTTGGCCTAAGGATTATCCCAGAAAGAGGGAGAGGATTATGAAGACACATTTTATCCCATTGATAGGTATTCTTTTATTAGATATTTCATTTCTCTTGCTTCTATAGTAGTTTGGAAATTACATCAAGACTACTTTTCTCAATGGATTCATGAAAGAGGAAGTATACATTGAGGAAACATAAGTCTTTAAGGTCCATGATAGAGAAACACATGTTTGCAAATTGAAGAAATTCCTGTATGGGCTGAAGTAGGCTCCTCATGCATGGTACTCCTGCATTGATGTCTATTTGTTGAGTCTTGGCTTCAAGAAGAGTGATGTTGTTTCAAACTTGTACTTCAACATTGTTGAAGGCAAGCCCTTGATGTTTTTGCTAGATATAGATGATATGTTTCTAATAGGGATTGAAGTTATAATTTTCTAGTGTAAGAGGGAGTTAGTTTCTAAATTCGAGATGAAGGATCTTGGTCTCATGCATTAATATTTGGGATTGAAAATTTAGTAAAATCCTAATGGAATATTTGTTGGCCAAGGAAAATACATTATCATGATCCTTTATAGATTTGGCATGATGGAATGCAAGTCCATGGAAACTCCTATGGTGAGAAATTTGAAGAAGATATGGGACTATGATTGTGATTTTATTGATCCCTCTATGTATTACAAGGTGATTGGGTCAAACTATCTTATGAACACTAAACCTGATATTCATTATGTTGTGAACACATTGATACAATTTTTGGTTGAGCCCCAACATGTTCACTCGGTTACAGCGAAACATATACTAAGATATTTGCATGCCACCATTGAATATGGTCTGAGATATGATTCTTATGGACAATGACAACTGCAAGGATTCACTAATATTGACTCAGATGGAAGCTCTCATGATAGAAAGAGCACTTTTGGGTCATCTTTTAGCTTAGGATCCACTATGATTTCATGGTCTAGTAGAAATCAAACTTCTGTTGCTATGAGTATAGTTGAAGTTGAGTATATAACTGCATGTTTAGCCTATTGTGAAGTTGTGTTTCAAAATTTTTTTAATGGTATGTTTGATAAAGTGTTAGAATTAAACATTATATATTGTGATAATCAAAGTTGTGTGAAGATTCTACAAACCAATGTTTCATGACAGGTCGAAGAATATTGAGATAAAGTATCATTACATCCTTAATATTTTCTAGAGGGGAGTTGTGAGCTTCGAATATGTCCCTACTGATGATCAAGTTACTGATGTGCTAAAAAAACCATTTTCCTGGATGAATTTTTCTTATTTTAGAGAACAACTTGGAGTTGTTGAGAACCCCTTTCTCAGAGAGAGGGAGCACTAATCGTACACCACCATATGATTGAAAATATTTCTTCGGTTATGGTGACGAGACCTATGGATTGGCTAGGAAGATTGTCACTCCCTTAGGTCAATGGAGAGGGAGACCAGAGAGTCTAGTCATTGATATTGGTTTTTAGGCATATAATGATCCCTTAGGTCATGATGTCTGTCAGACTAGTTTAGTTGGGGACATTGTTTTTTATCCCCCCCTTCACCAATTTTTGTGATACCTATGGTTAGTCAAGAAGATTGATTTCGAGTTTGCTTCCTTAGGTTGTTGACCATGAGAATATATAGTTGGTGATTGAGAAAGGAATACCTCCCTTAGGTCATGGACTGAGAGACCTTGTTTATGGTTGGGGAGATGTATCCCATGCATATGATTATTTTGGCATCATTTATTTATCTCATTTGTCAATTGGGTATTAACCTATATTCTATCAGGTTTTGGCTTATGGGATGTATTGGATGATATGTATATCTCCTTATGAGACTTTTGATCTCTCCCTTAGGCTATGGCTGCGAGACCCATGGATTGGTCAGGGAGATTGATCTTGAGAGAGAATGAAAGTACCTCACTAGCTAAGAGGGAGTGTTATAAGATATTTTGTCACATCTGATCGGTGAGCCTCCTAATGAGATCAATCAACATCTTATTCCCCCTTGTCACCATCTTGCACAAATCCCTAAGAAGATTCCCTTCACCCGCCAGAGTTTCAACCCCAAACTGCTTCATATAAGCCAGTCTAAGGACTAACACTCCCTGTAAGCCTCCTGGGGTGCATTCACCAGCACGTTTCTCCACTTTGGCCTATATTGGTCACAATCAGGTTTCACCCCTTTGCACATACGTTGGTTCTATAAAGCCAGGAGAATGATTGAGCTTCCAAAAGCTTACCCTTTTAGGAGTTTCCAGAAGTTGTTTCAACTACTTACCTTGGATAAACAATTCATATCCTACCCTTCCATAATTTGGAGTTTTCACCACTTATACTTTGATCTTGTCCCTCAATCAAAGGTGGATATCTTACCCTAGATTGGTAATTGGATAAGAACTCCCAACTTAGGTGACTTGTCTATATATTCCCATTCTTCTATGTGGTTGGGGGTTGGATTTTGGAGAGTGATTCTTCCCTGATGTTGCTCTAGTGAGTCGTCATCATCTCATGCATTTAGGGTGATTGGAGGTGAATATTGTGACAAGGAAAGGACAAGTCACCAACTTGGAGGAGCTCTTCTACAAGATAAAATGCTACTTATGGTTGTAATATCCTTCCATTTATATTAATGCAAATAATTCATTGTTTTCCTATATGTGATGTTGTTATTTCCTATATCTAAATACCATGTTGATCTATTGAATGAAGTAATTAGATGATACTTCATGGATCTCATAGTTTCTTGACTTATGTTATCTGATTGTGTAGGTTCTAATTTGGCATTTAGAGCTAGAATTGGAGCTTCCAAGCTAGAGAAGGAGCGAAGTGTGCGAAGGATTCCAGGTAGGCTTCATTCCATCATCTATTTACTTTAAGGAAAAATATTATGTTCCTTGTCTCTTTGTTGTTCTCTGTTAGCCATCGACCTAGGGGAGATACTTTTGTCGATAATCGTAAATCCTATATAACAAAATTGGGGACTCAGCTGGGGAATAGAGTATTCCCTTGGTGGTTTCCTTGTGCATTATGTTTGATTACCTCCTTGATAGACCATTGTTGTATCCTCCAACCAAGAATAAACCTAGGAAGTGATTTCATTAAGCCTTTTTTGCAATTTTTGTGCCGAAATTCTCTTTCCCAGGCCCAATGCACCCTCTGTACCTTTGACAGAACGTTGCACCTCACCTTGGACCACCCTACACAAGTGTTAGAACACACTAGTTACTCTTCTACACCAGCATTGGCCCTTGCTTTTGCATGAATTTTGCCTTGGTTCTTGAGTCTATCTTTGGTCAACCTACTTCCAGCTAAATTTCCCTGAGTCTTCAGTGTCTTGTGGTCTCTCTAAAGCCTCTGTTTGGTTTGCATTTGTGTTGTTTTCCTTTGATAGCAATTGGTTTTCATTTTTCTTTTTTCTTACCATTTGGTCGCTTTCAAACTAATTTCATTTGATTATTGGTCGCTTGGATGAATTGTTTTTCTAGTCCTCATTCTAAAAATTGTAATTGAATTAGTAGTTGAACATTTGAATATTAGTTTTATTCTTTTCGAAAATTAAGTGTGGTGAAAATAAAATAATTGCATCGACATTTAGGGCTTTTCATGTGCATTAGCATAGGAACAATTGCATTGGAAAGGAAATTGTGTCTTGCATCTTGTCTTTTGTATACTGTGTGTTGCATATTAAATGTTTCTTCCCTCCCATAGCTAGATTTTCATTGAAAGAGAAAGGATTTTTATTTTCTCATGGTAGATTTTCATTTTAGGATATTCAGGTGACATTAGTGGTGAGCTACAAAACTAAAACATAATAAAAGATAAACAGTAAAATTTATTGTATCAACTTAAGGAGCATTTGTAACATTAATGAAAACATTTAGAGGTCTAGGATAGAGACGTGTTTCAATGTCATTAAACATAGGAGATGTCATTTCTTTCCAATGTTGCATCCCGGGGGTGAAATCCCATTCCACATATGTGAGTGTATAGGACCGTACGCAAAATACCTTCGGGTACATTGGTGGCACTCCACACATGTAAAGTAAATGGGAACAGTCGCATCGAATAGTTATGCATTACACAACACTACTTCAGACTCCACTCCCATGTACCGTCATGTATAGTTTAGGAGTCCCCAATAGGCTACTATCCATCCATAGGTAACTGAGTCTGTCACCTTGTATATCGCGATACATCAAACACAACTTTCAAGGAGATTGGTTGTTGTACGTTAAGTACTTGGTTCCCCAAGGTGTATATTTCAGTTCATAGTCACTTGATAATCCTTTATGCCTATATTACCCTTATTTTGATTTATTTATCTTTGTGTTAATAAAATTTATTGCCCAATGTGGAAGAAAAAAACCCCCCTCCCTGTCGTTTGTGTAGAATGAAAAATAAGCTTGCTCTTCCTCCAGAGGCTACTCCTAAGCATCGTCCAAGACATAGGGAACAAAACTGTTGAATTAGGAACATCAAGAACTACTTCTGGCCCTCCTACCATTATTTATCAGCCAAAATCATCTATCCCTTTGAGTTTCAAACCCGCGAATACATTTATTCATATTGGTGACTCTAACACAATTGAAACAGAAGTCCCTGCGACTTTGTTACCTGAGGTCATTGAATTTGATCTTCTAGAGTCAGAAAATTTGTTTCTTGAGGTTATTGAACCTCAGGAGCCTCAACCATCTTTACTTGATTCTTTCGGACCTTCCTGCTCTCTTCCTTTTTCTCAGAAAGAATCAATAAATCTTGGGCCTGACAATGAACCTCCTCCACATAGACTTCTAAGTATTGAAGCGATCCCTTAAGAAGAGCCTCATCCTTCTACTCCCATTCATTGGGAAGGACTTTATTTTTATCAAACCAATCCTATTTTTTCTTCTCAACCTCAGATACAATATCCTTTACCTGATTCCTTGGGCCTTCCCATAGATCTCTCGCAACAATATTCATTGGGATTGTTAACCATGACTAGAACTCATTCAAACTCCTAGATTGTGTCCACCACTATGGTTGAGACATCAAGTGTTGTATTCTTATTGATGTTTATAACATCACCAAAAGCACATTTATATGGTGGACCATTCATCCTACCTGAATATTAGTCACTATTTGGTACCTTTTTTGGTGTGGCTTCGAATCCTTGGACCCCTCCCATGTCATCCAATTCAGGAATAATTTCTGGTACTTATCTTATGAATTCCACATAGTATGCTCCTCTTCCTCCATCTACACCTACAATAGAGCAGCAGGTTGGCCCTTATATCAGTGGAGAAAGCTACTCTCAATAACCCAAACCTCCTTATGTTGGGTACCCTCCATCTAGATCACAATTTCCATTGTCATCGCCTCCTCCCATGGTAGGTGGTCAACATGTTGTTGGTATATGTCAATATGGTAATCGACCTAGTTATAGTCCTCCTTATCCTGTAATAGCTTCCAGTGTTTGGAAACGTACTTTACCCATTCAACTTGGTTCATTTTGGGATTTATTGTTGAATCCTCAAACTATACCAACTTCATCACAAATTCCTACCCATCCATCAGCAACTCAACAAGCACAAATACATGTGATGCAACCTTTACAGCCCATTCCAATGGTGTTTGGTTCTCCCCAGATCATGATTCATCAACTTGTACAAGGTCCCTCACCTTCTCAGTCACTTGCAAAAGGTACTCCTCAAGTTTTGGTAAGTCAAATTATTCAAAATTCCCTTACCTTCTCAGTCACTTGCAAAAGGTACTCCTCAAGTTTTGGTAAGTCAAATTATTCAAAATTTGGCACAGTCTTAATCGAACCCGTACCAGGGGGAAATGCAAACCCTTATCGGGCAACAATATGGATCACATCAAGTGCCTTTTCAAGGCCAAAAAATACAAACCCAACCATTCCAACAACTTTATCGCCATCCTGGGGCTGGGAAACAAACCCACTTGTATGCTGGCTATCAAAACCCTCCATATTTTGGTAATTAGGTTCCTTATTACCAGAATCCTCCTTATCCAGGTATGCAAGTTCCTGTTGCCCAGGCTATCCCTTCATATCCAGGTCATCCACCTTCAGACTTTAATCGACAGTTTCCTTTTGTGGCTACTCTTGAATTATCAAATTTAACTCGGCTTACTAATGAACCCATTGCTCATTCACCATGGTGGCTGATTATTCCCACTAAGTTTCCTTCTAATATCCCAAAATTTAATGGGAATCTTGGAGAACAGCAATCGATGCATGTTATGACATATCATCTATGGTGTTCATCCAATTCACTTAATGATGATTCTATGACTCTATCTTTTCCAATGAACTCTTACAAGTACCAAGACTAAATGGTGTATTGAGTTACATAGAGAACCATTTCATGACTTTAGTAGTTTAGTCGCTACCTTCCTCACAAATTTCCAGCTGCCCAGCAGATACGAAACTAGAAGGGAACTATTGAATAACTTCAAACAATCAAAATCTACTCATATTTCAAATCACATTCATGATTAGAGGCGTTGTCATCGGTTGGTCAAGTCTTATGTTCTCGATCATTTGTTAGTGAAATGGTTTGTCAAATCTTTGTTAGCTCCCATAACAAAATATGTGGCCAAAGGTGGAGCTGTGGCTGAAAATCAAGTTATTTCTCGTGCTCAATATTTAGATCTAGTTTATACCTAATTGAACACACTCTATGATAAGATACCAAATGCTTTGAGACCCTTGAATATTGTTCCTCCTCCACTTAGTAAAGAATATCATGGTACCAATGGCATTATAGATTATGCAAGTTTGTTGTTGGCGAGTAAACCATCTGGTATTTCTCTTACCACTCCTTCACAAAACCCTCCATCTCATCCTCTTGTGGCTTCTACTTTCAAGATAAACGCCATCTCATTTGATAAAGGGAAGTCCCAACAATAACTTGGAAGAAATAAGAAAGGTAAAGGTAAGAAAAATAAATATTCCTCACCACAGGATAAACAAACAAATTGAACATCTTCTGATGAGAAATGAAAGCCTCAATACCCGTGCTTTATTTGTAATGAGGATCACTTTAGATGTGATTATCCGCACCATGCTAAAATGAATCAATTGATTAAATCATCCACTTCTCCCGCTGTGTTGACTGACCCATTTCCCAATTAGGAGACTCATATGGTTGCCTAGGATGCCTCTTCCTCTAACACAATTTTGATGCTTTCCTCCTCAAAGCTGAAATTTGATGTCATGGTGGCCACTTGGAATAAGGACTATGGTAATGTGAATCCACCTAAACATTATGCTACTGATCAACCTTCTAGTTCGGAACCATCTTCATCTAATCATGTTCCACATTTGGTTCCTTCAAAACTGACTATCAAGCCTCCAAATGGTGTTATCCATAAGTCTTCTTTCAACCCTAATTTGAGAGACACTCAAAATTACAATGTATTTAAAGACCTGGCTCAGTCTCCTTCGGTTATGTCGACTCTTGAGGTGTTGGAAAAATTCCCCAGCAAAAGAAGGCCTTGTTGTTAGCTATCGTATGTGTGGATCCATCAGATTCCAACATAGTGGTTTTCTCTCACGAAAACTATACTCCTCGAATTCTAGCTCAGTTATCTTTTATGATTCAAGTCATTTTCCATGGTAACATGCATCGTTCTATTGTGGATGAGGGAGCCTCATCCCACATCATGTCTTTGTCTTACTAGAAAGTGATTGGTTCACCCAAATTGAGTCAATCAACCACCACATTAAAATCCTTTGATGGAAGGACATACAA
Organism: Pinus tabuliformis; assembly: GCA_031772625.1. Classification (NCBI taxonomy): domain Eukaryota; kingdom Viridiplantae; phylum Streptophyta; class Pinopsida; order Pinales; family Pinaceae; genus Pinus; species Pinus tabuliformis. The sequence continues at coordinate 1,252,752,266 of CM062818.1, read as the reverse complement.
ACCTTTTGGGATTTTGAATTACCTGCAAGTTGAACTAGGGGGAAATCCACCTTCGTTGAAGTAGAAGTTATTGACATACCTCTATATTATAATATTCTACTAGGACATACATGAGTTTATGGTATGGATTCCTTCGTTTCAACGTACTTCTGAATGTTTTTTTTTCCTCATACAGGCAGGATTGTGCCCATAGATCAACTCACCTTTTGCGCCTTTGATTCCAATGTTACTGGAAGTGTTTCTCTTGTAGGAGAGGACCTACATTCCTATCATCATGTTGGAATTTGTTTATTGAAGGATTCATTGCTTATGGGAACCTTTTCGCTCCCTCCCCCTCCCCTTCGCAGCTCCTCCCCTTCGGTTTCTTATATCAACAAGATATCATCATCTATGATCCTGGTCGATCCATGGATTGTACCTGGTGTTGGGCACCAAATCTGGCTATCTTTCTGTCCATCTTTATCATCCTTTTTCACCATTTTTGTACTTATTTAGCCACATTTCTATGCTAAAATTATGAGGTAAATACCCCTAACTTGTCCAATTGGAATATTTTAATTAATGAGTTAAAGTCATGGAGTCTTATCTATTCGCAGCACTGAATTGAATGTTTTACCATAGCTTGGAGAACAGGAACCCTCGCTTCAGCATTTTGAAACAAAGCTACTAATGACCAGCCCTAAGGAGGCCGCGCAGTTGGAGTCATGATCCCCTGGAACTATTATTGGGCCTTTTTACTATCTCGGTCATCTGGTGTTGGTGTCGTTCCAACAGAATGTATATTTTGGCATATGCGGTTACCATGTTTTACGGAGATATGTTATTCTCCCGTGTTGTGTATAAAAGAAAGAATGTTCTTGTAAATGGGGATTCCCCCATTGCTATTGTAATCTCCTATTACAAATTAATAAAATATCATCTGTTTTGTTGTTCTAATAATTTCCGTGGCTAATGCAGCCCTGATCAGAGAGCTGGACCTGCTCTTTTGATCAGGTGCTGTGTCTTTGTGTGTACATTATTTTCTAGTTTATGTTTGCTATTACAGTTCTTTATTTCTTTTAATCATTTCTAGAGTTTTTTAATTTATCTACTCTTATAGTTATGTTTTGAATCTTAGCCGTGATCCCTTGGTCGGAACAGATTTTGTTCTTGCCCCTGCATATACCTTGCGCATTGCCTTGAAAGGATACACACCTGGATTGATAAATTAATGTCAGAATAGGGTGAATAAATCATTCATACCTAGACACCAAGAATTTGGCGCTATTGTTGGGGAGGCTAACAAGGTGAAAATAACGATCCAAACCAACCAGAGGGTCAATCTCTCATCCTCGGGAGAGAACGAGTTTTCTCACTCTGCTTCAGGTCCTGAGCATAGGTGTTCTTTCTGTTTGTTTATTTTTGCTTTTCTGTTGATTTTGGGCCACCCTCTTGTCCTGGGGAGGGAGGAGTCTTTTGACACCCTGCTCCAGGACCTGAGTTGGATTTACTTTCTTTTAACCCCCTTTGTGTGATTTTCGGGAAACCCTAGCTTTTACCCTGGGGAGGGAGGAGTCTTTTGACGCCCTACTTCAGATCTGGAAGTATTAGGTCTTCTCGAGGTTTGTGTTTTGTTTTTTGTTCTTGTTTCAGGGAGGGAGGAGTCCTTTGACACCTTGCTCTGGGCCTGAAACCCTAGATTTTTGTTTTCTCTTGCTGCCTTTCTTTTGTAGTTCTTTCATCTTGGGGAAGGAATGGTCCTTTGACACCTTACTCCAAGATCGAAGCATTGTAAGTTCATACCAAGACTCTCCATTATACCAAATTTTGTATGAAAAAAGAATCAAATAAGAGGGGCAGAGGGAGAGCCCCAAAGAGAGGACCAGATCTGGGAAGAAAGACCTATATCCAGCAAATCATAGAGAAGGTTGAATCTGAAGCATCCTCTTGCATAGCTCTGAGACTAGGGGCACGAAGGGTGAAGTTTGAGGGGCAATTAGTAGATCAACCGGTGCTGTCTACAACATTCTTCGGTGATTCAACACAATAGGTCCCTCTGACAGTGGAAGAAACACCCAGCAGTAGACCTGACCAAGAGAATCTTACACTGGTGATAGCATAAGAAGAGGTTGCAAGCAAAACTTCAATAGGGTCAAGCTGCTCCAGCAAGGGAAAGGAGGTTATAGCCAATGGATCGAATAATCAGGATGAGGGAGAAAGAAATGAGGAGGTACTCACATCACCAAGGGACCGGGGAAGTGCCGCTAAAGCAACCTGAACTCTAGTGGGAAGGAGTCCTCAACCATCTTCCACAGACCCTGTTGAAGTTCCCAGGAGTTATTGGAATATATTTATGGCTCCCAAAAGCACTACCATCAACTTTCCAGTTGGATATTTGTGAGCCGGTGCACCCACGAAGCCTATTCCATTAGCAACTTTACCAACCATTCATGGGCTTGTTTTGAAGGACCCCAACACATTTCTATTCGAGTTTGACATAGTGTGCCAGGGTTATGACTACACAACGGATGCCTAGAGGTTGAAGATTTTCCCTTCTACATTAAAAGGAATGGCTTTGTGATGGTTCATGGGCTTAAGAGGAAATTCCATCACCACATGGGAGGATATGTAGAAAGATTTTTTGGAAAAGTACCAGGATTATTGTGAATCTCGGAACATTAAGGAGGATCTTTTCAAGTTCACACAAAAAGAGGATGAGAGCCTAGAAGACTGTGTGGAAAGGTTTCATTACACCTTACAGAGGTCAGGTCACTCTGATTTGGATAAGGAAATTTTAAAAATTATCCTCCTACAGGCTTTTCATGAGGACTCGATGGAACTGCTGAACATTGTAGGAAAGGGAGACATCTCCAAGGAAAGCTTTGAGACCATTTGTGAGTTATGCGTTCAGTGCTCAAGGGGGCTTGCAAGAAACAGGCAAGGTATTTGTACAACAAAGGGGTCTGGCAGGGGCATTACAAAGGTAGAAATTGGAAACCTGCTAGACAACTTGAGGACAGATATCCTCAGCACTCTGTCGGCACAAATGGATACTCTACAAGTAAAGCAGAAGCAGCTAGAACTAGACAGGACCATGGAAATATTCTGCCCAAAGTGCAGAAAGAAGCATTCAGAAAGGGAATTCCCACTAAACTCGATAGAGGAATGTGCAATCTGTGAGCTTAACCATGCAACAAGTTCATTCCCCTCCTTTCTAGGCTTCAAAGCAGTATTTTAAGGGACGTGAGAGGACATGGAGCAATTGTACCTCATGGGATCTAAGAAGCCATGGAAACCTTGACCACCGATGGGAAATCAAGGTATGTATCCAGATCCATCTTAGCATTTAAATAATTTTAATATGAATCCTTAGACCATGCCTTATCCCCCCATGTGGCTGCAATACTAGTTTCCACCTTGGCAACAGTGGAATCCTCAACCTAGTACGAGCTCTCCTTGGGCTCCAACCTGGCGGGGATCCTCTCCTAGGCAGTTTCCCCAGCAGATGCCATAGCAGCAACTCCAATTGCCCTCTAATGTGCCTCCTGGTAACCAGACTGCCCATCCTCAGCTTCCAATGCAACCTAACCCTAACCCTAACAATAAGGGGACTCATCAAGCTGACGTTCTTAACCTACCTTCATATAGTATCTCCACTACAGAGTTGTATGAAATGAATCTGCGATCAGGGCAGACAGTTAATGTCCAACCTCCTCCAGTTATCATTGAACAACTCAATGGTGAAGGTAAGGAGGCAGAACCAGTTAGTAAAGAGTCGAAAAAAACTAGTAGAAACCAGATGCCTCCTGTGAATTAGCATCAATCTGAACCGCCTTACCCAGAGAGACTAATTATGAGTAAACCAAGCCCTCAAGCTGAACTTGATTTATTAGGAGAATTACATAATTTGTTTGTTAAAATTCCCTTGTTACAAGCTATGAAGGATGTACCAATATACACAAATACTCTTAGGGAATATTGTTCAAAGAAACATGCAAAGAAATCTAAAGACCCCCTCACTATTCATGTTACGGGAAAATTTTGAGACTTCATGAATGGAAAATCAATGCCAGAAAAATATGGAGATCCAGGGAACCCAATTTTGACAGTACAGATTAATGGGGTAGAGATTCCAAATGTGCTGGTAGATCTAGGTGCTGCCATCAATGTCAATCACTGAAACCATGTATGCGCTAGGCCTTCTCAATTTGAAACATACACCTACAATGTTGGAACTGGTAGACTGGTCTATAGTTAAACCTGTAGGGAAGTTGGAAGACGTAACAATTTCAGTGGATCCATGGCACTACCCCTTAGATTTCCTGGTATTACATATGCAATCCTCAATAGGCGGTCATCCTCTGATTTTTGGAAGACCATGGTTGGCTACTGTGGATTCTTACATTAGGTTTCGTTCAGGGAACATGGTTATTTCTAACAGGCATAACACTAAGAATTTCATGTTATATCCACATGTAAAACCAAATCCTTCCATCAAGCCAGTAGGTGGCAAGAAAGCCTCAGCTAGGAAAGAACTTGAAATGGAAAATGAGGAAGTGAGACCAGTCCTCACTATTGGATAGGCCCTTCAGTTGAAAATGGAATCAGAAGATGATGTAATCACTTCCTTCATGGATGATCCTTGCTCCATTTCAGAACCAAACCAGCAGATCCTAGAATCTATCCTAAGCTGTGAAACTTAGGAAGTTATCGAAACAGTGGGAGGACTAGAGGAACCACCTATTGATGCACCTCATGAAAGTGTTCAAGTAGAGATAGAACCAAGAAAAACTCTGAATATTAATCCGAATTTGTCAGAATCCCATAGGAAGAAGCAAGTAGATGTTCTTCGAAAGCATAAAGAAGCTTTCACCTGGGATTATTCAGATATGAAAGGGATACCTGCCAACCTATGTACCCATCACATATATATTAAGGAAGATTGTCGTCCTGTAAGACAACCGCAGAGAAGAATGAACCCTGCATTGAAAAATGTTGTGAAAGAAGAGCTTTAGAAACTACTAGACATGGGTTTCATCTACCCTATCTTAGATAGCCAGTGGGTCTCACCATTAGTAATGGTCCCCAAAAATAATGGTAAATGGTGGATCTACATAGATTATCATGAGTTAAATAAAGCAACACAGAAGGACCATTTCCCTTTGCCATTTATTGATCAGGTTTTGGACACACTAGCTGGTAAGAAGTTTTTCTCTTTTCTAGATGGGTTTAGCAGATATAACCAAATCCAGATAGCTTCAGAGGATCAGGATAAGACCACTTTCACATGCCCCTTGGGAACATTTGCATACTGAGTCCTTCCTTTCATCCTATGTAATGCTCCTGCGACATTCCAAAGGGCAATTCTGGGAATCTTCTCTGACTTGATAGATGACAACGTTGAAATTTATATGGATGACTTTACTCCATATGGGGACTCATTTTTGGAAGGGCTGAAAAATCTAGAAAAAGTTCTTGAAAGATGTATACAAGCGCATGTCTCTCTGAGTATAGTGAAATGTCATATGATGATGGAAGAAGGAATCGTTCTGGGGAATTTGCTCTCAGCAGAAGGAATCAGAATGGACCCAACAAAGATAAAGGTAATTCTACACTTCCCAACACCTAAAACACCCACACAGGTATGCAGTTTTATTGGTTGTGCTGGTTATTACAGGCGTTTCATAGAAAATTTTGCAAAAGTAGCACACCCACTATTTCAATTACTAACAAAAGACTCAAAATTTGTGTGGTCAGGTGACTGTGATGCAGCTTTTACAAAGATTAAAGAATTGGTCTGTAGTGCTCCGATCCTTAGGGGTCCAGACTGGACATTACCTTTCCACATTCATACAGATGCTTCTCAAACAGCAATTGGTGCAGTACTGGGACAACAAGAGGATAAAGTACCCTACGCAGTCTACTATGTTAGTAAGAATTTGGCTCCTACCGAATTAAACTACACAGTAACTAAAAAAGAATTCCTTGTTGTCATTTACGCCATCAACAAATTCCAACACTACATTACCGGGTATCCTACTTTCGTGCACACTGATCATGCAGCTATCAGGTATTTAATGAACAAACTTGTTACCCCTGGTCGCATTACAATATGGTTGTTGCTACTACAGGAATTTGATATTATTATAGTAGATAATCCAGGGAAATACAATGTGGTTGAAGATTTCTTATCTAGGATAGAACATGATGGTAAGAACACACCAGTTGAGGATAATTTTTTGGATGAGCATCCTTTTGCAGTTTTTGCTAACACTTTGTGGTATGCAGATATTGCTAACTATCTTGCTACAGGAAAGGTACCTCGTCATCTATCATAAAAGGAGAAAAGGAAGATCATTCACTAGAGTACCCAATATTCATGGATGGCTGGATATCTCTTCCATACAGGGGTGGACCAACAGATTCGACGTTCTGTGGCAGAGGATGATATTTACAAGATCTTAAAGGCTGCACATGATGGACCCTATGGAGGACATTTTGCAAACAAAAGAATAAGTCATAAAGTGTTGCAAATGGGATATTATTGGCCCGCCATCTTTCGTGATGCTCGGGATTATGTTTGAAGGTGTGATAGTTTTCAGTGAATGGGACAACCTAGGAAAGCAGACGAAATGCCTCTTCAACCCCAGATAGTCCTTGAACCATTTGAGAAACGGGCCATCAATTTTGTTGGACCCTTTAACCCACCTTCTCATCAGAAAGCTTACATTCTGGGTCTACACCGATTATGTAACTAAATGGGTGGAAGCCAGAGCAGTCACAAGAGCAACAGAGCAAGTGGTGGCAGAATTTCTTTTTGAAGAAATCTTTGCCTAGTACGGTAGTCCAAGGGAAATTGTATCAGATTGAGGATCACAATTCACATCTCATATGATAGAAAAGTTGATGGTGAAATATGGGGTCAAACATAGAGTGACAACTCCCTATCACCCACAGGTGAATGGGAAAGTAGAGAGCACAAACAAGGTATTGGAAAATATCTTGACAAAGACAGTAGCAAGTCATCATCAGGACTGGGCACAAAAACTTATAGAAGCATTATGGGCATATAGAACAACATGGCAGAACACAATTGGGTTTTCACCATTTGAATTAGTTTATGGGAAATCCCCCTTGTTTTCGGTAGAATTTGAAATCAATACACTCAAAACATCTCTAGAAGTAGGCCTAGATCTATTAGAGGCACAGAAATAAGGGAGATTGGGCATTACTGTATGAATCCTGATTTAAGGATTTCAAAGGCAAGCTTCACACTCGCTGGATGAGACCATATCAAGTAGACACATTGTTCAATAATGGCACGGTCAGACTAATTACAATAGATGAGAATCAGACTGTGTTCATGGTGAATGGGCACTGTCTAAAACTATACCATAGTCCAGCCTCTAGAGATGCCTTTGTAAAAAACCTTTCTGATTCAGTTGATCTAATGGTTATTGGAATAGAGGACACTCTCACTCTGCTCTAAAAACAATAAAAATAAATAAATAAATCTAAAAATAAAAAATAAAATAAAAAAAGTATACATGCATATATGGTTATTACTTACTTGTTTGTATTTTGTAGGAATAATAAATAAATATGGCGAGGAGAAAGGTAACACTCGGTGTTGTTACTCCACTAGTATTGTTATAAAGATATTCTATTATTTCATTGATCGTGCCACTAAGTGTTGTTACTCCACTAAGTGTTGTTACTTCACTAAGTGTTGTTACTTTGTAACTGCCATTACTCCGTAACTACTGTTACTCCATAGCTGCTATTACTCTGCAACTGTCGTTACATCACTGATGTTGTTACTCCGCAACTGTCGTTACATCACCGATGTTGTTACTCCGCAACTTCTGTTACTCCACCGGTGTTGTTACTCCGCCAGTGTTGTTACTTCGCAACTGTTGTTACTCCGTAACTTCCTTTACTTCATAACTTCTGTTACTCCGTAACTTTCGTTATTTCATAACTGCTATTACTCCGTAACTGGTATTACTCTAAAACTACCATTACACCACCTATGTTGTTGCTTTGCAACTGTTGTTACTCCGCTGGTGCCGTTACTCTGCAACTGTTGTTACTCCGCCAGTGCTGTTACTACACGATTGTAGTTACTTTGATGTTGTCGTTACTCTGCCGGTGTCATTAGTCCGTAACTACCATTACTTCGCCATTGTTGTTACTCCACCAGTGTTGTTACATTGAAACTACCATTACTCGTTGTTGTTGTTACTCACTGTTGTCGTTACTCGTTGTGCTATTACTCACTGTTGCTATTACTCACTGTTGTCGTTACTCGCTGTGTTCTTAATCTGTGAGATATTTTTGTTGATACTCCACTATAAGGTAGGTCTGCAGGTATGTCTCTGTCGATTTTATGGATTTAATTAAATATTCCAAAAATTACATTCAAACGTGCTAGGGATGGCCATCGTTTAGTTGGGGGGGAAACCGTCATAATGAATGACGGCGTACCTTGAAAAAGCATTCATGACACACGATTTCCACCTAACCGAATCTAATGATTTTGGTATTCCGTAATCATACCTTTATGTGTTGGAATGTGTATTCATACGCGCAGAGTCATATCAGTCACCCTCCCAACACGCTACATTAAATTCCTAAAATATCTAATAGTACCACCATAATCTATCATCATTTTTGAGCATACCAGTATTGTTTCATCCGTTTTCTCCAAAAGCGGCCATGACATTATTTCAGTTGCCAACAGTTTGGAGCCTTGTCACTCTCCCCTCCTAGCCAACTGCAGTCATCGCATTGATTCTGCCTCTGCAGCAATGGGTGGCTAATCTGTGCAACATGAACCTAAGGATACAACGAGAGTTCGGAGAAATTGTGAGGTGTGGCAAGTGTTTGAGAACACAGGCTGGGACATTTATTTCGATAGGATGAGAGGGTCGAATGAAGAAATCACGATGGATTTTGCATTAAACTTGGCAGAAAGAGGCTCTCGGGTTCGTGGAATTGAAATCCCAGTGAGAAAGGAAATCATCGTGGAAGTCAATGGGCTTCTACAAGTTGGATAATGCTGGTTTTCGAGGAGGACAACCATTCCAGAATTCCCCGAGGCCTTCCTGCAAGCTGGAGAAAGTATTGCGCAGAAGGGTTGGGGATATGACAAAACTTTGCTACCACATCCATGGGGAGGAGTTGCAGAGTTCGTCATCAAATATATGACTTGTGAAGGAAGATACTCCACCATCTTCAAATACCATCTTCGCATACTAGCTCACCTATGATTTCCACAGGCAAAATATTTTTCAATGAATGTGCCTTATTTTCTATTAAGAAGGCTTCACTTAATGGTGCATTTGGCTCAGGGGTTGCGACAGGTATTGGCGGTAATCACTCACCATGGGTTGGTTTAGCTGTTAGTAATGAATGCCATCAGAAGGATATCGATTCCGTGGGAACTGTTTCAGGATTCCACAAAAGAGGAAATAACAGCTGTTGTGGCTACTAGGGTAGAGGAACCTGAAGCCATGGAGGAAGATGCAAAATATTACAAGTATATTGACCAGGAGGAATCAGAAGAGAGGGGGGAGGAAACTGAAGAATTTGAAGAAGAGACAGCTCCTTAAGAGCAAGCCGAAACTGTGGAGTCAATGGAAGATACAGAGATTGATACAGAGATTCCCACTAGTACTATGGCCGAGGCTGTCCCATAAGAACCAACCTCGCCTGTGGAACTATCAAAGTAAATGTATAGCGTGATGACTATGGAGGTAGACCCACAACAGGCAAGAGTGGGAGAATCAGTCAATATTGCGACCGAGGGTACCCCACAGGGATCTCCTGTCACCATGGAGCTAATGGAGGAGGATAATCCGATTGGAGAAGAGGTCGTGACCACTCTGACTAGAGAAACCATGGAAGAAGAAGAACAAGGAAAAGGAAGGCTCGGAGCTGAGGAAACCAGGGGACCCATAGAGGAAACACCGGGAGAACTAGGGTGTGAGGTCGACGCTGACCCACAAGAACCAACATCAACTTCAGGGCCAAACTACCTATACCCCACTCCACCTACCCAATTGATTGGCCCATTACGTCGTGTCGAAAGCAGCCCAGCCGAGTAGCCCCAGTGGGGTAGCGCACCATCCAAGTTTAGTATCCAAGTCTGAGTATCTGAGTTAATTAGCCAAGCCAAGCGAGTAGTTGAGGATTTGTTCCAATTTTCCTTATTTATCCCAAGAGGAGTGAGGGTAACTCATTCCCCACAGTAGAAAGAGGAAGAAGATTTTTCCATTCCTATGGCTTCGAATTTAGCACAAAGGCCACAATCGTGTGGGGAGGATGCTACTCACACAGCAGGAATTTTGGAGCCTAGGAGGAGAAAAGAGATAGAGGTTCCTGAGGCTGGGGAACCGGAAGGGACTCCAACGTGCACATTAGAAGTAAAGCATCTCACTAGGGCATCGCCGGTCATGGAGAGTGCGCATGAAGAAGAAATAGCCATTGGCGAAGAGGAGGGACCAAGCAAAGTGGTCCCGACGATGGAGCCAATGGAACAGTCAGGCGAGATAGGAGTGAAGCAAGAAATAATTGAAGAAAAGCAGGTAGTCGGGGAAGGACCAACATTTGGCACAGTAGAAGTTGTCTAGGGGGATTTACCTCTAGCTACTGAAACGGAGGAGATATAGGTCAACCAGGAATGGGTAGAGCTGTGCGAACAAAAAATACCCCCAATCAAATAAAGATATTAGCTGCAGTTTAAGGAAACAATGCGGCTCAAAATGGAAGTCAGGAAATTGAGGAAACAGGTGCACCAAATGCAGAAATGGATAAAGAAATACAGGCAGCAAGCTAAGAAGCCCAAGGCCATAGGGGTCAAAGCAGGAACTCAGGTGGACCAGATAGTCACAACCTCGGCTGCCACCCAAACAAACCTAGTCGAAAGATTGTTTGAAGGCCGGGAGTATGCCTTAATGGCTGAAGTACAGACTTGGAAATCTACTACAACCCAGTGTAAAAATGAGATCAGGAGAACTCAGGAAAGAGCCTCCACAACAATCTTTGGAAATGTGGAGCACATAGATATCATCTGATTAAGGCATATGAAGCAGCAGCTCAAGGTGGAGAAGCTGGAGAAGCAAGTGGTAGAATTAAAGACCGATAAGGAGCAGATTTTCAATCTGGTGCAAGAGGTGATGGCATGTCATCCCCCTGCTTCTTTTTATTCCCTATTTTTGCACGAACGTTTTCTTTTATTCTGCACAGAAAGCATTAAAAATGAGATTAGTTATGAGATAGAAGATGGTGTATAATTCCTCCGGATAATGAGGAATCATGACGTGCCAACTCAACACTTGATGTGTGAGTTTTACCTGCATGGGTATCTACTGAGCTTGGACAAAGATTTCAACCCTGTTCCATATGTAGGGGACATTCGCTTAAGATCCCTCACCTCTTATTCTCTCAATCAGATTCATTGGAAGAAGGCTTTCAACACTTTGTAATCCAGTCAAGTTACCGAGCCATTTATAGTAAGAGGAGAGCATGAAAGGTCAATCACAATGTTCACTAAGCACCACACTTTTTTGGGAATCCAGGGGAAGAAAGATAGGATGCTAAGGACACAAATATGGTGCCTTCATCTTTGTGTCAATCAGTTAACTGCTTTTCAAAACGAAGCCCTTGATTGTTGTCAGAAAAGGTGGATGATGTCACCAACAACTGTCCAGAACAGGGAACCTTTTGGGGCACCAAATTTTACATGAGTGCTCACCAGAGTACCCAGATATGTGGCATGTTTCCAAACATGTGGGGTCTGGTGGATGGGGATTCAGCTTTAGTTTCCTATTATTTGGTTGCTTGTAGAAATTTACACTCCAGCATATGATGTTCCAATAGATTGGTGGAAGGAAGTTCTCCTTTCAGATGGGTTTAAAGTTTCAGGAACAGAGATGGCCTTAGAATATGATCTCATCAGACTTCATGAAACCTACAGTCTGCAAAATCCAGACCTATAGAGGCGGCGGACTGTATGAGGACATGCATAAGGCTAGTTCGGGGGAGAAGTTGGGCACCGAATGTGGCTATATTTTTGTCCATCTTTATCTTCCTTTTTGACCCTTTTTATACTTATTTACCCATGTTTCTATGCTAAATTTATGAGGTAAATACCCCTAACTTGTCCAATTGGAATATTTTAATTAATGAAGTAAAGTCACGAAGTCCTATCTATTCGCAACATTGAATTGAATGTTTGATCGTAGCTTGGAGAACAAGAACCCTCGCTTCAACATTTCACAATAGATATGGTAATGGCTAGCCCTGAGGAGGCTATGCAACTGGAGTCACGATCCCCTGGAACTATTCTTGGGCCTTTTTTCTATCTCGGTCATCTAGTGTTGGTGTCATTCCAACAGAATGTATATTTCTGCATATGCGGTTACCGTGTTTCAGGGAGATATGTTATTCTCTTGTGTTGTGTATAAAAGAAAGAATGTTCCTGTAAATGGGGATTCCCCCATCGCTATTGTAATCACCTATTACAGATTAATAAAATATCATCTGTTTTGTTGTTCTAATATTTTTTGTGGCTAACACAGCCCTGATTAGAGAGCTGGGCCCACTCTTTTGATCAGGTGCTGCGTCTTTGTGTGTACATTATTTGCTAGTTTATGTTTGCTGTTACAATTATTTATTTCTTGTAATTATTTCTGGAGTTCTGTAATTTATTTACTCTTACAGTCATGTTTTGAATCTTAGCCGTGAGCCCTTGGTCGAAACAGATTGTGTTCTTGCCCCTACATATACCTTGCACATTGCCTTGAAAGGATATGCACCCGGATTGATAAATTAATGTCGAAATAGGGTGATTAAATCGTTCATACCTAGACACCAACACCTGGTAAAATTGGCATCAAAAGTTTTGGTGAAAGAATGTCGCTTAAACCTATTGAGAAAGATTACAAAGCCATCTACTCGGCTTGTTCAACCCATACTTTTTCTTCGATCATTTGGGTATATCATTCATTGGATTATGGCACACCATCTGATCCTTTCTTGTGTACATTCTCTACAGATGAAAACATCATGGAGATCATGATGTCAAATGATGCACCGTGGGATGAGCATCATCATCATTCCTCCTTCCCAGATACCTTGAAGATAATCTTAATGGTGTGTACCTACATAGTTTTGTTGAACCCTTTACGAATTGCATTTCCATTCAGGAGATTGACTCTCAAAAGAAACTTTCAAATATTGAAGAAACCATTCCTCTCAATATTTTGATTAAATCAAGAATAGTAAAAAATTTAAAGATCATAGAATCTTTCTCTTCATCTGAAATCAAAATTTATTGAGCCCCTTTTCATGACTTCAGAGATGTATTTTCCTAGAAATATGAAGAAATTCCAAGTATTGAACCAAACATATTAGTGCGTGAAATCCAAATGTATCCTGATGCCAAGACCGTCTGGCAGCGTCTCTGTCGGTCCATCCCAAGAAGGCTATTGGGATAAAAGCTAAAATCGAAAATCTTCTTTGGGCTGGTTTCATATACCCCATTCCTTTAACTGATTGGGTATCAAATGTTGTCCCTGTCATGAAGAAACATGGCACGATCCGAGTATGTGTCAATTATTGGGATGTAAATGGAGCTTTTCTGAAGGACAACCACCTGACCCCGTTTGTCGACCATATTCTTGATGACTACACTAGCGTCAAGATTTCTTCATTTATGGATGGATTCTTGGGCTATAATCAAATCAACATTCTCCTGGCAGCCCAACCTAGAACCACATTTATTTGTCCCTGGGGTACTTTTACTTATAGAAATATCCCCTTCTGTTTAAAGAATGTAGGGGCCATTTTTCAACATGAGATGGACTATGCTTTCCATGACATTAGGCATATCATGCAACCCTATCTAGACAACCTCCTTGCTCACTCCAAGCATTGAGCTAATCATCCCATGCATTTACGGGCCATTTTTCTCTGTTGTAGAAATTATAACATTCAACTTAACCCGCAACAAATGTGTGTTCTATGTTGGTTTTGGTCAATTCCTTGGTTTCATCATTTTGAAACAAGGAATTCGTATTGATCCTTTTCAATTCTATGAAATCATTGACTTTGTTGCACCTTCCTCCCTCATTCAGTTACAAAGACGCCAAGGAAAAGCTAACTTCCGGAGTAGGTTCATCCCTAACTAGGCTGAACTGACCAAATGATTTAATTTCTTACTTAAGAAGGGGATTCCCTTCCATTGGGATGAAGCTGCGTAGAAAGTGTTTCATGCTTTGAAAGATGTACTCATTTAGGCATCTCTCTTATACCCCCTAACTATCAGTGCAAATATTTCCTATACCGAGCTACCACCATCTATACTATAGCTATGGTGTTGGCCCAAGAAGATGATATCGGGAATTAACATCCCATTTATTATTTGAGTTAGAACCTCAACAATCGTAAGATCTGGTATACTCATGTACAAAATTTATATTTGGCAGCTGTTCAAGCCATCCAGAGATTTCTCCATTACATCTTGCTTCACAAAACTATGGTCATTTTAGATTTTAACTCTATGACACACATATTGTCACATCAATTGCTAGGGAGGAATACTCTAAGTGGATCATTATTCTACAAGATTTTGACCTAGAATTCATGAAATCCAAGTTGAAGAAATCCTTAGCTTTTGCTGAGCTTATGTGTGATCTCCCTTCCCTTGATGCTGAATCTACATCTGAATATTCCATCCCAGACAAGTCATTGTTTCTGATCTCGTCATCTAACCCATGGTATGGAGATTTTATGATCTATCTCTAGATCCATATTTTTTGACCTAATACCTCTTGCTCAGATCAACAACGTATTTGGTACAAATCCTAAAATTATGTGATTATCAACGATACCCTTTACCGTCATGGTATCAATATGATTTTACGGAGCTGTCTCACTCTTAAGGAGGCAAAGAAAGTCCTCAATGAATGTCACTCGGGGGCATGTAGTAGACATTCATCTGGTTACACTATCGCATGAAATATCTTACGCGCCGGTTACTCTTGGCCCACCATTTTCCGTGACTGTATCCTCACAGTTTAGAAATTTCATGCATACCAAAGCTATGATCGGAAAATCCATGCTCCATTGCATCCCGTTGTCGCTTCTGGTCCCTTTGAAAAATAGGGTATTAAATTTATGACATGTAACTCTCATTCGGCTGGGGGGCATGGCTATATTATTGTCATTTTTTACTACTTTACCAAGTGGGCTGAAGTGATGCCTACATTCAATAGTACTAGTGAAACAAATTCTTATTTTTTCTTCAACCACGTGATTTCTAGGTTTGTTGTTCCACAAGAAATAGTAACGGATCACAGGAATCACTTTTGGAATCATATGATGACAGAATTAGATGCCAAATTGGGACTTTCACATGAAAATTCCACTCCCTATTATCCTCAAGATAACAGACAAGTTGAGGCAATTAACAAAGTTCTTAAGACTATGCTTCAACGTATGATAGGGGTCCACAAATCAGACTGGTACTTGCTTCTCTTTGCTACCTTGTGGGCATATCAAACCTCTATTAGGACTGCTACTAGATTCACACCCTTATAGTTGGTGTATGGTTTTGAAGTGATCCTATCCATTGAATGCAAAATTCCATCACTGAAACTAGCTATCAAACTTCTTCCTACTACTTTCACAGATGAGGAATGCATTTTACACCTAACTTGTTTGGATGAAACCCGATGCAATGAAGCATTAGCCAATGAATCCTGTAAAGGATACATCAAAGCATAATATGACAAAAGTGTCAAGCCTAGAGTCTTCTTGAAAGGAGATCTGATTCTCTTATATGAATAGGAGGCTGATAAGTTAGGTGGAGGAAATTTCTAGCCTATGTGGCTGGGCCCATACATTGTCAAGCATGTCCTTGCAAAAGGGGCTTATGAGTTAGTAGAGCTCGATGGAGTTCCACTAGCACAACCTAGAAATGGGCTATAATTCAAAAAATACTATGCTTGATCCCATGTGTAGTACACTCTCTACATATTCTATATAGGTGTATTGAGTGTGTTTGTAATGTGTTTTTCAGAGGTACCCATGGTTTCTATTGATTCTTTTTACTTTTGGATTAGAGATGTCAAACTCTCTCAAACCGTATATTGGTTATGATGATGGTGCTAGCCGTAGTACTAGGAACCTATCCTCTGTAGCATGAGCTATCTTTGTTCCAAATGGTGAGCTAGTGAGCATGCAAGTGACTTGCATTGGTCGCTCTACTAACAACATCACTGACTATAGCAGACTGACTGAGCTACTATCTGATGATATTTCACATGGTATCTGCCCTATAGTCATTAGACCCAACTTACAACTTGTATTACTACAACTCGATAATATCTATTCAGTGAGAAATCCCTCCATCCTTCGGATGGTTTTGTGAGTGCATCTTTTGGAAAGACATTTTGATTTCATATGATATGAACATGTTTATAGTAACCTGAACACATTGACAGATGCTATAGCTAATTATTATTTAGGTTGACATTTTCAACAAGTGTAAATAACTTTTAATTCACATCACATCACATCAGATATATATATATATATATATATATATATATATATATATATATATAGATATATATTAAGTTTGGTTTTACAACATGTGTGCCTCGAGACACATATGGCTACATCGCCCATAAAAAAAACTACATGAAAAAATTCTAAGTATACAAATCAATGGTGATCATGATAAAACGACATTGCACAAGCTTTCTTGCACAATAATCGACCAATCCAACTAGGGACTCTGATTGTGTCTCTGAAGTCAATGCTATAAATGTATTGTAACAAATGAAGGTCACGAGTTGTCCTTGATCTCGACTTTTCACAAGGTAAAGCACCTCAGTCATCAGTGATCGTCTCTAACTTTGTGCTTCAGTGGGGATTCTGTTATAGGAAATTTTGTCACATCCGATCAATGAGCCTCCTAATGGAATCAATCAACATCCTATTCTCCCTTGTCACCATATTTCACAAATACGTAAGCCCATTCCATTCATCCTCGAGAGTTTCAACCCTAAACCTCTTCATCTAAGACAATTTTAGGACAAACACTTCCTATAAGCCTACTCAGGTGCATTCGCCAATGTTGCTTCAATGTGGCCTAAGTTGGTCACCAGCAGGTTGCTCCCCTTTGCACCTACGTTGGTTCTAGAAATATAGGAGAATGATCAAGAATTTGAAAGCTTACCCTTTTAGGAGTTTCTAGAAGTTGTTTCAACTACTTACCTTAGATAAAACATTCGGATCCTATCCCCTACTTTGGAGTTTTCACCACTTATCCTTTGATCCTATCCCTCCATGAAAGGTGGATCTCTTACCCTAGATTGGTAATTAGATAAGAACTCCCAAATTACCCTAATTCTCTATATATTCCCAACCTTCTATTTGGTTGGGGGTTGGATTTTGGAGAGTGATTCTGCCCTTGTGTTGTTGTAGTGAGTGGTCGTCATCTCATGCATTTAGGGTAATTGGAGGTGCATATTGTGACAAGGAAAGGACAAGTCAACAACTTGGAGGAGCTCTTATACAAGATCAACTACTACTTATGGTTGTAATCTCTTTCCATATATATTAGTGGGAAGAATTCATATTTTCCTATATGTGATGTTGTTATTTCATATATTTCAATAGTTTGTTGATATATCGAATGAAGTACTTAGATGATACTACATAGATCTTTTAGTTTCTTGGTTAGTGTTATCTAACTGTGCAGGTTATAATTTTGGCATTCAGATGGAATTGGAGTTTCCAAGCTAAAGAAGGAGACAAGTGTGTGAAGGATTCTAGGTAGACCTCAATCCATCATCTATTTACTTTAAGGAAAGTCATTATGTTCCTTGTCTCTCTGTTGTTCTAGGTTAGCAACTAACCTAGGGGAGATACTTTTGTATTCAATCGTAAATCCTACATAACAGGGAGAGTTGAAAAATTTCTTAGCTATGATCATTATTTTTACTGGATAATTGATGGAGAAAATTTAGTTTTTTGATGTTTGACCAAGTCAGCCTAAAAGTGAACAAGTTAGCCCCACATGTGGAAATGCTCCCGCTTATGACACATATAAATAAGACATCATTGAAGCTCATTTGGTGCCATTTCACATCCATCCATTCATTTTGAAATAACATAAGGATTTCACGCATCTGAAGGAGACAAAAGATACCTTTATCTTCTGTGTTGACCAACTTCTATTCATCTATTTTACCAACATTTACTTAGGTTCTATTTCTTTTGTTTGACCAAGTTCACTGACTGTTTTAGAGGTTCAATATTCCATGGATATGTTGACTTTGGTTGACCAAGACTTTGCTGCTATATCTAGGTTCACTAACTCCGGTTGACCACAAGTTTGACTAAGGCTTTGACCAATATTTTACGAAGGTTTATTTGGCTAGATTTTTATTGTATTTTGTCCCTCTATTATGAGATACCTTAGACCTAAATTCATCCCTCTGTTGCAGACTTCACTTTGACCATAATTGATTAAAATTATTTATTCATTGAATGGTTTGAATTGGTATTTATTGAGGTCAAATTTTGGAATATTTTTGTAATATTCTGATGTACTATTGATGCACTAAATTTCTCTCTAATAAGGAAAATTGGTTGGGTTTTCCCTTTGTTGGTTTCTCCCTAACTGCTAGCATAATTTTTGGTGTCTCTTTTCTCTTTTTTTACTATTCATTGTGATCTTTATTTCTCTATTGATGAAAGTGAATGGTTGAATTTTTTCATGCATAATTTCTTAATTATTGGAAAGTTATAAGAAGATAATGTTGGAAATATGTTGTCATTGATGTAAACCAATGGAAAAGGTGTCAAAAGATGCCTAAGAAGATTAGGTTCTAGGCACAAGAAGAAGGATGAAGATCAATATTAGTGGAAAATGGTGCAATTCCTTTTAATACCTTTTTATTACACAAAATCACTTCAACAACACATGAAACCCACCTAGATGGAAAGATATTTGAAAAATATTTCCATTGGTATCCAAAAATATGAAAATGACATCCTGGATTGAATGTTAGAGCGAGTCAAATTTGCAGGACCTCCAGGTCAAAGTGGCAGAGCTAAAGGTGGTTGGAGACACTATGGAGCATGTGTTTTTGGCATAATGGTCAAACTTGAAGGAGAATCACATATCCATAAAATCATATGCATAGCAAATTAACTCACAGAACAATAAACTGGCAGAAAAGGTAGAGAGCCATCATGTGGTCTCTCATGCTCATGTAATTCTCTCTTTCATTATTCAAATAATTTAATAATACATTTAAATACATGAGTAAGTGGTCTTAAGATAGTGTGTATATCTTAGACTCACTTGGTTGACACAATTTCTCAACTTACACAGTAATTTAGGAGAGCTAGTTGGAGAGAATCTCTCATCCAAACTAGAATCCTTGGTTTAAGGAATTCTCATGATTTTATTTATTTAATTTAATATTTGGATTTATTATTAATTTTTAAGAGAGTGAGGCTAACAAAACTTAGTGACAACACTAGTGGAACTACTATCTAGAGGACTGTGATGACTTCGAGAGATAACACAATAGTGGGGAGCAATTCTATTGGATGAAAGTGGATCGCACCTCACAACTCATCCTGACGAAGGTACCCTAGCAAATGCACCCTAGAGAAAAGTTAAGGACCAATTAAGGGATATGTAGGATGACGCAAGACTTAGTTAAAATTCGAGAAAGTTTGTGGTAGTTCTTGTGACATGTACCCCCATTGACATATCAAAAGGAATGTATGAGGTCGAGTGCATTAGGTGTTAATAGGCTAGGGTGGTTGTGCAATAAATTGTTGATCTGAAGATCAATGGTGCACCCCCTCAAATAAAAATTGGAAACAACTGAAGGGGGGATGCACAAACCATGAAACATGGCAGGAACAATTTTTTAATCAAACAGAAAACATGGCATAATAGGAGGATTAAACCTAATGACTTTTATCAAAATAATTTGGTGAATAAATATGGTGAAAAACCAGGGGTCAAACCCTTGTCTCTCCTCTATGACAACGGGACATGTGGAAATGTATTATTCATGAGAGATGACATCAGAATTAGGCCAATAAGAGGATGACATGCGGTAGGAAGATTCAATTTTTTGGGGTACCCAAAAGGTTCATGTTTTAGTGACACTCAGACCAATCATAGGACACCATGTGGCAAATGTGATGTCAGAATAAAGTCATCCCACAGGTTAGTGTTGGGAAGAAATAAGCAGAGTACTCAAGAAACCGATGGGCTAACTAGTTGCGGGATGGAGTGGGAAGTGTCAGAGCTGACTGAGCCTAGCTGCATGGTGATTAGCTCTTGGTAGTAGCGGGAAGACCCCATAGGACAACTCATCCCATAGGTATGATCCCAGAGAATTTTTAAGGTGCATAAAGCGAAAGTGTCGGGCAGTAGGCATCGGGATGCATTTTTCTAACAATAGGAAATCAAGGCCTAATAATATTGAGACAAGGAAAACCTCACTTATAATTAATATTGCTAAGAGGAGCCTATAAGATTTAAAAGGAGGCACAAACAAAAGAATCGGGATTGAGAGCTATGGGCTCGGTGCCAAAATGGGTTTTACACAAGCAAGAGACCAAGGGCATGACGAATTTATAAAGGAAATAATCCATCAATGGACTAAAGGTAGTTAAGAGCCTCAAGGACCTAGCCAGTGGTCACAACACATGGTTTTATGGAAAATAAAAGGCTAAGCGCCAACGTGAAAGGTGCTAAAGGTAAATTTCGATGGAACTAATAGTTTAGTGGTAGATTTATAAAGGAAATAAGTCGTCGATGGCTAAAAAGTATTTAAGAGCCTCAAGGACCTAATGAGTGGTCACAATGCCTGGTTTTATGGAGGATAGGAGGCTAAGAACCAACGTGAAAGGGGCTAAAGGTCAATTTCGGTGGAACTTACAGTTTCTTGGCATATTTTGGTAGTTAAGCTAAATATAATGACTTGCTAATTATAGAAAAGCCCTACTAAAGCTTGTAAAGTGCTAGAATTGATAAGATAAGAAGAATTTATCAGTTTAACTTGCAAAAATAGGCATTCAAGATCTGATAACCTTGTGAACATATCCATAAGACATAGTCTGAAGAGGAGAATGATGGAAATAAAGAATCATGCAAGAATACAAGAAAAGCAAGAAGATAAAGATAACAAAGCAAAAAATATTTATAAGCAGGTTTGATCAAGTAGGTTGGAGAGTTCTTGTGAGTGAGTTGAGGTGATGCTGCTAGTGTTCTCAATAATTAGATATTTTTGAAGGTATTAGTTATTAAGGAGGAATTTTTTTTTATTTTAAAGAAGAGGTGGAATTCATGGTTCTAGTATGGAAATGGATGAAAGATGAATCATTGAGTGTCAAGCAAGTTGTAGCTTGTAGATTAGGGGTTGATTCTCCTTCTAGTAGTTGTTGGTAACTATTTGGGGTTGTAGCTCCATTCAGTTGTAGCTGATAAATCTGGTATTTGTAGCTTCCTAGTACTTGTAGCCAGGGAAATGTAACAACAAGTTGTAGCTTGCCTTATGAAGTAATTAGAGAGAAATTTGAAAAAAATTTGTGTCCTATTGTGATCACTAATATTATTTTATATCATTTTCATGCGAATGAATTATTTATGGTGTATTAATATCATCACATAAGTGAAATAAAGGTTTAAATTGGTAAAATTCCCACACTATTGATTCACCCCCCCAAGTATTGTCCTAGTTCCTAACAATTGGCATCAGAGTAAGGTTACTTCAAATCAGTTTAATAACTAGAAGAAAGATCAAGGACCATAGAAAAATAGGAAGGGTGATTTACAAATAGGGCACCAATGTTCAATGGAACAATCTATGTGTTTTAGAAAGTGAGGATGAAGACTTACATTCAATTACTTGGAGCTAATGTGTGGGATGTTGTAGTAGAAAAATATCAAAATCCTTCAAAAGTGATTACTAAAGATTAAAAGATAGAGTTCACATGCAATGATAATGACATGAATTCCTTGCTTGCGTGCCAACTTCAATAATAACTTGTCAAAATACTAGAGTGCACATTTTCCAAAGCCATTTGGGACAAGATGATTCAATGTTATGAAGGTGAAAAAAAGGCAACAAAAGCTAAACTTCAAGGTTATAGGAAGCAATTTGAGGCTTTAAGTATGGATGATGATGAAGATATTGCAAAGTAATTTTTAGGAGTTGATGAAGTTGTGAACACCATAGGAGGTATTGATGAGAAGCTAGATGATGTTGTGGCCATTCAAAAGATGTTAATATCTCTTTCTAAAATGTTTAATCAGAAGGCTTCAACCATTGAAGAGATGTCTAATCTAAACACTATCACTCTAGATCTACTACTTGGTATACCTACTACCTATGATATGATAATTTCGAATTGCAGGTCTACACCCAAAGAATCAACCTTTAAAGTAGAAAAGAAGTGAAAGGAAGAGCATTATGACTCACGTTGTGAATCAGATGAAGAAGAAGATAACTTTGTGAGGAATCTCAATAGAGGCTTAAGTAAATATAAAGTTAAGTTATCTTTTAAGTGATTTACATGTGCCAAAGTTGGTCATTATGCTTCTAAGTGTCCTAAAAAGATGAAGAAATATTAATATCCTAAATAAATATTCAAGAAAGTACAAAAGGACATAAATAAGGCTAAGAATAGAGGATTCTATATTCAAGAAGAGAGCTCTTTAGGAAGTGAATATAGCCAATCTTCAGATGAGGAAAATGATGTTGAAAACCCAAAATATTTCATGCTGATGGCCATAGATAATCTACAAGTCGAGAATATCAATTTTGATGATGAAGAGGGTGAAGTGGACCTAGAAGGAGAACTGATAAGTACACTTGAAGAAATAGAAAGGTTGAGAAAGAAAAATAAAGCACAAAAGGAGTTGTTGAGCAAAGAAAAGTTGAAGATGTTGAACCATTGCTCCTACAAATTGAAGAAGGTAAGAAAATTCAAGAATCGCTGAAACAAAAAATGAATGAAAATATTCAAACGTGTGAAAGGTTGGAAGGCGAAATTTTTTTGCTAAAGAAGGAGTTGGAGAAGGCTAAAACAAAACTAAGCTTCAATCAAAAATTCAAAGAAAGGACTGACATTTTGGATGAAATATTGGAAGCAAAAGGAGTCTCTAAAGATCCTAGTGGTCTTCGATTTGAGGCTAAGTCTAGTTTGATAACAAAGCTAAAATGGAAAAAGACAAAAAAAATAAAATCGAGTAGCAAATGAATGGATTGTGTAGTAGCAAAAAGGAGATACACAACCCACTAATTATCACTAACAATAAAAGCAAAACATTGGCAAAGATAATAAAAAAAAAAAAACCAGTCTAGAATAAAAGACAACCTTCTAGGTATAATGATATTTTTTGAGGATAATGTTTCATATGCACTAATTATAGCCACAAAGTAGCAAATTACAGGGTGAATCTATCCTACATGTAGCTTAGATCTAGAAGAAGAAGAAGTCATTAGAATAGACATCGGAAAATCAAACGTAGGTACAGTAATTATTTTTCTCCCTTGAAAAATCAAATTGAACACTTTAAATGTCAAAATTTTAGGCATATAATAGTTAATTGTTGACTTTAGGATAAGAAGATCGAACTAGTTATTGAGAAAATTAAACAAAATCCCAAGGTCTAGAAAGAAAAATTGAAAACAGAGCAATGTGATATTGTTTTTTATGCTCAGAATGAAGGTAGTCAGTGGTATGTGGATAGTGTTTTCTCCAGGCACATGTGAGGAGACATAATCAAGTTTTTGACATGGAAGCTAGTTGACAAAAGTAATGTAACTTTTGGCAACAATGCTCCAAGAAAAAGCACTACAAAATCAGTGGTCAGTCTATCAAATGGAAAAGGTAAAGCCAAGAATGTTCTATATGTTGATGGGTTGAACCATAACCTGCTTAGTGTGTCATAGATGTGTGTTCAAGGAAACATTGTGATTTTTAAAGCTAAAAATGGTCAAAGCTAGTCTAAAGGCATAAGTGAGATAGTTGATGAAGTTGGGAGAACATATAACAATGTGTATGTGCTCAAAGAGAGAAAAAAAAAAAGAGGTGTTGATTATCATAAAATGATGAAAGTTGGTTGTGGTATAAAAGACTTGGAGATATGAACATTGATCAGATAGTCAAACTAAGAATGAAGAATTTTGTCAAGGATTTAGCTAGGCTTTCCAAACTAGAGAATACAATTTGTAAATCTTGCCAATTGGGAAAGCAAACTTGAGTTCCATTTAAAGCAAAGGAGAAATCATCATCAAAGTCATTTCAACTGGTACACATGGATCTGTGTGGACAATAAAAAATGAAATAACCCACATGTAAATTATATTTTATGCTAATAATTGATGATTTTAGTAGGATGATGTGGGTTTCATTCCTTAGAGGGAAATCTGAAGCATTTGAGAACTTCGAAGAGTTCAAAGCTATGGCTAAAAATGAAACTGATTGCAAAATCAAGAGAATACAATCTAATAATGGAGGTGAGTTCAATTCAAAAGAATTTGATGACTTTTGCAAGAAGAATGGCATCAAAAGGAAGTTCATAATAATAGAGTTTCCACAACAAAATGGTGTAGAGTAAAGAGAAAATAGATCAGTGCAACAGTTAGGTAGAGAAATGATGGAAGAAAGGAATGTACAACAAATACTTCGGGCAGAGTCTATTCATACATCAGTGGTTATTCTCAACAAAGCTCATATCAGACAAAACAGTGACAAAACTCCTTATGAGATTTGGTTTCACAGACCTACAACAACCAAACACTTCATAATTTTTGGTAGCAGATGTTACATCAAGAGATATGATTATAAGCTGGGTAAGTGTGATGAAAGAGCATATGGAGGATTTTGTTTTGGATATTCACATAAAAACAAATGATATAGATGTTGAGAAATTAGTTTAAGGCTATAATTAGGGTGATTTCTCCTATACTCGATAACTGCTTGTGATGTATTTTTACTTTTTTCTTGATTATTCACTTCTTCACTTATTATTATGTTGTTCTTATCATAAAAAAAACCACCAAAACATGAAGATAAATAATAGGCCAAAACTTCTCTACTTGAGAGGAAAACCCACAAATATCTTCTCTTCTTATAGATCCTTCAAATGATGAATTCCAAGGCCTCTAAACCAAGACCAATACCCTTCCAAGACCAATACAAAACTTCTTGATGATATGCTTCATCTATCCAAGTCAAACCTAGTCAAATCTCTTCCAACCACACAATTTCAACCCCCAGCGTCAGAATTTCAGCCTCCGGTGCTACAGGTTTGAAATTTTCACCCCCTGCAATAGTTGTTGCTTCCACTTGTGTGAGGGAAATTAGGGCTTCCAAGGCTACCTTGTTACTTCACTTGGGTTACTTTTCCTTATAAGGCTAATAGGTGACCTACACTACAATAAAATAGGTAACTTGTGCCAAATTTAGCTCCAAATTTTAGTGCATTTTTTTTCCAACTGGTATGGGAATGTTGACGCTAAATTTGAATTTATTGTTCAATTGTTAAAGAATCATTTTTTTCCCATATTTTGCCTCATTTTTTACACCAAATTTTGCATCCTTTTTTGCATCAAATTTTGTGTCATATTTTCGTCTAATTTTGCACCACTTTCTGCATCTAGTTTTGCACCTTGTTTTTTGCTTCCAATTTTGCACCAAAATTTACATCTAGTTTTACAGAAGGTTTTGCTTCTAGTTTTGCACCAATTTTTTCATATGCTTTTGCATATTTTTTTGCTTCCAATTTTGTGCCATTCTTTGCTTCTAGTTTTGTGAAATCATTTGCATAAGGTTTTATGCCATCTTTTGCATTCGATTTAGCACCATTTTTTGCATCTAGTTTGTGGCAGTTTTTGCATCTAGTCTTAAACCAATTTTTTCTTCTAATTTTGTACCTTTTTTTGCATCCAATTTTGCACCATATATTTAATATGGTTTAGCACCAAAATTTGCATCCATTTTTGTGCCCATTTCACATCTTGTTTTGCACCAATTTTTAGATCCACTTTTTCATTTGATTTGTCTCCCTTTTTTGCACCATAATTTGTATCATTTGTTGCATCCAATTTTGCATCATTTTTAACACCATTTATCACATCCAATTTTTCATCATTTTGAGCATCCCAATTTTCATCCTATGTTGAGCCATGTGTTGTGTCCACCTTTGCATCCCATTTTGTGTCTAATGTTACGTTCAATTTTGAGCCATTGTTTACGTCTACATTTGCATTTGTTTTTGCACCAAGTTTTGCATCATTTTTTGCACCTCATTTTGCATCCAACATTGCATCTCAATTTGCATCAAATTTTGAGCCATGTTTATGCCCATTTTTGCACCATTTTTTGTGTCTACTTATGTGTCCAATTTTGCAACATTTTTTACATGCATTTTTGTTTTCTAATTTTTCATCTTTTTCGGCATTCAAATTTGCATATTTTTTTCTACCTCATTTTGTGTGCACATTAGCATCTCATTTTGTGCCCAGGTTTGAGTCTAAATTTTGCATCCAGTTATGAATTATTTTTGGCATCCAATATGGCGTCATTGGTTTCACCCTTTTCTAAAATGTGAATCATTGCATATAGAATGTGAATCATTTTGTTTCATTAATGATTCATTCATGTTAGGGAAAGATGGAATCAAACAATCAACCTCCTTCTTTCAAGGCTAGTGCTCTTCCTTTGAGCTAGCAACCTTTAACGAAATGTCTTATTACGATAAGAAAAGATAAAAATCAACAATCCAAAATGTATTGTCATATTAGTGAAGAAAAATGATGTTATCTCTTGTTTGGAAAAAAAAAATCCATAAATAGGAAGGAGATATACATTATTATATAAGAAATATGAATAATATTAAAAGAAAAACTACTAATACTTGGGATTCCATCAAATTAGTCACCATTGACTATGCTAGCAAGAATAAAACTTCCTTAAGACATGGGCTAGCAAATGTCAAATTTCATAAGAGAGGATTGAAGAGATGAGAAACTTCTACTTTGAAGTTGAAGCTGTAGATAGAATTGAATTTACACAGGTCCTTATTTGTGGATCAATGATATAGAAGGAAGGGAGACCCACTAGTTTCTATTTCATCAGCTTTGATTGGTGTTAAAGAATTGGAGAAAAACTCCAACAATGTCAACATCAACATTTCTGATTGTTTCTCATCCAATGTTACAATGTGAAAAGAATCTCTCAAAAGATTAAAAAAGGCTTTGGAAAAATATTCAATAGATAAGCAAATTCAAACTACTGAATTGGAGAACTTAGACTCCATCGATGCCAACATCATCATTTCTGATTGTGCAAGCATAGTGATCACCCAAAAATGTTACCAGTTGCATATTAAGTCCACTGTAATATTCCACCAAGTTATTTACCTAGTACATTTTTTACATCACAAGGACACAATTATAGGTTTAAAAGCACTATCCAATAGAAATAAAGCTTGTTTGATTCCCCCCAATCTTTACAATTTCACAAAGAAGCTCTTCAAAAATAAAGATGGGCCTTGGGAAAAATTTACTAGATAAGTAAAGTTAAATTAATGTATATTAGCCTTTTCTAGTCACATGTCTATCAATTGACAGTTAGAAAACCTTGTAGCAACCATTCATGTATATGCAAACTTGGTCGCGGAAGATCCACCAATACACAGTTAAGGGTAAGAGTGATCACTTCAAGTTTAGAAGTTAGATATTTTTTATGGTTCTGTCAACCATGGGCTTCAATCCCAAAGAAAAATGCAACACATTTTAATACTTGGGATTCCATCAAATTAGTGACCATTGACTATGCAAGAAAGCATCAAGTTGCCTCAACACATGGGTTGGAGAATGTAAAACCCAAAGAAAGATGATGAGATTGGAAACTTCTACTTAGAAATTGAACCAGTGAAGGATTTGAACTTAGTAATTCCTTATTTTTGGATCAATAATATGTAAGAAAGAATGTGACTCGTTGTTTTCTATTTCATCAACTTCAATGGATGTCTAATTATAAGAATTCTCCAAGGATACATAATTTTGTTTCTTCCCAACCAACATTAACAATTACACAAAATTCCTCTCTCCATAGATAGATCTAGGCTCTAGAAAAAACTTTGGAAACAAAAGAATCCATAAATAGGAAGGAGCTACACATTGTTATATCAAAAAGATGAATAATATTAAAAAAAAAATACTAATACTTGGGATTCCATCAAATTAGTCACGGTTGACAATGCTAGCAAGCATCAAGTTGCCTTAACACATGGGCTAGCAAATTTCAAATTGCATAAGAGAGGATGTATGAGTTGAGAAAATTCAAATTTGAAGTTGAAGCTTTGGATAGAATTGAATTTACACAGGTCCTTATTTATGGATCAATGATATCGAAGGAAGGGAGACCCATTGGTTTCTATTTCATCAGCATTGAGTGGTGTTAAAGAATTGGAGAAAAACTCCAACAATGTCAACATCAACATTTCTGATTGTTTCCCATCCAATGTTACAATGTGAAAAGAAGCTCTCCAAAGATAAAATAGGGCTTTGGAAAAATATTCAGTAGATAAGAAAAATCAAACTATTGAATTGGAGAAATTAGACTCCATCGATGCCAACATCAGCACTGATGATTGTGCAAACATAGCAATCACCGAAAAAGGTTATCAGATGCATATAAATTCCACTGTAATATTCCACCAAGTTATTTACCTAGTGCAGTTTTTAGATCAAAAGGAGACAATTATAGGTTTACAAGAATTATTCAATAGAAATAAAGATTATTTTCTTCCCAACCAATGTTTATAATTTCACAAAGAAGATCTGAAAAAAATTTGGGGCTTGGGAAAATTTTACTATATAAGAAAAGTTAAATTAATTTATCTTAGCCTTTTCTGGTCACATGTTTCTTAGTTCACATATAGAAAACCTTGCAGCAAGCATTCATGGATATGAAAACTTGGTTGCGGAGGATCCACCAATACATAGTCAAGGCTAAAAGTGGTCACTTCAAGTTTAGCAGATAGATATTTTTTATGGTTTTGTCAACTATGGGCTTCAATCACAAAGACAAATCCAACACATTTTAATACTTGGGATTCCATCAAATTAGTGACCATTGACCGGGCTATAAAGCATCAAGTTGCCTCAACATGTGGGTTGGAAAAGGTTAAACCCCAAGAAAGGCAATGAGATTGGAAACTTCTACTTAGAAGCTGAACCAATGAAGGATTTTAACTCAGTAATTCCTTATTTGTGGATCAATAATATGCAAGAAATAATGTGACTTATTGTTGTCTATTTCATCAACTTCAATGGATGTCCTATAATTGGACACAATGACACAATGATAGGTTTATAAGCATTCTCTAAGGATATATGATTTGGTTTCTTCCCAACCAACATTAACAATTGCACAAAATGCCTCTCTCCATAGACAAATTTAGGCTCTACAAAAAGCTTTGGAAACAAAAAAAATCCATAAATAGGAAGGAGCTACACATTGTTATATAAGCAAGATGAATAATATTAAAATAAAAAATACTAATACTTTGGATTCCATTACGTTAGTTGCCATTGACTATGCTAGCAAGCATAAAGTTTCCTTAACACAGGGGCTAGCAAATGTCAAATTGCATAAGAGAGGATTGATGAGATGAGAAACTTCTACTTTGAAGTTGAAGTTGTGGATAGAATTGAAATTACATAGGTCCTTATTTGTGGATCAATGATATAGAAGGAAGGGAGACCCATTGGTTTCTATTTCATCAACTTTGATTGGTATTAAAGAATTGGAGAAAAACTCCAACAATGTCAACATCAACATCTCTGATTGTTTCCCATCCAATGTTACAATGTGAAAAGAAGCTCTTCAAAGATAAAAAAAAGCGTTGGAAAAATATTCAGTAGATAAGAGAAGTCAAACTACTGAATTGGAGAACGTAGACTTCATCGATGGCAACATCAACATTTCTGATTGCACAAGCATAGTGACCACCCAAA
This sequence comes from Pinus tabuliformis, assembly GCA_031772625.1. Lineage (NCBI taxonomy): Eukaryota > Viridiplantae > Streptophyta > Pinopsida > Pinales > Pinaceae > Pinus > Pinus tabuliformis. Next base: position 1,252,722,201 of record CM062818.1, on the reverse strand, counting down.
AAGGTTATCAGATGCAAATTAAGTCCATTGTAATATTCCACCAAGTTATTTACCTAGTTCAGCTTTTACATCACAAGGACAAAATTATAGGTTTACAAGCATTATCCAATATAAATAAAGCTTGTTTGATTCCCACCCAATGTTTACAATTTCACAAAGAAACTCTTCAAAAATAAAGATGGGCCTTGGGAAAATTTTACTAGATAAGCAAAGTTAAATTAATGTATCTTAGCCTTTTCTGGTCACATGTTTCTCAATTGACAGATGGAAAACCTTGCAGCAAGCATTCATGGATATGCAAACTTAGAAGTGGAAGATCCACTAATACATAGTCAAGGCTGAGAGTGATCACTTCAAGTTTAGAAGTTAGATTTTTTTTGTATGGTTTTGTCAACTATGGGCTTCAATCCCAAAGACAAATGAAACACATTTTAATACTTGGGATTCCATCAAATTAGTGACCATTCACTATGCTAGAAAGAATCAAGTTTCCTCAACACATGGGCTAGAGAATGTAAAACCCCAAGAAGGACGATGAGATTGGAAACTTATACTTAGACACTAAAATAGTGAAGGATTTGAACTCAATATTTCCTTATTTGTGGATCAATAATATGCAATAAAGAATGTGACTCATTGTTGTCTATTTCATAAAATTCAATGGATGTCTAATAATTGGACACAATGACACAATTATAGGTTTATAAGAATTCTCCAAGGATACATAATTTGGTTGCTTCCCAACCAACATTAACAATTGCATAAAATGCCTCTCTCCATAGATAGGTCTAGGCTCTAGAAAAAACTTTGGTAAATAACCAAAGCAAAGTTACCATATCTTAGCCCTTTCATGCCACATGTTTCTCACTTGGAAGGTGTATATTACTTGATGTCCAGAAAGACTTACAAAAAGCATTCCTGGACATCACAAACTTGGTCGGGGTACATCTACAAGCTACGCAGTCAAGGATGGGAGCGGTTAAGGATTGGAGCATCTATAAGCCCCTTCAAATTTTCTAAGCATCAACTCAAAAGTAGTTCTTCACTCAGGAGATGGGACTGTGCTACCTTATTGGTTTCCTTCCATAACAAAAAATATATGGACAAAATGTCAAACCGCTATACAAATAAGCAATATAGTCAAATTTTTGCACAAGAAGGACGTCAAGTTTAAGGGTATTACTCCTAGATCAGAGCCTTTTTTCTTTCATGATATTCAATCACTATATTCATTATGTCATGTTAGTATTTATATTTTTTAAGAAATAAAGAAATTATAGCCTGATTTAATTTTCTATTTGGAATTCCAAATCCCTTAAGGATGCAAGGTGCTTCCCAAGTTAATAATGGTGTAGTGGTGCATTTGGATGACAATATTTATAAAAATGCTTCAGAATTCAACTCTTGGAGATGGAAGGTCTGAAATTTTAGGTTAGTGTGCATTTTCATTCATAAAATTATATTATAAAAGGGAAATAAAAAGTGAGCATATCTGTTATTTGGAAGATATCAGGTGCAGAACAAATTATGCCTTTTGGTGGAGGTCCAAGTCATTGTCCAGAATATGAACTCACCAAAGTGGAGACTACTTTCTTCATTCATCATCTAATTCTAAACTTTAGTTATATCAATACATTCTTGTCAAATAGGTGGTGTTCGTATTAATATTTTTTTGAAATTATTAAAGCATCTAACTCACGATAGATTTAAAAACTAATGGCAGATGGAAACTTCAAGAGTGGGATTGTGATTTGGCGTACCCATACATGGAGTTTGAGAACGGATTACCCATTATCGTGGAAAGTTTGATTTGAAAACATTAAAATATGACCAAGGATATGGACTCTAGAGATTTCTTTTGAATTGGCAATGACATAGAACTAATACTATGAATTATTCACCAATCATTGGAACATTTAGAGTTTGAATTTGGATAGTTAGGGTCTAGAATAAAATGGACCAATGATATAGGAATAACTTGAGCCAGAGCATTAGGAAAACCAGAGTATAATCTTCGATCCCTTACTTTGTAGAACACAGTTCTCTCTACTACAAACACAAGTTGTACATTTGAACACTTGTGAATCCCCAAGAATGTAACTACTCCACAGAAACCCCAAAAACAATAAAAAAATCATTGATGTTGTCCTTGATATCATATATTCATCCAAGTTCTTTCTTAGTAGCTGAGAAAATGAGTCTCTACCATACAAAATAGCATAATCAAACATTTTTGTTGTTAGTTAATTCGAACAACAAAATGTTTTGAACAGTAATATTTCTCACATAGTTGTATCTTAAGTGCACATTGTTTTGTGCCATCCTTCTAAAAGATTGTTCCAATGACCAGAGCACAAATAAATGTGATGAACCCATATTCCATTTGAATGGTGATTGAAAGTAGACTGCAATTGCTCCAACATGTTAATCTTTTATTTTGTTCAATAGAAAATCTAGATATACCAGGCAGGCCTACCAGTGCATCCATTAAATTGTCTAATTTAACTAGTTCCATAACATCATCAACAAAGATCTAAAATTACAATATTTTTCAAGTTAGTAACATGAGAATTTGATGTCAGGTCAAAAGAAAACACTATTAGATGATAGACTAGAAAAAATGATAGTTGTAGACTTAAAATTCTAGTTTCTTTGTCAACATCCTTTGGAAGTTGAAGAAATGTTGAATATAACAAGGATTCCCATAAAATGACCCGTGGAAAATGTATATCATTCTGTTCACAGTAACCTGAAATGCAAGAAAAGTTTTCTTAACTTTTAGGAAGCCAAGTGATCCAGGTGGATCTCCAGACACCGGTGGCATGGAAAAGGCTCAAAATTCATAGTGGTGGAAAGATGATTAACTTGACATTAGATCGAAGTGGTCATCACCCTAATTCCAATGGTGTGAATGACAGTCCAATCCAAGTTTGGATGAGGAAGATAGAGGTAGTCAAAGTTTTGGTTGACTTTTGTTGATTGGGCAGGCTTAATGGGAATACAATTTGGAAGTTTTACATTGGACGAAATCCGGCCAACTCCAGCCGTATTCTAGGAAAAATTTTCGCCTCATTAAAGAGTCTCCTTCGGTCCAAATTTTGGATTTTCAAAAATGGCCATCTTGTTTTAAAACAAAAATTATTAAAAAAAGGGGGGTGGTGGACAATCAACCCCGCCACCTCAACCCTTGTCATACATGTAATATCGGAGGGGTTGGCCACTACCATCGGCCCCTTCTCCCACACTTGGTAGACCCGTGAATTTTGGTGCAGGCCAGAACCATTAGAAAATGCCGAAGGGAAGGTGGTGGGCCGGCCCTTTGGGCACAGACCCAACCCCCATTAAACAAACACTGCCACATTGATAGGGATACAGACCCCATTGGATCTGGCAATAGGTGAGGAGGACGGTCTGCCCAAGGTAGGCCCAACCTGATATCCCTTTTAAAATTAATATTTGGTTATGTAAAATGGGAGGGGGCGGGGTTTGACGCCCGACCCCTTCCACAAAAAGCAGATCTTTAACCACTCCACCAACAGAGATTTTGTAAACTTCGCCCACCTTTTTTATATTTAAACTCACTCATCAGTGTGCCCAGGAGGGGAGGAGCATGCACACAGTTCGAGGAAGGCTAATTTGTAGGTGGTGGAACCATGAGCAATGTAGAGAGGGGCAAAACCATGATCTGAGCAATTTCTCTAGGGGGCCAAATTTTCACGTTGTCAGATTTTGACAAATTTTATATGGTTTCAACATTTCTCGATGCCACAAATGCAATGGTGCTATCCATTTCTCCAACATAGTTCTACATTTTTCCACCATTTTTCAGTATGGAGGTATAAGACTCCTTTTTGTGAATGATTATTGTACTCTTCTTTCTCATGCCACTTAATGAATGAAGGCCTCCCTATTGATCGAGCAGGGCTTGGAGACATAGTCCAAATCAAATGAACTCTGTTATCAAGCTTCTTGTCTTCTTTCATGCTTTATGTGTTTCTCCTCTTCTCTCATGTGCACATTAAATTTCTATTTTTAAGCTACAATTTATGTATGTAATTATTTAATACATCTATAAGAAAAATATCTTGGATCAACTGGTATCAAAGCATGTCTTTGTAGATGTGAATTTCATGTTTCTATGCTAACAAGAAACAGGCTCTAAAGAGGCGAAGGGAAACTAAAGTCTTTCGATCCCGAAGTAGGGCATGAACATCGAAGGAGAAACATGGTAGATGAAGAGGCTCGTTATGAAGAGGAGCTCAATTTCCGCAAAACCTTCTATGCAATGGAAGAAAATGTTAGTCACTTGCTTTCAAGGCTGGAGAAAGTAGAAGGGAAAAAGGTAGAAGAACAAGGTTTAGTGCATGGAAATGGCAAAGAAGAACCCCCTCCTTCTCCTTTCACGAGTGAAAGTTCTTCTTCCTCTCATCACCATCATCATTTAAATTCAAGGGATGCATCTAAGAAACCTTTCTTTAAATTAGATGTCAAATTTGATATTCCCATATTTAACAATGAAAGTAATGCAGAAAAGCTTAATAACTAGATTAGGCAGATTAAAATCTACTGTAGGATTCAACAGATCGAAGAGGATGAGGAAAAGATTCTGATAGCCTCTCTTCGGCTGAGTAGCACTGCTCTCGTCTGGTGGGAGAGAAAATTGCGAAGCAGTAAGAGTGTGGGTAATCTTCTTTCCTCATGGCCTAGTTTCATTTCTGCATTAAAGGAACAATTTTATCCCTTGGGTTATAAGAAAAAAGCCTTGATGGATTGGCAATAATTAAAGCGAGTCAGAGATCAAGATGTTCAAAGCTTTACAGAGGAGTTTAGGAAACAAGCTCTTAATTTGGGCATTGCACTTGACTCACCTGAACTAGTAACTAAGTATATTGGATCATTACATAGTTACCTTATACATTCATTATTATTGTTTGAACCAACTACTATTGACTCAACTAGTGTAAAGGCCATCCATCTTGAGAACAGGGGAAAAAAATGAAATAGATGATCATTTCAAGAAACCACCTTTCAAACCTCCAAATGGAAAACCCAAAGTGAAAGTAAAAGGAAAGGAGAAGAGGATGACATCAACCAAGAAAGATGAAGGAGAAAGGCCTTATTGCACTCACTGCAAAAATGGAGGACATGATGATGATCATTGTTGGAAATTGTACCTGGAAAAGAGAACAAAGAAGTATGGAGGAAAAGGCAAGCAGAAGACAGTGGCAACTGTGTAGCAAGACCTTGGATCTGATTCCGGAGATGAAGCATTGGTCACAGTAGCAATAACAAAAGGTACTCTTACACCTCATGTTAATTCTAAATCACATGAAGGCACTAGTTCAATAGATGAGTCTCTTCCTAATGAACGAAAGAGAATTGAGCTATTTCATATTAGAGTTATTATAAATCATACAAAAGTGGAAACTCTATTTGATATCGGATCCCAAGCAAATCTAATTTAAAAGTCCTTGGCAAAGAAGCTAGGCTTAGAAACCAAACCACATCCAAAACCTTACCCACTTGGATGGATACATGATAAATCAAAATTGAATGTAACTAAGCAGTGCAAGGTTAAATTTGTGATCGCTTCTAAGTTAGTGGATGAGGTAGAACTTGATGTGATACCATTGGATATCTATGGCATGGTGTTAGGGAGTCCATATCTATATGATAGAAAAGAAATATTCTTCCATCATGAAAACAAATACCAAATCACAAAATATGGGGTAGAATATATTGTAAGGGCTCATCAAACTAAAATCAATGCTAGCCTTGTAAGTGCAAGAAAAATGAAGAGGTTGGTGAATTCCAGTAAGGGTTGCATGCTTATGGTTGTAAGGGGGAAAGATGCAGAATTATTCGATGCTTTCCAGGGTTGTGATCATGTGAATAAAAAGGAATTATGTGAATTAATTTCTAACTACGATGAGATGTTTTAGGAACCAAGGGGATTACCTCTGAAGAGGGAAATCCAACATGAGATCCATTTGCAGCATGACACTCCTTTACCAAATATTGGCATGTACAAGATGTTGACCATTGAGATGGAGGAAATCAAAAAGCAGGTGCAAGAACTATTGAACCAAGGGATAATCAGACCGAGCACTTCTCCATGTGGCTCACCGATTGTCTCAGTGCTGAAGAAAGATGGCACATGGAGGATTTGCATGGATTACCGAGAACGAAACAAAATCACGATGAAAAATCCCTACACTCTTCTATGCATAGATGATTTATTATATCAGTTGAAGAATTCTATCTATTTCACCAAATTGGATATGCGTAGTGGCTATCACTAGGTCTAAATTGCAGAGCAGGATGTGTGGAATACCACCTTCAAAACCAACCAGTGGTTACTTGAATGGATGGTGATGTCATTCAGACTTTTCAATGCTCCAGCCACTTTCATGAGGGTCATGAATGATCTCTTTAGGCCTTTCATTGATGAATTTTTTCTTGTATATATAGATGTTGTTCTTGTATTTTGTAAAAGTTGGAATGAACATGTATGCCATGTGAAGAAAGTGCTTGATGTATTGAAAAGAGAAAAAAATCTATGTAAAATTGTCAAAGTGTGAGTTTGGGAAAACCTCTTTGGTTTACCAAGGTCATATTGTTGGTCATGGTCAGTGAAAAATTGATCCTTCTAAAGTTGAAGCAATTGTAAATTGTCCTAAGCCTACTAGTGTAACTGAGGTTCACCATGTTTTGGGTGCAGTACAATATTGGAGGAGATTTATTGCCAATTTCTCTATTATTGCAGCACCTTTACACACATTGACAAGCGTAAAGCAAGTCTTTCAATGGGGAGGAAAGAAGCAACTGTCCTTTGAAACATTGAAAGAAAAGATTAGCACCGCACCAGTCTTGGTCTTACTAGATCTCCAAAAGCCATTCGAGATCGAGATAGATGCTAGCGGATATGCCATGGGAGTTGTAATAATGCAGCAAAATAAGCTAATATCTTACCATTCAGAGAAGTTCTCTTGGGTTGTGATAAACTATCCCACTTATGACAAGGAGTTATATGCCTTGGTCTAGAGTGTGAAAAAGTGGAAAAACTACTTGATCAATAAGGATACAATCATCCATTTGGATCATCAGCCCTTGCAGTATCTTTAGTCACAAACCAAGTTGTAGAATTCTCATCATTTCAGGTGGATGGGTTTTCTTCAACAGTTTCATCTGGTAATAAAGTATAATAAGGGTACTAGCAACAAAGTGGCTGATATGTTATCTCACCCTCCTATTTCTACTTATGTTATTTTTCATAATGCTTTGTTATCTTTTGAAAGTTATGTTGAACAATATGCTAATGATGATGACTTTAAGGAGATTTATGCAAAACTAACCCATGGTTCATAGGTGGACAACTATAACTTATAGGGGAGACTGTTGTATCACCTTGAAAAATTGTGCATACCCATAGGGGAAAGGGTACATGTAACCTAGGAGGCCCACACCTCCCTTGTGTCTGGTCATTTTGGTGTTGAATAGACTTTGTGTCATGTACAAAGATTTTGTTTTTTGCCTCATATGAAGAGCATTGTGACTCTCTATGTAAAGGGATGTGTGATGTGTTTTGTTTCAAAGCCCTCTAATAGAAAACTCAGGCTCTACACACCACTCACTATTCCGAGTCATCCATGGGAAAGTGTGTCGATGGATTTTGTAGGAGGTTTTCCTTTGTCTAGGAAAAGTCATGATTATTTGTATGTCATCATTGACCATTTGATTAAGATGTTTATTTTAATGCCTTGTAAAAAGTAGATCACTACAGAGAAGACTACTTATCTTTTCTTTCAACATGTTTGTGTCCATTTTTGGTTGCCCACATCGATTGTTTTAGATCAGGACTCTCGCTTTCTCGGAGACTTTTGAACAACTTGTGGAAGATGGTGGACACCAAGTTGGAAAGAAGCACAAAATTTCATCCACAGACTGACAGACAAATAGAGGTTGTCAACCACACCGTGGTACACTTGTTGTGAGGCTATTGTGGGAAACATCCTAAGTTGTGGGATGAGCATCTTCAATATGTGCAACATTCCTACAACTGAGCAGTGCACTCATCTATGCATCATTCACCATTTGAGACATGTTTTGGATACCTACCAAAAGACTCTTTCGATATGGTCTCTAGAAGGGAAGATGACTCCAGTGGACGTGATGATAGGGACAAAGCACAAAAATCAATACAGGAGTAGTTGGAGAAAAGTCAAGCCCGGTACAAGGCTCAACATGACAAACACTGAGTTGACTAACAATTTCAAGTGGGTGACAAAGTGTGGTTCCATATCAGCAAGGAAAGGACGAACGAAGAAGGGAAGAATTTGCAACCAATATGGTATGGTCCATTCACCATCTTAGAGAAGATTGGAAACCATGCCTTCCGTCTAAATTTGCCGACATATATGCAAATGTACTCCATAGTGAATGTGGAAAACTTAAAGCTGTATGAGCCACCATTGATTATGGAATGAAGAGGTGGGCATAGTTCCTACAGCTGATGACTTTGCACTAGGGTATCTTGATAAGTTACCTGAAGGTATCATCCTTGACAGAAGAACTAGGACTTCACAACGGGGATATGTGGAATACCTTCGAGTTGGTTTCAAAAGAATGCACCCTAGCAAGGAAAAAATGGCTGGAAAAAGAATGAGTGAGGGACCAATTCCCTCACTTTCCAATTGACTGATAAAGATTTTGGCGATCCAAATGCTCCTCAATGGGGAGGATTTGTCCAGGTGGATCTCTAGACACTAGTAGCATGGAAAAGGCTCAAAATTCAAAGTGGCAAAAAGATGATTAACTTGACATCAAATCGAAGTGCTCGTTGTGCTGATTCTAGCGGTGTGAATGACACTCCAATCCGAGTCTAGATGAGGAAGATAGAGTCAATCAAAGTTTTGGTTGACTTTTGCTAACTGGGCAGGCTTAATGGGGACACAATTTGGAACTTTTCCAGCATACGGAATCTGGCCAACTCCAGCCAGATTTCGAGAGAAATTTTTGCCTCGTTAAAGAGTCTCCTTCGGTCCAAATTCCAGATCTTCAAAAACAACCATCTTGTTTTAAAACAAAAATTATTAAAAAAGGGGGGTGGCGGGCCATCAACCCCGCCACCCCAATGTTATAGACATTTTTGGGCACTACAACCCCAAGAATAAATGTTCATAAACCAAGGGCTCCTAAGTCCCTAAGGGTGTTGTTCAAACCCCTAAAAGAACAAGGTCAACTGATTACAGAATCTCCCAGAAGTTCTCCATGAAAAACTACTCAGAACTAGTCAAAACTGGACCATTTCACCTGCTCCATAGGCAAAGTGTGTTGCATCCCACCTGAATACACACAATAGGTGCCATGCGTGTCAAAAAACCCTTCTATGGGGTGCGATGGGCGAGAAGGGACAAATGGCAGGGTCAATCCGCAAGGTGGAGGAGCATGGAATCTTCCAGAAACATCTCCTGTGACACTTGCCTCTCTGAATTCGACCAGGGATGAGTAAGAGATCATAAATCTCCAAGTGGAATCAAGAACTATCAGAGAGAAGACACTAATCAAATCTCAAAAGCTAACTGACCTCCCTTGCAGACATCTATATATGGATCCCTCATCCCAGAGATCCAGGGGGTTGGAATTTTGTATCATGTAAGGAAGTGTTGTTGGTTTCTTGGTGCAATATCATAGTGTTGGGTGATCTAAGCTTTCCATGAGGTGGAGAAGGGCTTTCTTGCTGAGAGGATGATGCTGGGTCAAAACAATTGGTTGTAATCCTCTTTGCTCTTTCTTGATTATCAATAAATCTATTCAAGTTTTCCTCCACATTCTTGTATGATTGATGATTTATGCATTTGTGTGGTCAATGTACGTCTGATCCTATATTGTTTATGATAATAGATCTATGTTCTTGGATAGTGTTATGCTGCTTTGATTCTATAGGTACTCTTTGAAGTTGGGTAGACAAGGAAGCGAGTGGCAAAGACCTACCAGAAAAGAGAGGAATCGAGCAAGGAACCAAGCGCAAGATAGAGGTTGGTCTCCTTATTCTTCTCTTATCTATTTCTCATAAAGGAAAACGAAATTAGTTTTTAGTGTGTTTGTTTCTAAGGTAGCTACCAGCCTTTGTGGGACTAGCAGCTCTGTATAGACACTAGTTTTCCTGATAACAAAATGGTGACTCCACTGGGGAGCGAGTAGATTGTTTGTTCATCTACATTTGTTTACTTTATAAACTTACAGACGGAGCCTGAAGTCAAGCCAGCTAGCCTTCGAACTGCATTTTCTATGCAAGTGCAAAGTAGATCAACGCTGCTTCAGTCTATCTCTGGGTTTTGTTTATGAATTAAACGATTGATTTACAAGCTCTCTAATTGCCCTCGTGGTGGCTCTAGTAACCTCCTTAGATCTACCCCTGTGATTGATTTACTGATTACCACTTGCCCAACCTAAACACCTGAACTGAACTGCAAACTGTGACCCGGAATCTAATCAAAGTCTCGTCCCTGGTCCAGCGAACTGTCTATTCTGTGAACTTCAAATGTATCGCACTTCCCGAGTGTAGTAGGTGCGTTGCATTTCAGTTTCACTATGTTACAGGTGTGTTGATCAGACAAGGCCTTGTTCCTAAATTTTGGTTTCTGTGTTCACTCTTTTCAGCTCTATTCAGGAGTTTTGCCGCCTGTAGTCAGTACACCTCTGTTGATTCAGTTCTCCTTTACAAAGAAGTAGCGTAATTGTACTGTCATTTCTTGATTTGAAAGTGTCGCAAGTGTCGTTTTTAGTCATAGAAGAGAATCTGATTGTTCTTGATAGTCGATTACACTATTTCTCTTGTATTTGATTTGATTTAGTAGTTTTTCAAGTGTCGAAAGCAAGTTTTCAATTCCAAATAACAAAGTGTCGTCATTGTCCTCATTTTGTTTTGAAAAGAAACTTGTTAGTAATTGTCAATTTGGAAAATAATTCAAATTTGCGCTTAGCTTTCTTTTTATCATTCACACATTAAGAAGGCTAAAAACAAATACATGCATGTGCATTTGCATTTAGACTGTTTTTTGGCTTGATTTAGGACAGTGCATATAGTGTGTGCTCTCTGCTCTTTGTTGAAATAACGCCATCTCTCTTTCCTTAGTAGCTAGGATTTTCATTGCAAAAAGAAGATTAAACGACTGTTTATCATCTTAGATTGCATTCTAGGAATTGTACATCTACATCACATGGTGAACCTAAAAGGAAAATTTCTTAAGCAAGATCAACCATAAAATAAATTTAATGAATCTAAAAACGCTTTGGAACCTAATGCACAACATCTAGAAGTTTAGGCTAGAGACGTATTCCGGCGTCGTAAAGCCTAGTAACTGTTGTTTTCACTATTGGTTGGGTGATTCCTCCACTTTGAGACGATAAGTAATAGTACGGACTTGTGCTCCCATGTACTGTCGAGTATATTTTGGGAGACCACAATAGGCTTTATCCTTTATCCATAGGAAGCCGTGTCTGCCGCCCTATCGATCGCAATGCACTAAACACAGCATTCGGGAAGATTGATTGCCGTACCGTAAAAAGTATTCTGCAGTTTTGCGATTGGTTTGGTAATCCCTCTGTCTAGATTTCCAGAGCAGTCCCTTTCGTTCCTTTTTAGACTCCTTAACAGAAAAGGTCCATCTGAGCACTTGTCACTTCAGGCTCATTAAAAAGCGAAGGCGACTAGAGTCATCTTTTGTTTTTTCTTGACTCCTAAAAATTGAAAAAACAAGTTGTGTCAAAGCGTCTAAAATTCATCTAATTCAGAAACATACTTCCCCTTGATTTTAGTTGATCGAGTAATCCGCAATTGTGAAAGAAAGTCAATTGAAACCCCGTCATTTCCGGAGGCTTCTGAGTCAACCGTCCTTGTCCCCAGAGTCGAAACTGTTACGGACAAAGAGAACTCGTTTAACTGGTTCGAAATCCCCTAGTAAAGTTAGAACAAGTGTTCCGACACCATCGGAGACTCTGGTTACTCCAAACATTTTTGGTATCCCTGCCTTTACAGAAGAAGTTCAGCAGCCACCAAAGGACAGTAGATCTGATCCTAGTGTGAAGGTAAACACTTGTGTTACTGAGCCAGATCCATCTATAGCTGATTCGGAAGGTGTTATTCCCCAAACATCTGTCATTGTAGATTCTATACCTTCTTCGGCACCAGAAATATTTTACGGACCTGACGGTCTACCTCTTCCACCTGGTCTAATTGCTATAGAAGAGATTGTGGAGGATCCTCCATCTAGTACTCCATCGCGATTTGGAGTCGGGATCACTTTATATCCTTCTTCGTTAGAAATTAGTCTACCTCCATCGGAAGCTCATGTAGAATCGCTAGGCAATCTTTTGGATAGACTAGAAATGTCTGAACAACCGTCAACATCTAGGACTGTCATCCGACACAGTGATGGCAGAACTTCCTGCTGTCACTCCAACAATGTTCGTCGGCATACCATCTGTTCCAACTAGCTCTCAATCGCTAGACGGGGCCCACTCAGGAGCTATTTCGACAGTATGGTCCGTTCCTATTTGTTCATCCGGAATAGTATCCGAGAACTCTTATGTCGAGTCTTAGCAAATTGATCCTTCAGGGTGTCAATTTGGGCAGTCCGGTCCTCAAGGGCCAACAATTCCTCTAAGTACCGGATTACCGCCGTATGGGGGGCAGTATACCCTTTCATTGTCTCCTTCGGGAGGACAACCATACGGGAGTTCACAACAAAATTCAGGTTATGCTGGAATTACATCTAGCGGTTGGGTGTCGATACTACCTCAAAAACCAAGAGTTGTATATTCGATGCAACAATGCTTACCTATGTCAAATATACCGACTACGCCAGCTATTGTGACGGTGTCTCAAGTACAATCGTTTCCTGTTGTATGCCAACCTCAGGTTTCTCAGGTGGTAATGCAACAGCCTCTTGTCCCTACGACTCAACCACAATCGCCAACTAGTGGAATGACACAGGCCCAAACGGGTACAATTAACCCTCATCTTGGTCAAACAATCAATATTGGACAGCAGCACATGGCTTCACAACCATGGCTGGTGCAATACCAACAACCGCAATTCCAACAAGTATACCAAGGATCTGAGCAACAAATATTTGCAAATAGTGGGCAGCCGTATATTCAAAACGGTCAAAATCAACCGTTATACAATGGTTATGCCCATCAACCTTACCAAAGTTACCAGCATCAAATGCATTATGCTGGTATGCAAAGATCAACTGCTCAGGCAATTCCGTCATATCCTAGCTATGCTTCACGAAACCTGAATCAACAGTTACCCTTCGTGGCAACTTTGGAGTTATCGGATCTAAATAGGTTAACAAACGATCCAATTGCTTACGCCCCTTGGTGGCCAGCGATTCTGCATAAACTTCCATCAGATATTCCTAAATTTAATGGAAATCCGGGTGAAGACCCGTCGAATCATGTGATGACATTTCATCTGTGGTGTTCATCAAACACCCTAAATGATGATTCGATTAGGCTTCGCCTTTTTCAAAGGATGTTAACTGGTCCGGCAGCAAAATGGTATATCGAGTTACCCAGAGCTTCGTTTGAAAACTTCAGTACCCTAGCCACAACCTTTTTAACCCATTTTCAGTTACCAATAAGGTACGAAACAGGAATAGAGCTTCTTACCAATTTCAAACAGACAACGGCCACTCACATATCTGAGTATATTCATGAGTGGCGACGTCGTCGTAGAATGGTAAAAACTTATGTTCCTGATCAGCTTTTAGCTGAATGGTTTATTAAGTCATTATTACCTTCCATTACAGAAGATGTGGCAAAAGGAGGAGTCGTCACCGAAGAGCAAGTTATTGCTCGTGCACAATATCTAGACTTGATCTATACTCAGTTTGGCACGCTCTACGATAAAATACCTGATGCTCCTAGACTGGAATTTTCCATTCCTCCCCCTCCTAAATAAAACAAAGACTCTCATGCCGGTGATGGTGTGATAGGTACGACAAGCACGAAATCGACAAAGGCTACATCTAAAAGACGTAAGATTTCTAGTCAAAATGCAAATGAGGTACTTCTCGCCTCGGAAGTAAATGCCGTGTTGACCGACAAGGGCAAACAACTGAAGCAACCAGGGGGCAAGAAGAAAAAGAAAGGGAGAAAAAAGAAGCAGGATGATTCATCTCCTAAAAAACCTTCTGCAAACCCTTCTGGGCAAAGGAAACCCCCTGTGGAGTGTCAGATATGCGATGAGGATCATCAGACGAGAGATTCTCCACATAAAGCTGAATTTAAGAAACTCTTTAAGAGTTCAAAAACCTCAGCGGTATTGACTAATCCATTTCCAAACCCGGGAACCAAACTGGTTGCTAATCAAAATGCTTCCCGATCCCAAGTGCTTATGTTGTCGGTTTTGAAATAGCAAAATGATGCTTTGATAATGACAAGGAATAAAGATTACAAAAATCCACAGCTATCGAACAACAAGGATAAAGATCAACCTAGTAGTTCGACAACAACTTCGACTGAAGTTGTGCCACCCATCATTCCTAAGCTAACGATAAAGCTGCCAAAGGGAGTAGTACACAAATCAACATTTAATCCTCGTGCCAAAGTAGCACAGAATTATAATATAGTAGAGGACCTGGCACAGTCGTCGTCCGCTATGTCGACAGTTGATGTACCACAAAATTGCCCCTCCCAAAAGCAGACTCTATTATCAGTAATAGGTGCGATTGAGCCAACGGATTCCAATCTTGTATCCTTTAATCACAAAGGATATGACCCTCAGTTACCAGCTCAACTAGCTTTCCTTATTCAAGTGAAAGCCCTCAACAAAACTGTTCATCGAACAATTATTGATGAGCGGGAATCTACATGTATTATGTCTATGAGTTGCTAGAAAAATTTAGGCTCACCACCCTTTTCGTGATTGTCAACAATGTTAAAAGAATTTGATGGACGGTCATACACTGCATACGAGATTTTAAGTAACTTGCAAGTTGAACTGGGGGGC
The DNA here is from genome assembly GCA_031772625.1 of Pinus tabuliformis. Lineage (NCBI taxonomy): Eukaryota > Viridiplantae > Streptophyta > Pinopsida > Pinales > Pinaceae > Pinus > Pinus tabuliformis. The sequence goes on along the minus strand of CM062818.1, from coordinate 1,252,707,179 downwards.
AAAACAGTAGAAATTGATCTTAAAGTAATCGACAGAAACCTCGATTACAACATCCTACTGGGAAGGCCCTGGATATATGCCATGGCCGCAGTTGTGTCGACCTACTTCAAGAAGATTGAATTTCCCTTCCAAGGAGGAATTACAATCGTCGACGAACGAACATTTCTCCCCAACAGTTCACAAGTTACGGGAAGCATTCCAATGATCCATGGAAGCAATCATTCGCTTCAAAGTATCCGAGTAGGCCTACTAAAAGACCCTACATTGATAGGGACTTTTTCCCTACCACCTCCAAACAATCTGGCGGAAGTGGCCACGGTGGGAACTTGCAACATGATATCTTCTAGATTCAGAAGTTTCTTGAACATTTTGACAGCATGGATCATCGCCCTAATAGAAATATTGTAGCAATCAATTTTCTTGGCCTGGGGGGAAAACCCAAATCAACGCTCATCGAGTGTTTGGATAGATAGATCTAAGGAATATGGCACCTCTTCAGATCCTTGGTCGCATGTACATTACGCAGACGAAGGAATTGTTCAGTCAATGATGATTGACGGGGCACCATGGGAAGATTACCACCATCGCTCCCATCTTTCGAATTACCACGAAGATTATTCTGGCAACCTTAATCATCCTTCAATTTTTTATTTTCTATCAAATACTGTAAATATGGTGGATTCTGAGGATAGTTCTTTTCCAGTGTCAACCTCATTAAAAAATGAAACAACTCCCTTTCCAAATCGAGTCTTTGACTACGATCTCATAAAATCCAAGTCGAGTATTTCAAAGATCTCGAAGGTAAACCTTCATTCCAACCACTGTGTTGAATGCAATGAAGCTTGGGGGGCATGCACCTCAATTTGCGTTATTATGTTGGGGGCATGCAAACTTATCATGAGCAGTGTTACCGCAGGGTTCAAGCTCATTAAAAAGTAAGCCTGCCACGAGCAATGTTTCCGCAAAGTTCAAGCTCATTAAAAAATAAACCTAGCCACGAGCAATGTTACCACAGGGTTCAAGCTCGTTAAAAAATAAACCTGCCTCAAGCAGTTTTAACGCGAAATTCAAGCTCGTTAAAAAATAAACATAAGCAATGAGCAAGTGTTTCCCCCAGCATTTAAGCTCATTAAAGAATGAACCATTTTCCGGTAAATAACCATCATGAATGTATTATCATCAGCCTTAGAAGCCTTGGTTGTGTTCTCATCATCACCTCCACTCTGCATTGGCTGATCATTCACCTCCACTTGATTGTTTACCCTTTTGAGGAACAGCTGCAAAGAGTGATCCTGTTAGCCATCCTTGTGACACTGCCATGATTGGAAAATTCCAAACCTTACCTGGAATCAGCTGCTACCCAAATCTATCACTCGTTCGTCAAAAACGAGTCTCCTTTAAGCTCTTTTCAACTCATGCGTAAAATATGAAAAGATTGCCGAGCCATTGGCCTCTCCAGCTCGTTAAAGCGTCCGGAAGTGCTATCCCTCCTTTAGATTTTAATCTTTTTGGACCTGAGGGATTATTACACAAAAAGATCGAGAACTTGTTTTTTTCGGCTCGTTAAAATTACCGAAAATTCATCCCTTTTGTATTATTTTATACTTTTCCGAACTTAAGGGATTAGATGACGAAAAAGGATTTTTTGGAGTTTCCTTTACGTCCCTTTTCAGACTCTCTAAAATTGAAAAGGACCGAGTTATCTTTGTCGTTAAACTCGTTAAAACTGAATAGCGACAAACTTGTCCATAACAGACAAGAACGAGTTTCACTATCGCTAGGCTCGTTAAAACATAGCGATGGGTTTGCCCGAAGGGAAAATTATAGAACAAACATATGTTATCCTTGTCAAGCTTGACAAAAAATAAAGAGGTACTGGTCAGCAATGACTGGGGAAAAATTGGGAAGAAAACTTGAAGAAACTTTGTTGGTAGCAATTCGGTCTTGAACATGACACTTTCACTCCGCATCCGAGTCGGGTTGGGTTGTTCCATTCACTGGTCACATCGCCATGGTTCCATCACACCATCCACATTTGGGGTTAATGCTACCAATCCATCATGTCAATGTCGCCGATATGTTCAAGAGAAGTCGCTCAGAGAATCCACCTATGTCTCACCCACTATAATACATTTTCGCTCCATTCTTTCATGACCACCACCCTGAACCGTATATCACTAGATCGTTTTCACCTCCATTAAAATCATTTGCTCCATTCCGTGTCATTGATGTTGGATTCACTAAGGCCCTCCTATGACAGATCGCTTCTTGTCGACATCAGCCCATTATCCAAGAAGTCGATCTAGGAACAACCCTTTCAGTACTTTGAAGCTTGCATGCCTCAATGGCAAGTGTCTCACTTTCGACGACAGGTTTACATCAATGGCCTTCGACTGAAAGATTTTGCGTGGTGTTCGACGGCAATTCCCTTATTCAGACCACGTGAATTGTACTGCAGTACCTTGAGGATCATTATCATTATCGGTGATTCCTCTCGCGCCTGTTAACAACTTACATCATTGGCTGGTAATCAGGCGATGTCTTTCCATGTTCGACTCCAGAACATCTCTCACATGGATCGAATTGTACTTTTGAGTGAAGATCGAACGAGATTGAAGACCCCGGATCTAGTTTCATCCATCCGGGTTGGGATATATATTTAGGAAAATAAAGACATCAAATGTACATCATTGATGCACAGATAATCCAATCTAAGGGATGATGGCTCTACCAGAATCCTCAGTCTACACTCAGACGATTGTCTGTCCTATGTACATGAAAATGAATTTATAAAGCTAAGCATGGGAATGCCCGCCTCAGCTAGATCATGAAAATAATATGAAGATAATGTATTGTATTGTATCTTATTAGAGTTCGCCTTCTGGCTCGAAAAAACTTCGGATCCTCATGATAAAGCATTTCACCCGACATCAAAAGATTAATGACTTCATGCTTTAGGGGGCAACTGTTATAGACATTTTTGGGCACTACAACCCCAAGCATAAATTTCCATAAATGAAGGGCTCCTAAGTCCCTAAAGGTGTTGTTCCAACCCCCAAAAGAACAAGGTCAACTGATTACAGCATCTCCCAGAAGTTCTCCATGAAAAACTACTCAGAACTGGTCAAAACTGGACCATTTCACCTACTCCATAGGCAAAGTGCATTGCATCCCACCTGAATACACACAGTAGGTGTGATGCATGTCGAAAAACCCTTCTATGGGGTGCGATGGGTGAGAAGGGACAAATGGCAGGGTCAATCCGCAAGGTGGAGGAGCATGGAATCTTCCAGAAACCTCTCCTGTGACACTTGCCTCTCTAAATTTGACCAGGGATGAGTAAGAGATCATCAATCTCCAAGTGGAATCAAGAACTATCAGAGAGAAGACACTAATCAAATCTCAAAAGCTGACTCACCTCCCTTGCAGACATCTATATATGGATCCCTCATCCCAGAGATCCAAGGGGCTGGAATTTTGTATCTTGTAAGGAAGTGTTGTTGGTTTCTTGGTGCAATATCATAGTGTTGGGTGATCTAAGCTTTTCATGAGGTGAAGAAGGGCTTTCTTGCTGAGAGGATGATGCTGGGTCAGAACAATTGGTTGTAATCCTCTTTGCTCTTTCTTGATTATCAATAAAGCTATTCAAGTTTTCCTCCACATTCTTGTATGATTGATGATTTATGCATTTGTGTGGTCAATGTACGTCTGATCCTATATTGTTTATGATAATAGATCTATGTTCTTGGATAGTGTTATGCTGTTTTGATTCTACAGGTACTCTTTGAAGCTGGGTAGACAAGGAAGCGAGTAGCAAAGACCTACCAGAAAAGAGAGGAATGGAGCAAGGAACCAAGTGCAAGACAGAGGTTGGTCTCCTTATTCTTCTCTTATCTCTTTCTCATAAAGGAAAACAAAAGTAGTTTTTAGTGTGTTTGTTTCTAAGGTAGCTACCAGCCTTAGTGGGACTAGCAGCTCTGTATAGACACTAGTTTTCCCGATAACACCCAACTCTTTTCATACATGTAATATTGGAGGGGCGGGCCACTACCCCTGGCCCCTTCCCCCATACTTGGCAGACTCATGAATTTTGGGGTGGGTTAGGACCATTACAAAATGTTGAATGGAAGGTGGTGGGCCGACCCTTGGGGCACGGACCCAACCCCCATTAAACAAACATTGACACATTGATAGGGATACTGACCCCGTTAGAGCCGGCGATAGGTGAGGTGGGCGGGCCCAGCCTGACCTCCCTTTTAAAATTAATATTTGGTTATGTAAAATGGGAGGGTGCGGGGTTTGACCACCCGAGCCCCTCCACAACAAACAAATCTCTAGCCACTCCGCCAACGGAGATTTTGTAAACTCCACCCACCTTTTTTATATTTAAACTCAGTCATCAGTGCGCCTAGGAGCGAAGGAACATGCACACAGTTTGAGGAACACTAATTTGCAGGTGGGAGAACCATGAGTAGTGTAGAGAGAGGGGCGGAACCATGATCTGAGCAATTTCTCCAAGGGGCTAGATTTTCACTATGTCAGATTTTGAAAAATTGTATATGTTTTCAGCATTTCTCAACGCCACAAACGCAATGGTGCTGTCCGTTTCTCCAACAAAGTTTACATTTTTCGGTCATTTTTCAGTATGGAGGTATAAGACTCCTTTTTGTAAATGATGATTGTACTCTTCTTTCTCATGCCACTTAATGAATAAAGGCCTCTCCATTAATCGAGCACAGCCCAGAGATGTAGTCCAAATCGGACGAGCTCTGTTATCAATATTATTGTTTTCTTTGATGCTTTATGTGTTTCTCCTCTTCTCTCATGTGAAAACTAAATTGTATGTTTAAGCTACAATTTATGTATGTAATTCTTTAATACATCTATAAGAAAAAGCTCTTGGATCGTCGAGAGATTCAAATATTACCTCCAATGTATCCTCTAGTCTTTTTCCCATATAAGATATCCAAGAGAGTCGTTCTACCTGTGCCACATACCCCCACCAATGTTGTAAGAATTTTGGGCGAGAATGCCCCAGTAACATGTTGGAGGAATTGAAGTCTACCTTCAGTCACTTCTTGTTTCCTCATTTCCTGTAGACAAATTCAGAACTTGTTAGCAAAACCCTTCAAGCAACAGAAACTGCAAAATGTGGCAATAGTTGATTCACATAATAGAGCAGTCTTAGGGCTCAAATTCCATACAGGGGGCATACCAATGAGGTAATTAACATCTTCAAAATATATGGCTAGGGATCCAAATGGAAGAACCATTCCTTTCTTGCAAGAAACTCCTTTTGCAGCCTCCAAACCCAATTCATATTGCTTTATAAACTAGTTAACTAGTTTCTCATTCTCCTCATCCGCATTTTAATTGTAACACCAAACAATGAAGGATTTGTTATAGCACTCAAAATCATGGAGTCCATGTTCCATCTCCTCCCCTTGATTTGTTCAAGAAACTTTGCACCAAAGTAGGTTAATATTTTCCTTACAAGTATTATTGTCGTCTTCAGAATATCCTCTTCTCAATCTTGATGGCTTTCTATTGTATCCTTGTGTTGTACCATTCTCCTGGTCTTATATTTCTTCAAGAGATTCCTTGGAAATGATAGCTTGAGGTTTCCCTAGAACTATGCACAAATGAATCCCACGTTATTCATTTTTGACAAGAATTGGTTAAAGAAATATGAATGGAAAGAGAAGGACATATATGTTTCTACAGTGAAGAAGCTCACGATTTAAATATGCAAGAGACAAGGTAAAAAGAACATTGAAGAGTACTGAAAATCCCAATAAGGAACCAACTCCTGGTTCATACCAATATCTCTATGGAAAAAATTTACAACTTTCCAACAAATAAACACCCAAATTTTTTCTTTTCTCTGCACTCTGAAGGCCAACACAGTTCCATGACACGTGTCACATCGATAAATAGACTTGAAAAACTCTTCATAATTAAAACATTCCCTCAAGGAAACTCATGCTAGGTTATTCCCATCTATTCCACAATATTTTATGGGCATTAAAAGGCTCAAGCCTTACCATCATCCATCTAGGAGTGAGCATCTCATTCACAAAAATCACATTCTCTACATACATCAAAGGGGAACACTAGTAGCCCCATATCCACCATTTTGGGATGCTCTCTGCATCAGAAATCTAATATCAATCTTAATATAAACTTATACTTTGTTGTTGAAAATTCATAGGCCTATCATATGATTAAAGTGACAAGTAATCCCTTCTTGTTAAATAATATTTTCTAGATTCTAGTCCTACATCAATGTTGAGCTGATTTCCTACGACTATTATATATTTGGGAATGAGAAAGTAATTAAAATTCTAACCTCTAGGGATAATGAATCTTCCAAGCATGAAAACGAGAAAAAGAGATAAAAATGCTCCAATAATAGATGATATCATTGTTCTACAAATTTCCTTCCATAAGACTGAATAGGGACATTTCCATTTTATTCTCATCTAAGATTAACATTTTGAAATAAACTATGATATATCTAAATCAGGCCAAATTCTATGCAGTGATCTCACCTATGTTGTCTTGAAGATGTAAACAAAGCAATTCCACTTAACTAGAAGCCATTCTTTTGCAAAACAGGTCTTCAAGATCTCCATTTTGGGCATAGGGTTCCTATGGAACACCAAAGTTGCTATGTGACTTCTCTTCCTATCATAGGGAATAGAGAGCTCATTTTCCAAATGCAAACCTGCATGAAACTACTTGAATCTTAATACAAATTTTATGACAGGTATGTAGCGATAAGGCTGCTTCTTATCTTCCCATTATTTCTCTTGATCCTTCTTTGATGTAAGCTATAACTCTAGATATTAGTGAGGAAATAGAAGTATAATATTCCAATGAATTAAAAATCCAAGTTGTTTTGAAATTTTTATAGTCTGAAGTACCTCTTGTAAGAAATTTGTGGTGCCCTTTCTTTAAGGCACTTCAATCAACAACTTTTAAAAAATTCCAGGGCATTATCCCTAGGTCCACGCTAAACAATTTGACTATCTGATAAGAGAGTTATGTCATCAAAGAGCTCAAATATCTCTAGTGCAGTTTGCAACAGGAACATGAGAATTGTTGCATCCATGAGATGGGTGAACTCATGCAGGCATTTCACTATCTGATAGGTAGTAGAACTGTCCAGCCCTGTTGATATTTCATCCATGAAAAGAGTAATTGTAGGTCCAACGATCATCTCCTCTATAAAATGGAAAATTTTATGAACTATAACAAAACTTTTTGATTTTAGTTATAGTAATGACATCTATACTTAGATTACCCCTCTCTAGTTTGTGAAGAGGAATTTTCAATATGATTATTGGCCATGCCAGTTGTGACATGTCTCTTTTTCGCACCAGAGATTCCCCTCAACATGTCATTGCCAACTATTCTATCTTAGCAAACATCTAAGCCCAACATATGTTTATACATGCAGATTGTACAACAATTAATTCTAGCATCTTTGCTACCTATAATATTTATTTAAAGCTTTGAATTATAGCTAGATTTGCCTCCAAATTCATTTATATTGAGAATATAGTCAGTCTGAAGGCTACTCTTCACACCTTCCATTATTGTTTCCTGTAGAAAGTACCCATACATGTCTTTGTGGATCAAGCCTTGTTGAAGATGATGTTGCAGTATTTTGCTACTTCCACGACATGATTTCTGTACAAAGAATTTTTTTATAAAGCCTCTCCATTTCATCTCATAGGTTTTCAAAAATGATAAACAACGCTCGTGAACTAGAAAATATCACTGTTGTATCATCCTTGACCAGAAAATAGGGATGTACCTTAAAATCTGGGGATTGAGCCCACTTGGCTTATTATTGAAACTATCCATTAAACGAAGGATAATAGGAATTCTCTTGTGGAAGAATGTTTGGCATTTCTAGAGACAGTTAAGAATTCAAATTGCCTTGAAAAAAAGTAAAGAGGATTACAAAGGTATCAAAAAAATTCACAACGTTTAGAAATTATGGTGTAATGTTTACACAATAAACTTAAGGATACTTGGAAGGAACAACTGTATTTGAATCAAAATAACCATTCAAAACTGCATACTGATCGTTAAGGTCTTCCCCCATTTTAAAAAAGCAAGGAGATTCCACACTTTTAATGAGAGAATTCACATTTGAAGTTTATACCAACACCTAGTAGCAAACAAGGATTTCAGCCTCTGGCTCTATTGAACTAAAAATATCCTTGAAATCCGATTTTCAACTACACAATAATAGAAGCTTTGAATAAGGCCTAGAAAGTAAAAATATTAATCCAAACATTACTGCATTTTTAATCTGGTTGCAAGAAATGAATTTAGTAGCCTATAAAAAGTGGCATACTCTATTCCTTGTGCAAGAGAGCTCTCAGCTTCACTTCAGCCACACGAAAATAAAGCAGTAAATCCACAGCATGGAAATAGAAACTTTCACTAATTAACAAGTAGTGACTCGTATTTGAGGAAGTGTGAACAATCTTTGTTTCTCCCCCACCAAATTTTTGTATGGACACTATAGTATGCTCCAGGCACACTGGTGGGAAAAACAAATACACCAAACAAGAAAATTATGTTCTGCACTTTATGCATTATGTCTGTAGAATTTTATTGGTGATGTGTCTAATCTTACACGACATTTCCTCAAGAAATAACAAAGTTTGAGGAAGATTTTGATAGAAAACTTTAATAAATATTACCGAATGTTTGCAATAAGAGAAATTGCACGAGCTTTCTACAAAGACAACAAAGATCAAAGGTTTACAAATGCCCCACCCAATAAGGAAGGTTTCATTATGGGAGGATATCAACCAGACTATTTCTAAAGGCTTCTTTATGAGCAAAGATAACACTAGCTTTGACTCTACTCCAGACAATAGCCATACGCAATTTTGCAGACAACTACCCTGCAGTTGGAGGAGCAATGAGCATCAAGGGTTCATTGAATTTTATGAAAATGATGCCGCAAATAGGTTTGTGGGCAACTTTCTTGATGAATCGATTTCATAGGAATAAGAATGGCATCTCCCACAGAAATAGATCCCTTATAATCTTCCAGGATGGAAACCCAGATGTCTGATACTAAAGCCCTAACTGGATCAACATAAAATATTCAATAAAAATGATGGTAGCCGAACAAAAAATTTCTAATTGTAGTTATGATGTTTTATCAGAACATCATATGTCGCAACATCATCCTTTTGACCTCCTTCCACCATATATCTTGGATGAGCTTCTGAGATTTCTCCGATTTTCCTTCTTTGCATAAAAACCAAAACCATTTATTGTAAACGAAAACATCTGGTTTAAAGCCAACTTCAATCATTCTGCCAAAGATCTTCAAGGCTGATTCTAGTTTACCCAATTTTGAATACTCATCTATTAACATTGTATATGTGACCTCATCAAGATCACGTCGTTCTGCCACTATCTCGTCAAGCAACCTCTCAACATCTGCAATCATCCCCCTCATTGAGTACTTATGCAACAATGTGTTATATACCACAGCATCTGGAACGGATCCCTTTACCACCATTGATCCAAAAATCCTCTTGGATTCTTGCAATTCACAACATCCAATATACCCACTCATCAAAATTGCATATGAGGCACCATTAGGGCTTATATTTCTCTCTCCCATATTCTGCAAATATTGTAAGCCTTCCTACATCTGGCCAACCATCAATCATGAAATTATATGACATGATAGTCAGTTCGAACTTCTACAGGATAAAGGTAAACACATCCAATGCCTTCTAAACCTCTCCTGCCTTGAAAAATATTTGAATCAAATTACAAAAGACAAGCTCACTGAAGGTCGAACCCCATCTCCTCATATCCAAGTACAACTTTGCTTCTAGCTTCATTGCATAAAAACCCTCAATAGTAGCCACATATGTGAGAGGATCAAAACCATGGAATTTCTCTAAAATTTCACTGAAAAGCCTCATGTCCTCTTCATACTTGTTAAGCCTAAAATGGGCCTTCATTAAATGATTAAAAGTTACTGTACTTGGCATCATCTCAGCCTCGTAGATGGTTTTCATCATATTGAACAACGCTTCCATGTCCAGCCTCTCAGAATGACTTCTCAAAACTATGCTATATGTACTGAGATTCGGTATAACACCATCTTGTTATATAAATTTATAAAGAGAAACAACATTATCATGTTGAATTTATCGATGTAGGCTTCCAACAAAAGAGTTGCAAGTGAAGATAGTGGGGTGACAGTTAGAGTACAAGGCGTGTTTAAAACCAAGAGTGGCCTCATCGAGGTTTCCAGACCTATAGTGTCTAGATGTAGTTGCGGAGGCTCAGGCAGTCAACCACCATGACATTGATGGGATCTGACAACATCGAGTTCTTGTTTCTCATGGCCTCCCTCCATGCATAGTCAGTTACGTTGAAGAGTGTTTAGGGGTGGTTCGATGCACAATTTCATGTTATAGCAGCACCTCTCAACTGCTGCATCCAAGGCCTCCTCCAATGTTGCCACCATCCACATGCCCCACGTCTAGGTTTTCACGAATAATGGTGACAATGTTTTTCCCTATGTTGTGCGTGTGGGTGAAGAAGGAATATGTAGTCAAAGCTCTGATCAACCTCATGTATGCCCCCATGTATGCTCTTCTTTCTCTCTTGTAATGCGGGCTAGAAGAGAGAAGAGAAAATTGGAAACACCTAGTCAAAGTCCTAAACCCGAGGAAACCCAGACCTGACGACCTAGTATCTTGTACAACAAGATTAATTCAACGACATTGAAAAGGGAATGTAATGTAAAGTTTTAATTTAAAATAATTAAAATTGATAGTTGAGAAAAAATGATAATTTTAAGACGAAATGATAGTTTTGTCTTCAATAATTGTCTTAATTTCTTAAACACCCCTTTGGTATAATAGTGAGGTAACCTTGTGAAGAAACATTAGATGACCTGAGCTGTGAATGTAATTTTATAGATATAAAGGGGTAGCAAAGGAAATTACACTTGGAGAAACAAAATATTAGGTATTCAACTTTATTGTTGAACAATTGGAGACATTTCCGGTGCTTATCACCAAGAATCACCCTCACGCTCTCCTTAAGAAATACTCCCAGTTTCAAGTCACAACCACACGTTGTGAATCAAACAAGATGGTTTTCAGAATATGGTGAATAAATACAAACCCATCTCAAGGAATCATTTTAAAATGATTTGTCAAGGCTCTATCTCACTATTGCACCAATGGAAAACTGAGCCAACCATTGCTCATTTGACATAGAACCATGTAGATGAAAGGCATATGTTACTAGCAAGAACTTTTGGTTAAGACTCTGTCTTACTATTTCACTAATGGAAATATGAGCCAAATTTGGATTAGCTAGCATAGAACCATGCAAACAAATGACAAAGACATGTGATTGTGATACTGGCCACAACTTCAGATAAATAAATACATGCTCAAGAAAGCCTGACAGAGGGAAGTGTAGACAATGCATATGATATCATGTCAGTGTTTTACAATAACAGTTCATTAGCTCATGTGTTAGCCTCATTCAATACAAAGCATAGAGCCCTTGAGAATACAAACAATATTTGGTGATCTATAGTTAGCCTCAAACCTACCAACCCAACTTGGAAATGTAGGTTCATATCCCTCTTCTTGGACCTCTTCACCCATTTTTATCACAACACAGTGCAAATGAAACCAACATTTATATTCTCTTTAGTAAGGTTTGTAGACACACGCCATCTATCAATTGCAATCAAATTCTCAAGACTTTCAACTTTTTCAACACAACTACATAAAAAGAACCCAAAAAAGACTAGTTGAAACCATGCCCCAGCTCAAACTAAAGTAAATTATAAAGCAACATATCATTAAAAAAGAATAGTGATAGATATCTACTAATAGCAGAATTATAAAAGAATAGTGATTGAAATTTGATGACTCCATCAACTTGAAACTACACATATTTCAGTGTATATAATTCTAGGGAAGGAATAACATAGATTTTAGTGTATATAATTCTAGAGAAGGAAGAAAAAAATAAAAGAATGTGTGCCTAGACATGCAGTGGACTACCCTATTCTCAGTGATAAGGGAATTACTGAGACAACTCGTGCTTTTGACTATTGTCAAGCCATTTCGGTTCAATATGGAGTAGAATACCATTTCGGTTGAATATGGAGTAGAATATCAATAAATATTATAAGGCAGACTGTTGGTTTCTGGTAAGGGGAACTCATCATTATCATCTTCATAGAGAGGAGGAGGATTAACATGGATGAAGGATTAGATGGATCTAGGCTGGTATTTTACTTTTTACATTACATTAAATTCTACAATATTGCATTAGCCAACATTTAATTTTATTTTGTAACAAGAAAATAAATAAATAATGATTGGTGACCATATGGAAAACACTAAGAAAGAACATATGTAAAACACTAAGAAAGAGAAACCAACATTTATATCACATATAAGCATTGTAATGTTTGATTATGACAAGGAATTCAGTGAGATCAACCACAAGCTATGTTATCAAGGGAACCAAGATCATTCTCATATCGTTATTCATTAAATTCTTCACGAAAATTTATGTTGTACCCTAAATTCCAATCAAATTTACTTACCAACATGTACTTCATGCTGCTTCTTCATATTTGGCACTGTGTCAATTGTAACATCAGGCTTGGTATTCTGCCAAGAGTCTCAAACATGTAAATTGAATTAATTATTTTTTCATACTCACAAAAAAGCAAAAGTGAAAACAACCAATGACTCTTTAAAATGATATTTGTACATCAAAGGGTAATGAGTGGCTCAATTTCATTTAGTTATTAGCAAATAACTTACATGCAAATAAGAAACTTACAAATTGATTTATTGTGGGGTGAAGCCACCCAGTAGTGATAGCCTTTATCGTTGCAATTGCATCAAGTGCACCGCAAAGTATGCCCAATCATAGACTAGAAAAGTAAGCCATATTTAATGTTAGAAACAAAGATGGTGTTTGAAATCGAAAAATTCATGACCAAAAAACTAAGTGTTAGGGTTTGGGGTATAATAGGCAAATAAATAAAAGTATTTGTAAAAAGAAATCTGTAGAAAAGCAAAATCCTTTTTATCTAAGGACAATATTGTGAATTTGTTTCATACAATTAAGAGTTAGGGTTTGAGAGTATGACAGAAAAATAAATAACTATGTTACAACGAAAAATAAATATGCAAAAATGGAAATTTGTTTTGATCTAGGGCCAATTATTGACAAAGGGTTTGATTTCAAGCTAGGTTAGACTTGAGGATTTTAAAAATAGTACATGTAATTACAAAGGTGCATTGCTAAGAAAGCTAAAATGTTGGATGTTACAAATTATTTGTTTTCAATTTGATATTTTCTTTACAATCTACATGTTAGGTTAGGTTGCATTTGTAATAGCCCCACATTTCATTTTAATACAATTGTCCTAGGAAATTTTGATACAAATTATGTTAGATCTCTTTCACATTAAAAGTGAAATAATGCTCAACTTTTCTCTATGAATCAGCTACACCCATACAATCAAGACCTGAGAAATTTATCCCATAGTGCTTTAATAAGGGTTTGTAGTCAAGCCTAGAAGTAATTATAGTAATACTATTAAAACTTAGTGCAATGGTTGATGGGCATCAAAGCCATTCCTCCTAGATAGAAAATAATCCCAAGCAGAGGGCCATTCTCAACCTAAGTCACACTTGCTGGCTTGTGATGGATGGAGATAGTCAATCCCTGGATGCTTGTATCGAACATAAGACAAAAGTTCTTCAACTGAGAGCCCTAACTACTATTGCATTGTAAGTTGGTTTGGTGTGCAACTAACATCATGTTTGTGTATCTTGTTATCTCATTCTTAGGGGGAATTAAACATACAATTCCTAGAGATATCAAATTCAATGGAAGAGATACTGAAGTGAATATAACAAGCCAAAGATCAAATGCTTATTATGCATCATTTGAGTTATTAGACTTCCTACCCACACAATCATTGTTTTCTTTAGAGTACATTAATATAGCACTGTGAGAGGGACTATGTAGCTTTCCAATAATTGAATCTATTCTACCATTTCCACCTATTGGGCTCCAAAATCAGATGGGTATCCTCAGCACCGGAAATTTGTTAGCTAGGCTAGCCATGTCAGTTATGTATAACTTCCAAGAAAGCTTTATTACAATATCAAAGTTGTGTGGAGCTGATCGTAAATGCCACAAAATTATTGCACAGTATGGAAAAGTTATGAGTGTTTGATAAAGTGAGCTAATTAATCTCAATCCTAGATTTATGATATATTGCACTTCTTTTAGGGTAAGAAGGTTTCCTTTCATCTACCTTGTAGTTGTGTTCTTGTCCATGCTTCCCAAATAAACTTTCATTAAACTCCTAGCCTAGGTATTTATAGTTTTGGGTGATCTCTTAAGGCTCATATATAAGTTACGTTGAGCTTGATGTGGCCTCTTTCTTGATGAAAATAATACCATCTTGAGTATTGTTTTGGTTGTGTTGACTTCCATACCTATTCTATGCAAACGTTTTCATGAAGCATATATTTTGGGCAGATGGTTTGAGAAAAACTAGAAATGGAAATCTCATACCATTGATTTCCATGGTGATAGTTTGGGCTTATATATGTATACCTTTTAATGAAAACTCATAATACTTGAATTATTTTTTTCACGTTCACTTTTTTTTTTTCCTGTAGCATGTTCATGCATTGATTTCTGGTGTAGTGTTCTTCCTAGGAAAATGCTAGGCATGAGTATATGCACATATTTAAATCATTACATGGTATCTTTAACTTGCTATCATAGATTCTAGTTCTTTAGCTTGTTGCGCCAGAACAAGTTATAAGAAATTTTCACAATATATATTGATTATTTGTTGAAAAGTTCAAAATTCATGAAGAATAAAGTGCTTGAAATATATGAAACCAAGAGTTTTGACTATACTTTTTTCCGTAAAGGGAATGTGTCTATTATGGAATATGTATGGAAAGTATTATGGATATTTCCCTAGAAGTTTCCTACCTAGGAGATTATTCACAGACATTTGTTAGTAGTTTTGAGGATGGAAATGCCTTTTCCATACTGCAAATGTTGTCATATGTAAAATAGGTGTTGGTGGAACTGACAATTTGAAACTAGAATAAAGGAAATTTCTAATAAAAAATGAAAAATTTAAATCTCTTAGCTATACAACAATATGCATGTGTATAAATATTCTTCTTACCCATACCTCTATATCTAGATATATCATTTTCTCGTTAACTAGAAGTTTAAAACTAATATTTCAGAAATAATTTCAATTCCAACACCAATACTTTTTCCCTATTAAAGGTGCCATATCTTGAAATCAATATTGGTAAAGATATGTTACTATATTGTTTTACATGAAATCATGGAATTTAATGACTTGTGTTTTTAATTTAAATGCCAAAATCAATGATTGACATTTTGTTTCTTGTAGCAGGTACTGTCTGATGAGAAGATGAATTCATTTTAATTGGTTTGAAAGGATACCCCTTTTCAAAAACATAGAGAAGAACATGAAGAAAAGAAAATATTAAAAAATCTATGGACATTTCACAAATTAATTCATTCCAAAGGATTCATATGTGTGTAATACATTATTTGGCCACTATACTAATTTTTATCATCTTTTTGAGGATTCAAGGAGGAGATGAAGAAGTAGCTCGTTTGTATGAAGAGTTTCTCGAATCATTTAAGGGAGATGATGTTCCTAGTGGAAAATCATTTGCACGGGGTGAGACTATAAATCCCAATGATCCAGGAAAAATTGGGAATGAAGTTCGGTTTATGTTCTATATGTTTTCATACTTGATTGCTCTGGTATCGTCTTGTTAACAAAAAGGTTTTATATTTATTTCATAATAACAAGAATGTAATCCAAAGAAGGGACTTTTGATTCCAAGAAAGGAAGTAGACATTATTGGATTATTGTTAATGCTTCACATGTATCTCTTAGAAAAGTTTAGGTACGTAAAACTTATATGATTTGGTTGAAATTATAACATATTCTCTCGCAGGGTTCAGGTTTCCTTTTGGAATTGTAGTTAGGATTTATTTTTTGTCTTGTAAATGCTAAGAAAACCTAATCATAGTGAAGGGGAAATGTAGATTATTCTTTGCAATGTGCACAATTGTCATTATTCCATATCTCTCTTTAGACTCAAGGCCTTTTAGTCTATTTCACATGTTAAAGACTTAAATTATGCATCTTGTAGTATCAACAAATTATGGATTTTGTATATCATGGATGCACGAGGGGTGATACATTGAAGTTTTTAACCAAACCTGCTTCTCAGTTTGTTTCATTCTCCGTCACCAAATAGAAACTCACCCACTTCAAATGCTGTATGATTAACATATGGAAATTGTTAAGACAGAGGACAAAGTGGTGGCAAGCCTGGAGTACTGTGATTCTATTTTAACACCAGTCTAGTTTAAGTTAATTTGAATATTATGTGTGCTAGTGGAAAAATATGGTCAATTAGACTGCCAAAAGATCAATGACCAAGACATACATTTGGATTGCCCAAAAAATCTCCTAAAATAGTAGAATTGAAAGTGTCAATATATTTAAATATCATATGGCATGGTTATGGAAGTTCCTCAAATGTCATTCTAATCATAGTATTATTATGTAACAATTCATTATTTAGCATTCCAAAGTGTTATATACTTACTATTCAATAGTTTGGAAACTACACACACGTGCTACCTTATACTATAGCACTTGTTCAGAGAACATATCTATATTAGATATTTTGATCATAGTTCTAAGGTGGGATGTAAATAGTCTCTGGAAAGAAAATCTTCAAAAGGGCTATAATCTTGTTGGTCAGCAAGAAAACAAATAAAAGTAATAATAATCAAACTTGTAGAAATTTCATTGGAGGATCTTATATGCTTGGGTCACATTCATTTGCATGATTTGTGAGTTCTCTAGTGTATGTAGAAACTTGAAGCTAAGTCATCGTTAGTTTCTTCTCAACAAGCATTGTTTTTATTTGAATGGATCCTTGCCTCCTATCCGTTGAGCCTAAAACATAATGTTAGGAGGAAAATAAAGCAATTGGCGAATGAAGACCTAGATCCATTCACACTTAAAACCAGCTTGCAAACATCTTGAAGTTTTCTATAAATTGGAGGCTTGGGAGATCACTAATAATAGAATTCCTTGGGTTAGGTAGATAGGTATGGGCAGTATAGTGAGGAACGATAGATATTTGGGAGGCTCGGTAGACTACGGAGATGAAGAGGAGAAGATTGCCAACAAGATGAGAGAGGAGGAAGAGGAAGAATGCCAAGTAGGGAAAAATATGTAACAATTAGAATAAGGGGTCGAAATAAAATTTTAAAGAAGAAGGGTTTACTGTGTATGAAACCTCAAACCATTTTTGATAAACCATTGGGGTTTTCAAATCAAATATGAAAAATAATAGAGTAAGGAACTGTTAAAAAGAACCATTTTTAAAGCTAACAAAGCAATAATTAGAGAAGAATAACTTAAAATATTAAGAAAAAATTAAAAAATCAAACCTTAAACTTTGATATTAGGGACAATCACAGTGATAGGAAGGGATGGCTCGACGCAAAGCTTCATCTTCCATTAGTGCCTCTCAGCTGCTGTATCCAAAATCACTGATCACCACCATCCACATGCTCTGTCAATGATGGTCCACCATACATTGTGCGTATGGTTGATAAGGAATGGTAAGTCACTATTAGGTCCCTATAATACTAGTGTATTTCCTTATTATTATTGTCATTTTAGCGCCTTATTATTATTGTTGTGCCCATGTTGTACCCATACTATTGTTATTGTGCCCCATAGAATCCCACTATTGTTATTGTTGTGCCCTTACATTATTATTTTCGGCTCTCATTATATTGTGACCCCTTATACTCCTAGATATAGAAAGGAGGTCTTGTCATTTGTATCATCCAAGAATTGTTTATTTGTGTAATCTAAAGGAAATTTCCCCCTCGAAGAGGCTACATTTTAAGTCATTGATCTATCTCTTTATTCTATTTTGTGAGTTGGTTGCATAAAAATTGGTATCAGAGCTTTGGATTTTAGGGTTTCACTGCTTCAAACAGGTCATCATGGCATTTTCACTATAATGTTTTTTCTACGACTTTCCAAAAGCTTGAATTAAAACCCATTTGAGCTGAAGTCTAGGTGAACATCATGACCAAATTTTCGATCTTGTATCGTTATATTGTCAGAGTTATGAACTGAGGAAGTTAGGGTTTTTGCAGTCTCCCGAATTTGATCACAAATGGGTCATCTTGGGAAACTTGTCATAAATTTATCTCTGAGGATAAGATTCAAATTTTGTAATAAGTGTCAGAAAGAGGACATACTTTAGTTTGTTGGGTAGAATTTTCAGAGTCTAAGGTCGAAATAGTGACATGTGTCACGTCATACAAGTTCGCTCTACTGAAATAGTCTATAATTAGGTCATCGAGGGAGATTAGACATAACTCTTTCTTGGAGAATCCAATCGAGATCATAATTGTGGCGTTGAAAATAGGACACAGAGGGATATTAAAAACTGCAATTTTAGAACTTGAGGATCTGAAATTACAGAGTTACAAGTATTTCAAGATCAAGTTCATACAAAGCAAAAAAAAAAGGATGTCTATTTTTTTTTTTAATTTGTACAAGTTTTGTTTGAGAAAGTAGTTTGAAGTGATTCAAAGGGCATTGTGAAGCATAATTATCATTCATTTATGACCCAAATAAATAAAATGGAAACACCTAGTAAGAAACCTAAAATCTCTACTATGACACATGAAGAAGAGGAAGAAATGCATCATGATATATCAAAATTATGAGACCAAGTACAACAAATTTCACTCTCACAAAAAGTAACTGAAGTCAAGATGGATGGTTTAAAGAATGGCATGGAAGCTAATATGGATGGTATAGAAGCAATACTTAAAGGAAACATGGAAGATTTGAATATAGATTTGACAAAGTGGCTACAAGGAATGCTTACTAATGGTGAAAGGGTAGTAAAGGAAACTCATGATGCGAACAAAAGAAATGTTAGTCAATTTTTTGTAGACTCTAAAATTGGATCTAAGACCCAGCATGTTCCAAAGATTGATGTAAGGAAGTTTGATGGAAATGATCCTGTAACATGGATACTACAGATGGAGCAATATTTCAATCTTCATAAAAAACACACAAAAGGTACACATTGCAACTTTATATTTGGAACCTAATCAGTTTGTATGGTATTGACGACTTTCCTCTCATAAACAAATTGTCACTTGGGCAATTTTTACGGAAGAAATGATAGCACATTATGAGGATACAAAAAGAAACACTTTTTTTAGCCAATTAATAAATCTCAAACAAAAGGGTTCAATGGTGCAGCACATTGAGGACTTCCAAAAATTGAATATATGGGTAAAATATATTCCAGAGGAGCATAGGATTGGTGTTTTCATAGGGACTTTAAAGGATAACATCCAACATGAGGTTTTCCTTTGGGAACTTGATTCATTAGAGAAGGCATTCAAGTTGGCAAGAAAAATTGAAAGCAAAATTATGGCAACAAGGAAGCCTACCACTCACAAATATAAATATGGAAGTGTCATTGCCCCTAGCCTTCCACAACCTACAAGGTTGACACCACAAAAATTGGAAGAAAAAAGAGGCAAAGGGGTTTGTTACAGTTGTGCTATAAAATGCAATAAAGGTCATAAGTGTGTCGAGAAGAAATTATTTTACATAGATTGTGAGGAGGAGGAAGAAAAGGAACAAGAAATATCAAATGAAGAGGATACGCACCAGGAAAAAACCCTAGAGAAAGAAGAAATGAACTCGAGCATATATTGTAAGGCATTGGCTGAATTACCACTCCTCAAACTATCAATATAAAAGGACACAACAAGAAGAAAAAGGTAATAGTGTTGATTGATTTTGGTAGTAACCATAATTTTATTCATTGTAAGATAGCCAAGGAATTGAATTGCTTCCTATATCCAACACTAGAGTGTCAAATGATGGTTGCAAATGGAGGAACCATAAATTTCTCTGGAAAGTTCTATAATATCAAGCTATCAATGGGAGAATATGTGTTGGATAGTCAAATTACTTTCATTATAATGGGTGGTGCTAATGTTGTACTAGGATCCCAATGGCTACAATCTTTGGCTATGATAACTTTGAATTTTCAAGAACTTTTCTTGAAAAATTTTTCAGAAGGAAAGGAAGTTGAATTAAGGGGTATCACAAGAAAAATGAGAAATATAATCAGCTCTAATGTCATGATAAAGTTTCTAAAGAAAGAACAATGACATGTAATTACATAATTATGTTCGCTAGAGGTTCCTGCATGAAAATCATCTATTTCTCCATATCTCCAAAAAGTCTTGGATAATCATTCCAAGGTATTTGAGACTCCCAAAGGCCTCCAAAAGGAAAAAATGTTAGAGGCTGGTATAGTTCAACCCATTCAAAGTTATTTCTCTGCTCTAGTAGTATTGGTGCACAAGAAGGATGGATCATGGTGCATGTGTCCAGATTATAGGGAGCTCAACAAGCTCACTATTAAATATAAATTTCCCATTCCTGTCATTGATGAATTATTGGATGAATTTCCTGGAGAAATTTACTTCACCAAGTTGGACCTTCATTGAGGGTATCATGAAATCAGAATGAAGACTAAATACATTCTGAAAACAACATTTAGAACTCATGAGGGTCATTATGAATTTATGGTCATGCTTTTGGCCTCACCAATGCACCTTCTACATTTCAAGGTTTGATGAATTCCATTTTCAAACACTTCCTTAGAAAATTTTTGTTAGTATTTTTTGATGATATACTAATCTACAACAAGCCTTGGAGAGATCATGTTCAACATGTTGACAAAGTGCTCAAACTATTGGAGGAGAAACAATTATATGAAAATACATCCAAATGTTTCTTTGGAGTACAAGAGGTGGAATATTTGGGTCATATTGTATCTCATGGAGTGATTAAGGTAGACCCTAGAAAAATTAAAGCCATTAAGGAATGGAAAATCCCCACATCCATAAAGCATCTGCAAGGATTTCTTGGGTTGACAGGGTATTATTGCAAGTTTGTTAAGAATTATGGGAGAATAGAAACACCTCTAACAACATTACCGAAGAAAGAAGCATTTCCTTGGACTCCAGAAGCAACGAAGGCCTTTGAACACCTTAAAGAGGCAATGTGTGAAGCATCGGTCTTAGCTACACAAGACTTCAAGAAAACCTTTATTGTGGAATGTGATGCCTCAGGAAATGGAATTGGTGTTTTTTTCATGCAAGAAAAAAGACCCATTACTTTCAAAAGTCATCCAATCAAAGGAAAGTATTTAAACAAAGCTATTTATGAGAAGGAAATGTTGGAAATACTACATGAACTTACGAAATGGCAATCTTAACTAATGGGAAGACACTTCAAGGTAAAAATAGATCATGATAGTACTAAATACTTTCTAGAAAAAATATTATCTTCAGAAGAGTAGAAAAAATGGGTCACAAAGATGTTGGGTTATGACTTTGAATTCATCTACAAAAAAAGGAAGCAAAATGTTGTTGCAGATGCATTCTCAAAAAAGGATGTGGATGTGGAAGAATTTCTTTGTTCCATTTCTATTATCCAACCAAACTGGCTAAACAAAGCAAGGGATGAATGGAAGAATGATGAATAAGTGTGGGCACTCATTCAAAAGTTGCAGCAAGTTCCTAGTACATCTCATACATTTAGTTGGAAAAATGATTCGTTATGGTACAAAGATAACTTATACCTCTATAAGAATTCCCAAATCAAACAAAATATTCTTCTAGAATTACACACCTCTCCCTGAGGAGGGCATCCAGGATTTTTAAAAACTTACCATATGGTTAAGAAGGAAATTTTTTTGGGATGGCCTTAAATCTGATTTTCAAAAGTTTATGGAAGAATGGTTGCTTTGCCAACAAAATAAAGTTGGGACAATTAAGACCCCAGGTCTGTTACAATTCCAAGTCAATGTTGGGAGGAGGTTTCAATGGATTTTATCACAGGTTTACCTAAGTCCCAAGGAAATAGTGTCATCATGGTGGTAGTTGATAGACTTACCAAGTATGCACACTTTTGTGCATTATCTCATCCATTTAAAGCCAGTACATTTGCTACTGCATTTATGGAAACAATTCAAAAGATACATGGAAACCCAAAAATTATTGTAAGTGACAAAGATCCTATTTTCATTGGAAATTTTTGGACATAATTGTTTTCTTGTCCGGGTACTTATTTAGCTCATACCTCATATTATCATTCTCAATTGGATAGAAAAACTAAGATAGTGAACAAATGTTTGGAAGGATATCTTCGTTGCCTTGTATCTGATAAACAGACACAGTGGGTCAAATGGTTACCTCTAGCTGAATGGTGGTATAATAATTCCTTCCATACTGCAACAAAAATGACCCCATTTATGGCACTTTATGGATATCATCCACCATCCATCACATCATATTTAAGATAACATTCTAAGGTTCAAGTAGTGGAAGATCACATTGATCATCAACAAAAAGTTCTCCAAATATTAAAGGATAACCTCACTTTGGCGCAGAATAGAATGAAACAACAAGAAGATCAACATCGCAGTGAAAGAAGTTTTGATGTAGGTGACTGGTTATTTCTACGACTATAACCATACAAACAAATCTCCCTCGATGATCTGAGTTGACTCAACTCCCGTATTTAACCAAGATCTTTTTCTTCTATGATGTAGTTAGAATTTCATTTTATAAGAGCATAAATGAACATATTTACATGCTTAATCAAATGGAAACATAATGATGATTACCAAATCATAAACAAGAGACATTGATAATGGAGTTCGTCCAATGTGGACTATGTCTCTAAGCTCGGTATCAAGATGGTGTTGGCCACTTCATTCAATGCTGGAAATAGTGAATATGTACATGGACTATGTTTTCTGTCATACAAGGACATGTGCCCTCTACATGAGTGGAAAAGTGTCTCCATGAGACATTTCGCTATAGGAACTATCACTCACAATAGACCTCCTATTAGTATGACATAATCTTACACGTGGTGACAATGAGTATCCCACCATCATGGCATCAAAGGGATCTCGACCAAAACACACATGGTGACAATGAGTATCCCTCCATCATGGCAACAAAGGGATCTCAATCAAAACGTACATAGCAATCCATGACGAATACATCTCATATGAAAAAGACACAAAGATTCCACATCATACATCTCAAAAAAAATGATCAAAGCACATGACAACAACACTTCATATACCTCAAATTTGATGTTGCATGAAGAATTTAATACTCATCTACTGGATCTGAATGCACCATCGAAATTGTGGAGTCGAATGGCATAAAATCGACCGTCCACACTCTGAAATCTGACACTATCACTCCAATATGGAAAATGGCTGAAAAATACAAGGTTCAATTGAAAAAAATGATTGCATCACTGAATGTGTGTCGTTAAGAGGTGTAAATCAACTATCCATTTGTTAAATTTTGACACCGGAAAAATCTAGGGTTGTAGGAATCTTTTAGATTCCCTCACAAGTATCCAAAGATACCTCCTCTGTCTTGACTGGAGATTTGCAAATCAAATTAGAAAACTGATCTTGCCATTTATATCCTTGTGAAATTATGAGAAGAATGAGTATAAAGTTGGTTGTATTTTGGATGTAGGAAATTTCAGCCTCCAAGGAATTTGGAAGATTTCGTCAACATTCTTGAAGATTCTCCTCTGCTAGGAATTAGAAAATCGGCTTCTTAAAAGGAGAATCCAATCTCTCCACTGCATTCCCCATGAAAATATGAGAAAAATGATTGTAAACTTGATTACATTCTGACACTGAGAAAAATTACATCCCAAGGAATATTCGACATCAAAAGAATATTCCTCGTCTTGAAAAACGTGTCAAGATTCTTCCTCTTGGAACTGCGTCATGGTTCCACCTGGGCATGGTTCTACTACACAGAACTCTATTCGGTGTTCTCCGTTCCATCGTGCCCTCCCTCCGTTCCATTCTATACTCTCCCCCGTTGAATGACAATGAAGGGTTTATACGGACATCTTGTGGCAAAATTCTCAAGGAATTGGCCATTGACACCATGGTAAAAAATGCAAATTGGTTGAGGAGAGTTTGAGAGATCAAATCCAACCCATCCTATTTTTTAACATACATCAATTCAAATTTTTGGTGGGCAGCCTTTAATTGCGGCAACCATATATGATGTATGTTATCATTATGTGTTATGTTGTTTGTTTTGTTTTGTGTGGAGGCCCCTGGGAGGAGGGCCAAGCATGTTGGCCAGGTGGTTCCAAGCCATGCTGCCTTCGATTATGACAAGTGGCATATGGAGGGTCCCCCCAAATCTCTCCTTGTTGTTTCGTTTAATTTATATATAGTTCCTGTGGTTGGTTTGACTAGTGGGCGGTTCCACCAGGGGTGGCCCACCCTCAACCAATTTTGATTTGTTTTATCATATGATGCGGATCCATGTGAGGGTGGTGGGGGTGGAAGCTCACCACCCCTCATTTTGTAATATTATTTTGTTAATAAAAACAAATCATTTTATTTTTTTCCGATTTAGGGGTTATTAGGAAAACTAACCATCCCACAATTTCGCCTACTCTCAGGAGACAGGTTTCATGGTTGATGTCGGTCAAATTGTAGGACACTTAAACCTGGCCTACTGCCCAAATTTTAATGCAAATTTGACTGGCTCTATCTCCTCCATATGAGCTCAAACTTGAGTGTCATTCACATCGTTAGAATTATGGCATCGAGCACTTCGATCTGGTGTTGGTTTGAGAGCAATCTGACAACTTTGAATTTTGAGCCTTTATGAGTCCCCTGAGACTTTTGCATGTGTCTGGAGCCACGTCTATCACTCAAGAAAGATAAGAAGGATAATAAATTATCACCAAAGTATTATGGTACATATAAGGTGTTGCAAAATATTGATACTATGGCATACAAATTGGAACTTCCTACATCTTGCCAACTGCACTGAGTTTTCCATGTTTCATGCTTAAAGAGAGTTATAGGGGAGAAGATCCCAATTCAAACAATATTTCTAGAAATTGATGAGTAAGGAAAAATCATATTGGAAATTGAATAAGTCATAGAAACAAGAACTCGGTAGCTATGAAATCGATCAATTTCAGAGTATCTCATCAAGTGGAAGAACTTACCCACTAAAAATTCCAGATGGGAGGATGATAATTTTATACAAAAGCATCAAGAACTACTCAAGCATTGAGGACAACACTTTTTTGAAGGAGAGGGGCATGTTAGGTCCTTAGAATACTAGTGTATTCCCTTATTATTATTTTCATTGTAGCCCCTTAATGTTATTTTTATGCCCATGTTGTACCCATATTGTTATTATTGTGCCCCATAGAATCCCACTATTGCTATTGTTGTGCCCTTACATTATTATTGTTATGTCATATTTGATTATATTGTGACCCCATAGACTCCTATATCTAGAAAGGAGGTTTTGTCATTTGTATCATTCAATAATTGTTAATTTGTGTAATGTAAAGAAGGTTTCCCCCTCAAAGAGGCTAAGTTTTAAGTCATTGATCTATCTCTTTCTTCTATTTTGTGAGTTGGTTGCATAAGAGTCACAAATATGATCAACGTCCTGTATGCCTTGGTTTCTCTCCTGTAATGTGAGCTAATGAGAGGAGAAACCAAAAAACTTAGTACACCACTCATAATGGCTATGATCAGCCTCATGTATCCCCTCACTTCCTTGCTTGTATATTCGTCTCACGACCCTCATCAGCCTCCTGTATCCCCCTCACTACCCTTCTTTCCTCCTGTAATGCAATCTAATAATAGAGAAACCTCGAAACATACTATACACCACTCATACCCAAAGCGTCTTTGAAAACATTGCAAATTAATTTTAAGATGATATGACACAAATGTATTAAAACTACACAGAATGATATGATAGTTAAGAAAAAAAGTTAATTTTAATACAATATGATAATATCATCTCAAACAAATGTCTTAAAATTCCCCTATGTGTAGTAGTGTAAGGAAACAAGAACAAGTTCCGTATCAGTCAACACACAACGTTTCATGCTAGTTGTATGTTCTTATCCAACATAAATGCAAGAAAATGATCAAATAAATGTAGTTTAAAAACATATGTGCCTTACTATCTAAAAGGGGCTTTAAATGCATTTGGATGGAATAGTGGTCCTATGTATGACCATAAAGATTTACATCAGTATATAACCTCCCCAAAGGATATTGATCTATTGCATGTATTGTGAAATGATTGAAATGTTTAGTGGTAAAACTTAAGGAACACTCATCATAAGATCATTTTTATTAGTTAGATGAAATAGAGACAATTCATTTTCTCAGTGCAAATAAAATTAAAAAAAAAAGAGATTAGGCTCAAAAAAATCTTACGTCATGAATTTTATTGATTGAACACCCACATTTTTAATCCCTTTAGTTCTTCATGGAAAGGTTTTTAACGACTGGGTGGGTTGTTCCATACAAATTTACCTTCAGTCCCCTGTGACATATCAACAAAATTGGAGAGTATCATAAAAAATAAAGCTTATCATGTTGCGATGTGTACAGTACTTGGCTTCTAGATGCAACAAGCTTCAACTTCATAGATACCCAACCTACATGGTTGTTGTACTTGTTGCCTTCCCATGTTGTTGACCATATCCATATGTGTAATCAGAGTGCTATTATTATGGCTATTTTGTTGTAATAAAAATCATATTTTTCATTCATTAAATTGATATGAAACCACCATAAAGTGAAACACATACATACCACCAAGTACTACCCATTAAATTTAAATGTCTAATATAGACTCCAAAATGTATTTTGTTAAGAAAGGTTTGCAAATAATCTCCCACAAGTGACACAAGAGTTTTTTTTCTCATTCTTTTTTGAGCTAAGATATTATGGAAGCTAGAGTCTCCTCCAAAATTTGAATTGTTATTTTGGCTAGTAGTGTCAAATCAAGCTTTGACCTCTGAAGTCTTTCACAAGGAAATATGACAAAGGATAGTTTTGTTTCCCTTTGTACAATTACAAAACTGAAACCAGTGTTAATTTATTCACTCACTGCCCTTTTTCAATGGCTATTTAGAACTTGTTAGGTTTGTTTGTCCATAATCGGATGAAAAGGAATGGCCCTTGCATTGTGGAATAACTAAATGTTTGACTTCCTCATTGTAAAGGATATATCCATATTCATGGATTACCTCCATACATTATATGGTCAATATGGTTGTGTCAAAATGCTTCCATTTTCTTTCTAAATACCCATCTGCAATGCAAGTGATCATTAATTTGAAGGTTGCACTGCCTTGCGAGTAGAGTGCAAAGGTTAAGATTCCAAGGCAACGTAAGGTAAACCTCGTCATTCTTTCCCCCAAAGTAAACAATGGTTTTTAGATGAATCATCCAATTGAAACCTGGGGATGGCTGAAGCAAGTGGCCTGGTTTCATGAAATAACAAAAAAAATCATTTTCAAAATGGGCCTAGGTTGGGCTTCAAACAATTTCACTAATATCTTTGTTGCCTATTTGATCCTAAAAGTAGAAGTCTTTCACAAACTATCTTCTCCTGATGTTTAAAATGACCCTCAGGTGGTGGTGGAAGTTACATATGAACAATCATCTCTTAGTAATATATTGCTTCATGGTGCTTGACACCATGTTTTGGAATTAAAAACTAGTTTTTAGCCTTTTTAAATTACTCAAATAATCAAGCTAAAAAACAATGATGTTTACAGGCCAGTAATGAAGGAATAACTCTCACTCCTAGATACATAATATGAGGCAGTGATATATGATGCCAACTACTTGTGTTAGTTTTGTTATGACGTCTAGCCTGTATCACAAGGTTTTTTGAAACCTCAACCTTGAGGTTCGAACCCCATCCAAACATCATAAAAAAATTATGTTTGATCCAACCTAAAATCAAACATGAACCATGTCACTTAGGATCTAGGCTTTAATGTTTTTACTATTCATTTCAGCCTGTTCTGATAGGAAATTTGGGTTATAAATCAAAGGTGTTTCCTTAAATTTTAGTTCATTCTTTTGGTCAAGTGGATATCAATTTCTTTCATTCAGAAGATGTGGCTTGATAGAATATCCTTCATTGCAAACAGATTCGGGATACACCGATAGAGGACAATTGTTTTTTCCAATTAAACTAAATGTGACATATTTTATAATGATTACAGCTCAATTTCTATTGGTTTTCTCGATGTCATACGGAGATTCACTAGGTTGTTAATATAAAGAAAAAGACTGAAGTTTTCCTCGGAAAAAAATACACATAATGCTCCATAATCTTGTCTACTTTGTTTTACATGACACCCATAGATTATGTTTTGGTATTCTGAGGACGACAACAAAAGTTTCATTTCATTTCAATTTTTGCATTCATTTTAATGTTCATAAAACTAACATCAATTGTTGTTATAGCCATACCCAAAACTAGAACTGGCACTGAGAGACATCGTGCATCTGAGACCATTCTCATCGATTATTATGGTGGGAAATCACTAGAGTTAGGGTTAAGGATATTGTTTTTCAATCAATTCCAGTTGGGCCATTTGATCATATCAAATATCAGCTATGGCTAGACCTTACAAGGCATGAACTCATCATAAGAAGTAAATTCATCAAATGCATTAGAAAAAATAAAAGTATGCTCATGCCATAAAATCATGAGAACCTAGTACTTTAATCAACAAGTAGAATTTTATGAAACTAGTGGAGGGAATGTGCACAAAACAAATAATAAAAATGAAAATGAACTAACCTGATGGTCTCCTCCATCGGTGGCGAAGCGAAGACCACCAGGCTGAATGTTAGTGGAGAATGTCTATTGGTCCCCATGGATCACCCATATCAGTTTCCCAAAGATCACGTTTGTTCCTCTTTGTTACACAGCTTGTAGTCAATAATGCTAATACCCAACTTTTTGGTGGTAATCTAATAGCTATAGGACCACATAACTATTTTTTCCTATATTTGACCACAAATGGGTGCTAAACTCCATCAAAATCTATGCCCCAAATTTAAATGCAAACAACATATGAAAACAACTCCATTGAAATCTACAACCCAAATTTAAATGCAAACAACATATGAAAATCACTGGAATGTGAATATCACCATAATGATGGTTCCCAATGTTCCCCGAGGACATTGTAATTGAGACTTGAATTATTCAAAATGATGCAAAGGGTAATCACACGAGTTTTTACCTTGCCCTTTGATAAAGAAAACCCTAATCTTAGTGAAGGATAAGCAAAACTCTAATCTCAATGGAGGAACTAACATCAATCCCAAGAAGGTACTTGGTGATTCTCTCGAGAATTTAAATAAAGTTCACATATTTTGAGATATAAAGGTTGTTATGGAGTTATATTACATTTATTTTCATCAATTTTTCAAATCATGTAGTGTATGGGTTTTGCATTGATAATCTTGATATGAATTATGATGAACATGTTGAGATGTTTATTTTCACCATATTTTTTCAAATCATGTAGTGCATGGGGTTTGCATTGATAATTTTGAGATGAATTATGGTAAATATGTTGAGATGAATTGTGGTAAATATGTTGAGATGAATTATGAGATTGGAAATATTTTATTTTATTTGTTAATTTTGAATGTGTTTAGGGAAATCTTAATTATCATGTGGGATAAATGAATAATTAATTTAATAATAATATATAGTTAATGGAATTGTGTGAGAAGCGATCAAGTTTAAACACACTTTGGGGCAGTGTAATTTTCACAATTGGCTCCCACCCTTAACCCCTCTCCATGAAATTTAAATTGAATACCTAATGGGGACTAAACCTCACACAAACAAACTAGTTGCATATGTTTAAATATGTGAATTTATTTCTCCATTTTATGTCTACCCCTTCGACGTCTTCGTTGACTTTTACAAGAATTGTTTAGCCTTATTTATTTATTTGGGTTTTTCTTGGTTTCACAATTTATACTTTCGATTTCTCAACCCTTGCATATGTGCTTAACTTTCTCTAACTACATTAGTTAGAGGTGATTTCTTGAAATTCTTATGCCCAAGAAGGTCTACCTTTACTAGGTAACTAGGGGACTCCTACTCTCGCCTTATTAATTTGGATTTTCAAAGGCCTTACTAGAATGAAAATTTGAGGGGAAATATTGAGATGAAGAGAAACATGTGTGATATTGGATTGGCTTAAATAATAGGCTCATTCTCTCCCATAAGGGAATGAGGGTTGACATGATCAAAATTGACTTTTACCCTTCTCAATCTTCATATCACATTCCATTTGTGGGTTCCACATGTGGATCTACACTGACATCTTGTGAATAGGTAGAACATAGAGGATTGTTCCAAAAAAAAAAACTATTACTTGTGTTTAACCCCTAGCTAAGTATTTGGAGGATCCTAATTTCCTACATGGTTATTTGACACACGAGCTTTCACCTATGTGATTGTCATGTTTATGAATAACATTATTTTTGTATCATTTAGAATATTTTCTCTCTCTTTTCATGTATTACTAATTTTTTATAATATTTTCATGAGGATTGTATATCACCTTCACCTGAGCACTTGGATTGTCAAAATTAATGTCTCCATCACTCCCTCATCATGAGGATTCGCACTTACTTATCTTTCTCTTCTATTTTTTATGTTTCCTTTCATATGTTACTCTTGAGTATTTGGATTTTAGAGTATGCCCTCGAGAGTTTTCTCTTATATTCTTCAATTATATCTTCAAGGAGGGTTACTAGTGTCATTGTTGTGAGGAGAGAACCCCATAGTCAAGGGTTAGTGGCATCTACCATGGGGTAATATTGTTCATCGTTTTTCGTAACAAATTAATGTGCTTTATGACATTGTTCATGTACAAGCATGAAGAGATTGGTGGTAGTATGTAATGAAATGAGAGCTTACCCTCTTGGATGGGTTTATCAAAATTTACAACCCTCTTTTAGGTCTAGGCTTGTTCCTTCCATCTCCCTTTCCTTTATGGTTTTTTTTGTTTCTTATTTCATTAGCTAGGTTTTTTTTTGTGCTATATAAAACCTCACTTCTTAAGAAACCTCAAAACCTAAGTAAAGCACCACATAAAATCAACCAAAACCCCAATGATATATCAATAAAGATGTTAATGATTAACCTAATGGTGTCCCTCCCTTTCCTTCCTCCCAATAAGGAGTTGGGATTGATGCCTTAGGGTTTTCTTAAGACTTAGACCAAATTGATTTCAAGTGATCTAATCTAGGTTTTGATGGTTTATTAGTAGTCATACTACTCCATTAGGATTTGTATATGCATTGTAAGGGTCATGCAAACTAGTGATGAAAGGCAGGTAGTTTTTCCAATATGGAGAGCCACCTCTAGGGTTTTGACCAAGTTTCTTAATTATATAAAACCCTAACCCTAATCAAAATTATTTTCAATCACACAATGGCCTTAGCTTTAATCTATGGGTCAACTATAAGATGTTGGCGTATGTTATACACCATAACAAGAATGAACTAAATGTTAATGCCTTAGACCTAATCATTAGTAGCTTCATGGATCATGAGAAAATTATTTGCCCTAGTTTTCGTATGCATTGCATATATGATATAACCTAATTTTACAGTTACACAAATTGATGGATGCCAATACAATGGTAAGGACAGTGCTCTTGCATGCCTCAACATGCCCTAGATTCATATGAAGACTCTTAATTGATTTCCTTTTTACTTCTATGCTCAATGCATTTCTGAGTGAAACTCCTTTTCTCACTATTATTTAGCTAAATTGTGAGGATGTTTTGTTTGTTGGCTAGGAATGCAAAGACAAATGTCAATAATGGGAAAAATCCAATTTTCATTTTTTCCTGTCAAATTGAGATGAAAATTGTTGTGTTATATGTTGGTCCAACCAGGCCTTAATACATAGGTTTCCTTTATGTTTTTGAATGTGTTCATACATATGTCCCATCCCATAGGAAGCATTATGGGTGCACTCAATGATGTATGATTTTCAATTGTAAACAAATGGGTTGGAAACAAATCAATTTTTGGCATGTTCAAGCTCCCAAGATTGAAGTTGTCTTTTGAGTAATTTTGAATTCTGCATGGGTTTATGCATGATAAACATGGATGAAACAAGGGAAGAAAATCACCTAAAACCTCCAATGTAGATCTCTTGTCTCCTTGTCCTCTTGGAGGAACGTTATGTGACATTTTTCCTTAGCAAAATTTTAGTGATGATTACCTTAAAAAATAAACCTCAATAGTATTTAACTATTTGTAGTTCAATTACCAAAATAAAATATTTTTGTATTATGACCAAACAAAAGTCATTTTGTTGGACTTTTGATGGTTTTTGACTAAATAAATGTTATCCAACTAGAAAAATATTGACATTGTCAAATGTCAATATTTGAATAGATAGATAATTGACCTAGTCAAATGTTAGATACCTGAAGAACACTCAATTTTCATCACATATCTGATGAACAAAATTATCATCGGATATATGGCTAACATATGGTCTGATATCTGACGATAATTGTGTTTGTTGGATATCTAATAAATGTCGTTTTTTTTTTAAATGCATAAAATATTTGTAAGTAAAATCCAACAATATGACTAAACTATCAAAGTACAACGTTAGATTTTCTAGACACTAGGGTTATACTAGCTATTTGATTGTCATAGGTTTTAAACTTGTTGTGAATTATTTTGTGCCTTTGTTAACATTGACTGAACTAAGGGATGCTTAGTAAAACGAGAGAATCCTCCTTGACGGATATTACTATCAATTTAACTTTACCAGACAAAGATCCTATAGTCTATAGTATACTAGCATACAATTTACCCATATGGAGTTAGTTCACACCTGTCGCAGTAAAGTGAATATTATATAACTATAAATAGTAATTCAAGGGTGGAATTCCTCCATTCATGGAGGCTCCCAAGTGAAAAGAAAAAAAAGGGTGAAGGGAAGCTCTCTGGATATCCTAATCTAGAATGCTCCATACTCCTAGTAGTGGTGATGTTGCTGAAACAAATTCAGGGTGGAGCTAAGCCTCTAGAAACCCTATGTAACTTGAGGGTGGAGATTTCATCTCCGGAGACCATTTTTGACTAATGGGTGGATATTTTTCCTCTGGAATCACCAGTTGGATTTTGGTTGGATATATTCATATTTGGGGTCCCTTGCTGGCTAGTGGGTGGAGGTGTGTATCTATGGAGTCCCTCCTAGACTGATGGGTGGAGGAAGACTACCTTTGGAACCCCTGTATTAGTCCACAATCAACAACACTTAGTAGAGTGGAGGTGGTGTTCGAGCCTAGATTTTCCTCAGGCTAAAAAGACAAGGTTCTAGGTCCACATCAAACCACGCTCAGCCTCGTAGCTAGCCCTACGAGGACAAGAGAGGGTTCTCTCCGTGTCGATCTCGGTAAAAGATAATCGATGGGGCTCGAGATGAATGTAATAAAAGCTAATCTTAGGCTAGGTATGAAGTGCAAAGGATTTTATTTAAGTTTTTTGGGGTTTTGTGTTGGAAAGAAGGAAAGGCAAATTGGGCTCGGGGATGAGGCACAGTTTTTGCAGAGTTCTGATTGGGGCAAGGAAGGCAATCATTTTGATGCTTTAAAGTGAGTGAATAGATAGATCAGACTGGTGAGGAGATAAGGACAGCAAGAGAATCTCAAGAATTCTCCTTAAACAGATGAAAACATGGAAATTTAAACAAATTCAAAGGCAGAGCATAACAATTAATGAATTCCACCTTAATCACTCATTTGTTCAAATTCAGAAGAAGAGATAGGAAAATGATACACATAACACTAATGAAATTACAATTACTTAGAGAAGCACACCATCAAAACATAAAGCCACATGGATCCCAAACAGTGCTACAAAACCCCGGTCTTTCCTTAGCCAAAAATGCAGAGATAGAATGTACAATGATATGCCAAAGTAATCCCAAGTCTCCAACCATGAAAATGACTTAGAAATTACATAATATAGACAAGCCAAACCTATTCCCTTGCCTCTAGGGGTCGAGCTCATCATTCTAGGAGTTGTTTGAACTAATTCTAAATAAGGAATTGAAATCTAGGTAGTCAAACAACTTACCCCTATATGCGAGGAAACTGATTCATTCATTAAATTTTCACCTTTTAGTGAATGAATCCTCTAGAACAAGTAAATAAGTGCTAAAATTACATCATCTTTATCCAATTACATCAAGATAGATCAAAAATTACATCACAAAGCAAAACTAGTCAAACTAGCTGAATTTCTGAGCTGGAAGGTGTAAAATTGAGCAAAAATTCTTTATGCGCCGTGCCAAAATCTGTGTGCGTCGCGCCACTTTGAGGCTGAGTTTGAGGCACTTCCTGAAGTCCAAATTAAGCCCAAGTATGCTTGCTGGAAAGCCCTGCCTATCTAATTTCCAACCCAAGAGGAATTTTAGAATTTGGTGCCCATTTTCACCTCCAAACCTTGAATCGCCCAAGACTTCTTCCTGTGTGTCAAAATAGGGGCAGTGAGGTCATTTTTTGAGTGTTTTTGACCTCCTGAGAAGTCAAAACTTGCCCAAACTTCCTGGCCATGCACTAGCAGTCATAATTTTTCATGAAAAATCCAAAAATGTAAACTTTTTCAATTTGTATCTCCCTAGTAAAAGCGTGCTCCAGGTGGCGCGGCGCACAGGGAAGGCGCGACGCATTGGGCTTGAGGCACAGCGCATAGAGCCTGTGCATAGCGCTTTTTTCAGGAGACTTTTAGAGGCCTTTTTGGTGTCCAAATTAGGTGTAGGATAGCTTTTTGGAAAGGTATTTGAGTATACTTTCCAACCCAACTAGAATTTTTCAATTTGGAGTTCATTTTCCCTGTCAAAAATCAAATATCCCAAGACTGGTCAAAATGTGTCAAATGAGGCTACCCAAGGGAGAGTGCTGTTGTAGTCAACTTTTGAATGCCTTCCTCAACTCCAAATTGAGCTCATTATAACTCATTGGAAATATCTTTGTGTCTATTTATCATTTTACTCATCAAGAAAGTCATTTGGTGAACCAAGCTAGGAGAAATCTTGGTTTTCCCAAGGTCACTTCAGAGGTGCATCAATTCTCCCGAGGCAACTGTATATTTGACATTTCTCTAAAACCGTGATACCTGTGTAAAAAGTGAAGGAGGTTTTTCTGCCTTGGCCTATTTTGGAGAAAAACCTCTCTCAATTTTCCCAAATTTATCTTTTCTTGCTCAGAAACATCATTGGAGTAAAACCTATCCCAATGTGTGGAACAAGGGATTTGTTGAAATGAAGCGAAATGAAGGGGATAAGGGGCTTCTAAATTCTTGAGAAAATTTTTGGAAGTAGGGAGGGATGTTAGGAAGTAGGGGAAAGTGAAATATCAGAAATTGAGTGAGGGTAAGGGGTCCAAAAGGGCAAAACACATGCCTAACCTAAAAAATTGCCAAGTTGTAGCAAGAAACTAGGGCTTGTGCGAAAATGAGGAATTTGGGGGATCTCAGTGATGGGAAGTGTTTAATAAGGTACATTAAGAATAGGAGAAGGTGTATGAACATCAGGATACAAGCTTTTCTGATGATTTGACCATCCAAGAGAAATTTCCTTCAAAACCCTAGGAGAGGGAAATGAACCTTACCCTAGCACAACTGAAGCATGAACAAGGTGTAAAATGACCCAGTGGAACTTAACATGATGCTGAAAACCCTCTAAATGATGGCACACTCAGCTGAATGGTTACATGGACGGACATTTGGACAACTTTGGAAGGAGAAAAAGCAAACCCTAGACCTAATACCTAGTGACCAAATTTTGCTTGAAGACGTACTGAAATGACAAAATTTGACCTTGACACCTTAAAATCACTTTGTAAGAGCATGTTTGATCACTAGAGGAAGGCTGGAAAGAATGACACTAACATTGGCTCCAATGGGGATGGTAGCTCCTTGGAGGTGCCAAGAACAGTAGATCTTTGGGAGAGCAGACCAGTGCCTTATCCATTGGGCAATGGAGTCAAAAACTCAAACTGAAATACATGACTACAAACTGATGACTTGACAACACAAACTGACTTAACAACAAGACTGAAAACTGACTCACAAATGACTCATGACTCAACTAAAAACTGACTCAATACTTAAACACAACCGACAAACTGGAAATGATGCTCAAAGTGGAGCTTATTCATCAAAACCTACTCTAACAGTTTCATTCATCACCTGATCAAGTGAAATGAAACAACCAATGCAACCAAGTAAGTATTCCATCTACTGTTTGAATTCTCCACAAGTGCTCACTTATGAACAACAAAAGAGAACTACTGAAAGGAAACTCCCATGACAACTTGGAAACAGATCTGTTGAATGATATGGATTCTCTATCCACCTCCAAAAACACTGCATAAGGATCTTGAAGTTCAAGCACACTGGGACTTATCTCATCCAATGGTTTACCTCTCTTCTCTTCAGACCATGAATGCAAACTTTTATCTGAGCTTTGTGACAATATTCCTGCTGAAAATGACAAAGAAATGAGCTACCGGATCAAGTTCATATCAACACACGTTTCAAGTTCACATGTAGTTAATGGAGAAGGACTTTGATTGCAGACATCATCGAAAACATCAGCTATTGGATCATGAAAAACTTGAAAATACTGCTGCAACCCATTTTCTATTGGTTCCGATGAGATTACATGATTCCCTACATGCTTCTCATTCTTTACTGAAAATGTACTATGCAATTTTCCCTTCAAAAACTGAAATGATTCAAAACAGAAAGGTACAAAATCATCTTGTATAATTTGATTATATGGTTCAGCTTCCAAGTTTTCATCTGCAACTTGACAATCAATGGTTTTCAGAGGCTGCAACTCTAGATATGAAAAGTTTTGAACAAGGTTTTCATTGCCCTCAAGGTGGTCCAGATCAAGACTTGTCGACAATTGATTTCTGAGTGCATGAATGTTGTCTCTGATGAACTGAAATGAAGCAAAACAAAAAGGCAAAGATCCTTCACTTACTTCAAAATTTTCTGCACTTTCCTTGTCATTGTCATAGCTGATATGCATCGGCTGATCATTGTATTCGAGCTGCTGTAAGTGAACTTCCTCCTCCCACAAACTAGCTGTTGATTTTTCTGCAAGATTAGCTTCTGTTTGGAGAACATAATCATCATCATATTGATCAAACTAAGGCAAATCATCAGTATAAAACACATCATCAAGCATACATGTCATATCAATAGTTCTCTCTTCTCCAAGATGATCTACAAAACAATCATTATCAGATCTATGACAACTAGGATAAGAAACAAAATGTTTTGGAGCAACCATTTGTTCTTCTTCAATCAACGACCAATGGACTTGAACACTATTCTCATTCCTTGCGTTGATCTTGTCCACCATCTTTTCCACTGCACTTACAAAAATGTCAAGATTCACCTCTAGAGATGTTGATTCCTCCAGATCTATGTTTTTCATCTCTTCTTCCTTCAACCTTGCCCTTCGGATCAACAAGTGAGCCTCTACATTTACTGCACTGTTCTGCATTGCTTCAAGTGTTGCAAGGTTCCTTTCTCTCAGCTAAAACTCCATTTCCGGATCAAAGGCACCCGGCTAGTGCAAGAGAGAAGATTTAGGAGGAGGCCTTATATCAACTGGCATCGAATAATAAACTTGATTAAATCTGGCAGAAAACTGTTGTACTGTCTCCCCTAGCAGTCTTTTCAGCTGGTTATACTCTTCTATAATCAAGAAAAGGTTCTGTCCGATCACCCACCTGTCGAGAAAAACATTGATGAACTACCGGAAATTTGAGATGCTCACATTAGGCAGGGTTTTGAACCAACTCTTGACTTTTCCTTGCAAAGAAAGAGCAAAAAGTGTAATACTGACATCTTTGTCATCAACCTCAAAAAGGTCTAGAAAAGTATCAACATTCTGCACATGTTGCTCAGCGTTGATATTCTTACTTTCACCATCAAACCTTGGCAAGTATAGATCATAGCTTTTGGGGAAAGCATGGATAAAAGAAGGTAAAACAAGAGGTTTATACCTATCCGGGACTATAAAAGGTGTAGGAGTAGATACAAGAGCTACGAGATCAGTTTTGTTCTCTTGAGGTTCATCAATTTTTAGATGGTCATCACAAGATTCAGAAGAAAGGTATTGATCAAGCTCAAAGGTATGCAAATCTTTGGTATTTACAATCTTCAAAGGGAAACAATCAATTGCAGACTGAGGATCTCTTCTCAAATACAGTATACTTTGCAAAGCATTCTTGACATTCTCGAGAAAAGAGAAGAAATAATTTATAACAAAGAACAAAATGTCTTGGATGAAATTCCAACTTGAATACCTGATCTGTCCATATTGTCCTTTCATGTTTCTGCTGGTCAGGATCATCCTCCAGTGGAGTCTTTAGATCTGATCTAAAAACTAATTTAGAGTCGCCAGGTGAATGATTTCAGCCTTCTGATGTCTGATCGTTTTCCACCATCAACAATCAGATCTGAACTTGATACATGTATTGGGGAGATCGTTTACATCAAATGTTCAGTTTATAAACTAGACAAGAGATTGAGTGAAGCAGCTTTTATCTACTTGCGCTAATGCAAAGCAAAAGCGTTTCGAAGGCTACCTGGCTAACTTCAGGCTCCGTCTGTAGTCTACAAAGCCAAGCAATGAAAATAAACTTTCTTCCCCAGTATGGTTGCCACTATTTTAGAGCCTAGATTTGCCTCAGGCTGAAAAGACAAGGTTCTAGGTCCACATCAAACCACGATCAGCCTTGTAGCTAGCCCTACGAGGATAGGAGAGGGCTCTCTCTGGGTCGATCTCGGCAAAGGATAATCGATGGGGCTCAAGATGACTATAATAAAAGCTAATCTTAGGCTAGGTATGAAGTGCAAAGGATTTCATTTAAGTTTTTGGGGGTTTTGTGTTGGAAAGAAGGAAAGGAAAATTGGGCTTGAGGATGAGGTACAGTTTCAGCAGAGTTCTGATTGGGGCAAGGAAGGCAATCATTTTGATGCTTTAAAGTGAGCGAATGGATAGATGGGACTGATGAGGAGCTAAGGAGAGCAAGAGAGTCTCAAGAATTCTCCTTAAACAAATGAAAACATGGAAATTTAAACAAATTCAAAGGCAGAGCATAACAGTTAATGAATTCCACCTTAATCACTCATTTGTTCAAATTCAGAAGAAGAGATAGGAAAATGATACACATAACACTAATGAACTTACAATTACTTAGAGAAGCACACCATAAAAACCTAAAGCCACATGGATCCCAAACAGTGCTGCAAAACCCTGGTCTTTCCTTAGCCAAAAATGCAGAGATAGAATGTACAATGATATGCCAAAGCAATCCCAAGTGTCCAACCATGAAAATGACATAGAAATTACATAATATAGACAAGCCAAACCTATTCCCTTGCCTCTAGGGGTCAAGCTTAGCATTCTAGGAGCTGTTTGAACTAATTCTAAACAAGGAACTGAAATCTAGGTAGTCAAACAACTTACCCCTATATGCTAGGAAACTGATTCATTCATTAAATTTTCACTTTTTAGTGAATGAATCCTCTAGAACAAGTAAATAAGTGCCAAAATTACATCATGTTTATCCAATTACATCAAGATAGATCAAAAATTACATCACAAAGCAAAACTAGTCAAACTGGCCGAATTTCTGAGCTGGAAGGTGAAAAATTGAGCAAAAATCCTCTATGTGCCGCGCCAAAATCTGTATGTGTCGTGCCACTTTGAGGCTGAGTTTGAGGCACTTCCTGAAGTCAAAATTGAGCCCAAGTGTGCTTGTTAGAAAGCCCTGCCTGTTTAATTTCCAACCCAAGAGGAATTTTGGAATTTGGTGCCCATCTTCCCCTCCAGAACTTCAATCTCCCAAGACTGCTTCCTATGTGTCAAAATAGGGTCAGTGAGGTCACTTTTTGAGTGTTTTTGACCTCCTGAGAACTCAAAACTTGCCCAAACTTCTTGGCCATGCACCAGAAGTCATGATTTTTTATGAAAAATCCAAAAATGTAAAATTTTTTCAATTTTGATCTCCCTAGCAAAAGCGCGCGCCAGGTGGTGTGGCATACAGGCAAGGCGCGACACATTGGGCTTGAGGCGCGACGCATAGAGCCTGTGCGTAGTGCTTTTTTCAGGAGACTTTTGGAGGCCTTTACGGTGTCAAAATTGGGTGCAGGATAGCTCGTTGGAAAGGTATTTGAGTCTAATTTCCAACCCAACTAGAATATTTCAATTTGGAGTTTATTTTCCCTATCAAAAATCAAATCTCCCAAGACTGGTCAAAATGTGCCAAATGAGGCTGCCCAAAGGCAGAGTGCTATTGCAGTCAACTTTTGAATGCCTTCCTCAACTCCAAATTGAGCTCATGATATCTAATTGGAAAGCTATTTGTGTCTCATTATCATTTTACTCATAAAGAAAGTCATTTGGCTAACCAAGCTAGGCGAAAACTTGATTTTCCCAAGGTCACTTCAGAGGTGCATCAATTCTCCCGAGGTAACTGTATCTTTGACATTTCTCTAAAACCATGACACCTATGTAAGATGTGAAGGAGTTTTTTCTCCCTTGTCCTATTTTGGACAAAAATATCTTTCAATTTTCCCAAATACATCTTTTATTGCTCAGAAACATCATTGGAGTAAAACCTATCCCAATGTGTGAAACAGAGGATTTGTCGAAATGAAGCGAAATAAAGGGGATAAGGGGCTTCTAAATTCTTGAAAAAATTTTTGGAAGTAGGGAGGGATGTTAGGAAGTAGGGAAAAGTGGAACCTCAGAAATTGAGTGAGGGTAAGGGCTCCAAAAGGGCAAAACACAGGCCTAGCCTAGAAAATTGCCAAGTTGTAGCAAGAAACTAGGGCTTGTGCGAAAGTGAGGAATTTGGGGGATCTCAGTGATGGGGAATGTTTAATAAGGTACATTAAGGATAGGGGAAGGTGTATGAACATCAGGATACAAGTTTTTCTGATGATTTGACCATCCAAGAGAAATTGCCTTCAAAACCCTAGGAGAGGGAAATGAGCCTTACCTAGGCACAACTGAAGCATGAACAAGGTGTAAAATGACCCAGTGGAACTTAACATGATGATGAAAACCCTATGAATGATGGCACACTTAGCTGAATGGTGACATGGAACGACATTTAGACAACTTTGGAAGGAGAAAAAGCAAACCGTAGACCTAATACATAGTGACCAAATTTTGCTTGAAGACTCACTGAAATGACAAAATTTGACCTTGACACCTTAAAATCACTTTGTAAGAGCATGTTTGATCATTGGAGGAAGGCTAGAAAGACTGACACTAACAGGTGGAACAAATCTCTAGAATCCTTGACCTAACCATTGGGAGAAGTTTCACGAGCTAGGGGGGACATTGGCATAGTTGACAATTCTCAATGGTGTTGGAAAATGTAACTAGGTTACTTCTTAATTAATGTATTTGAGTCATCGTGTAATTTACTTCTCAAAATAATAAAGAAAATTATTATTATTATTATTATTATTATTATTATTATTATTATGACTTATTAAAGAATGGGTTTCATGCTTGGGTGATCATTATATTAATCAAAGTCACCATTGTGGACTCATAGTTTTAATATTGAGTCAATAGTGTCATTGTACAATTAAAGAGACCCTTGTTGGGCTTTGGAATCATGTAAAAAGGTTTATTATTGAGTAAAATATGATTTATGTAACCTCCACACCAAGTCACCCTAATGGAGATCACGTTGGCCTAAAGGACACATATTCGACCTCACCTAGAGCCTATAAAAGGAAGGAGATCGAATTCATTTGGAGAATCTAATCTAAAGCTAGTTCGATATCTCTCTAAAATCCAAAAAAAAATGCAAATGAAAAGAGAAGGAATAAATCAAAGTTTTGGAGCTACTCTCTCTCTCTTTCATGCCCTAGATTGGGATATCTAAGTCTTCCTAGTGTTTTTGTTGCCAGTTGTTTCTTGATGCCATAAATTTTTGCATAGTTAATCATTAGATAAATCTACCTTCCTTATATATTTTATTATTCTTGTGTAACTCTAGAAAGTTTCATTGTGAAGACCCTAACTTAAGGGTA
Organism: Pinus tabuliformis; assembly: GCA_031772625.1. Taxonomy (NCBI): domain Eukaryota; kingdom Viridiplantae; phylum Streptophyta; class Pinopsida; order Pinales; family Pinaceae; genus Pinus; species Pinus tabuliformis. The sequence goes on along the minus strand of CM062818.1, from coordinate 1,252,664,901 downwards.
TGTTAATGATTATGTGTGAAACCCTAATATGCTTAGAGTTATTTTTGAAAAAAAATGTCTGATGTTTTGAAGAAGTCTAAAATATCTGGTTGATGTTTTGATGATGTTTTGCTTGGGTTTTTCATATGATTATGGAAAGCCTAACTTGTTAGGGTTGAATGACAATGTCTAAAATCCCAAATATTTGAAGTATTGGTAATTCAGGGTTTTCTATGTCTTTATATTGAAACCCTAGCTCATTAGGGTTTGGTGGAATGTGTAAGAAAAGCCTTTATAATGTATTAGAAATTATTTCCTTGGGATGTGTGTGTTTGTCCAATCAAACCCTAGTATAATCAAGTTTGTTATATGTATAACTCTTATTGATATTTGTGAAGTTGGGTTTGACTAACACATGATATAAAAGGCCTATGCATGATGACAAGGTATTGGACGTATGAGTTGACCTATTTGTTAATGGTCATGATTCCTAATGTGTGGAATTAAGCCGTAGTCGAAGTTTGTTTATCTAGGATTATAGTATTTGTGCATTCTAGGGTTTTGGAGTTAAACCTTAGTAAAAGTAAAATATTAGGTATATGATGACAATGTGGTAATTTGTGATTTGTGTAGGATTGTTGAAATCTGAGTATTAGTTATGATTGATGTTTAATTGTTTGAGAAAATATAGGGTTTGCAACTAACTGTGATCAATGTTCATATAAATTACAAGCCATCTCAACTGCTCTAAATTCAAGGTCATGATGAAGAATTGGAACTTTTAGTCCCTTATGAATTTCTCCTACTAGATGAAAACCTAACTGACATTGAAGTAACTAGTGGTTGTCACTCTGGATAATGGATGATCACTCATCTATAATAAATGAATAATAAGCAATAGACCTTTCAGTCTAGTAGACTTCCCTATCAATAGATTTGACATTGCAAGGACTCCCAAGTGGGCCACCCTACCAAGTCCAAAGTGGTTGTTCGTGTGGTGCTAATACTTATACTGCGATGTTTCCCCTAGGCATGGATTTCATCCATGAGATAAATCTTATGACCAAACTGGTCATTACACTTACCTAGATGACCAACACGACTACACTGGTCACCCTAATTAGGAAGAAAAATTATCTGGAGTTATGCTAAGATAACCTGTGGGTTGTAAGGGATTTCAACTCTATAGGCTTAGGAAATTTGTGGCAAAACAACTTGAGTTGAAACTTCTGAATGCTACTGCATATGTCTCATCCAACATTATGCAAGGGATGAAATTTTTGAGTTTGATATTAGTAATAACTCTCTGACTATGATACTAGAAATATTGGAATATGTACAGGACAACTGTTAACACTAAAAGAAGCTAGTCATACGACCCTGTCAGACCATTAAGTCATTCAGAGATATTGCAAAAACCCTATGTATAAATTGGGACTCATACTTCAAAACTATATTATAGTCCTGAACATACTCCAATCAGTGCACATACGATGCTAACAATAATTATAATGACTATGCCCCTAACATTGTAGTGGAAAGGATTGGCATCATGCACCCTAGAGTCCTTAATGTCTGTTCACACAAAGGTTTACTAAGTGAACTGGGTTGATAATAGAATGTGTTTCCATTTGAGGGTATATCTCTTCCTAAATAATTATGGGTTGCTTCCATATGTGATCAAATTTTGTTTGTACGAGAAGCCAAGAAATGATTCTAACCTTAACTAAGCTTGCAGTTTTCATATTAACCTTATGTCAAGCCTTAAGGCTTATTACTAAAATATCTAGGCCTTGAAATTAGTGAATCCAGTCAATACTCTTAGGTCAATTACTGAAACTTAAACTATACTTGTCACTTAATCTCAAGGAGTTAAATTTTCATCCTTTGTATTCTATACCTTAGATGTTAATATTAAAACATATTTATGTATATAATCACATAAGAGATTTTTTTCAACGCGTTTAGAACCATCATGTGTGATTCTTGTCCTAATGATGAACCACATTGGGTGGTTAGAAATGCGTCGAAAAAAAGCTCTTATGTGATTATATATCAAAATATGTTCTAACATTTATAACTATGGATTACAAAAGCCTAAATTCAGAAGAAACCTTAGATGTTGTCGACATGGGATATATATTCTAGTGGAGGCGTGCTTCGATAGGAACTTAGTGAAGAGATGTTAGAGAGAGACCCTTGGGATTCACATTCCAAGGTCCCTTCATTTTCTCATTTTGTATATAGATATTTATACCATATTTTCGCAATCCTAGAGGATCAAGTGGCAATAATAACTTAAGAACTAAAACCAAAACATAGCAACACATCATAGTATAAATTCAACTCCTAATCTATGTTCTCATTTGTTCCATGAAACCATGACCTAAGGTAAAAGGGCGATGTTTCATCTTAATCATGTATAAAATGTGGGAAGGGTGTTATAATGACATGCGTTAAATCAGGTGATATATGTCCAAAAACTATATGAGATCAAAAGGAGTCATAGAGTATGATTAAGTTATCAAACCATATATGCATAGCATAAATAAACTAAGGTGTTTCAATTAAACATCAAAAATTCAAATGTAGAATCACCTTTCTTCTAACAAGAGGAGATGTATAGCTTGTAGCATGAAGCAAAAGAAAAACTTGCTAGAACGATATGTTGAGGACCATGAAATTTGTAGGGAGTAGAAAAACATAGGAAATAAACCATGTATTCCCCAATTGGAGAATTATTATTGTCTCCTGTATTACAATTTTGTGTGTGTGTGTGTGTGTAAATTGAGGTACACGAAAATTGTGTGTAATATGTATGCAAAAGATGGTCTTGAAACTAGTAAGTTCATGAATCCATAAGACTGTAAGGTCATTGGCATCATCAAAATTATTGTCATCATTTTCACGGTCATCATCAACACTGCCATCATTGTTATCACTATTATCATCATTGGAATTATCATCATAATCACTATTCATGTCATTGTCATCATCTTCATCATTTCCATCATCAGTATTATCAACATTGTCATCAATTATTCATAATTATCAACGTCGTAAGTTATATCATCAACCCAAAAAATGTGATGATTGTTACAAAAGGGTTGTTTAGGACACATATGATATATACATGAGAAATAAAAACTATATTTTTGAGAGATGATGATGATCACCACCACCACCATTATCATCTTCATTATCATTGTCATCATCCCCATCATTATCATTAATGTAATTTCTATCATCCTTGTTGTCATCATCATCATCGACATCATGATCATCGACATCGTAATCATCATTCATGCCATTATTAATATTAATGATGACCTATATGACAATGATAATGATGATGTTCAGGTGATGATGACTTGGTGATGATGCCAAAGATAATGTTTATGATTATGACAATGACAACATTTAAAATTGGGAATATTTTCTAAGGTAGTTAGCTTGTCACCATCATTATCATTGTCGTCATCATCATGATCATTGTCATTTCCATTGTAACCACCATCGTCTTTATCATCATTGTCAATATCATCATAATCACCATTCATGTCATCATCATAATCTTCTTTATCATTGTCGTAATGATTATTGGAATTGTCATCAGTTGTTCATAATTGTCAATCTCATAAGAAATACCATCAATGCAAAAACAATTATGAGCGTTGGAAAATGGATTAAAAACACACACACAAAAAAGGGTGTGATAATGGATGTAAAATTGGTTGCAAAAGTGGATTCAATAGAAGTAGATGTAAAATGAGATGCAAAACCTAACACCAAAGTTGATGCAAAAAATGATGCAAATAGTCAATACAGACTTGGACACAAAATGTGATGTAAACGCAGATGGAAAAGTGGAAGCAAACATGGGCGAAATATTAGGTGCAACAATTGGCACAAATTGTGGTGAAACAAAAGTGGATGCAACAATGGATGTGGAAAAGGACATAAACTTAGATGCAAAAAGGATACAGACTTGGATGGAAAATAGGATGCAAGAAAGGATATAAACATGGACACAAGCATGGGTACAGAAATAGAAACAAAATTAGATGCAAAAGTGAATGTAATAGAAGGAGGTAAAAAATTAGATGTAGAATGACATGCAAAACCTGATGCAAAACTTGACATAAAAGTGGATGAAAAAACATACAAAATATTTGATGCAAAATTGGACACAAAATACGATGCAAATGTAGATGCGAAAGAAGAACCATATTTGGGTGCAATCGTAGGTGAAAAACATAGCACAAATTGTGGCACAATAGAATTGGATGAAAAGGTGGCTGAAATAGTAGAAAAGAAAAGATGCAAACTTGGATGCGAAACAAGCACAAACAAGGAATAAAAAGAGGACGCAAAGATGGGTGCAACTATGGACACAAAATTGGATGAAAAATGGATGCAATAGAAGTATATGCAAAAGTAGATACAAAAAAAGACACAAAACTTGATGCATAAATTTGACACAGAAGTGGATGAAAAAAAGATGCGATATTTGATGCAAATTTGGATGCAAAAGAGGATGGAAATGTGGATGCAAATGTGGAAGAAAACATGGTGCAAATTGTGGCACAATAAAATTGGATGTAAAAGTGGATGCAATGATAGATGCAAAAAAAAAAGCAAATTTTGATGCAAAAGAAGGTGCAAAAAGGGATGCAAAAGTGGATGTAAGCACGGGTACAATAGTGGATGCAAAATTGGATACAAAAGTGGATGCAAAAGTGGATTCAACACAAGATGAAAAACCTAATGAAAAACTTGACGAAAAATTGGATACAAAAATTGATGCAAAAACAAATACCAAAGTAAATGAAAACTTAGACACAAATGTGGATGCAAATGTGGGTGAAAAATTAGAAGCAAAAGTGGGTGCAAAGGTAGGAACCAAACTAGGAGAAAATTTTGGCACAACAAAAGTGGATGCAATAGTGGAAACAATAATGGATGCAATAAAAGATGCAAATGTGGATGCAAAACAAGATGCAAAAGTGGATGCAACAAAAGTAGATGCAGAAATAGGCACAAACCTCGATGCAAAACTTGGTGAAAAGGGGGATGCAAAAAAATATACAAAAAATGATGCACAAGTTGATTCAACTATAGGTAGAAAAAAATGTATGCAATAGAGGATGAAAACGTAGGTGAAACAAAATTAGGTGCCAAACTTGACACAAAACTTGGGACAAAATTTGGTGCAAAGAATTAGAAAATACTTGGTGCAAAAACTCATGGAAAACCTGGTGCAACACTTGGTGCTAAAATTGGTGCAAGACTTGGTGCAAGACTTGGTGCAATTTTTGCATCAAGTTTTGCACCATATTTTATAAATAGGTGCAAATAACACCAAAAATGGGCTCTAGATGCAAAAAAGGAAGAAAAAAGCGATGCTAATCATATGGTTTTGTTGTAGTTCTAAAAGTCCTTTCTTCCACCAATTTCGACCTTCTTTCTGCAACTTGACAACTTCAACATGTGTGTGTGAGAGAGAGAGAACGTAAATGAAAAAACTTAGTCTTGATTCCTTCTATCCTTCTTTTGTTGCATTTTTTCTACGTCTTCTTCACTTGGATGATGAGAGAATAAGTGAGTATCCATAGGAGGTCGAATTATCTCCTATATATAGGCTTTTGAGGAGGACAACATGCCCAAATGAGGCTAACTTCTTAGCTGCTAGGTTGACTTGGTCTTTGAGGGTTACTTTGACACTTTAAACAAAAAAGTGTTCTTTTGACATGTTACAAGATGCCCAATGGGGTCTTATTCATATGATAATGACTCTATTGACTTATTGAGTTTATGAAAAACCCTAGAAGCACTCAGTGAGTGCTTGAATTATAAATAAAATGACCTTGAGCATGAAACCCATGCTACAAAAATAAAAATAATATTTTTTCTTTAATTTTACAATATACAAGAATCAAGAGTACATTCCATATTTATGAAGACCGAACCTAGTTACATATTTCAATAATAGATGTTATAACAAGAACACCAAGAGGATTGTTGATTGTACTAATGTCAAAGTGGATGAATACATTGAACCTAAAGAGAAACAACTAGTGAATTCCAATGCTAATGAACCAATCAACATTTACGAGGAGCATAATGAGCCACCTGTAGAATAAGAAGGTGAATAACCCTCCAGTCCTCAAGCCAAATATCCTTCAAGGTATGTATAAAAACACCACACGACTGATCAAATTATTGGTGAATTAAATTCTGTTGTGTAGAAAAAAAGGAAGCTACTTAATCCTCCTCCACAAGCACACATAGCCCTATTGTCCATGGAGGAAACAAATGATGTTTTACAATATAGTCAAGACCATAGTTGGTTAAAATCTATGCATGAATAATTGGACCAAATAGAGAAAAAATAGACATGGGAACTTGTTCCAAGACCTAGAAACAAGATGTCATTGGCACGAAGTGGGATTTTATGAATAAAATGAATGATCGTGGAGAAGTGGTAAGAAAAAAATCTAGATTGTAATGCAAAGATTATGCTCAAATAGAAGGTGTTGATTTTGATAAAACTTTTTCTTCTGTTACTAAATTAGAGGCAATAAGAATGTTTTTATTCCTATTTCAAGAAATTCAACATTTATTAGATGGGTGTCAAACATGCCTTTTGAATGGAAAATTACAGGAAGAAGTTTACATAGATCAACCAAAAGGTTTTCAGCTGACAGAGAAACCAAATTATGTTTGCAAGATTAAGAAGGCCTTGTATGGTCTCAAGCAAGGCCCTAGAGCTTGGTATTCCATGCTAGACAACTACCTGCTTAAGTATGGATTTAAGAGAGGTTCAATAAACAACAATTTATATGTCAAAGAAAAGGATGGAAAACTTGTAGTGGTGGTTGTATATGTTGATGACATTATTTTTGCTAGTCATTCAAAATTTCTAGCTAGTCAATTTGCAGTTGATATGAAGGCCGACTTCAACATGTCAATGCTTGGAGAGGTTTCTCATTTCCATGGATTATAGATGCAAAATCTCATAAAGGAATTTTTATCTTTCGATGAAAATATCTCAAATAAGTATTGAACAAATTTGGCATGGAGGAATTCTCTTTATTGAGCACACCAATGGTGTCAGGTTGCAAGATTAGTAATATTGATGAATCTCTAGTAGTTGACTTGGCATTATATAGATCCATCATTAGCATCCTCTTATATATGATAGCTTCAAGGCCAAACTTCATGTAAGCCATTGGTATAGTTGGAACAATCCAAGAAGCCCCTAGATAGAGCCATCTACTAGTAGCCAAGAGGATTCTTAGGTATCTCAAAGGAATAATGGATTCTGGACCATGGTACCATAGAGGTAAGGGTTTTTCATTAATTGTTTATAGTAATGTTGATTGATCAGGTGATGTATATGATTGAAAGAACACTAGTAGTGGTGCTTTCTTTCTTGGAGAATGTCCAGGTTCATGGTTGAGCAAGAAGCAATATTCCATTTCCTTATCTACAACTGAATAAGAATATATTGTAGCAATTTCCTATTGCACTAAAGTATTATGGATGAAAAAGATATTGTAGGATGTACAAGTGTTCTTTGATCAGCCTATTCCTATTATTTGTGACAACACAAGTGAAATCAACATATACAAGAATCCTATTTTTCACTCCAAGACAAAGCATATTCCAATAAAGTATCATTTCTTGAGAGAGAAAGTTGTTAATAAGATTGTGAAGAGAGAGTATGTCACTACAAAAGAACATGTTGCTAATATTCTGACCAAGCGACTTCCTAGAGAACCATTTGTGCATTTGAGGCAAAGATTGGGAGTTGTTACTCTTTCCTCCCTTCGCTAGCTCTTCCTTTAATAGGAAGAGAGAAAACTAGTATATAATCAACATATCAAGATGACACTTCCAGGTCCACAACATCGACAAGATAGAAGAATTTTGTTGATAAGGGGAGTTTGGTGACAGGGGGAGAATGTTGGTGCCTTTGCCATTGATGTCAAAGGGGGAGAGGCACATGGTGATCAAACAAAAGAAGAAAAAGGAGAGGTACTTGGTGATCAAACAAGAGAAATAGGAATTCATGATGTAGAAAGAACAACAACACCACCACAATAATAGAAGCAAATAAGAATAAGAAAAGTGCATCTTAGGGGGAGAAACCTTAAGAGGAGACAATTATAGTTGATATTTCTTCATGGGGATGTTTGATATTGGTGTTTTAATCAATTCCAAAGGTGGATAATGTTGGAAATATGTTTTCATTGATGGCAACATATGGAAAAGGTGTCAAAAGATGCCTTAGAAGATCAGGTTCCAGGCACAAGAAGAAGTATGAAGATCAACATTAGTGGAAAATGGTGTAGTTCCTTTGAAGGAAGTTTTAGTACAACATATCACTTTAAGAGTAGATGAAACCAACCCAGATGGAAATAGCTCTAGAAAATATTTCTAGTGGTATGCAGAAGTCTAAAAATGGCCTCCTGGATTGAAAGTTAAATCCAGTCAAAGTGGAAAATCTAAAGGTGGTTGAAGACCCATTGGAGCATGTGTTTGTTTGGAAGAATGGAAAATCCTGGAAGACCGCTATCTAGAGGATCAAACTAACTTTGAACAACAACAAATCAGTAGGGAGAATTTCTATTGGCCCAAATCAGAGCCTTCCTCATAGTTGAACTCGATAGAGGTACCTCAGCTTATGCACCCCAAATAAAAGTTAGGGACCGCTTAAGCGATAAGAGAAATGGCTTAATCTTGAGTTAAAATGTGGGAAAGATTATAGAAGTTCTTGCAACATGTACCCTGAGAAACATGTCAAAAGGAATGCATGGGGTCGATTGCATCAAGTGTTAACATGATAATGTGGTCACACAATAAAATGTTGATCTAAAGATCAAAAGTGGAGATAAATTGTGCACCCTGTTGACTAAAACACACAAACAACTAAAGGGGGGGCACACAAACCATGAAAAAAGTAAGAAAAATAGTTTCTCAATAATCCAGGAAATTTAGTTGAAGAAGAGGCTTAAACTTGATGGCTTTTATCAAAATAATTTAACAAAAAATTATGGTGGAAACCCAAGCCTTATACCCTTCTCTCTCCTCTATAATAATAGGAAATGTGGCAATGTATTGTTCCTCAGAGTTGATGTCAACATTATGGAAATAAGAGGGTGACATGGGGCACATACATCCAGTCTTTTTGGTGACCTAAATGGCCTATTTTTGAGTGACATGTGGAAAAATCACAAGACCACATGCGACACAGGTCACATCAACATGATGTCATCCTACAGGTCAGTGATTGGAAGAAATAAGTGGAGCACTAAAGAAACGGGTGACATGACTAATTGTTAGATGACGTGGGAAGTGTAGAAGATGAATCAACTTGACTACATGGTGAGCGGCTCCTGATAGCAATGTGTAGCCTCCACAAATAATTGATCCCTTAGGTATGAACCCAGAGAAATTTTAAGGTGCACAAAGTGGAAGTGCTGGGCAGCAAGCAATGCTATAAACTGAAATAAGAGTAGGAAGTCGGTGACCAATAAGATTGAGGCAAGGTGGATCCCACTTACAGCTAAGCCCACTAAGAGGATCCTGGAATATTGAAAATGAGGCACAAACAAAAGCATCAGGATTGAGAGCTATGGGCTAAGTGCTAGAAAACGTTTTATGCATACAAGAGAGCAAGAGTGCGACGAATTTATAAATTAAATAAGCCCTCAAAGGCTAAAAAGAAATTAAGCACATCAATGACGTAGCTAGTGGTCACAATGCCTATATTTTTGGCGGATAAGAGGCTAAGCACCAGTGGGAAAGGGGATAAATGTCAATTTTGGTGGAACTAATAGTTTAGTGGTGAATTTTGGTAGTTAAGATAAAGATAACATCCTGAAAATTATGGAAAAGCATAGCTAAAGCCTTTAGAGTGCCATAATTACTAAAATAAGAATAATTAATCAATTTAAGTTACAGAAACATGTGTTGAAGGTTTGATAACTTGGTGAACATATTCATAAAACATATTTGCACAAAAGAAAGCCATAAATAAATAATCATGCAAGAATACAAGAAAGGAAAGGGGCTAAAGATAACAAAGAAAAAAATATTTATTAGAAGGCTTAAGCAAGTGGGTTGGAGAGTTCTTGTGAGAGATTTGAAGTGATGCTACCGGTGTTCTCATTAATGAGATATTGTTGAAGGTATTGGTGATTAAGGATGAAATTGTTTTATTTGAAAGCATATGTAGCATTCATGGTTCTAGTATTAAAATGGATAAAATATGAAACATCGAGTGTCAAGCAAGTTGTAACCTGCAGATCAGGGGTTGGTGCTACTTCCATTAGTTGTTGGTATCCTAAATTAGCCTATCTTTTACCCCATTTCCATCAATATCAACCTTTATTTTTCCTAAATATAATACCCTTCTTTCCTGCACTAGCACAAGATGGTTACCTTTTTCCTGCACATGCTCATAGTTTATATTAAGATTTCTTACAACAATTTGTTAATCTTTTGATATAGCTTTCGTGTTATTTACATATTTCTTGCAACTCATATTAATTTCATAGAAGTAATCATGGAACATAGTGTTAATAATGTATGAGTTGACTACTGCAGGAAGATTCCTGCACCGCCACTATCCGGTATTTGCGAGAGATATCTTCCACAAGGACGGATCTCGATCTTCGACTCCGAGTCTAACTGCTGATGAACTAAAGCAGGTGGCGCGAATCCAGGGATTTTTCTCCAAACATAGATTACGGCCCAACAAAGTTGGTGTGTGTTACAGATCAGTGGTTTGTGTTTAGTCAATTTAGTGTTGTCTAAATTGCTAGTATTAATTGTCAACCCGGGGCTCGTAAGCTGATGAAGTGAAGGTGTACTATATGTACTTAAGTAACCTCTTAGAGTTTTCTTATCGTTGGGGGTGTTGTTGTGGTTAATTATGTTCCTAAGATGGAATGATGATTTATAAACAAGTGAGTGATGGTGTGTGTGTAGAGTGAATCCTAAATGGGTGAGAGTGTGTGATTAGTGATTTTTAACTACTTGCTTGAAAGGAAATGCTTGAAAGAAATAAATGACTTGAAAGATCTTGAAATAACTTTGAAAGCAAATAACCACTTCCAATGGCACTAGACACCATTCATGCAGCTGCAAATAAAAGAAAAGAAAGTCACTTTTAAAACCAAAGATAAAGATTATCTCTCTCTAACTTGCTGCTTCAAACACATGTACTGTGTAAAGCACGGAAAGAAAGTAGCTTAAGTTGAATTAGAAAAGTGATTAAAAATGAGAAAATCTGCTTTAAAGACTAGTGATAACGTTTTGCTCTTTCTAACTCCCTACTTCAGCCATATGTACTATGCAAAGTATGATTAGAAAGTAGTGAAAGAATAGTCTAAAAAGCACTCAAAGCCAGCTGCAAGTTAGTGGTATTCTGATCTTAAAAGATAACAATTTATGATAGAAGATCATTCATGTGTTAGCAGCTCTTTGAGAAATAAGATTAAAAATCAGCTATAAAAACAAAGGCAGCAACTTGAATCTGTCAACTTCAAATACCATTAGTTTGTAAAGCAAACACACACACATAAAAACAAATCCCGGGCTAAAAGAAACCTGCAAAGAAGTAATACTGATCAGCTTGAAAGAAAAGAAATCAAATAAATGAAACTATACATGCTTAAAGGAATGCTGAATGAGAAAATAAGTAAATACTGAACATAAAATACTTTACAGAGGCTAAGATGAACAGGGGCCCTCTATTCATTCAGCCACAAGAAAACTCAGAGATCTGGAAGCTTCAAAACAGCACTATGTCTATTCCTTCATTTGCAAAAGTGTACAAAACAGAGTGCTAGAATAGCACTAAAAAAACAGAGTTCACAACGCTCTTAAAATTAACACAAGTTCAGAAATTACAACTGATAAAAAGTCCCTTGAGCGTACGCAGACGTAGCTATTTATAGGCATTTCTAGGATAGCCTAACACGTACAGCTACTAACTGAAAAACAACTAACTGTAATGCGTAATTATGGTTCCTGGACACATCATACGGCTGCGTGGATGAGCTGGTGCTTCTGTCGTCATGGGCAATGAATCCCATGTTGGATCATGTCCCCTACCATCTGCAAAACGTGGACAAGTCACCGTTTAAGCTGACGTGACCTAGCAGCTCACAATCACCGTTAAACAGCCTTTAGTTGACCGTAACTTGACCAGATTTGACTAGGGGTAAAGATGACGTGGATGGCTGGAAAAATGGGACAGGAACCTCGAGCACGTTGATACCTAAGTGCCCATGTGGCTCATCTGGCAAACTGACACGTGGAACCTTGCGTTTAACAAAAAGGCTGCAGGATCATCAGATAGCTGCGGGATCATCAGATAGCTGCGGGATTCCTGCAAGTATGTCAAAATCTAAACAAACAGTCACCCATTAGCAAAACTTACTTGATCATGCCTAATGACACCTAATGTAATGATCTGGGTGGTTTTACAGTGAAAATGAGGCAAAAGTGAAGAAAAGCTGAGGAAAAACTGAGGGAAATGATAGTCAAGTAGGTGTAAAGTAGAGACTCTACAGTTTGTAGATTAGGTATGTTTACTTTTGTTTTTAAGATATCTTTCATGCATTTACTTTACTCTTGTTTTCTGTCTTAATTAATTTTCGAAGCAGATTGTGCAAAGAACTCTTTCCTGCACCAGTGCATGTTGTTTCTTGCACCTTGTCATAGTCATTCGTTGCAACAAATAGTGAATCACTTACCTATATCTTCTTTCCCATTATTTCACAAGTTAATGGATCAATTAATCCAGTAACTTTTTTTGGTATTAAAAGTTCATCTCTAAAAGATATGGAAGCAGTTATATTAAACTACCATATTATACTTGCAAAGAATGTCAGTATTGTGGGTGAAGTACCAAAACTAGTTGACACATGCAAAGTACTTAGTCTACTGATTGATTCTTTTGTAAGTGTTTTTATCTTACAAAGTTTATTTCCCTTATGAAGTTTAACGAGTTGAAGCATTTTCTTGTTTGCAGCTAGTTTACTTCAGAATTCGATTTACAATTGAAATTCCTTCTCAGCACGTCTTTCAACTTTTGGAAGTAATTCAGAAACTGAGTAAAGGGGACTCTACTTTGGTGCAAGAGAAACTCTCTTGACACAGGAACAGAGTGCTCCAAGCCCTGAGGCTTAGAGCACCTTCACTCAGACATAATTCTTCAGTAAGGAAGATTGAATATACTCTTACACATAAATATTGTACCTGCACTAGTGCAAGCAGATTGCAACCATGCAAGGATAGGTTGTTTGTGTGGGAGAAAGATCAGAAGGAAGGTAGGATTCTGCAAAGACCCACTTGTTAGGCTACTTCCCATCCATCTAAATATGAATATAGCATTTCATTCTAGCATTTAAGATTGTTTCTGTTGTGTGGAATTTCTTTACTTGATTTACTTGCAAATTGTCTTTTACATTCCAACACTATAGTTGCTTTGCTGTTAATTGCCTTTCCAATTGTTTTCTATCTTTCCTTTAAGAAGTAGGATTAGAAATAGGAAAATTTCATACCATTTCTGGCATTTCATGTGCTTTGTCTCTAAGTTTATGAAACCCTCAGGTTGACAATTAAGTGTTGAGGAGTTTGCTCAAGCGTAATTCCTGCACCCAACATTTTGGTGCCGTTCCCGAGGAGGCGATTTGAATTGGTAAGAATTTTCCATTTTTTGCAATAGGGGTAAGTCCACTATTATTTTTTCCCACAATGTGCTTCTATTGTTTGAAGAAGTTTATAGGTGCCAATTTGTTTCTAAAACTTGCAGTTTTTATTTCGAATTTAGTTTGTCATTTTTTTTGAAATGAATGCCTAAAAGAAGTAGGGGTCCAAAGCCCACTAGGGGCCAAAGAAACGCTGACAAATCTAAAACCAAAACTCATATTGGGCCTTCTTTTGCAAGCAGAAAGTCCAAATAAACTCAGACTCATTACGGTGGAACAATCCACCTAGGCTTTGGTAGTAGTAGTTCAGGTGTGACACAACTCATAAAGGGGAAGAAGGGGACTGTTGGAATCCATAGTCAACCTTATCAGCATGTTAAGAGTGTTTCATGTGGAAGAAAAACAATGGAAGATATGGAAGACCACGTAGAAGGAAGTGGTGAAAATTAGGTAAATGAGGAACAGTCTACTTTTGGATTCCCTATTGTGAATCCTAATATACAAGCACAAATGAAAAATATTTCACCGTCAATTCTTCCTCATTTCTATGGTAAGGTACAAGAAGATCTAGACTCTTTGTTATTTGAATTTGATATTTTGTGTAGAAGTTATGAATACTTATCTGATGCCCAAAAGTTAAAGTTGTTTCCTGCAACTCTCAAGGACACAACACTCCGCTGGTCCATGGGACTAGGAGGAAACACTATAAATTCTTGGGAGCAAATGAAGAAAGTTCTTTTATCAAAATATCAGAAATATTGTAAAACTAGAGATATCCAAGATGACATATTTACTATTGCTCAAAATGATGATGAAATGCTAGAGGACTATTTAGAGAGATTCATGTACATCCTCCAAAGGTCAAAGCACAAATTTGATCTAAGTACTATTAGAACCTTGTTCTTACGTGGGCTTACTGATGATTCTAGGAATAATCTAAATCTGTTAGGACAATGGAATATTGCTCAAAAACCTTTTGATCAGATCTCTGACTTGTGCAAGAAATTCTCAAGGAACCAATATAGATCCAGTAAATGAATTCAGAATAAAAACAGGAAAACCATATCTATTGATGCTATTATTATTGGATTAGAAAACAGAATTGACAATATAAGAATTGAAATAATGAATATTGTTAGTAAACAAATAGACTCTTTAAAGCCCCAAGGGTTAGCTCAACCGATCAAATTAGTGCCTCACCATACGGGATGTCACAGGGTTGATTCTACCCAAAAACCCTTGGGGTCAGGTCAGTACATATGCTGAGGGGATGTGATCCCCCTTCGAGGTCGATCTGCCTAGAATTACTGTGGACGTAGTGGCTACCCAATGACTAGGGGTAACCATGAACCATTGGGATTTAAAAAAAAAAAGACTCTTTGAAGTTTCAGCAAAAACTTGTAGGAGAGCAAGAAACATTGTCTATTTTCTGTTCAAGATGTAGAAGAAAGCATCCTCTAAGAGAATTTCCTCTAGATATTAAAGAACCTAATAAATGTGTAATTTGTGCAAATAACCATGCTATATAAAAAGGACCCTCCCTACCTGGGTTGAAAGTTTTATTTGAAGGGGGACAACCTGTAGCTGAATCATTGCATGCAATGGGAGCACGAAGAAATTGGCCTTAAAGCAGGTATGGTTCCTGAACCTCCACCACATTTTTTTGGTTATAATGCACACTCATATTCCTATCTTGACATTGGTCACTCTCAGCATTGGCAACATGGGAATCAATTTCAATATGGACAACCCTCCCAGTCTTGGCAACAAGGATGGAGAGGGCCAAACCATTCACATCATTCACATAATTCCTATCATGCACTGATGCAATCATATCCTCCTACATATGCACCTTGCCCAATGCCTCAACCATCATTACCTCAGTTGAGTTAACCTATGCAGACATTACCTTTACCTCCACCATTTCGACCTTCTTAGTTACTTTCTCAACCTTTACCCAACCTCAATAATAAAGCGGTACAAATGATCCATTCTATGACCCCTCTTTCTTCATCCAGATTTCACACCATGCTAGTTGGAGTCAATGATCTTCAATTGAGATCAAGGAAAGTAGTAACCTCAGAAAATCAAAAGTAGCCCATGGTGATTATCGATGAGAAAGTAGTGGAGGAAACTCCTAGCCATTCTGGAAAAGATGACACCATTCAGCCCATCCATGTACATTCTGAGCCCTTGTAATCTTCCTCCGACTAACCTCCCTATCCAGAGAGGTTAATTGTGGAGAAGAAAGACCCCATTCCTGATTCTAGCCTAGCTTATGAGCTTAGGAACCTTTTCATAAAGGTACCCTTGCTCCAAGCTATCAAAGCGATCCCCATCTATACAAAAATCATTAGGGAACTCTGCCTTAAGAAGCCCAGAAGGAGAATATTGGAACCCCAAACCATTCAATTTGTTGGTAGGGTAGCAGAGTTGATTACGAGATGTATGAACATGGAAAAATATACCGATCCCTGAAACCCTGTTGTCTTTGTTCAGATAGATGATGTCCTTGTCTCCAATGTACTTATAGACCTAGGGGCAACCGTTAATTTTATGACTAAGTAGACCATGGATCAACTTGGATTGGCTCATATTCGTCCTACTCCCATTGTGCTTGAACTAGTAGGTAGATCTAAAATCAAGCCATAAGGAGTATTGGATGATATGGTCCTTTCCTTAGATTCTTGGGAATATTCCATAGATTTCATTATTCTTCAACCAAATAATCCTGTGGGAGGGAATCCCTTGATCTTGGGATGACCATGGCTTGCTACGACTGATGTTTATATTGGATGTCATTCTGGTGATATGTATATTTCCCATGGAGATTCTAGAAAGAAATCCACCTTATATCCACCTGCTAGATCTATTTAGGAGCTGTGAGACACTTTATGGTTAGACTACAGTAGTGATGAGGAGACCCAACGTGTTTCCTTGATACATTAGAATGCTGAGTCCTCACAAGAGGGTGAGATTAAAGACTTACTAAACAATCTAGACACCATGCCTAATTTTGAGTCATTGAGTCAGATTTTTAGTCTACATTTTTAGGAAGGATAAGACTCTCTACCTCCATCATCACCATCTCTAGCGACACCTTTGTGTACTCTTGAGCCTGACACTACTCTTTTTGAGATTAATCCAGGTAAATCCTTGTATATCAGTTTAGACTTGGACCCTTCTCAATGGGAGCAACTTGTGAATTTGTTGCGAAACCATCTCGATGCCTTTGCATGGGGTTATGAAGATATGAAATGCATCCCTCCTGAAACTTGTACACACCATATCTATATTCAGGGTGGAGCCCGACCTGTCCGACAACCCCAAAGGCGAATGAACCCAACTCTAAGATATGTTGTAAAGGAAGAATTGAAAAAACTCTTAGCTGCTGATTTTATCTATCCCATTTCTGATAGCTAGTGGAACTCTCCATTAGTGTTAGTCCCGAAGAAAGGTGGGAGATGGTGCATTTTCATTGATTACAGAGAATTAAATAAATCCACTCTCAAAGATTACTTCCCCCTTTCCTTTCATCAATTAGGTACTCGATACCCTTGTTGGTAAGAAGTACTTTTCTTTTCTAGATCGCTTTAGCAGATATAACCAGATACAGATAGTAGCTGAGGATTAGGACAAAACCACTTTTACATGTCAATGGGGTACATTTTCTTACTAAGTGGTTCCCTTTGGGCTATGTAATGCCCCAGCTACCTTTCAAAAGGAATTATTGGCTATTTTTGCTAACCTTGAATGCATAGAAATCTATATGGATGATTTCTTTGTGTTTGGTGATTCATTTTGGGAAACCCTCAAGAATCTAGAAAAAGTGCTTCTTTAATGCCAAGAATCTCATCTCTCTTAAAGTGATAAGAAATGCAGATTAATGTTCAAGGCAGGAGTAATTCTTGGCCATCTTATTTCTAACAAAGGTATCCAGGTTGACCCTGCAAAGATAGAAGCCATTTCGAGTCTTCCTATACCCAAAACTCAAAGGGAAGTGAGAGGTTTTCTAGGACATGCAGGCTACTATAGGAGATTCATTGAGAATTTCTCAAGGATAGCTACCCGTTTTTTCAACTTTCGGCTAAAGATAGTCAGTTTTCCTGGTCTACAGCTTGTCAACAATCCTTTGAGACATTGAAGGAAAAATTAGTTTAGGCACCAGCTTTGACAAGACCAAACTAGTCCCTGCCATTCCATATTTTCTCTGATGGCTCATCTACTGTTATTGGCGTAGCTTTAGGACAGGAGTAAGACAAACAATATTATGCTAATTATTTCATTAGTAAAAACCTGTCACCTACTGAACTCAATTATATTGTTACTGAGAAAGAGTTTTTAGCTGTAATTTTTTCTATTAATAAATCCAGACATTATATTATAGGATATAAAGTTTTTGTACATACTGATCATTCCGCTATAAGATATTTTATGAATAAACAATTGACTAGTGGTAGTGTAACTAGGTGGTTGCTATTATTACAGGAATTTAATATTACTGTTGTTGATAGACTAGGGAAATCGAATGTAGTAGCATATTACCTTTCAAGATTAAATCATTTTAGTGAAGCAATTCCTATTAATGATGATTTTTTTGATGAACAACTTTTTGCGGTGTCAACAAAATCTCCATGGTTTGCTGACATAGCTAACTATCTAGTCACTAGAAAATTACCACCTCACTTATCTGCTTGTGAAAAGCATAATACCATTCAGAAAAGTGTTTCATATTCCTGGATCCAAGGAGAACTATTTTACACTAGAGCAGATCTCAATATCTGTAGATGTGTAAGAGAGGAAGAGGTGTTAGATATCTTAAAATCTTCCCACGATGAAACGTGTGGAGGTCACTTCATTGATAAGAAAACTGCATACAAAGTGTTACAAGCTGGCTATTTTTGGCCTTCCTTATTCAAGGATTCCAAACAATATGTTAAGTGGTGTGATAGCTGTCAGCGAATTGGCCAACCTAACCAAACCAATGAGATGTCTTTATGTCCTCAAGTTATGATTGAGCCTTTTGAGAAATTGGCTATTGATTTGGTAGGACCAATAAATCCCTCATCACCAAATAAAAAGCATATCTTGGTTTGTACATATTTTGTTACAAAATGGGTAGAAGCTAAAGTTGTTTCTTTTACTTATGAAAGGGTTATTGTTGATTTTATTTTTACTGAAATTGTTACTTGATTTGGTGTACCTAGAGAAATTGTTTATGACAATGGATTGCAATTTATTTCTAATCTAGTACAGGGTGTAATGGAGCAGTACAAAATTCGGCACAGGAAATCCACACCATATCACTAGCAAGAAAATGGCCAGGTAGTATCCAAAAATAAGGTGATTGAGTCTATCCTCACAAAGATAGTAAATATGAATAGAAAGGATTGGGCTGACAAATTACCCGAAGCATTGTGGGCATATAAGACCTCTTGGAGAAACAAAATGGGACACGCACCATATGAGCTGGTGTATGGGAAACAAGTCCTCTTGCCGATAGAATTCCAGATCAAGAGTTTCAGGACTACAGTCCAATTGGGGCTAGATCTCTTCGAGGCATAGCAACATCGCCTTCTACAATTGAACGAGTTAGATGAAATTGGAAGGGGTGTTTTTCAGTAGAATATCTTGATTCAATAACTGTGCAAGAAGTGGCATGACAAGTCTATTCTGAAAAAGAAATTCCAACTAGGTGATTGGGTGATCCTTTATGATTCAAGTTTCAAACATTTTAAAGGAAAATTCCATACACACTGGATGGGACCCTATGAGGCGGTCAAAGTGTTTGAAAATGGAGCGGTAGAAATCAAAAATATTGATGGATGGGATTCTGTATTCCTGGTAAACAGGTATAGATTGAAGGTATATTTTTAGCCCCTTACTAAAGGAGATTTTATGCAGCAAGTCCAACAACCATTTGAAAAGGAATTAGTAGCTCATAGCACCGACCTGTTGAAGAATTGATTCCTTCTTGTCCTTATTTAAAAAAAAAAATTCAAAGTAAAAAAAATGACAAAAAAAGTATAAAGAAAGAAAAAAATTCCTGTAATTGGGAAAATTAGTTGTCTGACATAATTGTAGAAGGATCAACCTGAAAACCAGCATGCTGGGAGGAAGATCAAAGTTTTCATAAAAGGGGAATGTTACTTGATTTTTAGATATGCTGGTTGCCACCAAGAAGAAGCAGGTTCATGAAACCCAGCACTTACACAAGTTCGGGTAACTAGCATGGACATTTTTATCCAAGTAAATGCTCACTTCCCACTGCAATTATTTTTCCTACACCAGTGCAGGCAAATTCCAAGGTAAAAATCTTCTTCTATTTCCCATTTCGAAATTTTCCACTAGTTCTTTTCTAAATTCCCCAATGAATTACCTTCCTCTTTCTTCCAAGAAACTACCCTTACCCGATTAGTAAAATCCCTCTTTTCCATTGAATTGTTTCCCACATCCCGTTTCGTTTACCCCCCTTGGTGATATTGTTCTGAAATCCCTACTATAATATTCCTTCCCATTCTGAAATATATTTTCTTTTACCTCTTTCCCACTTCTTTATTCCCTCATAAGTTGATTGTAGAATTTGATGTAGTCATTGAGAAGGCATGTCAAGAAGCACCAAAGGATGGCGAATAAATTTTTCTTGTATAATGAGGCAAAATTTTTAAAGTCCAACTACAAAAGTATGTCCTATCAGAATTTCTGTTTGGTAAAAATCTCTGGTGCAAGCACAATAGTGCAAGAAGGTCCGGTACAGAAATACAATTGACTGTGGAAGCAATTTACACAGTCCTGAAATGGTTTATCAAATATTTATAACTCATTCCATGTTTTAATTGATGCTTTGTTTCATTAATTACTAATCTAGGGACAAATCTTTGAAGTGAAAGATGTGTAAGGTTAAAATCTAATTTTTTTTAATAAATGCTGAAAATAAGTCTGACTGAATTATGATCCTAACTGTGGAAGGGTACTCCATCCAATAACCTGCACTCACCCTCTTTGCAATAATTCTGCACTACCCTACCATCATGAACCTATCTTATATCCGATCATTCTAGTTTTTGCATCACCACCACCTATATCGCCACTGCATCCAATCATCACGATTCACCTATAATGAACTGACAAGAATCTACAGCCGAAGTGAAAGGGACTATTCCATCATAGCTGAGTAAGTAGGTCTACAAAGACGGAAGGAGAGGAACCTCTAGCATAGAATTCTTGATGAATGTTGGACTTACCCTGAAATTATTTCGAGGGTGTTATCAGTGAAGTGGAAGAGATTTGAAATGGAACCCATGAGGAGTGAACCACTTTTGCTACAGGAGATTGAACAAACCACCAAATACATGAATAATATTGCACTTTTGAAAAAATCTGGGTTCTTGCCATTTCTCCAAAAATTTGATGGATTTGACATGGGTGTAGTGCTAGAGTTTACAAGAACGTTCAAGGAAGGCTGAGTTAGGGTCGGGTCCTTCAAATTTAAAATCACTGAAGAGTTCATTTCACAAGCCATAGGCCTGCCACTTACAGGTGAGCACTGGTTTAAGAAACAATGGTTGACAAAGAAGCGTTGGCAATGGTTCATGGTCGATAAGAAGATTGAGGTCGATTGGAAAAAAAGGGACTGCCACAGACCTCCATGGTCAGGAAACAATGAGATTTACTATTTCTATTACAGAAGTTTGTCATAGGCGAAGGATGCTATACCTTGGCATTCATATACCGCCTTCGATTGCTATCACCTTTCAAGGTGGGGAAACTGATTAATTTCCCTCACTTCTTGCTCAAGAGCCTTGAAAAGATGGTGAAAAATGTGCAGAGCGGAAGTGCAAGCCAGGTTGCAACCAAACTATGCCATCATGGACTCATTACAATGCTGGTAAAAAAGAAGTTAGAGAAAAAGGGAAGAGCATGGGAGGCATTTCTGAATGAATTCCAACCAAGGGGTTCAAAATAACCTGCTAGCACAAGTGCAAGTAGAAGGAGAAAGGTAGAGACATTGTCTCCTGCCAAGCAGTGAAGTAAAGGCTCACCAGTGCAAGCAAAGAAGAGGGCCATTGAAAACACTCCACTTGCAACAAAGAAAAGTAAAATTAGGACCTCTGAGAGTAGGAAATTTGTCGACCAAGGGACAAACCAATCAAGTTCTCCAATTGTAATCGACAAATCACCCCAAGTCTACCCCATAGTTCATAATATCTCGGTGCTCATAGAAACAGTGGCACACACTATGGAGGATGAGGAGAATGTAGAATATGACCTGTTGTTGTCAACGCTTGTTAGTAGGATAAGGAATATGAAAAAAATGTTGACGCCAAACACTGGTGAAGTCGAAGTAGAGGAGGACGAAGAGGAATAGCATGAAGAGCCTCCTGACAATTTTAGTGAACCATGTGTGGAGACCCTTAATGATTTTGAGGACTAGGGCATTGAAAACCCTGTGGTTTTTGAAGCCAGTGCATTGAATACTGTGCAGGTTCTAAACATCAGGGTACTGAAGACCCTGTGATTTCTGAAGATCAAGGCATTGAAGACCCTGTAGTCTTCGAAGGGTAGGGTACTGAAGTCCTTGTTGTGGTAGAAGAATGGGGAATCGAAACCTCTACTGATTTGGAAGGACAGGGTGTGGAATTCCTTGGGAAACTACCAGAGCAAGTTGTTAAGAGCCCGGAGGAATTAGGCACACAGGGTACTGAAACCCCTAACATAGAGATTGGTGAGGGTATCCAAGCCCTCAGTGACAACAAAACCCTGAGCATGGAAACCCTTGGCGATGTATTAAGGTAGACTTTTGATAGTCTTGACCTTCATGTTAAGTCCATGGTAGAAAAGGCGTTCACACTCAAAGATCTCAGTACAACACCATCCACTCTCTTCCTTAATAGTAAAATAGTGGACTTGGAGCAACAAGTCCATGACCTAGAAGTTTTAAACCAAGTCATGAAAGAGGAGAGTTGGCAGAAATAGAGTGAGGTAGAATTACTGTCAAAAGTGAAAAAGAAGAAGCAACAGGTAAAGGTGTGGAAATACTAGGCTTCCAGATGCTATAGAAGCCTGAAGAATGTAACTAAACAACTACGAAAAGCTCGAGACAAGAAGCCAAAGATAGTAAAGATAGGAATAAACATTGAAGTGTAGAACTGAGGAGCGGCCACTCATTTTTTTGAAGGTTTTTTTGCAGAGGTAAAACGTTGTGTGAGGACACACAATAACTTAGGGATGGGAGGATGTTGGTATCCTAAATTTCCCTATATTTTACCCCATTTCCATCAATATCATCCTCTATTTTACCTTAATATAAGACCCTTCTTTCTTACACTAGTACAAGATGGTTACCCTTTTCTTGCACATGCTCATAGTTTATGATAAGATTTGTTACAACACTTTATTAATATTTTTATATAGATTTCTCATTATTTACATATTTCTTGCAACTCATATTGATTTCCTAGAAGTAATCATGGAATGTATTGTTAATAATGTATGAGTTGACTAGTGCAGGACGATTCCTGCACCACCACTGTCCGAGACTTTTGAGAGCTATCTTCCATGAGGATGGATCTTAATCACTGACTCTGAGTCTAATTGTTGATGAACGGAAGAAGGTGGCACACATCCAGGGAATTTTCTCCGAAGATAGATTATGGGCCAGCGAATCTTGTGTGTGTTATAACCATTGGCTAAGTTTGTAATTCACTTTTCTAAGTTTGTTCGGCCGAGAGGTCTGAACAAGAATTATTTGTAATTAGTGTAAATGGCCTAGAGCCAAAGGATATATATGATGTAGATCGTAGATAGGAAGCTAGCGAACCATTGGTTATTATTTTGGTCTATGTAATCTGGTTATCGTCTTGCTGTGGGGCTGGAATGATCTGTAATGTAATTTGTCGAATCAAGTAAATACAAGAGAATTGCTATGGTTTGCACGTGCAGTGTTTAATTTTGTATTTGATGTATTATTTGAAGTGTTGGTCACTTTTTTTCCTTAGAAGGAGAACGAGCTAGTTGGCTAGGGCCTGGCCAACCCAACTCATTGACCCCTCTCTCTTTCGTTATTTGGAAAGACGGTGTGGTTATTTCTTTGCAGCTATGTGATGTTATAGTTTAATCGCTAATATTTAAGTTCTGGATTAAACTATCTTCTGTAGCCTATGTGTGGAATGGATTCGTGGTTTTTAGAATTGTTGTGTTTACTTTTGTTTATAAGATATCTATCACGCATTTACTTTACTATTGTTTTTTGTCTTAATTAATTTTCGAAGAAGACCGTGCAAGGAACTCTTTCCTACACTAGTGCATGCTATTGCTTGCACCTCGGCATAGTCATTCATTGCAGCAAATAGTGAATCACTTACTTGCATCTTATTTCCCATTATTTCACAAGTGAATGGATCGATTAATCCAAAGACTGTTTTTGGTATTAAAATTTCATCTCTAAAAGATCTGGAAGCAGCTATATTAAACTACCATATTATACTTGCAAAGAATGTCATTATTGTGGGTGAAGTACCAAAACTGGTTGACACATGCAAAGTACTTAGGCTATTGATTGATTCTTTTGTAAGTGTTTTTATCTCATGAATTTTATTTCCCTTACAAAGTTTAATGAGTTGAAGCATTTTCTTTTTCCCAAATAGTTTACTTCAAAATTTCATATATAGTTGCAATTCCTTTCCAGCACGTCTTTTAGCTTTCGAAAGTAATTTGGAAAATGAGTAAAGGGGACTCTGATTTGGTGCAAGAGAAAGTATCTTGACATAGGAACAGAGTGCTCCAAGCCCTGAGGCTTAGAGCACCTTCACTCAAACATAACTCTTCAATAAGGAAGATTGAATATACTCTTACACAGAAATACTATTCCTGCAATAGTGCAAGCAGATTTCAACCATGCAAGGATAGGTTGTTTGTGTGGGAGAAAGATCATAAGGAAGGTAGGATTCTGTAGGGGCCCACTTGTTAGACCGCTTACCATCTATATCAAGATGAACATAGCATTTCATTCCAACATTTAAGATTGTTTCTATTGTGTGGAATTTCTTTACTTGATTTACTTGCAAATTATCTTTTACATTCTATCACTAGAGTTGCCTTGGTGTTAATTTCCTGTCCAATTGTTTTCTCTCTGATTCTACAAAGCATTTCCTTTAAGAAGTAGGATTAGAAATAGGAAAAGTTCATACCATTTTTGGCATTGCTTATGCTTGGTCTCTAACTTTATGAAACTCTCGGGTTGACAATTAAGTGTTTAGGAGTTTGCTCAAGCACAATTCCTGTACCCAACAGTAGTTACTAGTAAATATTTTGGGTTGTAGCTGATAAATCAGGGAGTTGTATCTTCCTGCTGTTAGTAGCCATATAATTGTAACAATAGGTTGTAGCTTGTCTTGTGAAGTAATTGGAGAACAATTTGAAAAATTTGTGTGTCCTATTATGATTTTTTATATTATTTTATGTCATGATCATGTGAATGAATTGTTTATGGTGTATTAATATCATTACATAAGTTAAGTAATTTTTTAAATTGGTAAAATTCCTAAATAGTGATTCACCACCCCTCTCAGTATTGTCCCTGTTTCTAACAGATATATTGTATCATTGGAAGTAGTTATAAATTTTGAAAAAATTTACTAAATAGTCATACCTTGATATGAGTTTTCAAGTATTTGTACTAGGTCATGATACCACTCACCTTTTATGTCCTCATGTCATTCTCAATAACAAAATCATTCTATGTTTTCCATGATATCATCCATCTTTAGGATTTGGGAAGTTCAATTTTTTATTGCATGGCCTCGTAATGTGAATATTTTTCATACCTCATATATGCAAAAAAGACTAAATTTTTTATTAAAAATAAAAAAATAAGAAAATATATGGTCCTATTTTTACCTTATCCATGTTTTCTTTCTTTCAACATGTGATTTAACCAAGGGTCTAGTCTTTTTGATTTGTTTTCACATGATAGGGTGGCATTTTTTTGTGACATCCATCGGACCTTAGGTTTGTTTCTCTTGATCCTAGAATATAGAGGTAGATCTCTCATTGTCATCTCTATTGCATTATTTACCATCATTTCCATCTTCATTGTGTCTTAGTCCTGACCCCGTCAAGTTGTAATATTAAGCGGTCTCTTTATGCACGTCGTAACTTGGTGATAGAGCTTGCCTATACATGGATACCCTAGATTAGCACCTCTGTTATGTCTTTGTGTTCATGCATTTTTTATTTATATCCTTTTGAGAATCCATCTTTCTGACCAACCATGACTTAGAATCTGAGCCTCACTTTCTCTTTTTCATCATCTTGTAGCCTTACCTTGGGAGGATAACACACTTTTATACCTTATGATTGATGTGATTTTTTAGCCTATCTTACACATGCATATAAGCTTTGGTTTCTTTTTACCACCATTGTCACCCTTTTCTCAACCTATTTCCCACTTTTGCTTGGTGTTTTAACCTTTTGAGGAGGGTTCATTGCAATGAGTGTTTTTATTTTCTAGCCTCTTTCTCTCCTTATGCTTAGGGTGGTTCCATCAGCTTAGAACTAGTTACTACCCTTTACACCACACATTCCTCTAGGATGAGGTTCCTTTGTGTCCTTATTATTCCCATTAAAGCTTGAAAGGAACTGAGTATCCTTTTGTTTTTTTTTCAGGCTCATTAAAATTGAAAGAAAAAGGAACTATTGAGCTCGTCTTCTATTTCTTACTCATTAAAATATGAAGGAGACTAAAAAGGGAAAAGGGAAGGGGAATCATTCACTTATTATTAGTCAAAATGGAAGTGTCATTCATTTCTCCCTTGAACATGGCACCTATTTGAGTCATTTATTCACAAATGGGTTTTAGCTTACCTAGGATCCATACCATATATATGAGTTTGTTTACTCCTCCATATGGTTACTCTTCAAGTATGGAGCATGATTTAATGCCTCTTGTGTTATTGCATGATATCACATGGTTCTTATTATTAAATTCTTCTGAGTCACTTTTGTTTCATTCCATTATATTTTTAAGGGAAGTCTCAACATTAGTTGTTGGGCTTTTTGTGTTGGTTATCCTTGTGTCAGTTGTATTTCATCACTTCATGAATTCATTTGTCTCTCATCATCTTTCGGTCTATTCCATGTTGATTTATGGAGGATACATAAAGGCCCTCCTTCAATGGATTTTATCTTTTCATCTTTAGCTCATTATCTAGGTGTTGGAGCTAGGAACTACTAGTACCTTGGAGTTTGCATATCTAAGTGGCAGGCCCTCCCCATGATCGATAGTGGGTTTACCTCATTAAATCCTAATCGATAGATTCTATGAGTGTTCAATGTCAACTCACTTATTCACACTTAATGTACTTTACTAGGTACCTTGGGGTCCATTTTCATCATTATTGGGCTCCCTTGGATTTGTTGCTCGTACACCTCATTCACTAGAAATCAGGTGACTTATACCATGCTTGAAATTAACTAATCTATTTGCATGTTGTATATTTGTACCATCTGGGTTAAGTAGAATATCCTTGGTTAGGGAGATTTAACGCATTATATGGCACCATTTGCAAGTTGCATTGGAGTTATGTATCATTCACATACTTTGATGACTACTCTAGGGCATCTGTCTTCTATGTGTCCATAGTCTTACTGATGTATAACGTGACATAGATCCACAAAATATTTGTTGGTGGCTGTGATATTTTTGGTGTGTCAAATGGATCAACTATGTATTGTTCATGGCCATATTCTAGCATTTCATGTCATGGATCCATAATGTATAATTAACTTCCATGTTCAGTTTATCTTTGTGACTGAGCATGGGTATGCCTGACTTCGAGATGATATTAGTAGGGTTGAGACTTCAACATTTGAGTTCCTTCGGTTCAACTTCGCAATCTTGGCTCCTTACTCCCATTTTGGGCTCTAATTTTTATTATAATTAATTTTGATCATTAGTTTCTCTTTTGACATCATGAAGTAGGAGGCATCTGTTATAACCCTATTTTCTGCTCCACTATAATGGGAGAAACCCAAGTTTAAATTACTAGAGTTGCTAGCTAGATTGTATCCCCTTTCACCTTTTATTTTACTTATGTGGAAGTTATTCCATGTTAAAATGGTCAAATTACATAATTGAGTAATTACTAATTTCTCATAATTATTTTGTCAAAAATTCACAATTATGAAATAATAATTGTTTCGTAATTGAGAAAAAGGATTCTAGAGTTTGTCACTCCCAAGGAGGTCAACTTGACCCAACTGTGTATGAGTTGGCTAGGAGTCCATTATTGTAGAAGTTTCCTAACTTTTGAAGCCCCTAGGTGTCTAGATACAATCTCTGAGAAGATAGAATGAACGTATATAATATCACCCTATCAAGAGGAAAGGGGATAGATCTAGTGTCCATATTATAGTGCCATAGGTATGTTGCATTAGAGGAGGAGGCTACGACTGCAAGTTGGAGAGGAGGTTATACTTGATGAAGGGTATAGATTTGTACTTTTTTAGTTGATTAATTCAAATTGTTGGTTCCCTACTGTACATATATTATTTTTATATTATTATGGTTTGATGTAATTACATTTTATATGTGTTAATTTACCCTCTGTAGAAGTTAATCTCATCTATGTCTATCTTTTCTTATGTGTAGAAATGCGGATCTAGGTATCTTGTAGGAAGATGTTCATTTAGGAACTAGGTCTCTAACATCTCTTTCAAACCTACTACTCTACACCAAATGTTAGGGTCCAACCCCAACCCCTTATTTATGTAATAAGTGCAAGGGGCCTAGATAAAGTCATAGTTAGTTAAGTCAATAAATTCCATAAGAAGTTATCCACATTATAGAAAAGGAACCATAATTAGTTATAAACAAGCCATAGTTAACAAATAAAGTGGTTAACCCATGTTATGCAAGGGACCACTAGTTGTTAATCTTTTGGATGTCATTAAGCTATAAATAGTCTTAGATAGCAAGGGAAGAATCATTGAGTCTTATTGTAATTGAGATCTGCTCTGTTGAAGGTTTCCCCCTCGAAGAGGAAAGTGAAAATTGTATTCTGCTTCAGAATAATAAAATATCTTTGCAACTTGTCTCACTTCATGTGATATTTTTCTGTTTCAGGATATATTGTTTCGTATTTCTGCTATTATGGTTTTCTCATAGGTTAAGTGCATAACAAGTGGTATCATAGCACTTTCCAAGGCTAGTTGTACCTCTAATTTTTACAAAATTGTTTTTAGGCTAGAGACGTGTTCCGACATCTTTAAACCATGAGACCTATTGTTGAGCACATAAAACTGCAGATTTTGGAGGCATGCATGCATGAAATACAAGAGGTCGTCATGCTTATTAGACTTGCTTGTAACCCCTATGGGTACCCCTTCGAGTAGTAGCACATTAGACATAACCATGCATAGACTGCACTTCTGCGTGCCCTTGGGTATATTGGAATCCCACTTGGGTAACCTCAAAAACTAACCTTAGATAAGTTGCCTGCCATTTTTCTGCTATAGTACAATGAGAATGACACTTGGGGAGATTAATTGTATGTATAGTAGGGTAGTTGGGTAGTACAACTAAGGGTATGGTCGATCCTCCTTATTTAGCACCTTGAAAGATTGGGCTAAGTACTATTGTTGGACCCCTACGTATATTGTGATCTATAGCACCTCACACTCCTTTGATACCATAGTTCCCTCAGCTATATGAAGGTCGTCCCCTACCTTTTCTTCCAGATCAGATTTAGTTGTTGGGGTTCGACTACCGCTATCTAGATTAGATCCAACAATTAGGGTTCTACCACTGTCATACATATCAACTTTAGTAGTTGGGGTTTTGATAGTGAAAATCAGACTCTTTGTGCAGTGAGGGTTATGGCTACTATAGTTCATACTGGATTATTGCAACACATTATGCAATACCAAGAGCTAGGGGTTTCTATTATTATAGTCCATGCCTAATTTTCACATGATATTTAGTAGTATCAAGATTTCTAGAATTCGGCCACTACAATATTCATGAGATGGAAGTAAAACTCTAGTTGGAGTAAAAAAAGATAAATTGGATCCATCTCAGGATGCTTGCAAGTGAACTATCCCATAAGATTCAGGACAATAATATGGTCGTAGTGGTACTATTCTCTTGTAAGACACCAATTTTTAGGCGCTCCCAAATTTTTACCGACATGGATTTAAGTGACCCACGTCACTAGACTCCTCAGCTTGCCTTCTTTCCGATCATACTACTCTTAAGTAAGCTCAAAATTTGACTGGAGCTAGTGTATGCTTAGTACTAGGTCTCAAGTTATGGTTGTAGAAAGGGTTACTGAGAAAGTTAACATCCTCAAGGAAAATTTGAATGACTTCTGGAGACCATTACCTCCAAGCTCGCACAAGTATTGGTTGCTATAACGATGCCTCATGAATCCATGAGGGAAGAACATAGTGTTGATGCACATATAGAAGGAGAATCCAACCATCACATTAATTTCCATGGAGATCACCAATCTTCGAGCCATGGGACACCCAATTTCGACATGTACAAATTTGATGGCTCTAACCCCACAGTATGGGTAGCAAAGATGAAACAATATTTTGTCCTTAATAATATCCTAGAGGATGGAACTAAACTACATGTGGGAGACCTTTACTTGGATCAAGAGAGGTGGCAGTGGTGGCAGTGCCATGAACAATGTTATCGAGGGAGGCCACCTTGGATCCTCTTCTCAAAATCCATCTGTGACTACTTTGATCGAGAATCTAAGGGTTTGGGTTGCCTCACTAAGCTTAGGAAAACATGTATAGTAAGGGATGCATTGCATCTTTTGAATAATTGGCCATCATAATTAACAGCCTGGGATATGACTTTTACTTAGATTGTTCCATCAGTGGCCTAAAGGAAGCCATCCAAGCCCATGTTCGAATGCATCACCCTACTACGTGGTTAGATGCATGTTATAAGATCTTAGATGTAGAAGTTTAATCCTTAAATGGCATTTCCAATCATCTAAATTTCATTGCAAAGGCACATCCAACTCAGGGTATGGGCCCCACCCAAGGACTCAGGGTTCAAAAGGTGTCATCGGTAGAAATGGTGGAAAGAAGGAAAGAAGGACTCTTCTACTACTATGATGACAAGTACCCCACAAGACATAAATGCAACAAACCAAAATTATTTTAAACTGATGTTAGTGAAAATAGCTCAGTGGAGGAAGCTCCATCCATTGAAGTGCTCGAGGAATAAGTGAGTGAACCCGAAACTGACATAGAAAATGATCTCACAACGACGATAGGTGAACCTATTATATCACTACATTCCTTGGCAAGAATTTCTTCGCCTCAGATTCTTAAAATCCGAGGTTTTATTGAGCATTTACGAATAGTTATTTTGATTGATAGTGATAACACTCATAAATTTTTCCATAAGAGAGTAGAAAAAGTTGTTCATTGTTTTGTATCAGTGGTATCTAATTTCCAAGTCCTTATCGCTGATGTGGGAACCATGAAATGTGAAGGATGTTTTGAAAATATTAAGCTTCAGATGGGGGATAATCACCTCAAAACCCACATGTTTTCTATTGAAATGACATTTTCCTTGGTCTCAAATGGCTCTATACACTAGGCCCTTTCACAATGGATTTCCAAGGGTTATATATGAGCTTTAAGCAAAATGACCACACTCATACATCAAGGGTACTCTATGAAAGTGCTCCTACTATCATTAGCTCACATCAAATAAAGAAGCTTTTAAAAAATGAACATCATGGGATAGTAGCCCAATTTAATTCCATCCAAGCCAATGAATCCACTCCTCCTCATCTTCATCTTGATATCAAACAAGTATTAGATCGCCGCCAATGGGTCTTTGACAAACTTAAGGAGATTCCATCCTCTAGGGGTGAATATGATCATAGCATCATTTTGGTCTCGGGTACCCAAACACTAAATGTATGCCCATATTAGTATCCTTCTGCAAAGAATAATGAAATTGAAAAAATCATCAAGGAACTCCTCTAAGCTGATGTTATTTTTTCTAGCACCAACCCTTATTCATCTCTAGTGGTCATGTTTCTAAAGAGATATGGAGAATGAAACATGTGTCCCAACCCTAGGGCCCTTAATAAGCTTACTATCAAGGACAAAATTACTATTCTAGGAGATGATGATCTGCTTGATGAAATGCAGGGTGAAAAATATTTTACCAAGTTAGACCTCCACTCGGGCTATCAACAAATAAACATGAAGGGAGTTGACATTCCCAAGAAAACCTTCTGAACACATGAAGCCCATTATGAATTCTTGGTCATGCCATTTGGTCTCTGTAATTCTCCATCCTCTTTTCAAAGCCTCATGAAGCACCTTCTGAAACCATATCTCAAAAAATTTCTCTTGGTCATTTTTTAGGACATTCACATCTACAACATAACATGGGACAAACATCTTCATCATGATGAGAAAATATTGCAATTGCTTCAAGATCACAAATTATTTGTCAAATTATCCAAGTTCTCCTTTGGCATGAAAGAATTAGAGTATTTGGGACACATTGTGGGCCATGATGGAGTGAGGGTTGATCCAAAAAAGATTCAGGCAATGCAAGATTGGTCTGAACCAAAAAAACTTGAACATTTTGTGGGGATTCTTAGGTCTCATGGACTACTATGACAAATTTGTTCCAAATTATGGATGCATTGCCAGACCCATCACTAACATTCTTAATAAAAAATAATTTTTCTAGATTGACGTAGCTCAGCATGCCTTCTTGGCTCTAAAACAGACCATGTTCCCCACTCTAGTATTAGCCTTATCAAACTTCAACAAATATTTTGTGATTGAATGTGATGCTTTAGTTGTGGGCATTGGAACAATATTAATGTAGGAAGCTAGACCATTGGCTTTCACCAGTCAAACAATTAGTGCAAAAAATTTGGGTCAATCTACATATGAGAAAGAAATTATGGCCATCGTACATGAAATAGACACTTGGCTACCATACTTATTGGGCAGACGTTCCAAATCTGCACTAGCCATCATAGCCTAAAATATTTTCTAAAGCAGCGTCTATCATTGCCAAAACAAAATAAATTATTTTTATCAGATAATTTACAAAAGAGGAGTGAAAATATAGTGGATGATTCCTTATTGGGTCAATTTTAGGATGAGGGCACCCTTTTATCGCTCTCTCTACCCATACCATATTGGATTGAAGAGGTCCACCATGAATGATTCTCCCACCCCTCTCTATCCCAACCCATTAATAACCTAACAAAAGATCGTAATTCCCCATAAGACTACTCTTGGAAGGACTATATTCTTTGCTACAAGGATCCGGTAGTGATATCCCCTACCTCCAACCTCAAAAACCGCATCTTGTAAGAGTTTCACTCCTCTCCAATTGTAGGAAGTTCAGGATTTCATAAGACTTATGCATAAGCATGCCTATCTTTCTTTTGGATCGACATGAAGAACAAAAATAATAATTTTGTAGTTGAATGTGATGTATTCCAGTGCAACAAAGGGGAAACAATCAAGCTACCAGGAACCTTACAACCATTGCTACTCCCTACTTCCATTTGGATGAATGTTTCCATGGATTTCATTACAGGTCTCCCAAAGTCTGGCAACAAATCAATCATCATGGTGGTTGTTAATTTTTTTTCCAAATATGCTCATTTTTGTGCTCTACCACACCCATTTACCCCCACATTGGTGGCTCAAGTTTTCATGGACCAAAATTTCAAACTACATCGAACACTGACTACTATTGTGTTTGATTGATACCCCACTTTCATAAACAAATTTTGGTGGGAAATGTTGTAGCTCTGGGGTGCGCAACTCCAACTAAGTACATCTTATCATCCCCAAATAGATGGTCGAACAAAGGTAGTCAACAAATGTTTGGAGACTTATCTACCATGCTTCATTTTAGACAAGAAACATCAATGGTTACAATGGCTTCCTTTAGCTGAATGGTGGTATAATACTAACTATCATGAAGCCACCAAGATGATGCCATATGAGGCAGTGTATGGCCAACTCTGACCTTCACCAGCTTCTTATATCCCTGAATGTTCCAAAGTACAAGTTGTTGATCAAATCCTACAGAACCATGCTACCATGATCACTCATCTCAAAGATAATCTACATCAAGCTCAGAATAAAATTAAGCAACAAGATGACCAACATCGTTCCAAGCGGTCATTTCAAGTAGGTGACTAGGTGTTCCTATGAATCCAACCGTATAAGTTGACCTCTCTCAAAGAAAAGGGCTGCGAGAAACTGGAACCAAAATTCTATGGGCCTTATCAAGTACTTTGGCGTATAGGAGTAGTTGCTTATAAACTAGCCTTTCCAAGCACTTCAAAAATCCACTCAGTCTACCATGTATCATGCCTCAAGAAAGTTGTGGATAAAAATTGCAGGGTTCAAACAAGTCTTCTAGGATTGGATAAGGAAGGCTCACTTTGGCTCCGGCTAGAATAGGTCCTCGATAATCGCAAAAGACATCTCCATGGATGCATGATCAAGGAAGTCCTCATCAAGTGGAAGGACACCTCTCTAGAAGAGGCGACATGGGAACCAACCACTATTCTTCAACAATTTCCATAGCTTTAGCCTTTAGGACAAGGCAATTTTTGATGGGGGAGGTCATGTTAGGGTCCAACCTTTGACGCCTTATTTATATAATAAGCCCAAGGGGCCTAGTCAAAGTCATAGTTAGTTAGTTGAGTAAAATAAAGCCCGTAAGCAGTTATTTGCATTAATAATAATTTCTAGGGGTTGACCCGCATTATAACAAATGGACCACAATTAGTTATAAATTGTCCATAGTTAATAAATAAAGTGGTTAATCCGTGTTATACAAGGGACCATTAGTAGTTACGGTTTTCGATGTCATTAATCTATAATTATTCTTGGATAGTAAGGGAATATCATTGAGTCTTATTATAATTGAGTTCTTTCTCTATTGAAGGTTTCCCCCTCCAAGAGGCAATTGAACATTGTATTTTTCTTCTAAATAATAAAATATCTTTGCAGATTGTCTCATTTCATGTGATATTTCTATGTTTCAGGCTAGATTGTTTCATATTTATGGTATTATGGATTTTTTGTATGTCAAGTGCATAAAACCAACCAATGTGGATTTTAGGTGGACATATTTTATACTTCTCATTTATAAGTCTATGATTGTGTGTCGATTTCATCTCATGATCATCATTGTTTGATTTTCACTTTGCACACATTCAGTCTAGTGATCCTTGGGCAAGGATTATGAAGCAATATATCCTTGTGTTTGGTTAATTATAACTACAATGAAGGCCTACAAGGCCCTAATAACCATGAAGACACTCACATATAACACATGGATAACGTTTATAAGCAAGGAACTTCAAGCCTCCATGCACTTGACTACTTCCTCCCTTGAAGAGGGAGTCTACAACCTTCAATAGGGTAATGATACATGATAATCATAACATGTTAGATATGGGAAATTACATAGTATAATGGGTTATATGAAGCATTTTAAGTAACCATGGATATTCATGTATATATAACTATGTATTATGATCAAATAAGGTTCTCAACAACCTTCTAGAGGTAGAACTAATCCATATATAGAACACATAAATCGAAGTCCTAATAAGATAACCCATTATCATGGTTATGGCAGTGATATACCCAAAATTATAAATATAACTCAAACTTATGAAATCATAGATTAGTCTTGAGTGATTTTAGATCACGAGTCAGGGACATGTCAAAGAACTTTCAGATGACAAAGGAGGTTACATCTATATAAATCAAGAAACACATATCACCATAGATATACAAATTAGCTTGTTAAGCATGATTAGATAGTGAATTAGATGTTCTTACATAAATGAAATAGGATTAATCATTAGTCATAGCTATAATAAGGCATATCATAGCCTATAATATAGCATGAATAAAAAATAATACTTATCCGAATAACTTGAAATGGTTGGCAACTGAAGGAGGGACTTAAAATCTCCACCCAGCCATAGGCCAACCACACTGCAATATTTCTTGTAACTGACCACCCTCGAACCATATTCAGAGTTTGAGGAGTTAAGTGCTCAAGGGAATTCACCAATAATAATTTATATAGGTAATCAAGAGGAGTCCACTATCCAAGTGGTTTATCAATTTATCCTTAGTAGTATGCACCATAGCGACTCTCTTTATCTCTTAGAAATCAATTATAGGGATTCACACAAGTTTCATTGGAGGTTTCCTCAGTCCAAGAGTATGATCTTACTCTAAGGGTGGTCTTTCATCCCTAATTCAAGCACTAAGTTAATCAATATCTCCACTAAGCCTTCTCATCCAAATCCAAAAATCACACACACACACCATAGTGACTCTCTTTATCTCTTAGAAATCAATTACAAGGATTCACACAAGGTTCATTGAAGGTTTCCTCAGTCCGAGAGTATGATCTTACTCTAAGGGTGATTTTTCATCCCTAATTCAAGCACTAAGTTAATCAATATCTCCACTAAGCCTTCTAATTTAAATCCAATAATCACACACACACACAATAGAATTTAGGGAATGATTTCCCAATGAAACCACAAAGGATTTTTGCAATGTTGTTGATCCTAAACACTCCCGCTCATGTGCATACAATTTTTTTTCATTATACTACACCCACCTCATTTTTATTAGAAATATTGAGAAGGGAGTTAATTAGTATTTCGTATCAGAGCAATTTTTACTCACTTTATACTTTTATTTTCAATCGTGGCTAAGACATCATTGAAAAACACATTATGTAGCAAATCTAGGAATGCGTAATAAACCATGAATATTATTTAAACATAAAGACATGTCAACTATAATAATGCAACACATCAACACATAAAAACATAGGGGCACTAGATACTAAGTGGAAAGCCCAACTAGGAAAAACCATCATTGTTGTTGTATCTATATTCTTCTTATTATAAAGAAAATCTCTTACTACATATTTCACTAATGCAGACTATTATTAGTGTGCATGCTCCTATTTGTTGGAGGCTACCATCTCCTCTTATTTATCGAGCTACATGACTAGGAGGAAGTGTTAATTTGGTAGCTCAAGGACAAATTCCCTCCTTTGGAGAAACTTCCTCATCAAGAAAGACACCTCCTAGCCCTTGGAAGAATTTAATTTGGTTAAGGAAAAATATTATTTTTAAGCTAAAATCCACATGTGCCGAAAGGTATAAGTCGACATATAGGTCAAATTGGGGCTCATCCAATGCATATAAATACAGTTCATGTCACATCACTCTAGAGCATCATAAACATATCTCATCTTGTCTCTCCTCATTTGATTGGTTTGTATAAGTATGAAATAGTAAGGTCTCAGCTCACATGTGCGAAGGGAAAAAGGACATATTTGATTTTTGTATTGAATTTTTGATTGGGATAGTTTAACCAACCATTTACCAACTTTCAATTGATGTTTTTACTAGGGAAATTCTAATTTTGGAAGGCCAAATTGACTGGTCAAGAAGTTGATTTGTTTTGGTAAGTTTGACTTGGGTTGACCATAGGATTTCTCTCTCCTTTGACTAAACGTTTGAGGATTATTTTAACTAATGTTTGAACAAAAAATAAGGTTGAGTTGTTTGAGTGTTTATTGAGCTCATTTGGAGGATTATTGACCGTTGAATTTTGGACTAGTTAGGGCATCATTTGTTATTGTTGACTTTGATCAAAATTATAAATTTTACTTGTTGACCAGATTTAACTTTTAGGCTCATCTCTTGGATATTGTTTAGTTTATTATTAGATAGGTCAAGTATTTCAATTTAACTCTTTGTTGATGAATTGGAACCTTGTATCTTTATATAACATTTGATGAAAATATAATAAATGAATAATTTTGAAATGGTTTTCCCCCTTGTGGGGTTTTCCCTTTGCCTTTGACCAAATATTTTGTCTCTTGTTATTTCTCTCGTGTGTATTCTATTGTGCATTGAATTTAATGTTCTATCTAAAATTTATTATCATAATTGCAATATTTAATTTATTTGAAAAGTGATTGCTAATTGAAGAAGAATTGCAATAAGTGATTATGCTAAGCATAGAACACTAGAAAATTAACATGGTTTCAAAGTTGAGGTGAAGAAAAGCCAAAGGAGGCAAGAGGAAAAAGAAATCACCTTTGAACAAATCATCTTTGGAATAAGTTGAAGGAGTCTATTTGAGTTGGTCAAGATGTCTACCTCATACTTCATGGATTCAAATAAGTTGAATGACTCCTCAAACATTGTCACTTTGAAGATTAGGTTGGAAGTAACCTTAGACAAAAATGATTTTTTAGAATATGTGGAAGGAAAGGTACTTGAGCCCATGGAGAATTCTTCTTATACTATCAAGGCCAAGTACAAGAAAGGTGAGATCAAATAAAATAAAGGCATTATAGATTCTTTGAAAGATCATTTTCTTACTTACATTATTAAGTTGAAGAAATCTTGGGATATCTATGATAAGTTTCTTGGGATGTATGAGATCAAAAATTTGAGTTGCATTCTTTCCTTGAATAGTCCATTTAAAGACATCAAAATGAACAAATGGGAGACTTTCCATTCATATTTCAAGAGGATATCCCAAATAAGGGATCAATTAGAGATTGCTCGAGAACCTATATCTAATAGAGAGCTAGTTCTTGTTTCTCTTGAAGGAATTTCTCCTATTTGGGAGACATTCATTACTACTATAAGAAACAATGAAAAGTTTTCAAAATTTGATGAACTCGTTGGAAAGTGAACTCAAGATGAAACCATGATGATAGCTAGAGGAAAGATTCAAAAGCATGGAGGAGATCCCTCTACATTTGCAGCTCAAGAAAAAAATAATAAAGGGAGAGGAAGACCATATAATACTATAAAGTATTCTCTTGTATCCAACGAATCCAAGAGAAGGTGTACGAAACGAAGGCCTCAAGTTGAATGCTTCAATTTCAATAATCATGGTCACTATGTTTGAGACTACCTAGAAAAGAGAGATGCTTGAAGATCCAACTACAAAAATAATCATGAATTTAGCAACAATGGTTTAATGATAGAAGAAGATGTGATGATAGAAGAAGAAGAGATGTTGTTGATGATCGTGAAGAAGGCCATTGTCCTAAAAGGAGATAAAGAAACTCAAGGTATAGAAACAATGTCTTTGCTACTCAATCTAAATATATTCGTATTTATTCTCTTTCTTTCTCCTCTTCTCCGGATTCATGTGATAGTTGGCTGGTAGATAGTGTGGCCTCTAGAAATTTGTTTTGGTATTGCGAAGTCCCCTCAAATCTTGTTGAGAGGGAGGCTAATATAAAGATCATTATTGGGGACAACTCTACTTATCATGTGAAGAGTTTTGGCTCTGTCACATTTCATTTGGATTATGGGGAAACCATTCTTCTTCATGACATTATGTATGTACATGAATTAAAGAAGAATCGTGTATCTATATCTTCTGTGGAAGATAAAGAGATGAGAGTTTCCTTCACAAGAGGGAAGTTTCTCACCTGGCCAATGGAATCTAGCATTAGAGACGCATTAAACTTTGGATCTAGGATTGAAGGACTCTATAGATTCAATGGAATATTGTTGCAAGAAATGTGTTGTAGCGTCCACAACCACCGTCCAAAATTTTTCCTATGCTTCAATTTTAGAGCCTTCCTTCTAAGCCTCAACAACGCATCTTGCATTAATCCAGGTATCCATTCTTCGATGATGCTTGTATTTCTAGTTTGGCTTATGTTCAATTTCTTAGTTGATTTTCTGACTCACAAGCTGATCTCCTGACTTGGTCCCATAGAAGTTTTGGGCTTTCCCCAGAAAACTGTGCAATTCTTGAGTGCAACTAGCCTTGTTGTTAGGAATTACATAGGCTTGACTACCAGTGAGATTTAAGCTCAACAAATGTGCAGTCATGAGGGGCTAGCCCAACATTAAGCCCAAAAATTTTGAAACCCTCACTAAAGTCGAAAACCGTGCAGTGCATTGAGCCAAAAAGTTGCCCATTTCCTAAAACTGCGTTGTCTTTCCCAACAGTGTCCCTGACAAGTTTCCCCAAAAAAATGAAAAAAATAGAAAAAGAAAAAAGAATCCCTAAAAAATAGGGAACTATTTTTGGCATCTTGAAGGAGGCAGTTGCGCTATTTTTGGAAACTTTCACCAAGTGTAACCTTTTCCTTGATTTTAGGCATGCACGTCATAAACCCTAAGTTCACCAAATCTATTTAATCGATGTTGTTAGAGCTCATTTTCATGTTTGATATTAGATCTCTAAGATTCTTGAGGAGACCAAGGAGCCTTTGGTGCGATTATCATCACTTTTCTGGGCGAGTTTTTATTTTTTCATCTTTTGCCACTCTTTCTATCACCTTTTGTTGTTTGTCTTGTGCGAGTGTTGTTTGGCTTGTTTCTATGCATGGTTGCTAGAAATTTAACTTGTTTTAACTTGTAGAAATGTTGTTTCCTATTTTTTTTGCACCAATAATCGTCGTTGCGATGACTCTCCTCACATGCTTTGTTTTCCTTCAGTTTAATCAATTATTGCTCTTTTTTCACATGCATCCATCTACACTTAGTCAAATATGCACTCATCTTTGCACCATCTTTTAGATCTACTTATTTTGCACACTCCCTTGGGAAAATCTGGGTTTCCCTTGCCCAGATGTCACCATGTAATATGGAGGCTCAACCCTCTATGCTGGCCTATAGAATTGCATAGAGCATGGCCTATGCTTGCTCTAACTATGCATTGCATAGTTCCAGGACCCGGTCTCCCATCTTGGCCACTCAAAATGCCCAATGTGTAGTCTCTCCCAATCCTTGGCTTAGACTAAACTATGCATTGCATAGTTCCAATCATCAGGATTCCACATTAACTATTGGGACTGTGTAATGCACACTTTCCATAGTGAGTAAGTCACCCCTATCAGTCAAAATTGTGCAAACCTTCCCATCAAGAGCCCGACTTGAATATTCATCCTTTCTTGAAGTATTTTTTCTTTTAAATTAACATTTTCGTACCATGAGTATCCTCTCTATCCCGCAGGTACAACAGTTGTTGAGCATCTTTCCACCAGTCACAGTTAACATGGAATCCAAGAGAGTTGCATTAAAGGAAAATGTTGAGAGTAGTACTGGGGATGTAGTTGATCATATATCAGTTGATCTACTAGTTTATGAAGATAATTAGTCATTTATTGAGAAGGGAACAAAACTGACATGGAAACAGATCAAAGAAATATTTGAAAAATAATTTTAGTTAGATCTAGAAGACCAGCGGATGTATAGACTATGACATTGAGGAATGCTAGCAGGAAGAAGCTTTCCACCTTCAAGGCATAATAATTTCAGAAGATATATCATTTTCCCAAGACAGTGAAGTGCATGGAATCACTCTTGTATGCCACCCATAACTATGTGAATACTAGATACATTTTCAAGCACTAGGTGAAAGAGCAATCAATTTTTAGACAGAAACCCACCCATGTTTACAATACCAAGTCCCTAAGGAAGGCTTACAAGTTCTTGATCATCTTTGCCTACAGAATGTATGGTGACGGGAGCACAAAAACCTTTCTTGAAGGGTGGGAAGTCTTACTGGACTAGTTCATGTTGGAAGGCCATTCAACTGGTTGGATTTGTTGGCTCAACAGTTTAAGCCCCATGTAGCTAAGGCTAAGAATTTGGCCAAGAATGAGCAAGCAAGGTTCTATATGTACGCATACTCACTGGATGAAATCTGTGTGCACCAACAATTCCTTGGCATGGAATGGACATGGAAACCACAAGAGATTTCCATGAATATATATTGCAATCATCTTTTGGACTGTAGCTATTGAGGAGTGATGGCAAGGCTAATTAAGCACTTTACCATCCCGATATACAAAATTATCTTTGAGTAGGATCCACCTTACATGTCTCGAAAACTGATGGAGGTGATAGTAGACATTGCAGATTGGTATGCCTCACCAGGTGGCACCCTCATCAGAGTATTTGGCGGTGGGAAGCCTCCACATGTGTTACCAAGGTATGCCATTGAAAAACTAGTCATGCAAGAATTTTCGTACCACCTCGCTATAGGGTTTTTAGCAGGACTGCATAGGAAGAAGAAAGTGCCATGGACCGCTCTTCCTTTGTGGATCAGATTATACGAGATTAATAGCTTGAAGGATGCAGATTCTCAGGCTAAGGAAATAGTGAATTTTGAGTTTGGAAACAAAGACTTTAATCCATATGATCCTCACAGTATTTGCAAGGAACACTGCATATGAGTGTACTTTTCGTAGATCCACAGGAAATTTCAGTGACAAAAGGAAGACCCTTGGAGGTATTGCTTGAATTCCTCTAGGCTCAATGATTTAGTGAGTATTGAAAGAACTTGGAAGGATTCTCTAAAGATAGTAGCAGTTTCGGAAGCAACAACAACAATAGCAGAAGGCAACAATCAAGTGCAGGACAAGGGAAAGCGGATGATTGTTTAGAATCGAGAGGGAGACAAAAGATGAAAAATGAAGCCAGATCCTATCCTTGAGAAGGAATCTTTGGAAATGGAAGAAAAAAGGTAGCAACAGATAATGAGAGCAGAATGGATGAAGAGAAAAACAAAGGTTGTAAGAAGTAGAAGTGAAGCTGTAGGAGATAGAGAAGAAGTTGAAGGAAGAACAAGAGTTGTGGAGGAGAGAACGAGAAGAGAAGAAAAATTAGGAAAAATAAGAAAGCAAAGGCATGATGATAGAATAAATAATGCCCATATAGGTTGAACAATTGGAACAACCAACAGTAGAGGAGGAAGGTGAGCATATGAAGGATCGAGAGCTTTCTCAACATATTGAGAAATTGATCAAAGTGACAGACATGGAGTTGGAACAAGAGCCACAAAATGAATATGTTGACCTAATGCCAAGAGCACCACAAGTCACCCCTTATTCTCTACCACCTCCATCATTAGAGCCTATCCCAAGTGAGAAAGGAGATATTATTCTCCTTAATGATGATCCGGTCATGGATGCATACAATCTACCATTTGATGAGTTCCATAAGAGGATTGTATAGGTGCAAAGGAAGCACTTTTCAGATGATCACGCATCACTTGCATTCATCTAGGAAAGTGTGATAACGTCAGACACCGGGAAGCATCCAACTCCCCTTTCTGAATCCAACTTGGCGTATGTAGGAGAAATAAGCTCAAATGTTAATTATCTAATGACTAAGAATGAGAAACTGGTAAAGAACTTGTAGTTTGCCAAGCAAGACACAAAACACATTTGAGAAACAACTCATAATGTAGTTTCCACATTAGGGGAGATGAGGAAAGAGATACTTGTTGAAGTATCATCATTTGGAGAAACCATGCGGGAGATTTATGATGGATTTTTCACCATGCATAAGGTAGTTTTCCATTTGTGTGGCCTAAAAAAGTGGAGCAAAGATTTTTTTCAAACTCTAAAAAACATACATGCTGCCACTACCTATGTAAAAGAGCAGGAAATGTGGTACAAAGAGTCCCCACTTGACTTAGAGAAGAAGATAAGCCACAGGTAGATATGCAAAAAGATAAGGTCCAAATGTTGATTCAGAACAATAAGAATCTCACCTCAT
Organism: Pinus tabuliformis; assembly: GCA_031772625.1. NCBI lineage: Eukaryota > Viridiplantae > Streptophyta > Pinopsida > Pinales > Pinaceae > Pinus > Pinus tabuliformis. The sequence continues at coordinate 1,252,621,571 of CM062818.1, read as the reverse complement.
TCATCCGAAGCATACAGGCCTCATATGTGAGGTTGCAGAGTACTTTGGATGTCAGGGTGAGAAAGAACCAGATTCCATAAATTGGCTCCCTCACAGATGTTAAACCCAATAACCAAGTCCATCTGGAGATTGATCAGTACTTGGAAGCTAATACAAGAAGCCACCAAGGAATACTTGGAGCTAAATGCACACAAAATGAAAAAGTACATTGGTGGTCCTGTCAAGATCAAGACAATGATGCTCATGCTTCAAAATGAGTTGTATACAAGTTCCAAGATAGTGTATCTGGATGCCATGGAGACTAGAGTATACTTCTAGAAAGACATCGTCAAGTAGTTTGGGGACACCATCATCCAATACCAAGCTTGGCACCAATATGTGACCGAGAAACACCAACTAGAGGTTGTCAAATTGGAATTTCCCCAAACCTCAGAAACATAGCGTTGTGTCTTGTTAGGCTATATATACCCTATTTAGTCTTATATGGGTACATGTGGTAAATGTAATAGTATTTTCAAATATATTGTAAGTGAAATTCCAAGTGTCAATATTGGAATATGAAAAGTCACCATGTAATGTAATTTGTCATCTAGTGAAGAAGTTGAAGACTCATGAGGGTAGTCCAAAGGGCATAAAGGGGGGAGTTGAACAGTCACCCCCCTCTTATTATAAATATAACCTCATAACTCATGTAAGGGGATTTTGGCTAGGCTTAGGCTTAGAAAAGGCTTGGGAGTATTGTGAAGAGCCTTGGCTTCTCCATAGCATAGAGTGAGTATACTTCCTTGGAGGAGAAGGTGTTCTTGATTGTAATGTTCTACTATTGGGGCTAGTGGTCATCAACGAAGTATGTGCAGATGGAACTTTCACTTATAATAATAAAATCATAGCCAACACGCTTTCATGCATATGTTGTTAATATAGTAGGACTATTCTTGTTGTATTGGCAATGTATGTTATTTAACTTATGCATTTTCTTATGAACTTCTTTGCATGCATTTTTACGAATCTTGTTGAATGTATGTTGTTGGATTAACTCATCACTTTAATTTGTGGACTATTATGGATTTTAGCTTGTGATTTCAATTCGCTCGTGTGTTCTTTTCAAGATGTGTACTATTACAGGCTCCCAAGAGGCACAATTTCTTTTCCCCTCTATGTGTTAGAACCTTCATGCATCACACTTGACTATACATAGCGTCACACACTTTCTCTCACCCAAATCTATCATACTTATCTCTGCGCGCTACCGTGGTCAAGGAATTACACTACCCCCTACTACCAGAACTCCTACTCCAAATGGTGTGAGGTCTAGTTGGGACTTCATATCGGGGAGATCCCTTGGATGTTGGCAGGTCCAACACCATTAACACAATGGTACATGATAGAAATCATCAAAGTGAGATATAGCACCAAATGTTTGATCATATACATCATGAAGCCCTACCTAAAGTAAAGAGGATAGTTTCAAGAATTTATGAAGTTCAAAGAAAGCATGATGGGGCATGTCTAGGATGTGTCAATGGAAATAAGTCGATGGGACCAATCCCTTCCATCAAAGTGAAGACTAGTGATATTCTTCAACTCATTCATTATAATCTATGTGGATCCATGTCGGTAAAATATGTTTGTGGCTATTTATATTACGTAATATTCGTGTATGACTTCTCTCATAAAACATGGATATTATACTTAAAGCACAAGGATGAAGCATTTGATATGTTCCATGATTTCAAGGATTTGATAGAGAATAAAATATGGAAGATGATCAAGGTCATCATGTATAACAATGGTGGAGAATATTCTTCTAATGAGTTTGTTGAGTTTTGTAAGAAGGCTAGAATCAAGAAGGAAACCACTGTACCTTATAATCCCAAGTAGAATGGTGTGGCTAAAATAAAGAAGAAGACCATCATTGAAGCTTCTTGAGACATGTTGCATGATCAAAATCTATTGAAGTTCCTTTGGGGATAATCCACTAATCAATTATATATGTTCAAAATAAGATCCCTCATCAAGCCATGGGTGACAAGACTCCTGAAAAAGTGTTCATAGGTGTGAAGCCCGATGTTGCAAATATGAGAATATTTTGCTGCCCATTTTACTTTCATGTGCCAAAGGATAAGAGGATCAAGCTAGATCCCACTGGAAAGAAAGCTATGCTTGTTAGGTATTTTGATAATTTTACAAATTTTAAAATATATGTGTGTGGTCAAAGGAATATTTATTTTAGCATGGATGTGACATTTTTTGGAGATGTTTCCCTTGGAAAAGAAAGGGACATTCCCCTAGCTCCTCATTTGAAAAGAAGGATGATGACATGGACCTACTAGAAGGTCCTTTTGTTCCAGAGTTTGAGAAATATGTTGTTTATGATCCCATAGAACCTATGGACACCTAGATCCTCCTCCATGTGATCCCCTTTTCAAGAAGAGGCCTATTTGGCTTTGTGATAAATTACAGGATGATGAAAGACATGGTGTTGCTAGAGGAAACCTAAGGGAATGTAAGAAGCCATGCCCATACTATTAAGAAACTAGCTCACAAAAGGATAGAGAAGAAATATCAATGCCTTAGAATTCAACCTCTTCGAGGGGGCAACCTCCTCTCCACAATCAATGTAAAATAATTTATTCTCAGCACACTTATGACCTTTAATGTATTTTCTATCACAAACGTAACAAATTCCTTTTTTTCCTTTTTCTTCCAATTGTTGTGGTGTTTCTCTAAGGAAGGTGTTGCTCCTTGTATCCTCATAATGTGCTATCATTTCCTCGTTGAAAATTGACCAAGTGGCAAGTGCTTTATGAGAACACATCCCTTTATACCATAAAAATTGATTCGGTTATAAATATGAAGATGAAATACATACCTTTTGTAACAGTGGTACACCATGTAGATCAAAATATTGCTCCATCTGTAATATCCAATTTATTGGATCCCTGCCATCAAACTTCCTCATATTTCCTTTTCCTGATTTCAGGAGCTTGATCTTGAAATGACTGTAACTTTGTACTTTTAGATCTCAAGGTTCTAAAATTGTGTCCTGCAGTAGCCCTCTGAGTCCTCTTTCTAAACCTGCAAGTATGATCAGAATTTGATTCTCCAAGAAAGAGTTATGCCCAATCTCCTAAGATGACCTGATTATATAATGTTTCAATAGAGTGAACTTGTATGATGTGCCACGTGTCACTGTTTCGGCCTTCGAATCTAAAAACTATGCACAGAAAACTACAATCCGTCCTCTTTCTGTAACTTACGAAATTTCAATTTGATGCTTAGAGAGAAAGTTATGAAAATGTTCCCAAGTTCACCTATTTAGGATTTAATTCGGGTGTCTCCAAAAACCTTAACTTCCCCAAATCATATATCCGAAAATATCACGAGCCAATATCTGAAATTTTGACCCTAGGTTTAGACTAATTTCTTCTCAAAGGGGTTTTGATTTTAGCTTCTGAAACTTCGTAGTGAAAATGTTATAGTGAAAACTCCACGATGACTTGTTTTAGATGAAATTCTGAAGCTTGGAAAATCCCTAACTTCCTGAGATCATATCTCCAAAAATATAGCAAGACAAGATCTAAAATTCGAACCCGACATTCAACGCGATTTCCTCTCAAATGGGTTTTTGTTTTATCTTCTGAAACTTCACAGAAAAATAGTTATTATCCAAGCACATTGGATAAATGAAGAAAGGCATGAATGGAACAAGGAAAAAGAAGTGTGGCCACTCATTCAAAGGTTGTAGAAGATACCAATTCAAACAATATTTCCAAAACTTGATGAGGAGGGAAAAATCATATTGGAGCCTGGAGCAGTCATAGAAACAGGAACCCGACAGCTGCAAAATTGATCAATTTCAGATTATCTCATCAAGTGGAAGAACTTACCCACTGAAGATTCCACATGGCAGGACAAGAATTTTATACAGAAGCATCAAGAACTACTCAAGCGTTTAGGACAACACTTTTTGAAGGGGAGGGGCATGTTAGGTCCCTATACTACTAGTGTAACCCCTTATTGTTATTAGTACAACCCCCTTATTATATTGTTGTGCCCATGTAGTCCCCATATTGTTATTATCATGCCCCATAGAAGCCCAATATTGTTATTATTGTGCCCTTACATTATTATTGTTATGTCGGCATTGATTGTATTATGACCCCTTAGACTCATATATATAGAAAGGAGGTCTTGTCATTTGTATCATCCAATAATTGTTCATTTGTGTAATATAAAGGAGGTTGCCCCCTCGAAGAGGGTGAATTCTAAGGTGTTTATCTTTCTTTTCTATATTTTTGTGAGTTGGTTTCATAACGATAAGGGGTTACACTAGTAGTATAGGGACCTAACACATACCAAGGATATGTTGTGGCTATGAGCTCCATCATGCAGGTTAAACCACACACCTTTGAAGAAGAAGTGAAAGAGCAAGTTTCAAAGATTTTCTGGCTAAAGAATATGAATCTATTATGAATAATGATGCGTGGGAAGTTGTTTTGAGACCTAGATTGAAGTCTATTGCGACTTCTAAATGGATGTACAAGATCAAACATGGAGCTGATGGGAACATTGAGAAATATAAGGAAAGCTTCATGTCTAGAGGTTTCTTCTAGAAAGAGGTAGAAGATTATGATGGAATCTTTGCTCTTGTTTCCCACTATATCACCATTAGATATATTGTTACTCTTGTTGCTATCTAGGGATGGACACTTCCCTAGATGGATGCGAAGACTACATTTATTCATGGCATACTACAAGAAGAAGTATTTCTTGACAAACCATGGAGATTTTAAGTACATTATATGAAGACTCACATTTTCAGACTAAAGAAGGCACATAATGGATTGAATCAAGCCCCCAGATGCTAGTATGCATGTATTGATAACTACATGGTAAAGCTTGGATTTATAAGAAGCAATATTGACACGAACCTCTAATTCAAAGTGGTCCAAGGGATGCCCGTTATTCTATATTTATATGTTCATTATTTATTCTTGAAAAGTAGTGAGCCTATGATGGTTGAGTGCAAGAGAGATTTTTCCTTTGAATTTGAAATGAAAGACCTCAGATTGATGAACTACTTCCTAGGCTTAGAGGTGTGGAAAAGACCCAGTGATATTTTCCTTTCTCAAGGAAAATTTGTTGTGAAACTATTGGAAATATTTGGAATGGTAGATTATGAGCACCAATATTTCAGCAAGAATGTTGCAACTCTTGGGCTACTAGCTTTACTTTATCAACCCGGGGTTTGTACAAACTTGGAGGTGACAGTGTTGTATACATAAGTAAAAGTGATGGTTTTGCATTTTGTCATTGTTTAGTTGGCGAGAGACCACTAGGGTTTTCAAGCTAGACTTCTATGGATTCAGAAGAAGCTTTGTTCCTTGATGAAAGAAATAGAAATCTACTCTAAGAGAGAGTTGATATACTGTAATAATGAAAAACACTAAAATTCAATGTTAAGGCACACCATTTCTTAATTAACTACTAAGAGCTATGCTTTGCAATAATGCTAAATTAACATGAACAAAATGCTACTGTCGTAAGAATAGAAGTCAAAAACATCAAACATCACTATTATGCATGTAAAGGACTGTAATATATTTATTTTTTCGTTTTATGCTTTTCATGAAAAATCAAGTGTGCCAGCTAATCTCTTTCGGTGACGTGGAAGGTAAATTAGGGATGTTGGAGGATGTATGGAAGGTTTAGGAGATTTTTGGAAGGTTTGGGAGACCCTTGGGTGACCTTGGGTGGCTTCCTAGAGGTTTTCCCTCTATTCGGCCTCAAAATAGGCCACTACAGGAAAACCTATAGGATTCCCTGTATTTCTACACGATACAGCAGAGAGTAAAACGATGGGTGTTAGAGGTGATGAAAGTCTTAGGGAAGATGGTTTATGGGTGGATTGGAGTGAGAAAAGGCCTAGGATCACTCAAAACACAAAAGCAAGTTTAGGAGATGGATGGATTCGCTCAACATGCTTGGGTGAATTTCTATGTAAGATGATGAAATTGGTGAAGGTCTTGATGAAAACAAGGAATGCGTATGGGTGGATGAAGTTGGAAGGTAGTTTCTTGATATGAGATATCTTTCTACTTCTGAAGCACCTACTCTGCATCAAACATGTGTAATTGCCAAAAAGTCATTTAAATAAGAAGAATTCTCATGAGCTAGAAAAGCAAAATTTAATGAACTAATTGTCTACCTTATGCATGAGGAAATTGCTGAATTAAATGGAATCATGGATGAGATCTACTGAAAAAATGAAGATAGAAGAGATTGAAATGAAATCCTACACTTTCAAAACTGATCAAATGCTGGTTCAAGTACAGTAAACTCTAAATCTTATGAAAGAAATGGAAATTTGTCATTTTGGGGTTGCAGAAGGGTATTTTCCTCAAATCATGATCCCAAAAGGAAGAAGTGAGGCTAGGACACCTACTGACAACTTAGCGGTGCTTCTTTTATCCCTTCTAACCTACTAATAAAGTAGGGCACAAATGGAAGCAAACTAATAAACAATTAATCAAATCTACACTACTTGCAATGAAATACTTCTAAAGATGGTTTAACCATGAATCTATGAAACTAAGCTAAGCATATAGATACAAGAAGAGGAGCCTTTGCTGCTAGGGTTGGGCCCTAACCCAATAGCTTCATCCCTCTAAGTTAACTCAGTAGTGGATCAAGAAAAATCTCATTCTCATTACCAAAACATAAAATTACATCAAAGTCTTCCACAAGTCTAGAACTCGAAAATAACTAGAGTTTTTACCAAAAAAAAATAGAATCCTAATGAAGCTCTATGCCTCTCTACTTATACAAGTGAAGTCCCCAACGACTTCCTTAAATTTAGGGAGGCTCATCTCCCAAACTCGAGATGAACTAACTCTTTGTTTATCACTTGCTCAACTACCTTTTGATCTTCACGACTTGGCTTCTTGTGCTCCGAGCTGGTGGGCTTAATGGAGGAATATTCAAATGGGGGAGGAATAAATGAGGAGGATTTACCTCCTATAATCTCTCTCCCTTGTCCCATTCGAGTTTCAAACCTTAGTCTTGCCAAAATTCCTTGATTTTTTCTTCCAAACTTGCATTCAATGCATATTAGTTCACTAGGCATAATATCTCACTTTAACTCATCTCATTAAACAAAATATAATCAAAACATGTAATAAGTTGTGAGAAGAGTTGGTTTTACTAAGCTAGGAGGTGAATTAAGGCCCATATAATTACCCAATGATGAGGCTCATCATCACCCCCTACTGAAATTCTTTCTCATCCTCTGAGAAACTCAATCAATATCCATGTCTTTCATAGCTCTAGTGGCCTCCCTAACATCCCATGCCTATACTATGGTTTCCTCTTCTTGTGCATAGAAACCTGCCTTCTTTTATACCTCCTCCCATTGCCTCCTTTCTTCTTCTTCCTTCCTTCCTTCTAGCATTCCTAAGAGCAATCGTGGACTAAGTCTCAAGCCAATCCAATTGACTTTGAGCCTTTGAATAGATTGCTTGTACATGGGTGTCCTAGTCAGTGCTTCTCTCATTCTTTGAGGAGAGTGGTACTCTCTTATCTTTAAACTGTATGGAAATGTGTTCCATCTACTAAGGTAATCTTGCATGATTTCATCCCCTAATAACCTAAACATGTCCTTAAAATGTGAAATTTATTGCTCTTGGGTAGCAAGATACATGGGTGCAAGTTGAGGATCATTTGCAATTAAATTATGTGTAGTGATGAGGGCCACTAGATTGGACTGCTCAGCTCTGATCATAAGAGGCTCTATTTGTTCTCTTGCCAATATCTTCCTCATTTCTACAGCCCTTTCTTCCTCATGGTTCATCCATGATGCCAAAGCCATCAACTATAAATCTCCTAGCTTGGCATTAGGGTCCCATACATTCATTTATGTTAATGCCATGTTATGCAAATAAAACATAGACATCTTGGTCGTCTCTTCCAATGTACTTTGATCACAAAGATCAATGAACTCTCTATAATCCTGAAATGGCATAGTGCCTCTTTGTGCTAGGGTCTTGATTTGGAAATCCAACCACTGTTGCTTAAGGTATAGGGCATAGGATTTAGCTAGCATCCTACGTTGGATTTCTTCCAAAGAGAGATTGGCCATGGATGCCAATTGACTCTCTCTTTCTTGTAGCTGTCCTTTCAACCATGCATTTTCTGTCCCTAACCGATTTTTCATTATGGCCTCTATGTCTCTCAAGCTACTTAGTTCTCTACCCATCTCCTTGACATTCTCCTCCATGTGACCAATGTCCTCCACCCCCTTGGAATTGGCAATCTACATCCATATATGAGTTTTGGCTCTCTCGTTCTCAAGCTCAAAGAATAATGGAATAGTAATTTCTTGTGGAATGACCCTACCCCCTTCAATAAATCTATAATAGGATTCAAGGTTAGGTTGGGGGCTAGGTTCCCTTAGCTTTGGGTCCTCTTATTTAGTTTCTTTTTGTAGGCTTCCATCCTTATCCAATTCTTGAGTCTCTTGTAGGCTTAGCAGAGTCTCTTGTAGTCCTAGTTCTGCTTCTTGTAGGTCATGGTGTGTATCCTGTAGGATTTCTTTTCCTTTGGATGAGGCGGATCTAGTTACAAGCCTTCTCACATAGGTGATAGGAGACTTATGGGAGGTTTGTGTTGAGGATTCCCTTTCTTGAGTTTTCATAGGAGGAGGCATGTTCTCTTTCTGTTTAGGTGAGTCCTCAATTACAATGGGGATTTTGGTTGGAGTTTTTAGTTTCCCCTACCTTATCCTTGTGATTTTCCTTGTTCTGAAATATAAGGGGGTCTCCCTCTGTCTTTTTCCTTGTTGTTTGATAGGGGTGCTAAGATCAGTCAGGTAATCTACTACTTCTCTCTTAGTGGGTTTTGGAGACACCCTAGGTGACTCCTCCTTGTCTTCTACCTCTTCTTTTCCATTTCCCTTTTCCTCTATGTTTTTCCCTTCTTCTCCTCCTTCTAGATCCTCATCTTGTTTAAAAATATCCTCCTTGACATATTCCTTTGCTTCGTCATCACCTTCCTTCTCTTTCTCCTCTTATTACTCCTCATCTATCTCATCTTCTTCCCCCTCTTCCCCCTCTTCCTCTTCTCCATCTGTTTTAGTTTCTTCCTCATCTTTTTCACTGACAGTAGGACTAATTTCATTTGTGAGGGATTTGATATGTCTATGAAAATTGACCAATGGATAGGAATTTTAAGGTTGTGGAGGGAATCTTCTATGATTATTCTAATTAAACCATGGTGGGCTAACTATTGGTGGTTTCCCTCCTGCACCTTTATGCTTGTATCTATCAGTGGTTGCAGGAGAAAGTATGGTATGCTGAGCCTCTGGTGAGGAGGTGTTTCTTCTCCAAACCTCAACTCTTCAAGAAGCCTAAAGTGATACCCATAAACCACACTATACCTGCCCTCACATGATATGTATTTGATAAGGTGGTATCTCACCTCATTCCAGGGATATGGTAGGCTTGTTCTCCTTCACTTTTGTCCTCAATGGGATGTTCTCCCTCTAAAAATAACTTCTTCTTGGAAATTTGGCTATCTCCCTTGTCTTCCTTTCTCCAAAGAACTCCTAGGGGAAGTGTGGTTATTCTGCTTATGAGTTCAGGGGTGATCTCTATGGAGAGGGCTCTCACCACAATAGTGGCATGGACTCTGGTCAGTGGAATTAGGGAAAGAGAAAAATCTCAAGCCACTTCATCATCATACCCTCTTAATTTTTCAAAATACCCCATCCAATTATGCCTTGTGAAGCTCTCTAACACCTGAGGGTGTTGTGGATTATCACAGTGTTAATGGGCTCCCTTATATTAAAACCCCCTGTCATTTTGGTTGGTGAATTTTGACGAGATGAGATGATTGATACAATTTTTTAATGCAGAAGTAAATAACTGAAAGAACTATGGAGACAATTCCCTTACATAGCTACCAAATTCACTCAATAGCAGGTGATTTTATTTTCAATTCACTTTGAAAAAGGGAAGTAATTATAGAGCCTACCTCCTCATAGTGTTTGTTGTAGGCAACCCCTATGTATCCCCTTCTGAAACTGCTCTCGGCCAATCCTATAGATTGTCTCTATATCCTGTAGGATTCATGTGCGATCTTGTAAGATTTCTTGTGTAATCCTGTAGGATGTCTTGTGTTGGAGAAAGGTGGAATTTTCTCTTCTATAGGTTGCCTAGGTACGAGAATGACTTTGTTAGAGTGAGCCTCAAGGAGATGAATTCATGAGTGCATCGGGATCAAAGAATATTTCCTCTTATGGTCAAGTTGAGTGAGGTGGTGTGCTGGAAGCGGAGGTACATTATCTATTTTTGGACTGTTTGTCCCTACAACCACCTCATCATTCCCCTCTCCTCATAATCAACTCCCAGTTCATGCCTTTATAGAATTAAATGATTTTTTCCTTCTCCTCTCTTTTTTGACTTCAATGCTGCCACCTGTGGGAGGACCAATTGTTTTGTCTTTGTCGACTGAATGAAGGTGGCCAGGTTAACTAGCCACCTTTCCCTTATAAACCAACTTGCTCACAACCTTTACATTTCTTTTTACTACATAATGCAAATGAGAAGTGAAGTGAGATACCTACCTGTGGTGCTAATACCTTGCTACAGTTTGTTGAAGACATGAGGTGCTTGGTGTGTGTTGGTTGCATCTTATTTTTCCTTCCTTTTTTATTTCTTTCTAATGTTTCCTTTGATGTGCAGGTACCTGTTGTTGAAGATGATGGTGTTTTTACTGCTCTGGAGCTTTTTCTGCCCTTGGATCTTCATGCTGGAAGCTTGCTGCAATCATGATTTTTATTCTATGGAATAGGCTACTACAGGATTTCCTACAAGATGTCCTATAGCTGCTTCTCCATCAGAATTTATAATCATTTCTTCTGTTGGGATTTGATGATGATGACATGGATTGAGAGGAAGACTAAGAGTGTGGAGAATGAAAAATACTCAGGTGCTTCTCCCTTCTACTCTCTGTTTCATTTTTTTCTCTCTGTGTTTTCTCTTGAAGAGTGTGATATCTCTCTGTCTCTCTCTCTCTCTCTCTCTCTCTCTCTCTCTCTATATATATATATATATATATATATATATATATATATATATATTGAAACTGATTTCTTTAATGGTGAATGCAGGGGTGATGAAAGTGGAGACATGTATGGTAATGAATTTGTGATGTAGTGTTTTGGAGAATTTAGTACCTACAGATAGATACTAATTCCCTAGATAAGTAGTTGTATCTAGAACACCAATTTAAAGTGTTTTAGACTTTTCCTATAAGCAATAAATAAGATAAGAAGATAGAAGACTTGTAGTTCTGATTTCCTCTCGTCTCCCTTGTATCAATCTCATTGCTTCTTCCCGCACTTAATCTACTTGAGAAGTACCCTGTAAACACAATAGAAGACAAAGAACAGATCAAAGCATACGATCTATTGCATATATGTGAAAGGAATCAGATACAATTCACACACATAAGCATTATGAAACAACACAAACATATGGGAAAAAGGTTCAAACACTTTATTAGATATAAGAAGGAATTACAACCATTGGTGTCTGATTCAAAGCCATTCCTCTAGCCTGGATCCCATCCACATCTGACAAAAGCATGACAAAATTGTAGCATTACAATACTTGCTTCAAAGCCAAATCTCATAGCAGTGTTATCTCCTTACAATTCAATATAATCCAGCCACTCATCACTTAGATGAGTGGTCAATTTATAGGAAGATGAAGGAGGTTTTTCCATTAATGGTGGCATTGAATGGCCTTCCATAATTAGAATTAGTTCCACGGAGGAAGGGATAGGAGGATAGGATAAACCTTAACTCATTCCTCATCCATTTTCGAGCTCACAGGAGTTGATAAGTGCAGGAACCTTCTAGATAACTCCAAAAGATAAGAATATTCCCCAAACCCTATGTGAATTTCACTCATTCTCGCCTAGCGCAGGTGAAAGGAAGCTTAAGTGCTCTACAGAGTGCCCTGGTAGTGGACTCAATTGCTCTGCAACACACCTTCATAACGGCTTACCTACGTTGGGCCCTCTAGAGGCTATTTCTGGATGTCTTCAAGTCATGGAACTCTCCCGGAAGGAGGCATTCAAAGGGGTGACTTGTTTAGGGCATGAAGCAATTGAATTTAGGGTTCGATGAGCCCTAAAACACTGATTTGGATGTTGGAATTTGATGTGCCTAAATGAATTTGTAACAGCTACCCCCTAAAGCATGAAGTCAGAAAAATGCCAATGTCAAATGAAATGCTTTACAATGTCATGAGGAGGTATCGAAGTGGAAGGTGACCTGCATCACGATTTTTTTATTTTACATGAATTGCTGAGGGAAGGCATACCCATGCTAAGGTTATAAACTTTAGTTACATGTGCATAAATAGTCATCTAGAGATATATACCCATGATTGGAATGACATCAATGTAAAGCCATTGTACATATGATTTAGTACTCCCAAAATTGCATCCCAGATGGGTGAAACTAGACCTGGGGTCTTCTATCTCGTTAAATCATTTGCACAAGTACGAGTCTAACCATGTGAATGTGTGATATGAGGTCAAAAATGGGAAGACACCATATGATTACTAGCCAATGATGTAAGCCATTAACATATGCGAGAGAAATCACCGATAATGATAATGATTGTCAAGGTACTGCAGTACATTCTGCATGGTGTGAATAGATGATTTGATGTCGAACACCATACAAAGTCTTTTGGTCCAAGGCCATTTATCTATGCCTATCACCAGAAGTGAGAAACATGCCATTGATGCATGCAAGATTCAAGGTACTGAATGGGTGTTTCTAAGTCAACTTCTTGGATAATGATCTGATGTTGATAAGAAGTGACTCGTCGCAGGAGGGCCTTGATGTATCCCACATCAAAAAAATGAAACGAGTGTAATTATTTTGGAGATTGAATTTGACTGATGACATAAGGTTTAGGAATGGCGGTTTATGAAAATGAAGGTCTATGGTATTGCAAAGGATGAATTTTGACTGAATGAATTCTCTTAAAAATGTCGGTGTCACTAAAGTGAATTGGTAGAATTGATCCAAAATAAAGTGATGGACGGTATGATAGACCAATGGTGTGATAACCATCAAGCTAATAACCCAACCCAAATAGTCATTGTGATGGAGTGAAAGTGTCATGTTCAAGAGTGACCTACTACCATAAAGTGGTTTTCCCCTTCTTCCCATTTTCCCCAGTCATCGTTGACCAGTACCTCTTTATTTTTATCAAGCTTGAGGAGGATAACATATTCTTGTTGTATAATTTCACCCTTCGGGTGAATCCATCGATGTTTGATGTTTTAATGAGTCTAGCAAAGGTGAAACTCAATCTTGTCTAGCTGGAGAAGTTGCTATTTGATGTTTTATGAGTTTAACGACAAGGATAACTCGGTCCTTTTCATGTTTAGAGAGTTTGAAAAGGGACAAAAAGAAAAATCCAGAAGTTTTTTTTCCTAAATTAATCTCTCAAGCCGAAAAAAATGTAAAATAATATAAGAGAGATATCATTTCCAATCCGTTAACGAGTTAGAAAGGATAAGTGCTCGACAATCTTTTCATGTTTAGAGAGTCTGAAAAGAGCTTAAAGAGGACTCCATTTTGAGGACGAGTGGTGTCTAGAATAGCAACTAGTTCCAGTGATGTTGGAACTTCTCAAAACATGTTGATTTATGTGAAGAGGCTAGCTAATAAGACCACTCATTGCAACTGTTCCTCAAAAAAGGTAAAACAACCAAGTGAAAGCGTATGATCAGCCAAGGGATGGTGGCAATGGGATGAAAACAACCAAGGCTCATATGATGAAAGAGGTTGATAAATTGAAATCACAAGGATTAAAATCGAAATGGGCTTATTTTTACGCAAGCTTGAACCATAGGAAACTATTATTGGATTTAGTTTCATTTTTGCACAAGCTTGAAACAAAAAACTATGCTTGGATTCATTTTCTTTTCTAGACAACCTTGGAATGAAGAACTATGCTTGAGATTGGTTTACATGCCCCCAACATGATGAAAAGGAGAGTCTCCTGTAACCAAATGGAAGTCGCTGTGATGAATTAGGATGGTTATCCAACACCGTTTTGGCTTCGTCCAGATAGGGACAAAGGTGAATGGGGTGATTCCCTTCACATAACCTACAGGGAAACTTAACTTTTGCCATTGGGTGCATGCCCCCCAAGCTTAATTACAATCACCTAAGTAGACTACTTGTGGCTATCAGGTAGATGGAATGAAGGTTCACTTATGAGATCAAGTGAAAGACTCGACTAGGATTTTATGAGATCTAATCAAAGACTCGAATTGGAACTTTGCTCTAGGAGTCCTTATTTCATTGTTTAACGAGCTTGACACAAGATAAGGAACTCTGCTCGGATTCCTTGTTTCATTTTTTAATGAGGTTGACATAAGACAAGGAACTATCCTCATATCCTTGGTTTCATTTTCTAACGAGGTTGACACAAGACAAGGAAATATCCTCGTAGACCCTTGTTTCATTTTTTGACGAGGTTGACACAAGACCAGGAACTATCCTCGTGGGAGCTGTTTAATTTTTTTAATGAGGTTGACATAGTAAAAGAACTATCCTCATAGACCCTTGTTTCATCTTTTAATGAGGTTGACACAAGACAAGGAACTATCCTCATAGACCCTTGTTTCATTTTTTAACAAGGTTGACACAAGACCAGGAACTATCCTTGTAGATGCTAGTTATGACCCATATGAGGTCATGACTTCTAAGAGGTTCTCATATGATGGGAGAACAATACTCTGGAAGGGATCCATATTAAGGAAACTGAGATCTGGTTCCAATGCCCCTAGTACATAATGTACAACATCATGAAATTGATTGTTTGTTGATGTAGGCATGGAATGGGTTGCCACATAATTAACCCATGGTGGGGATGATACCATTAGTACAAAATGACCATTTAGGGAAGATGGTTCACTGGGAGCCACATTTGGACTAGGAAATCGAAGCTGGTCAACGATGACAATTATACCTTCATGCTGGAAACAAATCACTCGAAAGAGTGTTGAAACAATATCTCCCATGTCATAAACATAGTCATGTCCAAGAAGTAAATTGTAATCTAAAGGTCCTGGGACTACCATCACATTCAGATAAATGAGTTTGCCTCCGAAAGTAATAGGAAACTGAGGAACAATCCCTAATGGTTGATTAGTTCCTCTCTTAAAAGCCAACAGATTCTAGGTAACAGGCACAAGTGGCGGCAAACTGAGCGCTTGCTAAGCAGTTGAGGAAAGGATACTCATATATGCACATTAATCTATAATAGTGCTTGATACAATCATATTACAAACTTGTACTATGATCTAGAAAAGGACATAATAAGGAAGATGGAATCATGCCAGTCGATTCCAATCAAACGAAGTGACCAGGCTACTTGTAAGGGGTCCCATAGAAATGGGAGAATTAACCCCTTGAGCTACGAGAATGGGAGGATTTTCCTCCTGTCTTGATGGAACAGGTGGATTGCCGCCAAGCTGATTTGAATCTGAAGAAACAAAAAGAACCCAAGTGGTATCATATTCACCCTCTTCAAGAAATGTATGATTTATTGAAGGTGAAATTGGGTCAACTGTTACCTCGACCTGTTGATTTGGGTCAGGTATAAACTGATATGATTCACTTTCAAAGAGAGTGGGTTTGATCAATGGTTGATTTTGGTTAGTCAATTCATCAACTAGTGAAGGATTTAGGGAGAGTTTCCTATAACCATATGGAAGTGGCTGTAGTGAAGTAGGACGATTATCCAACACCTTTTTGGCTTCATCCAGATAGGGAAAAAGGTGAATGGGGTGATTCACTTCACATAACCTACAGGGAAACTTAACTTTACCCTTCTTTCCATGAACTTTATTGCCACTAGTTGATGGTGTGTCACTAGCATGATCTCCAGAAGTTGATGACACATGATGATGTGAACGGGAAGACCATTCTTCTAAGATCTGAGGAATATCAGGACAATTTCAAAGAAGATGATCTGTAGTACAAAGTTTGCATGGATATTGAACTTTGTGAGGCTTGATGGACAGTTGCTCATCAGATGTTGTATTCAAAGCAATGGTTGCTTGGTTTCCCCTATACTAAATTTGATTCTTCTTCTTCTTTTTTTCCCTTTCTTTTTCTACTTAGCCACCTGGTTACAAGTACCAATACTTTCACCAGGTGAAGAGGAGGAAGGGGAGAAAGAAACAACCAAGGAAGAAGGTAAAGGGTCAACTTTAGGATCAACTGGAGGTTGATTTTGTCTAGTTGGAGGTGTACTCGATTACGAAGAAATTACAACATTTTGAACCAAGGAGGTTGAAAACAACCATAATGGCAAGCCAATGGTAAATCCTGGAAGGGACAACATAGCCATATAAGGAGCACCAATATTTCCGAAAGGAGGAAAAGGACCATGATTCCCATGAAAAGGAATTCCTTGTTCGGTGGACTCCGGATTTGTCGCCATATGTTTCAACCTAAGATCAACTAAGGAGTGAGCATGGAGGATGTTATCCGTGGTCAATTAATTTTATTTTAATCAAAGTAATAGAACAAAACAAAATAGCGATAATCTACGTAGAAGGTTTACCAAGCAACTGTGAACTGCAGAATACCTCCTAGCGAATTAAGAAGTACGAGTAGGAAATCTCCCTGAATGTTGTATTCAGTGTATCATAGTGTAAAAGGAAGCTGAATTGGTTACCTAAGGATGGGTAGAAACCTAGTGTTGTCCTCGCATATATTCCCAAAAGTATGTGAAGGCTCAATCTGTATAAGCCTTGTCTAATGCAAAACCACACAGTGAGAGAATTCCCATATACTTTACGTACTATAACACCACCCTATATACCCGAAGGTACGTGGATGAGCTATGATATACTCACGTACGAGGAATGAGGTATCACACTTGGGGTGTATTGCAGACAAGTTAGTGACAACTGCTTTGTTTTATGATGCCTAGACCTCTAGATGTTTTTCGTTAGGTGACAATGCTCCATTAGGTAAATTCAGATAAATTTTAAGTTGATCTTATTTAAAATTTTCCTTTCAAGGTTCACCACGTGATGTATGTTTGGAATTCCTAAAGTGCAACTATTATGATAAGCATTATCCTCATTTAATTGAACAATGAAAACCTTAGCTAGTAGGGATAGAGAAATCAAATCTTTGACAAAGAGCAAAGAGCACAACTAATGCAATTTCCCTAGTTATTCCTTTCAAGCATTCACAAACTACAATATGAACGATGCAAGTTTTTCTTTTCAATTTCCTTAATATGAATATGAACAAAAGGAAATATGCACATATAATCAATCAGTCTTGAACAAGAATGAAGACTTTTACGACAATTTTGTTTCGAAGGAAAAGAACACTTTACGACACTTTCTTTCGAAGAAAGACTAATCAACTATGTTCTAACCTTGACTATAAACCGATAATGACAAAGAAAATATTAAAGAAACATTAATCAATCAAGTCAAAGTAGGTCTATACAAGGAGATAGAAATTTGTTCTTTGAGACATGACATTCATTGATCAATCAACAAACAAAAAAACAGAGAACAGTTGGAAAAAACACTTTCCAAAGGTGGGAATTTGACCTAAGATTGGTCAGCGCAGGTCAAAGAGGGCCTATCTATGCTGCAGAGCACTGTCTCTCACTCAAGGGTGCTCTGCAGAGCATTGTCCCCTGACCAAGCCTGCGGTGATTTCTGAGAGGCCACTCAAAAGTCATCTAACCTCAAGTTTTGACCAAAATTCAATGCAAAAGAGCTAAAATATAGTCAATGAACACAAGTAGGGTCTACAAGAATGTATTAAGAGGTGAATAAGCTACTAGGAAAGGTGACAGTTCCCCAGTGGAGTCACCAATTTATTTTGGAGAATTTAGTACCTACGGATAAATACTAATTCCATAGATAAGTAGATGTAACTAGAACAATAGTTTAAAGTGTTTTAGACTTTCGTATAAGAAATAAATAAGATAAGAAGATAGAAGACCTACTTGTAGTTCCACTTTCCTCTCGTATCCCTTGTATCAATCACATCGCTCCTTCCCATACTTAATCCGCTTGAGAAGTACTCTGTAAATAAAATAGAAGGAAAAGAACCGATTAAAGAATATGATCTATTGCATATAAGTAAAAGGAATTAGATACAATTCACACACATAAGCATTATGAAACACACAAACATATGGGAAAAAGGTTCAAACACTTTATTAGATAGAAGAAGGAATTACAACCATTGGTGTCTGATTCAAAGCCACTCCTCCAGCTTGGATCCCATCCACATCACATCAAAAGCATGACAAAATTGTAGCATTACAATACTTGCTTCAAAGCCAAATCTCATAGCAGCATTATCTCCTTACAATTCAACATAATCCAACCATTGATCACATAGATGAGTGGTTAATTTATAGGAGGATGAAGGAGGTTTTTTCATTAATGGTGGCATTGAATGGCCTTCCATACTTAGAATTAGTTCCATGGAGGAAGGGATGAGAGGATAGGATGCACCTTAACTCATTCCTCATCCATTTTCGAGCTCATAGGAGTTGATAAGTGAGGGAACCTTCTAGATGACTCCAAAAGATAAGAAATATTCCCTAAACCCTAAGTGAATTTCACTCATTCTCGCCTAGCGCAGGCGAAAGGAAGCCTAAGTGCTCTGCAGAGCACCCTGGTAGCGGACTCAACTGCTTTGCAGCGCACCTTCATAATGACTTACCTGTGCAGGTCCATCTAGAGGCTATTTTTGAAAGTCTTCAAGTCATGAAATTGTTTGGGAAGGAGGAATTCAAAGGGGTGACTTGTTTAGGGCATGAAGCAACTGAATTTAGTGTTTCATGACCCCTAAAACACTAATTTGGATGTTGGGATTTGATGTGCCCAAATGGATCTGTAACATGTAGGGATGTTATTACTTTTACATGGTAGGTCAATTTCTTGTCCTAGGGTCACTTTTCTGTAGGATTCCCAAGCCATTCTACTTCCTACAGGATCATCATGTAGGTTTTTAGGGGATCCTGTAGAAAACAGAGTCCCTTGTAAATTGAAGCAAATGATAGAAAAAAAATGAAATAAATGGTGGAGTGATGAATGACAATGGGTGGAAAAAAAAAATCGGAGTGGAATAGGTTCCTTTTTTATTATCCTTTGTTCTCTGTTCGTCCTCCTTGTTGACCTGCAAAGAGAACTTTTCATGATTTTTTTATGTTTTTTTTTTTAAAACAACTAGTCTGTCTTTAAGAGATTTTCATCCTAGTTGTTTGCCCTGGGTGCCCCAAGAGAGGTTTTCACCCATAGATCTTTTCATTCTCTCTCTTTTTTTTTTTCATTTTTTTTTATGACACCATTAGGTCACCGTAAGAGGTTTTCAACCAAATAGTGGGGCTTAGGCACCTCATGGAGGTTTTCACCCGAGTCTCCTTATTTTTTCTTCTTGGTGACTTAATGAGGCAGGAGATGAGACTTGCTCCCTTACCATCAATGTTTTGTTGACACTATCAATGAACTCTTGCTTTGATAATGGTCTTTTGTAAACTTTCAATCAGTGTCCATTAACAAGTAAAGGAATGGCCTCTGCATATATGGTTGTGATCTGCATTGAACCATTATCATGACATCTTTCTATAACATAAGGCCCTAGCCATCTTGTCCTTAACTTTCCCTAAGATTATTTATATCTAGAATCATATAACAAAGCTTTATCACCTTCTTGAAATTTCTTATCATTGATGTTCTTATCATGCCAGATCTTTCTATGAAGTTGGGTTACCTCTGTGTGTAGGAGGACCTGCATTCTGGACTCATCTAAACCATTCAACTAGAGAAATCTCTCTTTTTGTACACTTCTGAGATCTACATCTACTTCGACTGCCATCTTTAATGTGTTATACTCAAACTCAATGGACATCAGGGCCTTTTTCCCATAGACCAACTCATAAGGTGTGAATCTAGTGGTGGTCTTCTAGGTGGTATTATAGGCCCAGGTGGCCTCAACTAGTCTATCTAACCAATATTTCTTGCTTATGTTAACTACTTTGGTCAAGATGCCCTCGAACACTCTGTTAGTCACCTTGACTTGCCTATTAGCTTGTGGGTGATAGGGAGTGGACGTACTATGCTTGATCATGTGCTAGTTAAGAAATTCTTCAATTATGTTGGAGGTAAAATGGCTACCTTGATCAGTGACCACTTCTCTAGGGTACCCAAATTTGTAAAATACATTCTCCCTTAAGAAATTAGCCACCTTCTCCTCTATTGCTGCCTTAATTGCCTTGGTTTCAGCCCAGTTAGTGAGATAGTCAATGCACATAATAATATATTGTTTTTTCTTGGAAGGAGGGTCAATAGATCCAATAAACTCCATGCCCCACTTGTCATATGGCGCGAAAGTCACTTGAGGATGCATAGGCATTTCATCCCTTGGAGTAGGCTTTCCCATCCTTTGGCACCAATCACACTTACTAGTACATATTTTCACATCCTGATGAAGAGTAGGCCAATAATAGCATGCTTGTAACACTTTGAATGATGTCCTCTTTGCTGCAAAGTGACCTCCACAAGGCCCATCATGACATGTTAGAAGGATGTCAAAGACTTCTCCTCCCGACACACCTTCTCAAGATTTGAACTAGGCCAAGTTTGAAGAGATTACCCCCAATCCAAGTGAAGGGGGTGCTCTTCCTTATAATCTTTCTTTTCTCTTTGGAGGACAAGTTTAGTGGGAACTGTGCAGATAAAAAATAATTTTCTATGTCAGCAAACCATGGAGAGAGAATTGAAATGGTGAACAAGTGCTCATTCGGTAGCTAGTCATCAACCATTCCCTCCTCACTTGTAGGCAAAGTTAATCTGGACAAAAAATATGCAACAACATTTTCCTTGCCAAGCTTATCAATAATAGTTAGATCAAACTGTTGTAATAAAAGTAACCATATTATAATACGAGCATTCACATCGGGTTTTCTCATTAAATATTTGATTGCAACATGGTCAGTATGGATAAATGTTTGATAGTCTATAATATAATGCCTAAGTTTGTTCAATGAATGCACAACAACTAGGAGCTCCTTTTCAGTCACTGTGTAGTTCAGTTTGACCTTTGACAGATTCTTATTGATAAAGTAAATGGCATAAGGCAATTTTTCATATTTTTGACCTAGGGATACACTTATGGCTTTGTGTGAGGCATCAACATGAATATGAAAAGGAAGGGCCCAATTTGGGTCTCAAAGAATCGATGCAGTGGTTAACTTGTTCTTCAGGATATCTAAGGCCTCTTGACAAATTTTTGACCATATAAACTTAGAGTCTTTGGCCAACAAACCAAATGAAGGAGAGGCCAACATGCTGAAGTCCTTTATGAACCTTTGGTAGTATCCAACTAACCCTAGGAAACTTCTGACATCTCTCTGATTTTGAGGAGGTGGGACCCTTTGGATGATAGCTATTTTGTTTGGTTCCACTTGCAGTCCTTGCTATGATATTGAATGACCCAACATGGTCCCCGCAGTCATTAAGAATTCACATTTTTCGAGACTGGGAGACAGGTTCATTTCAATGCATTTGTGTAGTATCTTACCTAGATTGGACATAGCCTCCTAGAAACCACATCCATAAGGTGTAAAATCATCCACATAAATTTCTACCACATCATGTACTAACTCGGAAAAAATACTTAGGATTTCTCTCAGGAAAGTGGCAGGATCATTGCATAGGAAGAAAGGAAGGACCCTATAGGCAAAAGCTCCCCAAGGAAAAGTGAAGGTGGTTTTATTGGTGGGCTCCAGTATTGTAGCAATAATGCTACAACTCCTGGAGCTTCCTTCTCTAATTTTATCAACCCGGTAGTTCGTAACAAACTTGGAAGCGACGGTGCTGTATGCACAAGTACTAGCTCTTGTCGCAGCTGTCACTTGCTCAGCTGGCACAAGTCCGCTAGGCCTGAAGCCAACTTCTATATGTTCTTAGAAGAATCTTTTTAAGTGATGAACGAAAGCTATCTCAAAGGAAATTAACCTACTTTGCAAGAATGAACTGAAAACCAACAAAACATGGAAACCCTAGTAAACCCTAATTTGACCAGCTTAATCCTTACGATGCAATGGTGGGAATGCAACTTCTAAAAGTGATGCCATTACTTCTATTGAGATGAGATGCATGGGTCTAAACTACTTTCATCTGAAGAGAACATGTTTTTGTACTTTTGCTCAAGTTGTTGGAGTTATTATGACTGTGCTTCTTACAGGGTCTTGACTGTGCAGGGGTAGATCAAGGGGAGGAAGGCTTGGAAAAGGTCAGGAGGACCTCTGAGAGGGTCTAAGGGATCCCTAACATCATTCCTCAGAAGTTCACACAGTTCAGATGCCTGGCAACCGTGTTTTCAAGCTTCTACAGGATGTCTGCAGGGGATTCTACAGGAAGTTCAGGATTTCTACAGGAAGTCTGCTAATTTCTACAGGATGTTCTGCAATCGGAGTTTTGAGGTGATGGATGAGTGAATGAGCTATATGGGTGGATAGGGAGGATGAGAGGGGAGCTTGTGATGGCTTATGGACGGAGAGATGAGATGGATAGGGGGTGTGTAAAGCTAGTTGGTCGATAGGAGGGTAGAGGCAATGGAAGGCCGAAAAGATAAAACAACGTGGATAATAGAAGAGTGGGGAGGCAAATGATCGAACTGGGAGATGAGTAGATGGCCTAGGCACGGCTGAGAAGGATAAGGAAATGATAGAGTGGTGTTGCGCAGTGTAAATGAAACAAATCACCTCTGTCTTGCGTATAACCGAAATGTCATCAACCTACTCTAACTGTTTTATTAGAAACCAAAGAACAACGATGTAGTTTAAAGGGAAATCGTGCATGGTGCTGAAACAAAGAGTTATTCCACAAGATCTAAATGCATGGACACTTCTAAAACTGAAAATATTACGTTAAAGCTTGCATGAACGTGTAAAACTGTGTTTTTGGTGGGTGGCACGGGCTGCAATCCCAATCTCTAAACAGAGGTGGAAGTGTGTGTGCAATCAACCCCTTTTTTGGAGCTCTGATCACTCTAATCTCCTTACTCTAATCTAAACAACTGAAAGCAACTTTGGTCATAACACTAACCTATGTAACCACACCAAGAAATCCGAATCAGCAAACTGTGTTTCCAAGTGCATGTAAAGGAAAAGAAATATAATGCTGAACGAAAGAAAGGTAACAATACAAAGAAAGGAGGCCTATTTCTCTCAGGTTGGGCCCAACCCTGAGAGCTATAGCTCCTCTAAGAACTCAGAACTGAACTTGAATCTGCCTACCTTTTATTAAAAGATCATAGTCATAAGTCTAACAACATGCCAAAAATGGCTTACAAAAAGCAAAACAGAGCTTTAGCTCGTAATTCAGAATCTGCAACAAAGGTTCAAAAGTTCCCATCGAAGGCTACAGCCTTAATATTTATACATTATGAGGGCCAAGCTGGCCTCCTAAATTAGTGGGGCTTGGCTGACCAACTAAAAGTAAACTGCTGTTCCCTTAGAATCCGTTGGGTTCCTTCTAGCTCGGTGGTGATAGCTGTTGGAGCTCGGAGTTGGGGTGGAGATCACGAGGAAGGTCATTCAAGGCTGTGGACAACCTTCCTACAAAACCGCAATGCCACCTTGGCTATCTCCTTGCCTTCATCTGCGTGGTTTTGCTCCATTTAATGTCAAAAAACCTGAAATAAACATGTATTAGCCACCTAGGAATAGTGACTGCCCTCCTTCCTACAAATAACATGAATATACTAAGAAATGATGCATAAGTGATGAAAAATGAAGGGTTGAGCAAGGGGAAGTAGGCCAAATGAGTCCAAAATGTTACCAAAATTGGGGCTCATCATCACCCCCAGCTAAAATATTTGCTCATCCTTGAGCAACTAGTCCAACTCCTCATCCTTCATTGCCTTTACTGCCACCCTTACATCCCAAGCCTCTGTAGTAGTGTCCTCCTTGCTGATATGAAAACCAGCCTTTCTGTTCACCTCTTCCCACTATTCATTATCATCCTTCTCTGTGCTGCCTTCCATTAATCCTAGCAGCAGTGGTGGGCTTAGTTTGAGGCCAATCTAGCTGGCCTGGAGGTTTTGCATGGATTTCTTATAGATGGCCACCCGTACTAGAGCTTCCCTCATCCGAGTTGGGGTATGGTACTCTCTGATTTTCAGACTGTGGGCCAATGTATTCCATCGGCGCGTGCAAGCTTGGACAACGTTGTCTCCTAACAGTCTCTCCATGTCCTCAAAATGCGCTATGGCTTGGGCCTGCTGATCCATATATCTCAATGAAGCTTGAGGGTCAGTGGACAAGTGTTGGTGTGCCGAGATTAGTGCAACTGGATCCCCTGGTTCAGCTCGAATTAGCAATGGCTCATTCAGCTCTCGGTTCATGACCGCTTTGGCTTCTGCTGCTCTTTTGTCCTCATGGTTCAACCATGAGGCAAATGCCATTAATTGCATATCTCCTAAGGCCGTATTGGGATCCCATGAAATTACATTAGGCAGGGCCAAATTATGGAGGTAGAACTCCGCTAATTTGGCCTTATCCTCTGATGAACTAGTACTGCATACTTCAGTGAATTGTTGTGGGTCTTGGAGCTGAGAGATACCTCTTTGCGCCAAGGTATTGATTTGAAATTGCAGCCATTGGTCTTTCAGGTACAGGCCATAGGATTTGGCCGGCTGTCTGCATTGTATAGCATCCATGGCCCAACTGGCCATGCAGGCCAATTGTGCCTCTTTCTGCTGCAGCTGTTGTCTGAGAGCTTGCACCTCAATTTGTGCTTGCTGTTCTGCTTCCTGTAGATGTGTGGTTGGCTCCCCAAGACCGGTGTGCAGTTCCTTTTTGCCTTGCTGTTCTGTTGTGGTGTCATTGGAGGGTGTACCTGTTCCTGTCCTCAGCTCCTGTAGCTGCAATCTAAGCTTTTCGTTTACTTCCTATAGGAACACTCTTTGGCAATTTGCCATGTGTTTATCCATGGCTAATTCACTTCTGGCCTCCTTAAGTTGCTCTTGCAAGGGGCCTATGTCCCCCACACCCTTTGACTTGGCTATTTTCATCCACGTGTGTGTACGTACTCTCTCTTCCTCCAATGCAAAAAACAGTGGCACAGTGAATTTCTGAGGTATGATTTTGCCAACCTCTAAGAAGTTGTAATATGAACTCAGACTTGGCTGAGGGCTAGGCTCTGGAATGTGTTCTTTTTATACTTCTCTTGGTGGCTCTACTTCACCCTCCCTCGGTGGTGATGAGGGTGCTTCTCCTTCCATTCTCTCTGTTTCTTTAAGCCTGGCTAAGGTTTCCTGTAGAGCATCCTCAGCATCTTGTAGCCGAGCTTTTGAAGCCAATTGGTCTAACCTTTCTTTCCAAGTAGATTTCTTCGGGCTCCCCCTCTCATAGGTGACTGATATCCTTGAGGGGGACCTCTCCTTGGGCGAAGTAGGGGCATCATCTATAGTGATTGGGCTGCTGGACGGAGGCTGTGGCTTGCCTGTCTTTATTCTCACACTTCTCCTAGCTTTAAAATATAGAGGGGTCTCTCTCTTTCTCTTCTCCTTTGGCTTAGGAGGTGTGCTGAGGGCGGCCATCACAGCTGCTGCCTCCCTTGCAAGAATGTCAGCTTTCTTCTCCTTGGGTTTCGCTTTCTCAGGGCTTCCTGTAGAAGACCCTTTTTCGGTTGATTTCGGGCTTCCTGTAGAAGGCCCTTTTTCAGCTGATTTCGGGCTTCCTGTAGAAGCTGGTTTCGGTTTTCCTGTAGAGACAGGTGGCACCACTTTAGATTGCTTTGCTGAGGGTGTTTTACTTTTCGACTTGGTCGATGCTGCTGTCGAGGTGCCTTTGCTGACGTGGACCTGCTCAGCCTTGTCCACTCTGCTTTGTAATCTTTTCTCTCTGGCCGTCAATATGGGTGTGTCATCCTTCTCTTTGGCACCCTTTTTCTCTTGTTTCCTCTTTTTCTCTTTCTTCTGCTCCATGGTCGTGGTCTTTTGGCCTTTTTCTTTCTTCCCTGCGGGCACTGACTCTTTCTCCTCACTGCTGGATGAACCGAGCTCTTCAGTCAACATCTTTATATCACCATCCTTGGTCAAATTTCTGAAGGCTTCCCATGAGAGAGGAACCTTGTATGTGTGGAGCGTATCCTCCACGAGGAGTTTAATGAGTCCATGGTGGGCTACCTGGTCTGGTGTGCCTTCTTTCAGCTTGGTGGCACATTCAATCATAGACAGTAGTAGAAAGTAGGGGATACTCAGTTTGTTTTCTACAGGTAGGTCCATCTGGTGCCTTAATTCCATGAGTAACCGAAAATGGTACCCATATACAATGCTAAAACGACCTTCGCAGGTGATGTACTTCATAATCTGGAGGCTAACTTTACTCCACAGTGGCAGTAAGTTGGTTCTACGAACCCCGTTTTTATCTTCTGAGAATTCTTCCTCTAGGGGAAAGAATTCTTTCTTAGCCTTCTGGCCCAATTTCCTCTCTTCTTTATCCCATGGTAACCCCATTAGGAGCTCAGTAACTCGGCTGATGAATTGTGGGGTGAGTCTGAGACTCAAACCCTTGAAGTTAACGGTGGCCAATGTTTTGGATTTCCGCTTCAGAGCTTGCAAAAACTCCTCTGCCACCTCATCGTCATAGCCCTTCAATTTGTCGCACAACGACATCCATTGCACTTGCGTGAATAGCTCCACCACCTCAGGATTCTCTCTTAACTTTGTTGAATCGGTTGGTTCCCTTCTGATGAACCCACCCGGCATGGTGAAAAACTGTTGCGTTAGCTGGAGGTGGCGAGTGCAGAAGAAAATTGGCCTACTGGGATAGAGCGTAGAATTACGGCTCTGCCACGCATACAATTCACGAAAACTTATCCCCCGAGGACCTTAACACAGCTTAATTATAGTCACATCCTGTAGGACGACAACTCATGCAAACGGTAGACAATACTTGCAATTTTTTTTACGACCAGACTGTAGACGTCGACTCTGCCACCCTCAAAACCAATTGCATGGAAAGTTCAGGCTTACCTTTTTAATCTGCCACCTTTTGACGTGAGGAACCCAATTTCCTGTAGAAGCAGTGCACGAATTCTAGAGGATACTGCAGTGGGTCTGCGCTCTCTGTGCTGCTTAACAGGCATTCGAACGGCCGAAGACTTGGAGTGTCGAGCTTCAGAGGAATCCGGATGCTCACTCGACTTTCAAACGGCGAATTATAAATGCGTGGGGTGGCAATCTAGCCGATTAGATTTGAATCCGGCGGAATCCATAGCACGGGGGTGAGATGTCCCTGCCGAACCATTGGATGACGTCACTCCATCATTCTTCTGCAAGTTCCCTTACTGTCGCATCATTGCCCGTAGATCTGCCAGCGTCACTTTTGTTACAACTCATTTCTCCCCGACTGGATGGCTCTCGCGTGTGCACTGCCCGTTCCTTTTGCCACGACCACCGCTTACCATCCGACTAGACCATCTGACTGGTCGACGTGGCCAGTCGATTGGCCATACAACCGATCAAACCATTCACTTCACACTTGCAAACATTTTCGAAGTAAAATTCATGCAATTTGACGGAAGAAAGGGTCGAGGCACTTACCTGTGCGGCCGCGACATGATTCTTCGGGTTTTTGGACGATAATGAATAGATTTGTTTGCTGCTGCTTTATTGCACAGGCCCGGAGGTTCCTCTCCACAGGCTGCTGACGATGAATCTTATGATTCGGCTGCATGTGCCTGCGTTTTCATTGCATGTTTCAGGCGCTTGAATGGTGTACACTCTAGCTGGCTTAACTGCTACGGGACTCCTGCAGGATGTCCTGTAGCAGTTTTTCCTCCTCGGGTGCATGTTGCACGACGAAGACAGTGGCCTCACGATCATGCTCACAGGGCTCTTGGATAGCTGGGATGGATATGGTATGGCATCTCATTGTTTTTTCATTTAAAAATTGCTTTCTCTTGATAACTCAATGATCTGCTTTGATGGTGCAGATATCTTCATTGCATGTCGATAGGGGTGGTAGAAAGAGGTGACAGCAGTGTGTGAGGGAGAAGATGGTAGCTTGCATGCATCTATACCGGACCTTGGTCATTAGATCTCCTCATACAATCAGTTCTGGGCCATCCAAAACTTCTACAGGAAGTTTCCTGTAGAGATACAGAACTTCCTGTAGAAAGTCTGTACTTCCTGTAGAAGGTCTGTAACTTCTTGTAGAAGACTAAGCTGTGATGAAATCGTACCCATACCTTGGAGAAGATGAGTATTCTTGGAGGAGGTGCTGGTGAGGTCCCCTAGCAGCATGATAAGGATCCTTGAATTTGAGTTGAGAGACCTCCTCTCCTTCATAGAACACCTGCAACCTGCATGCATTTCCACATTATAAGCTTGCTGTCCCTATCTTTTTTGCTTATTGTTTTTTTTTTCTCTTTTCTTTTTTTTTTGAAAGATGGCAGGGGCGCCTCAATGAGGTTTTCACCCTTGCCATCTGCCTTAAGCGCCTCAGAGAGGTTTTCACTCAAGGATCTTTTTTCAAATTCCCTCTTTTTTTTTTTTTTTTGAAAGATAATAGGGGTGCCTCAATGAGGTTTTCAACCCTAGCACCTGCCTTGGGAGCCTCAGAAAGGTTTTCACCCAAGGATCTTTATTATTATTATTATTATTATTATTATTATTATTTTAGATCTTTCATGGTATGCCTAAAGCAGAGGCAGAACCCTTCTCTATGACCAGCACTGACTTCTCCACAATTTTGATGAATTCTTGCCTTGAGAGAGGTTTCCTGTAGATCTTCAGTCGATGCCCATTGACAAGCATGGGGATGGCTTCCTCATCAATGGTCCGAATAAGAACAGATCCATTTTCATGACATTTTTCCACTGCATATGGTCCCAGCCATCTGGTTCTCAGCTTTCCCTTGAAATCTTTATGTCTGGAATCATACAACAACGCCCAATCTCCTGGCTGGAATTACTTGTCATTGAGGTGTTGGTCATGCCACACCTTTCTCTGAAGTTGAACCATTTATGAGTGAAGGAGGGCCTGCATTCGGTGCTCATCCAGTCCATTCAGTTGCAATAACCTTTCTTGTTGTGCATGGCTGAGATCTAGGTCCAGCTGAGCTGCCATCCTCAAAGTGTTGTATTCAAATTCAATGGACAACAAAGCTTTCTTCCCATAGACCAGCTCATCAGGTGTGAAGCTGGTTGTGGTCTTCCAGGTGGTGTTGTAAGCCCATGTGGCCTCAACTAGGTGATCTGCCCAATCTTTCCTACTGCTGCTCACCACCTTAGTCAAAATCCCTTCCAATGCTCTGTTGGTGACTTCCACTTGCCCATTTGCCTGTGGATGATAGGGGGTGGAATTCCTATGCTTGATTTTGTGATGAGCTAGTAGGTCTTCAATTAAGTTGGATGTGAACTGACTTCCTTGATCGGTGACTAGCTCTCTTGGGTAGCCAAATTTGTAGAAGATGTTCTCTCTTAAGAACTCAGCCACCTTTTCTTCTGTTGCTGCTTTGATTGCCTTAGTTTCTGCCCACTTTGTCAGGTAGTTAGTGCACACAATGATGTAAGACCTTTGCCTCGAAGGAGAGTTGATTGGACCCACAAAGTCCATACCCCACTTCTCAAATGGCTCAAGAGTCACCTGAGGTTGGAGAGGCATCTCATCCCTTTGAGTCGGTTTCCCCATTCTTTGGCATCGATCACATTGGCTGATATACCTTCTGACATCTTGATGAAGTGTGGGCCAATAGTAGCCTGCCTGTAGGATTTTGAAGGCAGTCCTCTTTGCTGCAAAATGTCCTCCGCAAGGCCCATCATGACAGGTGAGGAGGATATCAAAGACTTCCTCCTCCCTTACACAACGCCTTAAGATCTGATCGAGGCCAAGCTTGAAGAGGTTGCCCCCGATCCAAGTAAATGAGGCACTTTTTCTGATGATTCTGCTCTTCTCTCTTGAGGATAGGTGTGGAGGGAACTGTGCTGAAACAAGGTAGTTCACTATATCAGCAAACCAAGGAGAGAGTACTGAAATAGCAAACAGATGTTCATCGGGCATCTGGTCATCCACTGTTCCATCCTCATCTGCAGATAAATCCAATCTAGATAAAAAGTCAGCAACAAAATTTTCTTTACCTGGTTTGTCAACAATGGTCAAATCAAACTGCTGCAACAAAAGTAACCATCTAATAATACGAGTATTCACATCTGGTTTATTCATTAAATATCTAATTGCAGCGTGATCCGTATGTACAAATGTTTGATAGCCAGTGATATAATGTCGGAACTTGTTCAGTGCATGGACCATAGCCACGAATTCTTTCTCCGTTACATTGTAATTCAATTCAGCTTTGGATAAGTTTTTGCCAACAAAGTAAATGGCATATGGGAGTTTTTGTTCAACTTGTCCTAAAGCTACCCCTATGGCTTTGTTCGATGCATCAGTGTGGATGTGGAAAGGTAGGGCCCAGTTTGGACCTCTCAAGATTGGCGCAGACACCAACTTGTCCTTTAATTCATTCAAAGCCCTCTGACAATCGTCAGTCCATTTAAACTCCACATCTTTTGCCAACAAGCCAAACAATGGCGAGGCTAGCTTGCTGAAGTCTTTAATGAATCTTCTGTAACACCCTGCTAATCCTAAGAAACTCCGAACATCCCTTACCTTTTGGGGAGGTGGAACCTTCTTGATGAGAGCAATTTTGTTAGGATCCACTTGTAACCCTTGGCAAGAAATGGTATGGCCTAGCACAGTCCCTTCAGTCATCAAGAATTCACATTTTTCAGGACTAAGGGACAGGTTCATCTCAATGCATTTGGTTAGGACTTTTCCCAGATTGGACAATGCTTCTTGGAAGTCGGACCCATAAGGAGTGAAGTCATCCATAGAGATTTCCACTGCATCATGGACCAGCTCCGAGAAGATGCTCAAGACAGCTCTCTGGAAGGTAGCAGGAGCATTGCATAGCCCAAAGGGAAGAACTCGGTAGGCAAAGATACCCCAAGGACAAGTGAAGGTGATCTTATCTTGGTCTTCCGGGCTGATTTGGATTTGGTTGTACCCGCTAAACCCATCTAGGAAAGAGAAGAACTTCTTTCCTGCCAGTCCATCCAACACTTGATCTATGAAAGGTAGAGGGAAATGGTATTTCTTGGTAGCTTTGTTCAGTTCTCGGTAGTCCACACAGATTCTCCACTTCCCATTTTTCTTGGGAACTAACACCAGAGGGGACACCCATTCGCTATCTGAGATGGGGTAAATGAATCCGGCATCCAACAGTTTTTGCAATTCTTCCTTGACAATGTCCTTAAGGGCTGGATTCATTCTCCTCTGGGGTTGCCTAACTGGTTTACAATCCTCTTTGATGTAGATGTGATGGGTACAGACCGAAGGATGGAATCCTTTCATCTCCTTATAGCTCCAAGCAAAAGCATCTAGATGAATGGCCAACAGACTACACAGCTCCTTTTCCTGAGAAGGAGATAGGGAGGAGCTTATCTTTAACGTCCTCTCAGGGCCGAACTCCACATTCTTGACTCTGGGAGTGATAGGGTTGGCTGCACAAAGGTCCACTAAGGTGTCAGCTTGGGCATCCTCCACCAATTTGTCTAAGGATAGTGCACTGGGAGGTGGATTCTGGATCAAGGTCTCAATCAAGTCATCCTCGGTTGGGGGGTCTCTTCTAGTGGTGTCTAGGGTGCACAAAGGTGTTGAGTACACCTCATCCTCTTCTCCTTCCTCCAACCAAAGTGGTAAGTCATGCTCTAATGAGGGTTGGGCATGAGGGTATAGGACTAGCTGCTTGGACATAGGACCATTTTTGATGTTCATGTTTCCTACACGGCAACTTATGTAAGCATCTGCAGTGGCTAACCAAGGCCTTCCCAAAATGAGAGGGTATCCAGTAAGATTTGCCTTTGGTTCACTTTCCTGTTTGTCTTCCTCGTCCTCTGGGGGAGGAGGTTGGCGATCCGGAAGAGTCTTTCCAGATCGAAGATTGATCTCCTGGATCTCCACAGCATAGGTAGGGCATGATGTTTCCCCAGTGTATACCTGCTGGGCCTGTCTGTTGTTGGGGTTTGGGTTCGGTTGAGCAGACATTTGAGGTTGCCTTGGAGGATCAGGAGGTAATGGTTGAGGTTGAACTGGTGGTGGAGGCAAAATGGCAGGAGGAGTGTTGTACTAGGGCCTTCACCCCGACTGAGGTGCATTCCACTGAGGCTGTGGCTAGGTCTGTGAGTGATATGAATGAGTAGTGGGTTGAGTGTGGTACTGAGGTGGGCAAGACCGTGGAGGAGGCACAGACCAGGAAGGATGAGCAGGGGGACCCCAGGAAGGCATAGGAGTAGATTGGTTGGGGCTGTAATAAGCTTGGGGTGCCCCTTGCAGCCCCTATTGGTAAGGTCTAGGTCCTTGTGGCCTCCTTTGGTTGAGGAAATAGAGAGGTTCAGTGGGGGCTTCTGTCCCTTGGTACATGGCTTTAAACCCAGGTAAGGTTGGACATTGATTTGTGGGATGGTCCTCCTCACAAACGAAACATACCTCAACCGAATGTAATGGGCATTCGTTCTTAGGGTGTCTCCTTGTACATCTAGGGCAGAAGATAGCCAAGGCCCTCTCAGCTTCTTCCTTCTTCTGCTGGATCCTGAATGTGTCAAGTTGCATGGAAATGGTCTGTCTCACCTCACTCTTGAGATCTTCTAATTTATTTGCAAACTCATGTTTGGAGAAAGGAATACCAGCTGAGAGGAGGTTTCCTCTACCTCGTTTCCAGGCTGCCCTAGAGTGGTTTCTAAACACAATCTTTATGTCCTCATAAGGCAGTTGGTAAATATCTCCTCTAGCCAACATGTGAAGGGTATCTAAGAGGTCTTTAGGGACTCCTCGGAGCAGGACCAACTTGAGAGATTCAGGGTCAAGTGTGCACCTGGCCCATTTATAGCTAAGTTGGAACATTTCCTCACAATCCTCTAAGGACTCATCATTTCCCATGGTTATCCGAAAGATTTCTCCCTTGGTTTCCTTCGACCTACAGTAGTCCCGGTACTTGGTATTGAAAGCTTGCTACATCTGAGCCCAAGTGGTGATACTATTCCCAGGTAAGCCCATGAACCAGCGTAATGCTGCATCCTTAAGAGTTGAAGGGAAGAGTTTCAGCTTCTGCTCATCTTCAGTATAGTCATAGGTTCAACAAAGGACAGCAAACTCAAACAGGAAGGTATCAGGATCTTCAGTAGTCAGTCCATGGAAGTGAGGTAAAGCGGAGGGGCTAATGTTCTTCATTTTCATGTCTCCATTGGTCTCTCGGATGGGGAAGGCACCTTCTATTCTCTCATCTTCTCCTCTATTGTCAGCCGTAGCTTCAGATGGAATGGTCTCTAATTCTTCTTCTGCTATAGGATCTTTGTATATCTCAGGAGGTTCACCTATAGGTTCTTCTGGATCACTGTCACCGAAGAAGAGAGAAGGGTGACTCAGTGATGTGGTGGGGGTGTTGGGTAAGAATTTGCCTGTTTTATCTCGGTTCCTACGAGGCATGAAATGGAAAGAATTTTGATTGCTTTTGTTTTTTTCTCTTGTACCTGCAAAAACTGAAACAGATTGATCTACAACTAACTATCTTGCTGAAATGAAAATGCAGAATTGAAATGAAAGCAGGAAAGAACTAATCTACTTTGCTCAAATGGAATTGCAGGAATGGAAATGCTAGTCTGCACTTGCAGAATTGAAATGCTAATCTATGCTTGCAAAATTGAAATTGCGGAATTGAAATGCTAATCTATGAAAGCAGGAAATGTCTATGCTCCTTTTGCAGAATGGAAATGAAATAAACTACTTGGCAGAAGGTGAGAGTAGGAAAATAGAAGAAAAGCAACAATTACTAATACTCTGACGCTTCCCCGGCAATGGCGCCAAAAAGATGGTGGGCTCCAGTATTGTAGCAATAATGCTACAACTCCTGGAGCTTCCTTCTCTAATTTTATCAACCTGGTAGTTCGTAACAAACTTGGAAGCGACGGTGCTATATGCACAAGTACTAGCTCTTGTCGCAGTTGTCACTTGCTCAGCTGGCACAAGTCCGCTAGGGCTCAAGCCAACTTTTATATGTTCTCAGAAGAAGCATTTTAAGTGATGAACGAAAGCTATCTGAAAGGAAATTAACCTACTTTGCAAGAATGAACTGAAAACCAACAAAACATGGAAACCCTAGTAAACCCTAATTTGACCAGCTTAATCCTTACAATGCAATGGTGGGAATGCAACTTCTAAAAGTGATGCCATTACTTCTATTGATATGAGATGCATGGGTCTAAACTACTTTCATCTGAAGAGAACATGTTTTTGTACTTTTGCTCAAGTTGTTGGAGTTATTATGACTGTGCTTCTTACTGGGTCTTGACTGTGCAGGGGTAGATCAAGGGGAGGAAGGCTTGGAAAAGGTCAGGAAGACTTCTGAGAGGGTCTAAGGGATCCCTAACATCATTCCTCAGAAGTTCACAAAGTTCAGATGCCTGGAAACCGTGTTTGCAAGCTTCTACAGGATGTCTGTAGGGGATTCTACAGGAAGTTCAGGATTTCTATAGGAAGTCTGCTAATTTCTACAGGATGTTCTGCAATCGGAGTTTTGGGTGATGGATGAGTGAATGAGCTGTATGGGTGGATAGGGAGGATGAGAGGGGAGCTTGTGATGGCTTATGGACAGAGAGATGAGATGGAGAGGGGGTGTGTAAAGCTGGTTGGTCGATAGGAGGGTAGAGGCAATGGAAGGCCGAAAAGATAAAACAACGTGGATAATAGAAGAGTGGGGAGGCAAATGATCGAACTGGGAGATGAGTAGATGGCCTAGGCACGACTGAGAAGGATAAGGAAATGATAGAGTGGTGCTGCGCAGTGTAAATGAAACAAATCACCTCTGTCTTGCGTATAACCGAAATGTCATCAACCTACTCTAACTGTTTTATTAGAAACCAAAGAACAGCGATGTAGTTTAAAGGGAAATCGTGCATGGTGCTGAAACAAAGAGTTATTCCACAAGATCTAAATGCATGGACACTTCTACAACTGAAAATATTACGTTAAAGCTTGCATGAACATGTAAAACTGTGTTTTTGGTGGGTGGCACGGGCTGCAATCCCAATCTCTAAACAGAGGTGGAAGTGAGTGTGCAATCAACCCCTTTTTTGGAGCTCTGATCACTCTAATCTCCTTACTCTAATCTAAACAACTGAAAGAAACTTTGTTCATAACACTAACCTATGTAACCATACCAAGAAATTCGAATCAGTAAACTGTGTTTCCAAGTGCATGTAAAGGAAAAGAAATATAATGCTGAACAAAAGAAAGGTAACAATACAAAGAAAGGAGGCCTATTTCTCTCAAGTTGGGCCCAACCCTGAGTGCTATAGCTCCTCTAAGAACTCAGAACTGAACTTGAATCTGCCTGCCTTTTATTAAAAGATCATAGTCATAAGTCTAACAACATGCCAAAAATGGCTTACAAAAAGCAAAACAGAGCTTTAGCTCGTAATTAAGAATCTGCAACAAAGGTTCAAAAGTTCCCATCGAAGGCTACATCCTCAATATTTATACATTATGAGGGCCAAGCTGGCCTCCTAAATTAGTGGGGCTTGGCTGACCAGCTAAAAGTAAACTGTTGTTCCCTTAGAATCTGTTGGCTGCC
Organism: Pinus tabuliformis; assembly: GCA_031772625.1. Classification (NCBI taxonomy): domain Eukaryota; kingdom Viridiplantae; phylum Streptophyta; class Pinopsida; order Pinales; family Pinaceae; genus Pinus; species Pinus tabuliformis. The sequence continues at coordinate 1,252,585,785 of CM062818.1, read as the reverse complement.
TTCTAGCTCGGTGGTGATAGCTGTTGGAGCTCGGAGTTGGGGTGGAGATCACGAGGAAGGTCATTCAAGGCTGTGGACAACCTTCCTACAAAACCGCAATGCCACCTTGGCTGTCTCCTTGCCTTCATCTGCGTGGTTTTGTTCCATTTAATGTCAAAAAACCTGAAATAAACATGTATTAGCCACCCAGGAATAGTGACTGCCCTCCTTCCTACAAATAACATGAATATACTAAGAAATGATGCATAAGTGATGAAAAATGAAGGGTTGATCAAGGGGAAGTAGGACAAATGAGCCCAAAATGTTACCAAAATTGGGGCTCATCATTTATCTTGGTCCTCCGGTTCTGATTTGGATTTTTTGTACTCGTTGAATCCATCTAGGAAAGAGAAAAACCTTTTCCCTGCTAGGCCATCTAGCACTTGGTCGATGAAAGGTAGAAGGAAATGGTACTTCTTTGTGGCTTTTCTCAATTCCCTGAAATCAACACAAATCCTCAACTTACCATTTTTCTTGGGAACTAACACCAAAGGAGAGACCCACTCACTATCTGAGATAGGATAAATGAATCCTGCATCTAGCATTTTTTGCAGTTCTTATTTGACTATATCTTTAAGAGTTGGATTCATTCTCCTTTGGGGTTTTCAGACTGGATTACAACCTTTGTTGATGTAAATGTGGTGAGTACACACTGAGGGGTGTACTCCCTTCATTTCTTTGTAACTCCAAGCGAAGGTATCCAAATGTTCCTTTAGCATGTTGTAAAACTTCTCCTCTTGGAGAACAGAAAGAGATGGATTGATTTTCAAAGTTATCTTAGGGATGAATTATATGGTTTTGACACAGAGAGGGTTGGAATCAGCCAGGTACAAATCAGTTGGATGGTTGCTCTAGGTTTCCTTTACTACTTCTAGGGATAATGCACTAGGAGTTGGACTTTGGAGTAGGTGTTCAATAAAATCATCTTCATCCTATTGTCCTCCTCCCATTGTTGTTTCTAAGGTATACAGTAGGGAAGAATAAACTTCTTCTTCTTCCTCCTCTTCCATCCATAAAGGTAAATCATGTTCTATAGATGGCTAATTAGGATGGTATATGACTAACTACTTGGAAATATACCCATTGTTGATGGTCATATTCTCAGCAACTGATGTAAGCATCGACAGGGTAAACCAAGGTCTCCTAAGGATGGGAGGGTAACCAGTATGCTTAGCCTTAGGCTGGAGAACTAGGAAATCTGCAGCGTACTCCCAAGAATCAATGGAGACCACCACATCCTCCACAATCCCCTCAAGGGTCACTATGGAGTAGTTTGCAAGTTGCAGGACTGTTGTGGTCTTTCTCAATGAACCTTGGAGGTTGAGCTTGAGAATGGTTTCATTGGTCATCACATTAATGGCAGCCCCAAGATCAATTGAAGTGTGTGGGGCAATGGTACCATTGATGGGCACATCTACTACAGTGCTTCCGAGCTCCAAATACTTTGGATATATTACCTGCCCCAGCATTAAGTCGGACAACTGTCCAATGACATTAATGGTAGGGGCATCTCTTCTTCGCCTCCCTAGATGCTTGAAGCAATTCTCCTTAATCAACTTGTTGTAAATAGGTACATCTTTAATGTATTAGAGAAGGGCAATCTTGACACATAAGTTTTTCAATTCTCCTATAAGTTTAGTCTCTTCTGGGGTAGGTTGGAGTGGTTGAGTTAATCTCTCAGGAAAGGGTGGATTTACTTTAAGAATGCTTTCCTCTCTTTCTTCTTCAACCTCCCTAGGTGGAGGTGGACGTTATTTATCTGGGAGAACTCTCCTAGATATGAGGTTAATTGCCTGGATTTCCACAACATAAGCTGGATATGATGTCTTTGCATTGTATACTTGTTATGTCTGTCTATTGTTCCCGTTCAGATTTGGCTGGGCAGCCATCGGGGTTTTTTAGGTGGAGAAGAGTGTAACAGTTGTGGTTGTGCAGGTGGTGAAGGAAATAAAGCAGGAACATTGTTATAGTGGGGCCTCCACCCCTAGGGTGGTGCATAACATTGAGGTTGTGACAAAGCATATGGTTGAAATGACTAGCTAGCTAGCTAGGAATGATACTGACATGGAGGAGGTGTATACCAGGAAGGATGAGCAAGGGGTCCCCAAGAAGGTATGGATGTTGTCTGGTTGGGGTTGTAATATGCATGGGATGACCCTTGCATGCCCTATTGGTATGGCCTAGGCCCATGAGGTCTCATTTGGTTTATGCAGCAGAGCTGCTCAATGACCCTTTCAGATCCTTGGTATACAAATTTAAGTCCAGGAAAATAAGTGCACTTGTTTGTGGAGTGGTTTTCTTCATAGACTGAACAAATTTCAATAGAGGTCAATGGATATTCATTCCTAGGGTGCCTCCTGGTGCATCTAGGACAGAAAATCGCCAATGCTCTCTCTGCTTCCTCCTATTATCTCCTAATGTGCATAGTGTCCATATGTAAGGCAAGGGTTTGCAACATCTCACTCTTGAAATCTCCCAGTATGTTTCCAATTTCAACCTTGATGGATGAATTGGAAGAGGATCCACTGACCATAGGTTGACTTCCCCTACCCTTTTTCCTAGCTGCCCTAGAATGGTTTCTAAATACAGTCTTGATATCCTCATAGGGTAACTAGTATATATCTCCTCCTGCTAACAACTGTAGGGTATCCAAAAGGTCTTCCCTTACTCCTCTAAGCAAGACAAAATTTAGTGAATCAAGGTCAAGTGTGCACCTAGCACTTTTGTAACTAAGCTGGAATCTTTCTTCATAATCCTCTAGGGACTCATCATTACCTAAGATCATCCTAAAAATTTCCTCTTTAGTATCTTTATACCTACAGTAGTCTCGATACTTGTTATTGAAGACTGCCTACATCTGAGCCCAGGTTGTGATGCTATACCTAGGTAAACCCATGAACCAGTGCAAAGTTGCATCCTTAAGGGTAGATGGAAATAGTTTCAGCTTTTGCTCGTCGTTTGTGCACTGTAGTCATAGGTTTGGCATATAACGACAAACTAAAATAGGAAAGTGTCAGGATCTTCTGTGATCAAGCCATGGAAATGAGGAAGGAAAGTGGGGCTTATATTTTTCATCTTAGTGTCGCCATTAATTTCCCTGATGGGAAAGGCACCCTCAACTCTTTCTCTCTATTCCCTCTGTCATTTCTGCTTTCAGCCATTGGCTCAGTAGGAATGTATTTTTTTCAAACTTTGGGAAGTAATTTGTAGAACTGAAATTGCATATTGAATGAAAACTACTGACTGAATGAAAAACTAATTGCTGAATTGAAATCTTACTTGCAAAATGGAAAGGAAAGAAGAGAATGTAGAATGAAAAAAGAAGCAACTAAATTACTTTTACAGAAATGAAACTAAGAGCAAAATATTAGAAACAAGAAAGAGAAGAAAGAAGGCAGTAATCACATATTACTAATACACCTCCTCGGCAACAACACCAAAATGTTATGAGCACCAGTATTGCAGCAAGAATGCTGCAACTCTTGGGCTACCAGCTTTACTTTATCAACCCGAGGTTCATACAAACTTGGAGGTGACATTGCTATATACACAAGTAAAAGTGACGGTTCTGTCTTTTGTCACTTCTTAGCTGGCGAGAGACCACTAGAGTTTCCAAGTCAGACTTCTATGGATTCAGAAGAAGCTTGGTTCCTTGATGAAAGAAATAGAAATCTACTCTAAGAGAGAGATGATCTACTGTAATAATGAAAAAGACTGAAATTCAATGCTAAGGCACACCATTTCCTAATTAACTGCTAACAACTATGCTTTGCAATAATTCTAAATTAACATTAACAAAATGCTATTGTCCTAAGCATGGAAATCAAAAACATCAAACATCATTGTTATGCATGTAAAGGACTATAATAAATCTGTTGTCTTTTTATGCTTTTCATTAAAAATCAAGTGTGCAAGCTAATCTCTTTTGGTGATGTGGCAAGTGCCTTAGGGATGTTGGTGGATGGCTGGAAAGTTTAGGAGATGGTTTGAACGTTTGGGAGACCCTTGGGTGGCTTCCTAGAGGTTTTCGCTCAATTCGGCCTCAAAACAGGCCACTACAGGAAAACCTACAGGATGTACTAGAAACCTACATGATTCCCTGTAATTCTACAGGATACAACTGAGAGAAAAGCGATGGGTGTCAGGCTTGGGGAAGGTGTTTGATCGGTGGAATGGAGTGAGAAAATTCCTAGGATCATTCAAAACTAAAAACCAACTTTAGGAGATGGTTGGATTCGCTCAACATGCCTGGGGGAATTTTTTTATGTAAAATGATGAAATTGGTGAAGGTCTTGATGAAAACAAGGAATTCCTATGCGTGGATGAAGTTGGAAGGTGGTTTCCTACTATGTGATTTCTTTCTACTTCTAAAGCACTCACTCTACATCAAACATGTGCAATTTCCAAAAAGCCATGTAAACAAGAAGAATTCTCATGAGCTAGAAAAGAAGAATTTAATGAACTAATTGTCTACCTTATGAATGAGGAAATTGCTTAATAAAATGGAATCATGGATGAGATCTACTACAACAATGAAGATAGAAGAGATAGAAATGAAATCGTACACTTGCAAAACTAATCAAATGTTGGTTCAAGTATAGTAAACTCTAAATCATATGAGAGAAATGGAGATCTGTCTTTTTGGGGCTGCATAAGGGTCTTTTCCTCAAATCATGATCCTAGAAGGAAGAAGTGAGGCCATGACACCTACTGATAGCTTTGTGGTGCTTCTTTTATCCCTTCTAACCTGCTATTGAAGTAAGGCACAAATGGAAGCAAACTAATAAACAATTAATCAAATCTACACTTGCAAAGAAATACTTCCAAGGATAGTTTAACCATGAATCTATGAAACTAAGCTAAGCATACAGATATAAGAAGAGGAGCCTTTGTTGCTAGGGTTGGGCCCTAACCCAAGAGCTTCATCCCTCTGGGTTAGCTCAGTATTGGATAAAGAAAAATCTCATTCTTATTACCAAAAGAGAAAATTACATCAAAGTCTTCCACAAATATGGAGCTCGAAAATAACTAGAGATTTTACAAAACAAAATTGAATACCAATGAGCCTCTAAGCCTTTCTACTTATACAATTAAAGTCCCCAATGACTTCCTTAAATTTAGGGAGGCTTGGCTCCCAAACTGGAGATGAACTAACCCTTTGTCTATCACTTGCTCGATTGTCTTCTGATCTTCATGACTTAGCTGCTTGCACCTTGAGCTGGTGGGATTAATGGAGGAATATTCAAATGGGGGAGGAGTAAATGATGAGGATTTACCTCCTACAATCTCTCTCCCTTTTCCCATTCGAGTTTCAAACCTTAGTCTTTCCAAAATTCCTTGATTTTCTCTTCCAAACCTGCATCCAATGCATATTAGTTCACTAGGAATAATATCTCACTTTAACTGATGTCATTGAAAGAAATATAATCAAAACATGTAATAAGTTGTGAGAAGGGTTGGTCTAACTAAGCTAGGAGGTGAGTTAAGGCCAATATAATTACCCAATGATGAGGCTCATCAGTAGAATGGAAGTCCATGGCCACACTGATGAAAATGAACTTCAAGAATTTATATGGAGATGCTACAAGACCTGACTTGGCAAATCCCACTGAGTATTGATAGTTGATTGGGGCATTGCCATTCCTTCTGAACACCCATCCAAACATATGTTTTTTAGTTAACACTTTGAGTCAATTCATGACCAAGTCTCTTCATGCAAACTAGGTTTCTTCTAGGCATGTGCTGAGATATTGGCATAGGAAGATTAATCTTGGTTTGAGATATATTCCTTCAGATGTGAGACTTAATGGGTACACTGATGTTGACTAGGTAAAAGAATTTATTTATAAGAATAGCACATCAAGGTGCTGGTTTAGTTTGGGTTCTACCATGATATCTTGGACGAGCAAGAAGCAAAAGTCTGTGTCTTTAAGCATGACTAAGGATAAGTGTATTTCTACCATTATGGAAAGTTGTGAGGTTGTATGGTTGAGGAAGCTTTTTGGAGAGATATGTGATCATGTATTAGATAGGAAAATTATATGTTGTGATAACAAGAGTGGGATTTGATTGGCAGATAATCTGATGTTCCTTAACAAGTCCTAGCGTATTGATATAAACTATCACCACATTCGAGATATGGTGTAGAGAGGAGCAGTGAGACTCCATCACATTTTGAAAGATGAGCATATATCATACATTCTTACCAAGGATTTATGAAAATGTGTGTTCTTGGTCTTCAGAGATCAACTTGGGCTGATGGCCGTTACCCTCCTAGTAAGGGTCTTTGCTAATTGAGGACACTAATCTATAGTCTCCCCCCCCCCCACCCCCCATCTGAGCTCTAAGTTAGAGGAATTAAGCTAGAGAGATCCTGGGGTTAAGGGAACTTGTGGATAATAGGTGTGTTTGATCCTTATCTCATAGTAAGTGTGTGTCTCCCATATTTCTATTGTAGGGTTATGTCTGATCCTTACCAGAAATAGTAAGTATCTCCCCCTACCAAGTATACCCCATTATGCATTCTACCCACAAGTTGGGATTGTAGAGATTGCCTCCGATTTGGTCAATGTGTGAGGATACTTGGGCCTTTCTTCTCCTCACTACTGGTAAGTGTGTACCTTCCCCAAGTGATGAGATACATGTGTTCCACCACTTGACTCTTAAGGGTCAAGGTGGGAAGATCAATAGACAATAGGATAGCTATGATTCTTACCTCACGATAAGTAGTATCCTACCTATTGTCCTTAGATATAGGGTGGTAGATTGAGATCCCCTATGATGATTCTTCTTCTTTAGATTCGATATCATTCAAAAGATGAGTAGAGATGAGAATATATGAGATATTACTTGATTCAGTGATGACGATGACAAGATCTTTGAGATGAGATTCATGATGCAGTTGGAAATTTCTCCATATCTAAGAGGGAGTGTTAATTTGGTAGCTCAAAATTCCCTACTTTGGAAAACCTTCCTCATCAAGAAAGACCCCTCCTAGCCCTTAGAATAATTTAATTTGGTCAAGGAAAAATATTATTTTTAAGGTGAAACCCACTGGTGCACAAAGTATAGGTTTTCCTAAAGGTCAAATTGGGTCTCCTCCAATGCATATAAATACACATAATGTCACATCACTTTGGAGCATCATCAGAACATCTCATCTTCTCTCTCCTCATTTGATTGGATGGTACAAGTTTGAAATAAGCAGGCTTGAGCTGACATGTGCGAAGGGAAAGAGGAAATATTTGATTTCTACATTGAATTTCTTATTGGGATAGTTTGAAAAACTGGTAACCATATTTGACTTGATGTTTTGATTTGGTTTGGATTCGAAAATTATGATTTTGTAAGGAAGAACTGATGGGTGAAGAAGCTGGATTTTTGGGTAGTTTGACTTGGATTGACTATAGGAATTCGAATGAAGTTTGACCACAAATTTATGAAGTTTGTCTACAAGAATTTTCTCTCCTTTGACCAAAATTTTGAGGAATATTTTGACTGAATTTTGACCAAAAAATAAGGTTGAGTTGTTTGATTATTGACCAAGCTCATTTGGAGGATTGTTGACCATTGAATTTTGGACTAGTTAGGGCATCATTTGCAAATACAATCTCTGAATGTAAAACACAACAAGATCCCTCATAACTCTGATATTAACTCAATGCAACCATAACCATATTGTTCTCAATTTGAATTCATCTCAGCAAGACATGTGAATATAAAAATATCCCTTCAATAAACACCTTAGCATGCAACATCTATGTCAAACTTATCTTTGCATAATACATTAGTGATAAACAAAAACAAACTTAAAGAAGTATAATCATAGACATCTAATCCATGTTCAAGTAAAAACAGTCCCCGTGCCTAATAAATATCTTCATTGATCTAAGGTATATGAAGATCTCATCTTCCAATTATGAACAACTCTAACAAGCATCAAATAATCACGATGCATCCAAACCAAAATTCTAAAATATATTTAATGCATCCAATAGCCGTAAATTTTGTTCACATTCTACAATGATACATCATCCAAACCATACTACAAGCTACAAAAGAAATCGATGATTTTCTACCAAATTATCATAAAGAAAAACCATACAAATTTTCAAGCATAATGATATTTAGCCAATCTTTTTGCAAGACAAACAACAAAATATAAATACATCATCATCCAAACAATGATTGTGATGGAGAATAAACCATGGATGAAATCCCAAAGCAACACTTATTCTCTGCCTTCGACCCTGCATGCAATTTGTGAAAGGAAAAGAAACAACCTCATAAAGAATAAAATTCATATTCGTGAACCTTTTCCTTGTCCTAATCTCTACATAACATATTGTCCCCTTGAATAAAACAACATTAGTCATTTTCTGATGCAACAACAGTGAAACAAGTTATCAAGGTCAATAATATTCAACCATTAGCTTCTGCAAAAACCTCATTATAGTCTCTGCAAAACCATTTAAAGACTAGGCTTCTATTAATTAAACACACAAGGGAATATCATCAAAAAATGATAATTATCTTCATAAGTTGTCTTTCTATTATTTTGTTATGCAAGTATCACTATACATCCTCTAGGCTTGTTGATATACACATTTATAACTAAGTGTGTTCACTTCAATGTGTATATCTTTACAAACAAATGATATTTGTGCATATTTCTGCAAATACCTTTCGTTAATACCCTATACCATCATTGTGTATTCAAAGGCATACATTCTTCACTTTTTCAATACAAACTCAGAAAATAAATTACTAGTTCACTCATTCAACAAATGAATAATATCTATGAAAATACCTGTTCTACGTGCATACTCAAATAGGACTACCTTCAGACAATTAGAGCTCAACACATTTAGACTAATAAATAATTTATTGTATCTTACCCCTACACAACAATCATTACATATTAAAGAAAAAACCAAGCAATGAAGAACTCTGACCTAATTTTCTTCATATCTCTCATTAAGTAGTTAGATTGTGTCTCCTTCTTTCTCCTTGGTGAAATCACCTATTTTGAAAATAATTCATGAAGATTACACACTATACTAATCAAATTATTCCCTTCTTATAACATTTATTCCTTCACATTACCATGAGCAAACTAAAGGATTTGTTGATGGTACTATTTGACGAGATCAAAGAGACATTGGAAAACCTTACAGAAATGAATACCTTGGGTGATTAAATGGTTTTTCTTAAGGTTTCTCATTTTCCCTTCCTTTATAGTAGTAATTCACCCTCTATGTTTGGGAAGTGCATTATAACTTGGGTAATATACTAGATAGAGTGTGTTATAACTTAGGTTTATTTCTTAGGGACCTACTCTATCATATTTTTCTACTCAAAACTACACTTTCAAGGAGCTTCAAACCTGGTCCGCCATCTTGCACCTGCTCTAGACCCTATGCAATATTCTAAAACTCCTATGTAATAATCAAGTCACTTGCAACTCCTTTGCAATAATTAGGATACCATCATATCGCACATGTTTTCCAAACTCCTCCGCATCCTCTTGTAGTTGACATAAAAAATGTGATAATATCTAGGTTGACCTAGAGTGACAAGATCACAATCCATGTTTACATAAAGGCCAACACACTAGACATAATGAAAACAACCTCCCCCTTTGGACTTGATGTCAAACTATTTCAAAAACCAACTCCTTCTCTCCCCCATTAACATTAATGGAAAATGGAAATACCAGGCTGAGAGAAGTACTTCCTATGAAATTCTCAACACTATGTTGACTAGAAAGTTGATCTTTTGATAGAAGCTAATGTCCTGCCATGTGAAACAAGGAACTCGGCTGCAAAACATTTCTCTCATGTTTACCACACTCCGCCTAAAAATTAATTGGGGCTACAATGATACTCTCTTTTGTACTATACCAACACTTTCACTTCTGTAATAAACTAACTATATGACTGAGTCTCCAAGTGGAAGAGTGACTGAATATTGACTAACGGTGTACAATGATATGAAATATAAGTAGAAATCTCCTTGGATAAAATACATGGATGTAATAAGCACATATGATTTCTTATCACCTGGATTGAACCTCAGGCTGAAGGAAGGCAATGCTAGGGTAACCACAAACCATGCTTAGCCAAGTAGCTAGCCCTACTAGGCCGGGAGAGGGCTCTCTCCATAAGGATCTCAGCTAAGATGACTAGACTAGGTAAAGGATATTAGGCTAGGTATAGTAGCACAAAGATTTGATTGGATTTTGAAGGGGTTTTGCTGGATTAGGAGGAGCTGGACAGTTTAGGTCTCAGGAATTACGTTAGAATTATAGGATGTTCAATGGGGCAAGGTAGGCATAAGGTTTAGCACTCTAGGTATTGATGGGTGAGGTGTTTTAAGACTGATGAGAGGCTAGGAAGATCATGTGCTTACCATGGATCCTTCCTAGACTGTAGAAAACATGAAATGGTGAATGTTTTCCCAAAGCAAAGTAGTGATGTAATGAATTCTGTCTATCAACTTGAAAGAATTCAATCAGAAGCAATGAAATGGTTAACGAAGCATAAAAAACACATTAACATATGATCACAAAAGAGGAAACTGTACTAAAACTCCATACCACATGGATCCCATAAAAATAGCTGCAATTCTTATTAATCTCTTGCTAAACTGCTACAAAATGATGTACAATAAACGTCTAAACATCCAACTGAGTCCAAACCTTTACAATGAGAAAGAAGAAGAAGATATAGACTTTTTTTCAACCTCCTCCCATCCTTAGGGGTCGAAGCCCTAATATGAGGAGCTAATCTAACCATCTTTGAACAAGAAACTGGAATATAGGCATCTTAACAACTTGCTTATAAAAGTGAAAAAATTGATTCATTTGAGCTCAAATTGACTTTTAATCCAATGAATCTACCCTCTACTACTAATTATCCATCATATTTACAAGAAAAGTTGTCATTTACCATAGTAAAACATCATCCATGAGAGAAAATCCGTGAACATAGTCAAAAAATGAAAAACTAGCAATCCTGTGTAAAAACTTCCCTACGCGCAGCGCCACTGGCCCAACGCGCAGTGCCACTCTCAGGTCCCTTTTGGAGGCCTTATCGACATCTAAATTGAGCTCAATATAGCTCATTGGAAATTTCTTTAAGTATACTTTCCACAAAACTTGGCATTTTTTCATTTGAAGCTCATTTGGTCCCTCACAAGTTGATTCTCCCAAGACTGCTTCTGTGTGTCCAAAAAGTGGCAGAAAGGTCATTTTTAGGGTGTTTTTTAACCTTTTGGTGGACCCGTTTTGCCCCAAAAACTTAGAAAATCCATAGGGTACATGTAATCATTGTTCTAAAGCCAAAAATTCAAGCCATCTGTCCACTGCGTGTCCCTAGGAAAAGCGCACCGCCACGAGCCACCTCTTGAATGTGGAGCACCTCTTCCTGAACACACAGCGCCACTTCAGGACAACATTTGACTGCCTTCTAGTGTCAAGATTAGTCTTGGGATAGCTCGTTGGAAATATTGTCATCTATAATTTACAAAAAATCTTAAATGTTTCAATTTGGAGCTCATTTTCCCTGTCAAAAGCTTAATCTCCCAAGACTGGTCAAAATGTGTAGAATGAGGCTGCCAAAATGCAGAGTGTTGTTTCAGTAAAATTTTGGAGGTCTTCCTCAAATATAAATTGATATAATGATAGCTTAGTAGAAATCTCTCTGTGTCTAGTTATCATTTGACTCCTCAAGCAAGTCATTTGGTCACTCCATCTAGGAGAAAGCTTGATTTTCCCAAGGTCACTCCAGAAGTGCATCAACTCTCCTGAGGCAAATGATGTTTTCGAAATTTATCCCAAACCATGAGACCTGTGTAAAACATGAATGACCTGTTTCTTCTTGGGACTATGGTGGAAAAAACCCTCTCTCAATTTTTTCCAATTCATCTTTTCTTGCTCAGAAACATCATTTGAATAAAACCTATCCCGATGTGTGGAATAGGGGATTTGTAGAAATGAAGGGAAATGAAGGGGATGAGGGGCTTCTAATTTCTTGAAAAAAAATTTGGAAGTAGGGAGGGATGATAAGAAGTAGGGGAAAGTGTAATTTCAAGGATTGAGTGAGGGGATGGGGTCCAAAAGGGAAAAACACAAGCCTAACCTAAAAAAGTGTCAAATTGTAGCAGTAGGCTAGGGTTTGTGGCAAAATGATGAATTTGAAGGATATTAGTGATGAGAGATGTTTAAGAAGGTATATAAAGGATAGGGGAAGGTGTATGAGCACCAAGATGCAAGTTTTGTTGATGATTTTACCATCCAAGAAAAATTACCTTGAAGACCCTAGGAGAGGGAAATTAGCCTTACCTAAGCAGAACTAAAGCACAAACAAGGTGTGAAATGACCCATTGGAACCTAAAATAATGATGACAACTCTTTGAATGATGATACACTCATCTGAATGGTGACATGGACCAATATTTGGAAAACTTAGGAGGGAGTGAAAACAATCCTAGACCTAATACCTAGTGACCAAATTTTACTTGAAGACTCACTCAAATGAAAACAATTGACTTTGACACCCTAAGACCACCTTGTCATAGCATGTTTGATTGCTGGTGGAAGGCTACAAAGACTGACACTAACATTGGCTCCATTGGGGATGGTAGCTCCTTGGAGGTGCCAAGAACACCGTAGACCAAGTAGCCTTATCCATTGGGCATGGAGTATAAAAAACTCAATCTGAAATACATGACTAGATACTAATGACTCAAAGACACAAACTAACTTTTACTCAACTAAAAACTAACTCGATACTAAAACACAATTGACAAACTGGAAAAGATGCTCAAAATGGAGCTTATTCAATAAAACCTACTCTAACTGTTCCATTCATCACCTGATCAAGTGAAATGAAACAACCAATGCAACCAAGTAAGCATTCTAGCTATTGTTTGAATTCTCCGCAAGTGATTATTTATGAGAAAGAAGAGAGAACTACTGAAATGCAACTCCCATGAAAACTTGTAAACAGATCCAAATTTTCCCAGGTTGAATAATATGGATGCTCTATCTGAATCCAAAAATATTGCATAAGGATCTTGAAATTCACATGCACTGAGACTTATCTCATCCAATGGATTACTTTGCTTCTCCTCATACCATGAATGCAAACTTTCATCTGAGCTTTGTGATGAGACTCCTGCTAAAAATGAAGAAGAAACCGGCTGCTAGATCAAGTTTGTATCAATACTTTTTTCAAGCTCATAGTTAGCTAATGGAGAGGGACTTTGACTGTGGAAATCATCCAACACATTAGCTATTGGATCATGAAAAAATTGAAAATACTGTTGCAACCCATTTTCTATTGGTTCCAATGAGATTGCATGATTTTCTACAGGCTACTAATCCTTTATTGAAGATATACTATGAAAATTTCCCTTCAAAAACTGAAATGATTCAAAATATAATGGTATAGAATCATCTTGCATCATTTGATCATATGTTCTAGCTTCCAAGTCTTCATCTATAACCTAACATTCAATGGCATTCGGGGGATACAAATCTAGATATGGGAAGTCTTGAACAAGGATTTCATTGCCCTCTAGATGGTCCAGATCAAAACTTATCGACGGTTGATTTCTGATTGCACAGAAGTTTTCTCTAATGAACTGAAATGAAGTGAAAAAAAGAGGTAAAGATCCATCACTTACTTCAAAATTTTCTGCACTTTCCTCCTCACTTCCATAGGTGATATGCAATGGCTAATCAATGTATTCGAGCTGCTGAAAGTGAACTTCTTCCTTCCACAAACCAACTGTTGATTTGTCTGCAAGGCTAGATTTTGTTTGGAGAACATAATCATCATCATACTGATCAAAACTAGGTAAATCATTAGTATAAAACACATCATCAAGCATACATGTTAGATCAACAGATATCTCTTCTCCAAGATGATCTATAAAACAATCATTATCAGATCTATGACAAATGGGGTAAGAAAGAAAATGTTTTGGATCAGCCACTTTTTCTTCTTCAATTAGCAAGCCATGGTCTTGAACATCATACTCATTCCTTGTGGTGAACTTTTGCACATCTCTTCCACTGCACTTACCAAAATGTCGAGCTTTACCTCTAAAGATGTCAATTCCTTTGGATCTATGTTCTTCATCTCTTCTTCCTTCAAATTTTCCCTTCTGATTAGTAGATTAGCCTCTATATCTACTTCACTATTTTGCATCTCTTCAAGTGTTGCAAGGTTCCTTTCTCTCAGCTGAAACTTCATTTCCAGATCAAAGGCATCTGGGTAGTGAAAGACAGCGGATCCAGGAGGAGGCCTTATATTAGTAGGCATTGAAAAATAGAATTGGTTAAACCTAGCAGAAAAATGTTGTACTGTCTCCCCTGGCAGGATTTTTAGTTGGTTATACTCTTCTAGAATCAAGAAAGGGTTATGTCTGACCACCTACTTGTCGAGGAAAACTTTGACGAACTGATGGAAATCTGAGATGCTCACATCAGGCAAGATTTTGAACCAACTCTTGACTTTGCCTTGCAAATAAAGAGCAAAAAGCCTAATACTAACATCCTCTTAATTGACTTCAAAAAGGTCAAGAAAAGACTCAAAATTCAGTACATGTCTGTCAGCAGTGATGTTGTCACATTCACCATCAAATCTTGTTAGATATAGGTAATCATTTTTAGGGAAAGCATGGGATATAATAGGTAAAATCAGAGGCTTGTATCTATCTGGAATTTTAGAAGGTATAGGAGTATATAGAAAAGCTATAGAATTATTATTAATCTCTTGAGTCTCATCAGTTTGAAGATGGTCATCATAAGATTCGGAAGAAGGGTCTTGATCAAGATCAAAGGCATGCAAATATTTTGTATTCACGATCTTCAAAGGGGAGGAATCACATGCAGGTCTAGGATATTTTCTCAAATAAAGTATACTTTTTAAAGCCTTCTTGACATTCTTGGGAAAAGAGAAGAAATAATATACAACAAAGAACATAATTTCTTTGATGAAATTCCAACTTGAATACCTGATCTTTCCATATTGTCCTTTCATGTTTTTGCTACTCAGGTTCATCCTCCAGTGGAGTCCTTGGATCTGATCTCGAAACTGATTTGGAGTCACCAGGTGAATGATTTTATCCTTTCGGTGTCTAATCATTGTCCACCATCAACAATCAGATCTAGAAATGAACTTGATACATTTTGTTGAGGAACATAAAACTACGTCCCCAGTATGGTCGCCACTATGTTATCAACTGGATTGAACCTCATGATAAAGGAAGGTAATGCCAGGGTAACCACAAACCACGCTTAGCTAAGTAGCTAGCCCTACTAGGCCGGGAGAGGGCTCTCTCTGTAAGGATCTTAGCCAAGATGACTGGACCAGGTAAAGGATATTAAGGTAGGTATAGTAGCATGAATATTTGATTCGATTTTGAAGGGGTTTTGCTGGATTAGAAGGAGCTAGACAATTTAGGTCTAGGGAATTAGGTCATAATTGCAGGGTGTTCAATGGGGCAAGGTAGGCATAAGGTTTAGCACTCTAGGGCTTGATGGGTGAGGTGTTTTAAGACGGGTGAGAGGCTAGGAAGAGCATGTGATTACCATGGATCCTTCCTAGACTGCAGAAAACATGAAATGGTGAATGTTTTCCCAAAGCATAGCAGTGATGTAATGGATTCTTCCTATCAACTTGAAAGCATTCACTTAGAAGCAATGAAATGATTAACGAAGCATACAAAACAAATTAAAATATGATCACAAAAGAAGAAACTGTACTAAGACTCCATACCACATGGATCCCATAAAAATAGCTACAATTCTTATCAATCTCATACTAAACTGCTACAAAATGATGTACAATCAAGGTCCCAGCATCCAGCTAAGTCTAGCCCTTTACAATGAGAAAGAAGAAGAAGATATAGACTTTGTTTCAACCTCCTCCCATCCTCAAGGGTCGAATCCCTAAGATGAGGACCTAATCTAACCAACTGTGAACAAGAAACTAGAGTATAGGCATCTTAACAACTTGCCTATAAAAGAGAAAAAACTTATTCATTTAAGCTCAAATTGACTTTTAATCTAATGAATCTACCCTCTACTATTAATTATCCATCAAATTTTAAAATCCAAGTCATCATTTACCATAGTAAAACATCCTCCATGAGAGAAAATCCATGAACATAGTCAGAAAATGAAAAACTAGCAATCCTGTGCAAAAATTGCTCTATGCACAACACCACTGGCCCAACGCACAATGCCACTTTCAGGTCCCTTTTGGAGGCCTTCTCGGCATCTAAATTGAGCTCATGATAGCTCATTGGAAAGGTATTGAAGGATAATTTTCAGAATGCCTATAATTTTTTCATTTGAAGCTCATTTGGCCCCTCACAAGTTTATTCTCCCAAGACTGCTTCTGTGTGTCCAAAAAGTGGCAGAAAGTCATTTTTAGGGTGTTTTTTTGACCTTTTGGTGGACCATTTCTACCCAAAAACCTTAGAAAATACATAGGGTGCATATACTAATCACTCTGAATCCAAAAGTGCAAGCCATTTTTCCATTGGGTGTCCCTAGGAAAAGCGCAGCGCTGATGGCACTGCGCGTTGAGCCACCTCCTGAACGCGCAACACCTCTTCCCAAATGTGCAATGCCACTTCCCAGACGCACAATGCCACTTCAAGACAACTTTTGACTTCCTTCTTGGTGTCCAAATTAGGCATGGGATAGCTTGTTGGAAATATTGTTGAGTCTATTTTACAAAACATCTTGAATATTTCCATATGGAGCTCATTTGCCCTGTCAAAAGCTCAATCTCCCAAGACTGGTCAAAATGTGTAGAATGAGGCTGCCAAAATGCAAAGTGTTGTTTTAATCAACTTTTGGAGGTCTTACTCAACTCTAAATTGTGCTCATGATAGCTTAGTGGAAATTTTGTTGTGTCTAGTTATCATTTGACTCATCGAGAAAGTCATTTGGTCACTCCAGCTAGGAGAAAGCTTGATTTTACCAATGTCACTCTAGAAGTGCATCAACTCTCATGAGGCAAATGATGTTTTGGACATTTCTCCCAAACCATGAGACCTGTGTGAAAACTAAAGGAGGTTTTTCTTCTTATGCCTATGGTGGACAAAAACCTCTCTCACGTTTGTCAAATTCATCTTTTCTTGCTCAGAAAAATCATTTGAATAAAACGTATCCTGATGTGTGGAATAGGGGATTTGTAGAAATGAAGCGGATGAGGGGCTTTTAATTTCTTCAGAAAATTTTGGGAAGTAGGGAGGGACGTTAAGAAGTAGGGGAAAGTGTAGTTTCAAGGATTGAGTGAGGGGAAGGGGTCCAAAAGGGAAAAACACAGGCCTAACCTAGAAAAGTGTGAAATTGTAGCAGTATGCTAGGGTTTGTCTGAAAATGATGAATTTGAGGGATATTAGTGATGGGAGGTGTTTAAGAAGGTATATTAAATATAGGGGAATGTGTATGAGCATCGAGATATAAGCTTTATTGATGATTTTACCATCCAAGAAAAATTACCTTCAAAACCCTAGGAGAGGGAAATGAGCCTTACCTATGCACAACTAAAGCACAAACAAGGTGTAAAATGACCCATTGGAACTTGAAATAATGATGACAACTCTTTGAATGATGGCACACTCATCTGAATGGTGACATGGACCAATACTTGGAAAACTTAGGAAGAAGTGAAAACAATCCTAGACCTAATACCTAGTGACCAAATTTTACTCGAAGACTCACTGAAATGAGAAAATTTGACTTTGACACCCTAAGACCACTTTGTAAGAGCATGCTTGATTGCTGGTGGAAGGTTGCAAAGACTGACATTAACCTGATTGATATGTGACTCTTGTTGGGTGTTTTTATATTCTTTCCATGAGTAGCCCCCTAGCTAAACTGGGGGTTAGAGGGGGGGTGGAGCCCCCCCTTCATTGAGCCGATATACAATGGGGGGGTCCTAGGGGGATAGAAGCCCCCCTGTATAGGGGGTTTGAGGGGGGGCAATTAGCCCCCCTCTATGGGGTTTGTGGCAGAGCCCTTGGGGAAATTTTTTTTTGGACCCATGGTTTTGCCCATGGTTTTGTGCATGGTTTTTTGCATGGTTTTGTGCATGGTTTTCACACATGGTTTTGGGTGAGATGGTCTTTGGTCCATGGTATTGGATGCTTCGGCATGTATATATATGTATTATAGCATTGAAAAGAACATAATGAAAAATCAATCTGGTAGTCCCGGTTTTGGGATCAAGGGGAAAATCTCTGTGTATATTTGTTTTATGTGTTATTCTCTCACCTTTTTTTTTATTTTCTGTTTTAGATTTCGTATGCAGGTAATTTATGTATGGGGTTAAAACCTACATTTTAAATCGAAGTTGTTTTGGCTTCAAGGCAACACATTTTTTGTTGAGGGGTTTCCCTCGGGCCTGTGGTAGACCCTGTTCAGTTGGAGATCTGTAGCACTGATTCTGGTGGTGAAAGAAGATGGCGAGCAGTGGAATGATAGAGATCGAGAAATTTAATGGTCAAAGTTTTGAGTTGTGGAAACTCAATATGGAGGATCTGTTGGTGGATAAAGATTAGTGGATCGCGATATATCCAGGTACTAAACCAACGGGGGTGTCTAATGAATAATGGAAGAAGTTGAATCATAAGTAAAGGAACACAATACGATTGTGTGTCTCAGATTCATTATTGTTGAATGTATCAAGGGAAGTTATGGCAAAGGCTTTGTGGGATAAGTTATGGACTTTGTACCAATCTAACTCTCTCATGAATAAACTGTTCCTACGGAAAAAGCTGTATAACCTAAGGATGAAATATGGAGACTTGGTGACAAAGCATCTAAATGCATTTAATACTATGGTAATTCAGTTATTATCCGTTGATATTAAAATTTCATATGAAGATAAGTGCATTAGTTTGTTCTGTTCTCTACCATATTCGTGGGATACTCTGGTTATTGCAATAGGTAGCAATGCAATTTCCTTCCAGTTTGATGAAATAGTCTCATCCTTACTGATGGAGGAGATGAGACAGAAAATTATTGAGAGCCAAAATGATGATGCCTTGTCTGTTGGAGGACGGTCCCAGAACATAAACACAAATAAGTCATCAAGTGGGTGATCTAAATCTCCAAGTAAACCTGTAAATATGTGCTAGAAATATGGAAAGGAAGGGCACTACAAATGGGACTGTAAATCTAAATCTTCCGAGAAGGGAAAGGGATCTGATGATGCTCTTTCTGTAGAGGTGAAACCCACCTCAGATGAATGTGGGGATGTGTACTTGGTTTCTTCTTCAAGTACACATGTAGATCACAAGGCATTAGGGAAAATTTTAAGAACCACCCTAAATTTATATGTATAATAAATGGACTAATCCCCATGATACATAGGAAAAATGGGAGGCAATTTTATCAATAATATAATACGTATATGTAATTTTTTTGGCGAATCTTTCACCAGATTATATTATCTTGTACAATGATGGAGAATCTTTCACTAAATTATAAAATCCTGTAAGATCTTGGCAAATATTTTACTGAATAATAAAACATTGTGAAGTCATGGTGGCGAATGTTTTGTTGAAGTATGAAACCATATATGATAATAAGAAAACATATTCATTAAACTGTAATATACTGACATACATGTTTGGAAAAAAGAAACATAATTTTCTCTTCCTACAAACAATGTTTCAAGTTTTAGTGGACATGTTTTTCAAGGTTATTTCAGTACACACTTTCATATCATTCTATTAGTTTTGATAATATTCCACAAAAAAGTTCTTGTAGGTGTTGATATTGACAACAAGTTCTGTCAAGGTAAGAGAGATTAATCTTTTCTCTACAACTTTTTTCAAGCTACCACTTTTTTCAAGTTATCAAATTTCTTTCTTATTCCATAGACTCCAACTACGAGATAAAAAAAGCACATCAAGTTTATTTACCCCAACACACCAACAAGTAGCAAGCCCCAACTATATTATATAAGAAAGTATTAGGTATCCCAAAGGCTTGAAGGGGATCTAATTGAAAGAAGTGACCATTGTGAGAATCCTTCCAATCAATATATGAATATATAAATGTAGATTTATTATTATTTTAATTGTAAATCTTCAATTAAATAATAAAATTTAATTACGTCTCTCCCAATCTAAATTGCTTATTGGCATAATTCACTACCCTCATAGGTCTCGAATTTTTTAACAATATTGTAACATGTAAATTAATTTCCTTTTTGGTGAACAATCTCCACCTTTTAGGAAAATATGGTGCAATGGTTCCAACCCCTACAGATCATTAGGACAAACTAAGAATAGCACAGAAGATGAAAGGTTGTACAAACCAGCTTATCTTTCAAACAACTAATCCAACATCAGTACCTAAACTTTTTCATGAAGATATCATATTGGGAATGTTTGAAAAATGGTGAGAAATCTTCTGCGAGGGTGATGCGGAATGAGTGATAAAGTTTCATTGTTTTGAATTTTTTTTGTTAAATCAGAAAATGTTAAAACCAATATTAATGGAGATATTGGTATTTTTTACTAAATTTTGTGAAGTGACTAAATGTAGCTTTAACCATTCACCTTAAGATGTTTTTACAATATAATTTCCTAAGTTTATTTGATATCTTAATTATCATTAAAACCAACCTATATCCATCTTAACTCCACATCTACCACTCCTAGGGGTATGAAATGTATTTATCCCTCTAAGCACTTGGTAGACCCAGAATTAAGATGGATCTAAGATGATAGAATTTCCCCTTTAAATAGTCTATGCTGACATGAATACCATGGTATTACCATGGGTCAATACCATGGGTTATCATAAACCTGGAGCTTAAAAATTACTATTAGTTATTTTTATTTTAACCAAGTTGAAATGTTTAACATACATTAAATTACAACATCCATTTTTACTCTTGACCCACCAAGCCCCTAGAGGGATCAAATATTTTTTCACTCTATGCTAGTTTGCATATCACGATATTTGATACCTCTCAGGGCTTAGTAGATCCAGAGTAAAGATGGATCTATGCTGGTTTAATTCCCCCATTTAAATAGGCTACATTCCACGTGAATACCATGGGTCAATACAATGTGCCATTTTTATTTTTATTAATACTAATATTAGGGTTAATCATGTTTTTTTGCATGGTATTAATAATAATCTAGTCCATGTTATTTGGCCCATAGTATTTTTCCCATAGGTTTCACCTAAATATAACATATTTTTTGAGTGTTCGTAAATACAAGGTGACTTATGGAGTAAATATAAAAAAGTGTGGAGTAAATATAAAATGTTTTATTTGTTTACCATACCTCTTGTTTATTTATATTTTTATTAATTTACCATACCTCTTTTACAAATATGATATTTGGCCCATAAGATTCACTTCAATAAAACCTCTCTTTTGAGCCTTCATTAATAGAAAGAGGGTTATGGACTAAATATAAAAAGAGGTTTTATTTATTTACCTTACCTCCACTTTATTTATATTTTTATTTGTTTACACCCTTGCATGTATATAAGGTTCCTTATGGAGTAAATATAAAAAAAGTTTTATTTATTTACAATACCTCTCATTTATTTATATTTTTATTAATTTACCATACCTCTTTTATAAATATGGTATTTGGCCCATAGGATTCACTTAAATAAAACCTATTCTTGAAAATTAGGGCGAATGGAAGGTTGTAACTCCTGATTTCAAGGGTTAAATTTACCCTTTTTACCCTCTCCCTTAAAACAAGGTGGACTATTTGAGGCGATTTGTAAAAATGTACTATAATACAAAATATTAGCCGACTAAAAATTTCAAACCCGTTAATTTCACCAAAGGGAGAACATTCACCCCTAAAATTTTCCATGCAAGGCATGGATGATTGACTTAGGTGCATCCTTTCACTTCACTCCCCATAGAGAGTGGTTCTATGAGTATGAGAAATATGATGGTGGTGATGTCTTCTTGGTGGATGATGGGAAGGCTAGAATCATTGGTCGTGGAAAATTTAAGTTGAAGTTGCAAGGTGGAAGGATTAGAACACTTCCAGGTGTTCTACATATTCCTGCATTGGCCAGAAATCTAATTTCTGTAAGCAAGATGGACGATGCAGGTGTAAAAATAGTGTTCGAGAAGGATACCTGCAAGACGGTTTGGGGAGCACTGGTATTTTTGTGGGGAGCTCGGATTGGAACTCTGTACAAGCTGCAAGGTAACACTACTCTTGATGGGTGCATCAGTTCTGTGGTTAATGAAAGTGGAGCAAAAAATCTAGTGCTCTCTGGAGAAAATACCATGCTATGGCATCAAAGGCTTGGACATATTGGAGAAAAGGGCCTTCCAGTACTTCATGGTAAAGGAATGGTAGAAGGTATGACTAATAGCTCTCTAGATTTTGATTTCTATGAAAATTGTGTATATGGGAAGAAAAATCGGGTGAGTTTCCCCTCTGGTGGTAAGAGGGCGAAACAGATATTAAAGCTTGTGCACAGTGACGTGTTTGCACCTGTGAAGGTTCCATCACTGGGTAAGTCTATGTACTATCTATCATTTATAGATGACTTATCAAGGAATACTTTGACATATCTCCTCAATAAGAAATCTGAAGTCTTTGATAGGTTTAAATAATTTAAGGCTCTGGTGGAAAACCAAACATAGAAGAAGATAAAGGTGTTGAGGACAGATAACAGTGGAGAGTTTTGCAAGAATGAATTTGAAGAATTCTATAAGAAGTGTGGTATAGCACGGTAGAAGACTACTCCATACACACCTGAGAAAAATGTAGTTGCAGAAAGAATGAACAAGATATTGATGGAAAGGGCAAGAAGCATGCTCAGTGGTGTCAGGTTAGGATAGGAATTCTAGGTAGAGGCAGTGGAGATTGCATGTTACCTGGTCAACATATCACCTTCATCAACATTGGAGGATAAGACTCCACAAGAGGTATGGATTGGTAAGAAACCATCCCTTTCACATCTGAGGGTATTTGGATGTGAAGCAAATGTACATGTTCCAAAGGAGAAAAGAACAAAGTTGGATAGTAAATTTGAAAAGTGCATCTTTATTGGGTATAAGGATGGTTTAAAGGGTTATAAGCTTTGGCCCAGTAACAAGGAAGGTTGTGTACAATCGAGATGTGGTGTTCA
The DNA here is from genome assembly GCA_031772625.1 of Pinus tabuliformis. Classification (NCBI taxonomy): domain Eukaryota; kingdom Viridiplantae; phylum Streptophyta; class Pinopsida; order Pinales; family Pinaceae; genus Pinus; species Pinus tabuliformis. The sequence continues at coordinate 1,252,562,582 of CM062818.1, read as the reverse complement.
GAGAGGTGAAAGATGTTATTAAACATGAATTCCAGCCAAAGGAACCTAAGAAGATAGAGTTTGAGCTTAAGGAGGAAGAATCATACTCTACAGCAGAAGAGGAATCAGAAGATGAAGAGACACAAACTCTGGTTGTGAGAAGATCAGTTCGAGAAAGAAGGCAGCTAGAAAGGTATAGTCAATCCGATTTTTGTTCAAATTTTTATTTATCTATTACTGGTCATGATCCTAGAACTGTGAAGGAAGCAATAGATTCAAAGGATGGCAAACTATGGAAAGAGGTCATGGTTGATGAAATGGCATCTTTGCAAAAAAATGAGGCTTGGGATCTGGTGGAGTTGCCGACTGAAAGGAAACCCATTGGCAACAAATGAGTGTTCAAGAAGAAGACAAATGCATAAGGAAAGGTGGAGAAATACAAAGCTCGGTTGGTAGAAAAATATTATTCCATGGTGTCGGGAATTGATTTTGGTGATATTTTTTCTCCTGTTGCCAAGGTAGCTTCTATTAGATTACTTCTATCTGTTGCTGTTACATTTTGTTTTGAGGTAGAATAGATGGATGTGAAGACAACATTTCTTCACGGGGATCTGGAATAGGAGATTTACATGAAGCAACCTAAAGGCTTTGCGATGAAGGGTAAGAAAGAACTGGTATGTAAGTTAAAAAAGTCTTTGTATGGGTTAAAGTAGCCACCAAGGATGTGGTATCAGAAATTTGATAAATTTATACAGGGACTTGGCTTCACCAGAAGCAAAGCAGATCATTGTGTATATTTTAAGTTAATTGGTGACCATGTTATTTATTTGGTCTTGTATGTGGATGATATGTTGCTGGTTGGAAATGACAAAGAAATTATCAAGGATTTGAAGAGCCAATTGTCCTCCAAATTTGACATGAAATATCTTGGTGCTGCAAACTATATTTTGGGCATGGAAATTAAACCAAAGGAGGTATGTTGAGACCATAGTACAAAGGCTTAATATGCACGATAGTAAACCAGTGAAGGTTCCTATTCCTATAGGTGTAAAGTTATCTGTTGAACAGTGTCCCAGGATATAAGAAGAGGAAGAGGACATGTCTCGTGTTCCATATGCAAGTGCAGTTGGTAGCCTGATGTATGTGATGGTCTATACTAGACTAGAAATTGCACATGCAGTCGGAGTATTGAGCAGGTTTATGTCAAAAAGAGGGAAGCAGTGAAGCAGTTTTTAAGGTATTTGTGAGGCACTAGTGATTATGGTTTGTGCTACCAAGGAAGACTAGTATTGGAAAGAGTTTTGGATATTTGTGGCGTTGTTGATGTAGAATGGACTGAATATATGGATCAAAGAGGATCTACAAGTGGGTATGTCTTTAACATATTTGGAGGTGAAGTCAGTTGGATGAGTAAGAAACAATCTGTAGTGGCACTATCAACTACAGAGGCAGAATACATGGTAGCCACTCATGCAATCAAGGAAGCAGTTTGGTTGCAAAGATTGTGTTCAAGTATGGGGTTAGTACAAGGAGCTATAAGGATAGAATGTGACAGCCAAAGTGCAATTTTATTGGCAAAGAACCCTACTTACCATTCAAATACAAAGCACATTGATGTTCACTATCACGTTGTGAGGGATATGACAGAAGACAAAAAGGTGTTGCTGGTAAAGGTGGACACTTTGAAGAATATTGCAGATGCATTGAAAAATTTGTGAGCTCTAAGAAGTTCTCTTGGTGTAGAGAAACAATGGGTGTTGTAGGGCTAGATAAATAACTAAGCTCTCCTATGGAAAGAAAACAACAAGCGGGAGAATGTTGGGTTGTGTTATATTTTTTCCACAACTAACCCACCCTTCATTGCGTAGAGGGGGGCAGTTAGCCCCTCTCTACAAGGTCCGGGCAAGGCCCCCGGGATTTTTTTTTTGGACCCAAGGTTTTTCCCATGTTTTTGTGCATGGTTTTGTCCATGATTTTGTGCATGGTTTTGTGCATGGTTTTCGCACATGGTTTTGGGTGCGATGGTTTTCAGTCCATCGTATTGGATGCTTCAACATGTATATATATGTATTGTAACATTGAAAGTAACATAATGAAAAATAAATCTGGTAGTCCCGGTTTTGGGATCCAGGGGAAAATCTCTGTGTATAGTTGTTTTATGTGTTATTCTCTCGCCTTTGTTCATTTTCTATTTTAGAATTCGTATGCAGGTAATTTTTGTACGGGGTTAAAACCTACAACTCTTCTATAAGCATGCCAATCACCAACGAATGACTAATGACTACATGAACTCAATTTACATCATTCCATCAAGTGATGCAATACAAAAATGAGTCAAGGGCTATGTTAATACTAGGCAAGACTTTGATATCTAATATCCCATATAATTGAATTTGACACACCTCTTCAATACATCTTCAACACAATGTGTCTCTCTATGACCAATGCAGCAAAGGGTGAAACAATATTGATACATGCATGCTCATCATAATGATATGAGGAAAATGCATGGCATCAAAGGGTAATAATATGTACTCTCTATAGAAAGCATGATGATCATCTAAAATGATAACAGGGAGAAGCATATAATACCTCCTCATCAACATCAAACAATGCATCAAAGAAACAAAGTTAGAAAACTCATATATACAAAAACAACAATAATATAGGATTTTGCAATGAGACACCATTAGCAACTCATGAACTCATCATACGTGAACACACTCTCGTACACAATCCTAGGAACCATATAAACATCAGTTACAAACTCCTCAAACTATGATAATTCCTGCAATAAACTAATGTAGGATGTAAAGTGTACCTCCAAGTAATGTATTTTCTCTTTTTCTGCTAGCAAGGAGTCATAAAGACAACAATGAACTATCGAAAGCATATGAGATGCTCCCCCTCGACATGTGTCATCTTCTTATGATCACAAACACTAATCAGAATATCTTCACCAGATGCAACATTAGTACCATAAATCATCTACATCAAAATAATCTAATAAGGCCTTAGGTCATCATTAAAGTTGAACCAGAGAAATAACACACATTTAAACCTTCTTTTCATGCATCACTCCCCTTCATCTCATGAATCACTGATTCATTTATGTGGTCCTTTCAAGACTATATATCAGATACAATATTCTATAGTGGGAACTGTATTCCCGTACTCTGAATCTAAAGATGAGGAGATTGCCTTCTTATTTCTACTTGGATTTTTCTTTAGTATGTATAGTTTGTATGAATTTCTAATTCCTTTCTCTATAACATTTTAGTGTTTTCTTCTATAATTTTTCATCCTATTGTAGTAAATATATTTGCATGCCCTTTATCTAATATTCAAACCACAATCAAAATGTTCTACTTTATCCCTTCAACCAATAATACATTAGTTGCTTCTATATTTCTAACATCAAGATCAACTCTACCTATTCCTAGTACCTTTCTTGGTGCACTATTTCCAAGAATAATTTCACCACCCATGTTTTTCTTAAGAGATGTAAATCCACACTTATTTCTAGACATGTGATGAGAGCATCCACTATCTATGTACCACTGATCTTCTTCTTCTAGTGCACATAAAGAAAGGCCACCCTTCACTTGTTGCTATTCCCTTTTCTTTATGTTATGAATTGTGATGGATGAATCTTCTTCAAGTCTTTCAATAAATGCATTCTTGTATGGTTTCTTATCTTGGATATTATCTTCTTGTTGTATGAAATTTCTAAATGAATTCATTGAATTGGTCTTGAATTCTTTTGCTACATGTCCAAATTTATTGCATGTATATCACCTTATGTGACCAAAGAAGAGGGAAAGAGAATCATAGTACTTCTACTTCATGTTTCTTTCATTTCTACATGATCTGTAATCAATGTCGTTATGACCAAATAAATTTCATGTAAAACAATGTCCTTTAAGGAAACTTGAGTACTTAGGAACCGATGATCCTCTTATAGAAATACTATTTACTTGAGGTATAAACAATTTTCTTCTACAATTGGTTGTAATGTGTCCAAACTTTTGACTGGATAAACATTCGATATCATTGAAAAAGGGAGAGAATGAATTTTTGTTTTCATTTCTTCCATACTCATTGGGATCAAATTATTTTCTTTGAAAATTTATTTTCTTGGTTGCTAGTTTAGCTGCCTTCTTAATTCTTTACCAGGTTTTTCATAATTTTCTTTGTTTCCTTAAAAATTTCTTGCACATGCTTGCGAACTTGATTCCCCCTTCATATTTCATGAAAACCAAGGCCTGATTTAATGGATGGAAACCTTTTACTACTAAGAAGGTGGACCAATATTTTTGTATTGTCTTGAAATCTCAATTGTTTTTCCTTTTCTATTAATTTACCCTTTAATGAGATTACCTCATCCTCTTTCTCTCTTCTTTCCTCTTCCAACTAAGTTATTAATTGGATAATTTGTACTTTAAGCCCATTTCCTTATTCTTCAAATACTTGAAGTAGATCCTCATTTCGTTTATTTGACTTTTCTATATTAGATTTCAAAGATTTGATATGAGATTTAAGTCCTTCACAATATCGTTTCCTTTCTTTAAATTTTTTAGTTACTACTACATTGTTTGTTGATTCATCATGATCCTTGTTTTCAAATACCTACAACTTAACCTTGAAATTGTCAATCCTTTTCAAAGCATAAAAATGGTTTCTTCTAAGTTTAAATACTTCCTCTAATATTTCTTCTTTTTAATTTGTAAATCCATATGATATGATGAAGGATGTTTCATGGCCACACTCACCATAGACTACAAGTTTCTTCTCTAGGTGCATTGAAATTTCAAAAACAAGACTACCTATTGGTTAACCTGATGAGAAAGATTTTTCCTCTACTATATTTCCCTCTTCTTTGTGGAGGGATTATAGGTTATCCCATACCTTCTTCGTGGCTTCATACTACATAATTTCCTTAAATTATGAATTGGATAAACTGCAAAATATTGCATTTAATGCCTGGCCATTCTTCTACAATTCTTTTTTTGATAGGGTAGTTTTAGTATAACCATTACAAATGACATTCCAAATATCATATCTATGTGTTATTATCTTATACTTCATCATTTCATTCCAATTTGAATAATTTTCATTATTTATTAAAAGAATACCTTGATTATCCATAGTTCCTGACTTGACTTGACTTGTTTTGATATTGATTGTCCCCAATAAACACTTGTAGATATTGCTACTACATGTGATACATCACTAGCACTGTCATAAAGTTCATGAATTGAATTCTTCCTTTGAGTTGTCTTCTTCTTGTGCTTCTTTCCTTTGGTCCTCGATCCACTCTCAACCTGTTAAGATTTACTGGAGAGAACCTGACTTTGATACCAATTGTTAGAAATTTTGCCGGGGTGAATCAATATTTCGTATCAAACCAAATTTTACTCATTTTATACTTTTATTTTTAAAGTTAACAGATGCATCATTTAAAAAAACATTATGAAGTATATATAAGCATGTGCAATAAACTATGAGCCATATTTAAATATAAATACATGTGAACCATAAGAAAGCAACACATCTACACATCAACCCATAGAGACATCATATATTAGGTGGAAAACCAAACTAGGAAAAACCACTACTACTGTTGTCTTTGTCTTATTCTTATTATAAAGAAAATCTCTTATTACACCTTGCATTGGTGCAAAATCTTACTAGTGTGCAGGATCCTACCCACTAGAGGCTACCACCTCCTTTTATTTCTCTAATTACCAATGGAAGGAAACCACCAATCCTTGAACAATTTTACTCACCACCATTGAAAGGAAGCTACCACTACCTAGTAAAATTTACTAGTCACCATTGGAAGGAAGCTACCACTCCCTCACTGATGGGTCCAACCCTAAAACTTCTTTATGGACCAAATTTCACAATATTTCACACTAGATTCACCTAAATCAAACAAAAAACTTGTAGGCCACATTTCATCCAACTTTAAAAATGGATCCACATTCACCATTATGCTAAATATGAATAACAATATACCAAAATATCTTTGTAATAGATATCTGATCAACAAACAAGATTGATCACTAGACTATCAAACCCTAGCTCATCAATAATTTCAAATACCAAGCCATACTCATTTCTCACAAACAAATCTCATCATCATACTCATAAAAACATTCCTTGATAATCAACAACTCTCAACAATGCCAAAACCCTCTTTGCAGCAAATACAATCTCTGAATGTAAAGCACAACAAGATTCCTCATAACTTTGTAATTAACTCAATGCAACCATCACCATACTATTCTCAATTTGAATTTATCTCAACAAGATACATGATAATATGAAATTGTCCTTGCAATACACAGCTTAGAATACAACAATTCATGTCAAACTTATCTATGCAGAATACCTCAATGACAAAAAACAACAAAGTTAAAGAAGTAATATCATAAACATCTAATCTTTGTTCAAACAACAACAATCTCTATGTCCCATAAATATATGTCATTGATCTAAGGTATAATAACATCTCATATTCCGATGAAAAACTCTAACAAGCGGCAACTAATCACAATGCATCCAAACCAAAATATTGAACTCTATTCAATGCATCCAATAAACCTGAATTATGTTCACATTTTCCAATGATACATTAGCCAAACAATACTGGAAGCTCCTAAAGCAATCAATGATCTTCTACGAGGATATCATAGATAAAAACCCATATAATTTTCATGCATAACAATATTTATCCAATCTTTATGCAAGAAAAATAACAACATCTCAATGCATCATCATCCAAACTATCGCTTTGATGGAGCATAAACCATGGATAAATTCCTGAAGAAAAAATTACTTAGCCTTTGCTTTCGACCTTGCATACAATTTTTGAAAGGACAAGAAACAACCTCATAAACAATACAAGTCATATTCATGAGCCTTTGCCCTATGCTAATCTTTTCATAGTATATAAACCCCTACAATAGAACAAGACTAGTCCTTTCTTGATGCAACAATAATAAAAATGTTGTCAAGGTCAATAGTGTTAAACCATTAGCTTATGCAAAATCCTCATGATAATATCGACAAAATAATTTAAGGACTAAGCTTCTTTTAATAAAACATACAAAGGCATATATTCAACAAATGATAATTATCTTCCTAAACTTTCTTTCTATTACTGTTGTATGCAAGCATCATTGCATCCTCTAGTTTTGAAGAGCTGTGAATGGATAACTAAGTGTGCTCACTTAGATGTGTAGATCCCTGTAAAAAATTAATCTTTGTGCATATTTATGCAAGGACCCTTTGTTAATACCCTATACAATCACTATATAATAAACACCATACATTCTTCACATTTTAAATAGAACATTATAAAATAAATTACTAGTGAACTTATTCAAAAAAGGAACCATACCTATGCAAATATTTTTTCTATAAGAATACTCAAAGATGATTATCTTTGGACCATCATATCTCAACACATTTAGATTTCTCAATAATTTATTATAATTTACCCCTGCACACAAGTGATATCACATATCAAAGAACAAAGTAAGTGATGCACCTCGGTATTGCAACAAGAATGTTGCAACTCCCAAGGCTACCGAATTTAATTATCAACACAGGGTTCGTAAAAACTTAAGAGGTATTGACACTATATGTGAAACATACAATGTGTCATTCCTTTGATATCATGATGTAATGGAGTGAATGTAATAAAATCATATCCTAAACTAATTGTAGAAAATGAAATGCTCGAAATGGAAACCTTAACCTATTGAAAAAAAGAAAATACATGGAAAGAAACCTATTCTAATTTCATAAAGTAAATATCATGAAGTAAATTTCAATCATTACATTTCAAAGAGTTTAGGTCCATTAACAAATTTCATTAGATGTGGCAATCATCATTGTATTACCCATTTCATAAATCTATCCATTAGCCCAAATTGTTGAAATGTTTTGCATGGGTAAAGAGACAAGTCCTAAGTGGTCTTTAGTCTTACCTAATCATCTTTATATATCCTAGTGGTCTTTATTAAACCCTAAGGGACAATAACTAATCTTCTTGAGTGAATCTGGGAAAGTATATACATGTTGGAAGGCTACTACAAGAGATCCTGTAGTTACTACAGGAAACTATAATTCACCGAATGACCAAGAAAATCAAATTCAAATTGGATGCAACAATTTTTTTATTGAATAGGATGTTTCAGGTCTCTATTCCATGTGCAATGACCCAAAAATACCTTTGTTAAGCCATGCTAAAAAATAGTAGAAAATTACTAGTCTAAAATCTAGAAATTTGAGAACTAGTGAGCTAGTAAAGCTATAAAATACCTAAACTAATCAAGTGCAAATGAAATAGGGTAATTTTTTTTATTAATTATAATGTATTTTTTATATAATTCAAGTGGAATAAAATTAATTGAATCTCATTAGAATTCTCTGAAAAATAGCATAAATTTACAATGATTTGCCGCAAAGGACTTCTAGAATTCTAGATTTGGGAATAAGAAAAATAATCCAAGTAACTAAATGATTACTATGACCTTCAAATTTTTTTACAATGATTAAATGATGCTTGTAATCTAGAAAAATAATTTGTTTAAACCATTTAACCCAATCCTACAATAATAAACCATTAATACTAAATGCAGAAATAGAAAAAAGACAAGAACAAGAGATGCATGTGAATAGGAAGTGAGAAGAAGAAAATTAAATGATACAAAAGGGATCTGAGGCTCCTGGGATGTCCAAACCTAAGGAAACTCAAAGTCTTTTGGAGGATACCAAGATTTAGAAGCTGAACATGGCACCAATATTCACTATTTCCATCAATACAATTGCATCCCTACAAGAAATGACAGTGGAGCAGCAAAAATATGAGTTCTTTCCATAAGAAGACTAATAAAAATCAACCCCTAGCGGAAAATTCGACTTGGAACTTATAGAAAATGATTAGGAATCATTCCCCATGAAAGTAGGAAGATTTCCCCACTAAAATTCCTTAATTAGTGGAATCATTTCCCAATACTAGGAATCTGCATTAAATCACAGGGAACACATTCCTAGATTTTCTCAATCATTGGAGCTCCAAAATCTGTGCAATTATTTCAAAATATCTTCTTGATTTACTATTTAGTATTAATCCTTCTATAGTATGGATAAAGTCCCTAAATTATATCCTCCTCCAAATCTTCATAATCTACTCAATATTCTGACAATATTCCACAAAAATAAAAAATATTAGACCCAAATATGCAATTATCCATAAACCTTCCTAATGAACATATTAAAATTAAAAATACATTACCTAATGAAAAAAGATAGGTTTAATTTGCTCAGGGATGGTCATATGGGCCTTAATTTATGTCCAATTTATACGCCCAGCAAACCTCCCTGCTGAAAGTGTTACACATTCATGGGCCTTGTGACCTCTCTCTTGTGAATTCTTTTGTCCTCTCTCTTAAGAACCTTGGTTGTAAGTTTTACAAGGACAAGCACAAAAATGTAGTTGTTCTTTTCATGATTGTCTAATAGTATTTCAAGTAAAAAACATAACTTTCCTCTTTGCAAGTGAACTCTATTGGCTTGTAGTTCCATTTCATTCATATCCTCTCCCTTGAAACCTTCATTCCATTTTCACTCATGTTTCCAAAACTATTTGTGGATAGAAAAATCACAGTGTTTCTTGAGACCATTAACTTGCCTTGTTCCTCTTATTTAGGATGGGTTATTGAATATTTTTTCAGTTTTTAAAGGTCTTCCACATCATTTTTCAACCTTCTGCTACCTTTTTCCACCATGTGGACACCTCTGAAACCTTCAAAACACCCTTAGATGAGAACTAGGACATTCTGTAGTAAGTAGAAGAAACCCTATAGTAATTCCTATAGTAACTACAGGAAACCTTGTAGCTGCCCATTTAAAATTGTTTTGAGTATAAATGATAGATTTAGCCTAGGGTAGGCCCTCAAACTGACTTTTATGCCTTTCTCCCCTTTCTATAACATCTTTTAGGCCTTGGACAAATGCTAGAAATAGATTAGAGAACTCTTGGAAAGCCTCTTTTTATCACTATATTTTGAGTTCTATTTTGATGGTGAATTCCTTCCTACCTTTTGTTTCCTTCTTCTTATCTTTTGTGGCCTAGATGATTTCCTAATGGCCTTGGAGTTCTCTTTTTTGATTAGATCTCTCTTAGGCACAACCATTTTAGATTTTAGCACAATTTGTTCCTTTCTTTCTTCTTGTAGCCACATCAGGCCTTCCTATAGTGGTCATTCCTTCTCTTCCAGGATCTTCTAACTGCATGAGATTGATGAGAAATGATGTAGAGGGTCTGGAGGGTGATTCTAGGGTTCAGAGGGAGTAGTATAGGTTTGTGAAAATGGAGAGGATGTGCTTTGTGTGTTTTTTTCAAGAAATTTCCAAGGTGAGACAGAGTGTAGGGTTTGTTCTTGAAAAATATTAAGTTTTTCTTATGAAATGAGATGGAACAGCGATGGATAGATAGTGGATATCAAGTGGATGTAGGGCTTGGAGTGCTGCAGCAAATTGGCCTTTGCACAAATTTCCTCTTTTAACTATTGTCTCCATTCCTCGAAATCATCACCCTTCCTAATTTGGATTTTCCACATTGCATGAGTGAAGGAGTTAGTTGTATTAACTAGTTGAAGGTGGTCAATATTGCTGACCCATCCTGAGCTTATAAAACCTCATCTCTCATGCATTGACAACACATTTATAATTATAATATGCTCAAGAGAAGAGGTCCTGTACCTACCTGATGGTGGTTGGACATGCACGCATGCTACTGCTAAGTTGGTGTTCAATCCATGGTCCTCTGAAGGTGATAATTTCTTTTGTTTTCTTCTTCATAGGTCTTCATATCTTGGTAATTCGAAACCTCTATCTTACAGTTAGCATGACCATGTTATCTTAGTAAAATCTGACCTTCTTGGAGTGTTGGGTTGGGCCATGGGTGATGTTCACCTTCCCCACACTTTTCACAACTGTCATACCCCTTACCAACACTTCACTTCAGCTTCCCTACCTTCCTATAGCCTTGATCTAGTCTCTTATAGAAAATAGGGTACCTTGTAGTAAACTAGGACATCGTGTAGTAACTACAGGAAACCCTATAGTAACCTTCTTAAACCCATATCTCGCTAATGGTATATTAGATTGACCTGAAATTTTCTATGCATGTTCCCATTGTCTTTATGCACCTCCACATAAAAAAAATTGGCCAATGGATGCACGAATCTCAAGAAAAATTAAAAATGGCTATAGGTGATGGAGGTCAATTTCTCAAAAACTGTGCACTGGAATTTATTGAAATTTCTTGGGAATGTTTCTGTCATCCATATGTATCTCCGAATGAAACAAATTTGCAAATGGATGCATGAATATCGAAAAAATTCAAAAATGGTTGTAGGTGATGGAGATCGATTTCTCAAAAACTGTGCACTGGAATTTACTTAAATTTCTTGGGAATGTCACTATCATCCAAATGCATCTCCCCCTAAAACAGCTTGGAAAACAGATTCATGGTTTTCAAGATACGACAAAAGTAATTTTCTTCTCTTTTTTTCCTGTCATACCTATAGGATCTTCCTGTAGTATTTCAGGACAACAAGGAAAATGAGTGGTAAAAACTTGGGAATGATGAATGGATAGTGGAAATAGATGAGGGTGATGGATTGGCATGGCCTTGGTCCTATTGGATCATTTGAGCAAAGGAGGAGAAAGTAAAAATTTGACTTCTTTTGACTAGGCTTGTGATCTAGTTTTTCTTTTGGTGGCTATCTTGTTTTTGTTGCTTGCAAAGGTATGAGAGCACTTGCATTCACAAGAGAGAGATACATGGAGATTTTTTTTTTTTCTTTTTTTTCTTCTAGTCCTACTAGCTGCCTTAATGAGGTTTTCAACTAGTAGGTCCACCTAGGTCCATCAAAGGAGGTTTTCACCTAGGATATTTTCTTTTTCTTGTCTTTTTTCTTTTTCTCGAACCCATTGACTGCCTCATGGAGGTTTTCAAGCAATGAGCCAATTTCCGGTGCCTCAAATGAGGTTTTCACTTGAGATTTGTTTCTTCTCTTATTTTTCATTTCTTATTTATTTTCCTATCCTACTCTACTTGAGAAAAAAAAATCATGTGTAGGAATACTTCCAATGAAGCCAAGTGCACACTGAAATGACAAATAAACTAATGTGTAGGCTTGAAAAACTGATGTGTAGGCTTGAAATATATGCTTTGACAGGTACCTGAATATGAGAGACAAAATTTTTGAAGAAGATTTGGTTCGTGCAACTTGACACTTTGTTGGAACCTTATTTCAATATAGTTGTGATGCTCCTAGTCCACTTGCTGATTTGGATCATCTTGGATGTCTTCTTCTTCCATGAAGTTCAAATCTTCTTATTTTCTTTTATTATTCTCTTTAACACATAAAAGATATAATGGTAAACATGAGGGCACTTTCCTAATCTATGATCCTGATGTTTTCTCTTTGTCAAGTGTAACCCATGATTCTTTGGTCTTCACACTCGAATCTTCTTTTTCTGCATGTTTTCCTTCAATTATATCAAGAGAATCTCTTTTTTTTATACTATTCCTGAGCTAGAATGAATACCATTTATATCAAGAGGAGATGTTTGGAAGTTTTGTACCTCAACATTGTAAGTGGGTTGAGCTACTTCAATGTGTGGGCTCGGAAATGGTGGTATTGGTAGTTGAGTGGGAGTGGATATTTGAGATGGATGTGGTTAGGGTTGTGGTTATGGTGCAGGTTGATGGTAGGGATAACATGGAGTTGAGTGTGGAGGATATTGAGGAAAATATTGAGGATATTGTGGATGGATCCCATAAGTTCCTTGCCAACCTTGTTGCCAACATTGGCTTTGGGGTTGAGATGACCAAGGTTTCCAAGGAAAGGGTGTGTTCCAATTACTTTGAGATGGATGTGCATATGCTTGAAATTGTGAATTAGCCTCTTGCCTCATATCAGGTTAAATAGGCTGCCATGGTCCTCTTGGAGCTATATAACATGGTTGCATTGGAAATTTCCTTGCTCTATTGTCGTCTTGGTAAAATTATTTCAACCTTGGTAATGAGGGACAATATTTAACATGTGATTTTGCATGGACAACACAAATATCAACATATTCTTTTTCTTCATCTTGCATTCTTAACATTTATACTTGTTTTGTTTGATTGCTAAGAATTTCTATTTTAAAATCATCAAACAAATTTCCAAGTTTAGCTTGACTTGCCAATCTTGATGCTGATTTACTTACTCTTGCCCTTCCTCTCGATATGTCTTTGGATGTTTCACAAGTTTGTTCAAATGAAATTGGAATACATTACCTCTACTCATGAGATCAAGGAGATCAATCCACTCACCCTTAATTTTTCTAAGTAGGAGGGTTTTTAGTGTGTCAAATCCTAAATGATGTAATTTTCCCCTCTTAACACTATACATGAACCTATTTATTAGATCTTCAAGGATATCATCTTCTCTTTTATTCATTCTAAATATTTCTTCTTTAAGATCATGATCTTTATATTTTTCTAGAAATATCTTTTTCATATCATCCCAGGATCTTATTGAATTAGTCCCTAAACTCATAAATCATTTAAGAGCTATATCCTTGAATGTTTCCAGAAACAATCCCAACTTTTGAGTTTTTAGTAAGTAACCATAGGATCTACAAAGGACTTCAAATTCAAAGAGAAAGGTTTCAGCATTCTATAACCTTAGACCATGAAAGATTGGAAGAAAAGATGGATGGATGTGCTTCATCTACACACTAACATCAATATATTGAATGGGAAATCCAAGAGGATCTTCCTCATTGTCATCATCTCCATCCATTTCTCCTACCCTCTCTGTCACCTCTTCTTATTCTACTTGAAAAATGGATGGTGATTGATGAGCCCCAGAAATGGGTAACTATATGGGCTCATTCTGCCTATTATTTTCATTTAGTCCATCATTCTCCATATTTTTGTGCATGTTTTTGAATATATTTATGTCAATAGAGTGAATGGGGATAGTCACTTTAACACATAGTCTAATGAGTGTTTATTGAAGATTTTTGGACATTTTGGACAAAGACCAGGCATTTATGAGCAGATTGGCAGCCAAAATCGAGGAAACATGATTGAGGACTTATAGGAGGGGTGTCTCCTTCATTAATGACCTCTTCCTTGAGTTCTCCATCAACAGATCGGATTACAAGAGCCCACAAATGATGATTCCAAGGGTCAGTCGAGAAGGTCTAGTGAAGTTGCTGTTATCTGCAGTTTTAAGCAGCCGAGTTCCTAAAGTTTAGGAGGAATGTTGGGAGTCCTCACTTGTATAAATAAGAAGGCTTCAAGCCTCAGTAGGTTAGCCATTTTATAGTCTATTTTTTCACTTTAGTGCAGCCTTGTACTCAACTGATTTTCGAGCTCTTTTTGTAGACAGTTTTGTGATGTAACTATTATTTTTTTGATTAATGAAGATGAATCCAGCTTTGAACCAGCATTGATCTTTCCTAGGGGGCTGTAGCTCTTGGGTTTGGGCCCAACCCAAGTGCCCGGCACCTTCTTTGTGTATTTATATGTTTTTTCTTATTGCATTCATGAAATAATTTCTGTTGTTTAGGTTAAATCTTGCTTTGTTACTTAGGTTGTTTTTGATGATTAGAATAGTTGTTCCTGCTTCAGGTTGATTAGATAGTTTGCTGCAATAATAGAAAAAGATCCAAAATGGCTACCAAGTAGGCCTTGATCTCCTTTCTCCCACCTTGGGACCATGATTTGAGACCAAGGCACTCTTGCTGCCACCAAAACACTATTTTTGCTTTCCAATGCAATTGCTATTGTGAGATTCCGAGTTGGAGAAGTTGATATCAGTTGGATTTACATGCTTAGGTCATTTCATGTTCATTTCCCATGGCTTCTCACATAATTTCCTGTCCATAGAGTTCTGTTCAACACTTTTTTGGTTTTTAGGTTAGAATTAAGTTAAAATAGGTAAAACTCTGGTTTTTTTGTTCTTTCTTGGGACAGTTTTGAAATGTGTGTAGCTCACTTGGAGAACACTCCAGATTATCATTCTTCCATCACACAACCTACTCCAATCCATCTCTCAAGATTTCCCCCACTCAGTCGCCATACCTCTCCAAGCTGCCCTAATTTCTACGTTTTTGTGCAAAATTGCTTTCTTGACCTTTGAACAAATCCAACCATCTCTTTCATTTCTAATCTTCATTGACGGAGTCCTATACCATTTGACACCTCCATCCAGCCTTCATTTCTCTTTTCCCATTGTTTTTTCCACCTTCAAACCTCCAAAAACCACTTTCGGCCTCCTCTTGTAGAACCTCCTATAGAACCTCCTGTAGATCCCCTGCAGCCTCCTATAGAAGTTCATGCGAGTGATTTTTTGAAGTATGATCGCAATAGAAGTCTCCAGAAGGGTACTAGGGACTTCTTAGGAACTCTCCACACCTTCCACACCTCCTGCAAATGCCAACGCCATCTCCCTTCGCCACCAAACCTCTACACAGTCACAAATAGTTAAAACACAAGCATAATAATTCTGCATAAAATTGCTCAAAAGTACAAAAAGATGATTTCTTCTCATTTTCCTTCAAAAGTAGCTTGAATACATGCATTTTACCTTGTTAATAGTCAATGGAATCCATTTCAGTAGTTTCCGTCTCTTTTCTTGCAAAAATAGGGTTAGTGGGTAAAACTAGGGTTTGCTAGGGTTTACGTTTCCTTTCATCTTTCATTATCTTTCTGCAAATAGAATAGCCTCTTTTGAGTTAGCTTTCTTCCATCACAATTAAAATCTTCTTCTGAGAACTCATAGAAGTTGGCTTCAGCTCCTAGCGAACTTGTGCCAGCTGATCAAGTGATAGCCTGCAATAAGAGCTAGTACTTGTGCATATAGCACGTCACTTCCAAGTTTGTTACGAACTACTGGGTTGATAGGAGTAAAGTATGGAGCCCCAGGAGTTGCAACATCATTACTGCAATATTGGAGCTCACCAATGATGTGGTTCTTACTACACCACGTGATCAAATGGGGGGGTTGGTGTTGGAGAAGGTTTTTTTTATTTATTTTTTGAATAAGAATGCTAATGGAATGAAATTTTATGTTTTTGAAATGAAATATGGCTAATGAAAATATATTTTGTTTTTACAGAAAGTAAAAGAAATGAATCAAATAGGGAAGAAAACAATCCATACTTTGACACCTCCCCAGCAATGGTGCCAAACAACAATGAGCCTCTGTATTGCAACAAGAATGTTGAAACTCCCAATGATACCAACTTTAATTATCAACCCAAGGTCAGTACAAACTTAAGAGGTATTGGCAGTATATGTGCAACATATAATGTTTCCTTCCTTTGATGTCATCATGTAATGGAGCGAACGTAATAAAATCATATCCTAAACTAAATGTTGAAAATGAAATGCTCGAAATGGAAACCTTAACCTATTGTAAGAAAGAAAAAACAAGGCAAGAAACCTATTCTAATTACATAAAGTAAATCTGATGAACTAAATGTCAATAATTACATTTCAAAGGGTTTAGGTCCAAAAACAGAGTTCATTGGATTTGGAAATCATCATTGTATTATCCATTTCATAAATATGTCTATTAGCCCAAATCGTTGAAATGTTTGCATAAGTAAAGAGGAAAGTCCTAAGTGGTCTTTAGTCATTCATAATCGTTGATTTAGAACCAAGGGGTATTGATTCAACACTAAGAGAAAATAACAAATCTTCTTGAGTGACTATGGGCACGTATGCACATGTTGGAAGGCTCCTATAGGAGATCATGTAGTTCCTACAGGAAACTGCATGTTTACTGCATGAAAGTATAATTCACTGAATGACAAGGAAAATCAAATACAAATTGGATGGGAATTTTATTTTTTTGACTAGGATGTCTTAGGTCTCCATTCCAAGTGGAATCACTCAAAATACCTCTATTAACCCATTCTAAAAAATAGCAGAAAATTACTAGTCTAGAATCTATAAATTCAAGAACTAGTGAGCTATTAAATCTATCAAATACCTAACATAATCAAGTGAAAATGCAATGGGGAAATTTTATTATTAAATATAATGTTTTGTGATATATATAAAGTGGAATAATCTTGATTGAAGCTTGTTATAATTCTATAAAAAATAACATAAATTTACTGTTATTTGCCACAATGGACTTCTAGAAATCTAGATTTGGGAATAAGAAAACTAATCCAAGTAACTCAATGATTACTATGAACTTCAGAAGATGTTGCAATGATGAAATGATACTTGTGATCCTACAAAATAACTTACTTCAACCATTTAACCCAATCCTACAACAATAAATCATTAATATTAAATGCACAAATAGAAAAAAGACAATAACAGTATATGCATGTGAATAAGAAGTGAAAAGAAGAAACGTAAATGATACAAAAGGGATCTGAGACTCCTACAATGGCCAAGCCCAATGAAAATCAGAGTCCTATGGAGGAGGACAAGATTTAGAAACTGAACATGGCGCCAATCTTCATTATTTCCATCAATACAAATACATCCCTACAAGAAATGACAGTGGAGCTGCAAAAATACGAGTTCTCTCCACAAGAAGACTAAGAAAAAACCACCCCTTGAGGAAAATTTGACTTGGTACTTATAAAAAATGATTAGGAATAATTCCCCGTGAAAGGAAGAATCTTTCCCCACCAAAATCCTTTAATTAGTGGATCATGTTCCAAATGCTAGGAATCTGCATTAAATGATAAGGAACACATTCCTAGATTTTCTTAGTCATTGGAGCTCCAAAATCTATGAAATTATTTTAGAATATTCTTAATTTATTATTTAATATTGATCCTCCTATAGTAGGGAGAAAGTCCCCAAATTATCTCCTCCAAATATTCATAATCTACCCAATATTCTACAAAAGTAAATAATATTAGGCACAAGTATGAAATTATCCATAAACCTTCCTAATGAACATATTAAAGTTAAAAATACATTATCTAATGCAAAAAGAGAGGTTTAATGTGCTCAAGGATGGTTATATGTGCCTTAATTTATGTCTAATTTAGAGGCCTATCACTAAGAAATGAAGAACCCTCACAAAATTTCCTTTAGTTCTCTAATTAAGTATTTAGATTGCACCTCCTCCTTGTGCCTTGTTGTAATCAGCTATTCCAAAAATAACTCATGAGTAATGCACACTAGACTGATCAAACTCTTTCCTTCTTATAACCTTTTTCCCTTCATATTACCATGAGAAAACCCAAGGATATTTTGATGGTAATGTTTAACGGGATCAAAGATATGTTGGAAAACCTTCAACACTTGAATACCTTGTGCAATTCCAGGTTTCTGCCTCAAGTTTTTCATTTTTCCTTCCTTTACAACAGTAATGCACCCTCTCTATTCGAGAAGTGCATTATAAGTCAAGTAATATAATCTATAGGATGTGTTGTAACTTGGGTTTCTTTCTTAGGAACCTGTGTTACTATATTTTTCTACCCAAAATTGCACATTCAATCAACTCCAAGCCTTTTCCACCCTCCTGCAGATGTTATAGACTCTGCACAGTCTTTTGAAACTTGTATGTAATCATCAAGACTCTTGCAACTCCTCTACAATCATTAGGATACCATCATAAGGCATATGTTTTCCAAAAACATTTGCATCCTTTTAAAATTGACATCAATAATGTGATAAGAACCTGGTTGGCATAGTGTGACAAGATCACACTCTAGGTTGACACCAAGGCCAACAATGTAGCCATGATGCCAACATTTTCATTCCCTATATCCCACTACGTTCTCTTCCTTCCCCCTCTTTTTCTGCATGTCATTTCTCTTGTCCCTTTATTGCATGTTGACTTCCTCAACACATGCCATGGGAATAGGAACAATATTGGATTATCCTTCAATCAGGTGGCACATACACAACTTCAATGCTCACACTAGTAGGGCCATAAATTCATTAGGGAGATAGGTAGGGGAATAAATAGATTTTCTTGGGTTTGGGTTTTCAAATTGCATAGTATACTTCTGCTCCTCGGGATCCGAATCTATGTCCACTCTTCCAAGTCAGCTATATTTTATATTTTCACATAATTTCACATAAACAAATATACATAATGATAGTTACATGTCAGATAGAAAAATGGTTTTTGTGCATTCATCTATTTTTTCCTAAAAAAATGTGAAGTCATTGTAGAATTATTTCAATGATAACTAGATTGTACAATGCTAATTTGCAATGAAATTTTTATATTACCATGTTCGATTCTATCTCCATTTTCCAACCCAATTTAAACATAAAATTCAATCATTTTTCCTCCTAAAGTGTCAAGAGGAACCAAATAGAAGGAGAATAGGGAAGATTGGCATGATAGTTTGAGGCTTGGAAGAAAGAAAGAATGAAGTAACAACAACAGAGAGACTAGATATTAGTCTTAAATATAATCATTACATTGTAAAGGAACCATCAAGAATAAGAATAGACCAAGTCTCTATCTATAGTTATCTAGCTACAACTTGTAAAAGTTTTCTCTAGTATTAAAAGAAATAAAAAAATCCATTTCTTCTTGGTTTTCCCAAAATTTGGTTTCCAAGGGAAAAAAAGTCCTGTGTTATTTTTATGCAAATCATATTCTTTATTCTCGTCATTGTATACTATTTTTTTTCAATATTTTACTTGTATTATACAAACTATTTATAATCATTGTTTGAGACAAATAAATAGAAAAATAGAGATGAACATTTATTTTATACATTTAACATTCCATGATATCCATGTTTGTGCAACGGATTGTCCATAGGCCTATTATTTATGAATTATCATATGTGTCAACTTTAAAATTAACTCTGGGTAATTAACCTAGTAGTTTGGGGTGCTATAGTAGTAACTGCAACACCCTCCAAAATTTTGGCTTGCATCCAATTTCGGAGCCTCCCTTGGATTTTTACTTGATTTTTGCAAGCACTCAGGCTCACCTCATGACCTCATGTTGAGTCCTTGCACCCTCCTTGCTTCACCATTCAATGGACATCATTTTGCATGTTGATCACAATCTCACCCTTGTAGCCATGTTCTGGTCATGCACAAGGTCCCTCTTCTTGTGTACAAGTTTTATTCACCATGTAAACATACGTCGCACTCACAGATGAAGTTGTATGCACTGTTTCATAAGCATCGCTGTGGTCATTCAATGATCTGTCACAAGCATCGCGCTTGTTGCCTGCACAGTCAGTCATTCACATTGAGTATATGTTTTCTTGATGTTTTGAGGCATCTTGTTGTCGAGTCATTTTGAGTGTGTGTTCACAAGATCACATATCCAGAAGTTCACTCACTCACACACTTAGTAATTTTGCTAAAGTTCCGATGATCGGATCACCCTCTAGAAGCCGGACTCTCGCTGAGTTGCATTGTGTAGTGTCAGCACTTAGTGAACACGTACTTCTGCCCAAAATTTCACAGAGCTTGAGGCTATCTCCCAGGGAGCCTGCACTTCACAATCCTAGAATTAATCAAACCGACTGTCACCTAGAACAACACATAAGTTTCTCAACAGAAATATGTATATGGAAATTATAACCCTTGTTGACATGCAAAGTAGTGGTCATAATGAGAATTGTGGTAATGGTAAGATATTCACCTGATCAGTTCTATGGAAGCTACAAGAGTGCCCACTAGTAGCATCCTCAGAAGCACCTAGATTCGAGAACTCAAGAAAATTCTCGATGGTAACAATTGTAACACCCTTTATTTCATTGTTTTTATTATAAGATTTAAAAAGTTATTTATGTTAGTAGACGAGAAAAATAATTGGAAAAAAAACCAAGAAAGGGTTTGTATATGGAAATTCTAACCCTTGTTATCAAGTAAAGCAATGGTTGTAATTGGAATGGAAGTATTAGTAAATATAATTTGGTATAAGTAAATACTTTGTTAAACATTTTAAGAGAAAAATGTTGCAACTATTGTTTTTGTAAGTTCCAATATGCATGGCATAATAGACATAGTCATATGACTGCATAAAGTACTAGAGTATAGAACAGAGTATGGGATTTTTTATCCAATTGATTACTCTTTAGGATAGAAATATTAAAAAATTATTGACGTAAGAATATACAAAAGGAAATATACGTTAGGTACCATCGCAACAAAATTCTACGAAAGTATCAGTCTCAGATACAATAGAAAGATATACTAGTCACAGGGTAGGGGGGATAGAACCCATTACAAGCTCCATGTAGTACTTGGTCCAATGAGCATTCAAATGGGCAATTTACAGAATTGAATACCCTACTTATATGAATGAGTGAAAAACATTAATAAACTATTTCTATTGAGAAAGGAGAGAATTTTGCATACATTTTTACAACAAGTTATGGGAAAAAGAAAATAATATAAATAACCCACTATGGTGGTAAACGAGAGAACTCTCAATATAAAGTAGGTAAATTAAGGAAAAGAAACGAAAATAAAATATTTGTTGTCATACGAGTTAGAATGGAGAAATAACTAAGACAAAAACATGTAATCGTTATATTCTGGTAGGCTTTAAAAATAATTCTTCTTAAGGAAAAGGAAACTTCTTTATGCATCAATAATTACTAAAAGGAGTAACATAACGAAAGTATACATGCGCAAGGTAGAAAAACTCACATTATTGTAACCTCGAGGGTCTTTCTTAGAAAAGAATGTAATTAATATCGTGTCAAGAACATCTTGGTCGAAGGTCGATGTGTATGGTTGATCAGATGAAAACCGCACCTTGGAAACCTGCACACGCACCTACAACAGGCTGGATAACCAACCGAAATGAGTATCAAAATTATAGAATAAAAGACAGGAAGCCAAGATAGAGGAAACCTCTAATTAAATTACTCATGAACTTATACATAGAGAGAAAAAAATACCTCTCAAGGGTCTTTCTTGAAAAGAATGTTAATAGATATCTTGTTACACTTATGAACGGATAACACTCATGAGTCTTACTTATGAATTTTCTCTTACTAAAAATATATAATTACATGGAAATGAACCCACATAAAAACAAATAAATAAAATAAACTCAACTAAACTAACTTAAAACAGGATGGTCTCGTTGAGAAGTTTCCCCGCCTCCACAGGAGGGGGTTGGTCTACACATTTTGGAATATTATATGCCATCTCAGAGTGCCCTATTGTCAATGCATGAGCATACTTACCCTGTTGTCAATGCATGAGCATACTTATCAGTTAAGATGTGGCCCATCCCATCCTTACAATAATTTCATGAGTGCAACTTCGAAGTTCGAAAAAGCTCATTTTGAATAAAAATTCTCTCATTTTACACAATATTTTATTAGAGCATAGGTCAATTAAAGTTCACCATGTGGATACAAAATTTATTGTTCTTGAAATAAGGTCAAAATATTCTTAAAAAATGTCACTTCCAACAATTATTTTGGACCATTTTCTACAAAATGTATTTATAAATAAAATAGGCTAAATATAATAGAATGCCCACACATAAAATAGTGAAAGTATGTAATACGGTACTTTGACAATTTACAAAATAGCACAAGATAAGCAAGGTCGTCAAGTAGTGATGACAGGGTCGGTAGGTCTCCCTTCATTGTTTCAATTGTTTTCTCAATAGTTATGCTACATCCCAAGGACCAAAAACTCTTGAACTCCTCAATTATCAAGATTCAAAACTCCGGTTTTGTGATTAAATGAAGTTTATAATTCTGTAATTTTACCTTGATATATATTATTACCGTGGTATCACCTACTTGTTACATTTTTGCACATGTCTACATGAACTATATTGGTAATAAATTTCTTTCTGCATCGATAACTACTAAAAAGACTAACATAACCGAAGTTGACTTGAGGCATGATATGTTGATAATTTTTTTTATAGTGAACATCAAATTATTATATTTAAAAATAATATATATAGATATAAATGAAATTGTTATTAAATAAGTGAATATTTAATATTTATAATGTTAATATATTTGTATATATGTGTATGTGTTATTTTTTTGTATTTTTATAAGAATATAATTTGTTTTCTAATAAAAGTTATATGTTATAGGTTTAAATCTAGAGAGGATAAAATATGTACATTTATATAATAGTCAAATCATTACACCAAGGTGGGTCCTTTAACTTATAAATTAGAAATTTGATATATTAATTTGGTGTCTACCTTAATTATACCATAAGTGTGGTCTATATTGGAATTGGACTTAAGAAATTTTGATTTTTATATAAATGGGTCACCAAAATTTGATTTCAATAAAATATTTTTCATCTAATACATCATCCAACCAATAATAAGAAAATTAATTGAACAAATTTTCATTTTCAAATCAAAAAATAATAAAATTAAAATTAAAATTCATTTATTTCACCAACTGTGAACCACACCCAAAGTGTTTACATAAATAAAATTCATTAAATAAATAACATAATCTATCTTTTGTTTTCATCTAACCATAAATGTTCGACTAACCAAACTTTTTCATCGATGCTACCTTTAATAAAATTAAAATTAAAATTCATTTATTTCACCAACTATGAACCACACCCAAAGTGTTTACATAAATAAAATTCATTAAATAAATAACATAATCTATCTTTTGTTTTCATCTAACCATAAATGTTCGACTAACCAAACTTTTTCATCGATGCTACCTTTAATAAAATTAAAATTAAAATTCATTTATTTCACCAACTATGAACCACACCCAAAGTGTTTACATAAATAAAATTCATTAAATAAATAACATAATCTATCTTTTGTTTTCATCTAACCATAAATGTTCGACTAACCAAACTTTTTCATCGATGCTACCTTTATGCTTTTATTCCATATGAATCGATTAACCCAGATGGACATCGCACTTGCTTATCTATGATGTACGATGCGTAGCTCACATTGGTCCTCGGTTAAAAACCCATCCAGTTTGGGTGACCAACCAAGAGGGTTGGTCCAAAACCTCCTTGTCCTAGAAGGTAATGCGGTGGTCCTCATTTGGATCCAAAGCCATGACCTCAAGGTATCTCTTCTTGTCTTAGTAAGATGCAAGAGTGTTTAGTGGATGAGCCCTTATAGAAAGATATGGGAAGGAGGAAGTACTTCTGGATTTTAAAAATATTATATTTTATTATTATAGGTTTAAAAAAAATAGTTAAATAAAATAATATATTAAACATATTGAGTCAGTTTATATGTAACAGGATTGTGTTATTATACTTCCAAATAAGCTTATGCTTATTAAAAAAAATAATAATAACAAAATATCTAATCATTAAGAATATATTTAACAAGTTAATTGCATACTCATGTCAGCGTAAGACTCGATTCCCATTTCCATAATAAATAAATGTATTCTCCTCAAGCATTTTGAGGTTGTCATAGATAGTGACGAAAGCCCCTCTCCTGTAAACTGGCCACAG
Source organism: Pinus tabuliformis (assembly GCA_031772625.1). Classification (NCBI taxonomy): domain Eukaryota; kingdom Viridiplantae; phylum Streptophyta; class Pinopsida; order Pinales; family Pinaceae; genus Pinus; species Pinus tabuliformis. The sequence goes on along the minus strand of CM062818.1, from coordinate 1,252,538,113 downwards.
TATCAGCCAAAGACGTATCTATTGGCATGAATGAGAGGCCTAGATCTCTAATTTTCCCATTGGAAAACTTGTATGGCTGCTTCCTTGGATTTATCTCGTCTGAACATCTGCATGCATGCATGAAGTTGCACAGAATATATTATATATATATATATATATAATTTACATATTTCAAACATTTCCAAAAATCAATAAATAAGAGTACAGTCAAACAATTCACTTCTCATTCAGTTCACCATAATTTAATATTCCACAAAATAACGCCACAATTTTTTCTTTGAAAGCGTGTACTTGGTAGGCACTGGACAGTGAGGCAAAGTTTGCCAGCATGTCGACGAGTTCGCCGCTACATTCCCCGCACAGATATGATCAGTGTTGGAATTCATGGTGGATTGCAACAACGGACCTACAACCAGGCATGGATTTATCACTACCATATCCAAATTCCTTCTCTCAGCAATCTCCCATGCAAATTTCTCTTCCAACGTCTTTGCATAATAGTACCAGTTCTGCCCACACCAAGAAACAAAATTAGCCCATGGAATTCCACCTGTATCTACATAGAATTTATGTTTATATTTATGTGTTGTTAGAGCCAAAGTAATAAATACATTGGTGTGAATGCAGTAGTCCAGATCAACAATGGCATGAGGGTCGTTGTGAGGGTTCATGTAAACCACACCGTTAGAAGATGTAAATACCACGCGCTTCACCCCCATTTCTGCGCACGCCTCCATAACATTCCTCGTTCCTTCCACTATTGGCTCTATCACCTGATTCTGCATCATTATAGATAATATTTAATGTGAGTGTGCAGATTTTCATGTGTCTATGATATGTATCTTGATTGAAATGACCAAGGTTTAGGGTAGATGCCTTACAGGGAATAAACGAATTATGTGTCCCTCATGATGGGTGGAGCCTCCACCCAAAACCTAGATTGGTTTAATCAAGATACACAATTTTTCCAAATGAAAAACAAATTAACATGTGCCTAAAATCCCAATGAAGGAATTTGAATATAAAAGAGAATATTGCATATATATGAGATAAAAAAAATTTACAAGGTGATCATTGAGAAGGCAAGCCATGTGAAAGACACCGTGGCATTCTTGGATAGTTGTGACTAAGCTCTAATAATCAAGAATATCAAGTTTCACAAGCTGCAACCTCTCTTTCGCCCCTTCCAGCTCTCTTAGATGCTCATACTTGCCATCCTCTGTACTTTAATCTTCAAATTATTAAAAAACCATTCCATCCAAACTAAACAGAGAGTTAACACACACTTATGTCATTAAATAAAAGACAAGTGACTATTACAAGGACGTCATGGAATCATAGTGAACCTAGTTATGGGTGAAGCTAATCAAAATTATGTTGGTAAAAGTACTAATTATAACCTACCAAGATTGCCACGAACTGCTCCTCTGACATTATAGCCTTTGTTGAGGAGTTTCTTGACCAACCATGAGGCAATGAATCCCCTTGCTCCAGTCACACATACGGTTTAATCTGATCTCATGGTTTATTTCATATTGCAATCTAGAGGAAGCAGTGAACTGTAAATGCCTAGAAAGTCTATTATTTCGTCTTCCGCCTAGATTAAACAAGGGTCGCAAGTAGCAGTAGTCCATGTAGGGTATGAAATTTTTTAATCGTTTAATAAAGCTTTAGATAGTGATATAATCGTGTTCTATCATGCAAGCTTGGGAACAAATATTTGTAGAATCCATTGTTGGAGGTAAGGTGGTACAACAAATGGATGGCTAAGTCGAACTTTCATACTTTGGCCACTCTTTCAGCATCAGCCCTAAAGTGGATTGGCACCATTGCCTCCTGTCAATAGATGACCCATGACAATCCACCACAAATAATAAAGGAGTCTCCTCCAGTCCAAAGTACCCAAGCAACCAAGTGAAAGTACCATCTCCAAGATAAGCCAAATCCTCATGAAGAGTATCTGAGTAACCGAGCCAAGTCGAGTAGCCGCTTAGGCAGTAAAACCACTTCTGTATGGGTAAGCTTGGGTTGGGGAAAAATATTCAGATAAATTTCATGCCCCGCTTAAAAGCAAAGAACAAGAGATATTGTCACTTAGAGCCAAACAGAATCTAGCACCTACTGAGCACGCTGACTCGGCTGACTTCATAGTCTCCGTAGAGAAAAAGGTGTTATAGCATTGAAGTTCTTTGAAGGAGGAGTGTTGGAGCATTGGAGGCCTTCATAGGAGCACCGTAGGAGGATAATTCTACCTTTGTTTCGGAGCACTGAACCTTGGACCTTTTCTTGATAGATATCTAATTCTCGTGATGGGGCCTATATAGAACAAAGGGTTCATACAACACTGGATGCAACGAGGAATGATGCTTACTTACGTTGATACGCAATTAGAGAAACAGAGAACTAACTCACATGGTGCAACATGAAAAATAATTTTCTTAGCTTATTGTTGTTGAATTACGTATATAATGATGCAATCATTTCATTATTGTTGCTTCCATTACTTGCTTCATTGTTGGGTTATTATATTACTATTGACTACCACCTCACCTATATATGGTGGTTGTCTGGTGATCCCCCCCATTCTGCTAGATCATTTCCAACAATCTAATCAATCAAATCACTTACGACTCCTAATCAGTGACCTCACACACTCTTGATGTGGTCCTCATTCCTAGGATTACGTGGGCGGTTTTGAGCCAACCAACCCGAGCTAACCATTTTCAGAAGCAACATGTCGGGGATCAAATACATGGAGCTTACTGATATAGAGTTAATAAGGGTGAGAGTACTCATAGTTGTAGTATTAGCTTTAAGCTTGATATCACATTACACTAAGCTCTAAGCTGAATCTAAGCTCACATAGTTATAGTTATGGTCATGTTGGGTGGACCGAGAGAGTCTAGTTCACAACAACTTTCTTATTTACAATTACATTGTTAAATGGATTCAATTCACCTAGGTCATTATGAGAGAGATTTAAATACACCCCATTACTGATGATGATGAAGAGAACGAAACAACCCTAGAGAGTCTATGGTTTACAATAGCTTACTTACTTACAATTACAATGTTAAATGGTTTCAATTCACCCCGGCCATTATGAGAGAGACTTAAATACACCCTGTTATGACAAGAATGAAAAAACCCTGGAAGGAACAATAGGCATTCCTGCTTACCTCCTCGACATAATACTTCCCCTGGTGATCACCCCATTTTAATTTGATAGAAGCATCTCACCTTGAGCTTAGAAAATGAGGATTGATTGTTTCGACAACCCACATTGGAGGTAAGGTTGGACATCGGACGAACAACCAATGGAGCGTGAGGTGAGGTGGTTCAATGAACTACTCCCTTTGTTGTGCGGTAAGTTCTGCAAATTTCCCAGCGCTATAATAGTTAAATTAATTTCACATACAAAATTGACAATTGAATTAAATAGAAATCACCACAATCTAACTCTGTGGTGCCATGATTTTTCCACTTGTCTACCCCTTTGGGCCCATGACTTTACCACTTATACCTCTTTCCATAAATCGGTGCCCAATGTGCACTATGAACAAGCAGTGCTTAAATATCTTGGGCCATTGTGCTTATCTTTCTGCAACTCGAACCATGATGTGTATTACGTCCTTAAAACATACATTGATGCTCTTAGATAAACCTTATTTCGATTGCCTACCACACTGAACCAAGAAACCTGAATTCTTTTATTCACCTCACATCCATATACGCATCACAGCCATATACGGAGGAACATTGTCTCGAATCTGCACTGAACCAATAAATCTAAATTCTTCGATTCACCTTGGTCGTTGTATTGAGCAGTAGACTCACTTGAAGATATGTTTGTCTATTGGCGATTAGGATTCTCGTGTAACAACAACACGGGAAATTTGAAAGAGTTGAAAGGGTTGCAGTTACAGGAATGGCTAGCTAGTCTTTCCACCACCGAGCAGGTAGTTGGTTAGAGTTTGTGGGGATCTCAAGTGTGTTCCAGGTGGTTGCACCTTCCTTGAAGAGAGGGAACATATCTGTTTGTTACAGGTAACATGTTCACCATCAAATGAGCTCATTGATTACATCTAACTACTACTTGAAGTGTTTTTTTTATGTGAGTAAAGTTCATTCTATGAATTTGCAAGCTTTCAGTTACCTTTTTTCTTTGTCTGCTTTCAGTTTACTTTTTTTCTTTGCCTTTTCTGTCATAAGTTTGCAATTCCTTAGGTGCTTCTATTATACATATCAGGCCTTTCCTTAGTTGTTTCTATTACCTTTATTATCTGTGTAAGTATAGGGATTTACTTTCCGTTGTTCTTGTTTTTCTATACGGTTGGCTTGGTCTTTATCCCTTTTCCAAGAACAAACACTTACTACGCTACGACATGGATGGAAGCAAAATAGTCCTATTTAAAAAAATGGAACAATTAGCTTAACAACCAGATCTGTCACTATCTATCTAATGGGGCCTCTCCTATCCACTCTCTATTAGAGTTGGTCTACACTTGTGAACCCTTGAATAAAATAACAAGCATTTCGACCATAATCTGATATGTACAAACTATGTATTTTGCTTGAAAGCCCAGGGTACAAAAGGTTAACTGGTTAGATGTTGTACCAACAAAAATTGTGATTTAGTCACCTCAATTTAAGGGGTAATATCTGAACATAAATTTTGGATGAGAAAATTGCTCCACTATCTGCAATTGAATTTTTTTGTAGGTGGAAAGAAGAAATAGAAGATTGCTCCATTGTATTTCTCCATTCTCTGCAATTGAATTAATATTCAATTAGTTTCAAGCATAGAATAAAATTAAATATGTGCACAATAACACTATTCCTAAAATTAAATATGTGCACAATAACACTATTCCTACCTGAATTCATTTGTTGATTTGATTTTGCCGGGGGAAAGAAGAAACAGAAGACTTCTCAAGTAGAGGCAGTGAAGGAGGTGATCAAGCCTATCGAGACAGAGAGTTTTTTATCGAGACATAGGGGCAATTAGATCATTAGAAAAAAGAAGCAGTATGTTAAGATTCTTTAACTGTGCAAAAATAAAATAGGTCCATAAATTTGTGTGACTATTATACAATACGTTGGAAAACTAATTAAGGACTCAGAAATTATATTTGGGTTGTAAATGTGTTAGAAAACCTGCACAGATGAATCTAGCTAGTAAAGGTTGAACACACAGCTTTGCAGAGCAAAAACACTAAAAGAAAATCGAAAGAAGAAAATAATGATTCAATTGAAAATTATGTTACAATGCTCATGATATAGCATTACTGGGTGAAGATCCCAAGGTAATGACTATAGTGGTGATCAATGAGAAGACTCAACACCTACAACAAGTTCTGGAGATAACTAGTCAGTTGCGGAGTTAAAGAAGGAGCAAATCAAGGAGTAAATCAAGGAGTAAATCATGCAAAAGGAATTTTGCATGCAATCCCATGCTCTAACTAAAAGTCCACATGTAGATGTGTAGTAGTTCCAACATGCAAAAGGAATCTTGCATGTAGTCACATGCTCTAACTAAGAGTCTGCATGTAGGTGTGTAGTAGTTCCAACACCCCCCCTGAACACCACTATGGGTAAAAATAGAAAATGGGCCCTGGCAACTAAGGCCAAAGGTCACCCAAAATAGAGTGCAACTTGTACTAAAATTGAGGAAAGAGGGAAAACCTCGTGGGAAAAACCCCCCCTCAAAATACAATGTAATCAAAAGAGAAGAGGAAGAAAAATACAGTTGCTAAGAAATCGTGTCCTTCACTCCAAGACGATCACGCAAAGAGCGAAACTTCTGCTCAGTGAATGTCTTGGTGAAGATGTCTGCAGCCTGTTCTGCTGAAGGACAGAACTGCAAATCAATGACCCGATCATGTACTAAGTCTCTGATGTAGTGCATATGGATCTCTATGTGCTTTGTCCGCTGCCGCTGTACTGGATCCCTGCAAAATTTGAGAGTGCTCTGGTTGTCACACCAGACGACAATGGGCTGGTTGAACTGGACGCCCAACTCAGTGAGGAAGTGTTGTAGCCACAGAGCCTGAATGGTGATGTTGACTACTCCTCGGTACTCAGCCTCAGCTGAAGAGAGAGCAATAGCAGCCTGCTTCTTGCTCGACCAACAAATAGGGCCAGATCCTAGACTGAGTGAATATCCGGAGGTGGACTTGCGATCAACGCTGTCTCCCGCCCAATCAGAATCTGTGAAGCCAAGGAGATTCAATGAAGTGCCTGCTGCATAGTGAATCCCGAAGGTGATGGTGCCCTGCACATATCGGAGGATGCGCTTGGCAGCATTCCAATGTATCTCATGCGGCTCCTGCATGTATCTGGAAACTGCCCCTACTGCGTATGAGAGATCTGGTCTGGAGTGGGTGAGGTACAATAAGCTCCCCACTAGCTGTCGGTAGAGAGTGCTGTCAACTAATGGAGTGTCACCTCCATCCTCAAGGCGGACCCCAGACAGAAAAGGAGTCGGTGCTGGCTTGCAGTCAGTCATGTGAAATCTCTCGAGGAGATCCCGTGCATACTTAGCCTGAGAGAGTTTGATGCCTGTGGCATTCTGGATAATCTCAAGACCAAGAAAGAAGTGTAATGGACCCATGTCCGTCATCAAGAACCTATCATGCAAGGCCCTCTTGACTGTAGCAATGGCTGAAGCTGAGCTGCCAGTGATTAGGAGATCATCTACATACAAAACTAAGATAAGAAGAGAATCATGTGTCCTAAGCATGTAAACATTCGGATCAGACTTACATCCTTCAAAGTTTTGTGATAAGAGAAAAGAATCCATCTTCGCGTACCAAGCTCTCGGGGCTTGCTTAAGGCCGTAGAGAGATTTCTTCAGTCTGCAGACCAAAGATGAATCCTGAATGAAACCATGTGGCTGCTCCATGTAGATCTCCTCAGATAGGTCTCCGTGAAGAAAGGCATTCTTCACATCCATCTGATGTACTTCCCACCGCTGGGCAGCCGCAATGGCAAGTGTAAGGCGTATGGAATCCATCTTTGCTACTGGAGCAAAGGTCTCGTCATAATCAATGCCATGCACTTGTTGGAAGCCTTTGGCTACTAGCCTTGCTTTCCGTCTGGTGATTTGCCCATCTGCAGCACTCTTGGTCTTGTAGACCCATTTGCATCAGACAAGTTTCCTTCCTGAAGGAAGGGGGACTAGATCCCAAGTCTGGTTCTCGAGGAGGGAGTTATACTCCTCCTCCATGGCGGACTCCCAAGATGGATGCCCAGCAGCCTCAGCATAAGACTGTGGATCAGAAGACTGAACCAAATGACAATGCCAGGAGGGCGATGGTTCAATGGCAGTGAGGACAAGAGGAGGCTCAATAAACTCTGAGCTAGTCCTCTGCAGATCAGAATTATCCCCCACAAGACCATTTCTAGCAGCTGGTTGGTCTTGTGCATATATCTCACGTAAGCTCCTTGTTCTCTGATTTATGACAGGCGAATATGATTCACTGCTGGAAGCCCGATCTGTGCTTGGATGTGGATCATCATTTGCATGCACTAGATTTGTATCTGAAGACTCTGTCTTTGTATCTGCATGCTCTTCCTCGGCATCTGCATGATCTGTATCTGCATCTGAATGCACTGAGTCATCATCTCGGACATGAGGTAGATAAAAAGTGTCTGCATGCGGCGCTTGAGGTGCATGCGAGAGACTTTCCTCAAATTTGACACTTCGCTCAATGATGAGCTTGTCCGTAGAGGGAATCAGTAGTCGATATCCCTTCACACCATCAGGGTATCCAACAAAGATGCACTCAATGCTCTGTGGATCAAGAGCTTTCCTCTTTTCAGAGGGGATCCGGGCCCATGCTCGAGAGCTGAAAACACGGAGGTGAGTGACCTCTGGTTTAGTGCCGCTCCAAGCCTCAAAGGGGGTCTGATCCTTGACAGACCTATGAGGAGATCTGTTCTAGATGTAGTTAGCACAATTAAGTGCTTCGGCCCAAAGCTTATGAGGCAGTGACTTGGCATGCAACATGCAGGAAGCCATCTCTTTGAGAGATCGATTCTTTCTCTCGGCAACTCCGTTTTGCTGCGGAGTGTATGGAACTGTATACTGCAACTGTATGCCGGACTGAAGGCAAAGGTTCTAAAGTGCTGTGTTAACATATTCCCCCCCATTGTCTGTACGGAGGGCTTTGATCTTTCTCTCTGACTGTGTCTCAACTAGTGCTTTGAAATCTTCAAAGTGCTCAAAAACTTCAGATTTGTTCCTGAGAAGATACACCCAAGTATACCGTGAGAAATCATCAATAAATGTAAGTACATACCTTGCTTTGTTGATGGAAGGATGAGGAAAAGGCCCCATGAGATCACTATGGATCAGATCTAGAGGAGAGGATGCTCTGTGAGTCTTGCCGGTGTCAAACTTTTCTCTAGGATGTTTGCCAAGAACACACCCTTCACAAACTCCTTTGGAGAAACTGATATTTGGCAAGCCTTCCACCATCTCATTCTTGCTTAGCTGCTGCATATACCTGTAATTTAAGTGACCAAACCTCTCGTGCCAAAGCCTACTACTATCATCAGCATGTGTAAGCAATAAGGAGGATTCAGATTCAATAAATTCAGAAAATGTATACAGTCTGGCTCCATTGTTTACCTCACCAGTTGCAATTTTGTCATTGCTATGTAGATCATATATGTTCACTGCATCTGGAGTGAATTCCACTCTCTTTCCGGTGCCGGAATGAGTGATCTGATAAACTGAAAGCAGGTTTACCGAAAGTTTTGGAACATGAAGCACATCTTCAAAGCTTCCGTGTAAAAGTTCCACTCTACCTTTTCCGGTGACCTCAATAGGTGAGTCATCTCCCATGAGGATGGGAGGTCCTTTGCATGCATCCAAAGAGGTCCTTCTGAAGGATTTCTGCCATTTGGTCAATTTGTTTCTTCATGCAAGAGTATTCTGGATGGAATCCTCTTTGACAGTAGGTGCATCTGTTTCCTTTCTTCCCTTTCTCATTTCTCGAGCCGGAGGAGTCATTGAAGGGCTTGGTGTACCCTTCCTTCTTTGGATGGGAATGTGCTTTTCCTTTGTCTTTTTGCTGCTGATTTTTTTGATTTGAATCAGATCTGTGATTTTTATTGTGGCTGCCATCATGCACAGCAAGTGCATGTGCTTTTGGAGGTTTGATTTTCCCCATGCCAATGAGTTTATCTTGCTCAAAAATAAGGGACTCCATAAATTCTTTGAGAGAAGGCATAGTGTAGGATTTACCTGTTGCGAGCCTTACTGAATGAAATGTAGACACAAAGACGGAGTATTCTGGTCCGAGCTTTGACATAATAGAGAGAACTTGGCGATTCTCCTCCTTGGACTTGTCAATTCCACAACCCTTGAGTTGCAGCAATAGATCATTATATTTGGTGAAGAAGTCTTGAATTCTGTCATAGTTCCGTGGATCCAATGATAGCAGTTCCACTTCGAGCAGATGTCCTTTCATCTCATCCTGTTTCCCGTAGAGCTCTTCAACCTTTTTCCAAATCTCATTGGGAGTATTGCAGGCAGATAGATGAAACTGCAACTCTGGAGAGATGCACATGCATATGGATCCGTGGGCCTCATCCATATGGTTGAGGTACTTGGATTTCTCTATGGCTGAAGTGGGTTCCACTTCTGTAGCCATGGTAATCCTGTACAACCCTTTATGACGAAGGTATCGAGCCATTTGATCCTTCCATTCATGATAGTTGTACGGTGTTAGGATCGATGCTTTGGGAAACTCCATTTTTCTATCAATCTTCGATCTCCAAGCTATAATACTTGCAAAATAAAGTACTGATGCGCCTTTTATCTAGCAACCTGTGGGCTCTGATACCATGTAAATGTGTTAGAAAACCTGCACAGATGAATCTAGCTAGTAAAGGTTGAACACACAGCTTTGCAGAGCAAAAACACTAAAAGAAAATCGAAAGAAGAAAAGAATGATTCAATTGAAAATTATGTTACAATGCTCATGATATAGCATACTGGGTGAAGATCCCAAGGTAATGACTATAGTGGTGATCAATGAGAAGACTCAACACCTACAACAAGTTCTGGAGATAACTAGTCAGTTGCGGAGTTAAAGAAGGAGCAAATCAAGGAGTAAATCATGCAAAAGGAATTTTGCATGCAATCCCATGCTCTAACTAAAAGTCCACATGTAGATGTGTAGTAGTTCCAACATGCAAAAGGAATCTTGTATGCAGTCACATGCTCTAACTAAGAGTCTGCATGTAGGTGTGTAGTAGTTCCAACATGGGTGAGGTCGAAATCTCTCTAAAATAGCAAGCACAGACAAACATATATGAAAACCACCCTGCAATCGGCATAAATATATGCATCATTTTGTTGTAAGTTATATGCATCATTTATTTTTGAATGAAGCTCTTGGGTTTTATGAAGACAGGGGACTTGAACGATGGCCTTTGCAGTGGAGGACAAAATTTTCTTGGCCCGCTTGCATGCCCAGCGAAGCCTCCTGAGTGTTATTGCATTTGGGGATATGCAGACATTGTATTTCCTTTGAAATTCCTGTAAAAAATGTTGAACCAACCTATTGTAAAATTATTCTCCTCCAAGATGCATGTCTCCGCTCACTACCTTAATCTCCATTTTGTACTTGTTAGTTTTAAGCACAACGACATCCAAAGTATTTCTACCCAATCATTCTTAAAATTTTCATACCAGGAAACCTTTCCATACTAGTGAAGGAGGTGATGCGGTGAAGGTGTCCGGAGGTGGGTTGGCAAGAAATTCCTCACCAGGCTTGTCTGGTATGCACAAACAAGAAAATAGGGGTTGCACGAAAAAACAAGTGATCAACAAACAGGGAAGTAAACAAGTGAAGAAAGAATATCAAATGTTTATAGAAGATCTAATTATATAATATGTACATTGAATCAGTGTGAAAGTAGCAAGACGTGGAGGAGAGTTGCCAACATGTGGACAAGAGCTGGCTATGGGAGGAGTGTGAGCTTGACATGGGGCAGTCTAAACCTAGTTTCAAAACTTTGCATAAAAAGTAAAAAACATCTCATTGAATTGTTGGACATCGAATTGTTCTAACTTTGGATAAAATGTTAAAAGCACTGCATGATTTTTTTAAATCAAAATATGGATTAATGGTCGGTCAACACTCTAGCAATCGCTAGAGTCCCTTCAATGCCCAAGGCATGGACTAATAAAGTCCCTTATTTTATCTTATACAAGGCCATAACAATAGAATAATGGATAAGTGGCCAACTTATAAAAGAATAGTTTCATGCATCCATTTCTTCCTGATCAGTACTATGTTATTTAGACAAATTTGGCAAAGTTAGCAGTATGCTATTTAGACAGATCCGGAGGAGTTATAAACTTGGATTTAAGAACACTGATATTCGAGTAGTTCTTAAAGGCAAACCCAAAATTCAATCCCTCCTACCCTGTGGGATTCCACTGGCCAAAACATTACTCAACTGGTAGGAAACACCAAGAAGATAGGTAGCAAAATTTATACTTAATTGAAAAGCTTAGATGAGACAGGCATCGGATGCCCTGGCATGGCCCCCCAGTCCCAAGCAAACTTTGAGCAACAAAACAAGAGTGATGTCCTTCTTGGAGATCAGAAGCTTCATAACTTAGAAAATGTACGAGGCAATCGTCTCAAAGCCAAAGGTAGTGATAAGTAATATGAAAGGTTAGCCAGGGGCATTGCACTACCCGTTAACTATTATTAACTATTAATTAATTACGAGCCTGAAATTATTATTAATTATTAATATGATAGCTGAGTATTATTCAATCGTCTAACATTAAATATGAAAATACAAAAGGATGCAAAATGACATCTAGAAAGTCTTTATATATATATATATATATATATATATATATATATATATATATATATATATATATATATATATATATATATATATATATATATATATTTCAGAAAACAATTATATTAATTTCTAATTTAAAAAATTACATCATCTTAATATATAAAAATAAATCTATATTTTATTATAATGCAGAATATATATATCTTTCAAAAATGTCTCACTTATAATAAATTTAAAATTAAAATTAATTTATATTTTAATAAAACCCGACTATTTTGATACCACCAAAATTATTATCAAGACAACTTATGTACGTATATACACCTGAAGAGCTATAGCACACCACACTACTTTCCCACCATTCAAACACTGGCTGTGGACCATCAATTGAGATATAACATGGACCAAATGTCAAAACATGGTAATCATCAATTCAGTTTACACAACTATGCCACATACCCTGAGCTTACATTTCAAACAGCTCAATTTGTTTATAAACATCCACAACGTATGCAACTTTTTCTGTTGGCATCTCATCAAGGATCTTGCAGATGCAAACATTAAGGGATGCATAGATACTGAAACATTCCTTCATTAGTAAATCCAGGATGAATTGAATGAGAGAATTTTTTGCGATGGGGAATTCATGAATATTGCAGTCTAAGAGGCAGTAAACGAGTAGTTGCACGGACTTCATATCTTCCAAAACATTTTTGACTTCTATACATTCGAAATTAATCATTTTATTTTTATTTTCAGCCACAAGATTGTGTGCAGATCTGAGAATAGCGGTGCAATAAAGTTTGCGAGCCAAATAGGAAGAGTATTTGAGAACCCAAAAGTAGCATTCCTCCGTGAGGGGAGTGGAAAAATCCTCGAATTGTTGGGACGTGGAGGCGAGTATGGTTTTATGACAGAAGTGGTGTCGCTTGTCTTCATGAGTGAAAATGGGAATGTGACCATCCCTGAGCAACCGATCAATAAGTGCCAATGTCTTGAGAGTGACCATCCAGTTCGTGGTTCACTTCAACCACGTTTCCAATGTTATCTACCATAACTGCAGCAAGTCAGCTCCCTTAAGGGCTCTAATGATTAGGGAACCATCTGTTGCCCATTTCAAAAATTCTGGAAAAAAACTGTAGTGATTTCCTTAATTGACTGAAACTATCTTCAGTTAATTAATTTCTTGTTGGGAGCTCCTGGAGTGGTCCATTACTCCCTCTGCAGTTCTCTACCATGATCTGTGGAACACTTGACACATAGCCATCAGAAGCTTGATGGAATCTTGGCTATAAATTCTTATGTTTGGTCCCCAAGCTCACTAACTCAATCCCCTTTAGTTTTACACCATCAAGTAAGAGTGAGCAGAGCTTGAAAGATTACAGATACCAGAATGTTGTCGTAGTTTGAAAGCCCTCCCATAGTTTGTATCGCTTCTCTTTGCAACACTCACGAGGATGAAAATTTATATTGTGGGTTTGAAAATGGAGATTATTTCTGCCACATGTGGTCTCTTGTATCTCTCTCACATTGCATCCATGCATTTCTTCCAGTCAAGGGCTTTATGGGTAGCAAAGTAATAGAGCTCACTGGTGGTAGAAAGATTCTGTGCTCAAGGCCCTCATATCCTTTAAGAGAAAACTCATGCAATCCATCCTCCCGAAGGAGCCAATGATGCCGAGTGTTTGTTGTGGATTTCATTTCAAGTTATAAATGCAATTTCTGCCACGGGTTTTTAACTTCAAGGAGGGTATCCCTGTTTCAACCTTAAAGATTGAAGCTCAGGACTAAATTACAACTCGTGGGCTTTATGGAAAACAAAAAAAGGGACTGCCTCAAGCTTAGCAGAAAGTTTGGTTTTGAAGTGTATTTAGCATCAATGGCTAGAGGTTTTTTTTACTGGGCATTAAAATTTATTCCGCATTAAAGTTAGTTTTTGATTGTTATAGAATCATTATTTATGCTATCATTTGGTATCAGAGCCCATCTTTTATCTCTGCCTTGGTGTTTACCATTAAAATGAGGGTTTTCTGGAGTTTCTTGATTTCGTGTGTTTTACTCGATTGTACAATTTGTTTTTACTTGAGTAAAAAGAGGAATATAATGAAATCAATGAGTGGCTTTATAAATAATGAAATTTTTTTGACATATAAAGAATTTTCAGAATATACAGGGGAATTCCAGACTCTTCACTAAAACGTAATGCATTACATAATAGATTCCAATTAGAGTTTTTTTTTAAGAATGTTATGCATGAATATTTTAGTTTTATTTATGCAAATTATCATTATTCTCATATCAAGTTAATTTTTTTTTATGTAAGAAATAATGTCTAGTGATCCATATAATTTTAATTGATTAGAGAATAGCCACAACATCTCTAATTAAATAATATTATATATTATGATTGGTTAGGATCACATAAAGATTATTTAGACATTAATTGTAATTAATTATACTAAATAAATTAAATTTTATCCCACATGAATTTTTATTATATTTATATAATTAATTAGGATAAAATATTCATAACTTACCCACAGGAGTTATGAATTAATAGTTTTATCACAAAGTTCAAATCTAAGATAGAATTTATATCGAACTATAATCATAATATACCCTTTAGAATTATGAATTAAGTGAATAATTTGATAAATTCTATCATAAAGAATAATTGAATCTGCTTGAATTGAAAAATTAGCCCACAAGCAATTTTTATGTCAATAGATTCAATTTTAAGCATGATTTACATTGGTAAAGCATGAAATTTTATTTAGGCGTTGATTTAACTTAAACATGTAATCTTTAATTTTATGCAGTTGTACAACCTGTAAATTTCTCTGAAATTCATTATGATATCCCTGAACTTAAGGGAGATAACTATAAGGTCTGGAAGGAGAGAGTTCTCTTTCATTTGGGGTGGATGGACATAGACTATGCTATTAGGAAATATGAACCACCAACACTTACTAATACCGGCAATGCAATAGACATCATGCTTTATGAACGATGGGAGAGATCCAATTGCCTAAGCATGATGTTCATTAAGATTAAAATTTCAGCTGGTATTCATGGTTCCGTTGATCAGCATGAAAAGGTCCGAGACTTGCTAAAGGCCATTCATGATCAAATCGTCACTTCAGACAAGGCACTAGCAAGCATCCTAATCATGAAGTTCTCATCCCTAAGGCTCACCAATGTGAAAGGTGTGTGCGAGCACATCATGCAAATGAGGGACGTTGTGGCCCAATTGAAGAAACTTGAGGTTGAAATATCAGAGTCCTTCCTGGTGCACTACATCCTAAACACTCTTCCGCACCAATACGAACCTTTCAAAATCTCATATAACACACATAAGGATAAATGGTCAATTAATGAACTCATGACCATGTGTGTTCAAGAGGAAGAGAGACTAACGATGGAACTGGGAGAAAGTGCAATGCTCGCGACGTGTGGAAAGGGCAAATCTAAAACCAATTAGAAAGGGAAAGGTAAAGTACCTCCCCAAGCCAATATCAAGAAGGATTCCAAGTGTTTCTTCTGTAAAAAGAAGGGACACATGAAGAAGGAATGCGCCAAATTTCAGAAATGGCTTGCATATAAAGGTAATCCAATCTCGTTTGTTTATTATGAATCTAATATCATTAATGCCAATATTAACACCTGGTGGATTGATTCTGGATCAATAATTCACATTTTGAATTCCTTGCAGGGTTTGTAAAACCTAAGGAAGCCAGTGGGAAGTGAGCAAAGCATCTTATCAGGAAACAAGATGGGCTCACATGTGGAAGCTATAGGAACATGCTATTTAACTTTAAGTAGTGGCTTTGTTTTAGAATTAGGAAAGACCTTTTATGTTCCAAGTTTTTCTAGAAACTTGATTCCAGTTTCAAGACTTGTACCTTTTGGATATTCCTTTAACTTTTCAAAAACATCATTCAATTTATTTTATAAATCTAATTGTGTTGGGAATGGTATCTATCTAATGGCCTTTACTGCATTAATTTACAAAACAATGTCACTTATGATTCAATGCATGTTCACACTGGCACTAAAAGATGGGTTATTAATGAAGATTCCTCTAAATTATGACACTGGAGACTAGGTCATATCTCCAAAGAAATAATTAAAAGATTGGTAAATGAAGGGGTACCTAATACTCTGTATTTCACTGATTTTGGGACTTGTGTGGACTGCATAAAGGGAAAGCAGACCAACAAGTCAAAAAAAGGTGCCAATAGGAGTTCAGACATATTAGAGATCATACATATTGATATATGTAGTCTAGACATGGACTCACATGGTCAGAGATACTTCATCTCTTTTATAGATGATTACTCATGATATATGTATCTCTACATGCTTCATAAAAAGAGCGAAGCATTAGATGCCTTTAAGATCTTTAAGGCTGAGGTAGAGAAGCAATGCAGGAAGCAAATTAAGATCGTGAGATCAAATAGAGGTGTAGAATATTATGGTAGATACACATAAGATGGATAAGCACCTAGGCCATTCGTAAAATTTCTTCAAGAACACGGGATTGTTGCCCAATACACCATGCCTGGTTCACCCGACCAGAATGGTGTAGCAAAAAGAAGAAACCAAACATTATTGGACACGGTGCGGAGTATGCTTAGCAACTCCAATCTTCCTAAATCCTTGTGGACTGAAGCACTTAAGATGGCAGTGTATATATTAAACTGAGTTCCAACCAAGGCTATTCCTAAAACGCCATTTGAATTATGGAAAGGTTGGAAACCGAGTTTGCGACATATGTGAGTTTGGGGATGCCCGTCTGAAGTGAGAATATATAATCCACAAGAGAAGAAGCTGGACCCAAGGACCATTAGTGGGTATTTCATTGGATATGTTGAAAGGTCTAAAGGTTACATATTGTACTGTCCATCTCACAGCACTAGGATTGTGGAATCAAGAAATGCAAAGTTTCTTGAAAATGACTTGATCAGTTGGAGCGATCAAACCAGGAACATAGTTTCTGAGAAGGATCATTCATAATTTCAACCTTCCACCTCAAGTGATAGATTGGTTATTTTTCACAGCACCCCTCAAGTACAAACTGGTGCTAAACAACCAATTGTTGAAGTTCCACAAGCTACTGATAGCATTCTAGTAGATCAAGTAGCTCAAGAGTTTCCAAGAACTTTTGAACAACAAGTTGAACCACATACTTCTCACGAAGATGGTGGTACAAAATTAAGAAGATCTACTAGACCAAAGAGATCAACAATTCCTGATGACTATGTTGTGTATCTGCAAGAATCTGACTATAACATTGGAGCCGAAAATGATCCTGAGTCATTTTCACAAGCCATGAGTTGCAAAGAATCTGAATTATGGTACGATGCCATGAAGGAAGAGATGAATTCTATAAAGAGTAACGAAGTCTGGGATCTTGTTGAGTTACCTAATGGTGCAAAATCCATTGGATGTAAATGGGTCTTTAAGACGAAGAAAGACTCATTGGGCAACATTGAGAGATACAAGGAAAGACTCGTTGCTAAGGGATTCACTAAAAAAAAAGGAATTGATTACACAGAGACTTCTCTCCTATATGTAAGAAAGATTCGTTGCATGTTATTATGGCATTAGTAGCCCATTTGGACTTGGAGTTGCAACAAATGGATGTGAAAACAACATTTCTCAATGGAGATCTAGAGGAGGAGGTTTACATGAAATAACTTGAAGGATTCCCCTCTAGTGACGGTGAGCAATTGATTTGCAAGCTCAATAAATCCTTATACATATTAAAACAAGAATCCCGCCAATGGTATTTGAAATTCCATAATGTAATTTCTTCTTTCATTTTTGTAGAAAACATTATGGATCAATGTATATACCTGAAAGTTAGTGGGTGTAAAATCTGTTTTCTTGTTTTATATGTGGATGACATTTTGCTAGCAACCAATGATAAGGGTTTGCTTCATGAGGTGAAACAATTCCTCTCTAAAAATTTCGATATGAAGGATATGGGCGAGGCATCTTATGTCATTGGCATTAAGATCCATAGAGATAGATTTCAAGGCATCTTGGGTCTGTCTCAGGAAACCTATATTAATAAAATTTTAGAGAGATTTTAGATGAGTTCACCAAGTGTAGCTCCCATTGTGAAGGGTGATAGGTTCAATTTGAACCAATGCCCGAAGAATGACATTGAAAGGGAACAAATGAAGAACATTCCATATGCTTCTGCTGTTAGAAACCTAATGTATGCTCAGGTATGCACAAGACCTGACATTGTATTTGTTGTGGGAATGTTGGGAAGATATCAGAGTGATCCAGATTTAGACCACTAGAGAGCTGCAAAGAAAGTAATGAGGTACCTTCAAGGAACAAAAACTACATGCTTATGTATAGACAGATGGAAAATTTGGAAGTAATTGGCTACTCAGATTCTGACTTTGTTGGATGTGTTGATTCACACAAATCAACATTAAGATACATTTTTATGATGGCCGGTGGAGCTATATCATGGAGGAGAGCCAAGCAGACATTGGTCGCCACTTCCACTATGGAAGCCAAGTTTGTCTCCTATTTTGAGGCTAATTTACATGGTGTATGACTTAAGAGTTTCATTTATGGGCTTAGAATTATGGGTTCTATCTCTAAGCCATTCAGAATATACTGTGATAATTCAGCTGCTGTTTTAATGGCTAAAAACCACAAAAGTGGGAGTCAAAATAAACACATCGACATTAAGTATTTAGATATAAGGGAATGTGTTAAAGAAAAGAAAGTGGTCATTGAGCATGTCAGCACTGAGTTGATGATCACTGATCCTTTGACTAAGGGCATGCCACCGTTTAAATTCAAGGATCATGTAATGAATATGGGACTTGGTTCCATTATGTAGTTTCTCATTGTATGGACAATGTTATTTTAATGAAATTATTAATTATTGTGATGTTTTTCTCATATTTATGTGCACCTTAATTTGATCTGAGAGAATTCATTTGTGTAGGACCAAGAATAAACATAGGGTTTATTCATTAAGAAATTATTGCCACACAAATTTTAGTAGAAATAAATACATAGTAATACATGGAAGATAATACTCATCATTAGAGGACTTATCGCCATGATTCATGTATCTATTACTTAATATAGATTATCAATGGGTTTTAAGATGAGACATTAAGATTGAAAGTATGGACCAAGTAGGAGAATGTTAGCTCCCATAACTACCGCGAGCCGGCTCCCTTAACAACTCTGATGATTAGGAAACCATCTGCTGCCCATTACAAAAATTTTGGAAAACAACTGCAGTAATTTCCTTAATTTACATAAACTATCTTGAGTTAATTAATTTCTTGTTGGGAGCTCCTGGAGTGGTCCATTACTCCCTCTATAGTTCTCTACCATGATCTGTGGAACACTTGACACATAGCCATCAAAAGCTTGGTGGAATCTTGGCTATAAATTCTTTTGTTTCATTCCCAAGCTCACTAACTCAATTGCCTTCAGTTTTACACCATTAAGTAAGAGTGAGCAGAGCTTGGAATATTACAGATACTAGAATGCTACCGTAGTTTGAAAGCCCTTCCATAGTTTGTATCGCTTCTCTTTGCAACACTCACGAGGGTGAAAATTTGTATTGTGGGTTTGAAACTGGAGATTATTTCCACCACGTCTCGATCTCTTGTATCTCTCTTGCATTGCATCCATGCATTTCTTCTAGTCGAGGGCTTTATGGGTAGCAGAGTAATAGATCTTACTAGTGGTAGAAAGAATCTATTCTCAGGTCCATCATATCCTTTACGAGAAAACTCATGCAATCCATCCTTCTGGAGGAGCCAATGATGTCGAGCGTTTGTTGTGCATTTCATTCCAAATTATAGATGCGATTTCTGCCACGGGTTTTGGACTTGATGGAGGGTATTCCTGTTTCAACTTTCATGATTGAAGCTCAGGACTGAATTGCAGCTCATGGGCTTTGTGGAAAACAAAAGAAGGGACTGCCTCAAGCTTAGCAGAAAGTTTGGTTTTGAAGTGTGTTTAGCATCAATGGCTGGAGGTATTTTTCTTGGGCATTAAAGTTTATTCCGCATTAAATTTAGTTTTAGATTTTTATAGAATCGTTATTTATGCTATCATCCGCCACATTTCTCAGATGTTCTAGTAACTCGGGGGATTGTGTTGCAGCCAAGGCAATGAGAATGCGATTTTCCTTGGGCGGAATGTCGTTGTGGTGAGTATATTTGAGAACCGCAATATTGATATCAGAAATCTTGCTTATGAATTTGGCATACCCGATGTGCTTCAGCGCCCCGGCAGCTTGTCTCGACCAGGACTCCATCCCTGACATAGATTTAAATAACTTTTCACGATACTAAATTAGTGTCACAAGCTTCATGGACATGATGGCTTTGCCAACAAGGAAAACAAGGAGTCATTTTGAGGAAATGTTCAATTATTTTTAATTGAACCCACATGTTACTAACAAATTATATTAAAATAATGTATTTTTAAATGGTTCTTGAGATTATAGTTTACTTCATGGCAGTAAGAGTGGGGAAAATATTAAACATCATGCACTAAGTATTATCTCATTGAGTTTTTATCTTATTTATTGGATATTAATTTATTTTCATTTAACTTACAAGATGTAAAGGCAATGAGTTAATGATTGGCTTAGTGTATGGTGCTTAATATTTTCCTACATGGAAACGACAACTTATATTTTTATGTATGGTTGGTTGTAGTTTTCGATCTGAATGATTGTATTTTTGGATCTATGTTCAACAATCAAGTTGAGGTTTATGCATTTTTTTTATAATTTTAATTAAAAAATTTGTTTGAAAATAAGGACATTAATATTTATTGGAAATTTCAGTTTGATCATTAAACGTATGCTAGTCAAAATTCTACCTTTAAAAGTTATTTGCCAACAATTTGTCAACTTTGAAGCATTGGGTTGGTCTCATATACTTTGGGAGCACAATTTGGTATCTAGTGCAAAAATCATTGAGGTTTCAATTCAAAAGAGAGGTGGTCTATGTATCAATGGTTCGTAGTACGAACAACTAATCCCATAAGTTACACAAACACACACCCTTGAATCAATATAGCATATGGTGCATTGAAAATCCTTCCTCTCCCATGCAACAAGGACTTTAAGAACAAGACAAGTTAGGCTCTATCACACACTCTTATTCCATTCCATCCAATCTAATAAATTCCCTATCCAATTCACTTAATATAATGATGGCAAAATGTATACCTCCCATTTGGTCTCAAGTTTCATTCCCTTAGGGATATCATTTGGTTCTTTAGGATATAGTCAAGGTACTTTCAGTCATCTTGGATCAAACCATTTTTTTGTTTATTGCTCACTTTAGTTACTCCTTTCTAGTTTGGCTTCAATTTCTCTCCTATGTTATTTTCCTTCATCATCCCAATTCCCTCTTTGGATCTCTTTATATTTCTAATTGAGAACCATAATATCTTGGGAATTGTTCTCAATAAACTAGCCCTTCTTTTCTAAATTCCTCAACCAAAAATTTCTCCTTCTAGTCTCAATTAGATAGTAGACATCTTCACAGGTCGAAAGTCCATGGATCATATTGAGCTCCTAGAACATCACCTCTTCCTCCAATAACTAGAATCAACCCTAAATGATATATCCCCCTCTTTTAAGTTACATTTAGGACCATCCAACAAACAAGATTCTAGCACCAGTCTCAAGCATGAAATTGTGATGGGAATGTTACTTAACAACGCAGGAACATCATAATAAAATGTGTATTTTTCTAAGTCTATGAAATTTTTAGAGAATTCTAGATTTTGTAGATTTTTAGAAAATACTAGAAACAATTTATTATTAGGAAAAATTATGATATGATCCTAAAATCAAGAGGCTTTCTTTCAACTTTCTCTAAAAATTAAGAATGATTATCTCTTGAGAAACTATAGATTTTCATTCTCAAGTATAAATAAGATTGTAATCATTTGTTGGAAACCAAGAAAGGTTTTGAGCCTTTAATAAAATAAAGGTTGAGTGCTTTATGAGTTGGGTTCTCTATGCCATCATTTTGGTATTAAAGCCTATAGATTACTCTAGGTTTCACATTGTTGCATTGATTTGTAGTAAGTTGTTTTCATTGTTGTTGTATTTAGCTATAGTTTTAGCACTTGAGAAACACAACGAAAACACGACGAGCACATTGCAAAAGACATGGATAGTAAAAGGAAGAGATTAGTAAAATAAGATGTCAGGAATAATGAAAAAAGATAGTTGAGCTAAATAAAATATTGATTATTTTGATGAAACTACTAAGAGAGAGCTTGAATTGTGGTTGGAAGCTTAAGAAAAGAGTTAAATGGCCTATTATGCATTTATATGCAAGAAAGGTGATACACAAGGTGAAAGTGTGGGTTAAAACAGAGGAAAAACTTAGTAGAGATGCATATGGATAGAGATCCATGAAAATGGAAAGAGTTCTGATTTGTGAGCCATAGCAGGGAACAATGCTCAGAGAAGATCATGAAGAAGATGAGAGATTTGATGAAATTCTAATGGAGTGTTGGGAGGATTTAGACCAACACAAGGAAGAGATGTTAGAGGCATCAACAGAGATGAAGAAGTCTCATGATTTTGAAACTAAGGATTTGTGTGTGTGTGCAGGTTATGAAGATGGGAAACCACTAAAGGCTACCATAAAGGAAGAGGAAAATGTAGAATTGTCTCAAGTAGGAAAAAGTGAAAAGGGTGGAGGAAAGAAGATCTTAGCATATGGAATGAAAGTTAAATGTTGTAAAGTTATTATTGATAGTGGAAGTACTAAAAATTTAGTGTCTATAGAGATGATGAAGAAGTTAAATCTAAAGAGGACAATGCATCCTACTCCATACAAAATGTTATTCTACAGAAAGGACACCAAATATTGGTTAAAAAGCATGTGAAGTAGAGTTCCAAATTAGATGCTACAAAGATAAATTACTTTGTGACGTCATGCCCATGGATATATGTCACATTATGTTGGGAAAACCTTGGCACTATGACAAAAAAATAATGCATGATGGAAGAAGAAACATGTATACTTTTGAAAAGGATGGTGAGAAACACATATTTCTAACATTAAAGGATGAAGGTTATGTGGCACAAATTAGTTTCCAACTGTTAATGATGAGTGATAAGGAGTTTTTGAAACAATAAATTGAAGAGGAAACAATATATACATTACCTATGGAGACTGAGACAATTGTTGAAGTAATCAATTTGCCTTTATAAAATCATATTTTGTTAAATGTGCATGATAATATGATGACTAATGAATTGTCGGTGAAATGTTGATGTGTGTGGAAATAAATCATCCAATGATATCTACTGCAGAATAAAATTTCCATAATGAGATGATGATGGATTGAAATAGTGAATAAATTGTTATGTGTGAACAACAGAAAGATGAAGAGAAGGAGGTTGCCTTGAGAGACAATGACAAGTTTTGTGTGAAAACCCTAAATTTGATCTTTAAAATAAATATTGTTGTGAGAATATTGTGGAAGATGAAGTACTCATAGATTTGAGAGATAACGAGCATAGCAAGTGATACAAGAACAATTTTATGCATGTGAGGTGAAAAATGAGACAATGGAGTTTATATATGTGGAAGAAAAGAAGGAAGCACAAAAGAATAAGAAGACAACTTTCTTCTAAGTTGTCCTCAAAATTATATACATGGAAATTATTTTTATGGTTTAGGATGGGCTTCAAAATCTCAATGAACAATTTTTTTTCTTTAAAATGTTTGGTTCATGTGTAGGTGAAAATGAAGAACACAGGAACCCATCGAAGATAAAAGTTGAATTATTAACTCATGAAAAATGTGTCTTGGAGATTTCGATTAATTCAGAAGGCTGATAACAGTACAACACGTTTTCACACATGTATTGTAGATTTTTGTGAGACTAACCTTGAACACTTGTAATGCATGTTGCTTTAACCTGCGTTAAACAATTGAACTCTTTCAGTTGCTCTAATACATATATTTAAGAAAATTTGTTGTATGATTTGTTAACACTATCCTTCTTGTGTGGGTTGCCTCACAGGACATCAGGCAAGAACTTTCCTGTAAACTTGTTATAACTTGTGTGTTGTGACAGCCGCATCCATGTGGACTGCTCCTCTAGAATCTTCGCATTTCCTGTTGTGTTGTGTGTTTGACAGAGTTGGGACTTTTTCCCTGTCAACTGGAGACTCATTTCCACCCTAACTCTCTGCGGTGAAAGGACCTTTGACACAAGTAACACTAGCACTCACCAAGCACGCGAACCTCGTTGTTCAAAGAAAAAGAAAACCACTCTCACATCCTTACAAGCAAGAGCTAGGGTTATCATTAATATAATGGAAACCAGGCAATCGTACAGGATGGGACTTATACACCAAACACTGTGAGGTCTAGTCACAGTGATGGCACATCCCCTCATCAACATAAGAAACATGAAACCAAATGAATTAGAAATGTTTAAGGATGTTATGACATCAACCATAAGACTTACAATTTAAAGCTCTCTATTTGATTGATAGAGTTTCTAATACAAATAATTCTTTATAGATCATATACCTCTCATAATTATTTTATTGATAGAGTTTCCAATGCAAATAATTCTTTATAGACAATATACCTCTCATAATTATTTTATATATAAAAGTATTTATAATAAAAGTATTATCATAAATAAATAAGAAATCCGAAGGAAAATGAAATACTTATTCTTAAATGTTAGATTTTGTAGAAATAATAAATATTTTTGTTTATTTGAAAATAATAATGAAAATAATGCATGTGTTGAATATTAAACTCATATAAAATCAAAACGAAATAGAACTCTTAATCAAACATATAAAAATGTTGGACTTCAAGCAAATAATGTAGAATATTTAAAAAAAAATATTACAAAGAGATAAAGGTGAGCCAATTGTATAAGGAATAAATACATGACAAAGTGAATAAGTGGAAACTATATTTTACCTAATTTGACATAATTTCACATAAACAAATATACATAATGACAGTTACATGTGGGATAGAAAATATGGTTGTTATGCATTCATTTATTTTTTCAAAAAAACATGAAGTGATTGTATATGTATTTCAATGATAACTAGATTGTACAATGCTAATTTGCAATGAAATTTGTGTACTACCATGTTCGATTCTATCTCCATTTTCCAACCCAATTTAAACATTAAATTCAATCATTTTTCCTCCAAAAGTGCCAAATATGTTCAAATATGTTTGGGTTTTTGGGGAAAATAATGTTTCAAAGCTTAACCATTGTAAAACAATTGATAAGAGGAACCAAACAGAAGGAGAATGGGGGAGATTGGCATGCTAGTTTGAAGCTTGGAAGAAAGAAAGAATGAAGTAACAACAATAGAGATACTATATATTAGTCTTAAAGCTAATCATTACATTGTAAAAGAACCATCAAGAATAAGAATAGACCAAGTCTCTATCTAAGGTTATATAGTTGCAACTTGTAATTTTTTTCTCTAACATTAAAAGAAGTAAAAAGATCCATGTCTTCTTTGTTTTCCCAAAATTTGGTTTCCAAGGGAAAAAATTTCCTGTGTTATTTTATGTAAATCATATTCTTTATTCTCATCATTGTATAAGATTTTTTTTTCAATAATTTAATTATATTCTACAAATGATTTATAATCATTGTTTGAAACAGATAAGTAGCAAAATAGAGATGAACATTTATTTTATACATTTAAATTTCAATGATATCCATGTTTGTGTAACAGATTGACCATAGGCCTACTATTTACGAATTATCATATGTGTCAACTTTCAAATTGACTTTGCGTGATAAACCTAGTAGTTTGGGGTGCTATTGTAGCGGTTGCAACACCCTCCAAAATTTTGGCTTGCATCCAATTTTGGAGAGTGCCTTGGGTTTTTACTTGATGATTGCAAGCACTTAATCTCACCCCGTGAGTTTGTGCTGAGTATTTTCACCCTCCTCACTTGACCATTCAATGGACATGCTTTCACATGTTCGTCACAATCTCACACTTGCAGCTATGTTCTGGTCATGCACAAGGTCTTGCTTCATGTGCAGAAGTTGTATCCACCATGTAAACATCTGTCACAAGCATCGTGCTTGTCGCTCGCGCCCTCTGTAAATCACATTGAATATGTGTTGTCTTGATGGTTTTAGGCGTCTTGTCATCAAGTGATGTTGAGTGTGTGTTCACAAGATCACGTATGCAGAATTTCACTCACTCACACACTTAGTCATCTTTTGGAAGTTATGGTGACCAGATCTCCTTACAACAACCAGACTCTCACTAAGCTGCATTGCGTAGTGTCAGCACTTAGTCAACATGTACTGTTGCCAAGAATTGCACAAAGCTTGAGGTTGTCTCTAAGGCAGCCTGCACTGCACAATCCTGGAATCAAACGAACAGACTGTCACCTAGAACAATGCAAAATTTTCTCAACAAGATGTCTAAATCTGCATTGCCCGTAAGTGAATCAACCAACCCTCTAGCTATTCAATGAGAGAGTTTGACTAGGTAGTGACCGCAAGACTCACTCCCCCAAACATTTGAGCAAAATTTGCAGACCTTGCCCCCTTCGTTGACAGAAGAAATTGCGTTGACATGTGAGACAGATAACTTTTGTCCATCCCTATCTCCCTCAAAAATTTGCACAATTTGTCTAGCCAATCACCCAGACAGCCGACCTACTACTCGCTTAGAAAACTGCATAGTTTTCATGAGCAATCACCCAACATCCCGCTTAGCTCAAAAATTGCGATGGGATGTCTAGCAACACAACATCCCGCTCAACTCAGAAACTACAATGGGATATCCAGCGGGCCAGCCTCCCATCATTTGTGCAGTTTTCACGAGAAAAACTCCTGCATTTTGCGGCTAGCCCCTTGAAAAAGATATGTATATTTTCCCGGAAAGCCTCCTGCAACCCACTGTTAGCTCCCCAGAGGAATTGCGTAGTCTTTTCTTCCAAGCCCCTCTACTACCTACACTACTTGCTCCAAAAAATTACAGAGATCTTCCCGCCAACCGAGCCAAATCCCGCAGACAGTCACTACTGATCTGGATTGTCCATCTCAGTCTCCCAATGACTTTTGCACAATTTTTACCAGTAGTCCCCGGACCCCGCATCCCAGCTTGAAATCTGCCTTGCACAATTTCATAGCCTTGTCGTCTCTCCTGGTCACCTACATCCGAAATCGAATGACAATGCATCATGATAGACTAGGAGGTTTATGGATTTGATGTCGTCTCATCATGAGTGATTGTAGATACAATACATGGATAAGACATGATGCGAAAACAGATGGGATAAATAAGCAAAGAACATGCAAGGAGATTTGTTTGTGAATGGATGAATGAAGGATGCATGTTAGGAGATTTTTTCACAAATGAACGAACATGCGAGGAGATGTTTTCATGAATAGACGAACATGTGAAGTATGCCAAAATAGAAGCAAAGGAATGGCATGCACATGTGACATGAAGCAAACACCAAGACCATCGAAGACTATGGACACCTTGCGATGCGGAGGTGAAGCTATGACACACAAAGAGGACATACAAAACTCAGTAACACTGCAGTTCGACATGGACACCACCAACAACATGAACATACTAGCACTACCGTGTTAGTTCATGTCATGAGTCATGTCATCCACATCACTACCATTCACCATACTATTGTAAATCAATGTAATGTAACATGGAAGTCCAAGAGACCCACATGTAATCTGAAGAGTCATGTCATCTCAAAATTCATGAAAGTGAAATAGTCACGAGGGAGGTTGAATAGTCACAAGGGCTAGTTTTACCCTTGGCTATAAATACCACTCATTTATACATGCAAAGCACTTTTCACCTTGGCTCCTTCCACATAGCCTTGAGAGTCTGTAGTCTTTTCTTTGAGGAGTGAGCAGTGGCTTCAATGCCCCTCTTATGGGGTTAGTGATGTATGGTGTACCAATGTGTCTTGGAACATTTACTTAATTCAAACTCTTGATAATAGGCCAGTGTTTTTTCACACATGCATCGTAACTATTTGTGGGACTAATATTGAACACTTGTAATGCATGTTAATTTAACCTGCGTTAAAAAATTGAACTCTTTCGGTTGCTCTAATACATATATTTATGAAAATGTGTTGTATGAGTTGTTAACGATGTCCTTCCCACATGGGTTGCCTCACAGAGCATCAGACAGGAAATTTCCTATAAACTTGTTATAATGACCATCGTACTCGTTCAGACAACTGCATTGGGTGTTGTACGTGCTATCTATTCTTGTGTGTTGTCACTGTTGCATCTATGTGGAATTTTCCTCTAGAAGATGTGCATGTCCTCTTGTGTTTTATTTCTCTGATAGAGTTGGGACTTTTTCCCTTTCGACTAGACACTCACTTCCACCCTCTCTCTTAAGTGAAAGGACCTTGACACAAGTAACACTAGCACTCACCAAGCATGCAAACCTCGTTGTTCAAACACGAAGCAGACTACTCTCACGTGTTGACAAGCAAGAGCTATGGCATACCTTTAAGATAATCAAAACCAAGCCATCATATAAGATGGGACTCCTATACCAAATGGTGTGAGGTCTAGTTCGGACTTCATACCAGGGAGATTCCCTGAATGTTGGTAGGTCCAACACCATCAACATTTTGGTGCTAGAGGGAGGGCCAGATGATAAGCTGAGTCCTCATAACCTGTGTTGAATCTTTGCGCATCTATCATGGACTTTGTTGTAATTCACCCTTCGAAATTTCTGTCCAATGGACATATCTTTCACCTCGAGCGGGAGTTCTAGGATGAATTGTCACAAATCACTTATGATGGTGAAGGTGAAGTGGTATGGCTTGAGAACTTAGATGACTTCCACGCTCTCATGGAGAACGTGGAAGGTTTTAATGAAACAAAGGTCTATTCATTTCTTGCACACTCACTTTTTCCCCACCCATTGTGATGGTGTAGCATACTGGCTCATAACTCTGTGCACTCATTCAAGCAGTTCACTAATCTAATTGAATATGTTTTTCACCATTTTGATCCTGAATTACTTGATAAAAAATTGATAAAACAATGAAAGGCGCCACATGAATCGCCTATGGATTTTTCATAGCACTTCTATTTATTCATGTTTGACGCTGTTATCACTCAGGTTTTCCCAAAAGTTGTAAGAAAGGGAAAGGAGGCCGAGGTAACCACTAACCAACCTTTTAGATAAAGAATCTAGCCAATCTGTATCCAGAGAGGGCCCTCTCTAGATACAAATTGGCTAGATTCT
This sequence comes from Pinus tabuliformis, assembly GCA_031772625.1. Taxonomy (NCBI): domain Eukaryota; kingdom Viridiplantae; phylum Streptophyta; class Pinopsida; order Pinales; family Pinaceae; genus Pinus; species Pinus tabuliformis. Next base: position 1,252,508,964 of record CM062818.1, on the reverse strand, counting down.
GTATCTAAAAGGTTGGTTAGTGGTTACCTCGGCCTCCTTTCCCTTTCTTACAACTTTTGGGAAAACCTAAGTGATAATAGATGCTCCGAAAAATTAGATGAAATTCTAATATCTCATGGACAGGTTTTAATATTTCCTTACCAAATCAGTCTATCCCAAGAGGAATTTGAAGTTCAAACCCTACTCGGCATAATTTGATGATGGAGTTACGCGATCACAAGAATACCTAGTCTCTATCACAAGTGACTATCCACCTTCCCCTCATCAAACAACATCACCACCATAGAGTGATGTGGGAGAAAATGCACACATGTTTGTTCAACACTCACATCCTACCACCCTCACTACTCTATTCTTTTTTGTGGATGCTTTTAAACTTGAAGTGTGTTGGTCTTCATTGTTATATATTTTATGTTTTCTGGTTATCTTGATTGTGTTTCTTGTGAACCATGTCTTCACCAACATGGGCCAACCAATGCGTCGGTAGCTGTAGTGGAAATATCACTTCACGTAAGTAGGTTCATGCACTGTTAGCATAGGAGTAGGAGTAGAGTTTATTTTCCTACTTGTCCTTGTTTTCTGGTTTTCATATTTGTTTGCTTTCTGAATTGGTTTGGTTTATTTGCTTACTTGCTTTTTTTTTTGTTTTCTTAGTATCATGCTATTTTTAGTTTTATAAATAAGTTATGCCCTCTACAAAGTTCTGGCTTTTGAATTAGTATGTGGCTAAGATCCAAATAGTCTTATGACACTGTAGCACTTGGCCAGTTCTATGTTTGTCTTCTTTGTGCTTGGTTATAACCTTTGGTCCATGAAGTCTCGACAAAAAATGCAAGTCGTTTGCAATGGAAGCTTGGGTACAACCATGAACCTGTGTCCACACTAGGAAACCCCGTGCCTGTACTCAGCCCTCTTCTCTGTGTGTTCAATCTCATCCAACTAGTAGAAATAGAGAAGGGGAAAATCTGAACGAGAAAACCTATGTCAGAGGTATTACATGCTTCTTTGAAGGAAAAACCTCTTTTGCTCTAAATAAGTTGGGATCCCTCTTCTATCCCAAAATAAATAAGTTCCTATGCACAATCCTCTTTAAAAAAATAAAAATACAAAGGTGAAATAAGAGAAAGGCTTCCGGTGCAGAGAAGTGAAGCATGTAACTCCACTGGGGTAATGACCAGGCTCACTAGCAGTGGAGCAATGTTCCTGCATGACTCTGCCAGAGTACTGTCCATGCCTGCTGGCAGTGGAGCAACAACAGAGATGAAAACTTATACTTTGATTTTTTTTTAATTGCGAGCCAAACTATCCTTCCCATTTTTGAAACATTATGATCAAGCTAAAAATTGTTGTTGTGTTTTTTAATTTAGAAGCCAGAGAACCCACAGTATTAACCATTTCTTTTATCAATGTTTCAAATCCCAACCGGGATCCATCATCAAGACAAACTTGAATGATTTTTGTGCTTGACTGAGTTAGTGAATGGTGAACCATGTCTGTCCATGGGATAAATGGGGAGGCCAAGTAACTTGCAAAACCATTCAATATTCACTAAAATACCAATGCCCTGTGTTGTCAATGGACCAGAATAGAGAAGTTGGAGTTCAACCAATGTGTTGCCAAGTGTCGTAGTAGCTATAAGACCCTCCAAAATTTTGGCCTGCATCTAATTTTGGAGCCTCCCTTGGCTTTTTACTTGATGTTTGCAATCACTCGAGCTCACCCTATGATCTTGTGTTGAGTCCTTGCACCCTCCTTGCTTGACCATTCAACGAACATCCTTTTGCATGTTGGTCACAATCTCACCCTTGCAGCTATGTTCTGGTCATGCACAAGGTCCCTCTTCATGTGTACAATTTGTATTTTCCATGTAAAAATACATCACACTCATACATGAAGTTGTATGCATTGTCATGAAAGGGTCGTCGCGGTCGTTCAACGATCTATCACAAGCGTCGTGCTTGTCATTCACACTGTCGATCAGTCACACTGAGTATATATTGTCTTAATGGTTTGAGGCATCTTTTTTCCGAGTCATGTTGAGTGTGTGTTTGCAATATCAGTTATGCACAAGTTCACTCACTCACACACTTAGTCGTTTTCTTAAATTTCTGACGACTGGATCACCCTCCAATAGCCAGACCCTAGCTGAGTTGCATTGCCTAGTGTTAGCACTCAGTGAACATGTAATTCTACCTAAAATTGCACAAAGCTTGAGGCTATCTCCCAGGGAGCCTGCACTTCACAATCCTAGAATCGATCGAACTGAGTGTCACCTAAAACAATGCAAAAGTTTCTCAGTAAGCCATCTCAATCTACACTTCTCGCAAGTGAGTCAACAAACCCTCCTGCTGATCAACTGGAGAGTTTGACCAAGAATTGACCCTAGGACTAACTCCCCCAAAAAATTTCACAAAAGCTACAAACCTTGCCCGCTCTGGTGACTGAAGAAATTGCAATTACATACCGAACAAACACCTTGTGCCCATCCCTATCTCCCTCAAAAATTTGTGCAGTTTTTCTATCCAATCACTTAGACAGTCGACTTGCTACTCACAAAGAAGACTATGCAATTTTCATGAGCAGTCACCCAGCTACCTGACATCCCCCTCAACTCAAAAAATGTGATGGGATATCTAGCAGCCCAACATCCTACTCAACTCAAAAACTACAATGGGATGTCCAGTAGGCTAGCCTTCTAGCATTTGCACAGTTTTCACCTGCATCACTCCTGCAGCTCACTGTGAAACCCTTGAAAAAATGGTGCATTTTTCCCGGGAAGCCTCCTGCAGCCCACTGCCAACTCCCTCGAGGAATTCCACAGTTTTTTCTACCAAGCCCCTCTCATCCCTTAATTGCTTCCTCCAAAAATTGTGCAGATCTTCCCGCCAACTAAGCCAGATCCTGCATACAGTCACTGTTGATCCTGATTGTCCATCTCAGTCTCCCAGTGACTTCTGCACAATTTTCACCGATAGTTCCTGGTGCTCGCATCTCAGCTTGAAATCTCCCTTGTGCAGTTTCGTAGCCTTTTCCTCTCTCCCGGTCATCTATATTCGCAAGCGAATGACAATGCATCATGGTAGACTAAGAGGATTTTGGATTTGATGTCATCTCAGCATGAGTGATTCTAGATACAAGTACATGGATAAGACATGACGCAACGATGGACATGATGAACAATTAGAGCACATGCAAGGAGTTTTTTTGTGAATGGACGAACGAACGATGCATGCGAGGAATTTTTTTCATGAAAAGATGAACATGTGACGAGAATTTTTTGCAAATGAAAGAACATTTGAAGCATGCTAAAGCACAAGAAAAGGAACGACGTGCACATGCAACATCAAGCGAACACTAAGACCATCAAAGACTTCGCACACCTTTCCATGAGGAGGTGAAGCTCTGATACACCAAGAGGACATCCATCACTCGAAAACACTACAGCTCGACATGGACACCACCAATGACATAAACATACCAGCACTGTCGTGTCAGTTCGCGTCATGAGTCATGTCGGCCACATCACTACTATGGGCCATACTGCTGTAAATCAATGTAATGTAACGTGGAAGTCCAAGATACCCACATGTAATTCGAAGCATCATGTAATTTGAAAAGCCATGAAAGTGAAACAATCATGAGGGAAATCGAACAGTCATCAGGGCAATTTTTACCCTTGGCTATAAATACCCCTCATTTGTACATGCAAAGCACTTTTCACCTTGGCTCCTCCCACATATCCTTGAGAGTCAGTTGTCCTTTGTTTGAGGAGTGAGCAGTGGCTCCAATGCCACTCTTATGAGGTTAGTGATGTATGCTGTACCAATGTGTCTTGGAAATTTCGCTTAATTCAAAAGGCTGACAACAGGCCAACACGTTTTAACACATGTATTGTAAATGTTTGTGAGACTAACCTTGAACACGTGTAATGCATGTTGCTTTAACCTGTGTTAAGCAATTTAACTCTTTTGGTTGTTCTAATACATATATTTATGAAAATTTTGTATGAGTTGTTAATGTTGTCTTACTCATGTGGGTTGCCTCACTGAACATAAAAAAATAACTTTCCTATAAACTTGGTATAACTTGTGTGTTATGGCTATCGCATCTGTGTGGACTGCTCCTCCAGAATCTGCGCTGTCCTATTGTGTTGTGTGTCTTTGACAGAGTTAAGACTTTTGCCCTTTCGACTAGAGACTCGCTTCCACCCTCGCTCTTTGCACTGAAAGGAACTTTACACAAGTAACACTAACAATCACCAAGCACATAAACCTCGTTGTTCAAAGAGGAAGCAAAACTTTCTCACATCCTGACAAGCATGAAATAAGGCATGTCTTTAATATAATGCCAACCAGGCCATCGTACCGGATGGGACTCCTACACCAAAGAGTGTGAGGTCTAGTTAGGACTTCATACCGAGGAGATCCCCTGAATGTTGGTGGGTCAAACATGATCAACTAGTGCATAAACTATAATGGATTCAAAAATTCTACTTCCCTTTCTATATGTTTTTTTTAGGAAAAATATTTAAATATGTTACATATATAAATCTATAAATCTATAAACCATATTTGGATTTGTTGCGCACACACCTAGATTATCCTTCCAACCTAAGAGATATTTAATTTTCCAAATTCTGTTTCCATTATGTATCATGAGAGACCAACACAATGGTGCATCAACCCCAACATGTCATTCATTTAGAAAACAAAAGCATCATAGTGTCTATATATAAATTAATTCATGTAAAAATTATAGCACACACATAATTTATTGATCCAATCAACATATTATGAGAAACATAATGACACATATTTATAATCACATCACAATTATTTATCCAAAGCATCAAATGAACATGAAAACTAAATACATCATTTAAATTAACTCAAATTATGATAATATGATATGATAGTTCCATATGTGCAACATTCACAATCACAATACTATAATATAGTACTATGGAAAAACAACTTAACAATCACATTGATTACATTATATAGATCCCAAGGGTTGCTAGAGGAGTCTTATAGAATTTTATAGAAAGGTACAGCTCTCATTTACTTAAAAGATTGTGTTAAACATATACTACCTCCACACATATTTCTCCTACATATCCCTCATGGTTCATGGCTTGAAATGTCCTAGAAACAAGAGATTTCACTCAAACTATGTGCAAGCTATCAATATACACTACAAATATTTGCATCTTTCAAATGTTCAAATACTATCTCCAAAATAAATATAATTTTTCTCTTTCAAATCATAGTGAAGGTACAAATATCAACACATAAAATAACCTACTTTCAAAAAATTTAAGAGTTTTGGGTGGTCCACCTTACAATATGAACATGAGGCCACTTGGTGGCTCGCCCACAAAGTATACTTGATCTCAATAGTTTGAAGGATGTGATGGTTGAGATAAGAACTTTGTAGGTTTGATTGTTTTAAAGAGGAACACATTATGATAACAACTAGCCTTCTCCTATGCAAAATATAAATTTATGACCTTTTGTATTCACCTACACCAACTCACATTAATGGCCCATTCCCTCACCAATCCAAAAAACATGACAGCGAGTGAATTAGAAGTGCATAATGATGTTATGACATAAACCATAAGGATTACATTTTTGAGCTAGCTATTTAATTGACAAAGTTTTTAAGGAAAATAATTGCTTATAGACCATCTCACTCCCATAATTCTTTTGTATATAAAATCATTTAAAATAAGTGTTTAACAAAATTATTATCATAAATAAATAAGAAATGTGAAGGGAAAAGAAAAACTTATCCTTAAATTTTAAGTTTTGCAAAAATCACAAATAATTTTATCTATTTTAAATTAGTAATGAATATAATGTATGAGTAAAATACTAAACTCATATAAAAGAAAACACAAGCAAACTCTTAATCAACCTCGTAAAAACGTTGGATTTCAAGCCCATATCATAGAATATTTCAAAAAAATGTTACAAAGAGATAAAGATGACCCATTTGGATAAGAAATATCACATACTCGTGATATATTGCAAACAAAGTGAGGAAGTAGAAATTTTAGTAACATTTATCACATTATATTGAAGCTTATATAAAGGTGAACCTCTCATTTATTTAGAAAATTGTCTCACATATACTACCTCCACACTTATTAATCCTACATATCCATAATTATTTATACCTTGAAGTGTCCCAAAAACAAATTATTTCAATTAACCTATGCACAAGCTATCCAAATACACTATAGATATTTGCATATGTCAAATGTTCACAAAATACCTTCAAAATAAATATAAGTCTGAACTTTCAAATAATAGTGAAGGTACCAAGATAAACATGGAAAATAACCTACTTTCATAAAACCTATGGGCAATCCATCTTACAATATGAGAATAGAGCCACTTGGTCGCTCTCTCATTCAATCCACTCTATCTCAATAGTTTGAGATATGTGATGGTTGAACTGGGTAATATGCCGGTTTAGTTATTATAATAGGCATGAATTAAAATTACAACTATCCTTCTATTATGAAAATTGCAAAATTTATGACAATTTCTAGACACTTACACCAAGTCACAGTGATGGCACATCCCCTCATCAACACAAGGCACATAAAATCAAATGAATTAGAAATGTGTAAGGATGTCATGACATCAACCATAAGACTTGCAATTTAGAGCTATATATTTTATTGATAGAGTTTCTAATACAAATAATTATTTATATACCATATGCTCCTAATAATTATTTTATATATACAAGTATTATAATAAAAGTATTATCATAAATAAATAAGAAATCTGAAGGGAAATGAAATACTTATTCTTAAATGTTAGATTTTGTAGAAATAATAAAGAATTTTATTTATTTAAAAATAATAATGAATATAATGCATGTGTTGAATAAACTCATATAAAATCAAACGAAAGAAAACTCTTAATCAACTTCATAAAAATGTTGGATTTCAAGAAAATAATGTAGAACATTTAAAAACAAATATTACAAAGAGATTAAGGTGACCCAGTTGTATAAGCAATACATGACAAAATGAATAAGTGGCAATTATATTAACATCATTACATTATATATATATCCGAAGAGTTTCTAGAGGAATCTTATAGAATTTTATATAAAGGTATAACTCTCATTTATTTAGAACAATGTGTTACACATCTACCTCCATAGATCTTTCTCCTACATATCGATAATGCTTAGCACCTTGAAATGTCCCAACAACCAGTTATTTCACCCAAAATATCTAGAAGCTACCAAAATACACTACAAATATTTTCATCTTTCAAATGTTTATAGAATAGATCCAAAATTAATATAAGTTTTTCATTTAAAATCATAGTGAGGGTGCAAAGGTCAACATGGAAAATAGCCTACTTTCACAAAATTTAAGAGTTTTGGGGAAATCCACCTTACATCATGAGCATAATTCCACTTGGTGGCTCCCCCACCCAATCTAATTGATCTTAGTAGTTTGATAGATGTGATGGTTGATCTAGGCAGTTTGTGGGTTCAGTATTTAGAAAGAGCCATGAATGAAGATAATAACTAGCCTTCTCCTAAGCAAAAATACAAATTTATGATAGTTGCTAGTCACCCACTCTAACTGAAAATGATGTCCCATCCCCTCATAAACCCAAACACCATGACACCAAATGAATTAGGAGTGTGTAAGGACATTATTCCATCAACCATAAGTCTTACATTTAAAAGTTAGTTATCTGATTGGTAGAGTTTTTAATACAACAAATTGTTTATAAACCATCTCCCTATCATAATTTTTTTTTTATATCTAATTATTTACTATAAATATATAATAAAATATAATAAAAGAATTAAGTTTTATAAATAAGAAGGGTGAAGGGAAAATAAAAACTTACTCTTAAGTGTTATATATTATAAAAATGATAATTTTTTTTTTTTTTTTTTTTTAATATCTATATATTTCATATGAAGAATCTAGATGTTTCAGTCCATTATATCATAGGCTCAAATCCATTACAACAAATCTCATCATGTCACTTGTGAGCATTGAACCTATGTGGGAAGTATCCCAATCATTCCACCTAACCACTTCAGATAAATCCAATTGACAATAAATAAATAATTTCCCCTATTTGAAAATAATAATGAATATAATGTGTGAGTCAAATATTAAACTCATATAAAAGCAAAGGTAAGCAAACTTTTAATTAACCTTGTAAAATTGTTGAATTTTGATCCAATAGCATAGAGTGTTTTAAAAGTATGTTAGAAAGAGATAAAGGTGACCCATTTAAATAGGGAATACATATTGTTATGGTGGATTGCAATTAAAATGTAGCAACAATATTGACATTCTTCACATTATATATATCCTAAAGGTTGCTAATGGAGTCCTATAATATTTTATACAAAAATACAACTCTCATTTATTTTTAAAATTTACACATTTATTACTTCCACACATATTTCTCCTACATATCCCTGACCATTTATACCTTGAAATTTCCTAAAACTATGTACAAGCTATCAAAATAGACTATACATTTTTTCATCTTTCAAATGTTTGACTAAATAAATATGAGTTTGTTCCTTCAAATAATAGTAAAGGTAAAAAAATAAACATGGAAAATAACCCACTTTCACAAAATTTAAGAGTTTTGGGGTGATCCACCATACAATATGAGCATAGAGCCACTTGGTGGCTCCCCCACCCAATATAATTGATCTCAATAGTTTGATAGATGTGATGATTGACCAAGGGAATGTGTTGAAATTTAGGTGGGAATGTTTAGTTGTTATAAAGAGGGATGAACGTGTTGAAATTCAATAGGAAGATGAATTTCTAGACATGATAATAATTTGTGACTTTTTATAAGTGTTTCTCATTTATGTGTTTTACTTCATTAATTAAGTCATCAAGCAATTATACAATTACAATTCATAAAAGACACGAGACACAAGAAATTAGGCTAGAGGCTAGAGAAAAACCTATAAGAGGAAAACCCGCCAATCCTTCCCTTCTAGATTCGTCATCAACAAGGGAAATCCATGTCAAATAACCAGTGATTCAAGCACCAAGTCAACTCTCCAAACTCTACCATGATACATCCGCAAGATGTTCAACTAGATTGTTTATACGTGTTTATCATGACACAAAGCTATATGTGTCATAGAAGGCCTACTTTATTACAGAGATAGATGCTACAAGAACTTGTATCAACACAAAGATGTTCCATAGGATTTTCATGTCACTAAGGAGAGACTCATTATTGAAACACACATCAACATCATTACACATCTTGCATCATTAAGGAAATACATATCACAGAGAACCACATCATCATCATCACAAAAATTCACATCATCATGGAGAGACATATCATAGAAAATTTTCATCCTAATTAACATAAAACTAGTGTCTTATAGCTCGCAATGATAGAGATAAAAGGTGCCACCACTTGATCTTATATTACAAAACAAGGTTCTATATTCCATGCCATAGAGTATAATTATCTTCAATAAAAGAAGATTGTATTGCTTTCCAAATATTGGAGGAACAATGCTAATATATAGTTGTTTCCTCATGTGAAAATACATGACATTTGGCCAGGTCAACTCATCAGCTGGAGGGACAAATTACAGAAGTTGAACTTTTCTTTATTTTCATAGTGTCACAAAGAACATATATATATGTATATATATATGTATATATATATATATATATCTATATATATATATATATATATATATATATATATATATATATATACTCAAAGTAAAGCATGAATAACATGCTTGATAATAAAAATAATATTTTTTCTTATTTTTTCTCTTACATGAAAGACATATTGACATAAGTAAAATGATAATTATGAAGAATGGATCTAGTTACAATTCCAACACTCCATCTTAACTAGGGAGGTACTCAGAATGAATTATTGGGGTATTCTCAATTTGAGAAATAGAATAAAGGATGCAAATTGATAAGCATCAATGATGACAATATCATCATAACCAACATTGTCAAAAATACCAAGTCCTTAACAAGTAATCTCTATATTTCCACTAGATCAAAGCATAATGTTGAGAGGCATTCCATTGGACACAACCACCTCTTAAGGAGCATAGACCACCTAGGTTTTTTTAAGGTATGATCTTATATGACCATTTACTAATCCCAAGGAAAAGTTCGTACTCTGAACCATTCTTTACCAAGTCCATGTACTTGACTTTTACAACTATTAGCTAACCACCGAAAAGAAACTCAAGAATGTTCATCCAAGATGCTTATCCAATCCACCATTGTGACTACCTATGTTCAATCACTAGACTTATGATGGTTAGTCTTGGTCATAGTACATGAGACATGGAGATCACAGTGTCCATCCTCACTCCCTCTCAACCAGGGAGGATATCTTCACTCCCTATCTGCTGGGAAAAATACTAAGGGGGGGGGGGGGGGGGGGGGGGGGGGGGGGGGGGTGAATCAATATTTTCAAATCAATAATTTTTTACATTTCATATTCAAATTTATATACGTGACTTTACTTAAAGGAACTCGCGTCTGTACGGGATTGTTCTTAAGAAAACTAGCATATATCTGTAAACTTATGATTCAGTTAATCCATCATATGATGGTCTTTAGCCAGTGCATCAATACTTTATTAAACATTAGATAAATAATAACCATGTGTTGTAATAAGAAAATAAATCATCACACATAAGAAACACACATGAACACTTGGATTTAAGGTGGAAACCCAATGTGGGAGATATCCACCTGCTATTGGGATCTCTGACTTCTTTTTAATATAAAGAAAAAGTTGTTTACAATATTGTACTAGTGCATAATCATACTAGTACATAGGCACCCACCCGCAGAAGGCTCAAACCTTCGTTCTTTCTCCATCTCCTACTGGAAGGGAACTCCTACCCCCTGGTTCTTGTGCTGGCATAAACTTGTACCAGTACATAGGTACCAACCTACAGAAGGCTACAACATTCACTCTTTCTGCAACTGCTACTGGAAGGGAGCTCCAACACCCTGATCAGATCACCAACTACTACTGGAAGGAAGCTTCCACTTCCTCACTGAAGGCTCCAATGTTCAACATCCTCCATGGATCACATTTCATGAATTTTCACACTGGATCAACCTACTTCAAAACATCATAACTTTACAGGTCACGTTTCATCAAATTTTTAGACTGGACCAATTATCAACACTTAAGCTCAATAACTAAAATCAAACTGTAACTCATCACAGTAACACAGTCATCAATATTTTACACAACTAAATCAACCAATCACTGAAATGAATCATCAATCACTGAAACCCAATCTTCAATTTTTGAATCAATGAATCGTTGAAACTTCTAACACAACTGAATCAATCAGTCATTGAAACTTCTCACACAAATAAATCACCCAATCATCATTTTTTGATACAACCGAATCAACCATTTACTTAAAACCCAATCAACTGACACTTAACTAAAATTCAACCAATCAACTAGAATAGTCAGATCACTATAACCGATACACAGAATTGAACCCATAATACTGTATCAACCTATAGAATCAAGTGAAGTCATGATCATTCAAATTCCAAAATGCATATGCTACTTCACTTAAGGAAACTTGCGTGCATACACATTTTTCTGGAGAGAAACCCGTGTATTGATCTTAATATATTGAAAACTGAAAATTTGACCACTGCAATTTCTGAAAAGAACACTGAATCACACTTAGATCTACTACAACATTCTGAACCAATCACAGAACTATCTCTAATCTTCAATCATAATCAACAAATAATCTTAGCATTCATCAATCACATTCAACTTCATCATTTAACCAGATCTACTTCAGACATTATCATTTAACCCAAATCAATCACTAGGGAATCATTGACAGACAACAGAGAAGAAGCAATACTGATCAAATTGATCAGTTATTTATGAACATAAACCCTTACTTTGTATACACTACTTTGTAGAAGTGAACTCATGTGTATACTCGCTTTTCCCGACACAAACTAACATATAGATTTGCATATTTTGACCTAAAATTGTGCAGCTCTTCAGAACTTCAGAAAGACCCAGATCATAATATTCAGAGATAAAAACATGTGTTAGTACTTCGATCTAGTCAATCCATGAGAAGATCATACAATGAAAATTCATTTCAGGTCTCATGATCCTAATCCATCAATGCATTCATTAGTGCATAATTATTTCAGATCTATCGGATCTCATCCATCATCAAACTCTCAAGTGCATACCTATTTTAGATCAATCAACGCATCAAAAACCCATAACATGCATATTTTATTTTGATCTAACTCCTCATAAGATTTCCATCACTTGCACATCATAGCACTTTGATCTTCACCTCCTTATATAGTTTTAGCCTTTTCCAATACCATGGGTCAAAACCATAGTTATGCCGATGGTATTCCTTGACAGGATCAATATTCTTGTCACGCTCATTACTATGGGCCAATACTATGATAAGAACCCCTGTTATTTTGAATACCATGGTACAAAATCCATATGCTATCTTTCTTCTCTGAACTTGCGTTCATACACGACTCAGCTTAATAGAACCTATGTATAGTTCTTGAAATTCCAACTTTATCATTCCTCTTAACTGAATCTTCTGAAATGTCATGCATTTTGTCACATCTGTAAACACAACTGCCATGCATTTTGTTACATCTATAAACACATGATGTTTGTAGCTTTCACAAGTAGATTAAAAGACAACTTATCAATTAGGATTCCATTTCAAAAAATAGGTTTTCATCAAGAACAACTCATTAGGTAGGGCCATCAAGGACAACACATAATTCATAATTCCAACAATTTCCCTGTATCAAACTTCTGATTCTGATTTGTAAGCCTTTGACTCATCATTGTGGTATTTTGTTCTATCATTTTGTCACAACTAGACTGACTCGTGGATTCATATAGTTAGCATATACTTGTCTGTTATATGTCAGTTGGCATCAAGGACAACACATGCATCATAATGCCAACAATCTCCCCCTTTGGATTTGATGGAAACCACTTTGGTGTTTGGTCACCACAACCTGTAAATAACATCAAGCCAAGAACCAAGTTGTTCAAAACATCAAGTTCTCTCCAAACACCAAGCTACTCTCCCCCTTTGACATCAAAATAAAAGGGCTTAACAATGATAAATGGAGACTTCCATATTTGAACTGCTCAATATGAATATTGATTATGCTCCCCCTGAGCACATGCTGAATTCTCCGATCATGCTCCCCCTGAGCACATGCTAAATTCTCTGATCATGCTCCCCGTGAGCACATGCTGAAACCTCTAATGGATGTAAAATGAAGTAAATGACTCTTTGACTCAACTGAGTATGAAATTCCTATCACCAAGGACCCATAATTACATCAATATCCCAACCAAGTGGGAATACATATTTGACTTAACCACCCAACCAAGTGGGATTACATATTTGACATGATCTCAAAAGTCCACACATGACTAGATATTATAATTATTACATAATAGATCCTTACATGACCTATACATCAAATGATATATATGATATTTAAAGACTAGAAAATCTTAAAAAGGCTATTGCTCCCCTTGAACCTTTACTACATGTTCATATTCAATAACTCATTCATCAAAGAATCTTCATCAATCAAAGAAATATCAATGACAAAAACATAAATCAATACCATATTAGTAGATTGTACCCATATCATCAGACCATTTATACATCAATTCATAAAAAAATTATGAGGGCCAAAAGCACCTCAAAATAGCATCAACAAACTGTAATCATCAACCATCAAAACGTAAAATACAATTGATTATTGACTAAACCACATCAGACCCTTATCTTGTGTCTATCCCATTGTTTCTTCATTAAACCAACATATACATGATTGTGCAGTTTCAAAATCATGTATATATGCGACTTATCTTTATAAAATTCATGTATGAAAAGTGGAATACTTAAATTTCATACTTTTAGTTCCCCCTTAGTCTGTTTTGACTATATCTGGTCCTAGAACTTTTGTTGAAACATCAGTTCCAAGGTTCTTCATCAAAGGTTCCATTTTACTCTTGTTTCCAGTCATTTGATGAGAACGTTCATCTTCGTCTTCAAATGAGAAGATAGAAAGACGACATCTTATCTGATCTTCTTACTTTTCTTTCTGATTGGTGGATCCATCTTTTTCAGATTGTCTGATATCAATGTTCTTATTTGGTTGCTTACCATATTGTCTACGATGATCCATAGACTTGTTCCTACATTCTTTTACTATATGACCAAACATGTTACACACATAACATCTTATATGTTTCATATTCCTTCTATAGAAATCAATGGATTTATGACCAAACATATTGCAAGAAAAACAATATCCCTTAAAATACCTAGAAGTTGATGATCTTTTGTGAGACGATTATTAGCTGGAAACATTCCACTTCTGCACCTTGCTGCAACATGTCAAAAATTATGACATATAGAACATTCAAAATTATTTATAAGAGGAAATAATCGATTATCACTTCTATAGTTAGGAGTAAATGAATTTCTTTGAAGACTTTCTTTCCATGGTTTTTGATGGGTTGACTTCTTATCTCCTTGTTGAGGATTTCAATTTTTTCATTAGAATTCCTTACCTCAGCTTGTGAGCTAGATTTACCTTTCTCAGTTTCATGAAAATCAAGACCATATTTGATGGTAGGAGATCTTTGACTACTAATAATATTACCCTAAATCTTAGTACTATCTTGAAATCATAAAAGTTTATCCTTTTCTTCTAATTTACCTTTTAGGATATTTACCTAAACCTCATATTGCTTTTCCTTTCCTAGATACTGCTTCTTCGTGATTTATTCAACTTTTCTTCCTTCTTCCACTAGTTGTTTTAATTTGATAATCTCATTTTCTTATTCTTCAAATTCTTGATGTAGTTCTTGATTTTTCTTACTTGATTTTTCAAGATCTTCTTTTAGAGAGATGACCATCTTGCAGCCTTTGACATTGATCATCCTTTTCTTTGTATTGCATCCTTACTTTTTTCCTTCCTCCAACTGAGTTTTTAACCTGGTAACCTCTTCTTTGTAGGTACATTCCCTTTTATCAAATAGATCTTGATGATATTTAATTTTATCTATGAGCCTTTTAACTTCTACCTGTATTGGATTTATTTCATTTTCACCCATAAGAGAAAATTTAGTTCTTCCACTGACACATTCATTATCTTCAATATTGCATGAACATAGAAAGGTATCACAAAAGGATGAAAAATTAGTACTTTATAAGTCTTTTGCTTGTTCATATTCATTCTGAGGTGATTCTGAATCTGATTATTTGCTTCCACCTAATAGCTAATCATCTCTAACATCGTTACTGTTTCTTTGAGATGTCTTCTTGTTTTGAGTTTCTTATTTCCCATGGTCTCAAAAAATATCCTTCAAGTGATCAAGTGTTTGCCAAAGGGTCTACTCTTATACCAATTGTTGGGGAAAATACTGAGAGAGGGGGTGAATCATTATTTTCAAATAAATAAATTTTTACATTTCATATTTAGATTTCTATACACGACTTTATTGAAAGGAACTCGCGTGTGTACATGAATATTCTTAAGACAACTAGCATATATCCAGCAAACTTATGATTAATTTAATTCATCATATGTTGGTCTTTGTCCAGTGCATAAGTATTTTATTAAACATTAGATAAACAATAACCATATGTTGTAATAAAAAAGTAAACCATGACACATAAGCAACACAAATGAACACCAGGATTTAAGGTGGGAACCCAAAGCGGGAGAAAATGACGTATTTATGCCATCTCTATTTTCTTTTCAATATAAAGAAAAGAATGTTTACAATCTTGTACTGGTGCAAACTATTGGCCAGATGAATCGATCTTGCGGATGTGGCCGATCTCGCTAGTATCAAGAGATATCTAGCAACAAGCAGACAAATAAATCTATCTTTCTCTAAACATATGTGATTCATAAATAAAAACTATAGAGGTGTTTAGACCCTACCTTAAGTCCAACGCTAGTTTGTAGAAGCCATCCTTCAACCGTCTGAAAGAGTTTCCTTTTGAGAACCTGCAATCACAAACCAACAAACATCAAATAGCACCTGCATAGCTAATATCATAAATAATGTTCATTATGGTGATCAAGGAATCCATAAAATAAACCATAAAACAACAACTTATTGAGAAAAACAAACTTATTTGTATTAACTTTGGTGTAGAAGAAACTTACAACCTTTTTAGCCTTGATTTTGAACAAGCTCTTCCCAGGGTCCAAAACAAGAATCTCCTTTACTTTGACAAGCCTTACACTCTTCCAAATGAGATCAAAGAGGTATGTAATCTCTCCTCATAAAAGCTCAATTAGGAAGACTAGGTTCCAACAGCATTTCACCTCAAAAGTATTCAACTCTCCACCTCCCAAGTAACTAGCTCAATGCTTCATTTTATAGTGTAGAGGAAGGAGGTTACAGGTCCACCTATGAATTGATAGAGTCCTCCTTCAAAGGGATAAGCTCCTCACATCAAGGGGTTAGCTCCTTAAGGTATGGGATGCATGAACCTTAAGTGAGTGAACTTGCCACCTCAAGATTCCTTCCAGAAGCTTCTAGAAATGACTCAAAGTGAGTTTTTAAGAATATGCTGATGCCTTTTTTACTTTTACAGGGGTCCGAACCCATAACATAGAGACAGAGCGATCAAGTGCGCAGGAGACATGACCTTAATGTGCGGGACTGCAGGTAATGCTAAGAGAAAGTGTAGAACTAGAGTTTTAGAAACTTTTGAGGACTTTCTCTTATTTTCAAGGCTTGATATGAAGAAGTGAGGCTTAAGACTTGCAAAGTAGGAAAGTATGAGTGGTAATGGACTCACATAGATTGTAGAATATCAAGGTGACAATTTTTTGTGCAACACAAACTCATAGCAGTACATAAACACCTACTTGTAGAAGGATACAACCTTCATTCTTTCACCATCTCCTAATTGAAGGGAGTTCCTACTCGGTGGTTCTTGTACTAATGTAATCTTGTACCAGTAAACAAGCACCAACCTATAGAAGGATGCTACTAGAAGGGAGCTCTAACCCCCTAATTAGATCACCAGCTACTACTGGAAGGAAGATTCCACTTCCTCACTGAAGGATCCAACCCTTAATATCCTCCATGAACCAGATTTCATGAATTTTCACACTGGATCCACCTACTTCAAAACATCATAACTTTGCAGGCCACGTTTTTTCAAATTTTCAGAGTGGACCCATTTTCAACAATTAATATCAATATAAAAAATCAAACTATAACTCATCACAGTAACAAGTCATCAATATTTGATACAATTGAATCAACCAATCAGTAAAATGAATCATCAATCACTAAAACCCAATCATCATTTTTTGAATCAACCAATCACTGAAACTTCTGACATAACTAAATCAATCAATCACTAAAACTTCTGACACAACTAAATCACCCAATCATCAATTTCTAATAAAAATGAATCAACCATTTATTCAAAACCCAATTAACCGACACTTAACCAAAATTCAACGAATCAACTAGAACAATCTGATCATTGTAACTAGTATACATAACTGAACCCAGAATATTATATCGCCACATAGAATCAACTGTAGTCTTCATCATTCAAATGCCAAAATGCATACCCTACTTCACTTAAGACAACACGCATGCATACACAGTTTTCTGGAGAGAAACCCGCGTACAGATCTTAATATACTGAAAACTGAAAATTTCACCACTATAATTCCTGAAAATAGCATTGAATCACACTTAGATCTACTGCAACATTCTCAACCAATAAAAAAACTATCTCTGATCTTCCATCAAAATCAACAAGTAACCTTAAGATTCATCAATCACATTCAACTTCATCATTCAATTAGATCTACTTCAAGCATTATCACTTAACCCATATCAATCATGAGGACATCATTGCCAAACAACAGAGAAGCAACAATACTAATCAGATTGATCAGTCATGTATGAAAATAAACCCTTACTTTGTATACACTACTTTGTAGAATCGAACTCACGTGTATACATGTTTTTCTCGAGAGGAACCAATGTATAGATCTGCAAATTTTGACCTAAAACTGTGCAACTCTTTAGAAATTCAGAAAGACCGAGATCATAATATTCAGAGATAAAAGCATGTGTCAGTACCTCGATCTAGTCAATCCATGAGCATATCATACAATGAAAATTTATTTCAGGTCTCATGATCATGGTCCATCATTGTATTCATTAGTGCATAATTATTTCAGGTCTATTGGATCTCATCCATCATCAAACTCCTAGGTGCATAACTAGTTTAGATCAAGAAGAACATAAAAAACCTATCACATGCATATTTTATTTTGATCTAGCTCTTCATAATATTTCCATCACTTTCACACCATAACACTTTGATCTTCACCTCCTTATATAGTTTTAGCCTTTTTAATACCATGGGTCAAAACCATAGTTATGCTGATGGTATTCTTTGATAGGATCAATATTCTTGTCGTACTCATTACTGTGGACCAATACCATGGTTAGAACCCCTTGTATTTAGAATACCATGGTACAAAATCCATACTTTACTTTTCTTCATTGAACTCACGTTTATACATGACTTGGCTTAACATAACCCACATATAGTTCTTGAAATTCCGACTTTATCATTCCTCTGAACTGTCATGCATTATCTCACATCTGTAAACACAACTACTATTCATTTTGGTATATTTGCAAACACATCCTATTTGTACCTTTAACAAGTGGATTAAAAGACAACTTATCAAGTGGGATTCAATTTCACCAAATAGGTTGTCATCAAGGACAACTCATCAGGTAGGGCCATCAAGTAGAACACATAATTGATAATCCCAACAATTTCTCTATATCAAATTTATGATTCTAATCTGTAAGCCTTTGACCCTTCATTCTGATATTTTGTTCCATCATCCTGTCACATCTAAACTCACCTGTGGATTCATCTAGTTACCATATACCTATTATGTTGCAAGTGAGTTGCAATCAAGGACAACACATGCATCATAATGCCAAAACTATCATCAAGGGAGAAGATAACTACAAGCCCAACCTTGTGTCAGAAGTACTCATACTTCCCTTACATTAGCTACCTATTCATGCATGGAGATCTTGTTTGTATCTTCTCAAATCATATTTGCACCATACTCTTGAATCACCAAGTACTTCCAACTTCTATGAAAATATAGATCCTTAACAATATTTGTATAGAAACAAAATATAATCCAACACATCGTCAAATAATCCATCAAACATTTTAAGGATCCAAATTGTTTCACAACTAATTTTTTCAACAACCACATATTTCGTAGTGCAACAAAATTTTGCTTCATACTCTTCCAAGAAACCATACCAACCACCAGTATTATCTCTCTAGCAACCCAAACGATGTAGTGTGGGGTCCTTTATGTCAACTTCTACTTATAGCTCCCTCTGAAGTCAATATTTCTTCACGAGTCTTTCCTTTTCAAAGTTCAATGTCTTCTTTAATTATGAAGCTTCTTCAAAATATGTACCAACTCTTCTAATTGAGAAAATCATCTTAACTTTATCCTATCCATCTTTACTGGGTGAACCTTCAAACATATCTCTCTTTCTGCAATCACATTCTTCTATCTTCATGCTTAGCTATGCTCTCTCAAGTATTGAGTAGTTTTGAGCCTGAAAACTTTATTAGGATGCTATAAAAAAACAAAATACAATTACAATAACAATAGTAGTAATCAAGGAGAGTACTTATCTTTTGAGGAAGGTAAGCTCCCTCTTAATCTTAAACCTTTTTCCTTTCATCAACCTAATGTCATTTCTATCATCTTCAAGATTAAGATCTTTTTATTACAGTGGAAATAATTAGTTAGTGTTTTTGTTCCTAGGTTTTTTAATTCAAACTTTTTCTAGGGTTCATAAACCCTATATGTTTCAAGTTCCAAAATCTTTAAGACCTGTCATTCTTTAAACGTTGCAATTTCTACAAGAAAATTAATATCTTAGTTTCAAATCCTATAAATGTTATAGTCAAACCTTCTAACAATGTTTTGTTCCTTGATCACAAAAAACTAATCTACATATGCAAAGAAAGGATTCAAATGCTAACATATCAACAATCTCTAATATGTCTATATAGACCCTTTTATAATATGATACTATCTTTCAAGAGAGCATAAGGTCATTAGCTTATTTTCATGTGATTTCTCCATGACCTAGAAGGCTAAGCATTAAATGAAATATAGTTGATATAGGTTATTGGTTGTAAATGAAAAAAAATTATACACACCTCTTTCAACCTTACCTTATCCATCCTTGCAGAGATCCAATCCTTTTACTTTAGTTAACATATGTCATCTTCCTCCAATAGAGGTATCTGAGATCTTGTAGACTTCAGTGTATCAAATAGGTTGGGTTTGTTGATGCAATTCATACTTATTTTATATATAGAAGGGAAATATTGATTACTCACATACTTATATCATAGAGATGAGCTTGGTGCAACTTGTATTTCCATCACAATCCTTCTTACAGGGATATATAACATTGTTTTGTAAAGATCTTCAAGATTGGCATTATTTTCAGATACTGATAATTCAATTCCTTCTTTCACAGATAAATATCTCAGAGATAGATTTCAGTGATTCGACCACTTTACCATAGAGTTTTAGCTCCTTCCAGAAATGTCACAGATTCTTGATGTATCATAATTCACATTTTTTTTGTTATGTCTGAGAAGTATACTTTGTACTTTTACAAGTCTTGGAGGTATACCAAATAGTGTTTCATGCTTCATAGACTCCATTGAGATATTTCTTTAGATTTGTAACATTTAAAGATTGAAAATGGTTGATCCTTGCTCACAATCTTACTGTAAAAGATTTCATAATTATAGGCATACCTTGATTGAATTTTTGGTCTAATTCATAGTATATTGTGACTAGGGTTACCTTTGTCCTGTAGTCACTTTGAAACTTGCTGCCACATAGTTGTAAGATAATGATTTCTCCTCAATAATATAAGTGTTGTTCTTTGCGTAGGCTCAACCTTCAATTTTGCGACAAGTTTTTTTATAAACCACAATGCCGTAGAAGGTTCAAATTCCACTATAACAGAACGTTCAGATGCCATAAAAAAGGTTCATATTTTTCATATAATATTTAGATATTCATTAGATAATTCAGATTTCAAGAAGTTTGGATACCTTATGAGATATAGTTTTCAGAATTTTGATTTATTTCAAGAATATGCTACTTCACACACACACACACAGAGATCTATATATATACGAGGTTCAATATTTTGCATAGAATGGACTTCTAAAGGTTTCATATCACTTATAGAGAATGTGTCCTGTCATAGTCCTAGAGATTTATAATGAACTTGTCGATGGGGATATCTTTGTATTCATAAATTCAGATCATTGATTAGGTTAAGTTCTAGTAACTAAATGTCACAATTATTCAAGAAAAAAAATACCTCTCTTTTAGGTCTCGGCCTAGAATCCTATAGAAATATAACTTTGATACCTTCGATCTTGAATCAAATTTAGTAGTCTTAGATTTCAACTAGGAGCAGATTATTTTGTATCTTCCATAGAGCATAATTTTTTTTCTTAGATCATATGAGAATTTGGATATAGAATCATAAATACATCTATAAGCAGGACCATTGAATCAAATAGATGTATTTATATGAGATAAGTTAGATCTCATACACAAGACACTTTAGATGCCACTGCTCTGCAATTATTTCTAGGTCTAATACAATGTTGAAATTTAGTTGAAATATGAAAAACTAGACATGATAATTACTAGTGAATATTTATAAGTGTTTTTTCATTATGTTTTTTAATTCATTAATTAGGGCATCAATCAATTATACAAGTACAATGCACAAAATGCACGAGACATAAGAAATTAGGCCAAAGACTAGGGAAAACTTGGCAATCATTTCCCTATATTCTCTTCATCAACAAGATAAATCCAAGAACCTACTAGTGATCCAAGTGCCAAGTCAACCCTCCAAAATTTTTCATGTACGTACACAATATGTTCAATCAATATGTTTATGCATTTTTGTCACATCACAAAAATATAGGTGTCATCGATGGCCTGCTTTATTACAGAGATAGATGTTATATGAACTTGTATCAACATAGAAATGTTCCATAGGATTCTGATGTCACTAAGGATATAATTATTATTGAAACTCACATCAACATCATTACAAAAGCTCACGTCACTAAGGAAGGACAAATCATAGAGACGGATCATCATCATCAAAGAAATTCACATCATCAAGGAGAGACATATCACGGAAAATTCACATCATCATTATCACAAAAGCTAGTGTCTTGTAGCTCTCATTCACTGAGATAGAAGTCACCACAACTTGATCTTATATTACAAAAGAAGGTTCCTTAGATTCCATGTCATAGAGCCAAATTATCTTGAACAGAAGAAGACCAAATTTCTTGCCAAATAGTGGAGGAAAAATGTTGATAATAGTTTTTTCCTCATGTCAAAAGACACAACTTTTGGGTGAAATGGATTTGTTAAGAAATCATAATGCTTTTGTTAGGGTTGATTTCTCTGTCAGGATAACTACTCATGAATTTGTTGGCTTATTTATTATTATTTGTATTTTTCTTCCTTTCATGAAGAAATTACCAAAATGAAAAAAAACATATGAAGATCACAGAGAATAAGAGACACAAGATATATGCTCCAAGCCAGGGCAAAAACCCCAGAAAGGGAAAATCCATAAAATTTCCTCTTCTTATAGAATTATATCAAATAGAGAAATCCAAGACCCAAGAATCCAACCCGAAGAAGCCAAATCAAGCCCTCCAAATTCTGTCACAAAGAACTTGCATTTATTTAAAGATCATTTTTTATTTATTTCAGATCATATCCCATAGAAAATTTACACTATTTCAAATAATATCTCACATAAAACTTGATTTATCTCACCGTCAGGAAGCTCGCATTATCTTAGACATATAACCAGGAAAATCATATCTGAGAAACTGAATTCGAATATTCCATAGTCTTCATCTTTAATTTCTTGACGTTTTGAGTCTAGACAAAGACTCATCATAAGGACTGATTTACAAAGAAGTGAATCGTGAGAAATAAATATGGTATAGGTGAGTTTTCAAGTTGGTAAGATGACCATCTGAATGATTAGAATTTTTAATTTCATTTTTATTATTTTTATATTGTTAATGATATTCTTATAATTAATTTTAATAATTTATCAAATTGCGTTTATTATTGAATGTATTACTTTCTTTATATTATTAATCTTATTAAAAAGATTCTTTTTAATTTTATTATATTTAATTAAATATAATTTTTTTGTTTATAATTTTTTTTCTTGCTTTATAATTATTGATTAATTTAATTTAATGTTATTAGTATGTGTCTTCAACTAGGATTATTTACGTTAGTGAATTGTTTCTTTTAATACTAGATTAATACTTGGTTTAAGTTTGTGCACTTGGTTTATTTTTAGGTTTTCTTTAAAATTATTATGTTAATTAGGTTTTATTATTTATGTAATAAGTTTTTAGTTTTAATTTTAAAATTAAATAAACATACATATCGAATTTTATTTTGTTTTATTTAATTAATTTTAAAAGCTTGATTTGTAGGAGATTGATGTATTATCAAAACTTAGATTCTAAACTCCTATGTCTTTATGTTAATGGATTTTTGTTAATGTATTCTAAGTAGAGCCTTACTTATATTTAATAGGAAGTCTAGATATTATGCTGGAAACGCGATATTTCTTAAAATTTTTAATGTTATTTTAGGTTATGAGAGGGGTTGTTTTGACCTATAGAGGGTGGGAAAGATGAAGAGAGGAAGGGGGATGCAAAAGGGAGGGTCAATTTAATCAATGGGGGTGAGAAGTGAGGTCCAATTTCTACTAATTTCCAAGCCTCCATCCCTATTGAGGTTATGAGGGTGTTTTATGATCTCAAGTGCCTCACGAACTTTACATTTGAAATGGTGTTTTTCATTGGCAATGACCTTTGTGTCTTCAAGGCATATATGGTGGTTTGTCTTACCTGCATGCTCAGCTAAAGCTGAAGAGCATGTTCTTTCTTTACGGATATCTGCACTATGCTCTTTGAGCCTGATCCTGACTGACCTGCCTGTTTCCCCAATATAGTGTTCTCCACAAGAATAGTTGATGATATAAACACCTTTCTGTTGGAGCTGTTCTTGGTTTTCCTTTACCGATTTCATTCTTTGTTTAATAGTTGTCAATGGTTTGAATGAAGTTTTGATATCTTTCTTTCTGAGAATTTTGGATAGTTTGCTAGTGACACCCGGAATATGCGGGAGGTAGGCATTAGTAGTCGGGGGGTTATTTGATTTGTCTTTTTTTTCTTTTTTATTTCTAGATTTGGCTTTCTGAATGGCCTTGAAAATGTTTTTATTATTGTATCCTAGGTTGGAAAATGTTCTTTTTAAGTAGGTAATCTCTTCCTCAGTGTGGTTCTCATCTGAAATTCTACATGCTCTAGTGAAGAGGGTTTGAAGAACACCCATTTTTTGAGTTGGGTGGTGGTGTGAATTAGCATGGAGATAGTTATCAGTATGCACCTTTTTTCTGAACACTTTGTGACCTATGGAACCATCCTTGTTTCTTATGAGCATGTAGAATTTCATATGAGAACCACACGAATGAAGAGATTACCTACTTAAAAATAACATTTGCCAAAAATTCTAGGCGTCACTGACAAACTATCCAAAAATCTCAGAAAGAAATATATCAAAACTTCATTCACACCATTGACAACTATTAAACAGAGAATGAAATTGGTAAAGGAAAACCAAGAACAGCTCTAGTAGAAAGGTGTTTATATCATCAACTTCTCTTGTGTAGAACACTATATTGGGGAAACATGCAAGTCAGTTAGGATCAGGCTCAAAGAGCATAGTGCAGATATCCTTAAAGAAAGAACACACTCTTCGGCTTTAGCTGAGCATGCATGTAAGACAAACCACCATATATGCCTTGAAGACACAAAGGTCATTGCCAATGAAAAACACCATTTCAAACGTAAAGTTCGTGAGGCACTTGAGATCATAAAACACCCTCATAACCTCAATAGGGATGGAGGCTTGGAAATTAGTAGAAATTGGACCTCACTTCTCACCCCCATTGATTAAATTGACCCTCCCTTTCACATCCCCCTTCCTCTCTTCATCTTTCCCACCCTCTATAGGTCAAAACAACCCCTCTCATAACCTAAAATAACATTAAGAATTATAAGAAATATTGTGTTTCCAACATAATAGCTAGACTTCATATTAAATATAAGTAAGGCTCTACTTAGAATACATTAACAATAATCCATTAACATAAACACATAGGAGTTTAGAATCTAAGTTTTAATAATACATCATGTTGGAAATAATACTGAGAGGGGGGGTTAAATCAATATTATAAAATCACTAACTTTTTCATTTCCATAATCATATTCATATATGCTACTTCAGTTAAGGGAACCCGCATGTACACGCAACTGTGTTTAATGAAACTAGCGTATATGCAGTAAACTTATGATCCAGTTAATTCATCATATGTTGATCTTTAATCAGTGCATCAGAACTTCATTAACCATACAAAAAGTAAACAGATGCAGTAAAACATAACAGATCATCACACATAAGAAACACACATGAACACCATGATATAAGGTGGAAACCCAATGCGAGACAAAAACCACCTGCTGTTGTCTTCATTTAATATAAGAAAAACCTATTTACAATCTTGTACTGGCGCAGACTCATACCAGTACACAGGTACCCACCCGTAGAAGGCTATAACCTTCTCTCATTCTCCAGCTACTACTTGAAGGGAGCTACAACCACCTGGCTCTTGTACTAGCCAGTATGTGTACTAGTATGTAGGCACCGACCTACTAAAGGCTCCAACCTTCACTCATTTTCCAACTAATACTGGAATGGAGCTCCAACCCCTAGCTCTTGTACTGGCTGATATGTTTACCAGTACCTAGGTGTCAGCCTATAGAAGGTTACAACCTTCTCTCTTCCTCCAGGGACCATGTTTCATAACTTTTCATATTGGATACTCTTGAAGCACAACACCATAATTTGAAGGCCACATTTCATCCAATTTTCATACTGGACCCATCATCAACATTGAAGCACAAAATTAATCACCACTGCAATACACCCATCAACTACACCTACATCATCAATCTCTGAATCACTCAACATTGAAACACTGAAACCCTGTCAACAAAACATAGTCACCAGAACACAGAGCAGACCACACAATTCTGCAACAAAAACCAAATCGAACTGCAACTTCAAATATCATACTTCATATTGTATACACTACTCTCATGAGCTGAACCAGCGTGTATATGTGCTTTTACGAAAGTGAACCCGCGTACAAATCTGCAAATATTTACTCATAATTTTGCAGCTATTCCAGACATCAGTCATACCCAGATCATAACATTTATGCAATAAAACATGCATCAATAATTTAGATCTAGTCAATACATGATCAAACAACATAATGATAAGACATTCCAAGCCTTATGATCCCGATCCATCATCCGTCATCAACCGCATAGGTGCATCCTTGGTTCAGATCAAGCAAAGCATCAAAAACCCATAACCAGCATACTAGATCTCACACTTCATTGGATATTCATCACTTGCACACTTGCGCTTTGGCCTAATGACGTCCTTCTCCTTATATAGGTTTAGGCCTCTCTCAATACCATGGTCCAAAACCACGTAGGACCTATACCTTGGACCCAATACCTGGGGTCAATACCTCAGACCAAATCATAGTTTTCTGACATGTATGTGCCTGTTTCTATGAAAGTGTGTGTGTACGTTATATGCGCCTTTGTATATAGTGCACCTGCGTGTATACGCGACTTGGTATATAGTGAACCTGTGTATACCTTTTCGTATATGCGACTTTGTATATAGTGCACCTGCATGTATACGCGACTTGCTATATAGTGAACCTGCGTATACCTTTATTTCTTCATTCTTGATGTTTACGTACTATACTATGATCTTTCATCTGAGAGAGTTACCATCAAGGACAACACTTGTGTCATACCTGTATCATAATGCCAACATTCTCCCCTTTTGGACTTGATGGAAACAACCACACCAAGTCACTCTCCCCCTTTGACATCAAGGGCAAAGTGCAGACCAAGATATTCTCTCCCTTGATATACATTCTTCTATCCATCCTCCCCGTAAGTACATGTTGAAATCTCTTATTGAGCTCCCCCTTTGTACATGCCAACATGTATCAATCCGTTCATGCTCCCTTTGAGCACATGCTGAAAAATATTTTTCAAAAAGAATAACATGACTCTACAACTCAACTAAGCGAGTATGACCTTCCTATCACCAATGACTCATACATACATCAATCTCCCAACCAAGTGGGGATACACCATTTTGACTCATCCACCCAACCAAGTGTGGATATTCCAAATGTTTATACATGACTGAAATAGACATTATTACATCATCCTTCCCATGCAAAGTGGCGTTACAAATTAGATCTTTGCATGACCTTTACACCAAATGATATTCATGACTTTTATAACAAATACTAGTAATATAAAAAAGACCATGATAGTCATTAGCAACTATCATACACCATATATGATCTGCACCATAAGCATCTGTCAACAGCATCCGGACCTGTAACCTGTAATACCATTCCCTTGACCAACCAACAGTAGCAAGATGTATCATTTAGCCACATAAGCATCATCACGAAAGACTTCTAACCATAATGCTAACAATGCATTATTCGAAGCATATGCTCCCCCTAAACCTATTCCATCTGTTCACTGTCAAATCTGATCATGCATATATAAACAAGAAGTATCAAGGCATCATCATCAATTAGATATACATCAAGTTAGGACCAAAAACACTTCTAAACAACATCTTATGAGTACCAACACATTTCCACACATCATTAGCAGATTGTAACCATCATCAAATAGAGCAAATAATTGACTAAACCATATCAGACACTTTTCTTGAGTCTTTCCCACAATTTTTCGTCAAACTAACATATACACAACTATGAAGCTTCAAACTCGCGTATATACATGACTTGTCTTTATGAAACTTGCGTATGAGATTTAGAACACTGAGGTTCCAAAATTTTAGCTCCCTCTGAGTCTGTCATGTCTGTATACTCTGCTATGCCACATCTTTCTAACTGTACTTCCTTATTCTTCCAGATCTTCGACTGTGATGATGTTTTCTCCTTTTGGTATGGTGCTCGAAATCTTCTCTTGCATTCATTTGCTATATGTCCAAGATTTTTACATGCATAACATATTACATGTTTCATATTACTTCTACAGAAGTCAATGGCTTTGTGACCAAACATATTGCAATAAAAACAATATCCATTGAAGTACCTGGAACGTGATGATCTTTCTGTGCGACGGTCTTGAACCATTCTAGTTCTGCATCTTGCTACAACATGTCCAAGATTATGGCATACATAACACTCAACATTATTCATCTGAGAAAATAACTGACTATCACTTCCATAGTTTGGAGTAAAAGATTTTCTTTGAAGGGTTTCTTTCCTTGGTTGTTGATGGGGTTGACCACTTATCTCCTTGTTGAGAATTAGAGTTCCTTGCCTCACACTGTGAGCTAGATTCACCTTAAGAAGATTCATAAAAACCAAGACCAGGTTTGATAGCAGGAGACCTTTGACTACTAAGAATATTATCCAAAATCTTATTACTATCTTGAAATCGTAACAGTTTATTCTTTTCCTCTAATATACTTATTAAGATATTTACCTCAACCTGATATTGCTCTTCCTTTTCCAGATGTTGCTTCTTCAAGATTTCTATAGCGTTTCTTCCTTCTTCCACTTGTTGACTTAATTTAAGAATCTCATTCTCTTGTTCTTTATCTTCTTGAGGTAGTTCTTCATTCTGCTTATTTTTTAATGATATCACTTGATCCTGCAACATTTGACATACTTTGAAGGCACACTCTAGCTGAGCTTTTAATCTGGTAATTTATTCTTTGAGGGCACACTCTATTTTATTAAATACATCTTGTTGATCTATAATCTTATCTGATGCTTCATTTTCTTGTTCATCTTGAGGTGATTTTGAATTTAAATCCTTGCTTCCATCTAATGGCCAATTGTCTCTCCTGCTGTCACTATTCCTTTGAGTTGTGTTCTTCTTCTGAGGTGCTTTCTTCTTTAGCTTCTTTCCCACTGTTTCTACTGATCTCCTTCAAGTGATCAAGCTTCTACCAAAGGACCTGCTCTGATACCAATTGTTGGAAATAATACTGAGATGGGGGCTAAATCACTATTAGAAAATCACTAACTTTTTCATTTCCATAATCAGATTCGTATATGCTACTTCAGTTAAGGGAACCCGCATGTACATGCAACTGTGTTTAATGCAACTAGCGTATATCCAGTAAACTTATGATTTAGTTAATCCATCATATGTTGATGTTTAATCAGTGCATCAGAACTTCATTAACCATATAAATAGTAAACAGATGTAGTAAAACAAAACAAATCATCACACATAAAAAACACACATGAACACCATGATATAAGGTGGAAACCCAGTGCGGGACAAAAACTACCTGCTATCATCTTCTTTGAATATAAGGAAAACCTATTTACAATCTTGTACTGGAACAGACTCATACCAGTATGCAGATACCCACCTGCAGAAGGCTACAATCTTCTCTCATTCTCCAGCTACTACTAGAAGGGAGCTACAACCCTCTGGCTCTTGTAGTAGCCAATATGTTTACTAGTACGTAGGCGTCGGCCTACTAAAGGCTCCAACCTTCACTCATTTTCTAGCTACTACTAGAAGGGAGCTCCAACCCCTTGGCTCTTATACTGGCCGATATGTTTACCAGTATGTAGGCGCTGGCCTACAGAAGGCTACGACCTTCTCTCTTCCTCCAGGGACCACGTTTCATAAATTTTCATACTGGATACTCTTGAAGCACAACGCCATAATCTGAAGGCCATGTTTCATCCAATTTTGATACTGGACCCATCAACAACATTGAAGCACAAAATTAATCACCACTGTAATACACCCATCAACTACACTTGCATCATTAATCTCTAAATCACCCAACACTGAAACACTGAAACCTTGTCAACAAAACACAGTCACCAGAACACAGAGCAGACCACAGAATTCTACAACAACAACCAGATCCAACTGCAACTTCAAATATCATACTTCATACTATATATGCTACTCTGATGAGCCGAAACAACGTGTATACGCACTTTTACCAATGTGAACCCACGTACAGATTTGTAAATATTTACTCATAACTTTGTAGCTATTCTAGACATCAGTCATACCCAGATCATAACATTTATACAATAAAACATGCATCAATAATTCAGATCTAGTCTATCCATGATCAAACCACATAATGATAAGACATTCCAAGCCTTATGATCTCGATCCATCATCCATCATCAACCACATAGGTGCATCCTTGGTTCAAATCAAGCAAAGCATCACAAACCCATAACCAGCATACTAGATCTCACACTTCATCGAATATTCATCACTTTCAGACTTGCACTTTGGCCTAATGATCGCCTTCTCCTTATATAGGTTTAGGCCTCTCTCAACACCATGGTCCAAAACCACGTAGGACCTATACCTTGGACCCAATAGCTGGGGTCAATACCTTGGACCAAATCTTAGTTTTCCGATATGTGCGCACCTTTCCTTTTGTGAAAGTGCGTGTGTATGTTATACGTGCCTTTTTATATAGTTCACTTGCGTGTATATGTGACTTGGTATATAGTTAACCTATGTATACCTTTTCGTGTACGTGACTTTGTATATAGTGAACCTGCGTGTATACGTGACTTGGTATATAGTGAACCTGCGTATACCTTTCTTTCTCCATTCTTGCTATTTACCTGCTATATTGTGTTCTTTCATCTGAGAGAGTTGTCATCAAGGACAACACTTGTGTCATACCTGTATCATAATGCCAACACATCAATCTCCTACAAATCAAGCTTTTAAAATTAATTAAATAAAACAAAATAAAATTCTATGTTTATGTTTATTTAATTTTAAAATTAAAATTAAAAACTTATTAAATTAATAATAAAACCTAATTAACATAATAATTTTAAAGAAAACGTAAAAAAAACCAAGTGTAGAGACTTAAACCAGGTATTAATCTAGTATTAAAAGAAACAATTCACTAAGGTAAATAATCCTAGTTGAAGAAGCAAACTTATAACAATAACTTAAATTAAGAAATAATTCAAAATTAAGAAAAGCAATTTATAAAAAAAAATGATATTTAATTAAAATATAAGAAAATTAAAAAGAATCTTTTTAATAAGATTAAGAATATAAGGAAAGTAATACATTCAATAATAAATGCAATTTGATAAATTATTAAAATTAATTATAATAATATCGTTAACAATATAGAAATAATAAAAATGAAATTGAAAATTCTAATCATTGAGATGGTCGGCTAACCAACTTGAAAACACACCTATACCATATTTATTGCTCACAATTAACTTCTTTGTAAATCAATCCTGATGATGAGTCTTGGTCTAGACATGAAACATCGATGAATTAAAGATGAAGATTGTGGAATATCCAATTTGAGTTTCTCAAAAACCACACCACAGAAATCTACAAACCATTAAAATCATATCTCTATTGCAGAAGTATGGTGTTAGAAACTCACACTCCTTCACAAGAAAGAATCCTTTGAACTTCACACCTTTCTACGTTAGAGATCATCATAGAAATAACACTGAATTTGTTACCCTTTTTAGTGAAGGACACATGCCAATATATCGTTATTATCATATGTAAAAAGCCCCAAACTTTTAGTGACCTGACATGACATTCAAGAGGGTTGAATTCAATTCTTGAGGTGGATTGACCAAAATTACATTTTTTTTTATAAAAAAATTCGTTTTTTCTTTATAAGAAGTCCAAATAGGACTTCGACTCAAAAAATCCTAGAAGCATGAAGAACATGCTTAACTAATGAATGTATAATACAGATCTATTTTTCCTCTTTGTCTTCTATTTTCTTTTACATAAAATATAGAACAATACAAGTACAAATATAATTATGAAGTGTGAACCTAGTTACATTTTCCAATGCTCCATATTAACTAGGGAGTTATTCATAATTACATAACGTGATGCAGGGATACTCTCAAATTGAAATATTCTCATAAGAAGAGTTAGATTAATCATCCATCATCAAGCATCAACATCATAACCAACATTGTCAAATTGCAATATGGCAATGCCTTGACTAACAAGCTCTATCTCTCCAATAGATTAGAGAAAATGCTGGGAGGCATACATTGGCACCACCATCGCTGCCTCTCAAGGCACATGCTCCATCATAATGTTCACAAAGTGTTGTGCGGAATTTTTAATCTACGGATAAACACAACTTCCCTAAGTGGGTAGCTACACTTGGAAAAACATAATTATAGAGTATAATCTTTTCCTATAGAAGATAAATAAGACAAGGGACCTACTTGTTATCTTTTTCTTCCCTTTGTCTCCTTTGAATAGCTCTCGTTTCTCCTTCTTGAACTAAATCTGTTCGATCTGTACCTGCAGTCATAAACAGAGGACACAAACCAATCAAATCAAGAGATCTATCTACTATAAGCAAATGGAATCGAAATCATTTACACATATAATCATCATATATAAAGACAAGAATATGGGAGAAGGTGTAAACAACTTTATTAATTAGAAGGAAGAGTTACAACCAAAGAAGTCCGATCCCATGTCACTCATATAGCTTGAGTTCCATCCTTCATCACACCAAAATCACAACACTCGGGCAGCATAAAAAAACTTGCTTATGATCTCAAACCTCAAACCAACAATATCTCCTTACAATTCTTCAAATTCCAGCCCCTAATCACTATGATGAGTGCTCAATTTATAGGGAAATAGAGGTGGTTTTGTTGTAAATTGGGCATTGAATGGCTTTCCAATTTGGGAGTTAGTTTCCATGGAGGAAGGGATGAGAGGATAGGAGGTTATTTGATTCATTCCCTATCCAATTTCGAGCTCATAGGAGAGGATAAGAGGTGGGAATCTTCTAGAATGATCTAGTATGAAAGAATATTCCGAAAGCCCTATGAAGATTTCGCTCAATCTCGCCCAACACAGGTCAAAGTGGACCTAGGTGCTCTGCAGACCAGGCTTGAATGGGCCTAAGTGCTCTGCAGTGTAGTTACCCTTAACCAAGGTTGTGTTGGTCCCTCAAGGAGTCATTTCAAGAAGGATTCAGGGTAGGAAACTCTTAGGAATGAAGGCATTCAATGTCATGACTTGTCAAGGGCATGTAGAAACTTAATTAGGGTTTGATGAGCCCTACTAGTACTGATCTAAATTTTGGGAGTGATGTGCCCAAATAGACCTGTAACAACTACCCCCTAAAGCAAGAAATCGAAAATGATAATGTCGAGTGATACGCTTTATGATGTGATGAGGAGGAACTGAAGCGAATGGTGGCCTGCATCAATTAAAATACATAATATCATGATATTTTGGATTTTTCATGAATCGCTGAGGGAAGGCATACCCATGCTTAGCATATAAACTTTTCATTACATATACAGATAATCGTCTATAGATATAGACCCATGATAGGAGGACCCTATGTGTAAAGCCATCGTACAAACGGTTTAGTACTCTATTGCAATCATAGCCCAGATGGATGAAACTAGATTTGTGGTCTTCTATCTCGTTCAATTATTCACTCAAGTATGAGTCTAACCATGTGAATATGTGATCTGAAGTCGAACATGGGAAGACACCATCTGATTACCAGTAATTATGTAAGCCATTAATAGATGCAAGAGAAATCACCGATAATGATAATGATCCTCAAGGTACTATAGTACATTCTGCATGGCGTGAATGGACATTTTGATGCCGAACACCATACAAATTCTTTCAGTCAAAGGCCAACAATGTCAACCTATCATCAGAAGCGAGAAACTTGCCATTAATGTATGCAAGCCTCAAGGTACTGGAAGGGTGCTTCTAAGTCAACTTCTTGGATAATGAATTGATGTCAACAAGAAGCAACTCATCGTATGAGGGCCTTGATGTATCCCATATCAACAAGACGAAACCAGTGTAATGATTTTGGAGATAGAATGTGACTGACGACACCAGGTTAAGGAATGGTGGTCATGAAAATGAAGGTTTATGAGTATTGCAAAGGATGAATTTTACTGAGTGACTTCTCTTAAACATATCGAGGACACCAAATGAATTGGCAGCATTTTCCCAAAACTAAAGTGATGGATGGTGTGATACACCATCAAGTAGATAGCCCAAGTCAAATAGGCACAAAGATGAAGTGAAAGTGTCTTGTTCAAGAGCGACCTACTACCATAAAGTGGTTTACCCCTTTTCCATTTCCCCCAATCATTGCTGATTGGTACCTCTTTATTTTTTATCAAGCTTGAGGAGGATAACATATGCTTGTTGTATAATTCCACCCTTCAGGTGAATCCATTGCTATGTGATGTTTTAACGAGTCTAGCGAAGGTGAAACTCGGCCTTGTCATGATGGAGAAGTTTTTTGCTATTTTATGTTTTAACGAGTTTAATAGCAATGAGAACTTGGTCATTTCCATGTTTAGAGAGTCTGGAAAGGGACGAAAAGAAAACTCCACAAGTTCTTTTTCGTAAATTTGTCTCTCTAGTCCAAAAAAGCATAAAATAATACAAGAGAGAACCTATTGACCATGTTCGATCAACGATTCCTTTTTCATAAATAATCTATTTCAGTCTGGAAAAGGGTTAAACTTATACTGAGTAGATGTCATTTCCAATCCGTTAACGAGCTAAAAAGGGCAAGTGCTTGGCAATCTTTGTTGAAAATAGAAACAAGAAATGATTAAAATAGAAGTGTTAAAAATAGCACTGCAAGTTTGGGTACCCGTGCTAGATTGAGCAACAATGAATAAAAAATGGAAGTGCTAAAAATAGCATTGCTATTTTCAGTAGTTCGGGATGGATTCCAATTTTAGTCAGTCCCTAGACTAAAATAGGAAGTAAAATTCGAATTTGAACTTAACATTTGTTTGAAAATAAATTAATTAATTCACCATGAGTTAATTAGTTGTGAAAAATCAAACATGAAGTCTCTGTGAGGACATGCAATAGTTTCTCCATTAATTGAGGAATTTATCCATTAGTTAAAGAGATAAGGATGAGTACTAATTTGAGTTGTAATTAGTTGGCTCAGTTAACTGAGTCAAGTCCAGTTAGATTGATTTAAATAGTTTGTTTAAATTAATTGTGAGTTCAGTTAGTTAATACATGCTTGCATATAACTGTTGTTCTTCAGATAACTGAATATTCTCTCATAAATAAGTCATGCATGTTAGTTTAGATAGAGACCCAGTTGAGATCAAAGGATGGATTTTTCCTATAAAGGAAACTCATCCATGGAGAAGGATTTATCTCCTTCAGGATTGCGCAATTAGATCAGAGGTTAGTGAGTGTGTGAAGAGGCCAATTCACACATGTGGCTTCACTGGATCCCCAGAAAAATTGTGCAAAGGAGTAGGAGGCTTGGAGGGCAAAGGAGAAGGTTTGAGAGAGGTTTTGATTGTCTATGAGCAACATAGGGATTGCAGAGAGAGCAAGATAGCTAGTGAGTTGATTCTTTTTGTAATCTAGACTATATTTCCACTTGTATGATAATACAGAGTTGGGGTTTTAGGCTGAGGCTTTCCCCATGATATTTCTTCTATGTTATGTGTGATTGATTTCTCTTTCTCAGTTATATGTTTTCTCTTCATCTTGCTCAATTTTATTAAGCTTATGCAAAGTGTTGTGGAAGTAGATCTTATATTGTGTTTTAGTATATTGCATAATATGTTGATCTACAGTGGTAATTCCTACATGGTATCAGAGCAAAGGTATAGAGGCAATGTTAGAGTTTAATGGTCTAAAGGACTTCATTGATGAAGAAGTCCCCAAGCCGATTGATGCTACTCAACTGGCAGAATGGAAGTAATGTGTGGCTAGAGCAAGGAGAATCCTCTCGAAGGGAGTTCGAGAACACATTGTCTCAAGCCTCCATGGGAAGGAGAGACTGTTTTCAATGTGGAAAACATTGAAAGATCTATATCATAACAACAGCAATCAAAGGAAGATGGCGCTGAAAGACAAGATTTGTAAGATCAAGTGTGAAAAGGGTGACACGATCTCTACATATCTGAACAAGCTCAGCACCTACAGGGATGAGCTTGGAAGTGTATGGATCACGATAGTTGATGATGACATGGGGAGTCTTGTACTCCTCAGTCTTCCTAAGAGCTGGCATAGCTACCAAGACTCGGTTAATGGAAGAGAGAAACTGCCAGATTGGGAATGACTTTGGTCGGATTTGATGCAGGAGGAGATAAGAAGAAGCACCAGAGATGGTTCTTCATCCAAGGAGGATGAAGAAAACTGCACCTTAGTGAGTAAGGCGAAGAAGGGGAAGGAGCAGGATTCTCATTCCAAATCTAGTTCTTCCCATGGTGGGAAGAAGTTTGACAAATAGAAAGTGCGATGCTTTCGTTGTCATCAGGTGGGCCATTTTGCTACAAATTTTCCACTAAGGAAATCCAAGAAGGGATCTATGGAAGGATCAAAAGGTGAGTCACTGGCCTCATAGTTCGAGTTGGATTTCAAACTTTTCGTATGGATGGTTTCATCCATGGTGGGAAGT
The DNA here is from genome assembly GCA_031772625.1 of Pinus tabuliformis. Lineage (NCBI taxonomy): Eukaryota > Viridiplantae > Streptophyta > Pinopsida > Pinales > Pinaceae > Pinus > Pinus tabuliformis. Next base: position 1,252,472,039 of record CM062818.1, on the reverse strand, counting down.
GGTTGGTTTCTTGTTAGTGGAGCTTCTTTCCACATGATCAGCGACAAGATTTTGTTCAATACTTTGGAGGAGAAATATCTTGAGATACTCACAGAGATGGGTAATGATGAAAAGCATAATGTCTTAGGTGTAGGCATGGTTGTTTTTCAGAGTGAGCATGGAGTTCTCATTACCTTGACTGATGTCAAGTATGTACCAGGACTGAAGAGAAATTTGGTGTTGATCGTGATGCTAAAAGACAGAGGCTATGATGTAGTCTTCAATAAGGGAAAGGCTTTCCTCAGACACATCATCACTAGACAGGTGAAGCAGATCGGTTCATGGGTCAAGAACCTGTATGCTCTTGAGGTTCAAGATGCATGCAATGCCTTGAGGAGCAAGGAAATTGATGGAGACTTGGTGGTTGAGAGGGAGAGTACATTACCTCTCAACATGTAGTGCCAAGAGAAGTCTCAAATGATTGTGGACCAGCCATGATTGGTGAAGCAACTTCAGGAGGTTTTGGAGTAGCCACAAGTCGGGAAGTCGAGAGGAGATAGAGTAGATACATCTACTCATGCAGAGACCTATAGTAGGGGGGAATTTTGAGCCAGGTGGGCAGAGGGATCACATGCATCCATACCTCCAAGTAGGAGGTGTGGCAAATGTCAAGTGATCGTCCCAAGAAGCTTGGAATAGGGGTAGGATCCTTGAGGTACCTAACATCTTTATTTGACTTTGCTACAAGAGCCCCAACAAGAAGTAGCAGGACTAACTGAGTGCGTAGAGACAGATGCAGATGGAGTGACAGTGAGAGCTACAGTGCAGGAGTCCTAAGATAGTGTAGAGCTAGCAGGTTGCAACAATCTGAGAGGCACAGGAGTGTTGCACCAGTGCAGGATGGAACAAAGAGGTGTGAAATGGTGCGAGATGCATGGAGTGTTGTAGCATCTCAGAGGTCAGAGAAGGAGTACTTGTCAGCAGCAGGTAGAGCTTTAGCATCAGAGTATGTTTCTAGCCCAATGGAGACGTCAGTGGGGAGTTTTTTGTTTGTATAGATGCTGGAGCAAAAAAACTTGGAAGAAGTGTTGCATGTAGAACATTCCAAAGGTATAGGACTGGGTTCGAGTTGAATGCCTTTCTTGTTGAGAGGGAGTGTTGAAAATAGCAATAAGAAATGCTAAAAATAGAAGTGCTAAAAATAGCACTGTTATAAATAGCAGTTTGGGTACCAGTGCTAGATTGAGCAATAGGGAATGAAAAATGGAAGTGCTAAAAATAGCATTGCTATTTTTAGCAGTTCGGGATGGATTCCAATTTTAGTTAGTCCCTAGACTAAAATAGGAAGTAAAATTCGAATTTGAACTTAACAGTTGTTTGAAAATAAATTAATTAATTCACCATGAGTTAATTAGTTGTGAAAAATCAAACATGAAGTCTATGTGAGGACATGCAACAGTTTCTCCGTTAATTGAGGAATTTATCCATCAATAAAGAGATAAGGATGAGTTCTAATTTGAGTTGTTATTAGTTGGCTCAGTTAACTGAGTCAAGTCCAGTTAGATTGATTTAAATTGTTTTTTTAAATTAATTGTGAGTTCAGTTAGTTAATGCATGCTTGCATATAATTGCTATTCTTCAGATAACTAAATATTATCTCATAAATAACTCATGCATGTCAGTTCAAACAGAGACCCAGTTGAGATCAGAGGAGGGACAATGTACTATCAGTTGGATGGATTTTTCCTATAAAGGAAAGTCACCCATGGAGAAGGATTGATATCCTTCAGGATTGCACAATTAGATCAAAGGTTAGTGAGTGTGTGAAGAGACCAATTCAGACATGTGGCTTCACTAGACCCCAGGAAAAGTTGCGCAAAAAAATAGGAGGCTTGGAGGGCAAAGGAGAAGGTTTGAGAGAGGCCTTTGATTGTCTATGAGTAGTAGAGGGATTGTAGAGAGAGCAGGATAGCTTGTGAGCTGCTTCTTTTTGTAATCTGGACTATATTTCCACTTGTATGATAATACAGAGTTGGGTTTTTAGGGTGAGGCTTTCCCTATGATATTTCTTCTATGTTATGTGTGATTGATTTCTCTTTCTCATTTATATGTGTTCTCTTGATCTTGCTCAATTCGATTAAGCTTCCACAAAGTGTTGTAGAAGTAGATCTTGTATTGTATTTCAGTATATTACATAATTTGTTTGTCTACAGTGGGAATTTCTACAATTTTTTCATATTTCGAGAGTCTGAAAAGTGCTTAAAGAGGACTCCACTTAGAGGAACGAGTGGTGTCTAGGATGCAACTAGTTCTGGTGATGATGGAACTTCTAAAAACATGTTGCTTTATGTGAAGAGGCTGGCTAATAAGACCACTCATTGTAATTGTTCCTTGAAAAGGGTAAAATAACCAAGTGAAAGTGTATGGTTAGCCAAGCATATAGTGACGATGGAAGGAGAAAAACCAAGGCTCATCTCGTGGAAGATGCTGATAGAATGGAAATCGCAAGGGTTAAAATGGAGATGGGTTCATTTTTACATGAGCTTGAACCATAGGGAACTATGCTTGGATTCAGTGTCATGTTTACACAAGCTTGAAATGAAAAAACTATGCTTGGATTCAGTTTCATTTTTATAGAAGCTTGAAACGAAAAACTATGCTTGGATTCAGTTTCATTTTTACACAAGCTTGAAATGAAAAACTATGCTTGGATTCGGTTTCATTTTTCCATAAGCTTGAAATGAAAAGCTATGCTTGATATTTGTTTACATGCTTCGAGCATGATGACTCAATTCTAGGTGTATGCCCCCCAAGCTTCATTACATTCACCTAATTAGACTACTCATGGCTATCAGGTGGATGGAATGAAGGTTCATTTATGAGATAAAGTGAAAGACTCGACTGGGATTTTATGAGATCTAATCAAAGAATCGAATTGGAACTTTGCTCCAGGGGACCTTGTTTCATCTTTTAATTAGCTTGACATATACAAGGAACTCTACTCAGATTCCTTGTTTCATTTTTTGATGAGCTTGACACAAGACAAGGAACTATGCTCATATTCCTTGTTTCATTTTTTAATAGGCTTAACACAAGACAAGGAACTATGCTCATACCCTTTTTTTCATTTTTTAACGAGGTTGACACAAGATCAGGAACTATCCTGATGAAACGAAAAGAACCTGAGTGGTATCATACTCACTCTCTATGAGAAAGGTACAATTAACTAAAGGTGAAATTGGGTCAATTATTTCATCGACCTGTGATTGCTCAGGTATAGACTCATGGAATTCACATTCAGAGAGAGTGGGTTTGACCGATGATTGATTTGTGTCCGTCACTTCATGAATTAGTGAAGGATTAAGGGAGAGTCTCTTGTAACCATATGGAAGTCACTGCGGAGAAGTAGGATGGTTATCCAACACTCTTTTGGCTTCATTTAGATAAGGACAAAATTGAATGGGATGATTCCCTTGACATAACCTACAGGGAAACTTAATTTTACTATTCATTCCAAGAACTTTACTACCACTAGTTGATGGTGCGTCACTAGCATGATCTCCAGAAGTTGATGATAGAGGATGTTGTGAACGAGAAGACCATTCTTCTAAAATCTAAGGAATATCAGGACAATTTCAAAGAAGATGGTCTCCCATACAAAGTTTGCATGGATATTGAACTTTGTGAGGCTTATCAGACGGTTTCTCATCAAAAGTTGCATTCAAAGCAATGGTTGCTTGGTTGCCCCCTACTAAATTTTCTTCTTCTTATTCTTCTTCTTAGCCACTTGGTTACTACTGTCAATACTTTCACCAGGTGAATAGGAAGAAGGGGATGAAGAAAAAACCGAGGAAGAAGGCAAAGGGTCAACTTTAGTATTAACTGGAGGTTGATTTTGTCTAGTTAGAGGAGTACCCAATTGCGGAGAAATCACGACATTTTGAACCAAGGAGGTTGAAAATAACCATACTAGCAAGCCAATGGAAAGTCCCGAAAGGGGAAATGTAGCCATATAAGGAGGACCAATATTTCTGAAAGGAGGAAAAGGACTAGGATTCTCATCAAAAGGAATTCCTTGATCGATGGACTTCGGAGTTGTTGCCATATGTCTCAACCTAAGATCAATTAAGGAGTGAGTGTGGAGTATGTTATCAGGGGTCAATTAATTTCATTTTAGTCAAAATAACATAACAAAACAAAAGATTGATAATATAAGCAAACGGATTACCAAGTAACTACGAACTGCAATATACTACCTCAGTAATCCAAGGACTTAACATACGTGTAAGAAATCTCCCCGAATGTTGTGTTCGGTGTATCAAACTGTACAAGGCATCCAACTCAGGTACCTAAGGATGGATAGAAACCTAATGTAGTCCTCTCATATATACCCAAAAGTAAGTGAAGTCCTAATCCGTGTTGGGATTGTCTAATGTGAAATCGCACAGTGAGAGCATTCCTTTATACTTTACGTATAGTAACACCGTCCTATATACCTGAAGGTACGTGGATGAGCTATGATATACTTATGTATGTGGAATGAGGTATCACACTCAGAATATATCACAGACAAGTTAGCTACAATTGCTATGTTTAATGGTGCTAGAACACGTCTCTGGCCTAGACCTCTAAGTGTTCTGCGTTAAGTTAAAATTCTCCATTAGGTAAATTGAGATAAATTTTAAGTTTATCTTCTTAAGAATTTTCCTTTCAAAGTTCACCACGTGATGTATGTTTGTAATTCCTAGAATGCAACTAACATGAGAAACATTCTTTCATTCAATTAACAATGAAAACTGTAGCTAGTAAGGGATAGAGCAATCATATCTTTGACAAAGAGCAAAGAGCACACCTAATGCAATTTCCCTAGCTATTCCTATCAAGCATTCAAAAACTACAATATGAAAAATGTAAGTTTTTCTTTTCAGTCCTTTTAGTGTTTAGATGAACAAAAAGGAACTAATAAACATATAATCAATCAATCGTTTTGTAAGAATGAAGACTTTATGACAGTTCTTCTTCGAAAGAAATGAAGAATTTACGACACTTTCTTTTCAGCAAATATTAATTGACTGTAAGCTAACTTTGACAATGAATTGATAATGATAAAGAAATCATTTAAGAAACACTAAACAATCAAGGCCAAAGTAGGGCTAGGAAAGGAAACACAAATTGATTCCAGAGACACAACAATCATTGATCTTTCAACAAGTAGAAACAAAAGGAAATTTGGAAAAAACCAAGCCAAAGGTGGGATTTTTTACCTAAGGAGGATTAGCGCACCCCTGAATGGGAGGCAGTGTGCTTTAGAGAACTGTTACCAAGCCAAGGGTACTCTACAATGCACTATGTCTAGACCAAGCCTGTGCTGGTGCTAGAGAGGCCATTGAAGCGACATTCAAGCACAATTTTTGAACAAAAAACACTTCAAAAAGGCTGAAATAAGATCAATGGAGGCAAGTAAAGTCTGCTAGGGTGTACTAGGATGAAGATAAACTACCCAGAATGATGATCGTTCCCCAGTATGGTCGCCAAATTGTTATGTGGAACTTTGCATCTACAGATAAACATAACTTCCCTAAGTGGGTAGCTACACTTAGAACAACAGAATTAAAGAGTTTAACCTTTTCTTATAGAAGACGAATAAGACAAGGGACCCACTTGTTATCTTTCACTTCCCTTTGTCTCCTTTGAATAGCTCCCATCACTTCTTCTTGAACTGAATCCACTCGATTAGTACTTGCAATCGTAAGAAGACGATAAAATCCAATCAAAACAAGAGATCTATCTACTATAAGCAAATGGAATTGAAAGCATTTACACATATAATCATCATACATAAAGACAAGAATATGGGAAAAGGTGTAAATAATTTTATTAAGTAGAAGGAAGAGTTACAACCAAAGAATTTTGATCCCATGTCACTCATCCAACTTGAGTTCCATCCTTCATCACACCAAAATCACAACACTCCGACAACACAACAAAAATTTCTTATGATCTCAATCCTCAAACCAATAGTATATCCTTACAATTCTTCAAATTCTAGCCCCTGATCACTATGATGAGTGCCAAATTTATAGGGAAGTGGAGGTGGTTTTGTCATAAATTGGGCATTGAATGGCTTTTGAATTTTGGAGTTAGTTTCCATGGAGGAAGGGATGAGAGGATAGGAGGTTATTTGATTGATTCCCTATCAAATTTCGGGCTCATAGGAGAGGATAAGAGGTGTGAATCTTCTAGAATGATCTAGAATGAGATAATACTCCCTGAACCCTATGAAGATTTCGCTTAATCTCGCCCAACGTAGGTCAAAGTGGACCTAGGTGCTCTGCAGACTAGGCTTGAATGGGCGTAAGTTCTCTACAATGCAGTTACCCATGACCAAGGCTGTGCAGGTCCCTCAAGGAGTCATTTTAGGAAGGCTTCAGGCGAGGAAACTCTCGGGAATGAAGGCATTCAATGTGGTGACTTGTCAAAGGCATGTAGCAACTGAATTAGGGTTTGATGAGCCATAATAATATTGATCTAAATGTTGGGAGTGATGTGCCCAAATAGACCTGTAACAGCTACCCCCTAAAGCATGAAGTAAAAAATGATAATGTCGAGTGATATGCTTTACGATGTGATGAGGATGAACTGAAGCGAACGGTGGCCTGCATCAGTTACAATATCTAATATCATGATATTTTGGATTTTTCATGAATCGTTGAGGGAAGGCATACCCATGCTCAGCGTATAAATTTTTCATTAAATGTACATAAATTAGATAGTCATCTACCGATATAGACCCATGATATGAGGACCATCTGGTAAAGCCATCATATAGATGATTTAGAACTTTCAAATGGTGTGAGGCTTGCATACATCAATGGGAAGTTTCTCACTTCCGATGATAGGTTGACATCACTAGCCTTCGATGGAAAAATATTGTATGGTGTTTGACATCAAAAAATCCATTCGCACCATGCAGAATGTACTGTAGTACCTTGAGGATCATTATCATTATCGATGATTTCTCTCGCATATGTTAACGACATACACCATTGGCTGATAATAATATGGTGTCTAAAGTCAAACATGGGAAGACACCATATTATTATCAGCCAATGGTGTAAGTCGTTAACATACGCAAGAGAAATCATCGATAATGATAATGATCCTCAAGGTACTACAGTACATTCTGCATGGTGCGAATGGATTTTTTGATGTCGAACACCATACAATATTTTTCCATCGAAGGCTAGTGATGTCAACCTATCACCGGAAGTTAGAAACTTCCCATTGATGTATGCAAGCCTGAAGGTACTGAAAGGGTGTTTCTAAGTCAACTTTTTGGATAATGAACTGATGTCGACAAAAAGCGACTTGTCTTAGGAGGGCCTTGATGTACCCTGTTATGTTCTTATACCATTAAGAGTCATAATTTTTTAATGGCTGAGGTCAAAACTGTAATATGTACATACCTTTGCTTTCTACAAATGTTTTCCATATTCAAAAAATAAAAAAATTTAAAAAATGTAAAGAAGGTATATCCTAAAAGAAAAATGAAAGGACAAAAAGAATGAGAAAGGTCAAAAAAGATAAAAAATGAACCCCAAAAAAGAAAGATACCATGAAAGTGTGCAAGTCAAAATGCCCTACCATTTACTTTTGATGTAGAATAAAAAGATTGTGTGTATCTTGTTACCTTTGCCACAATCCATGGATAGTCAAAATGTTTAAACTTGGTTATTTCATGCTTTCAATTTCATGTTTATAGATAGAGAATAAAATCTGACCAAACTGTTTAATATTGGCAGATAAGTAGATAGCTAGAATAAATAAAAGGAGCTCAACGGTTTAATCTGAGCCCTTGGATGTAATAAGGATAGACTTAGATAGTTTAATTTTGTAAAAGAAAAGAAAATGTTTTGATAAGGGTTTGCCAGCTTAAGTGCACCCTAATAAAGATTAGAAAAATTAGTAGGATGAGTAAATGGGTAAGTAGTTGAATGGTTGCAGAATGGTGATGATTGATTAGATTAGATCATATCATTTACCTTTATCATCAAATTGCTAAAGTATGGATGATAATTGAACATGTATCAAATCCACAAAGTCAAATTGATTAACCTCCCTCATTCATTTCATTTTTCATTTAACTAATGTCCAAGGAAAGTCTTAAAGTACCTAAAAATATTAAGTTAAAGGGGCTTAGAGCATTTCTCTGACTTCTGGAGGTACCGAACCCTTGGCCCAATAAATTATAGGTTCTAAGTACTAAAATCCCCTCATCAACATTCACCCCCTTCTATTCGTTCATTTTCCCCTAAAAAATCCATTTCCTAAGGTAAAAGCGCCATTTGCATAGGGAAAGTAATCACCCCCCAAGTAAACCCCCTTTTCACAAAAACCCACAAATGCGCATTTAGCCTAAGTTATAATGTTCTATGTGAAAAGTAAATAAATTTCAAAACACATTATACTTAGCGCACTTTGTTTTTCCACCTTCATTTCATATTAACTTCTAACTTTATGTATTAAATCCCAAAAATACCCCTTTCCTGTATATTTTATTAAACCCCTTTAATTTTAATATCCAATCCTCGAAGTTTGAAACATAAACTTTATTAGTGAATAATTAATGGGTTAATTAAATTGATCAGCGGCTAATTAATAACCAAGACCCACCACTCATTCAGTGGTTAATTAATAATCTGACCCCGCCAATGAAATCACTCCTGACGTCATTAAACCTCCATAATCATTAGAAATTAAATCCCATCACATTAAAACCCCGCTAGGCCCCTCCATTAAACTTCATATCAAATCCCCACCCTGATCACCGTATGATCTAGTCCCTTTTGATCCAACGGTCGACGCTCATATCGGGCGGCCTCCGAAGGCTAGGCTTTACCCGCCCAATATTGGTGGTTTCACTATTCACCCCGCTGCTACGTGGCATCCGATGAATGGCATCAGGCATCCTCCCCCCAAAACCACTTTAGCCTAAAAGCAGTGTGATATGAACCCACTTACCACTGTTGAAAATTGGCAACAAGAAATTGCTAAAAATAGAAGTGCTAAAAATAGCAGTTTTGGCAGCAGTGCTAGATCGGGCAACAGGAAATGAAAAATGGAAATGCTAAAAATAAAGGTTCTATTTTTAGCAGTTCAAGTTGGATTCCTATTTTTAGACAGTCCCTAGTCTAAAATAGGAAGTAAAATTCAAATTTGGTCTTACCAGCAGTTTGAATATTAATTAATTAATTCTCCATGAGTTAATTAGTTAAGGAAAATCAAACTTGAAGTGTTTGTGAGAACATGCAATAATTTCTCCAGTGGTTGGGGAATGTGTCCTTGATTTGCTCCACTGATTGAGGAATTAAGGATGAGTTCTATATTGAGAGGATTAGTTGACTTAGTTTAACTTACTCAAGTTCAGTTAGATTAATTTAACAAGTTGTTAACTTAATGAGATATAGTTTGTTGATGCTTGCATGCATGTGACAACTGTTATTTTCAGATAACTGAGTATTCTCTCATGGATAACTGATGCATGGTAGTTCAGATAGAGACCAAGTTGAGATTAGAGAAGGGACAATGTACTATCGGTTGGATGAATATTTTTCCTATAAAGGAAGATCATCCATGATGAGGATTTATCGCATTCAAGTTTGTGCAGTTAGATCAGAGGTTAGTGAGTGTGTGAAGAGGCCAACTGACACAGTTGGCAGCACTGTACCACAAGGAAATTGCACAAGGAAATATGAGGCTTGGAGGGTAGAGGAGAAGATTTGTGAGAAGCCTTTGACTCTCTATGAGTAGCAAAGGGATTGTACTGAGAGATTGATAGCTTCCGAGCTAAGGCTTTGTGTAATCCGGACTATATTTCCACTTGTATGATAATACAAAGATGGGGTTTTAGGTAGGTGCTTTCCCTAGGTAAATTTTCTTGTGTTATGTGTGATTAATTCCTTCTTATCAGTTATATGTGTTCTTATTGATGTTTCTCATGGTTGATTAAGATTCCACTAAATTGTTTGTAGAAGTAGATCAAGTGTTTTGCTTTAGTACATTACATTACTAGGTTGATCTACAGGTGGGAAATTTCTACATGGTATCAGAGCTAGCTGATTTATAGAAAAGGTTCTACATGGTATCAGAGCGAAGGTGATCAAAGGAGAGAACAATATACTGAGAGGAGATTTCAAAGTTTTGAGTTTTGGGTTGAGAGTTTGCAGAGCAGATTTTAACATTTTTGTACAAAATTTTTAGAAATGAATAGCATATTTGGATTCCTTGCGGAAAAATGCCCAAAAAAAAAAATTGATTGAATCGGAGTTCGGATGAGGGAGATATCACTCATTTAAAATCAGCTCTTTTTCTAGAAAATTTCGTGACGGTGGGAAAGTGGAAATATATTGGTGTGCTAGCCAAGAACCTGTATGCACTTGAGGTACAAGATGCATGCAAAGCCTTGAGGAGTAAGGCAAAGGTTAGAGACTTGGTGGTTGAGAGGGAGAGTATATTACCTCTCAACATGCAACACCAGAAGAAGTCTCAGACAATTGTGGAGGAGCCACGATTGGTGCAGCACCTTCAGGAGGTTGTTAAGCAGCCACAATAGGGGAAGATGAGAGGAGATCGAGTAGAGACATCTACTCATGCAGATACCTCCAGTAGTGGAAAACTTTGAACCAGGTGGGCAGAGGGATCACATGTAGTCATACCTCCAGGTAGGAGGTGGGGTGATGTGGAGTGACCGTCCCATGGAGGAGGGGTAGGATCCTTGAGGTACCCAACCTCTTAGATGAGACCTTGCTACGGGAGCCTCGATGTGGAGTAGTAGAAACTGACTGATTGGGTAGAGACAGATGCGGATGGAGCAGTAGAGAGAGCTACAGTGCAGGGAATCCCAAGACAGCGCAGATCATGCAGGCTGTAGCAATGCAAGATGCACAAGTGTGCTGCATTGTGCAGGGTAGCACAGAGAAGTGTGCAACAATGCAAGATGCATGGAGATGTTGCAGTAGCGCAGAGGTCAGAGAGGGAGCACTTGTCAATAGCAGGTAGAGCTTCAGCATCAGAGTATGTTTCTAGCCCAACAAAGTGGTCAGTTGAAAGTTTTTCTTGTTATGAGAGTTACTGGAGCAACCACACTTGGTAGATGTGTTGCATGCAGAACATTCAAGAGGTATAGGATTGGGTTTGAGAGGAATCCTTTCTTGTTGAGAGGGAGTGTTGAAAATTGGCAACAAGAAATTGCTAAAAATAGAAGTGCTAAAAATAGCACTACTAAAAATAGCAGTTTGGGCATTAGTGCTAGATTGGGCAAGAGGGAATGAAAAATGGAAATGATAAAAATAGAAGTTCTATTTTTAGCATTTCAAGTTAGATTCCTATTTTTAGACAGTCACTGGTCTAAAATATGAAGTAAAATTCAAATTTGGTCTAACCAGCAGTTCGAATATTAATTAATTAATTCTCCATGAGTTAATTAGTTAAGGAAAATCAAACTTGAAGTCTTTGTAAGAACATGCAATAATTTCTCCATTGATTGGGGAATGAGTCCCGGATTTGCTCCATTGATTGACGAATTAAGGATGAGTTCTATATTGAGAGGATTAGTTGACTTAGTTTAACTTAGTCAAGTTCAGTTAGATTAATTTAACAAGTTATTAAATTAATGAGATACAGTTTGTTGATGCTTGCATGCATGTGACAACTATTATTTTAGATAACTGAGTATTCTCTCATGGATAACTGATGCATGGCAGTTCAGACAGAGACCCAATTGAGATTAGAGAAGGGACAGTGTACTATTAGTTGGATGAATATTTTTCCTATAAAGGAATCTCATCCATGATGAGGATTTATCTCCTTCAAGTTTGTGCAGTTAGATTAGAGGTTAGTGAGTGTGTGAAGAGGCCAATTCACACAAGTGGTAGCACTGGACCCCAAGGAAACTTCACAACGAAATATGAGGCTTGGAGGGTAGAGGAGAAGGTTTGTGAGAAACCTTTGATTATCTATGAGCAACAGAGGGATTGTACTGAGAGCTAGATAGCTTCCTAGCTAAGGCTTTATGTAATCCGGACTATATTTCCACTTGTATGATAATACAGAGATGGGGTTTTTGCAGGTGCTTTCCCCGAGTAAATTATTTTGTGTTATGTGTGATTGATTCCTTCTTATTAGATATGTGTTCTTATTGATGTTTCTCATGGTTGATTAAGCTTCCGTAAAATTGTTTGTAGAAGTAGATCAAGTGTTTTGCTTTAGTACATTGCATTACCAAGTTGATCTATAGGTGGGAATTTTCTACATAGTATTAGAGTTAGCTGATTTGTAGAAAAGGTTCTACATGATATCAAATCTATTTGATTTGTAGGAAAAATTATACCAAATTCTATAACCACCTCCTGGTAGACGAAAAAACGTCATATCCCTTGCTTAATGCCAAGTGTCCTTTTCCCATTGTACCCACCAAAATAGTTGATTTTGCGAATAAAACTAAAAATCTCATTGTTCTTTGTTTTATCATGAAAAATACTGCTCAAAGATCCATGCAAGCACCAAAGTACATGCAATCATCAACCCATGTCCAACTGCCAACCTGCTAAAGCTACTGAAACTCCATACCACCTTTCAGTCACATGTGCTTCCTACAAACTGTGCACAGTCGCCATCAGTCTGTTCAAAGCCGAAACCAAATATTTACCTAAATTTGCTGAGAAACCCTGTTTTATTCCCAAACCTAGACTCAATTGCTTCAAATTACCAATTAATTGAGTAAAATAGTTGCCTAGTGACTCCAAAATACTCTGAATTAGACCAGTTTTCCCCAATTTTACTGGAAACCCTTCGCCCCCGTCCTTGAATCCACATGAACTAAGGATGTCTGCTCCAATTGCATTAAATGTCCAACTATTTTCTACTCCCCACAGGGATTTAGAACATCTCCCATTGGCAGATAAAGATTTTCAAATTAAAGATACCTCTGTCCATGAATCCCCTTTGAAACTATATTGTAGGTATAGAGACTAGTACTTGAACCATGCAGACTACATAGGTCTTTAGGAATCAGGTTTACCCAAGTACCAATTCCCCAGAGTTCATATCTTCCCAAAGATTGTCCACTACTATCATATGAACTATAGTCCTAGCCAAAGGGCAGTGGTGACCCCTGACCATTCTGTATTATTTACCATCACTACTGAGTCTATAAATGAAATGCTGCAATTTCAACCAAGCCAAAACCTGACCCCTTTTTTCTTTTGGAGATTTCCTTAAAAGATTCCCTACACTCACCTCAATCAAACTTGCTCATTTATTCCAGACCTTCATTAGCGAAGAACAATACATTCCAAAGGACTCTCCCCCTTACATGTGGACTATATTCTTTGATCTTGGCCAACACATCATAGAAATGATATCTAGTGTGTTAGGCAAAACTACAAGTGAATTTGCTGATGAGATTATCATAGTCGTTATGTCCATTTACTCTCCTGGACAACCGCCTGCCATCATGTTTGACTATGCTAATTTCATTGCTAATAAGATGCATGATCAATTCATGAGGATGGATAATGAAAGAGTGTTCAAATATTCCTCAGTTTTATATCATCTTTTCCTATATTATCAAGCTAACAAATTCCCAATCACACTCCAAAAGCTTGATACCAGAGGCAACCCTAGATCGGTAGTCTTCTGGACTTCATTAATCCACTTATATGACTCTCAATATTCTTATATTGATTTCATAGATCTCTTTGTGTACCCAGTGGCAACTATGTTACTAGGAAGCCCTCCCCCTAGAATCAGTGCAGATATAGGAGGGTCCTACAGTTGTCCAAACAATATAGAGTGGGAGATTGGTACTTGTACCAAAATCACACTGAAATTAGAATATATGGATGTGAGTTGGCTCCCTACAAATTGCCCAGATACCTCCCCATGATACTGTTTGCTCTGGAGTACTACAGGCAAATGACCAATTCAGATGAGGTGCATTTTGTGAAGGCCAAGAAGAAAGCTCAACTTAGGATAAACGATCAGCTTGGCCCCTTCATTTGTAACAGTAGGGAAGCAGGAAAGGAAGCAGAGGAAATGCTCCAAAGGCTAAAACTAAAACAAAGTTTTATACGAAGATATGACCCTTTAGATTTCATTTGCAATAGGAGACAAAAGAACAAATTATCTCCTTACATCCACCACAGAATTCCTGAAATTGAACAGTATGCTAGTTAGCTAAAATGGGTGGAAAACACTTTGGTAGACCAAGATAGCACAAAAGTTGTTGTCAATAATGTATTGATTGATTTAGAAAGAAGACTTGATGAAGATTCATTTCTACAGGTGCCAGGAGAGTCCCAATCTCAAAGGGAATCATAGGGACATAGCGGGCAAATAGAAGAAGAAGGACCTTGATAGCAGCCAGAGGAATCAGAACAACCAAAGATATCAGAAGAATTTGCTCAGCCAGAACATATCATGAGCAATCCTCCTATTTTACAAACTCCTCTAAATGAGGAGAGGAATCCTACAAGAGATAGAGAGGAGGCCACTCCTTCTAGTAGACTTGTTGCCCAAACTTACATCAAGAGGCAAAGTTTGAATCCATTTTTAGAACAAGAGTTTACTGAAGAAACAGTAGGAACTGCATATGCAGAAAGAGTAGAAAGAAGGCAAACCACTCCCTTAGGATGTACACAAGAACCTTCCACCTCACAGGTTCAAATGCTAGAGAGACAACAAAGCATGGAAGTATCCTCATTCGGAGCTCCAAGAGGCTAGAGCTAAGACATTAGATAGAAATATAAAAAAATAAAGGCCATGAATGAAATATTGAAGGCCCAAAACTATGCACATTACCTAAAAATGGCTCCTACTAATCAGACAAGGCTAATGTCAGCCTTTGATGTGAAAGAAGGTAAAATGCAGATGATTATTATGAAGCCTACTACACAACAGCCCAGGTCAATATTAGATTATTTAAAGATATACTTTGAAGTATTAGCGACGGATATCCATCCTATCGACCAAATAGAATTATATAAGAAGTCTAGGGAAATGGTCTACTCCACCTTGACTAGCAAGGCAATTGCAGCACACCAAATACAAAATTTGTTGAATAATATATCAGTGCAATTCCAGTTAGAGAAGGCCCCTTCACAGGCCAATGATACTAGAATAAAGTCCTTAGAGGACTTAGTCATAGAACTGGGGCATGATACCAAAGATGTGAAAGCTTCAGAAAAGCTTATTAAGAAGAAAAATGATGACATAGCTGCACTGAAATAGCAACTCAAAATTCCTCCTCTACATCATCCTCAGACAACTGAAGTATTGGAAACTTGGAAGGAGGAAGAGCTTATGGACTTAGACCTTAAGCTAAATGAACAATTAAAAGAAACAGAGAAAGAGTTGGATAACATGATACAATCAAGACAGAGTGAGTTGGCCACCACTCCTCAGACTGTAATTCCTACAGGCTCTATAGCAGTACCCTCCACATTGGCTACTTCATTAGCACCAACAATTCTACTAGCTACTGCTTTGCTAGTTACAAGTACATCAACAAGCACAGGGACATCTATAGAAAAGATAGTTGAATTGGTAAAACCCATGGAGGAAATGACCATCCAGGCTACTGAGCTCAAAAAACATAGAGAACAAGTGTCAAGTTTGGGATGTGATTGCAAACTTGCATAGATACAGCAGAAGGAAGAATCTCAAAAGAATCAAAGAATGGGATAAAGAATAAAATTCCTTGAAAAGGACTTGACATTGCGACAACCACTTGAAGATATGAAGGAAATTCTTTGGGCCAACATCGTTCATTCTATCAATGATGTTTGGCCATGTATTCAAGTAATTTTTGAACAAACTGAACTAGTACAAGTGGCTATAGAAGCAATCCACTAGACAATGGAAGAGTTGAGAGATAAGCCTAAAGAAGCCAACCAATTGATAACATTCCTGAACAGCAGAAACAAGTATCAGCTTGATGAACTGGAAATAGAAGATAGAACAGGAACCATCATAGAAATAAAGAAGGTTCTCACTAAGAGGAATCTTATGCTTAGTCTTGAGAAAAAATGCCAAAGTATCCAAGCAGATATTTATAGATTTATGAAAAAGTATGTTATTTTAACGGAAAAAGGACTCCCCAGTCCCATGGTAATACATGACAAGTTAATGACCCAAGATGATTATATTGAAAGACTAAACAAGCTGGCCAGCAGACAAGCTGGTACTTCAGGGGTAAAACCTTTGCCCACTGGGAAGGTATTATATGATGTTCTGGAAAATCTGTTTTTCATAGAGCACGAGGTAAAGCACTTGTTCGTCAGCAGGCCAAATTTTGCCAAGTATACCGAAGCTGATGAGATATATAGAAAAATGATAAGGATGAAATTACCTGACAATGAATGGTCGATGAAACTAATAGATTTACTATAAAATTATTGTAGTAAATCTATATGGTAAAACAGGTAAAATAGAGTCAAAGCATAGCAGGTAAAGAGTATCAGTAGGTAGAAGACATAATGTGAATGCAGCACATAAGTATCAAGCAACTGAAAGAGCCAAATCCAAATTACAATATCCAGAACAGTCATAATAAAACGGACAGTAAGAAGATAGTTCTCTGTCTGTCTCCTAGAATAATTCTCATATCGTTATGAGATATTTTGTAACAATTTTTGTATAAATACTTCACAAAATGAAGTAATTAGGGTGGATTAAAATACATTTCAATAGACATTTTATATTGAGCCAAGGAGATATTGCACTCAAGACTAGACTGGTTTTGCTGGATCATGAAATAAAGCTAAGGAAGTTTCACTGGATTCTTATGCACAGTTGGAAAAAATAAGTATTATCTCTTCATGTTTAAATATTTTTTTCTCTTCATTTTATAAATATTCATGTGTCTCTTATGAAATCTGAAAAGTAAACAAGGAATGATATCTCAGAATTAGCTTAAATGCTCTATGTTTTAACTGTTTACTTTCTATATGCTTTCTGCTAAACTATCTTGGTCTGGCAATTCTTAATTGCTCCCTTACTTCTGTAGTTCCCCCCCTTGGTCCATAGTAAAGGATTCTTCATTTCCCTTTGCTATCGATTATCCTTCTTTTCTTCATCTTAATCTTGGTTAAGGATTCTTCATTACCCTTGGCCCTGGTTAGGACTACCTCATCCATTTGAACCTACAGATTTGTTTTTTTGATGTGCTAGCCTACCCTATGAACTCTTACTTTTGTGATTGATCAGATCGAGTTATGCCACTCTTTGATTGACTCCATAGCCCAATGGCCTAAATACTTGTTTTTCCCATTTGTTTTCTTAAGTCCACCACCCAATCAAACAAAACATCAAAGAGCACTAATAACTAGCCTAAATTCCTACCCAAAACAAAGTTAAATTATAAAGAGAGAGCCTTCTCTAGACATAGGATGGCTAGAACCTGAGTCTAAAATATTAGGTTTGTGGTTACCTTGGACTATTCCTTATTTTATAACTTCTAGGGAATACTTCTGAGTGATAATATAGTGGCGACCATACTGGGGACTCAAACCCCCAGTCTCAGTAAGCCTTTGTTATTTTTAAGCCTCTTAAAGCGTTTATTAGAATTTATTTCAAAAATTCATAAAAAGGAAAATAATTAGAAAAATCTCGAAATTTGACTTTAGGGAGAACTCACTATACCAGGGCCAACCTTGATCCAAATCCTCCCCCTGTATTTGACAATCCCAACCTTATTCCGAGAATAATCAGAAGACAAGTAGTTCAGTAAGCCCAAGAGTGGTTGTTCATAGAAGACCTCCCTTTTGATGATTATTTTGACCATTCCCTATTTAGAACCAAGTCTGAGAATGAACTTGAGGACATAGTTATAGATATAGAATTCACAGCTAAACTTGAAGTCCAACGGGAAAACTTGTCAATTGATCAGTACCTTTTGAATTCCCCTTAGTCATCCCTTACAACTGATACCTGAAATTTCCGAAACTGCTTGAACGTCTTTTAGCTCACCATAATTTCCCCACACTTCTGAAGATCATCCCTCATCTCCATTCATACCTTCACTTCCCCATCAACACTACCCTTCAAATACCCATTACCCCTGTTACCACAACTTCCCACGTTATCCCAAATCCCCCTATTAGCCCAACTCATGTTCTCAATCCTGTCCAACTTAGAGCTATGGCACTCAGATATTCCCCTCTTGTGATGCCTGCTCCTCAAGGTGCCTCACGAGCAGATTATCAGAGTAAAATTGTCTTATTCGATGGCGCTAGATCTTACACTGCACAACAACACACAAAGAAAATGACAAGTTATTTTGAACTGCATGAAATTGACATAGGAGATGTCTAAATGAGAATTTTTTCCCAAACTCTAACTTGGAGATGTGAGAAAATGGTTTAGATCTTTGCCTCCTAATAGTATAGAGAGTTTAGATGTTTTTTACCAACAATTTTTAAATAGGTGGAGAAGAAAAAGAACCCTCTTCAAATTCTTTTTGAATATGAAAACCTCAAGAGGGGACCAAACAAAATCGTTCAGGACTATTGCAATGTATATAACGCAATACCACTTGACCTAAGGCCTCAACCTAGCTTAGCCCTGATAAAGTTTTCGAATGGATTTGACACTGATATGGCTTTTCAACTTAGAGAAAGGAGTCCCCCTACACTAGAAGATATGCAAAGTGTAGTAGTTAGTGTAGAAGCTAATTTTCTATCCAAAAGAGTTAGGGTTAGAAATGAAAGGAGAACACCCCTAAAAGATGAAACTTCACCCTTTGATAAAAAAAAATGGACTCTTTAGCTAAAGGAATGGAAAAAGTGATGGATAGAATAGAAAACATTGAAAGGAAACTTCACTAGCATAACCAAAAGGCACCTCTAGTAAGGAATCCAAACTTTAGGAAGAACCAGAACCAAAACACTGGTAAAAGTGGGCCTGATCAGAACATTAGACCTCCTCTCCAAGAGAATTATGTTGAAACTTCCCATCAAGGAGACCCTGAGCTAGACACCCAAATAAACTTAATGGGGTTAGATGAAGAAGAAACTGTCTTTGTGACTCAGGATGATCAGGAATTATATATGCTTCAATAGTTACAGACCCAAACTGGAGAATCTTTCGACTACAAGCAAGGGTATGACTCTGCTATCTTCGAAGTGCATAAACAGTACAATTTGAGGAGCAAAAAGAACACTGATGTTCCAGACCAAAACAAGAATGCAGTACCTAATCGTCTAAGAAAGTGAAAGCTGCTCTAGTTACAAAAACTCTACAAATCCTTTCTAGACCAAATCAGAACACTCCTAGTCCCACCATTGAAGATGTAACCGATGACCAACCTTCTAATGAGAAACCTTCCACTTCAGTTCCCCTCAAGGAAATAGTGGAACCATCTCCAGAAATTGTATTAGAAAATCCAATTAAAAAGGCTCCAAACACAGAAAAAGAAGAAAAGAATACTCTGAACCCTGTTGCTAAAAATTAAAATGTTCAAACAGACAATTCCACTTTACCTTTCAATTTGAGAGCAGAGGTGGCCAAACTTAAAATCTCAGTTCCTTTAACAGAACTGGCTAAACATGAAACTTACAGATCTCAAATACGCAAATCTTTAAACTTCGTTGAAAATGAAGACTCTGTTAACCTATTTGATGATCAACCTGAGTTAATTTTTGTTCTTGATGTTAATGGAAAACTAGTGGAAGGAGGGATACCACCCTTCTACATTAGCCTTAACATCCACGATAAAATCCTACATAATGCCATGCTAGACTCTAGGGCTTCACACAATCTTATGCTTAAATTAGTTATGGAGAAGCTAAACTTGGATATCACTAGACCCTACAAAGACCTGCTTTCCTTCGATTCAAGCCAAGTTAAGTGCCTAGGACTTATAAAAGACCTGTGTGTTCCCCTAGTGCAGTACCCTACTAAGACCATCCTTATGGACATAGTTGTTGCTGATATACCACCTAAGTATGGTATGTTGTTGTCTAGATCATGGGGTGCCAAACTCTAGGGATCTCTGCAACTTGACATGTCGTATGCTACCATATCAATATTTGGACATCCAAAGAAACTGTATAGAGAGACTCTTATGAGGTATCTGGTGAGTACCCAGGAGAGGCCTCAAAACTTTCCTATATATTCAATGCATTCTGATATTGATTCTTTCATTCTTTACAATGTTGAATCTAACCAAGAAAACACCCCATACAACATTATGGAAGAAACAAAAGAAATTATGGTGACAAAAGAAAATCAAAGTGTCCAAATTCATGAGATTTTAGATAATAAAGATTATCTAGATACTTTAGTCAAAGAAGATTTTATTCCCCCAGACAGTAAGAATTATGAACATGAAATTCTATCGCCTCTTGAATTCGATGGGTCAGTAAACAAACTAGGTGCAGGAGCAGGAGTATGGATTTACAACTTAGCAAATGATCATTCAGAGGTTCATGCCTACAGATTGAACTTTAAATGTACAAACAACATGGTCGAATATGAAGCACTTTTGTTAGGTCTGAAATTGGTCAAAAGGTTAGGAGCCATAAGAGTCTCTATTATGCGAGATTCTAAGTTGGTAATAAAAAAAATTAACGTTGTTTATATGACTATGGATCCTAGGTTAGGATTTTATAGAGGAACAATTGTAGAAATACTAAATACTTTTTTAGAAACCAAGCTTGCTATTATTCCAAGAAAACACAATATGCAAGCTCACAGTTTAGCGATGTTTGCTAGTACTTGCAAGTTGCCATTTCAGCCCAACCATCAGTACACTGCTGAGGTTAGGCATAGACCTGCTATTCTTGACAACTTAAAGAACTGGCAAGTGTTCGATAATGATCAACAAATTAACAATTTTCTAACTTTAGATGATGAATTTGTAAATAGCAACATAGACATAGACATAACATTAGATTTTGATTACACTGATAAAGTAGAAATTAACGAAGTAGAAGATGAAAAGATAGATAATTTCCATCCCACAAAGTTTACAAAATCAGATATTCGAAACCTAAAACAAATGGAAATTGATGAAGCAATCGATGAAGAATCTAAAATCATCAATCTTAAAGACAATTTTTTTCCCAAAGGATTAACTCCTTTGGATGGCTTATTTGATTCAAATGATGTCCCTAAAAAGCCAAAAATGGAACCCTTAAAATCAGACATTGAAGAATGTAACATAGGCTCTGAAGAAGATCCCAAAATGATAAAACTTTCAAAGTCTTTACCTCCCAATAAAAAGGTGAAATACATAGAACTGCTAAAGGAATTCCAAGATGTTTTTTTTCCTGGAATTATGAGGATCTTAAGTCCTATGATACCAGCATAATACAACACACCATTCCCTTAAAATAAAACCAGAAGCCTTTTAGACAGAAGCTTAGAAGGATTAACCCCATTCTATTGACTTCTATTGAAAAGGAGATCAAAAGAATGTATGAAACTAAGATTATTGCACCAATTAGATTCTCAAACTAGGTTTCTAATTTGGTACCTACAGGAAAGAAAACTAGCGAAATTAGACTGTGTATTGGCCTTAGGAATTTAAATAAAGTTTCACTCAAGGATAACTACCGTCTTCCTAAAATGGATCACATATTATAGAGGGTAGTAGGTTCAACCAGAATCTCACTGCTAGATGGGTTTTCTGGTTATAATCATATCTTAGTCCACCCAGATGATCAAGCAAAAACTGCATTCACCACTCCATGGGGCACTTTCATGTATGTGAAAATGTCTTTTGGGTTTAAAAACGTAGGGGACACCTTTCAAAGAGAAATGGACATAGCCTTTGCTAAGGAAATCCATGAACACCTGGATCATCTTAGGCAGGTCTTCACCAAGTGTAGGAAGTATCGAATTTCTTTGAATCCTAAAAAATCTTTATTTGGGTTGGAAGAAGGAAAATTACTAGGCCACATAATCTCCAAAGATGGTATCTGGATCAGCCCAACAAGAATTGAAGCCATTTTGCAGATACCACATCCTAGGAACATTAGAGAACTACAAGCATTTTTAGGTAAAATAAATTTTTTGAGAAGATTTATCTCTAATTTAGCTTAACTAATTAGATTACTAAACAAGATGTTAAAGAAAGATTCGACTATTAGATGGACTCTAGAGGCTAAAAGTTCATTTAAAGATATAAAGCTAGCCTTAACAAAAACACAGGTTCTCATTAGTCCAATGTTTGATAGGGATTTCATCATTTTTTCTTTCACCTCAGAACATACAATTCCTGCAGTCCTGCTGCAGAAAAATGATCAGGGTTTTGAACAACCAATAGCCTTCTTTAGTAAAGCCCTGAGAGATGCACCTTTAAAGTATAATATAATGGAAAAGCAAGAGTTTTCTCTAGTTAAAGCTATTAAAGATTTTAGATTTTATATCTTGTACTCTCATATAGTAGCTTATGTTCCCAATGCTATAGTCAAAGATATTCGAACACGGGATGGACCAAATGGAAAGAGAGGTAAGCGGATAGCTACCATATTAGAATATGATTTAGAAATTAAACCTACAAAATTGATCAAAGGCCAAGGTTTAGCAAATCTTATGGCTGAATCAAACTATCAGGCCCTAGACATAAATTTCATTGCAGAATTGGATAACGAAGAGGAAATGGTGAATCCAAAGATCATTAAGGCCTTTATAGACTCACCATGGTATTCTGACATTATATACGTTCTACAAAATCTTCAAGCTCCTCCTGAGTTGTCCAGAACTAAAAGTAGGTTCTTAAAAATGAAATCTTTGAAGTTTTGCTTAATTGACAATGCTTTATTTTGGAAAAATCATGAAGGCATCCTTCTTAATTGTTTGTTAAAGGAATAATATGACAAAATATTACAGGAGTTTCATGCAGGTGACTGTGGGGGACATATTTACTGGAAAACCATAGCTGATAAGATCTTAAGCGTTGGTTTTTATTGGACCACTCTATTCTCTAATGTAAATAAATTTGTAACCTCATGCCACAAATGTCATATTTTTGAAGGAAAAGGAAAACTATTGCCAATACCCTTGAAACCTATATCTACCGAAACACCATTTCAACAATGGGGTATTGAATTCATTGGTGAAATTCATCCCCCTTCCTCTGCCCAACATAGATGGATCTTGACTACCACAGATTATTTTACAAAATGTCTAGAATCCATACCCTCAAGACAAGCTACTGATATTGTCATAATAGGTTTCCTTGAGGCCAAAATTCTTTCCAGATTTGGTTAACCCACCAAAATCATCATAGACAACGCAGTAGCTTTTAAATCAAAGAGGATGATTGACTTCTGTAACAAATTGTAGGGATTTACAGAGTAAGTTCCTCAGACAGAACATCGAAGGACACCGCTCACAAACATATCACAGATCAATACACCAGTATTTTGACGTGGTTAAAACCCTCAAAGAGGGAAACAGTCCACGGCCTGAGCCAACGCGGCCACTTCAGTCAATTTATTAATAAAAGAATGAAAATTTACATATGCTTCTCTCATAGATGGATTACCCTACAAATGACCCTCCATGCTCTTTAAATAGAGATCATGGACCAATCGGGTGTTAAGCCACAGATCAAGTGTCGGTAATACCGAGGAGAGAATGAACCGTCAGATCACTACATATCGTGACTGTCGGATTGTAAGTTACAAAATGTACATAGTAAAGAAACACACTCTACCTATCTCTATACCTAACTCTATACTAGACCAAGTTGTACTTAACTATTTCCTATGTGTCGGAATATCCTAACATCCCCCCTTAAGAACAACTTGGGATAGGATTGAAGGATTTACAAATATGACACAATAGGAGAAGGAAAGAGGCACTAGAGCCTATCCCCCCTTAGTGACAACTTCCTGAACTCCAACCATAAATCGAAGTTTAGTGAACTTCGCTTCTGTGAGAGCCTTTGTAAAGATGTCTGCAACTTGATCATCTGTTGAACAATATTGCACTTCAAGAAAATGGTCATGGATGAGATTTCTGATGAAGTGCATGTGCAGTTCAATGTGTTTTGTTACGCTGATGTTGGACTGGATCTTTTCATAGTTGAATGGCACTTTGATTATCACACCAAAGTGCAGTCGGATGTTGCTGCTGAAAGGAAAACTCTGATAGGATCTGACGAAGCCACAAGGCTTCCTTACTAGCTTCTACGGCACCACGATACTTTGCTTCTGCTGACGAAAGAGAAATGGCACCTTGTTTCTTGCAAGCCCATGTAATAGGTCCTGAACCAAGAGTGAACACATAACCTGTAGTAGACTTCCGATCATCAGGGTCACCAGCCCAATCGGAATCAGTGAAACCAACCAATAGAGGAGCTACTTCGGCACTGTAATGAATCCCAAACTGAATTGTACCTATAACATAACAAAGTATTCTTTTAGCTGCTTTCCAATGACTTTCATGTGGGTTTTGCATAAACCGAGCAACAAGGCCAACGACAAAGGAAAGGTCAGGACGAGTATGGGTTAGATACAAAAGTTTTCCTACAAGTTAACGGTATAAGGTAGCATCAACTTCAGGAGAAGTACAAGTGACCGAAAGTTTGACTCCAGACTGAAAGGGAGAAGGGGCTGGATTACAGTCTTCCATGTGAAAATGACGTAGAATATCACAGGCATACTTGGACTGAGAAAGGGAAATAACTTCCTTGGATTGCAAGACTTGAAGACCGAGAAAATAATGTAAGTGTCCTAAGTCTGTCATTTCACACTTCCTTTTAAGGCTAGACTTCACATGGTTTATAAGGTTGGGATCACTACTAGTCAGGATAAGATCATCAACATAAAGAACAAGAATGATAAGAGACTTGCCCACTTTCTTGGTGTAGACAGTATTGTCAGAATGACAACTAAAAAGCCATTTTCTAAAAGAAAGTTATCCATTTTTGCATACCAAGCTTGAGGAGCTTGCTTGAGACCATAAAGGGATTTCTTAAGCTGACATATAAGGCTGGATTTTGTTTTATAAGGACAATAGTTTGTTCCATATAGATTTCTTCATGCAAGTCCCCATGCAAGAAGGCGGATTTAACACCCATCTGATGGACTTCCCATTTGAAAGAGGCAGCAAGGGAAAGAACAAGGCAGATAGAGTTCATTTTGGCAACAGGGGAGAAGGTTTCAGTATAGTCAATGCCTTCAACTTGTGAAAAACCCTTAGCAACAAGATGAGATTTATGTTTATCAACTTTCCCATCTGGTCCATACTTGGTTCTGTAAACCCATTTTCATCTAACAATTTTTCATCCCTTTGGTAGAGGAACAAGATCCCATGTCTCATTTGCCAATAATGAATGATATTCTTCATTCATAGTTGTTTCCCAATCTGGATGGCCTGAAGCTTCTGCAAAGGTGTCAGGATCATAATTCACTGAAGCTTGAGCCAGTAAAGAAGAGGCTCTCTCGAACTGAGAACGTGTACGTCGCTGATCTGTAGGATCACTGACAAGATCACCTGCTGCATTCCGAGTAGCACAGACTCATTTTGGAAGCTGAGGAGCTGAAGGAGGATCCTGAGAAGTTGGGGGAGGAGTTTCATCCTCACTTTCATCATCTGAAGAAGAAATATTTTCAAAAGTAGAAGAGATAGGGAGAGGTGGCACATCCTCCGAACTAGGCTCGCAGGCTGATATATTTTCAGCAAACTTTACATCTCTTCTAATGATAACATTTTTTGACTTAAGTGGAATAAGTCTATATCCTTTGACATCTTCAAAATATCCAATAAAAATACATTTTTCACTCTTAGGTTCTAAAGCTTTATGTTTCTCATATGGAATATGGGCCCATGCTTCACTTCCAAAAACACGAAAGTGACTTACATCTTGTTTGATTGAGCTCCATGCTTCTTCTGGAGTGATATTCTTTAAAACCTTAGTAGGAGTGCGATTTATTATGTAATTTTCACAGTTAATTGCTTCTGCCCAATAATTAGGACTAAGTCCTTTATATTGAAGCATACAATTAGCCATTTCCTTTAAGGTGTGATTCTTCCTTTCAGCTACACAATTTGTTGTGGAGTATATGGAATAGTGTGTTGCATTTGAATTCCATTCTCAGTGCAAAAGTTGATGAATGTGTTTTTAACATATTCTTCGCCATTATCATATCTTAGCTTAAGAATTTGATGTCCAGATTGTTTTTCAACAAAGGCCTTAAAGGCCAAGAACATGTTAAATACTTCACTCTTGAGTTTTAAGAAGTATACCCAAGTGAGTCTGGGGAAATCATCAATGAAAGTTAAGAAATACTTGTATCCAGAGAATGAAGCAATTGGAAGTGGACCACATAAATCACTATGCACGAGCTGTAAAGGGGCTGAGGCATACCAAGAGGCACGTTTTTCAAAACTGTCCTGATGATATTTTCCGAGTACACATCCGGAACAAACACCATCTCTGCAAGATACCATTGGAAGATCTGTCACCATATTTTCTTTAAATAGATTCTGAAGAGAGAAATAGTTTAAGTGACCAAATCGCTCATGCCAAAGTTTGCTCACTTCATCATTATGAGCAACAAATACTGAGGGAAGATTTGATGACCCAAAGTTGTGAAACTTATACAACCTTGTAGAATCATCAGCAATGCCAGTAGCTAAAATCTGTCTAGGATCTCTTAGGTCCTTAATTACAACATCGTGAGGTGAAAATTCAACGATTTTACCTTTACTTGAATGGGTTATCTGATATACAGATAGAAGGTTGCAGGATAAGGTTGGAACACATAATACATCATTAAACTGACCATTGTCTAGATGAACAGTTCCAGTCCCTACAACACTAAGAGATCTATCATCACCAACATATATATTTTTGGTGTTACAATCATTTAAAGAAGAAAACATGGCTTTATTTTTGGCCATGTGATAAGAAGCTCCAGAATCAATAAGCCACTCATGAGAATAAGAAGAAGAAGATACATTTAGTGCATAGCCAGACCAAGATGCTTGACAACCACATGCAGAAAGTGCCATTGCTGAAGATGAAGTTGAAGTTGAAGAGTGCTCCAAATGGATGTTATGCTTCTTCATTGCTACTTCCAAGGCTTCCATCTTCTTAAAGCATTTGGATTCTAAGTGGCCATCTCGATTACAAAAGATGCAATGTCTATCAGTCTTCTTCCCTTTGTTTTTATTTGTCTTATCATTTTGTTGAAATGATTTGTCATTTTGAGGCTGAAATTGCTTAGGACCCTTGTTTGGTTTAGGACCATTCTTTTTAGGATAAAACTTCTTAGGATTCTTTAGATCTGGTTGCTGCTCAGCGGCTAATGCTTTCTTAAAAGAGTTTCCAAGATGAAGAAGACCAAGGTGTAAGAGTTTTTCTTGTTCTCTTATTAAAGAATCACAAAAGGAATCAAAGGAAGGGGACTTGTAGGTTTGTCCTTGAGAAATGAAGGCTTCTCTTGTAGAATGGAAGGTGGAAACAAACAAAGAATAGGCTAGTCCCAACTTAGTAAGAATGGAGTAGGTAAGGCTACTATCTTCTTTCTTAACCTTAACACCCTCCAACAGAAGTCTAAGGGTCTTGAACTTGGACAAAAAATCTTCAATGCAAGAAAAATTATTGGCGTCCAATGTAAGCAATTCATTTTCAAGTTGATGGCCTTTAAGTTCATTTTTAATTCCAAAGACTTTAGTAATCTGTTTCATTGCTTCATCAGGAGTATCAAGTTCTGTAATATGGAATCTAAGATCTGGAGAAATATACATCCCTATCAACCCACGTGCTTGGTGTTGTCTATTTTCCCATGTAGCTACCTTGTCTTCATCTTTCGGTTTGGTCTCTTGGCATGTGGCTATTATGTAAAGACCTTTACTTCTAAGTAAATCCACAATGTAGGACCACCATTGGAAGTAGTTGGTGCTGACAAGAATAACTTAGCATGGACTTTCCATTAAAAAAAAAAAAAATTGAAGCTACAGATGCTGAAACTAAGTGTTTCAATGGAAAGATCTTGAAAAATTAGGCTGTTTCAAAAAAAATGGTTCTGAAAATGGCTTCCGGATGAAGAAGTTATGGCTTTTTGAAGAAAAGTTGATGAAGTCACCGACGAAGTGCGGGAATGTGCGGAAATGAAAAATCCACCCCTACAAAATGGAGACTTGAACCTAAGACCTCTACTCTCATAAATTCGCTTTGCACCAAGTGAGCTATACAGAAAGTTTGAGAGAGAGAGAGAGAGAGAGAGAGAGAGAGAGAGAGCGGGTGGGTTGATGCTTTGGGTTGCGTGCTTGCTTTGAGAAAGCTCTTTTTCCCTACAAAACAAAAAACAAAAACCAAACATGGAAATACAAAGAAAAATGAACCTTATGGCTCGATGTTAGCTTTAGCCGGAAGCTAAATATTTTTCTCAATGTTTCTAATTTTCCGAGATCACACTAAGGTGCAGTGGAAAAGAGCATACGCATGAGAAAAATCCTTCCTTTCTGTTTCTGATTTGCCCAGATCGCACAGTCGCAAGGCAAAGAGCATACGCAGAAATGAAAGGTATAGATCTGGTAATAAAAAAAGCTAAATAAATCGAAAACCGAAATAAACAGAGAGAAAATAATTGTAAACTGCAAATAAGCACTGTATACCTCCACATCTTAAAAATTACACAGCTAGGGCTATCAGAAACCTTTTCACATGAAACGAAAGGGGTTCCTCACTGGAACAGATGCTCCCAACACAACAAAGTAGTCCTCTCGGCCTGAAAGCAGTCAGAAATAGTAGATCTAGGAAACGGTAGTTGGATGCAGTTCTACCGGCTTCAGATTTGGATCACCAACGGATGTGGCCCTCAAATAGCTCTGATACCATGTGGGGATTTATAGGGTAAGTTCCTCAGATAGAACACCGAAGGACACCGCTCACAAACAGATCACAGATCAATACACCAGTATTTTGATGTGGTTAAAACCCTCAAAGAGGGAAACAGTGCACGGCCTGAGCCAACGCGGCCACTTCAGGCAATTTATTAATAAAAGAATGAAAATTTACATATGCTTCTCTCATAGACGAATTACCCTACAAATGACCCTCCATTCTCTTTAAATAGAGATCATGGACCAATCGGGTGTTAAGCCACGGATCAAGTGTCGGTAATACAGAGGAGAGAATGAACCGTCGGATCACTACATATCGTGACTGTTGGATTGTAAGTTACAAAATGTACATATTAAAGAAACACACTTTACCTATTTCTATACCTAACTCTATACTAGACCAAGTTGTACTTAACTATTTCCTATGTGTCGGAATATCGTAACACAAATATCATATAACCATGGGTCAAGCCATAGCTTATTATCCCCAAGGAAATGGACTAGCAGAGTCTTCCAATAAAAGCTTAGTGAATATCATTAAAAAATTGTTGGAAGATAGCAAGAAAACTTGGAATAAGAAACTAGTAAATGCCTTGTGGGCAGATAGGCTAACCACTAAGAAATCCATTGGTACCATTCCTTACCAGCTAGTCTATGGAATGGAGGTTGTTTTACCATCTTCCTTGGGAACACCAATAATGAAATTGCTCCAAGAAGCACAGGTTGAGCCAAATGACATTCAAAGGAGAATAAATTAGACAATTCACTTACAAGAAATAGGGAACAAGTGTATATCAAATCCAAAATTATGCAAGAAAGAATCAAGAAATCTTTTGACAAAAGGACAAAGGGAGAAGATTTCTAACTAGGAGATAATGTTCTGAAATGGGACTCAACATGGGAGGATAAAGATAAACATGGGAAGTTTGACTTCCTATGGAAAGGCCCTTATATTATTTAAGCTTTCAGAGGTAATAATGCTTATTTCCTCAAAGAATTGGATGGTGCAGAAGTAAGAGGACCAGTTAATGGTCGAATGCTTAAGCACTATATAGATCCCAGTCACTGATTTCACTAATTACTTGTGCATGTTCTTTTTTTCACAAAGTTCAGTGTTTATTGGATGGTAAATTTTGGAATTGAAGCCCAAAGAGAAGGCCCTAAGCTTCAAAAGTTTCACTGTCATAAATATCAATAAAGCAGCAAAGTAAAAGGGAAAAGTTGCAAAGTAAAATCACAATAATTCAGAAGGCCATTGATCTACTAGTTCTTGACATTTCACCAGGAAATGTCATTCCCAAGTGGAGCCACTGTTATGTTCCTATACCAATAGTTGTAATAATTTTTGAATGGCTGAGGTCAAAGTTGTAATATGTACATACCTTTGCTTTCTGCAAATTTTTTCCATATTCAAAAAATCAAAAAAGTTAAAAAATGTAAAGACGGTATATCCTAAAATAAAAATCAAATGACAAAAAGAATGAAAAAGGTCAAAAAAGATAAAAAAAAAGTGAACCCCAAAAAAGAAAAATACCATGAAAGTGTGCAAGTCAAAATGCTACTACCATTTACTTTTGATGTAGAATAAAAATATTGTGTGCAGCTTGTTGCCTTTGCCACAATCCATGGATAGTCAAAATGTTCAAACTTGGCTATTTCATGCTTTCATTTTCATGTTTATAGATAGAGAATAAAATATGACCAAACTGTTTAATCTTGGCAGATAAGTAGATAGGTAGGGTAAATAAAAGAAGCTCAACTATTTAATCTGAGCCCTTGGATGTAATAAGGATAGACTTAGATAGATTACTTTTGTAAAAGAAAATAATATGCTTTGATAAGGGTTTGTCAGCTTAAGTGCACCCTAATAATGAGTAGAGAAAATGGTAGGCTGAGTATATGGGTAAGTAGTTGAATGGTTGCAGAATGGTGATGATTTATTAGATTAGATCATATCATTTACCTTCATCATCAAATTGCTAAAGTATGGATGATAATTGAATGTGTATAAAATCCACAAAGTCAAATTGATTAACCTCCCTCATTCATTTCATTTTTCACTTAACTAAGTCCAAGGAAAGTTTTAAAGTACCTAAAAGTCTTAAGTTAAAGGGGCTGAGAGCATTTCTCTGATTTCTGGAGGGACCAAACCCTCAGTTGAATAACTTATAGGTTCTAAGTACGAAAATCACCTCATAAACATTCACTCCCTTCAATTCATTCATTTTCCCCTAAAAGTTCCCTTTCCTAAGGTAAAAGCACCATTTGCTTGGGGAAAGTAATCACCCCCCAAGAAAACCCCTTTTTCACAAAAACCCACAAATTCGCATTTAGCCTAAGTTATAATGTTCTATGTGAAAAGTAAATAAATTTCAAAACACATTATACTTAGCGCACTTCATTTTTCTGCCTTCATTTCATATTAACTTCTAACTTTATGTATTAAATCCCAAAAATACCCCTTTCCTATATATTTTATTAAACCCCTTTAATTTTAATATCCCATCCTCGAATTTTGAAACATAAAATTTATTAGTGAATAATTAATGGGTTAATTAAGTCGATCAGTGGCTAATTAATAACCAAGACGCACCGCCAAATAAAAAAGATTAATTAATCAATCAGTGGTTAATTAATAATCTGACCCCACCAATGAAATCACTCTCGACATCATTAAGCCTCCATAATCCTTCATTAATTAAATCCCATCACATTAATATCCCACAGGGCCCCTCCATTAAACTTCATATCAAATCCCTGCCTTGATCCCCATACTATCTGGTCCTTTTTGATCCAATGGTCGATGCTCATATCGGGCGGCCTCCAAAGGCCGACCTTTACTCGCCTGATATCGGTGGTTTCACTATTCACCCCGCTACTACGTGGCACCCAATGAATGGAATTGGGCGTGCTCCACCCAAAACCACTCTAGCCCAAAAGCGATGTGATATTAACCCGCTTACCGCCTCCCGCTAGATGACAAAACGTTGCATCCCTCGCTTAACGCCAAGTGTCCCTTTCCCATTGTACTCGCCAAAATAGTTCACTTTGCGAATAAAACTAAAAAACTCATTGTTTTTTGTTTTATCATGAAAAAGACCACTCAGAACTCCATGCAAGCACCAGAGTACGTGTAATCGTCAACCCACGTCCAACTGTGAACCTGCTGAAGCTGCTGAAACTCCAGACCACCTTTCAGTCACATGCACTTCCTACAAACCGTGCATAGTCGCCATCACTCCCTTCAAAGATGAAACGAGGTATTTACCCAAATTCGTTGAGAAACCCTGTTTTATTCCCAAACCCAGACTCAATTTCTTCAAATTACTAAGTAATTCAGTAAAATAGTTGCCCAATGACTCTAAAATACTCTAAATTAGACCAGTTTTCCCCAATTTTACTGAAAACCCTTCGCCCTTGTCCTTGAATCCACAAGAACCAAGGACGTCTGCTCCAATTGCATTAAACATCCTACCATTTTCTAGTCCCCATAGGGATTTAAATCATTTCCCATTGGCAGATAAAGATTTTCAAATTAAAGATACCTCGATCCAAGAATGCCCTTTGAAACTATACTTCAAGTACAAAGACCAGTACCTGAACCATGTAGACTACATAGGTCTTTGGGAATCAGGTTTACCCAAGTACCAATTCCCCAGAGTTCATATCTTCCCAGAGATTATCCACTACTGTCATATGAACTATAGTCCCAGCGAAAGGGTAGTGATGACCCCTAGCAATTCTGTATTATTTACCATCATTGTTGAGTCTATAAATGAATGTTGCAGTGGCAACCAAGCCAAAGCCTGACCCCTCTTTCTTTTGGAGATTTGCTTAACAGATTCCCTACACTCACCTCAATCAAACTTGCTCAATTATTCCAGACCTTCATTAGGGAAGAACAATACATTCCAAAGGACCCTCCCCCTTACATGTGGACTATATTCATTGATCTTGGCTAAGACATCATAGAAATGATATCCAGTGTGTTAGGCCAAACTACAACGAAATTTGTTGATGAGATTATCATAGCCTTTATGTCCATTTACTGTCCTGGACATCCCCCTGCAATCATGTTTGACTATGCTAAGTTCATTGCTGATAAGATGCATGATCAATTCATGAGGATGGATAATGAAAGAGTGTTCAAATATTCTTCAGTTTTATATCGTCTTTTCCTATATTATCAAGCTAAAAAATTCCCACTCACACTCCAAAAGCTTGGTATGAGAGGCAACCCTAGATCGATAGTCTTCTAGACTTCATTAATCCACCTATATGACTCTCAATATTCTTATACTGATTTCATATATCTCTTTGTGCACCCAGTGGCAACTATGTTACTAGGAAGCCCTCCCCCCCAGAATCAGTGCAGATATCAAGAAGGTCCTATAGTTGTCCAAAAAACATAGAGTGAGAGATTGGTACTTGTACCAAAATCACACTGAAATTAGAATATATGGATGTGAGTTGGCTCCCTACAAACTGCCCAGATGCCTTCCCACGAGATTGTTTGCTCTGGAGTACTACAGGAAAATGATCAATTCAGATGAGGTGCATTTTGTGAATCCCAAGAAGAAAGCTCAACCTAGGATAAAATATCAGCTTGGCCCCTTCATATGTAATAATAGGGAAGTAGGAAAGAAAGCAAAGGAAATCATCCAAAGGCTGAAACTGAAACAAAGTTTTATATGGAGATATGACCCTTTAGAGTTCATTTGCAATAGGAGACAAAAGAACAAATTATCTCCTTACATCCACCACAGAATTCCTAAAATTGAACAGTATGCTAATCAACTAGAATGGATGGAAAACACTTTGGTAGATCGAGATATCATAGAAGTTGATGTCAATAATGTATTGATTGATTTAGAAAGAAGACTTGATGAAGATTCATTTCTACAGGTGCCAGGAGAGTCCCAATCTCAAATGGAATCACAGGGACACAGTGGGAAAACAGTAGAAGAAGGACCTCAAGAGCAGCCAGAGGAATCAGAACAGCCAGAGTTATCAGAAGAACTTGCTCAGCGAGAACATATCATGAGCAATCCTCCTATTTTACAGACTCCTCTAAATGAGGACAGGAATCCTAAAAGAGATAGAGAGGAGGCCACTCCTTATAGCAGACCTTTTGCCCAAACTTATGTCAAGAGGCAAAGGTTGAATCCATTTTCAGAGCAAGAGTTTACTGAAGAAACAGTAGGAACTGCTGGTTCAGAAAGAGTAGAAAGTAGGTAGACCACTCCCTCAGGAGGTACATAAG
Source organism: Pinus tabuliformis (assembly GCA_031772625.1). Lineage (NCBI taxonomy): Eukaryota > Viridiplantae > Streptophyta > Pinopsida > Pinales > Pinaceae > Pinus > Pinus tabuliformis. The sequence continues at coordinate 1,252,437,934 of CM062818.1, read as the reverse complement.
AACCTTCCACCTGACAGGCTCAAATTCTAGAGAAATAAAAGAGTGTGGAAGTATCCTCATTCATAGCTCCAAGTGGCTAGAGCCAAGACATTAGAGAGAGATATAAAGAAATAAAGTCTAGGAATGAAATATTGAAGGCCCAAAGCTATGCACATTACCTAAAAATGTCTACTACTAATCAGACAAGGCTAATGTCAGCCTTTGATGTGAAACAAGGTAAAATACAGATGACTTTTATGAAGCCTACTACATAGCATCACAGTTCAATATTAGATTATTTAAAGACCAAATTTGAAGTATTGGCGAGGGATATCCATACTATTGACCAAATAGAATTACATAAGCAGACTGGGGAAATGGTCTACTCCACCTTGACCAGTAAGCTAATTGCAGCACACCAACTCCAAAATTTGTTGAATAATATATCAGTGCAATTCCAGTTAGAGAAGGCCTCTTCATAGGCCAAGGATACCAGAATAAAGTCCTTAGAGGACTTATTCATAGAACTGGGGCATGATCCCAAAGATGTGAAAGTTGTAGAAAAGCTTATTAAGAATAAAAATGATGACATAGCTGCACCGAAATAGCAGCTCAAAATTCCTCTTCTGCATCATCCTCAGACAACTGAAGTAGTCCTTAAGCTGAATGAACAATTGAAAGAAATAGAGAAAGAGCTGGATAACATGATACGGTCGAGACATATTGAGTTGGCCACCACTCCTAAAACTGTAATTCCTACAGTCTCTACAACAGTACCCTCCACATTGGCTACTTCATTAGCACCAACAATTCCACTAGCTACTGCTCTGCCAGTTACATGTACATCAGCAAGCGCAGGGACATCTATAGAAAATACAACTGAATTGGTAAAATAGATGGAGGAAATGACCATCCAGGCTGTTGAGCTCAAAAAACTTAGAGAACAGGTGCCAAGTTTGGAAACTGATTACAAACTTGCACAGATGCAATAGAAGGAAGAAGCTCAACAGAATCAAAGGATGGGAGAAAGAATAAAAGTCCTTGAAAAGGACTTGACATTGCAACAACCACTTGGAGATACGAAGGAAATTTTTTTGGCCAAAATCATTGATTCTATCAATGATGTTTGGCCATGTATTCAAGTAATTTTTGAACAAACTCAACTAGTACAAGTGGCTATAGAAGCAATCCACAAGACAATGGAAGAGTTGGGAGATAAGCCTGAAGAAGCCAATCAATTGATAACATTCCTAAACAGCAGAAATAGGTATCATCTTCATGAATTGGAAATAGAAGATAGAACAGGAACCATCATAGAAATAAATAAGGTTCTCACTAAGAGGAACCTTATGCTCAGTGTTGAGAAAAAATGCTAGTGTATCCAAGCAGATATTGATAGATTTATGACAAAGTATGGTATTTTAAGGGAAAAAGGACTCCCCAATCCCATGGTAATACATGACAAGCTGATGACCCAAGATGATTATATTGAAAGACTAAACAAGCTGGCTAGTAGCCAAGCTAGTACTTGAGGGGTAAAATCTTTGCCCATTGAGAAGGTATTATATGATAGTCTGGAAAATTTGTTTTTCATAGAGCACAAGGTAAAGCACTTGTTCGTCAGTAGGCCACATTTTTCCAAGTATACTGAAGCTAATGAGATATATAGAAAAATGATAAGGATGAAATTACCTGACAGTGAATGGTGGATGAAACTAACAGATTTACTATAAAATTACTGCAATAAATCTATAGGTAAAACATGGTTGTCAGGTAAAACAGGTAAAATAGTGTCAAAGCATAGCAGGTAAAGAGTATCATTGGGTAGAAGACACAAAGTGAATCCAGCGCATAAGTATCAAGCAACTAAAAGAGCCAAATCCGAATTACAATAGCCAAGAGTGTCACAATAAAAGGGACAACAAGAAGATAGTTCTCCATCTGTCTCTATCTTCACGCTTGAAGATATTTTCGGTTTCCTAGAATAATTCTCATATTGTTATGAGATATTTTGTAACAATTTTTGTATAAATACTTCACAAAATGAATTAATTAGGGTGGATTAAAATACATTTATGTAGACATTTTATATTGAGCCAAGGAGCTATTGTACTTAAGACTTGACTGGTTTTGTTGGATCATGAAATAAAGCTAAGGAATTTCACTGGATTCTTGTGCATAGTTGGAACAAATAAGTATTATCTCTTCATGTTTAAATATTGTTTTCTATTCATGTTATAAATATTCATATGTGTCTCTTATGAAATCTGCAAAGTAAACGAGGAATGATATCTCAGAATTAGCTTAAATGCTCACTATTTTAACTGTTAACTTTCAATATGTTCTCTACTAAACTATCTTGGTCTGGGAATTCTTAATTGCTCCCTTACATCCGTAGTTTCCCCCCCTTGGTCCATAGTAAAGGAATTCTCATTTCCCTTTGCTATTGATCATCCTTCATTTCTTCATCTTAGTCCCAGTTAAGGATTCTTCATTGCCCTTTGCCCTGGTTAGGACTACCTCATCCATTTTAACTTGAAGATGTTTTCTTTATTGTACTAGCCTACCCTGTGAACTCTTACTTTAGTGATTGATCAGATCTAGTTAAGCCACTCTTTGGTTGACTTCATAGCCCAATGGCCTAAATACTTGTTCTTCCCATCTATTTTCTTAAGTCCACCACCCAATCAAACAAAACATCAAAGAGCACTAATAACTACCCTAAAATACTACCCAAAACAAAGTTAAATTATAAAGAGAGAGCCCTTTGTGGACTTAGGTTGGCTACAACCTGAGTATAAAAGATTAGGTTTGTGGTTACCTCGGTCTATTCCTTCTTTTATAACTTTTAGGGAAGACTTCTGAGTGATAACATATCCCACATTAACAACATGAAACGAGTGTAATGATTTTGGAGACAGAATGTGACTAATGACACAAGGTTCAGGAATGGCGGTCATGAAAATGAAGGTTTATGAGTATTGCAAAGGATGAAGTTTACTGAGTGACTTCTTTTGAACATATCGGTGAGACTAAATGAATTGGTAGCATTGACCCAAAACTAAAGTGATGGATGGTGTGATAGACCATCAAGCAAATAACCCAACCCAAACAGTCACAAAGATGAAGTGAAAGTGTATTGTTCAAGAGAGACCTACTACCATGAAGTGGTTTACCCCTTTTCCATTTTCCCTAGTCATTGTTGATGGTACATCTTTATTTTTTATCAAGTTTGAGGAGGATAACATATGCTTGTTGTATACTTCCACTCTTCGGCTGAATCCATCTCTATGTGATGTTTTAACGAGTCTACCGAAGGTGAAACTCAGGCTTCTCATGATGGAAAAGTTTGTCACAATTTGATGTTTTAATGAGTTTAACGACAATGAGAAATTGGTCCTTTTCATGTTGAGAGAGTCTGGAAAGGAACAAAAAGAAAACTCCACAAGTTCTTTTTTGTAAATTTGTCTCTCAAGTTTGAAAAAGCGTAAAATAATACAAGAGAGAACCTATTAACCAAGTTCAATCAACGTATTCCTTTTTCGTAAATAATCTATCTCATTCTAGAAAAGGGTTAAACTTATACTGAGTATATATCGTTTCCAATCCCTTAACGATCTGAAAAGGACAACACTCGATAATATTTTCATATTTCGAGAGTCTGAAAAGTGCTTAAAGAGGGCTCCACTTAGAGGAGCAAGTGGTGTCTAGGATAGCAACTAGTTCTGGTGATGTTGGAACTTCTCAAAACATGTTGATTTATGTGAATAGGCTGGCTCATAAGACCACTCATTGTAGTTGTTCCTCAAAAAGGGTAAAACAACCAAGTGAAAGTGTATGATTGGCCAAGAAGATAGTGACGATGGAAGGAGAAAAACCAAGGCTCATCTGACGGAAGAGGCTGATAGAATGGCAATCACAAGGGTTAAAATAGAGATGGGTTCATTTATACACAAGCTTGAACCATAAGAACTATGCTTGGATTTAGTTTCATTTTTACACAAGCTTGAAACAAAAAAACTATGCTTAGATTCAGTTTCATTTTTACACAAGCTTGAAATGAAAAAATATTCTTGGATTGAGTTTCATTTTTACACAAGCTTGAAATGAAAAACTATGATTGGATTGAGTTTCATTTTTACACAAGCTTGAAATGAAAATTTATGCTTGATATTGGTTTACATGCCCCCAACATGATGACCCAATTCTAGGTGCATGCCCCCCAAGCTTCATTACATTCACCTAAGTAGACTTCTTGTGGCTATCAGGTGGATGGAATGAAGGTTCATTTACGAGATCAAATGAAAGACTCAACTGGGGTTTTACGAGATCTAATCAAAGAATTGAATTGGAACATTGCTCCATAGGACCTTGTGTCATTTTTTAATGAGCTTGACACAAGAAAAGGAACTCTGCATAGATTCCTTGTTTCATTTTTTAACGAGCTTGACACAAGACAAGGAACTATGCTCATATTCCTTATTTCATTTCTTAACGAGCTTGACACAAGACAAGGGACTATGATCATACCCTTTGTTTCATTTTTTAACTAGGTTGACATAAGATTAGGAACTATCCTCATACCCTTTGTTTCATTTTTTAACGAGGTTGACACAAGATCAGGAACTATCCTCATATTCCTTGTTCATGACCCATAAGAGGTCATGACTTCTAAGAGGTTCTTATCAGATGGGAGAAAAATTCTCTACAAGGGATTCATAGCAAGGAATTCAAGATGTAGTTCCAATGCCCCTAGTACATAATGTATAACATCACGGAATTGATCGTCAGTTGATGTAGGCATGGAACGGGTTACCACATAATTGACCCATGGAGGGGAAGGTACCATTGGGACAAAAGGATCATTTAGGGAAGATGGTTGACTGGAAGCCATATTTGGACCGGGAAATGAAAGTTGGTCAACGGTGACAATTCTACCTTCATGCAAGAAACACATCACAAGAAAGAGTGTTGAAACAATAGCTCCCATGCCATAAACATAGTCACACCCAAGAAGTAAATTGTAATCTAAAGGGCCTTGGACTACCATCACATTGAGGTAAACATTTTTCTCTCCCAAAGTAATAGGCAACTGAGGAAGGATCCCTAATGGTTGACTAGTTCCTCTGTTAAAAGACAACAGATTCTAGGTAACACGCACAAGTGCCTATGAGCCGAGTGCTTGCCAAGTAGTGGAGGAAAGGATACTCATACATGCACCTTCACCTATAATAGTGCCATGTACAATCATATTACAAACCTGTACTATGATCTGGAAAGGCACATAAGAAGGAAGACGACACCTTGCTTGTCGATTCCAATCAAAGGAAGTGACCAGACTACTTGGAGGGGGTACCGTAAGAATGGGAGAATTACCCCCTTGAGTTACACAAATGGGAGGATTTTCCTCCTGTCTAAATGGAACAGGAGGGTTGCCTCCAAGCTCATTGGAATCTGAAGAAATGAAAAGAACCTGAGTGGTATCATACTAACTCTCTACAAGAAAGGTATGATTAACTAAAGGTGAAATGGGTCAATTGTTTCATAGACTTGTGATTGGTCGGGTATAGACTCATGAAATTCACATTCAGAGAGAGTGGGTTTGATCGATAGTTAATTTGGGTCAGTCACTTCATCAACTAGTGAAGGATTAAGGGAGAATCTCATATAACCAGATGGAAGTCGCTGTGGAGAAGCAAGATGGTTATCCAACACTTTTTTGGCTTCATCCAGATAGGGACAAAGGTGAATGGGCTGATTCCCTTCGCATAACCTAGAGAGAAACTTAACTTTACCCTTCTTTACATGAACTTTAATACCACTAGCTGATGGTGTGTCACTAGCATGATCTCTAGATCTTGATGACATAGGAGAATGTGAACGAGAAGACCATTCTTCTAAAATCTAAGGAATATCAAGACAATTTCAAAGAATATTGTCTCCCATACAAAGTTTGCATGGATATCGAACTTTGTGAGGCTTTTCAGACGGTTTCTCATCATAAGTTGCATTCAAAACAATGTTTGCTTTTTTTCCCCACTGCTGAATATTCTTCTTCTTGTTCTTCTTCCCTTTCTTCTTCTTTTTAGCCACCTAGTTACTCATGTCAATACTTTCACTAGGCGAAGAGGAAGAAGGGGATGAAGAAAAAACCAAGGAAGAAGGTAAAGGGCCAACTTTAGGATCAACTGGAGGTTGATTTTGTCCAGTTGGAGGAGTACTCAATTATGGAGAAATCTCGACATTTTGAACAGAGGAGGTTGAAAACAACCATACTGGCAAGCCAATGGTAAATCCCGAAAGGGACAATGTAGCCATATAAGGAGCACCAATATTTCTGAAAGGAGGAAAAGGACTAGGATTCCAAAAGGAATTTCTTGATCGGTGGACTCCAAAGTTGTTGCCATATGTCTCAACCTAAGATCAACTAAGGAGTGAGCGTGGAGGATGTTATCTACACTCAATTAATTTTATTTTAATCAAAATAAAATAACAAAACAAAAGAGGGATAATCTAGGTAAAAGGATTACCAAGCAACTGTGAACTGTAATATATTGCCTCAGTAAACCAATGACTTAATATACGTGCAGGAAATCTCCTCGAATGTTTTGTTCAGTGTATCACAATGTACAAGGCGACCGACTCAGTTACCTAAGAATGGATAGAAACCTAATGTAGTCCTCCCACATATACCCAAAAGTACGTGAAGGCCCAATCTACGCTAGTGTTGTCTAATGCAAAATCGCATAGTGAGAGCATTCCTTTATACTTTACATACTGTAACAATTCCCTATATACCTAAAGGTACGTGGAAAAGCTATGATATACTTACGTACATGTAATGAGATATCACACTCGAAATGTATCGCAAACAAGTTAGCGACAACTGTTATGTTTAACGGTGCCGGAACACGTCTCTAGTCTAGACCTCTAAATGTTATGCATTAAGTTACAATGCTCCATTAGATTAATTGAGATAAATTTTAAGTTGATCTTCTTAAGAATTTTCCTTTCAAGGTTCACCACGTGATGTATATTTTCATTTCCTAGAATGCAACTAACATGAGAAACATTCCTTCATTCAATTAAAAATGAAAACTGTAGCTAGTAAGGGATAGAGCAATCAGATCTTCGACAAAGAGCAAAGAGCACACATAAAGTAATTTCCCTAGCTATTCCTATCAAGCATTCAGAAACTACAATATGAAAAATGAAAGTTTTTCTTTTTAGTCCCTTCAGTGATTAGATGAACAAAAGGGAATGAATGAAAATACAATCAACCAATCTTTTTGTAAGAACAAATACTTTACGATAGTTCCTTATCGAAAGAAATGAAGACTTTAAGACACTTTCTATTCAGCAAATATTAATCAACTATAAGCTAACTTTGACAATGAATTGATAATGATAAAGAAATCATTTAATAAAAACTAAAAAATCAAGGCCATAGTAAAGCTAGGAAAGGAAACACAAATTGATTTCAGAGACACAACAATCATTGATCTTTCAGCAAGCAAAAACAGAAGGAAATTTGGAAAAAACCAAGCCGAAGGTGGGATTTTTTACGGAAGGAGGATCAACACAACCTTGAATGGGAGACAGTGCACTTCAGAGCATTGTCATCAAGCTAAGGGTGCTATGTAGTGCATTGTGTCTAGACCAAGCCTGCGCTGGTGCTAGAGAGGTCATTCAAACGAAATTCAAGCACAATTTTTGACCAAAAAACACTTCAAATAAGATTAATGGAGGCAAGTAAAGTCTACTAGGGTGTACTAGGATGAAGATAAACTACCCGGAATGATGATCATTCCCCAGTATGGCCGCTAGTTTGTTATGTGGAATCTTGCATCTTCGGATAAGCACAACTTCCCTAAGTGGGTAGCCACACTTAGAACAACAAAATTAAAGAGTTTAACCTTTTCCTATAGAAGAGAAATAAGACAAGGGACCTACTTGTTATCTTTTGCTTCCCTTTGTCTCCTTTGAATAGCTCCCATCGCTCCTTCTCAAAATGAATCCACTTGACTAGTACCTGCAATCATAAACAAAGGAAAAAAACCAAGAGATTTATCTACTATAAGCAAATGGAATCAAAATCATTTACACATATAATCATCATACATAAAGACAACAATATGGGAAAAGGTGTAAACAACTTTATTAAGTAGAAGGAAGAGTTACAACCAAAAAAGTCTGATCCCATGTCACTCATCCAACTTCAGTTCCATCATTCATCACAACAAAATCACAACACTCCGGTAGAATAAAAAAACTTGCTTATGATCTCAAACCTCAAACCAATAGTATCTCCTTACAATTATTCAAAGTCCAGACCTTGATCACTATGATGAGTGCTTAATTTATAAGGAAATCCAAGTGGTTTTGTCATAAATTGGGCATTGAATGGCTTTCCAATTTGGGAGTTAATTTCCATGGAGGAAGGGATGAGAGGGTAGGAGGGTAGGATGAGAGGATAAGAGGTGAGAATTTCTAGAATGATCTAGAATGAAAGAATATTCCCAAAACCCTATGAAGATTTCACTCAATCTCGCCCGGCATAGGTCAAAGTGGACCTAGGTGCTTTACAGAGCAGGCTTGAATGGGTCTAAGTGCTCTGGAACGTGGTCACCTCTGACCAAGACTGCGTTGGTCCCTCAAGGAGTCATTTCAAGAAGGCTTCAGTCCAGGAAACTCTCAGGGATGAAGGCATTCAATGTGGTGACTTGTATAGGGCATGTAGCAACTGAATTAGGTTTTGATGAGCCCTAATAGTATTGATTTTAATGCTGGGAGTGATGTGCCCAAATAGACTTGTAACACCAAGTATGTCGTTATAGGACTATTCTTATCTTGGATTTTCAATCCTTAAAGAATGTCCATCCTCTTTGAGTACTATTATCTTAGATACCCTACCCTATCCTCAAAGAGTTTCAGTTCTCTTATCTTGGATTCCAAATCCTCAAGGAGTATCAATTGCAAATGTCTATCTAATCCTCCATTATCCCTACTAGTTCCTTCACTAGATGTATGACTATTATTCCTAGCTTAATGCATAACACATGGAGAATACAATGTCCTCCAGCACTCCCTCTCAACCAAGGAGGGGATCCTTACTCCCTCTCAACCAGGGAGATTTAACGACATTATTAATCTTGTCTCATCCATTAGCTACTTGTTCTTCCTAGAGATCATATTTGTAGCTTTTATGGCTTCCATATCTTTGTAAGGGTTCTCTGCTCCAAATAACTTCATGTCATATCAAACTTTGACCTTCCTGGATCTTGACAATCATCATGCAACTTTGTCCTCAAATGGTTCATCTAACATTTTCAAGGAGCCAAACTTCCTCATAGCTACTGGCACGTGACTTCCATCCTCACGTAAAATATTTTATCTTCACACTCTTCCAATCCATCATCAATAGCATCTACTCAATCCAAATACTTCCAAATAAAATCAAACAACAACCGATATAATATCTCCAAACAAGTTGTCTTTCCAGCCTCTTGACATACTTCTGCAATAAGTTATTTTAGGAAGCCAAACCATATCCCAACATCATTAGATTTTCCAAATCATGATAGATTTTAACCAATATGTCGGATTCTTCAAAATATTACTACTTTCCCCCTTTGAGGTCAGCATTCCTTTGCATGTTCTATCTTCATATTAAAGCAAAGTTCTGCTTCATGCTCTTTTAACTGTTAATCATTAATCAATATGTTCATGGAATGAACCAATCAAAAAGCTTCAATATCATATCCATCAGAGTATTTACAACAACCTATTTTAATCTAAGGTAAGTGGACTTCTTGTCCATTAATTGACTTCCTTGATGCAAGCTTCAAATTTCTCTCAAATTCTTCATCTTCATGCTTTTCCATGTTCTTCCACTTCTTCCTTTTGCTTGTTAAGCTATAAGTAATTCTTTTCTTGACCTACTAGCTTTATTAAAATATAAGGCATAAGATTAAAAACAAGGAGATATGGAGTACTTATCTTTTGATAAGTTTTAGCTCACTCTTAATATTGGATCTGTTCACTAGCATTGGTCTCACATTGAAAATTAAGAGTTAGATATACCTCTAATAATGAAAATGATTATATAGGGTTTCTTTTAGTCCAAAATATGAACCCATGATGTGAAAGTCTTTAAGTCCTACTGCTCAAGAATTGAAAACCCTAGATCCTTCATAGTCATCAAGACTTGTCAACTATGCATTATTAATTTTTTAGCATGCTGCAAAACCCTAATGATACTGTTTGACATACCTTTTATCCATTTAATTTTCCTAATCTAGTCTTTATATGTAGTTCTATTGTTGGTGTGCTACCAAATCAACAATATGCCACTTTCTTTAGTCTATAATTATGCAAACCCTTTTAGTATTTTTCAAATTATTATCACTTTGATTAAATGCACAATAAAAATGTACATACATCTACAACCTTACCTTTTCAAGCGCTAACAATATTCAACAAATATGCCTCAACTTGTTCAATATTAGAAATTTCATTGAGTTGCTTCTCAGTGACATTTGGACATCTTATTTAATTTTGTCCATAATCAATTATCCATATGACCTTCTTAGAGATTTCTTTCCTTTGTCCTTTAAGTTAGAAACAAAGATGAACTTGGTCTTCAGGATGTCATATACCTATTATCTATTGGCAATGGCATGGCTTCTCAGATACGATGACTTCATTGATAGATCCTTCATTTATATATTGAAAGTAAGATAACGCCACTACTCCTCATGCTTCTGATATCTTGTTGCATAGATATTGTTGTAACTTTTTTTTACCCAATACAATTTATTTTTAAATTGTATATTGTTCAAAACAAAAATAAATAAATTTTATTAGCACTTTGTAATAAAGTCAAGCATATATTTAAAAATGTCACTTTAATTAATTTTAGATGCAAATAAACTTGACTTAAATCTTGTTTCTACTAATGGAGTTATCTATTGAGCAAATTTCAACACCCCAGATTATCTCCACTCAAATCAATGCATAAAAAATGATTCCCGACCGCCCTCGACCTCCCAAAAGTTAGCGAAGAGGGGGAGGGGGATGCAAAATTCTTTCATTTAAACCACCTAGCATGATGTGTCAAGCACTCACCAACTGTGGGACCCCCCTCATCAAAACCATATACTGCCATATTCCCCATCCTCATCAAAATCATATAGCTCCACATCCTGCCGCTAATCGTCTTCCCTCCACTCTCTCCCACAATTACCACTTCCGCCACCAAAACCACTAAATTAACCCTTGCCATTTTTCCGATAAATTTAGTAAATTGACCATTGCAATAATTTATTCCTTCCTTCCAGCATACTAATACTTAATTAGGGACGTGCCAAGCATTAATATCTATAACAATAATTTCAAATCATCTGATAAACCATTTATCCTCCATTCACTTATATTTTCCTTCATTGCTATAGTGTTCCATAGGTGCTCAATGATAGAAGGTATCAAAATTCCAGAGTTGATCTCTATAATTAGCAAGCTGATTACCGATTATTCTTAATACACTTTTCTTTTTGCAATTTAAAATGGCTAGACAGAATGGAAAAGCCAAGATCTTTGATGCAAACCCTATGCTTAATTGAGATCCTAATCTAGACAAATTCCCTATTGTAGACACCGATTTCAGAATCATTGAAAACAACTATGAATTCAACCAATATGAACTCGACAATTATGAATTTTAGAAATTTTAAGATGTGAGTGATGAACTAAGATTTCGGGAATCTATGTACCACAACTTGTTCCCCCCAGGCTTATCATTTTCCTGAGTTTATTACCTAGTGTGAGAATCATTATCTACCTAGGCCGTGAACAATTGTAGCCAGAAATGGTGAGTCTTTGTTCTCCATAACCCCAGAATATATTTTCCAAGTCGTGCAGATCGATACTCCAAGTTCCCTTCACCCATTTTCAGTATATTCACTAATGGAATTATGATAGAAGCTTACCTTTCAGTAGCGAGCCATTATTTTCGAGTCTTTCATGCAAGAGGGTTCTGAGTTACCTCGTCACAACCCACCTTATTCTTCAGCAGTCCTTCCAAAAATTTTAAGATAAGTAATTTCTATGGGTTCTTATCTTTTAGGTTACCAAAGTGATGAGTGGGTTGATGAAGTCATTTTAGGATTTCTGTCAGTATTTCCACCTAATAAATATCCCTCTACTCTTTTCAACTTTGCTCAGTCTATTTCAAACATCATTCATGAATAGTTCTTGAAGTTTAGTGCAGAAAGGTATTTTAAGAATCAATATGTATTGGTGTATTTATTTTTATAGAATTGGTTTGAAAGGCTCAAAATGTCACTTAAAAAGCTTGACTCACAGGTAAAGCCATAGTTGGTTATTCACTAGACCACTTTAGTGAGAAGGAATTCATAAAATTACTCTTTTAATGATTTCGTATATCAATTCCTATATTTGTCATTATGTCTTCTTAGAAGTTATGTTGTCCCTAGGAAATCAAGAAAACATAAAAGGATTGTACATCTGAGTGAACAATCAAGGGTAGGAGACTATTACTTGTATTAAAATTTCATAGAGATTAGAGTTTAGGGTTATGAGTTGCAACCGTACAAACTACAATTTTCTCTTCTTATGAGGATTTTTTCTCTATAATTCATAAGACAAAATTTTAACATGGATGAGATTAGTTTTGTTTCCAAAAATCAAAAGGCCCAATTCAAATTAAAGACACAAATTGGTGCATTCATAGTAAATACTAGAGTAGCTGACAAGGAGGTTGAAAGTTTATTGAGCCAAATAAAGTTTAAGTCAAGCTTCAGTTGGAATTAGGATCCCATGGGAGCAATTTCATCTATGTGAGTTCAACAAAAATTTGCTCCTTGTACTCATGTCTCAAAACCAGAAATTGAACAATATGCCAATTAAGAGGTATGGGAAGAGAACACTCTACAGGAGGTTGAAGATAATTATATCAACATTAATAAAAATGAGAAACAATTAAAAAATATTTTATTTTATCCATTCAATTATACATAATAATACATAAATTTAGAAAATTTAAAAGAAAACTTAACATTAAATAAAAATCTAAAACTAAAATCATTAAAAAATATTAAAAAGTTGTGTTAAAGCATTACCATCTTTGTCGACTACCATTCATTCCTAACCATACCCTCACCATTATTTATCTACACCTTTCAGTTCTGACTTTTTCACTCATGGATATATCTTGATGATGAACCACAAAGGAGGGTTTGAAACGTTGATTCTGAAAACATGAATGCAATGAATCTGGAAAAGAACACACAAACCAATTTGTAGTCAAACAAATATGGAAACTACAAGGTTTCAAGAGAAATAGTTAAAGAGACCAAGTGAAAGTATGTCTCCTACAAGTTCAGGTTCTAAATAAGTAGAATTTAGATTTTTCAAAAGGAGAGAGAGAACAAAAATAGAGGAAGAACTATCATAGGTTAGAAATCCAGTCTACTAAAATTGTGTTATCAAGCAAACTTGTGTTTTCTCTACAACAAACTGTGGAAACAACTCCTGATCCATCTGCTTCCCCTTCTTCTGCTCAGCTAAATATTTTTTCCACATTCGGAGAAACGAAGAAGAAGAATCAAATGTTGAAGACTACTACCTATTTAAAGTTTTGGAAACAGACATCTACTACTCAAACTAGAATATTATATGCATTGGATCTTGACAGAGGACAATTTCGATTGGCATTTCTTGAGCCAAAGGTCCCAAGTCCAAGAAAAACAAAAGATTAAAAAATGTCAATGTTCTCTTTTGACACAAAATAGATTCATCCCATAGATTATATTCATCTACACAAACAGACTCGTGAGATGACTTACTTTTCCTTGATAATTTCTTCCATGGTAGCTTCAAAGCTAAAAGCTTCTTTGAATAATGTTCATTCTCAGCTTAAATTAGAAAAGATGTCACCTTTAGAAAAGGATACAAGAATAAAATCTTTAGAAGATATTGTAATCAAATTAGGATTAGATCCTAATGATGTCAATGTTACTCAAGAAATAATTAAGAATAGAAATGCAAACATTCAAGCATGAAGAAAACAACTGGAATTTCATACAACAGAACATCCTCATGCTCAAGAAGTAGGAAAATTAGAGAAGGAAAAGGAGAATATTTTGCGTATGATTATAGAGAAGAAAATCCAAATTCAGAAAATGGAAGTAGGCATGGAAACACTTTGAAGGAAAAAGAGTAGCAGGTAATTGCAGGGATTTCTACAGCAGAAATAAGGTCAAGCAATTAGGATTCAACTGAAAAACTATCCAAAGATATGGGAGATCTATCACTAAATAACATTGAAATTGAGAAATTGAAGGCATCATTACAGAGGGAAGAAGATAATAAAATCAAGGCAGATAATGCATATCTTGCAGAAGTACAAAAGAACTGCACACTAGACAACCTAGAAAAGATATGGATGAATTAGTTAGTGCACATAATCTGGCAGAAGCTTAAGAGAAAATCTAGGTAGACATAAATTTAGACATTTCGGATGTTTCGACATCAATAGAAATAATTTTCTAATATGATCAACTAGTACAAAAAGAAAAAGAAGACATTGTCGAGATCAAAGAGGAACTAGACAACAAACCTGAAGAAGAAACAAGAATCATCAAAGTTCCATATTCAAAACATAAAAAAGAAATTGAAGAAATGGGCATTGAAGACAGGACTGGTGTAATCCTTGAAGTCATAAAAGTATTGAAAAAGAGAAATTTAATGCTACAACTAGAAAGCAAGTGTCATAACCTAGAAGTGAAGATTAAGAGGTTTCATAAAAAGTTTTATGTTTTGCAGCAAAAAGGACTTCCATCACTAAGAGGTTCTCATGGCTAATTAATCTAGCAGGAAATTTATCAGAAGAGACTTCATGACATAGCAATAGACAAATACAAGTTTGCTAAAGTAAAAGGAAATGTTGGTGGTAAAACTTTTCTTAAGGGTTAGGAAAAGGTCTATTCATTTCATATGAAATTCACCATCTGTTTGGAAAGTAATAAAGTAATAAAGTTTTCATATCCAGATGATGACAAGTGGGATAATTTTCATGAATAGAAAGTAGATTTAAAGGCAAGATTTGGTCAAGTCATCATGAGAAAAATCATTGGAATCAGTAGAATCAAATTTAAATGCAACAGTTAGAGACTAGATTCTCAAATAGTGTGCAAATTCCACTAAAAGAGTGTCAAAATTTCTATTATGAGTTGT
Organism: Pinus tabuliformis; assembly: GCA_031772625.1. NCBI lineage: Eukaryota > Viridiplantae > Streptophyta > Pinopsida > Pinales > Pinaceae > Pinus > Pinus tabuliformis. The sequence goes on along the minus strand of CM062818.1, from coordinate 1,252,422,700 downwards.
ACTGATTAGAATTAACCAAATTATTTGGATAAGATTTATTTTATTGTAAAAGATTGTAAAATACTAGATATTTTTTAATTACACTCTATAAATACATTGTAATTCAAAGTTAGAAGGGTTGATACTTTGAGAGAACTAGAGACATTATTATAATTTTTGAAATATTGATGATAATAAAAAGCTCTTGGCTTCAGTTTCTAGGAGCATTTGTGTCCTCATGAGTCTTCTTTGTGTAATAATTTTTGTAATTATTCATATATTGGAGGCAATCTATAAGTATTTGGTAAGGCTAGGTTGAGGTTTGACCTCCCTAACAACCCTTGTAAAGTTATTATCATAATTGAGATTGGCTAATAAAATAATTTCTTTAACTTAGTACCTCTCCATCATTAGATTATTTCATTCTCTCATCTCTCAAATGTATAAGTTTTAAGATATAGAAATATTTTTATACGCCTCTATTTTGTTTGGTAATATACATACCGAGGAAGGATATTTAATTACCAAATATCTCATTTTTCATCTACCATAAACATTTAAATATTTGCATGTTGTTAGTAATGGATTCAACACTTTGAGAAATCTTTAAGGTATTGAGTTATGTATATGTGAATGATTTGATTCATTTATCATCCATTCAAATAAATCCTTATTTAGATGCTTTGGCACAATTCCTGAGCCTAGAACTATCTACAAAGAAACAACAAATATATTTGTATGTCAATTCATAAAATAATTCTTCAAAGCTAAATGTTATAACAAACTCATAGTTTAATGTCATAATTCCTCTCAAACTTTGATGCTAGCCACAAAAGATAGGTTTCTTTCAAAATTCATCATATGTTACATAGAAATTTCACATCTTGAGTGTCATACCAATTTCAATTGTCACTATCACAGGTTCATATTTGTTGTATATGCTTCTTATTTTTTCTATTAACTGAGAGTTGATATAGAGGATTAAAGTGTTCTCACTATCATATATAGTTTGAATGGATATCTCATAGAGAAATCAAATACCTCATATCACAGTCCTGATATTCCTTTCCATATGTCACAGACTTCACATTTGAGGTTAATATCACTGTCATATTGGGGTTACTTCCAAACTATCACATGTCATAGCTACATGACTTTCCAATCAATTGTCTTATATCAAGTAAACAACTCAGTCATGTTATTCTAACTACAAGTTTACTATCCACACATTATAATATGAGACATAACAATAGATTATATGGCCATAGAGAGATGCCATATATCTTACTTTATACACTCCATATAGTGTTAATATCATAAACTATAATAAATCGAGACCACTATAATGTTAATACAAGCCACTCAGAACACCATTGGGATTCCAAGAGAAACTAATGTGACACAAAGAATCATTGAACTATTATAAATAGTGCATGCCACAGAGTATATTGTTGAGCCATTATTAATATTGTGTGCAAGAGAGTAATCACTATATTTTGATGCTACTAAGAAAGTAATACAGATCTTAAATGAGAAGAAGAGTCACCATATAGAGTATGATCCATTATTTACGACATATGAGCCACATAATATTGTGGGATGCACTAGGAAACACAACATGCGAATGATATGAGCCATAGAGTACACTATAATCTTGTTAAGCCATATATTATTGTTTGTAATATTGTCAAGTCATACAACAATATCACATCAAGGCCAGTGCCAAATCAAGGTCTCTCAGGGTAGTTTTCACATCACTATAGAGACATCTTGGAACTATTGTAGCATTCTCATATCCCTTGTCAAGAAAATCTTGGATAGGAATCTCAATAACTTCATATCATGGTCACACACAACTTCAAGATTGCATCCTTGTATCTTAGTTATGAATTTTTTCATAAGAGAACACACATCAGTAATTTGCATCATAGCCTAGTCTTGCACCACCGTCTTGCATTAATTTCATAGAGAAGAAATATGTGCTTGCTTCATGAATGTGGTTTCAACAAATTTTCACTGTTGGAGGAATATGGATTTCACAAAAACTCACACTATTTCTTGAGAAAACCTACATATGTAGTTCATAATTTATCACAGAACAAGATATGACAACAAGAGTGATCTTCAAACTACCTTTCCACCACCTCAGCTATGGTACGATATTGAGAAATCAAAATGATTATGTGTTACAATTGATTTCTCTGTCATGGTAATTACTTGTGAATTTCTGGCTTACTTATTATTATTTTTATTCTTCTACTTTTCATCAAGTAATTGCAAAATTGCAAAAAAAAAATGAAGATCATAGAGAACAAGAGACAAAATATATGGGCTCCAAGTTAGGGTGAAAACCCCACAAGGGGGAAAACCTAAAAAATTGCCCCTTCTTATAGAATCAGATCAAAGTGAGAAATCCAAGACCCAAGAATCCAACCTCAGGGAGCCAAATCAAGCCCTCCAAATTTTGTTCCAAAGAACTTATATTTATTTCAGATCACCTTTTCTTTATTTCAAATCATATCCCATAGAAAATTTACACTATTTAAAATAAAATCTCACAAAAAATTGATTTATCTCACATCAAGGTTACTCACATTATCTCAGACATATAACTACAAAACTAGTATCTATGTTGCAGAAGTATTGCCTTAAAAACTGGCACTCCTTCACAAGAAAGAAACCTTTTAACTTCACACCTTTCTCCCTCTGAGCTCGTCATAGAAAGAACACTAAATTTCTTACCCTTTTTGGTGGAGGGTTCATGTGAATATATAGTTGTCCTCATATGTGAAAAGACACAACATTTCAATGAGATGACTTGACATCGAGGAGGGTCGACTTGACTTCTTGAGGTGGATTGACCAAAATTACATTTTTTTTTTTTTCTTTACGAGAAGTCCAAATAGGACTTTGACTAAAAAAGAACCTTGAACCATGAAGAACATGCTTAACTAATGAATCTATAATAAGAATTTATTTTTCCTCTTTTTCTTATTTTTTCTTTTACATAAAATACAAATTGATACACTTACAAAGATAATTATGAAGATTGAACCTAGTTACATTTTTCAACATACTTGTCATCTCAAGGGCCCACTTGGAATCTTGGAGGGACAAATTACAAAAAATAAAAATTTATTTCTTTTCATAGGTCCAAGAAGAAAGTGCCCTTACATTTTTTTTCTTTTGATGAAAATAAAGCATGAACATTCTTGACAATAAAAATATTCTTCTTTTCATTTTTACATGAAATACATATTGATATAAGTACAATGATAATTATGAAGAACAAACCTAGTTACAATTCCTACAGAATGAAGATAAGAACTAGCCTTCTCCTACGCAAAATGACAAATCAATGAGTTGCTAGTCACCTACACCACCTCACAATAATGACATATTCCCACATTAGTCTAGAAATCATGACACCAAATGAATTAGAAATGTGTAAGGATGTTATGAGATCAATGTTAAGACTTACATTTTAAAGCTAATTGTTCGATTGATAGAGTTTCAAATATAAGTGATGCTTTATAGACCCTCTCCCTCTCATAATTCTTCTTTATATATAATTATTTACAATAAACATATAATAAAAATATTATCATTAATAAATAAGAAATGTGAATGGAAAAGAAAAACTTATTCTTAAATTTTAGATTTTGTAAAAATAGTAAATCCTTTATCTTTATATTTAATACGAAGAATATACATTATAGACTCAAATCATTACATCAAATTTCATTGTGTCACTTTAAGGAATTGGACCCATGTGGGGAGGATCATTAACAATAAATAAATAATTTTATCTATTTTAAAATAATAATGAATATAGCTTGTGATCCAAATAATAAACTCATATAAAAGAAAAGGCAAACAAACTCTTAATCAAGCTTGTAAAAATGTTGGATTTCAAATGAGTGCCATAGAACATTTTAAGAAAATGTCAAAGAGATAAAAGTGACCAATTTTAATAGGGAATACATATAGTTGTGATGGTTTGCAAACATAATGAACTAGTGGCAACTATATTGACATTCATTACATTATATAGAACACAAAGGTTGCTAGAGGAGTCTTATAAAATGTTATAGAAGGGCACATGTCTCATTTATTTAGAAAATTGTGTTACACATTTACTATCTCCACACATCTTGCTCCTACATATCCCTAATGGTATACACCTTCAAATGTCCAAAAAACTAGTGATTTCACTCAAACCATGTGCAACTTATCAAAATACACTACATATATTTGAATCTTTCAAATGTTCACAAAATAACTCCAAAATAAATATACTTTTGTTCTTTTAAATCATAGTTAAGGTACAAAGATCAACATTAATGACCTACTTTCACAAAATCTAGGCATTTTTGGGTGATCCACCTCACAATAGTAGCACAAAGCCACTTGGTAGCTCCTCCATCCAATCTACTTGATCTCAATTGTTTAAGAGATGTGATGGTTGATCTAAGCACTATATGGTTTTAATTATTAAAAAGAAACATGAATGAAGATAACTAGCCTTCTCCTATGCAAAATGACAAATTCATGACAATTGCTAATCACCTACACCAACTCACAATGATGGCCCCTCTCCTCATCAACCCTAAAAATATGACACTAAATAAATTAAAAATGTGTAAAGATGTTATGACATTAACCATAAAATTTATATTTTAAAACTAGCTATTTGATTGACTAAATTTTTAACACAAAGCATTATAGACTATCTCCCTTTAATAATTCTTTTAAATATAAAATTGTTCACAATGAATATAACACAAACATATAATAAAAGTATGATGATAAATAAATAAGAAATGCTCAATGCTAAGGGAAAAACTATTTTAAAATATTAAATTTTATAAAAATAATAAATAATTTTATTTATTAAAAAATAATAATAAATATAATGCCTAATCAAATACTAAATTCATATAAAAGTAAAGACCAGGAAATTCCTAATTTATGGATTTCAAGCCAATATGGGAGAATATTTTTTTAAAATGTTGCAAAGAAATAAAAGTGATCCATTGGAACAGGAAATCCATATAGCTGTGATGGATTGCAAACAAAGTGAACAGGCTAAACCCCGGATAAAAGGGGGTCAAAGAAGTTCAGAGCTATGGTGTTTAAAGTGAAATCAAATAGTTCATAGAAAGAGCATGGATGTTGATGAAAATGTAGCATATGCTTGAAAATATTAAAAAAGAAAAAGAAAAAAGGGGGGTACGTAATATTGAAGAAATGTGAGGGAAAAATCCTGAACTTTTCGAATATCCTCTTCTAAATGTAGGGTGTGAGTTGTTAAATATGTTTTACTATGTGAAAGTTGCGTTGTGCTTTTGCTGTGTACTTTTTATAAACTTTTTCGCAAATAATTTAGAAAGATGGTTTCAAAAGAGAGTTTTGTAAAGATAAAACTTGAGATAAGACATTGGTATGAAAGTGGCAAGGCAAAGTTTCTGATTGGTATTTTCAAATATGCTATATAACTTTTCAGAACAAAGCTTCCTATAATTAAAAATTCTGTCACAATGCAACACAGTATCATTGGAGACGTGTAACCGATGAGATGAGGGAACACTTATCTCACTTCTTTTTCATATTTAAAAATATATCTGAAATTGATAAGCATGGACAAATAAATTATTCATCATATAAACAATGAAGTTGATTCCAAAAACATACCTTAAAAATAATCTAAATTGAATTAAACCAATGTGAATGTAAATAAAGTTGGATGAAAATTCAAAAAACCTGCTCAAGTATACTTTTCCACTCCATTCCACATTAGAAAACACATCTGAAACGGATAAGCATGAACAAAAAAAAATCTTCATAATGCAAACAGAGAAGCTGATTCCCAAAACCCAACTTAAAATGAATCAAAACAATTAGTTAAACTAACTAAAATATAAATGGAGTTTGTTGAAAATTCGAAAAATACTCCAACTATAAACCCAACTTAAAATGAATATAAATTGTTTTAAACTAACTAGAATTTCTTGAAAATTCAAAAAATTTCTCCCAGTATAAGTTTTCAAACTCAGGGAATTCTAAACAGCATTATTGAATTTGAAATGTCTACCTTCATTCAATAAATAATACGGAATCCTACAGAAGAACAACGATTGGGAACTTGGAAAGGGTTGCGTTGACAAAATAAATTCACCAACAAAGTGTTGTAATATATCTCATTGTACAACTCACAAGGTTGGTTGTTGGGTCTTAGAGATCCTTTACTGGCTGTCCATTCTAACTACTGGCTGTACATTCTAACTAATTTGGCCATATTTTTTCATTGTTATTTGGGAATATTAAATAACTATTATCATTATTGAAGGAAAATCAGATTATTTGGAATGAAAAAATATCAAATTATCTGTAATGAAAAACAAATAATCCATAAGTAAATTTATTTTTAATCTTATTAGATTCATTTCAGTTTTGGGTATTTAATATGTTTTCTTACCTAACAAATTGATCAAAAACTGTTTAAAATCTTATTACAAAACAAAATGACTATTTTAACTAAATAACTTGTGCAAAACAATATTAGCTAATGACCATGGTTATTTAATCAGTCATTTACATTTACAAACATTTAGTTCAAGCATGATATAATCCACCATTATTATGTAAATTGAAATTTCCTAAATATCTTAGCAATTTGATAGACATAAGTGAAATAAACTATTTTACTTAGCTAATGTCCTATAATATTCCAGAATCTAAAATCTAGTTATGATCATGTAAAAAAACAATAATATTACAGAATCTGAAATCTACTTATGATCATGTGAGAAAATACCTATATCATAAACTATCAAGAAAATTATAGAGAGAAAAATAACAAAGGGACTCCAACAAACCTAACCTTTCACAGACATAAACATGTGTATCTCCTATTCAGCAAAACAAACTGGAAGAAAAGCAAATCATCAGTAATGTTAACAGTATGAAACATAAAGTGGAGTTGCATCTAGGAATTGCAATAGTGGGAGAAAGGGGAGCTCCCTTCAGTCCAAAGGATGACAAGAAAAAGAAGAACAACAGGTCCCGCATCAAGGATTTGGCTAATCTGTCTGTTGAAGTCGAGAAAAGACAGAACAGTCAGACACATGAGGCGGCATCTGATCATTCTCCTTGTTGTCTTTCTATTGAAGTGAAGGAAGCTCCCCATTATGTTACCTCTGCCAAACATCAAGAACCAAAACCTGCTTTGCCTTGGAGATCTCTGCAGCATGATTGATTTGGGCAACCAGCGAAGAATGGATCACGGTATATATTGGAGTTTAGCACGGTGAGGCAGCAGGTCAATGGCAAATAATTGTCATTAATTTAACGTTTTATGATGTCTGCAGTTTGTGCTTATAAAAAGGTTTGCTTTTAACTCCACTAAGGACCAAACAGCTGCCCAAATCCAATGAATGCTGGCCACTTCTAAAGTCTACCTCGTTGACTGTAAGGTGATGGATATTTATATATTATAACAATTTTTCATTTGTTCAATATTCATAGTGGGGTGAGCAGAAACATGATGTTGTACGTTATGGGATTTAAATATGAATGAATGAATAACATCATCATCATTTTAAATTGTATTTCATGGCAATTCCAAGTGGTTTCTATGTCAATGATAAAAATTCAAACCAACTGCATACTATCTGCCAAAACCATAATTGATACAAATATTAAAATGTTAATTGATTTAAGGTTACATGACTAAAACTTCTTAAAAAAATACATGGAATAGTACTCAGAGCACTTATTCCAATGGAACCTGTCCCATTATAAAATGTTACCTGACTTAAAATTAAATATATGGCACTTATTGCAATGGAAAGTACCAGAGAAGGCGCGTTCTTCAAAACCTCATTGAGAAAAATAATAAGAAGAAATTTATAATGGGCTGTCAAGTTACATCATTAGGGATAAGATAGTTATGTTTATTTCATAATAACAAAAAAAAGCTATAATTGGCTGTCAAGTTACATCATTAGGAATAAGATGATTATGTTTATTTTATATTATAACTGGTTGATGAAAATTAGGATCAACCATGTATTATTATATGCCATTTATATTTAAAAATTTTTGGAGTTTGTTAGACTATCATCATTATGATTTGGACTTGCCTTTCGTTCATTGGTTTAATAAACCTTGTGGAAAGTATTTAATCAATTTAGGACCTCCCTTTCATAATTTTAAACTGTGTTCTGCCAATCCATTGGTTTCACATGTTTTTTGTTTGGTCACTGCAGGCTTTATTGCGTGGATTATTATGATTCTTTTTTTCTAATAAAGTAAAACACAGGGATACCATTTTCTGTACAATATGCAACGAGACAAACTATTAGGTGAATAGATTTACTGAAGCTTGCTTGCCTTGGAAGTTTGAAATCATGTATGTACTAAGATGCCCCTTTTTGAAGTTCGTTAGTGGATTTCTTTTTCAACCACTGATATTACGTGTTTTAAATGATAAAGTCTTTATATTATAATGCAGTACCATTATTATCAGGTGTTTTATTTATTTCATTTTTTCCCTTCTTTCTGCAATTTGGAATATCTTTTCTTTATTTCTTTCCGGAAGAAACAAAAAGAAAGGAGATGCTTTTTGAATTACTATGTGTTAGTAATTCTTTTTGGTAAGTTTTTTTATCATTAGACTCATTATTAACCATTAGAATGGTAGTTTGAGTGGTTTGGGGTATATTTTTTTCTCATTCATTTGGATTTAATTTCATGAGATATTTTTGGCATGTTGTGGTAAAGCAGTAGTGTAAGTGTAAATGATCTCATCCACATCTAAGTTATAAGTTTTGATATATAGATTTTTGATGTTATAGTGATAGTAAAGATTTGGTCATGTCTAGGTTCTTGCTAAGTCATAAATTATTGGTTTATCTAATTTGATGACTATGCTTGTTGGTAATCAAGATTGTCCTTAGATTAAAACTTGCAAGTATTAGTCAACTATTGTGTGGCCAAACATAAGGATCTACCAAGACATTCAATGGGCTATCCAATGTCCAACAATATCCCTTCAAGTGCAAGAGGGTATGTATAGAATTGGTGTTACATGCTCTTATACCACTTGTTATAAATCACAAGTACTCTAGTCAAAGATAGCATCCCAAGAGATAAGGATCCATTATAGGTTGTTCTTCTAGGTCAAGAAACACACACTAAGCTAGTTTATCCAATGTCCAACAATATTCTTGGTTTTTTAATGGTATTTAGAATTTGATACCATCTCACGTAGATCACTCCAAATTGTTAAGTAAAAAATTACAAAGTTAGTTTGTTTTTTCTTTTCTAGTTTCTTTTATTATGAATGAAATTACCATTTTCTTCATTGAAACAAGTTAACAACTTTCCTTCTTGATTTTTTATCCCAACTTATTCGAGGGAATTCAAAAGTCCATTTTTCTTTAAAGATGAAGCAACCAAGTGACCTTACTCAAAGTATGCTTTTCTTTTGGATGCTACCTTCTCATGGTTGAACTTATTGGTCTTAATTTATCTTCTATCTCAATTGAGATTTTCTTAGGAAAACCATTAGAAAAATCTACCTCTCCTTAAAATTTAACAAAACTTTTGAAGTGGTTATTACTAGTCTCTAGGGAATAGAGATTGAAATTTCCTATATTACTTTCTTGGAGGGATCCAATGATCAAATCCCTAGAAGTCCAATGAGAGATTAGAAAGTTAGATACAAATGGGGGTTGAAGTTGATGATTTAGAGGAGGGATCAAAGAGAAGAGACCATTACTTCATCAACAAGCTTGAATGATCACCACATAACAATGAGTTGGAATGGAAGAATATATCTTTGTCCTCAACATGGATAAATTCTATAACAAAAATTACCATAGGCAAAAGGATTAATAAGAGCTTCATCGCAAAGATAATGATTCCAAACCTATATGATCCACTTGTGAAGACTTAATAGATGGACCAAACCTATCAAAATGGCATACAAACCCATGACAATTTACAAATATTTCTTGGGATGGAGCTTATTGGCAAGAGGGGAAATTTTAAGGATGAAAATTTACCTTAAAGTCTAGAAACCTTAGCTAATCTTACTAGTCTAGACAAATTATAAAATGTTTGATGATATAGTTGTAAAAGTATTTATATTTATAATTATTTTATTTTAGTCTATATATAATCTTGGAGATTTTAAGGTAAAATAATTTTATAGTATAAAACTTGGGGCAATCATATTTAGATAAAATAGAAATTGATGAATCTTTTTTCGGAAAAATATAGAAAATTAGCCCACCTCCTAATATTTTTTAGTGTCTTTAAAATATTTCTTCAAGTCACTAAAGGGAACTACACACACTATAAGTACACCTAATATATAATAGGAATCACAACAACCCCAACCAATCATGATATAGCCAATAAGCATCCACATACAAGGATGCAACACTTGCACACAATGATGAGCACTAAAAGGGTTGTGTAGAGACACATATCATCTATAGGATGAACCTTGATGGCTAAGGTATACTTTGACTACATAGATTTTCACATGAAATACCACTATCATTTGGTGTTTCAAATAATTTACTTAAAAATTAATAAAGGTTGAAATTTGCTCACTATATATTTACATGGAACTATGGTCAATGGTGAAAAAACCCTTTCATATTTTTTTATTTATAACAGTTCTTTTTGTAACATCTAAAAGATTATGGTCTTACCTCTCCTTCTTTGTTATATCATTTTCCTTTCCTTCAAATTAAAACTCCCTAACATATTTCCAATCATTTTTCTCCTAAAACTTTTATAATTTATGTTACCTATCATAAAATCATTTTACTCTAAATTAATATGAGCTTCCACCATCTCTTCTAAACCTATAATAAATCAAAAATCTTATTAATAACCTTTCTCTTTTCCTAAATTAAAAAACACAAAAATCATAAAACTTTTTTTAACTTGTAGACCCATAGCTTTTGTCCCATGTTTCTCTTTTCCTAAATTGAAAAACACAAAAATCATAAAACTTTTTTTAACTTGTAGACCCATAGCTTTTGTCCCATGATTCTTAGTATAATGATGACTTCAAAAACCTTGCATATACCTTTATGTGCACCACCACACTTTCTCCCCCTAGCAATTTGCATAGAGCCAAATGGTTTAGTGTTGGGTTGATAGGAAAGAGAGAATAAAAATAAATGCAATTGTATTTAAATTAAGAAAACAACTTTATTAATATTCTTAAATTTATGGCGAATTATCCTCTTCCTTCTGGAATAAAAAGATTAATTACAATAATTAATTGCACAATCTTTGATGCTTTTTTGATTGAACATGTCACATCCCTATATCAAATCCTACAAGAAATTCCCCTTTCTAACAACCCCGAAGATATGCTCCAATAAGATGTAAAACGTTGCTATTAGATCCTTAATGTTATTAAATCCTTTCCACATTAATGTTGATTTTCTCAATAACAACCCTATGACTGTAGTTTTCAATGCTGGGGGATGTTTTCAATCTGATAACGCCTTATGGTTTAAGGAGCTTTTTGGGATTAATTCCGAACATTTTTTATCCCGTTTTCAAGAAAAAGGACCACTTCTAGCTTCATAGTTATAGGATCATTATAGTCAAACATGATCTCTATATTTTTAAGGATGCCACTCGCTTGGATTTTATCCTCAACGTTGATATGCCTGGGCATTGTCAAACTCCCATGTTCCTTTCTTGTGCTGAATCTATTTGCAGGGTATTAATGGGGATGTGCTCCCGCTATTGTCAAATTCCTTAGCTAACCATTTTTTAAAATTAGAATTTCACTCGTGGTGTTCAAGTTAAAGTTGTTTAAGAGGGGATTTTATGATTTGCAATTTCTAAAATAAAAATAAAAATGGGAGGAGCCCTATGATCATACATATAGATATCTAGTAACTTGAAAAAAGTATCTAAGGTTAAACAAAAGCAAATAAATTATTTACAAAGAAATTAGGTAAAATAATTGGAAGACATTTTATAGTCTCATATTTTATTTCAAAATCAAGAATACATTTCTTTATTTTTTTTAATATATTTTGATTGGAAAGTTTACGAGCATTTGGCCTTCCAAGAGTTGTGGAAACATAGGTAGCAGAGGAGTGGATTTATGAGATTTAAGGAAACACATTATCATGTACATCTAAATGAGATTATTTTGTATTTTTTTTTTTTGAGTAAGGTGGAACATGACTTATCCATTCACTATGGACTTAATGTTTGGAATTGGATAATCCAACGCAATTCAATGCTCCCAGTGTGTTTCATGGGCCTTGGCATTTTCTTAACACTAGCGATGTGTCTATTTACTAACACGTGTGGGTTTTGTTGTAATGTCAATCGTGACTACAACAAGTGGTATCAGAGCCAAAGGTCTCGAGTTCAAAAGGCACCTCACTCGCATGGGGGGGGGGAGAGAGATTGTTGGGAATTGGATAATCCAATGCTCCCCCATGTAGAAGGATTATTCAACGCTAGTTGTGTGTTTCGTGGCATGTGATTAACATTACCGATGTGTTTGCTTACTAACACCTGCGGGTTTTGGTGTAATAACAATTGTGACTCCAACACATAATCCATGAGATTTATGGGAATGCATTTGTCTCTTTGATCTTTCCCTTCAATGTAGAAAAAGATATTACTGGAGCTAGATTACTTCATCTCCCTTTTATTTGTTTGGAATGAAATGCCTCTTAGAGAGATTAGGAACAAGTTCGGTCAATTCATTGATAGGAAAAATTAATAGAAAACTTATTTTCCTCTTTATGCATATATGTGGATACTGATTTGGAAATGAGTTTGTCAAAGTTATTGCATATCAATATAGATGGATGGAGCCATTACAAATATATAGGTTATGAGAAAATTCCTTTTAAGTGCAACCCTTATCATTTTATAGTTAGTAGACTACTTCAAAACAGCACCCCCCCCCCACCCTCCTCTAGGGTTCCTTAAAGAAAATATACAATAAAGAGTTTGAATTCAAGATGGTTACTAGTAGGCAAAGAAGTTCTCACTCAAAGGTGTCATAGAAAAGAGAACATCCAAGGATTATCTAAATTAAGAAATAACAAATTTGAAGTTCTTGGAAATCTAGATTATTTGAAGAAGGAAAGAGAAGAGAAAGAGACATTGGAATATCCTAGATCTATATCATTTTTTCTTGAAGATGTTGTTGACATATACAAGTCCCATGTGGATGTAGAGAATACTACTCCATTAGGGAAAGAGGAAAATGAAGAAGAGATGGAAAAGGAGGAAGCATAGGAGGAGGAGGAGGAAGTAGACGAGGAAAATGAGGATGCATAAAGAGAAGAGGAAGTATTGGGGAAAGATAAACCAAAGGGCGTTATCACTCCCATAAGGAAAATAGGGTGGAAGAAAAGGAAGTAAATGAGGAAAATAAAGATGCAAAAAGAGAAGAGAAAGTATTTTAGAAAAAGAAATGAAAGAGTGTTGTCACTCTTATTCATCCCCACCATGTGCAATATTAGCATTTGACTAAGTCAGTTTTATGTCTCTCTTTCCAATCCTCTGAGAAATGGAAGGAAATCAAGTTGGGAACGGAGAGAAAAAGATGATAATAAAATATTTTCTTGATAGATTGGCTAACCAAAAAAGATCCACCTTGTTTAAAAGATAAATGATCTTCACTCAACAATAATTTATACCATTTCTATCCTTTTTACTAAACAATTTATCTTTACACTTAAAATTTTGTTATAAAAAATAACAAAAAAAAATTGATAATTTCATTTCCACCCATGCTTTATTACAAGGAAGAAAAAATTACACATCCCAATTATTTCCTTTATATTTACATTTTTTTAGATTCAACCACAACCCTTTTTTAATAAAAACATTAACCACATATTATATCAAATAAATTCTCTTCAATTTCAAAAGATGAAGAGATTTTTCTCTTCAATTTCAAAAGATGAAGAGATTTTGATTTTTTTTTTTAATTAGGTGAAATTAGTAAATCATATCCTAAATCCAATGAGTAAGAGAAAAGTCTAAATTGATTTTAAAAGAAAATGATGTTATCTTTAAACATGCTTTTCTTCAGACTATGATGGTTTGGACTTTCGAGATGTATTATTTGTCTTTTCTCTATCTGAGAGTTTTATGGGCAAAATCTCTATTGACTTTTATATCATTATCACTACTAAATAAGGTGGCGTATATTTCCACTTGAGTTGGAAAGTTTCTTGGGAACCAATTATGGTTAAAGAGGATGGCATTATTTTTAATGTTATAATTTTTATTTATGGAATTATTTTTATAATTTATGTTATGAGTGCATAAATTTGGTATTTTTTTAAAAAGACAATATACTACCGTTGATATATTTCTATAAATTTTATACCAATCACATGTATCGCACTAATTACTTACACTAGCACATTAATAATTATGGTAGAAAAATATAAATAAAGATTAATGGTATAGAACTAATATTAATATCCATAGGGATAAATATATAATAATAAAAATAACAACGAAATTATAGAAATAACTATTATAATAAAAATATTATTATTAATTTATATTAATTAATAATAATTGCTAATATATTAATGGTTGTTATTAATTATTACTATTATTATTACTGCAATTATTAATTATTATTATTATTTTCAATAATTATTAATAACATTAATTAATATTAATTAATAAATTTATTATTGTTAAATAATAATAATTATTAATTAAAAATATTAATAATTTAGTATTTAGTATTTCCTTCACTAAATTATATAGATGTTTTTAAATCAATTCATTTTGACCCACTTATTTTTGTTTATCATGAGGACATAGATAGATACCTGGACTAGAGAATTGATATAGTAGAGATACAACTACTTATCCCAAAAAAAGATGTTTATTTAATAAATAAAAAATTTAAATTATTATAAAAAGGAATAAAAACATAGTATAATATATACATATAAAATAAAATAAAATTATAAAATATTAATAAATAAATCATAATAATATAGAAGATCAAATAAAAGGAATAAAATAATAAAAATAAACAAAATCAAATTAAAGAAATTGAATATATTAATAAAAAAGAAGAGATAACAATTAAAAAGTTTATTTTTACAATTTATAACTTTATTAAATAGTAATTAAACTAAGGGGGGAATACCGAAATTCCTACTCACAAAAAGGAATAGAGCTACTAAAAAAAGGGAGGAAACCTAAGAATAGAGAGATGGGATCCAACAATGGCTTAACTTCCAACTATCATCATCTCTATTAACCGGCTTGGACCTTTTTTCATTTTCAATAGCCTCTGTCAACTTACGATGATCGAAGTGGTCGATATCAGCAATGACATGGGAGCCCTCAATAATAATGTGGTGCTTAGTCTTCTCTGCATGTTCTGCCAAGGTTGAGGGGCGAGTCTTGCAATGCTTAATGTTATCCACATGTTCCTTAATCCTTTGATTAATGGAACAGCCAGTTTCTCTAACATAAGAAGTCTCACATGAACAAGGGATCAAATACGCACCTTTCATGTCTTTGGGATTCATCGGGTCCTTGACTAATCTCTCGGAGCTATGAATCATGTTCAAGGGTATGAAAGTGGAGGAAACATCATACTTCCTAAGTACATGAGCAATCTTCTTCACAGTTCCTTACTCTTCACACCTTTGTTACCCATAAGAAAATCTTTGATACCCTTGTATCTGCTACAACCATTCATTTCAAAAATAGTAAGGAGATGGGTTTTCTCACCCATTAGGCGATCTTCATTAAAATCCTGTAAAGAAAGAGTATCTAGACTGTTTGGAATCCCCATCTTTTGGGGAGGATAGTGATGGGAGTCAACATGAAGATACTACTCGATGGGCATATTTTAATTAATAATATTAATTAATTAATAATAATAATAATTAATTAAAATAATAATAATGTCAAGTCCCACTAGCGCAACCAGTTGAGGATGGGCCTCGTTAGCAAAGTGACCAAGAATCTAACCTCACGGGGGTGGTTGTGCTTTGTGCTAGGGGAAGGAGACTTGCTAAAAAATCCAGGGACATTAGGCTAGTGTGACGAGGGCCAGGTACGATCCCTTGGCGATTTTGATGGAATAGATGCCCTTAGATCACGACTCCTCAAGCCATAGGTCAAGCCTAGAGGTTCACAAACAACTTGACAAAAATAAAATAAAAATAATAATAATAATAATAATAATAATGATAATAATAATGATAATAATAATGATAATAATAATGATAATAATAATGATAATAATAATAATAATAATAATAATAATTTATTCTTAATTAATTTATAATAATAATCAATTTATAATATTAATAAACCCAAGAGATTAATTATAAAAATCCAAGGCATTATAAAACAAGGGGGATAATATTAAACCCAACAGATTAATATTATAAACCCAAGGTATATAAACCCTAAGATCAAATCTATAAACCCTAAAATAAACATGGTTGACGAGGTTGTTTTTCATATTGAGACAATCTTTGTCACAATGTGACATTGGTCCATGGTTGACCATTGTTGACCTAGATTGATTTTCATATCGAGACAATCTTTGTCACATTGCAATGTTGAACCCTTGCTAATTTTCATATTTTGAAAATATGTGTCAAATTGTGACATCGAACCATGGTTCACCATGATTATAAACCCAAGGATTTATATTAAAACCCAAGGATTGACCATGGTTTATTTTGATATTGAAACAATTGTCGTCACAATGCAACATTAGACCATGGTTTACCATGCTAGACCATGATTGATTTTGATATGGAGACAATCTTTGTCACAATGTGATGTAGGACTATGGTTGTCCATGATTGTTTTTCATATCGAGATGATCTTTGTCATAATTTGACATTGGACCAGTGTTAACCATAAATGGAAATGGTTGACCATAATTGGGTTTATAAACCTAAGGGAATAATATTAAACCCAAGCGAATAATATTATAAAACCAAGCTATATATACTCTAACATAAATATTATAAACCGTAAAATAAACATTGTTAACCATGGTTGATTTTAATATTGAGACAATCTCTGTCCCAATACAATATTGGTCCATGTTTGACCATGCTTGACCACGATTAATTTTCATATCTAGAGAATCTTCGTCACAATGTGACTTATAACCATTGTTGATTTGTATATTGAAAAAACATTTTTCACATTATGACATTGGACCATGGTTGACCATATTTGACCATGATTATAAACCCAAGAGATGTATATTAAACCCAACAATTAATATTTCAAACTCTATGAAAAATATTATATCATAGGATATGAACCCTTAGATTGATAAACCTAAGGGAATGATATTATAAATCCAAGGGATAGAAACTAAAAACCCAAGGGAATAATATTAAACCCAAGGGGTTAACATTTTAAACCCTAGGTATATAAACCCTAAGATAAATATTATAAACCCTAAAATATACATTGTTGAGAAGGTTTACCATGGTTGATTTTCATATTGTCACAATGCGATGTTGCGCCATTTTTAACCATGCTAGACCATGATTCATTTTCATATTGAGATAATCTTTGTCACATAGTAATGTTGGTCCGTTGTTGACCATGAATGACCATGGTTGACCATGATTGATTTTATAAAATATGGTTATCCATGGTACACCATGGTTGGCCTTTGTTGATCATGGTTGAACATGATTAACCATGGTTGATAATATAAACTTAACAAAACACTAAACCTTAGGGATTAATACTAAAATCCATAGGGATCGTTAACCTGGGGAATAATTTTTAACCCAAGGGAATAATATTAAATCTTATGAATTAAAACATTTTGAATAATTAAATGAAGGGGTTAATCTTAAAAATCCAAGGGAATAATATTAAACCCTAGGAATATGAACCAATATATTAATAAACCGAAGGGATTGAAGTTATAAATCCAAGTGGATAATAAACCCAAGGGATTAATACTATAAATACAAGGGATCAATAAACTGAAAGGATTAAAATTATAACCCCAGTGGATTATAAAGCAAGGTTAATAATATTTAAACTGAAGGGATAATTAACCCAAGGTATTGATATTATAAACCCAAGGTATATGAACAGTAAAATAAATATTATAAACCCTAAAATAAAAGTGGTCGACCATGGTTGACAATGATTGTTTTCATATTGAGACAATCCTTGTCCGAATGCTACGTTGGACCATCGTTAACCATGCTAGACCATGATTCATATTCCAATGGAAGCAATGGTTGACCATGGTTGATTTTCACAGTGAGAGAATTATTGGCACAATGCGACATTTGATAATCGTTGACCATAATTGGTGATGCTTGACCATGATTCATTAAATAATAATAATATTATACCCTAGGAATATGAAAATTTACAGTAATAAACCCAAGGGATTGATAATATAAACCCAAGCTATTGACACTAAAAACCCAAGGGATTATGAGCCCAAGGGAATAATATTAAATGCAAGGAATTAATATTTTTGACCCAAGGTATATAGACCCTAAGATAAATATTAGAAAATGTAAATTAAATATGGTTGAGAATTGTTGACCATGGTTGATTTTCATATTGAAACAATTCTTGTCACAATGTGAAATTTAACCATGGTTGACCATGCTAGACCATGATTGATTTTCATGTGGAGACAATCTTTGATGCAATGCAACATAGGACTGAGGTAGACCATATTTTATTTTCTTCTTGATACTTTGTCACAATGAAACATTAGACCATTGTTGACCATGAATGACCATGGTTGACCATGGTACACCATGTAATGAGCCCCAGTATCACAACAAGATTGTTGAGACTCCCAATGCAACCAACTTTAATTATCAACCCAGGGTTCGTACAGACATAAGGGGTGACAATGTTGTATGCATAGTAGGTCAATCTCTATTCATGTCACCTTCAGTGAATGAATCATATCATGGTATATAGAGACAACACCTTTTACTATCCTTCATAATGAACTTGAACGAAAAGACAAGAGTCTACTATAATTGTAGGAAGGTAAACATTGTCCTATTTGCATAAATGAAGGTGACATTAATCAAATGTGAAGGCTAACTACAATTTCAGGAAGGTAAAAGACTATTCTAATTGCAGAGATGAAATTCGCTAGCCTACTTGCAGATGCAAATCAGTATTCTACTTGTAGAATATAAATCATTACTCTTCTTATGGAATGTGAAAATTTTATTAAAAGTGGAAACTTGATCGAAAGCATGTGACTAGAAAATACAAGAACTTAACTTAAAAAAATAAGTCTATTCTACTTGCATTGAAGAGTTTTACTTCTTATCGTTGTGTTCAAGATAATTTAGCTTTAGTAATAGACTCCTTAGACATTTCATAAGAGAACAATATTTCTGATTCAAATGTTGAAACATGTCTAATAACTCTAATTGTTGTTATGTACCTGTAGTGAAGGAAGGATGGGTCTATTGTGGTACTTAGTCCTCCCCAACCATGGAATCAAAGTCTAGAGGTCATTATGCAATCCCAAGATATAAAAATAAATATCTTAAAGAAAATATGGTCAAGTTTAGACAATGCTATGGGATGCTACAGAACTGTTACAAGATTGCTACATGATTTCCCTATTTTGCTATAATATTAAGCCTGAGATCATCGTGAGGGTAGGAAAGGTGTTCTGAAGGTGGTAGAATGTATATGAGGGCATATGAAGGATATGTGAGGCATGTTTCCAAGATTAGCAACCCTCAAAATTCCATCTTGCACAAAAGTACATGCTCACGGTGTCCCCCATTGACCCTGAAGAGATGATCTCGGTGGCAGAATTTGAAAGAAGTATGAGGTGTCAAGGAGGAGGATGGTGATGAAAAAATTGTTGTTGGATGAGTGTGCCAATCCTTACAAGTCACTTTTATTACCTGTAGACTAACAATCAACCCCTTCTTACTCTTGGAAATAACATAAATCTAGTGATCAAATTGTAGCAAAACAAATCTAGATGGAAAGGATGAGTTGAATTTTATTTCATCAAGAGGTACTCTATGATACAACGTGCATCTAATCGATATTAAAATACATGATATTAACTTCTAAGATGTAGAAATAGAGTATGCAATAGAACTACAAACCAAACCCTAAGAACTTTCAAATGAAAACAAACACATACTTCTCACTTGTTGTTGTATAATCCTCAACCAAAGTTCCCACAAGAGAGGTGATGTTTAGTCTGCAACCACAAATTTTGAAATCAAACTTCTTCGTAAAAAAGGAAAGGAATACCACTACTCAAACAATAATAAAATAAAATAAAGAGAGACTAGAGCCTCTGGGTTTGGCCCTAACTAAAGGGTCTCAACCCTCCAAAGTTAACTCAGATGTAGACCAACAGTGAACCTTTCATTAACAGGAAATGAAGTTTAAGTACATCATATCAAAATGGAAATAATATTTTCAAGCACTTTCCTTTCAATAGCTCTTCCTAGCTTGGAAATTTTGAATCCTAATGAGCCCTTAGGCCTACTTATTTATACAGAGAGGATTGAGGGCAACCTCCTTTAAAAGAGGACTACCTCCCTCCAAAAAATCGAAAAAAAATGGATCTAGCTCCCTTAGAATCTCAC
The DNA here is from genome assembly GCA_031772625.1 of Pinus tabuliformis. NCBI lineage: Eukaryota > Viridiplantae > Streptophyta > Pinopsida > Pinales > Pinaceae > Pinus > Pinus tabuliformis. The sequence continues at coordinate 1,252,402,058 of CM062818.1, read as the reverse complement.
ATTCACTTGAGTTCATTGGCTTCTAGTAGACCTCGAGTTGTATATGAGTGATTCTAGGGATCACTTTGAGTCAGATGAGAGTAAATGTAGGGCACAAACCTCCTACACTTCTTTTAGCTACCTCGAACGTGCCTATGCATCATAAATGTACTAAAAAATGTTCCTTCTCTTGCACATTAACCACATTAGCCCACCAAGTATGACAATAACCCTTTAGTCTTCTTGCTAAGAACATATAGCCAAAAAAGTAATTTAATGTGAGGAAAGAATATTTTTATAGGTTGGAGGATAGCAAAATGGACCTTAAAATATACCTATTGATGTGAACCATCACCACCCCTTGCTAAAAGTGTTCATCATCCTCTCAAAAACTTACTCACTAATGTGTAGTTCATGCATGACCCTCATGGCCTCTCTGACATCCCAAGGCATCTTAGATGGTATGCCTTCGTGTGGATAAAACCCTACATTTTCCTCTATGGTTTCCCAATCCCTTTGTTCATTTGTTTGATCTCTTCTATCTTGTAGGCCCAATAACAAGGTAGGGGTGAGTTTTAGCCCTATCCAATTGATTTTCAACCTTTAAATGATTCTTTTGTAGAGTTGGGTCCTTCCCAAGGAATTCCTCAAGCTTTCAGGGGAGTGATATTCCGTGATTTGCAGACTATGGGGCAAATAATGCCATCTCCTTTAGCAAGCCTGCAGGATCTCAATCCCCAACAACCTAATGGTATCCTTAAAATGGAGGAAAACTTATTTTTGTGTTTCCATGTAGCGAGGGGCCAGATGGGGATCAAAAAATATGATGTTGTGGTTACTAATGATAGCCTTGGGGCTTGTTAACTCTTCCTTGATGTATAGGGGTCCACTTGCTTCACTGGCCATAACCTTCTTTACTTCCTCAACCCTCGTTTCTTCATGGGTCATCCAAGAGACTAGTACCATCAATTGTACAACCACCAATCTTTAGTTTGGGCCCAAAAAGTTCATATTTGTGAGGATCATGTTGTGCACATAGAATTCAACCAATTTGGCTCTATCCTCAATGCTCACATGCTCTAAAAAGTGAATGAACCTCCTATAATCCTTAAATATTAGAGAGCGATATTGTGCCAATGTTTTGATTTGGAATTGCAACCATTTTTCCTTGAGGAAACTCACATAGGATTTGAATGGTCACTTGCATTGGATGGCCTCCATCAACAATCTTGTAAGGGTGGCAAGTTGTGCCTCCTTTTCTTGTGGTTTCTCTCTTACCCTCTTGTTTTCTAAATGTAGCTTATCCTTCATGACTGATTCCTTTAGCCTCATGTCATACAATTCTTTAGCCATTTGTTTCATCTGCTCCACCATGTAGCCTACGTCCTCCACTTTCTTGGACTTGGAAATCTACATCCACCAATGAGTTATGCTTATTTCCCTACAAACATTTTAGGTATGATCCTCCCTACTTCAACAAATTTGAAATAGGACCTAAGATTAGGTTGTATATCAAGCTCTTGGAGCCCTTTTGGGCCTTCTCCTTCCTTGTGGGATGTTGTTGTCCCTTCCTGTAACAATTTTTTCTGATCTTGTAGAAAATTTGTCCCTTCACGTGGCAACTCTATTTTTTCATGTAGCAACTTTATTCTTTCCTCTAACAACTTTGTTCTTTACTACAACATCTTTGTTTGTGTCTTAAGATAGATGGTTATGACTACCCTGGAGGTTGGCATTCCCATGGGTGTCAAAGGTTGTTTACCCTTGGCTTTAGGGGATGTGGGTTCCTCAATTCTCCTTTTCCCTCGCCCGGCCTCCGGAGGACACCTGCCTTATCGAGAGAGAGAAAGTCGGTTACCTGCCTTACCTACGCTTCGCTATCGAGAGAGAGAGAAAGTTGGTCACCCGCCGTTCCACCGGACGAAATGGTCAATCAATAAAAGCCCGATACTGCGACCACTATCGTTTCCTACCACTCGACCCAGCCTTCCCCGAAAGAGAAAGAGGCTGAATCCTTCTTCTCTATGGGTAAATAATTCATCACTTGTGATTTGGACTATTGAGGGAGGTTGAGGCTTCCCTTGTTTGATTCTGGTGCTCTTTCTTCTTTTAAAATATAAGGGGACTTTCTTGGGCTTCCTTATCTTGGGCTGGATAGGTGTTCTAAGGGTTTCTAGAAAGCACCTATTTTTATGTATTCCCTTCTAATAGGCTTATTCGATTCCTCTATTTTCCTTTCTTTTAAGATCCGGAGGTCTCTCCAGGGGTCTCTTATTCTTCAAAGTCCAACCCTTGATCACTATGATGAGTGCTCAATTTATAGGGAAATGCAAGTGGCTTTGTCATAAATTGGGCATTGAATGGCTTTCAAATTTGGGAGTTAGTTTCCATGGAGGAAGGGATGAGAGGATAGGAGGTTATTTACTTCATTCCCTATCCAATTTTGAGCTCATAAGAGAGGATAAGAGGTGGGAATTTCTAGAATGATCTAGAATGAAAGAATATTCCCAAAACCCTGTGAAGATTTCACTCAATCTCGCCCGGCATAGGTCAAAGTGGACCTAGGTGCTCTACAGAGCAGGCTTGAATGGGTCTAAGTGCTCTGGAATGCGGTTGCCTCTGACCAAGACTACGTTGGTCCCTTAAGGAGTCATTTCAAGAAGGCTTCAGTCCAGGAAACTCTCAGGGATGAAGGCATTCAATGTGGTGACTTGTCTAGGGCATGTAGCAACTAAATTAGGTTTTGATGAGCCCTAATAGTATTGATTTTAATGTTGGGAGTGATGTGCCCAAATAGACTTGTAACACCAAGTACGTCCTTATAGGACTATTCTTATCTTGGATTTTCAATCCTTAAAGAATGTCCATCCTCTTTGAGTACTATTATCTTAGATACCCTACCCTATCCTCAAAGAGTTTCAGTCCACCAAACTTCTCTTATTTTGGATTCCAAATCCTCAAGGAGTATTAGTCGCAAATGTCTTTCTAATCCTCCATTATCCATACTAGTTCCTTCACTAGATGTATGACTATTATTCCTAGCTTAGTGCATAACACATGGAGAATACAATGTCCTCCAACGCTCCCTCTCAACCAAGGAGGGGATCCTTACTCCCTCTCAACTAGGGAGACTTAACCACATTATTAATCTTGTCTCATCCATTAGCTACTTGTTCTTCCTCGAGATCATATTTGTAGCTTTTATGGCTTCCATATCTTTGTAAGGGTTCTTTGCTCCAAATAGCTTCATGTCATATCAAACTTTGACCTTCCTGGATCTTGACAATCGTCATGCAACTTTGTCCTCAAATGGTTCATCTAAGATTTTCAAGGAGCCAAACTTCCTCATAGCTACTACCACGTGAATTCCATCCTTACATAAAATATTTTATCTTCACACTCTTCTAATCCATCATCAGTATCATCTACTTAGTCCAAATACTTCCAAATCAAATCAAACAACAACTGATATAATATCACCAAACAAGTTGTCTTTCCAACCTCTTGACATCCTTATGCAATAAGTTATTTTAGGAAGCCAAACCATATCCCAACATTATTGGATTTTCGAAATCATGATAGATTTTATCCAATATGTCTGATTCTTCAAAATATTACTACTTTCTCCCTTTGAGGTCAGCATTCCTTTGCATGTTCTATCTTCATATTAAAGCAAAGTTCTGCTTCATGCTCTTTAACTGTTAATCATTAATTAATATGTTCATGGAATGAACCAATCAACAAGCTTCAATATCATATCCATCAGAGCATTTAAAACTCCCTCTTTTCATCTAAGGTAAGTGGAATTCTTGTCCATTAATTGACTTCCTTCATGCAAGCTTCAACTTTCTCTCCACTTCTTCATCTTCATGCTTTTCCATGTTCTTACACTTCTTCCTTTTTCTTGTTAATCTTTAAGTAATTCTTTTCTTGACCTACTAGCTTTATGAAAACACCATGAAAGAACAAAAATATAAGGCATAAAGATAAAAAACAAGGAGATATGTAGTACTTACCTTTTGATAAGTTTTAGCTCACTCTTAATATTGGACCTGTTCACTAGCATTGGTCTCACATTGAACATTAAGAGTTAGATATACTTCTAATAATGAAAATGATTATATAGGGTTTCTTTTAGTCCAAACTATGAACCCTCGATGTGAAAGTCTTTAAGTCCTATTGCTAAAGAATTGAAAACCCTAGATCCTTCATAGTCATCAAGACTTGTCAACTATGCATTATTAATATTTTAGCATGCTGCAAAACCCTAATGATACTGTTTGACATACCTTTTATCCATTTAATTTTCCTAATCTAGTCTTTATTTGTAGTTCTATTCTTGGTGTGCTACCAAATCAACAATATGCCACTTTCTCTAGTCTATAATTATGCAAACCCTTTTACTATTTTTCAAATGATTATCACTTTGATGAAATGCACAAAAAAAAATGTACATACATCTACAACCTTACCTTTTCAAGTGCTAACAATATTCAAGAAATATGCCTCAACTTGTTCAATCTTAGAAATTTCATTGAGTTGTTTCTCAGTGACATTTGGACATCTTATTTAATTTTGTCCATAATCAATTATCCATATGACCTTCTCATAGATTTCTTTCCTTTGTCCTTTAAGTTAGAAACAAAGATGAACTTGGTCTTTAGGATTTCATATACCTATTATCTATTGGCAATGGCATGGCTTCTGAGATAATATGACTTCATTGATAGATCCTTCATTTATATATTGAAAGTAAGATAATGCCACTACTCCTCATGCTTCTGATATCTTGCTGATATCTTGTTGCATAGATATTGTTGTAACTTTTTTTTTACCAAATACAATTTATTTTTAAATTGTATATTGGTCAAAACAAAAATAAATAAGTTTTATTAGCACTTTGTAATAAAGTCAACCATATATTTAAAAATGTAGCTTTAATTAATTTTAGGTGCAAATAAACTTGACTTAAATGTTGTTTCTACTAATGGAGTTATCTATCGAGCAAATTTCAACACCCCAGATTATCTCCACTCAAATCAATGCGTAAAAAATGATTCCAAACCCCCCTCGCACTCCCAAAAGTTAATGAAGAGGGGGAGGGGGGTGCAAAATTCTTTCATTTAAACCACCTAGCATGATGTGTCGAGCACTCATCAATTGTGGGACCCCCCTCATCAAACCCATATACTGCCATATTCCCCATCCTCATCAAAACCATATAGCTCCACATCCCCTCGCTAATCGTCTTCCCTCCTCTCTCTCCCACAATTACCACTTCCGCCACCAAAACCACTAAATTAACCCTTGCCATTTTTATGATAAATTTAGTAAATTGACCGTTGCAATAATTTATTCCTTCCTTCCAACATACTAATACTTAATTAGGGATGTGCCAAGCATTAATATCTATAACAATAATTTCAAATCATCTCATAAACCATTTATCCTCCATTCACTTATATTTTCCTTCATTGCTATAGTGTTCCACAGGTGCTCAACGACAAAAGGTATCAAAATTCCACAGTCGATCTCTATAATTAGCGAGCGGATTACCGATTATTCGTAATACATTTTTCTTTTTTCAATTTGAAATGGCTAGCCAGAAGGGGTCTCTTATTCTTCAAAGTCGAGTCCTTGATCACTATGATGAGTGCTAAATTAATATAAACTTCAACCCTCTTCTAAATATATAATAAATCAAAAATCTTATTAATAACCTTTATCTTTTCCTAAATAATTTGAAAAACACAAAAATCATAAAATTTTTTTAACTTGTAGACTCATAGCTTTTGTCCCCATAATTCTTAGTGTAATGATGACTTCAAAAACTTTGCATATACCTTTATGTAGAGCACCATACTTTCTCCCCCTAGCAATTTGCATAGAGCCAAATGGTTTAGTGTCGGGTTCATAGCAAAGAGAGAATAAAAATAAATACAATTGTATTTAAATTAAAAAAACAACTTTATTAATATTCTTATATTTATGGCAAATTATCCTTAATCTTCCTTCTGGAATAAAAAGATTAATTACAATAATTAATTGCACAACCTTTGAGGTTTTTTTGATTGAACATGTCACATCCCTATATCAAATCCTACAAGAAATTCCCCTTTCTAACAACCCCGAAGATATGCTCCAATAAGATGTAAAACGTTGCTATTAGTTATCCTTAATGTTATTAAATCCTTTCCACATTAATGTTGATTTTCTCAAAAACAACCCTATGAGTGTAGTTTTCCATGCTCGGGGATGTTTTCAATCCGATAACGCCTTATGGTTTAAGGAGCTTTTTGGGATTAATTCCGAACATTTTTTATCCCGTTTTCAAGAGAAAGGACCACTTCTAGCTTCATAGTTACAGGATCATTATAGTCAAACATGAACGCGCAATGTCAAACACCCATGTTCCTTTCTTGTGCTGAATCTATTTGCAGGGTGTTAATGGGGATGTGCTCCCGCTATTGTCAAATTCCTTAGCTAACCATTTTTTAAAATTAGAATTTCACTCGTGGTGTTCAAGTTAAAGTTGGTTAAGAGGGGATTTTATGATTTGCAATTTCTAAAATAAAAATAAAAATGGGAGAAGCCCTATGATCATAAGTATTTCAAGTTAAATAAAAGAAGATAAATTATTTACAAAGAAGTTATGTAAATAATTGGAAGACATTTTATAGCTTCATATTTTATCTCAAAATCAAGAATACATTTCTTTATTCTTTTTAATATATTTTGATTGGATATTTTAGGAGCATTTGGCTTATTCCAAGAGTTGTGGAAACATAGCTAGCAGAGGAGTGGATTTCTCAGATTTAAGGAAACACATTATCATTTACATCTAAATGAGATTATTTTGTATTTTTGTTTTTGATTAAGGTGGAACATGACTTATCCATTCACTATGGACTTAATGTTCAGAATTGGATAATCCAACACTCTCGTTAATGGAGTGATGTGTCTATGTACTAACACCTCCAGGTTTTGGTGTAATGACAATCCTGACTCCAACAAGTGGTATCAGAGCCAAAGGTCTCGAGTTCCAAACACACCTCGCAGATTGTTGAGAATTGGATAATCCAACGCTCCCTGTGTAGAAGGATTATTCAATGCTCCCCGTGTGTTGCCTGGCATGTGATTAACACTAGCGATGTGTTTGTTTACTAACACCTGCGAGTTTTGGTGTAACAGTAATTGTGACTCCAACACATAATCCATGAGATTTATGGGAATGCATTTGTCTCTTTGAGCTTTCCCTTCAATGTAGAAGAAGATATTATTGGAGCTAGATTAATTCATCTCCCTTTTATTTGTTTGGAATGAAATGTCTCTTAGAGAGATTATGAACAAGCTCGGTCAATTCATTGATGGGAAAAATTAATAGAAAACTTATTTTCATCTTTATGGATATATGTGGATACTCATTTGGAAATGAGTTTGTCAAAGTTATTGCATATCAATATAGATGGATGGAGCCATTACAAATATATAGGTTATGAAAAAATTCCTTTTAAGTGCAACACTTATCATTTTATTGTTAGTAGACTACTTCAAAACACACCCCCCCCCCCCCCCCCACCCTCAAGGGTTCCTTAAAGAAAATATACAATAAAGAGTTTGAATTCAAGATGGTTACTAGTAGGCAAAGAAGTTCTCACTCAAAGGTGTCATCGAAAAGAGAACATCCAAGGATTATCTAAATCAAGAAATAACAAATTTGAAGTTCTTGGAAATCTAGATGATTTGAAGAAGGAAAGAGAAGAGAAAGAGGCATTGGAAGATCCTAGATCTATATCATTTTTTCTTGAAGATATTGTTGACATATACAAGTCCCATGTGGATGTAGAGATTACTACTCCATTAGGGAAAGAGGAAAAGGAAGAAGAGATGGAAAAGGAGGAAGCATAGGAGGAGGAGGAGGAAGTAGATGAGGAAAATGAGTATGCATAAAGAGAAGAGGAAGTATTGGAGAAAGATAAACCAAAGGGCGTTATCACTCCCATAAGGAAAATAGGGTGGAAGAAAAGGAAGTAAATGAGGAAAATAAAGATGCATAAAGAGAAGAGAAAGTATTCTAGAAAAAGAAATGAAAGAGTGTTGTCACTCTTATTCATCCCCACGATGTGCAATATTAGCATTTGACTAAGTCAATTTTATGTCTCTCTTTCCAATCCTCTCAGAAGTGGAAGGAAATCAAGTTGGGAATGGAGAGAAAAAAATGATAATAAAATATTTTCTTAATCCATTGGCTAACCAAAAAAGATCCACCTTATTTAAAGGATAAATGATCTTCACTCAACAATAATTTATACCATTTTATCCTTTTTACTAGGCAATTTATCTTTACACTTAAAATTTTGTTATAAAAATAACAATAAAAAATTTGATAATTTCATTACCACCCATGCTTTATTATAAAGAAGAAAAAATTACACATCCCAATTGTTTCCTTTATATTTACATTTTTTTAGATTCAACCACAACCCTTTTTTAATAAAAACATTAACCACATATCATATCAAATAAATTCTCTTCAATTTCAAAGGATAAAGAGATTTTTATTTTTTTTTTTTTTTAATTTGGTGAAATTAGTAAATCATATCCTAAATCCAATGAGTAAGAGAAAGTCTAAATTGATTTTAAAAGAAAATGATGTTATCCTTAAACATGATTTTCTTCAGACTATGATGGTTTGGACTTTCGAGATGTATTATTTTTCTTTTCTCAATATGAGAGTTTTATGGGCAAAATATCTATTGACTTTTATATCATTATCACTATTAAATAAGGTGGCGTATATTTCCACTTGAGTTGGAAAGTTTCTTAGGAACCAATTATGGTTAAAGAAGATGGTATTATTTTTAATGTTATAATTTTTATTTATGGAATTATTTTTATAATTTATGTTATGAGTGCATAAATTTGGTATTTTTTTAAAAAGACAATATACTAGCACAATTATATTATTAAATACTGTTGATATATTTTTATAATTTTTATACCAGTCACATGTACACCACTAATTACTTACACTAGCACATTAATAATTATGGTAGAAAAATATAAATAAAGATTAATGGTATATAGGCAGGCCGCGGTCAGGAGAACTTTTTAGTCTCTTGTTAAAAGACATGGTCTTAAAGACACCACAGAGGAGATTTGAATATCTCTATGACCCAAGCAATCTTTGCTGAATGTTCACTCATTCGTTTGTAGCTTTTTTATTTTTGACTAATAGAAAAGCTCGGTTTTTTTCTTCGGAAAAAAAAAAGATTAATGGTATATAACTAATATTAATATCCATAAGGATAAATATATAATAATAAAAATAACAACAAAATTATAGAAATAACTATTATAATAAAAATACTATTATTATTAATTTATATTAATTAATAATGATTATTAATATATTAATTGTTGATATTACTTATTAATTATTATTATTAAATATTACTACAATTATTAATTATTATTATTTTTTTTTCAATAATTATTAATAACATTAATTAATATTAATTAATAAATTTATTATTGTTAAATAATAATAATTATTAATTAAAAATAATAATAATTTAGTATTTAGTAGTTCCCTCACTAAATCATATATTTTTTAAATCAATTCATTTTGACCCACTTATTTTGGTTTATCATGAGGACCTAGATAGATAGATACCTAAACTAGAGAATTGATATAGTAGAGATACAACTACTTATCCCAATCATCAAAATATATAAGAAAAGATGTTTATTTAATAAATTAAAAATATAAATTATCTTTAAACATGATGTTATCTTTAAACATGCTTTCCTTCAGACTATTATGGTTTGGACTTTCGAGATGTATTATTTGTCTTTTCTCTATAGGAGAATTTTATGGGCAAAATCTCTATTGACTTTTATATCATTATCACTATTAAATAAGGTGGCGTATATTTCCACTTGAGTTTGGAAAGTTTCTTGGGTACCAATTATGGTTAAAGAAGATGGTATTATTTTTAATGTTATAATTTTTATATATGTTATGAGTGGATAAATTTGGTATTTTTTTAAAATGAGAATAGACTAGCATAATTATATTATTAAATACCGTTAATATATTTCTATAAATTTTATACCAATCACATGTACACCACTAATTACTTACACTAGCGATGGTAGAAAAATATAAATAAAGATTAATGGTATAGAACTAATATTAATATTAATATCTATAGGATAAATATACAATAACAAAAATAACAACAAAATTATAGAAATAACTATTATAATAAAAATAATATTATTATTGATTTATATTAATTAATAATGATGAATAATATATTAATTGTTCTTATTACTTATTATTATTATTATTATTATTATTTTTTAATAATTATTAATAACATTAATTAATATTAATTAATAAATTTATTATTGTTAAATAATAATTATTAATTAAAAAATAATAATAATTTAGTATTTAGTATTTCTCTCACTAAATCACATAGACGTTTTTAAATCAATTTATTTTGACTTACTTATTTTGGTTTATCATGACATAGATGGATATGTGAACTAGAGAATTCATATAGTAGAGATACAACTACTTATCCTCACAATCAAAATATATAAGAAAAGATATTTATTTAATAAATTAAAAATTTTAATTATTATAAAAAGGAATAAAAACACAGTATTATATATATATATATATATAATTACGAGAGTTAAAATATTAATACATAAGAAGAGAGAGAAACATAATAAAAGCATGATCAAGTTTAAATAATAATTTATATATATATATATAATAATAATAAAATTATAAAATATCAATAAATAAATCATAATAATATAGAAGATCATATAAAAGGAATAAAATAATAAAAATAAACAAAATCAAATTAAAGAAATTGAATAAATTAATAAAAAAGAAGAGATAAGAATTAAAAAGTTTTTTTTTACAATTTATAACTTTATTAAAAAGTAATTAACAAAGGGGGGAATACCCAAATTCCTACTCACAAAAAGGAATAGCGCTACTAAAAAAAAGGAGGAAACCTAAGAATAGAGATGGGATCCAAGAACGGCTTAACTTCCAACCATCATCATCTCTATTAAGCGGCTTGGACCTTTTTTCATTTTCAATAGCCTCTGTCAACATACAATGATGGAAGTGGTCGATATCAGCAATGACATGGGAGCCCTGAATAATAATGTGGTGCTTAGTCTTCTCTGCATGTTCTGCCAAGGCTGAGGAGTGAGTCTTGCAATGCTTAATGTTATCCACATGTTCCTTAATCCTTTGATTAATGGAACAACCATTTTCTCTAACATAAGAAGTCTCACATGAACAAGGGATCAAATACACACCTTTCATGTCTTTGGGATTCATCAGGTCCTTGACTAATCTCTGGGAACTATGAATCATGTTCAAAGGTATGAAAGTGGAGGAAACATCATACTTCCTAAGTACACAAGCAATATTCTTCATAGTTCCTTGTATAAAGGGAAGTTGAACATTGGAAGCCAACTCTCTGGGGGATCTCTTACTCTTCACACCTTTGTTACCCATAAGAAAATCTTGGATATCCTCATATCTGCTACAACCATTCATTTCAAAAATAGTAAGGAGATGGGTTTTCTCACCCATTAGGCGATCTTCATTAAAAACCTGTAAAGCAAGAGTAGCTAGACTGTTTAGAATCCCCATCTTTTTGGCAGGATAGTGATGGGAGTCAACATGAAGATACTACTCGATGGGCATATTTTAATTAATAATATTAATTAATTAATTAATAATATTTTTTTTTTTTCTCAGTTAAGACTAACCTAAGTACCCACGGGGGATTTGAACCGGTGACCTATCGCAAGGAGTGCTTTAACAGCGCACCCAATCACCGTCAATCCAAAGCCCCATGGGCAATTAATTAATAATATTAATTAATAATAATAATTAATTAAAATAATAATAATGTCAAGTCCCACTAGCACAACCGGTTGAGGATGGGCCTCGTTAGCAAAGTGAACAAGGATCTAACCTCACGGGGGTGGTTGTGCTTTGTGCTAGGGGAAGGAGACTTGCTAAAAAATCCAGGGACATTAGGCTAGTGTGAGCGAGGCGAAGTCCGATCCCTTGGTGATTTTGATGGAATAGTTTCCCTTAGGTCACGACTCCTCAAGCCATAGGTCAAGCCTAGAGGTTCACAAACAACTTGACAAAAATAAAGTAATAATAATAATAATAATAATAATAAATAATAAATTAAACTATAATAAATAAATAATAATAATAATAATTTATTCTTAATTAATTTATAATATTAATAAACCCAAGGATTAATTATAAAAATCCAAGGCATTATAATATTAATATTAACCCAAGGGATTAATTATAAAAATCCAAGGTATTATAAAACAAGGGGGACAATATTAAACCCAACGGATTAATATTATAAACCCAAGGTATATAAACCCTAAGATAAAATCTATAAACCCTAAAATAAACATGGTTGACCATGGTTGTTTTTCATATTGAGACAATCTTTGTCACAATGTGACATTGGTCCATGGTTGACCATTGTTGACCTAGATTGATTTTCTTATCGAGACAATCTTTGTCATATTGCAACATTGAACCATTGTTGATTTTCATATTTTGAAAATATTTGTCAAATTGTGACGTCGAACCATGGTTGACCATGATTATAAACCCAAGGATTTATATCAAAACCCAAGGATTGACCATGGTTTATTTTGATATTGAAACAATTGTCATCACAATGCGACATTAAACCATGGTTTACCATGCTAGACCATGATTGATTTTGATATGGAGACAATCTTTGTCACAATGTGATGTAGGACTATGGTTGTCCATGATTGTTTTTCATATCAAGATGATCTTTGTCATAATTTGACATTGGACCAGTGTTAACCATAAATGGAAATGGTTGACCATAATTGATTTTATAAACCTAAGGGAATAATATTAAACCCAAGCCAATAATATTATAAAACCAAGCTATATATACTCTAACATAAATATTATAAACCCTAAAATAAACATGGTTGACCATGGTTGATTTTAATATGGAGACAATCTCTGTCCCAATACAATATTGGTCCATGGTTGACCATGCTTGACCACAATTGATTTTCATATCTAGAGAATCTTCATCACAATGTGACTTATAACCATTGTTGATTTGTATATTGAGAAAACATTTGTCACATTATGACATTGGAGCATGGTTGACCATATTTTACCATGATTATAAACCCAAGAGATGTATATTAAACCCAACAATTAATAATTCAAACTCTAAGAAAAATATTACACCCTAGGAATATGAACCCTTAGACTGATAAACCTAAGGGAATGATATTATAAACCCAAGGGATAGAAACTAAAAGCCCAAGGGATTATGAACCCAAGGGAATAATATTAAACCCAAGGGGTTAACATTTTAAACCCTAGGTATATAAACCCTAAGATAAATATTATAAACCCTAAAATAAACATTGTTGAGAATGATTTACCATGGTTGATTTTCATATTGTCACAATGCGATGTTGCGCCATGTTTAACCATGCTAGACCATGATTCATTTTCATATTGAGACAATATTTTTCACAAAGCAATGTCGGTCCATTGTTGACCATGAATGACCATGGTTGACCATGATTGATTTTATAAAATATGGTTATCCATGGTACACCATGGTTGGCCTTTGTTGATCATGGTTGAACATGATTAACCATGGTTGATAATATAAACTTAACAGAACACTAAACCTTAGGGATTAATACTAAAATCCAAAGGGATCATTAACCTGGGGGAATAATTTTTAACCCAAGGGAATAATATTAAATCTTATGAATTAAAACATTTTGAATAATAAACTTAAAAACCCAAGGGAATAATATTAAACCCTAGGAATATTAACCCATCTAAATTAATAAACCGAAGGGATTGAAGCTATAAATCCAAGTGGATAATAAACCCAAGGGATTAATACTATAAATCCAAGGGATCAATAAACCGAAAGGATTAAAATTATAACCCCAATGGATTTATTTTTTATTTTTTTATTTTTTTTTTCCGTAGAAAAAGTTGTAATTTCTATTAGATCATAAGAAATTACATTTTGTAGATGCCTAGGCATATGCATAATGAGGCTGGTTGCCTCCACGGATAGTAGCAAAAACTTTTGTCTACAACCCTGTACAGATAATCTTAACAGTTTTTTCCTCCACACAGGGAGTTCAGTTCTCAGATGTATCATAAACCAAAATTTATACAAAATAACAAGAGTGTGCTCCACGCAGGGAGACATGCTGATAAAAACAAAAATAACATCTGCAATTCATCAAAGAAAAAAGAGATATGTCTGATAGATCTGTGATGAGTTCAAAATATTTCCCAATAGTTAACAGCAGCTGCTGTCTCATAGCTTTGTGAGGTTCCAGTGTGCCAAAAAGTATAAGAAAGAAACATGTAGATAGTTTTGTAAAAATATAAAAATAGCCTCATGGCTGTATCCTCCAGAGAGAGCACAGATCGACAAAAGGTCTGTGGTAGTGTTGATGGAAGAGTCCATCCAACTCTTCCTGTATCAGCCAGTCTTCTTCTTGCCTTTGCGCTGCCTGTTTTGATAGGAGGTCCGCCCTTGAGTTGCGCTCCCTGTAAATATGTTGACAAGAAAAATTCTCAAATAAATCTATAAGCCTATGTGTCTCATCCAGAATGTGTCTCAAAGAAAAAGCAGAGCAGTGTGATGTTCTATTTATCCAGTTGCAGACAAGTTTGGAATCCCCAAACAGTTGTAGCTTTGTGGATCGTTTTTCAAGAGCAAAGTGTATGAGGTGTTTGGCAGTGGATAGTTTGGCATAATTATTTGTGCCCCTTCCCAGGTGCATCTGTATATGGAAACAATGACTATCCCTGAGGTAGAGGAGGGCTCCTCTGCCACAGCCATCAGCTTGGGCTGAGCCGTCGAAATAGGCCCATGGGAAAGATTTGTCAATGTGCTCAGGGTGGATGGTTCTAGGGGGGGTCTGTGAGAGGTCATCCGAGAGTAAGTCAAAATCGGCAAGGATCTGGGATCTGATATTAGGCCATATGGGGACTCTATGGTCAAAAATAGCTCGGTTCCTTGCCATCCAGATAGCCAGCACATGAGAAGTGGTAAGTCCCTATCTCTTCCTTTGTGATTCTCTAGACAATTTAGCCAGGCCTCTATAATGGTCTGTCCTTGCCATTGATTGAAAGATGGGGAGGATGAGGTTATGAGGGACCATTGTACAGAGACAATAGGGCAGGATAGAAATAAATGCTCAGTGTCTTCCTCATTGCTCCTGCATAGATGACACCAGAAGGGTCCATGGAATGATCGTTTCATCAAGTTTGAGCCAGTGGGGATTTTGTTGAACAGAATGGTCCACATGAGCATACGCGTTCTGGGGGCAGCTTTGAGTTTCCATAGAGCTTTCCACCAAAGCTGGACATTTTCAGGCTGAGCATGTTGCATGAGCTTTAAATAACCTTCCTTGGGGGTATATGTTCCATTTTTAGTGAGTACCCATACAATCTCATCTTCTCCTTCCGTTATCCTGATGTGTGCTTGAGTGAGGGCTTCTGTGAAAACCTCCCAATCATGCCGCCACTGTCCCGGAATGTGGAGGTCATGAGCTGACTTCCAAGCCTGCTGGAAAGGTGTGGTGCTTTCATGGTCTGCTATGTGGGCTATGTGGGAGACACCCAGCTCCTGAAGATGGGCGATTAGTAGTGCTGGAAGTCGATGGGCGTTGCCACACCTGATCCAAGGATCTGTTCCTATGCGTACAACATTCCCCTGATGTATCCTCCATGTTAAACCTTCCCGGATGAGAGGGAGGGAAGTGAGGACAACTTTCCATATATTGGAGTGCCTTTCGCTCCCTCTGTGTTCCCTGCGAATCCAGCAGAAAATGTTTTCCGGGGCAATGTATTTTTCATATACCACTTTTGTCCAGAGGCTATGTGTGGTAATGAGCTGCCATCCTAACTTTGCTGCCAATGCTTTAGCAAAAACATCCAATCTTTTTATACCCCATCCTCCCCATTTCTTTGGTCTCGCTATAGTATCCCATTTTACCTAGGCAAAGAGGCTTCCCTGTTTGTTTCCTTTCCATAAGAATCTGTAGTAGATCTTTTGTAGTCTGTCTAGGATTCCTCTTGGAATCCAAGCCAATGACATCTAGTATACAGGGGTTGCTTCCAGTACAGCTTTTATGAGGGTAAGTCTTCCAGCCCGGGTGAGGTATCTATTATACCATATATTTAATCTCTTTTCCACCTTTGCAATAATCCATATCCAATCAGCAATTTTGTATCCCCCATGTTTTATTCGGAAGCCTAGATATTTCAGCCCTTCCTCCATCGGGTGTGGTGGGAAGGGGAACCAGTGCCGAATGTAAAAGACTTCATGTTGCGAGCAGCCTATCTCTGTGAGGGAGGATTTGTGAATATTTATGATCGTATCTGTAGCCTTATGAAAGAGGTCGAAGATAAACTGCAAGGACGAGGAGTCAGCCAAGCTGCCATTTAAGAAAATGAGCACATCATCTACAAACAGAAGGTGAGTGAGAGAGAAATTTTCCGTGATTTTTATACCAGTAATCCTGCCTCTCCTATGTTCTGTCCCTATCAATCAACTTAGTCCTTCCATAATGAGTAGGAAAAGTAAAGGAGATAGGGGGCACCCCTGCCTGAGACCTCTTTCTGCTATGAAGAAAGGAGTGGGGGATCCATTAAGGAGGATGTTGTACGGCACATCAGTTATACAACTCATTATCCTTTTGATGAACAAGTAGGGGAAACCCAGATGTGTAAGAAGCATTCGAATGTAGAGCAGGCTTGCCCTGTCGAAAGCTTTGGAGAGGTCCACCTTTAAGATCATGCCCTTCAGACTCCTGCTCTGCATCGAATGAAGGAGCTCTTGTGCAGTGCCAATAGCTTCGTGGATCTGGTGGTGCTGAAGGAAAGTGAACTGTTCAGGGGATATATGTGCCGAGAGGATGGGCTTAAGCCTGTTCGCGAGGATTTTGGCAATGATCTTATATAGGCAGTTACAGAGCGAGATGGGCGTGAAGTCATTGAAAGAGGCTGGCTTGTCGGACATTATAAAGCAACGTTAATAATATTTAAACTGAAGGGATAATTAACCCAAGGTATTGATAATATAAACCCAAGGTATATGAACAGTAAAATAAATATTATAAACCCTAAAATAAAAGTGGTCGACCATGGTTGACCATGATTGTTTTCATATTGAGACAATCCTTGTCAGAATGTGACGTTGGACCATCGTTAATCATGCTAGACCATGATTCATATTCCAATGGAAGCAATCTTTGTCATAATGTGATGTTGGACCATGGTTGACCATGGTTGATTTTCACACTGAGACAATCATTGGCACAATGCAACATTTGATAATAATTGACCATAATTGGTGATGCTTGACCATGATTCATTAAATAATAATAATATTATACCCTAGGAATATTAAAATTTACAGTAATAAACCCAAGGGATTGATATTATAAACCCAAGCGATTGACACTAAAACCCCAAGGGATTATGAACCCGAGGGAATAATATTAAATGTAAGGAATTAATATTTTTGACCCAAGGTATATAGACCCTAAGATAAATATTAGAAACTATAAATTAAATATGGTTGAGAATTGTTGACCATGGTTGATTTTCATATTGAAGCAATTCTTGTCACAATGTGAATTCTAACCATGGTTGACCATGCTAGACTGTGATTGATTTTCATGTGGAGACAATATTTGATGCAATGCAACATAGGACTATGGTAGACCATAGTTTATTTTCTTATTGATGCTCTGTCACAATGAAACATTAGACCATTGTTGACCATGAATGACCATGGTTGACCATGGTACACCATGTAATGAGCCCCAGTATCACAACAACATTGTTGAGACTCCCAATGCAACCAAATTTAATTATCAACCTAGGGTTCATACAGACATAAGAGGTGACAATGTTGTATGCATAGTAGGTCATTCTCTATTCATGTCACCTTCAGTGAATGAATCATATCATTCTATATAGAGAAAACACCTTTTACTATCCTTCAAAATGAACTTGCATGAAAAGACAAGAGTCTACTATAATTGTAGGAAGGTAAACATTGTCCTATTTGCATAAAAGAAGGTGACATTAATCAAATGTGAACGATAACTACAATTTCAAGAAGGTAAAATACTATTCTAATTGTAGAGATGAAATGTGCTAGTCTACTTGCAGATGTAAATCAGTATTCTACTTGTAGAATGTAAATCATTACTCTTCTTATAGAATGTGCAAATTTTCTTAAAAGTGGAAACTTGATCTAGAGCGTATGACTAGAAAATATAAGAACATGACTTCAAAAAATAGGTCTATTCTACTTGCTTTGAAGAGTTTTACTTCTTATCGTTGTGTTCAAGATAATTTAGCTTTAGTAATAGATTCCTTATACATTTCATAAGAGAACAATATTTGTGATTCAAATGTCGAAACATGTCTACTAACTCTAATTGTTGTTATGTACTTGTAGTGAAGGAAGGATGGGTCTATTGTGGTACTTAGTCCTCCCTAACCATGGAATAAAAGTCTAGAGGTCATTATGCAATCCCAAGATACAAAAATAAATCTCTTAAAGAAAATATGGTCAAGTTTAGGCAATGCCACGAGATGTTATAGGACTGTTACAAGATTGCTACATGATTTCCCTATTTTGCTATAATATTAAGTCTGAGATCATCGTGAGGGTAGGAAAGGTGTTCTGAAGGTGGTAAAATGTATATGATGGCATATGAAGGATATGTTAGGCATTTTTCCAAGATTAGCACCCCTCAAAATCCCATCTTGCACAAAAGTAAATGCTCACAGTGTCCCCCATTGACCCTGAAAAGATGATCTCAGTGGCAGAATTTGATAGAAGTATGAGGTGTCAAGGAGGAGGATGGTGATGAAAAAATTGTTGTTGGATGAGTGTGCCAATCCTTACAAGTCACTTTTATTGCCTATAGACTAGGAATCAACCCTTTATTACTCTTGGAAATAACATAAATCTAGTGATCAAATTGTAGCAAAACAAATCTAGATGGAAAGGATGAATTGAATTTTATTTCATCAAGAGATACTCTGTCATACAACATGCATCTAATCCATATTAAAATACATGATATTAAATTCTAGGATGTAGAAATAGTGTATGCAATAGAACTACAAACCAAAGCCTAATAACTTTCAAGTGAAAAAAACACATACTTTTCACTTGTTGTTGTATAATCCTCAACCAAAGTTCCCACAAGAGAGGTGATGTTCAGTCTGCAACCACAAATTTTGAAATCAAACTTCTTCGTAAAAAAGGAAAGGAATACCACTACTAAAACAATGATAAAATAAAATAAAGAGAGACTAGAGCCTCTGGGTTTAGCCCTAACCAAAGGGTCTCAACCCTCCAAAGCTAACTCGGATGTAGACCAACAGTGAACTTTTCATTAACATGAAATGAAGTTTAAGTACATAATATCAAAAAGGAATTAATATTCTCAAGCACTTTCCTTTCAGTAGCTCTTCCTAGCTTGAAAATTTTGAATCCTAATGAGCCCTTAGGCCTCCTTATTTATACAAAGAGGATTGAGCGCAACCTCCTTGAAAGGAGGACTACCTCCCTCCAAAAAATCGAAAAAAATGGATCTAGCTCCTTTAGAATCTCAAATTCACTTGAGTTCATTGGCTTCCAGTAGACCTCGAGTTGTAGATGAGTGATTCTAGGGATCGCTTCGAGTCAGATGAGAGTAAATACAGGGGACAAGCCTCCTACACTTCCTTTAGCTACCTCCAATGTGCCTATGCATCATAAATGTACTAAAAAAATGCTCTTTTGCTTGCACATTAACCACATTAGCCCACCAAGTATGAAAATAACCCTTTAGTCTTCTTGCTAAAAACATATAGCCAAAAAAGTAACTTAATGTGAGGAAAGAATATTTGTATAGGTTGGAGGATAGCAAAATGGGCCTCAAAATATACCTATTGATGTGAACCATCATCACCCCTTGCTGAAAGTGTTCATCATCCTCTCAAAAACTTACTCACTAATGTGTAGTTCATGCATGACCCTCATGGCCTCTCTGACATCCCAAGGCATCTTAGATGGTATGCCTTCGTGTGGATAAAACCCTACATTTTCCTCTATGGTTGCCCAATCCCTTTCTTCATTTGTTTGATCTCTTTTATCATGTAGGCCCAATAACAGGTAGGATTGATTTTTAGCCCTATCCAATTGATTTTCAACCTTTAAATGATTCTTTTGTAGAGTCGGGTCCTTCTCAAGGAATTCCTCAAGCTTTCAGGGGAGTGATATTCCATGATTTGCAGACTATGGGGAAAATCATGCCATCTCCTTTAGCAAGCTTGCAAAATCTCAATTCCCAACAACCTAACGTTATCCTTAAAATGGAGGAAAACTTATTTCTGTGTTTCCATGTTGTGAGGGGATAGATGGGGAACAACAAAGATGATGTTGTGGTTACTAATGATAGCATTGGGGCTTATTAACTCTTCCTTGATGTATAGGGGTCTGTCAGGCGGAAAGAGTCGATTGTGCGGACACAACCAACCTCCCTAGGAGCCTAAGACTCTCTAGTGACAAACAAGACAAACAAGAGCAATCCTTCTCTAAACATGCATTTACTATATGGGAAATCAAGTGTTTAGATCCTACCTGTAGTCCAACGCTGTTGTAGCAGTCCAGCTCCACTGATCCGGATGAGCTCCTCCTTCACTTTGAAACCTGCATACACTAACAATCAAACGATTAAATAGCACTTGATAATCTCATAGAATAAAACATATTTAACACATAGACCAAGGAGTACATGAAACAACTCATAAATAACAAGTTATTGAGAAGAATGGACTCATTTGCATTAATAGGTAACAAAAGGAACAAATACAACCTGAGCCTTGGTGTTGTGAAAGTCCCTCCCAGGGTCCATCAAGAGTTCTCCTTTACTTTGACAAAGCTCACCCACTTCCAAATACAACAAGCAAAGATGGCAATCTCTCCTCACAAGCTTCTAAATGGGAGTCCTAATTCCTGCAGCATCTACCCTTAGAAATGTATAGCTTCCAACCTCCTCTCCTTCTGGCCCAATGCCTATATTTATAGTGCTCAAGAGGAAGTTAATCAGGTCCACCATCAATGGGATAATCCCCTCTTTGGATGGGATAGCTCCCTTATTGATGGGATAAGTTCCTCTTTGGTAGGAGTGCATGAACCATCTGGAGGCGCTCAATACACGTCGAACAACCTTCTAGAATGCTCTATAAATGACCACAAGTAACTTTTTAAAGATGAAACTTGCGCATTTTAACCTTTACAGGGGGACGCACCTGCCCCTTTACATACAGAGCGTCCAAAGACGCAGCTTTTGTGAACATTGGGTGCGTACCCGCAGGTAAGGTTGAGAGAACCTGCGTACCCAGAGATAAATACATTTATAAAGACTTTCTCTCTTTTTGGAGTTTGACATGGAGAGCAGAGGCATAAGACTTGCCTAAGAGGATAGCATGACTGTTGATAGAGCCATACTAACTGTAAATAGTCATGGTGACATTTTTTAGTGTAACAGATTGCCCCCTAAAGTGCGAAGCCTGTAATAGATTAGGGTTTTGTATTATCTAGGAAGGGTGAAGCGCTTTATCATTTCAAGGATTATCTCGTGGAGAGCCTGGTCGGAACCTGCAATTTTCAACACAAAATACATGTATAAGATTATATCATCACTGAGGTAGGCATTCCCATACTCAGATTAAAACTTTAACTAACAGACTAACTACTCTGATACAGGAATGATCTTGCAGTACATCATAATCATAGACTTTTGTAGACACAGTATGGGCGCAGCCATCTGTTTATGATTAGTCTACTTAGATAATGAATACAAAACTCCTCGCAGCCTGGATGGTGGAAACTAGATCCAGGGTCTTCATTTCTACTTCCCGAATTGGTACGATTCTAGCCATGCGAATAAATGAGTTGATGTCGAACATGGTAGAAACCACTTGATTACCAGTCGATGATGTAAACTGTTAACAAGCGTGAGAGAGACCACCAGTAATGTCAATGGTTCTCAAAGTACCCAGTACAATCCATGAGATGTGAATGAATGAGTTGATGTCGAACATTTCACGGAATCCTTCGATCGAAAGTCAATGATGTAAACTGACGTCAAAGGCGAGAAACCTGCCATTGATGCATGCAGACTTCAAGGTACTGACGATTTCTAAGTCATCTCTCTAGATAATGTGCTGATGTCGATAGAAAGCGACTCGTTGCAGGCAAGCCCGCAACACGAAATCATTGTTCAAGTTGAAGAAATGTTGCTGTAAGGACTGACTCAGGGATGGTCAAATGGATGACAAGTATTTTGCAGATGAAAGTTTTGCTTGCAGACCTCTTGAACACATAACGACACAACAGATGGCTTGGTGATAAACGACTCAAAGTTAATCCCCGGAACCCGGCTGAAGACTTTCAAAGTGGTTTGATCAACTGTGAGGTAAAGGATTTCCCAACCCAGGTGAATGAAAAGTGTCGTGTTCAAGAGTGGTAATAAAGTTTCTTCTGAGACAAAAGATAACAAATAGGCTCATTCTTCTCTCTTTTCCCCCACCATTTCTGGCAAGTACCTCTTTATTTTTAACAAGCTTGAGGAGGATGACATATGCTTGATTATAAGCTCATCCTTCGGATGAGTCCAACCTAGTTTTGATTCGAACCCTAGGAAGGAGTGGTTCGTTCCTGTTTGTAATTGAACAGGTCCTTTACTGTGAAATGTTTAACGAGCCCAGTATAGGAGAAACTCGGTGTTTTTCAATTTTAGAGAGTCTGAAAAACTTAAGAAGACTCCAAGTTGAACTTTTTCGTAGATTTGTGTCCCTCAAGCCCGAAAAAGTATAAAATAATACCTGGGGGAACCGCTTGATCTTGCGACCAAGGATTACTTTCATAATTAGTGTCACTGACCTGAAAAGTAAAAAGCGATCAAAGACACGTCGTTTTATTTCCGTATCGAGTTTGAAACGACAAAAACCGGCAATCTTTTCCTGATTTTACGGTCAGAAAAGAGCTATAAGGGGACCGTCTTTTAATTCCGTTTTAACGAGTGTAAAAGAAACGCTCGGCAATCTTTTCATATTTTAGGAGTCAGAAAAGGGCTTAGAAGATGACTCTGATATTTTGGTTCGTGAAAAATGACAATTTTCTCTCTAAATCCCTTTGTCCTGCACAAAAACGACACATTACTCATACCTGTTTAAGATAGGCAAAAATACATTGAAAAATATCCTTCCATGGTGAAAAATGAACAAACCTAGCATCCATTCATCCAAAAAACCTATAAAAAGACTTTTTACCATATCATTTTTACCATTTTACTGTTGAGGTTGGAAAAAGGGCTTTTGGCAAGAAACTTCCCGTGGTCGCTGCGGAGAATCCGACCGTCAGAATCGAACGCCGTCTCTTCCAGGTATTTTACAACATCCTCCTCTTCAATTTCATCCGATTAAAATTGTGTTTTAGGTTTTAGTTTTGATTTTTGGGGGGTTTTGGGTTTCAAAGTGCGCTCTGCGGGGTACGCAGGTGCCCTTCGGGTGACCTGCGTGATGCAGCCCACCTTCAGGCCAGCTGCGTCCCGACGCTCTGTGTTCTAAACGCGGGGTGCGTCCCCCGCGAAAGGCGGAATTTGAAACCCCAAACTCCACAAACAACCATTTAAAATTTCCCAAATCAATTCTAATCTCTGTTTCTTGGTGTGTAGGGCACTCACCATGTTGGATTGGAGAGAAAGAGAGCACGAGGACGTTGATTTAGCCGCAATTGAACATCAACCTTCCATTGATGCCCTAAAAGCATGCGGGCTATATAAATACTGGGCCATACCTGGCATGAGGGCTCATGTGAGATTCTTGGAGTGGCTGGTTGAGAGATGGAACATTCATGAGCAATGCTTTTACATCGGAGGGCACCAGCTCGAGATAGAGCCCTCTGACATATACTTTCTCACTGGCTTGCCAAATAGAGGCGAGCAACTCAATCTAGCCGGGACTAGGCCGGGTGGCCAATCCCTTGCTAGTCTCCGGGCAGATTGGTGCACACCCAATGCACACCATGCGAAAGGCGTAGAAATCAAACACATCTCTCTGCGTGAACTCAAAGTTATCACTTTCACGGTTACCAGAATTTGCGGTGCAGCCGCTTTACATATTGCCACCGGGTCCCAAATGCGGATGGCGATTGACTGTTTCCAAGGCACCATTTTCAACTGGTGTGAAGCTGTGTCGGCTAATATGAAGAGCCAACTGACTCGGGCAAAGAACGGACAACTGAAGACCTTTGGATATGGGCCTCTAGTTGTGATCTTTGCCTTAGAGAGAGTTCCGATGCTGATCCCTCAGCAACTCACTGTTGAAAACTTGGGTCCTCGGGAGCCAAAGCTGATACGATGGGTTACGGTGATGGCCCGGCATCCTGACGAGGGCACGGCGGTTGTTCGATTCTCTGATAGTTATTTTCACTGGTTAGAGGACCAGGTTTTTTCGATCCAGGACTTTCCGTATGCCGGAGTAGATTTTCGAGGTGATCCGGACATGGTTCTTCCACAGGGAGAACAATGGGACGACATAGGTACTTTATTTTTCACAAGTTTTCAAATTATGTATTTTTTTGTTTTTTATATATATCGTCTCAAAACTGACAGTAAAAATTTTCAAAATGCAGATGTTGGACCACAGCGCCCAGCCAACCTCCGTCCTTTTGAGAGGAGACATCCAGTTGCACCGGTACCGGCCCCACAAGACGCGGCTGCAGAGTCACTAGCTGAGTTGGAGCAGGATCTAGAGCGTCTGACGGTGGATATACCTGAGACTACCATAGATGATATTCCTATCAGACTTCAGCTTTATGTAGTCGCAGTCCCTGGGCCGTTTAGGAGATTTTTGTGTAAGGTAGCCCGTGCAGTGGTGTCGTATAGGGAGCACCACCAGTGATTGACTAGTCACTTTGTAGACACATGTGACATTTTGGCTTTTTGTACTTATCATTTTTGCCGATCATAAGGTGTTTTTCAACCTATGATCGAAGACGATGTATATTTTTTGACACACTCCTATCTATATATATATCACTATTACCGGCTTATCTTGTTTAACATATGTGATGAAATGTTTTTAAATTTACTTGCATGATTATCGTAAGTGTCTGTTCAACATTCGAGAAGCAATTGCATCTGCTAATGTATTTAAAGACCTCGGAATATGTTGATATTCAATGTAATCAAATTCACGTTCCAAGAGACGCACTCTCAAAAACAACCTTAATAACACAGGATTTCTAATGGCATATACTCTATTAAGCTGTAATACAACAAGTTCAGAATCTAACCTCACTATCAAACGTCGAATTCCAAATGAAATAGATTCGGATAATAATTCGACCACTGCACTGTATTCTGCAATGTTGTTCGTTGTTTGACCGAGGCTTACCCCATGCATAGAAACTAACTCGTCAGAGGGCGAATAGATAACCCAAGCTGCGGAAGAGATATTCCGTGTACTACGACAAGCACCATCAGCAAATCCAATGTATGTTTGGAGAGGCGTCGACATCTGCAATATCAAGAGTAAAACCAAGATAAGCCAGAATAACGACAAAAACACACTCTCTAAGCTAAGCACACTAACTAAACTAACAAACACACTAGCTAGAAAGAAAATCTAACCTAACTAAAAATTCTCCATACCCACCATTTAAGCATAATACCTCTTTAGGTAAAGTCCATTTCTGGGTTTACCCAAAGAGTCCCCATCAAAATCTACCAGCTCATAAGCCCCTTTTGCCAGCTTTCGCTTTACAATGTAGGGTCCATGCCACATAGGAACGAATTTTCCAGCACCTAGCTTATCGTTAGCTTGATCATATAATAGCACTAGGTCTCCCTCTGAAAAACTTCGAGGGGTTACATTTCTATCATACTGAGCTTTCATTCGTTTCGCGTGAGTCTCGATTGCCAATGCAGCGTCACGTCGAGTCTCATCTAATTTAGCTAAGTATAATAAACGTTTCTCCTCTTCAGAAGTAGCTGGAAGTAATTCGACAACCATTTGAAGTGATGGGATTTCGCATTCAATGGGTAACACAGCTTCCAAGCCATAAACTAGCTGGAAAGGAGTGAACCCTGTTGAAGTTTTTACTGAGGTTCGGTATGCCCATAGCGCTGAAAATAACATGTTGTGCCAATTCGACCGATGAATACCAATGGTTCGTCGGATCATGATAACTAGAACTTTGTTGATAGACTCAACCAAACCGTTGGATTGCGGATAATAAGGAGTAGAGCTATCGTGGCGCAAACCAAGCTGGCTTGTAAGCTCAGTCATCATGATGTTTCGAAAATGGCTCCCATGGTCAGTAATGATTGCTTGAGGGACACCAAACCTAGTTATAATATGATTGAATACGAAAACTGCAGCTGTTTTGCCGCTTGCGTCGAATGTAGGCATCGCCTCGGCCCATTTAGTAAAATAATCAACCGCGAGGATGATATACGCATGCCCCCCGGCCGAGTGAGGGTTACAAGTAATAAAATCGATACCCCATTTGGCGAATGGACCAACGGCAATTATAGGGTGGAGAGGAGCAGGTGGTGCGCGCATCTTGCGATCAAACACTTGGCAGTTGTGGCACTTCCGGACTACAATGATACAATCTTTAAACATAGATGGCCAGAAGTAGCCAGCGCGCAACACCTTCTGAGCTGTGGCATACCCAGACATATGACCGCCACATGCTCCAGAGTGACAATCATTCAAAACCCTCTCAGCCTCTTCGTGAGTTAAACAACGTCCAAAAACTAAGTCTGCCCCCCGGCGATAAAGTGTATCTCCAATAATTTTGTATTGCTGGGATTGAAACCGAATTTTTCGACGTTCCGACTTTGAAGCTTCAGGCCGAAAGGTTTGGGTTTTGAGATAGATGATTATATCCCCGTACCACGGATCTACAGTACTGATAAGAAACAAAGATTCGTCCGCAATGGACTCCTCTGCCACAGTCTCTGTGTCAGCACTAGGGAAATCACACATCAATTCCGCAAAAACTAAGGATTTCTTAGACTTGGACTTCTCGAACTCCAAGTCGAACTCTTGCAGGATAACGATCCATTTAGAGTACTTGCCCCCTAGCAGTTGTTTTGTCAAAATATAAATCATAGGGTTGCAATCCGAAATAACTGTAGTTTTACGGAGAAGAATGTAGTGACGAAAACGCTGGACAGCTTGAATGGCTGCCAGGGCCAATTTCTCCACATGCGAATATTTTAGCTCGGTGGGATTTAAGGTCCTACTAAGATAATATATCACATGTTCCGCTCCGAATTCATCTTCTTGAACTAACACCATTCCAATAGTGGAATGCGAAGCTGCGAGGTATAAGAAGTAGTCCTGGTTGTAGTTGGGAGGATGCAACAACGGTGCATGGGTCAACGCGTGTTTAAGTGCATCAAAAGATTGTTGGGCAATCTCGTCCCAAAAGAATTGAGTGTTCTGTTTCAACAACCGTGTAAAACCTTTAGTGACCTCGGCGTAGTTTGGAATGAATCGGCGTAAAAAGTTCGCTTTCCCTTGCAAACTTTGGAGTTGGTGCAAACTCGAAGGAGGAGGCAATTTGATGATAGCTTCGACCTTCGAGGGATCGACGCGAATGCCGGCTTTTGAAACAACAAATCCCAGCAATCGACCTGTTTCTATACAGAAAACACACTTGTGGGGATTCAACCGAATTCGATAATGCCTACACCTCATAAAGATTGCTCGTAAGTGGACAAGGTGATCAGCTCGGTGTAAAGAATGAGCAGGCAAATCATCGAGGTACGGTTGCACAATGTGCTTGATGTCATGAAATGCATAAGACATCGCCCGTTGAAAAGTGGCCCCGGCATTCTTAAGCCCAAAAGGTAATTTGCAATAAGCAAATGTCCCCCATGGACAAATGAATGCCGTTTTTGGTTGGTCGGCAGGTAGAATATTGATTTGATTATAGCCCGAAAAACCATCCATAAAGGAAAACATTTCACTTCCGGCACAATCATCAATAATTTGATCGATATAAGGCGTAGGATAGTTGTCTTTTGGACAAGCTCGATTTATATCCCTATAGTCGATACAGATTCTTATTGTTCCTTGTTTCTTGTTAACCGGAACAATATTCGATAACCAATCCGTCAACGGGATCGGATAAATGAAACCTGCTTTCAACAGCTTTTCGACTTCTGCTTTAATCGCAGCCGCTTTCCGAGGGTGAATCTAACGCAACCGTTGCCGGACGGGTTTAGCATCCGGGTAGGTCTTGATTTCATGAACAACAATGGCAGGATCGATTCCCGGCATTTCC
This sequence comes from Pinus tabuliformis, assembly GCA_031772625.1. Taxonomy (NCBI): domain Eukaryota; kingdom Viridiplantae; phylum Streptophyta; class Pinopsida; order Pinales; family Pinaceae; genus Pinus; species Pinus tabuliformis. The sequence goes on along the minus strand of CM062818.1, from coordinate 1,252,373,574 downwards.
TCGTAAGACCAGGCAAACACATCGCGGAATTCTTGGAATAGGGCCTTGTAAGTTTGGATTTCATCTTCTGTACATGCGGCACCTATATGAATGTTCTCCTCAATTCCGGGCTTCACTGAAATGTCAATGGGAATAGTACGAGAAATATTCCCTAAATTCAACTCTGAATCAGAATGTTTCGTTGGATCCTGAGCGTCTTTGACATATTCAGCGGTAAAGATAGATGAAAAATCATTTTCAAAAGCATCATCCTTAGGTAAAAACGAAGATCTGTGATGGAGATCTTCCCATGGTAGATCGTCTACACTTAGGATTTCGCGAAGTTGCTTCGTCAGATGACACGACTTCGGGAAACGTTATCCGTTCTAAGGTTGAGGTGAAAAGTGATTCTTCACTGACCACATTCATTTGGTCGACTTGGGTTGAACGCGAGTCGGTAAGAGACATGACGGCTTCATAAGAAATCTCATATGGACTCAAAGGCATAGCATTACCGAATGAGTCTATCTCAGAGTCAGATGGGACAATCCAAGGATCATCATAAATAATGTTTTCTGATGTAATCATATGAATTGATGCAAATGAAGGGTCTGCGTTGATTGGAGGGAAAGGAAAAGTTCCCAGTAAACCGGAATCTTTAACTAAACCTACGCCAACGTCCCTATAAGGGATTGTCGTCTTACCGACATGCTGGATACTCTCTGAAGAGGCTGGGTCGGATGGAAACTTAATTACTCTGAAGACCGATGAAACCATCGTTGTCATAGCATATGACCAACTTCGACCCAAAAGAAGGTTGTAGTCTAGAGGGGCATCAACCACCTCCACATCCAGACTAACGGTTTTACCTTCTACCCCTATAGGCAATTCCTGTAGAATACCAAACGGACGGAACCCACAGCCATCAAAGGCCTTAAGGATGGTCGGGGATTGGTTCAACGAAGGAGAACCGAGCGATCTCCAACATTGAATCGACATAATACACGTAGAAGCTCCCTCATCAATCACAGTCCGATGAATAGGCCTGTTTTTGACTATCACTGGAATTTGGAAAGCCATTTGATGGGGTAGACGCGGTGTACTATTTTCTAGATCGAAGATTATCAGGTTCGGGTCCTGAACATCAACAGCTCTGATAGCCGACAAAAGTAATTTTCGTTGTGCTGGGCATGATTGCAGCACTTCTAACGCCGACATTGCTGAGGGTGAAACAGCTAAGTCCTCAACAATGTTGTAATTCTGGGCTGCTCTCGCATGTGGATTGAAAGCAGACCTTCGAAGTACACCCTTGGCGGGCGGTTTGATTACTAAGTCCGGGTTAGGTTTTTCGATCTGTAGTGGATCGGAACCAGGAGCTGAGGTTGATGGGTTAGAGTGAGAAGATTCTGCTTCCTTACCATCAACAGGATTCTTACTACCATAATCTTGCGATCGAGTCGCAATCCTCACATGAGACATCATCAAAATGGGTTCTTCACTGGCATTCGAGGAAGAACCTATCATCTTATTCTCCTGCTTCGGAAATGGAGTTTTTAACACAGCAGGAGTGGGAGAACCTTTGACTATTTTCACAACCTCGGCCCGATGAGGGCAATCTCTCGTAAAATGATCCTCTTCACAAATAAGACAAGGATATCGAGGTTTGCGCTTTTCGTCATTGGTTTCCGACTTTTTCGTTTTCTCCTTCGGAGCCTTGTCTGCTTTAGCCTTCTTCTTTCCTTTCTTCTTTCCACCGTTTTTTGATTTGGCCGTAGATGACTCTACAGCGTGAATATCGGCGGTAAGTTCAGGAGAAGACTCTCCTGTCGGGGAATCAGGCAAAGTGATAATAGGAGTAGTTGAAGCCTTGGAAGACTTCTTCTTGCTCTTTGTATTCACGATACCAATCATACCATCAGCGGCATGAGATCCCGAAGGAGCAGCAGCGATTTGATTCGACTTTGGAAGATCCGAAATCTTCTCGTGTAACGTACCCGACTGAGTGTAAACTAAGTCAAGGTATTGTGCCTGAGCAATGACTTGCTCCTCAGTAACTACTCCGGCCTTAGCTACATCTTCAGTAATCTTCGGTAATAATGATTTGACAAACCATTCAGCTAAGATTTGGTCCGGGATAAAAACTTTCACTAACCTTCTTCGACGTCTCCACTCATGAATGTGATCAGAAATATACGTGGACGTCGATTGTTTTAGTGAAGTTAATAACTCCGTGCCGTTATCGTATCTGACCGGCAACTGAAAGTGTGTTAAGAACGAGGTAGCTAACTGGCTAAAATTGTAAAAAGAGGCCCGTGGTAACTCAATGTACCACTTGGCCGCGAGACCAATGAGTGTACGCTGGAAAAGACGTAAGCGGATCGAATCATCCGAGATAGAATTTGAAGCACACCAGAGGTGGTAAGTCATCACATGATTGGACGGATCCTCTCCAGACTTACCTTCGAACTTGGGTATATCACTGGGCAACTTATTTGGCATTGGCGGCCAGAACTGAAGATATTGAATTGGATCGTTCGTTAGGCGCGTCAAGTCTGGTAAATCCAAAGTTGCGATAAACGGTAACTGCCGGTTAGGATCTCTAAAACTCTGGGTCACAAGACCAGTCCCAGGAGGAGGATATCCAGGATAACTAGGAACAGGAGTCGCATTTGGGATATTATATCCTCCTGGAAAACCAGGATTAACCGGACCGTACTGGGGTTGTTGAGGTTGTTGATAAGTGTACCCAGGATACGGTTGATACTGGTAAACCGGTTGTTGGACAGCTTGCCCAGGTTGGTACTGTCCCTGGTACGGTTGGTGAACAAATTGAGGTTGAGTAGTGACAACCGTACTTATACCAGGCTGACCTGCAGGCATCTGGACCGTGGTTTGAATCGTAGATCCAGACAACGGTAAAGATGTCTGAGGAGTGGTTACAGAGACAGTAGAAACCGGAACCGTCGATACTCCAGAAGTAAGTATGGTAGATGTGGCGGTAGTTGCAGCAGCCGTTTGAGATGGAGTACTAGGTGCAATTGGCGGCTGAGTAACTACCGAAGTTACAGAAGTTTGAACATGTGACTAGACAGGTTGCGGTTGCTGGGGTGGACCAGAAACTACGGGTTGTCCAGCTTGAGGTACCAACTGTATACTTGGCTGCAACACCTGTTGACCCTGTGATGGATCCCACACTAACGTTCCAGGGTATTGACCCGTAACAGGTTGAGGATACTGAGATCCATAACCGGATTGAGGATAGGATTGATAATTGTAAGGTGCAGTTCCCATACTTGGAACATATGGCTGACCTTGAGGTGGTTGATAACCTTGACTCGAGTATTGACCTTGAGGTTGATAACCTTGAGGTAAATACGGATACTGGGGTTGACCTTGACCTTGAGGTTGGTACCCTTGAGGTTGATACCCTTGGGGTTGATACCCTTGGGGTTGCCATCCTTGAGGTTGCCATCCTTGAGGTTGATATTGATACTGAGGTTGACCCTGGGGTACATATTGAGGCTAGGGTTGACCTTGAGGCATGTATTGTACCATAGGCGCATACTGACCTTGAGGTTGCCCCCCAGACACAAATGGTGTACCTTGCGGTTGCCCCCTAGGCGTTAACTGAGGCTGCCCCCCAGGCGGTAATTGGCCACCTTGAGGTTGGGAAACGGGAACTGAACCTGACATCATGTAAATGTCTCCTACACCCAATGGTACATTACCACTGTTTCCAGTTAATAACCCATGATCAACGGGTTGAGGAGATGCCCCCGCAAAGGTACCAGAAAGTGATTGATACCCAGTGGGAACAGAAGGACCGCCGTGTAAGAAAGATTCAGGACTTTGAGTAAACACGGACGACTGACCAGACATATTTACAGGAGTATAAATACCTCCAGGTGGAAAAGGAGTACGAGGTGTAGAAAAACCTACCCCTGAGTTGTCTAAATAATTGGTTAACGAAAGGTACCAAGTAGTACTTCTAGGAGGACTGTAAAAGATGGATTCACGCTCCCTTAGATCAATAGTCAATTGATCTTCAAGGTTAGAGACGCCTATTTCTTCCTCTGGAGCAAGTTCTTCGATAGCAATCAAACCAGTAGGAAGATTTTCGGTGATAACTCTTTCTATTCTTGGTGAATCTGGAACACTAGAAGTCGGAGTAACAGGTTCAGATATTTCAGGTTCTTCGCCTGTATCACTAGCAGACGAAAAACTACCAACAAGTTCAGAAACTGTAACAGCTTCGGGATTATAACCTGTCTCTAAGCCTTGGTAATCTGAATGGACTACCAAGGAAGATTCTCCTTCTTCAGGTGAACCTACTCTACTGCCACTAGGAGGAGTTACAAGGACCTTTAAACCTTCTAGATTACCGGGGTCATCTCGAGGAGGTGATCCCCTAAGTCTACGGGATCTTCTCAACAATTCGGCCACAGAAACAACTTCAGGAGACTGGCCCCGAAGTCTACGGGACTGTCTCGGTAATTCCGCCACAGCTAAAAACTTTTAACTACTACACACGAAAACAAAGTAAAATCTCAAATCAAACCACCTAAAGTCTCTAAAGAACCAAACAAATTTGAATCACACGCCTAAAGAATCTAGGGCGTCAAACCAAGCACAAACAGTAGCCTTCCAGACCGAAAGCGCTAGTTGGTGATGAAATCCAACCTCGCCGGATTCAGTACAGAAGTGGCGGGTGGAACAGTTACCCTGGCAACCTGCTTAATGAATAGACTGGACCAAGTTCCTCCACTTTAACCGTCTCGAGTGAAGTGAACCCCCCAAAAAATCCAAGTGAGTCTAGCCGACGTCTACTCCAGGTACAGTGGGATCTTCCCTCCACCGTCACCTCGGTAGAATCCTAAAGATAATGGTCACTAAGGTTACCAACCGCAACAAATGCACCTGGGGGAACAGTCTAAACTCCGACAGCACGCAAGGGCAGAGTATCAAGCTCAATCCCCTTGCCGGTTCCTTGACAATAATCCAAGGTTTACCGACAAGTGACCCCTGGCTCCTCGACAATGGTTAATCCGAGGTTTACCGTTTGTAATACGTGCGTGTCTGGCGTCGTTCCCAACGAGGGGGGATTGATCCCCTCACTGGTTCGGACACGAGCTCGTGCTTCTCCTTTAAGAGGAGCTTTCCCAGAGTACAAATGAGACAATTGGATTTATTCTATCACAAGATAAGCTACTTGTTTGGTTTTGTTGTCTTGGAGAGTTAATTACTCACCTACTCCAAGACACTAGCCTGATCTAAATTGGTGTTTCAGAGCCCTAGTAAATAAAAGTTACTACGTCGATTTTACTTTAAGCGTTAATTTTATGGTTTTTCTTAAAGACAAAAGGTAGCGGAAGTGAAACCAATGGTGTGTAGACTCGACTCAAACCACTACAAAGATGCACCTAAGATGATTTACGCTACTTTCCTTTTTCAATGAAATTCTTAACTAAGAGAGTTGAGAGATGCAAATTTTATAGAAAACAACTTTCTTAGTAAAGACAATCAAAGAAACAATTCTCTTTATCTTTTCAAGCATACAAACATGACCACTCTTTACGTGCACGAAAAACTCTCTTTTTTTCCAAACTTTTCAAAGCTACTTGAAACAAAACTTTTCAAAGGAGATGTTTTTGTATTTTCTCTTTTTAATAAAGCATATAAATCTATTTTAACAAAAATCGATCTCAAAAGCTATAAAATCTATGCAAACTTGACTCACAAGCAAATCAAAAGGAAATTTACTCTAAGCAAACCTAACGAGGCAAAAGCCTACAAAGATGATTCTAGGTTTTTTTACGTGACCAAAATCAAATCAAGGACCAGCTAATGCAGAATCAAAAGACTAGTCAAAACAAAACTCAAATATTTTTGTTCTTTTGTAAAATGGAATTCAAGACTTAATCAACAAGCACTTCGAAATTTGCCCAAGAGACCAATCAAAGGTAAGTTTCTCTCACAGGTAGACTTTATGACAGGTCTGACTTCTAAGAATGCTGACAAAACCAGAGAGATCTAAGGCTTGACAACTTCTACCGCCAAAGTCACTACAAGACCTACTCAAAAATCAAACCCTAGGGCTTAAACTTCTATGAAATCCACTAAAACACTCAATGCTATCGAAACAAGTTCAGGTGAAGATCTTTGACAAGAGACTAATGGATCTGGGCAGTAAAAACTAAGAAAAAGCAAAATCTAAGAGCAAAAATGCAAAAAATGGAATTTTCTCAAATTTTAGCAGGGGACGCAGGAAACCCGTTAAGACAGGTGCGGGCCCGCTCTGTGCACACAGCGACAGTGCGTCCAGGGACGCACTGTGCAATACTCAGAGGGTGCGTCCTACTGGAAAATTCAAGGAAAACTAAAATGAAACTAACCCTAAGCTAGCCCACCCAAAAACAAAGTCACAGAGCCAAAAACCAGAAAAATAAACCAATTTTCTCAGAGCAAAGTTCATACAAAGGAAAAGACTTTCACATCAATGGATTCCCCAGTGGAGTCGCCAATTTGTCAGGCGGAAAGAGTCGATTGTGCGGACACAACCAACCTCCCTAGGAGCCTAAGACTCTCTAGTGACAAACAAGACAAACAAGAGCAATCCTTCTCTAAACATGCATTTACTATATGGGAAATCAAGTGTTTAGATCCTACCTGTAGTCCAAGGCTGTTGTAGCAGTCCAGCTCCGCTGATCCGGATGAGCTCCTCCTTCACTTTGAAACCTGCATACACTAACAATCAAACAATTAAATAGCACTTGATAATCTCATAGAATAAAACATATTTAACACATAGACCAAGGAGTACATGAAACAACTCATAAATAACAAGTTATTGAGAAGAATGGACTCATTTGCATTAATAGGTAACAAAAGGAACAAATACAACCTGAGCCTTGGTGTTGTGCAAGTCCCTCTCAGGGTCCATCAAGAGTTCTCCTTTACTTTGACAAAGCTCACCCACTTCCAAATAGAACAAGCAAAGATGGCAATCTCTCCTCACAAGCTTCTAAATGGGAGTCCTAATTCCTGCAGCATCTACCCTTAGAAATGTATAGCTTCCAACCTCCTCTCCTTCTGGCCCAATGCCTGTATTTATAGTGCTCAAGAGGAAGTTAATCAGGTCCACCATCAATGGGATAATCCCCTCTTTGGATGGGATAGCTCCCTTATTGATGGGATAAGTTCCTCTTTGGTAGGAGTGCATGAACCAGGGAAAATTTTAAGAACCCCCCCTAAATTTATAAATATAATAAATGGGCGAATCTCCATGGTATATAGGAAAAATGGAAGGCGATTTTATCAATAATATAATATACATATATAATTTTTTGGCGAATCTCTCACCAATGGCGAAAATTTTACTCAATTATAAAATCTTGTAAGATCTTGGCGAGTCTTTCACTAAATAATAAAACTTTGTAAAGTGCTAGTGAATCTTAGCATAGGCTACATGCTGGTTTAATTCCCCCATTTAAATAGGCTACATTCCAGGTGAATACCATGGGTCAATACCATGTGCCATTTTGGTGAATACCATGGGTCAATACCATGCGCCATTTTTATTTTTATTAATTCTAATATTAGGGTTAATAATGGTTTTTTGCATGGTATTAATAACAATCTAGTCCATGGTATTTGTCCCATAGTATTTTGGCCATAGGTTTCACCTAAATATAACCCATTTTTTGAGTGTTCGTAAATATGAGTGTTCGTAAATATAAGGTGACTTATGGAGTAAATATAAAAAAATGTTTTATTTGTTTACCATACCTCTCGTTTATTTATATTTTTATTAATTTACCATACCTATTTTACAAATATGGTATTTGGCCCATAGGATTCACTTAAATAAAACCTCTTTCTTGAGCCTTCATAAATAGAACGAGGGTTATGGAATAAATATAAAAAGAGGTTTTATTTATTTACGATACGTCTAGTTTATTTATATTTTTATTTATTTACCATACCTTTTGAGTAAGTATAAAAAGACGTTTTATTTATTTACCATACCTCCACTTTACTTATATTTTTATTTGTTTACACCCTTACATGTATATAAGGTGACTTATGGAGTAAATATAAAAAATGTTTTATTTATTTACCATACCTCTCATTTATTTATATTTTTATTAATTTACCATACCTCTTTTATAAATATGGTATTTGGCCCATAGGATTCACTTAAATAAAACCTATTCTTGAAAATGGGCGAATGGATTCACTTAAATAAAACCTATTCTTGAAAATGGGCGAATGGAAGGTTGTCAGTCCTAATTTCAAGGGCTAAATTTACCTTTTTTACCCTCTCCCTTAAAATAAGGTGGGCTATTTGAGGTGATTTGTAAAAATGTACTATGATACAAAATATTCGCCCACTAAAAATTTAAAACCCCTTAATTTCGCCAAAGGGCGAACATTCACCCCTAAAATTATCCTTGGCATGAACCATCTGGAGGCGCTCAATACACGTCGAACAACCTTCTAGAATGCTCTAGAAATGACCACAAGTAACTTTTTAAAGATGAAACTTGCGCATTTTAACCTTTACAGGGGGACGCACCTGCCCCTTTACATACAGAGCGTCCAAAGACGCAGCTTTTGTGAACATTGGGTGCGTACCTGCAGGTAAGGTTGAGAGAACCTGCGTACCCAGAGATAAATACATTTATAAAGACTTTCTCTCTTTTTGGAGTTTGAAATGGAGAGCAGAGGCATAAGACTTGCCTAAGAGGATAGCATGACTGTTGATAGAGCCATACTAACTGTAAATAGTCATGGTGACATTTTTTAGTGTAACAGGGTCCACTTGCTTCACTGACCATAACCTTATTTACTTCCTCAACCCTCATTTCTTCATGGGTCATCCAAGAGTCTAGTACCATCAGTTGTACAACCCCCAATCTTTAGTTTGGGTCCCAAAAGTTCATATTTGTGAGGATCATGTTGTGCACATAGAATTCAACCAATTTGACTCTATCCTCAATGCTCACATGCTCGAAAAAGTGAATGGACCTCCTATAATCTTGAAATATTAAAGAGCCATATTGTGCCAATGTTTTGATTATGAATTGAAACCATTGTTCCTTGAGGAAACTCACATAGGATTTGAATGGTCACTTGCATTGGATGGCCTCCATCAACAAACTTGTCACGGTGGCAAGTTGTGCCTCCTTTTCTTGTGGTTTGTGTCTTACCCTCTTGTTTTCTAAATGTAGCTTCTCCTTCATGATTGATTCCTTTAGCCTCAAGTCATACAATTCTTTAGCCATTTTCTTCATCTGCTCCACCATGTAGCCTATATCCTCCACTTTCTTGGACTTGGAAATCTACATCCACCAATGAGTTATGCTTATTTCCCTTTATAACTCAAATAGGAGGGGAACTACAAGCATTTTAGGTATGATCCTCCCTGCTTCAACAAATTTGAAATAGGACCTAAGATTAGGTTGTATATTAGGCTCTTGGAGCCCTTTTGGGCCTTCTCCTTCCTTTTGGGATGCTATTGTCCCTTCCTGTAACAATTTTTGCTGATCTTGTAGAAAATTTGTCCCTTCATGTAGCAACTCTATTTTTTCATGTAGCAACTTTATTCTTTCCTCTAACAGCTCTGTTCTTTCCTACAACATCTTTGTTTGTGTCTTAAGATAGATGGCCATGACTACCCTGGAGGTTGGCATTCTCATGGGTGTCAAAGGTTGTTTACCCATGGCTTTAGGGGATGTGGCTTCCTCAATTTTCCTTTTCCCTCTTATGAATCCTTCTTCTCGGTGGGTAACTAATTCATCACTTGTGATTTGGACTATTGAGGGAGGTTGAGGCTTCTCTTGTTTGATTCTGGTGCTCTTTCGTCTTTTAAAATATAAGGGGACTTTCTTGGGCTTCCTTATCTTGGGTTTTATAGGTGTGCTAAGGGTTTCTAGAAACCACCTATTTTTATGTATTCCCATCTAATAGGCTTATTTGATTCCTCTATTTTCCTTTCTTTTAAGATCTGAAGGTCTCTCCAGGGGTTTCCTATTCTACTTTTTTTTACCCTCCCACTTCCTTCCCCTCTTCTTCAGCTTATCCTTTAGCCTCTTCTACCTTATGTTCAGCCTCTTGCTCTTTATCCTTTCCTTCTCCCTCTTGGTTACCCCCAACATTGGATTTTGTGGTCTCTTCTTATTGTGGCAGGGTTTGGGCTTGTGTCTTAATGAAGGCCTCCCTATCCATGTCCACAAAGTTTGTCGATAACACAAGGATTTTGAGATGGATTAGAGAATCCATAACAATGAGAATTATGAGTTCATGATGAGAAATGTACTGGTGCTTCACTTCCCTCACCCTCTATATCATTTTGATTATGGACTCGAGGAGGAAATGCGGACATTGATCCTGATTTGAATGGGAAATTATGTTTGGAACCTTAGCTCATAGAGAAACCTGAATTGATAGGCATATACAACACTCTAACTCCCTCCACAGGATATGTACTTGAGGATGTTATAGGCCACTTCATCCAGAGGGAAAGGGATGTTCTCTCTTCTTACTCCACTTTTGTCTTCAACAAGTTTCTCTTTAGGGAGGAAGAAATTTCTATTGCCTGTGATGGCTTATGTTCTATTTTCCTTAACCCATTTGACTCCTAGAGGTATTGTGGCCACTATGCTAATTATTTTTGAATTCAAATGGATGGAAATTCCCCTTTTAATAGTGGTGCCATTGTTTTCTTCTTGAGAGTTGAGGACCATGGAAAATTCATGGGTTATCTCATCATCATACCCTTTCAATTTTCCAAAGAACCCCATCCACTAGTGGTTTAGGAAAATTTCTCTCACAAGAGGGTGTTCATGGATTCCATTGGTGTTTGTGGGTTCTCTTCTATTGAAACCTCACCCAATGGGTCCTACAACAACTTTCTCAAGTTATTCCAAAGAATTGTTTTTGGAGAATTGTGTTTTGAGCAGTTTTGGGTCTCAGTGTAGGGTGAGGATGTCGATGCCTCTTTTCTAGTCAGAGATGGGATAGTTATGTTATAGTATTAAAAAGGGTTACCTTTGCTACCACTTTCCATTCCTCATGTAAAAATATATATATTTTAAAAGAAATCAATTTCATAGGGGTTTGCTACAGGCTGTTTGTAACAAGCATAATTTTACTCAACAATTTCATGGGGAGTGAGGAGAAAAGATGTCATTTATCCCTCTGGCGATTATTTTTGAATGTTTATGGGGGTTTGGAGGAAGATTATTGTTGATTCAAACCCTCTTTAACTTCTCATCCCAATCCCGTAACACCTTTACAATCTTGTAGAAATTCTGGTAATCCTCTAGCAACTATGCCTAATCTTGTAGCACCCAAAAATCAACTTTGTGGCTCCTCTATAGCATTCTAGTAAACCTCTAGTGATATCTAGCTTGACTTTCAATGCCTTAATGGGCTTCTCTAAATGTTTTGAGAATGAGCATTAATGCAATTGGAGTTGGGCCCTTTCCTTTTATTTCCTCTTGTGGTAGTGGACTCAGTGTGCTTGCTGAGCTAGCCCCTACACATATTTACTTTTTTAGCCATTAGCTCCATTCCTCATGATTATCACCCTCCCGCTCTGACTTTTCCACTTTGCAGGGATGGCTAAGTAAAATTCACTTTCACTATTCGAGCGTGGCCAAGTTTACTAGCCACCACCATCCCATAAAAACTCTATCCTTACTCATTAAGACATTTTTGTAACCACTATGCACATAGGGGAAGAGGTGATGGGTGTCATACATGAGCCTACCTATGATGTTGAGTTACTCTAGATGCATACATGTTGCTGGTGAAACAGTGGTAGATCAAATTCTCTTTGAAGGTGCTATCCTCCATACTATTGCTTCATTCACATGTCCTCATTTAAACAAAATAATAATATGATGTTTTTGATAGGTGTTTGACTAATAAATTCTCTCTTTCATGCAGGCTATTCTAGTGAATGATTTTTTGTTGTTGGAGTGGATTAGTGACCTTGAAGTTTCCCCTAAAGGTTGGTGTGGCTTCTTTAAATCTCAAGGATGGCGGCATTGATTCTTAAGGATGGCCAAATCTTCATTCTAGAGCTGCAAACATTCCCCACTTCCCGTTCTGTAGGATTTGTGCAAGATGCTACATGATTGATCTCCTTCTTCTAGCAGTCACACAAATCCTTGAAAAGCCTTAGCTTTCTTCATGGAATGCACTCAGCGGCTTGGATAATTCATGATGGGCCTATGGACAGGAATGAGAGCTTTCATGGTCGAAAAAATTGTGAGTGAAGGGTGGAAATAAAATATTTTTATGAACAGAGGTGGAATTTTGGAAGGGAAAGTGGCTAAATGGAATGGGGAAGAGGTAAAGGAGGCTTGGTGAACCTCTTATGTCATTTCCCCAAGGAGAATATGAGTTTTCACCCATTTCCCTAGGAAAAAGTCTATCGTGTAACACTTCTGGTCAATTTTGTAGTAGTTCAAGAGAATCCTATAACACTTCAGGATTGAGATAGAATTAAGTGTAGTTTCTTTCTTGGTGATGGAGAGATGTAGGGAGATGGGTGGAATGATGGAGGAAATGTAGGAGGTTATTTTGGGATATGGAGAAATTGGAATATGGGCTATTTTTCTTTGTCTATTGTCCCCTTTACTATGGCTGGAATCTTGAAAGAGAAAAATGTTAACATAACTGGTATAAGGGATCCCTTACCACTATGTTCTTTCTCCTTTTGTTTCATTTTTCATCTTTCTCTCTCTCTTTTTTTTTTTTTTTTTTTGTTTTCTAAGACATGCAAACTGCCTCTAAAGAGGTTTTCAATTTGCAGGACTGCCCCATGTACCTCAAAGAAGTTTTTCACCTAGGCCCTTTATTTTCTTCTTTTATTTATTTTTGTTTTATTCTTTTTTTTTGTTGATGAGAGGTTAAATGAGCTAAGGGTTGTGAGATCCCAAATTATATTTAACTCCTTTCTTATTGAACTAGTAAGCTTCTCTTTTGATAGAGGCCTTTTCTATAAATTTAACTGATAAGCATTAACCAACAAGGTAATTCCTTCCTCGTCAATTGTTCTTAGTTGGATGGATCCATTTCCATAACATTTTTTGACTAGATTGGGGTCCAATCACCTTGTCATTAACTTCCCTTTTAAATACTTGAACCCTAAATCATACATGAGGGCCCAATCACCCTCTTGAAAATTTCTCTTCCTAATGTGTTTGTCATGCCATATCTTCTTCTATAGTTGGACTACATTAGTGTGCAGGTGTTATACAAAATTTATGCCTAGAGATAAGTATATCTTCCCTAAGTGGGTAGCTACACTTAGAACAACTGAAGTAAACATGTTTAACCTTTTAATACAATAAATAGATAAGATAAAGGAACCTACTTGTGATCCTTCACTTCCTTTCATCTCCTTTGAGTTTCTCCTGTCGCTCCCACTCAAACTGAATTCACTCAATTGGTACCTGCCAACATAAACAGAAGACAAAAACAATCAAAGCATATGATCTATTTATTATAAACAAATGGAATAAAAAGCATTCAAACATACATTCATCATAGATATAGACAAAAGTATTGGAAACGGAACAAACAAATTTATTGATTGATAGAAGGAGAAGTTACACCCAATGTGGTTAAATCTCATGTCACTCATCTAGCTTAGTTCAAACCCTCATCACAGCAAAACCAACATCAATCTAGCAGCATAACATTACTTGACAATGATTTCAAGTCTCTAAAACAATAGTATTTCTCTATAATATCCAACCTCTCTTGCCTCTATGATGGAAGGCCAATTTATAGATGAACGGAAGTGGTTTTGTCATTAATATGGAATTGAATGGTTTTCCATAATGTGATGATCAACCTCCATGCTCAAAGGGATGAGAGGATAGAGGATTATATGATCCAAGGCTATCCTAAGTCAAGCTCATCTTGATAAGATAGGATCTGAGTTCCTTCTAGTCTCTATAAAGGAGGAATATACTCAGGATCCAATGAAAATTTCAAGGATTCTCACCTAGTGTAGGCTTGAGTGGGCTTAGGATATCTACAATGTAGCCTTGAATGGAGCTACCTACTCTGCAGAGAACTTACCCCTAACCAGGGGTGTGTTGGTGACCCAAGGAAGCACTTTAGCAAGGTTTGAAGTGAGGAAACTCTCATGGATGAAAGCTGTAGTGGTTCCAGCTAGCGTACTAGACTAGACTCTATATTTAATATCGACCGAGGTGCGTAAGCTTAGAGGCGTGGTCTAAAATATATAGACATAAAGAATCTCTGGCCAAGTGATTATGATGTAGGTTACAAGGCTTCTTTATGGAAGACCGGAATATGTAGCCTATCATTCACACATCCAGATTACCCTACTAATATGCTTGATTACAGTGCTTGTTATGAGATGCATCTATCAAATCAAACCATGAACCTAAGTACTGTGTATGACTGTAACAATGATTTTAACCTCCTTACAGAGATATCACCCAGAAAACCCTTGTTTGGTAAACACACACAGCATGCAAAGATATTTACACTATCAAACTATATAAAGAGAACATAAATGAACTGTGAAACAAAACAGAGTTTATGATAATGTCTCTATAAGTCACAGAGGGATCGAATGCCTTACAAGACTCCCTTCCAGATCCTAGGGCTGACCATTCAACATAACCATAAACCATTCATAAGCGCACACCATATACATGCAATGAAAATCAAAGGCTATGGAAATCGAAAGCTATGTAACTGCTATGCAAACCATAGGCTGTGTAAATCGAAAGCTATGTAATCGTAACTGTGATGCAAACCATATGATATATAAATCGAATCCACTATAAATATTTTGCGAACATGTGATAACTGAAATGTAACAAAACAAATGAACAGTATACCAATCGAAGAACGCAGGGCCCGTCCGCGTCCTAAGGGTACACTGGCTATAACCGATCAGCTATCAAACCAATGCAAGAGGTATACGCACGTCGTGACTGTGAATAGGTCTTTGTATTAACTTAAAACTCTGTTCTGAGAAAATGATTCAACGATTAACCCTTCAAACATTAACCTGACTGTATTTACATATGCGTACGCACGACCATGTCATCGATACAATGAATGTACATTCGGCTGTTGCCGCTTTTATTACATAAGCCTTTTCAAAATGTTTCCATGCTAAGTGTTTCAAAAAGGACAAAAACTAAAATGAAAATGGAACGATGTTGTTGCTGCTTTTATTTGCCAGAGTGCCCTGCTTTGACTTGAGTTGACCGCATACATAGGAGGTTCGATTTGGCTGGGAGATAGGTGTTTGTCCATGCTTGGACATTCTGCTTTTCGCCCATGCGTTTCATTCTAGCTCATCTGTTGCGCCACATGTCAAATGATAAGCTCATTACAGGATGTGGGTACTTCCTGTAACCATGTCATCAAAAACTTCAAATTCTTGAACATAAAACCCCTAAATTAATTTCTATGCAATTTAATAACTATAAAACAATTAATAATCAATATTCAAGGATTTTGAGGGATATATGATGAAAATGTATGGATAAATGATATGTTTTTGGGAAGGAAAAAGGGTCTTGGGATGATACCAACATCTCTCCCCGACTTAAGGACTTAGCATGTCCTCATGCTACCCCAGAAGTACTCCCCTTGAACTCTGTCCCTGCATGGATCTCTGCTGCCTTGAGCAAGGTATCTACATTCTTCTTCACCTGGTGATCTTTCTGTCCCTTGAGCTCCTGCTTTAACTTTTTATATTTTTCTTTAAGAGCCTTCTTCTGATTGTACCACTTAGTGGCCCAGTTGGAAATCTCAGTTTGCTCAGTCTCCAACTCACTGATTCTTTCCTTTAGCTTTTCATTTGTTTTCTGTGTTTCTTTGCTTTGCGCCCTGAGCATTTCATTTTCCCTTTTAATAACTTTTTCCAACATGTTAGCTTCCATGAGCTCTTCCTTCAATTCTTCAATTTTTTTTTCTAATTTCTTTTGTCTTTTGGTGGGAGGTGGTGAACATTTTTCCTGTTTTTTACGGCTCTCTACCTCCATGTCAACTTCTGGTGCTGGTAGTGAATGGTCACCACTCTCAACATCCATTTGTGCAGGTGCATGAGATTCAAACTGGTCTTCTTGCAACTGAGTTTTTGGTGTCCTCCTTGTTCTTCGTGAGTAGGTGGTAAAAATTTTGTCTTTCTCAGCCCTCTTGGCATCCTCTTTTTGCATGTTCCTGGTCCTTATGCTGCCCACAGGTAGAGGTGCTCTGCTGGCTTTGGACACTGGAATTTCCTCATCAATGTCCTTCATAAACCCTGAATCTTCTTGCACTTCCTCTTTTTCCTCCTCATCTCTGATTTGATTGACAGCTAAGAATTCTTTCCATGACTTCCCTCGCTTCTGCAACTCATGTTCAATGAGGATTTTAATTAGGCCAAAATGGTACAGGCTTTTGTCTTCATTCCCCTTTTGCTTCTGGATAGTCTTGGCCATCTTAGTTAAACTTTGTAGCAGAAAGTATGGCACAATGATTACACATTGTTTCTTCAAATGGAGGAGTAGTTTGATGTGGTATAGATAAACAATACTATACCTACCTTCACAGGTTATGAACTTTTGAAGAATGTAAACCATTTCATCCCAAGGATGAACTAACCAGCTTCTTGGAACACCCTTCTTCCAGTTTACTGAGGAAACTCTAGATCTGGACATGAACTGTGTCCATGATTTCTCCTTAAATTGTTTGGTTTTAAAGTACTTCTCTCCTTCAGGACTAATTCCAATTGCGTGAGCTATAGTATCCTCTGAGATTCTGAAGGAGAAGTTGCCTATTAGGGCCTTTTCTCCATTAAAGGTGAAGGCAAATTGCTTGGTGATTTCCTCATTACTCCCATGGAATTTTTCCAGAAAAGGTAACCACTGTGTTTCTCTAAGAATCTCAATGCAATCCTCATGGTATTGTGAGTTGTTGAATACACTGGGTTCGACCCTATTAGTCATGGTGATGGCAGAGGGTTGTGCCTCTAACCCTTCTCTGTCTATACTCTTTAAAATTTAAATACAGAAATGTCGAGTTGGTTACCTGGTATATATCGCTTCCTTCAGTCTTCAATATGGTGCTTGGCCGGTCGATATGACTGTGATGGGAGTTAGAAATAGAATGGTGATGCTTTCCCTTTTCGGCGTTCACTGGTTTCACTGTGTAAACCGACCCCAAACGGTGATACTCTCCTCGGCGCTCCTTGCTTCAGATTTTCACTTTATAACTCCACCCAAATGATAATAATCTCCTCGCGCTCCTTGCTTCTGATTCTCACCTTGGAAGTTATGGGAATCGAGGGTGGAAAGGATGGTGAAATAACCCTGTACTCACTTCACAATGTAATCATTCATTTAAAAAATAGTTTGTTGTATGCTTGCATGCATGTTACCACAAGAACGCTGAGAGCGTACCCATAGTGCTGGGCTATAATGCTGGGTGGCGAAGTTATGATTCAGCTGTGTGTGGAGTAAAATATATATAGGCCGCTTATTATGATTTGACTGTATGGAGTGAAATATATATATAGGCCGCTTCCACATCTATCTCATCCTTTGTATTTAAAAATACACAGCTCACCACGTGCCCTTTTCAATTAGTATTCGGTCGTATAGAGAATGTTGGTATGCCTGTAGGGTATATGACAAGGTGGATGTGTTGGTAATGGGTTTTAGGGATATGAATAGGTTAATGTAGGGGAATGATGAGAATTGGTGGGATAAGGGTGATAGATTGATGTATATAGGTGTCCTTGAAATCAATTACAACAGCTTATAGTCACCAAAGTTACATTAAAAACCAATCTAGGAAATTAAATGTTTAAGAACAGAAATACATTACTCCTTTGTTGATCATTTGACATGCTGAGTTGCTAATCCTTTTTGACTGTTCTTTTTGACAGGTCCTCTGAGGGAGATTGAATGCACAGGTCCCTTTAAGAAAATTTGAATCTACAGGTCCCTTGAGAAAACTGAATGTAACAGGTCCCTTGAGGAAAACTGAAGATGTAATAGGTCCCTTTAAGAAAATGTTCATGCAGCTCCTTGTATTGTTACAGGTTCACTGAGCTTGCCATTTGCTGGAGTGTTGGTGCCCAAATCCTTGTAGAAGCTTGATGAAATTCTGTTGAAGTAGCCCTTGGTGTTAATTTCTTTAACAGGTCCCAACTGAATGTTTTAAACAGGTCCCATTACTGCTGGTTGGTAGCATAGATGTCTGAACAAAACAGGCCCCCCTGCAAAATATTTATAAACAGGTCCCTCTGAAAGCATAAATGACAAAACAGCTTACTTATTGATGTCTTTGAATGCTGGTAACAAGATGCTGTTGGAAATTTACAGTGAAGATATAGAATAAGAAATTTGAAGAATTTACAAGGGAGAGATAAAAGTAACAGAACAGAATGGTGAAGTCTCTCTCCCCGACTTAAAGTCTGACTTGTCCTCAAGTCATGATGCATCTGAGAAATGAAACAGTGAACAACAGAAAGAGAATTCATACCCGCCAGAGACTGGTTTTCAAGTAGGAATTCGAGGTTAGAGTGTGCTAGAGACTGGTTTTCACATCTAACCCATTATTGTTTTTATATTCTCTTTTTTTTTTTTTTTTTTTTTTTAGTTTTTGTTTTATATATATATATATTTTTTATTTTTTCTCTGTTTTTTTTTATTTCTTTTTTTTTTTTTAACATTGAAATTGAAAGGAAATAAAACTAAGGTAGTGATACTACAGCTAAGGGCTGCAGTATCTCAACCTCTTATTGCTGAGATAGTGTATGGAGAAAATCTTGCTTGCTGATGGGCTTGTTGTACAGCTTCGGGCGATGACCATTGACTGTGAAGGAATGACCTTCTCCATCAATAGTTTGGAGCTTAACTGAACCATTGTCATAAGCCTGAATAATTTCATAGGGGCCCATCCAGTGGGTGGTGAACTTAGCTTTATGATCCTTGAATTTTGAATCAAAAAGCAGAGCCCAGTCACATTCCTTGAAGTGCTTCTTCTTAATGTGTGAATCATGCCATTTCTTCCTGTGCTTTTGCATGAGGATGGTGGTTTGTTCTGCTTGCTGCCTCATCTCATCCAGCTGGTTCAACTGCTGGATTCTCTCTTTTTGTGCTTGATCCAAATCAATTAGTAAATCTGCAGCTAATTTAAAAGTGTGAATTTGGAATTCAATAGGAAGCATGACATCCTTACCGTACACCAATTGGTATGGTGTAAATCCGGTGGTATCTTTCCAAGTAATCCGGTAAGCCCAGAGTGCCTCTTTGAGTTTTTCTTCCCGGTTTTTCTGGTTCATTGCAACAGTTTTGGTAATGATCCCCTCCAAAGTCTTGTTTGTTGATTCCACCTGCCCATTGGCCTGTGGATGGTAGGGGGTACTTTTCCTATGCTTTATTTGGTACTTTTCTGTGATGTCCTTCATGAGCTTCGAGGTGAATTGAGTACCTTGATCAGTTACAATTTCCCTTCGTACTCCATACCTCACAAAGATCTCCTCAAAAAGGAAATTGACTACTGTGTGTTCGGTTGCTCTCACCAGTGCTTTTGCTTCTGCCCACTTTGTGACGTAATCAGTACATACTAGGATGTACTTCTTACCATTAGAGGCTGGGTTGATAGGTCCTATGAATTCCAGAGCCCACTTATCAAATGGTTCTAAGTGAACTTGGGGCTGAAGGGGCATCTGATCGGTAGCTGTTGGTCTGCCCATTCTTTGGCAGCTATCACAACTCTTTACATACTTCTTGGCATCCTTGAAAATGGATGGCCAGTAGTATCCAAGAGTAAGAACTTTGAAGGTTGTCCACTTCGCTGCAAAATGCCCACCACATGGTTCATCATGGCAATATTTTAAAATGTCAATTACCTCATCATTTCGTACACATCTCCTAATGATCATATCAAAACCAGTGTAAAAGAGATCGCCATTAAGCCATGAATATCTAGCACTTTGTTTGATCAGTCTTTTCCTTTCCTTTGCAGTGAAATGTGGAGGTGTTCTACCTATAGACAAGTAATTAGCTAAATCAGCAAACCAAGGAGTTACTATGGAAATTGCAAATAAGTGCTCATCTAGAAAAGAATCCTCAACAGGAACAATCTCACCTGGATTTTGCAGTCTAGATAGAAAATCTGCCACCTGGTTTTCTTTGCCTGGTCTATCTAACACTGTGATGTTAAATTCCTGTAACAATAGTAACCATCTGGTAACTCTGCCACTAGTTATTGGTTTATTCATGAGATGTCGAATGGTAGAATGATCAGTATGTACAAAAACTTCATAACCAGTTATGTAATGGCGGAATTTATTCACAGCATAAATGATGGCAAGTGTTTCCTTTTCTGTAACTGTATAGTTTAGCTCGGCAGGTGTGAGATTTTTACTAATGAAATAAATTGCATATGTACAAGATTCTTCTTTTTGGCCTAAGGATGCACCTATTGCAGTGTCAGATGCATCGGTAAAAATATGAAATGGTAAACTCCAATTAGGCCCTCTCAGGACTGGTGCGGTAGATAGTTTCTTTTTGAGTTGTTCAAATGCATGTTGGCAGTTCTCAGTCCAATTGAAAAGTACATCTTTGGCTAGAAGTTTAAACAAAGGTAAGGCTATCTTGCTAAAATGTTCAATGAATCTGCGGTAATAACTAGCATACCCAAGAAAACTTCTTACCTCTCTCTGATTCTGTGGAATAGGCAAATCAGCAATAATCTGGATCTTGGCTGGGTCAACCTGGATGCATTGAAAAGAGATATAATGGCCCAACACTATCCCTTCATTTAACATCATGAAGCACTTTTCGTTGCTGAGGGACAGGTTAGCTTCAATACACCTTTTCAAAACTCTCTCTAGATTTTCTAATGCATGTTCAAAAGAATTGCCATATACTGAAAAATCATCCATATACACTTCAACACAATCATGAATAAAATTAGCAAAAATAGCTAACACAGCTCGCTGAAATGTAGCTGGAGTGTTACAAAGTCCAAATGGCAAAACATTGTAGGCATAGGTTCCCCAAGGACAGATGAAGGTGGTTTTTTCCTGGTCTTCAGAGGCAATCCGGATCTGGTTGTAGCCACTGAAACCGTCAAGAAAGGAAAATTATGATTTGCCGGCTAGGGTGTCTAACACTTGATCAATGAATGGCAGTGGGAAGTAGTCTTTGAGTGTTGCTTTGTTCAGCTGCCTGTAATCAACACAGATGTGCCACTTGCCATTTTTGTTGGGCACAATAACCAATGGGGATACCCACTGACTGTCAGAAATAGGATATATAAAGTTGACTCTCAAAATTTTTTGCAACTCCTCTCTGACAATGTCTTGGAGCATGGGGTTCATTCTTCTTTGTGGTTGCCTCACCGGTTTAATGGTGCTATCTGTGTAGATGTGGTGAGTGCATGTGTCGGGGTGAATCCCATGCATGTCAGTGTAATCCCAAGCGAAGGCTTTTTGGTACTTCGTCAAGAGTCTAATCAATTTCTCTTGTTGAGATGAGTCTAGGTGGTTGCCTATGTTCAAAGTTTTCCCTGGACTAATCTCTATGACTTGACTCTGTGTATTGGTGATGGATTGAACTGGAAAGATGTCATGAAATGTAGATTGCAAGGAGTGGATAGTGCATGTTTCTTGAAAGTTTTGAGCCAGAAGTACATCTGCAGCATTATATTGTTCATTTCTCAAATTTTCAGATACATCAGGTTGAGAAAGAAATAGTTCTACCAAATCATTATTGTCTTCGTGGAAATCATAGATCTGGTCAATGCTAAAAACAGATTGTACTTCCGCTTTGTCATTAAATTTATCATCAAGCCACAAGTTATGTGTTACTGCAGGTGATTGTGTCGATGGATAGAGGGTGATTTGTTTCCTTTCGGTCCCTCTAGAGATAATCATGTTACCTGATCGGCATCCAATAAATGCATCAGCAATCGCTAACCATGGTCTACCTAGAATGATAGGATGTCCTCCTAGATTGGATTTGGGTTGAAGGACTAGGAAATCCACTAGATACTCCCAAGAGTCCAGTGAGATAATGATATCTTCCAAAATCCCCTCAGCAATGACTTTGGACCTATCAGCTAGTTCAAGAACAATCGTGGTATGTTGCAAATTCATAAGTTGGAGTGTTCTCATGGTTTCAAGGGTCATGACATTGATTGTGGCCCCTAGATCTATCAAAGTGTTTGGAATCCGTATGTTGTTAATGATGGTGGTCACTTTTGGAATGACCGGATCAACATACTTCTCCATGGAGATGGTATTGGTCATAAGGCCTGCTAAATTTCCTAAAACATGAATGGTCTGAGGATCAATCCTCTTTCTAGCAGGTTTCTTGAGACACATGTCTTTGATGGCTTTGGTGTAGATAGGAATGTCCTTTATAGCTTGCAGCAAAGGGATTTTTATGTAGACATTTATAAGTTCATCCAAGACATCAAATTGTGGTGGAGGTAGTGGTGGTTTTACTTGGACCAAACGGTGTGGAAAAGGTGGGTGCAGTGATTGCATCTATTTGTCCTTGGTTTCACTGCTTGGTTTGTTTGAGTTGTCATTTCATTTTCTTTTTCTAAGTTTTCTTCTTGCTGATCTGTTATTGGAGAATCCTTTTGAAGCACACTACCAGACCTCAGATTAATGTTTTGCAAAGGCAGTGTGGAGTAGGAGGTTCCTTCCTCTACATTATAGGCTGGCCTCTCTGCTCTATTGTTCGGATTTGGGACAGTTTGAGCAGGTATTTGTGTGGGTCTGGGAGGTTGTGGGTTAGTTGGAAATTGAAGTTGTGGTACATTTATTTGTGGAGGAGCAGGCAGTGTTTGTTGAGCAGGTTGGGGCTGATAAACAACTTGCTGAGGGTGCTGCTGATATGGCTGTGAATGTGATGGATATGGCTGTTGGTACTACTGATATGACTGTGATTAAGGTGGGTATGATTGAGGATATGGATGGTAGGATTGGGAATACTGTTGAGACGGTCTCCATTGATTTTGTTGTTGGTTTCCATGCTGCCATGGCATAGGTATATTCCATGAGTTTTGTGCATACATCTGATCATTCATAGGAAATTGCAGATTTTGATTAGGAAACATACCTTGGGGTGCTTGCCTTGGCTGCCATGGTCGCTTTGCACCCATGTAGTACACGTTCTCCATCTCTGTGCTGGCTGCCATGTTACAGTTGTGCAAAATTTTAACTTTAGGACAGTTAAACATGTCATGATGTTCAGTACAGAAAGCACATACTTGGATATTCTCTAGAGGGCAGTCTTTTAATGCATGTTTCTTGGGACACTTGGGGCAGAAAATAGCCATGATATTCTCTTCTTCCTCCTGTTTCTTTTTGGCTTTTAAGGTATCAATTTGGTTTCCTAGAATGCTCAACAAATCTGTATTGAACTCTTCTAAAATATTACCAATTTCAGCCTGGGTGACACTAGCAGAGGCAGTTTTTGTGACCCTAGATGACAAGGTTCTCTTTCCCATTTTGGCTTTACTTCTTGAATATTTTTCACACAGTTCAACTATTTATTCAAAGGGTAAGGCAGAGATGTCACCTTTGCCCATTAAGTTGAGATCATCCATGTATTCTTCCCGGATACCTTTCAAGAATATTGTGCAGACTAGATCATGAGGCATTGTTCGGTGTTTAGATTTTTGCAAGTTATAGACAAACCGTTCTAGATATTCTTCTAAGGTTTCATCCTCCTACTGACTCATTCTAAAGATGTCATCTTTAGAGTCTTTGGATCTGCAATAAGGCTGATATTTCCTCAGAAATATTCTCCTCGTGCCATCCCAATCTACTATGGCATGCTCACCTAGCCCCATAAACCATTTCAAGGCTGCTGCCTTTAATGTGGCTGGAAACAATCTGAGTCTATGAGCATCATCCATATAGCCATAAGTTCGACATACAATGTCAAACTCGAATAAGAATGAGTCCGGATCCTCTGAAGCCATACCATAGAAATTGGGTAGCACGGATGGGGGTATATTTTTCATTTTGATCTCCTTATCCTCCTATGGTTCTTGTATAGGGAATTTAAAAGTTGATTCCTCCTCCTCTTGATGGGGAACTGATCCAGATCCCTCCTCAGCCATTCTAATTGGTCTCTTGGTGTCTCTTGGTGGAAAAGAGAGAAAGGAAGATTGCTTGGTAATGGTACTACTTTTCCCTTGTGTAGAAGATTTAGGAAAGGGTTGCTGTTGTGATTTATGTGCAAATAGAGTTTCCCTCTCAGCAAGAGTAATGTACTGTCCCGAATAAAATCTTTCTGCCAATGTTTGAACATCCTCCTCAGATGGTGTTGTATTCCCTGGAGAGTCTGCTCCTGATGATGATGGGTTAGTTTTGAGATGGTGGGGGGTTCTTACAAATCTCCCTTGATTGTCCCTAAGTCTAGGCATAAATGAACATGATTTCTAACTGTGTTTTTGTTTGTTTTTGTGTATTGAAATTTTTTTCTTTTTGTTTGAATCCTTTACGTACGCCTCCCTGGCAACGGCGCCAAAATGTAGTGGTTCCAGCTAGGGTACTAGACTAGACTCTATATTTAATATCGACCGAGGTGCATAAGCTTAGAGGCGTGGTCTAAAATATATAGACATAAAGAATCTCTGGCCAAGTGATTATGATGTAGGTTACAAGGCTTCTTTACGGAAGACCGGAATATGTAGCCTATCATTCACACACCTAGATTACCCTACTGATATGCTTGATTACAGTGCTTGTTATGAGATGCATTTATCAAATCAAACCATGAACCTAAGTACTGTGTATGACTGTAACAATGATTTTAACCTCCTTACAGAGATATCACCCAGAAAACCCTTGTTTGGTAAACACACACAGCATGCAAAGATATTTACACTATCAAACTATATAAAGAGAACATAAATGAACTGTGAAACAAAACAGAGTTTATGATAATGTCTCTATAAGTCACACAGGGATCGAATCCCTTACAAGACTCCCTTCCAGATCCTAGTGCTAACCATTCAACATAACCATAAACCATTCATAAGCGCACACCATATACATGCAATGAAAATCAAAGGCTATGGAAATCGAAAGCTATGTAACTGCTATGCAAACCATAGGCTGTGTAAATCGAAAGCTATGTAATCGTAACTGTGATGCAAACCATATGCTATATAAATCGAATCCACTATAAATACTGTGCGAACATGTGATAACCGAAATGTAACAAAACAAATGAACAGTATACCAATCAAAGAACGCAGGGCCTGTCCGCATCCTAAGGGTACACTGGCTATAACCGATCAGCTATCAAATCAATGCAAGAGGTATACGCACGTCGTGACTGTGAATAGGTCTTTGTATTAACTTAAAACTCTGTTCTGAGAAAACGATTCAACGATTAACCCTTCAAACATTAACCTGACTGTATTTACATATGCGTACGCACAGCCATGTCATCGATACAATGAATGTACATTCGGCTGTTGCCGCTTTTATTACATAAGCCTTTTCAAAATGTTTCCATGCTAAGTGTTTCAAAAAGAACAAAAACTAAAATGAAAATGGAACGATGTTGTTGCTGCTTTTATCTGCCAGAGTGCCCTGCTTTGACTTGAGTTGACCGCATACATAGGAGGTTCGATTTCGCTGGGAGATAGGTGTTTGTCCATGCTTGGACATTCTGCTTTTCGCCCATGCCTTTCGTTCTATCTCATCTGCTGCGCCACATGTCAAACGATAAGCTCATTACAGGATGTGGGTACTTCTTGTAACCATGTCATCAAAAACTTCCAATTCTTGAACATAAAACCCCTAAATTAATTTCTATGCAATTTAATAACTATAAAACGATTAATAATCAATATTCAAGGATTTTGAGGGATATATGATGAAAATGTATGGATAAATGATATGTTTTTGGGAAGGAAAAAGGGTCTTGGGATGATACCAACAAAAGCTCTCAATGAGGTGGCATGTAGTCGACATCTTCCACCTAAAGCATGAAGTCAAAAATGATAATGTTGAGTGATATGCTTTATGATGTGATGAGGATGATCTAAAGTAGATGGTGACCTGCATCAACTTCAATACATAATATCATGATATCTTTGAATTTTTCATGAATTGCCGAGGGAAGGCATACCCATGCTCAACATATAAACTTTTCATTACATGTATATAAATCAGATATTTGTCTATAAGATATAGACCCATGATAAGATGACCATCTATGTAAAGCCATGATATAAATGGTTTAGTACTCGCCTGAAATCACATGCCAGATGGATGAAATTATATCCAGGGTCTTCTATCTCTTCCAATTGTTTGCTCAAGTACGAGTCTAACCATGTGAAAATATGATCTAAAGTCGAACATGGGAAGACGCCGTCTGATTACCAGCCAATGATGTAAGTTGTTAACAAATGCGAGATAAATCACCAATAATGATAATGATTCTCAAGGTACTAGAGTAGATCTTGCATGGTGTGAATAGATGTTTTGATGTCGAACACCATACAAAGTCTTTCAGTCAATGGCCTGTGATGTCAACCTGTCGCCAGAAGTGAGAAAATTTCCATTGATATATGTAAGCCTCAAGGTACTGGAAGGGTCTTTCTAAGTCAACTTCCTAGATAATGTGTTAATGTCAACAAGAAGTGACTCATCACAGGAGGGTCTTGATGTATCCCCCATCAATGACATGAAACGAGTGTAATGATTTTGAAGATAGAATGTGACTGATGACACAATGTTCAAGAATGGCGGTCATGAAAATGAAGGTTTCTGAGTATTGGAGAGGATGAAGTTTACTTAGTGATGGATGGTGTGATAGACCATAGGTATGATAACCATCAAGCAGATAACCCAACCCAAGTAATCACATAGATGAAGTGAAAGTGTCATGTTCAAGAGCGACTTGCTACCATAAAATTATTTCCCATTTTCCCTAGTCATTTCTAACCAGTACCTCTTTATTTCTTTTAACAAGCTTGAGGAGGATAACATATGCTTGATGTATAATAATACCCTTTGAGTGAATCCATCACTATGTCATGTTTTAATGAGTTTAGCAAAGGTGAAACTCAGTCTTGTCATGATGGACAATTTTGTAATTATTTAATGTTTTAGTGAGTTTAACGATAATGAGAACTTGGTCCTTTTCATATTTAGAGAGTTTGAAAAGGGACAAAAAGAAAACTCCACAAGTTCTCCCTCGTAAATTTGTCTCTCAAGTCTAAAAAAGCATAAAATAATACAAGAGAGAACCTATTGACCATGCTTGATCAATGTATTACTTTTCCGTAAGTAATCTAGATCTCAATCCAAAAAAGGGTTAAACTTATACATAGTAGATGTCGTTTCCAATCCATTTATGAGCTGAAAGGGTAAGCGCCCGATAATATTTTCATAGTTTGAGAGTCTAAAAAGAGCTAAAAGAGGACTCTAGCGGGTTCGTTTTTTGATGTTTAACAAAGCTCGAAATAAAGATAAAAGTATGCTCTGCGGTCAAAAGTACATTTTACGATCATGCATGTCAAATTCACTATGTAAGCTATAAAATTGCTCAAAGAACCACCAAACGGATTAAACATACCTGTTTCATTGGTAAAAATAGGTAAAAACTATAGTTTATTCATTTAATGAACATGAAATAAACATAAAAAAAAAAAAGAATTTACCAAGTCATTTTATGATTTGACATTTACCATTAATTTTTGTGCTCTGAACCAGTTTTTTAGCTCAAACTTTAGCAGCTAATTGCGGGTGATTCTGTGGATTATTCTTCATGCTGTAAGGACCAGCTAGGAGATCTACCTCTTCTCTCTCATTTAAGGTCATTCTTTTTCAATTTCAGGAAAAATTTGTAGGGTTTTGGGGTCCATAGGGTAAATATATCATTCCATAGGATCAACACACACTTATTCATCGAAAAATTTGTTGCAGAGAAATCAAACAGAAGGGAAATTGCTCTGCATCACACTGGCTATAGATCAGGGGCATGTTGGGTGCAGTTTAGAATTTTTATTCATCATTCTTACCCAAAATATCTTAAGTTTTCTGCATGAAATGGATCCTAACTAAGCCTATGATATGATTTTAGAATTTGATCGGATCATAATGGCTATCACATGGCATGAAAGAGAACATGTAGAACATGATATGGTTGCCCTAAATGATCCTAGTATTGTTGAGGCCCTTAGAGATTTTGGGTTACTCAAATATTTCAAGTTATTCGGGATGAGGAAATAGTTAGAACTATTGTAGTTATTGGTCCATTCATGGGATCTAGCGAAACAATTTTTTTCACATAGGGGACAAAGTGCTCCCTTATTGATCGATGATATTTACTTTCTCATAGGATTGTAGATACGTGGTGCCCCCATTTATCTTTGAGGTTCTACCCATGAGGATGAATCAGTGAGGGACTACATTCGACAATTCTACTGGACAGGTACACAGCCTAGCAAAGACGGAAAGATAAACATTAGGGATGTTCATGTTTTACCCTTGTGAGCAATCCTCCTTACTATCCCAAATTCGGTGAGTAGCACAACACTTCATGTCATGAATAGATCATACATGCAGTATGCGCTCGAGTGTCTCGAGCCAACTATGTTCAACTGGTGTGAGGTAGTACTCTCTTTGATGAAACAATAGCTGACTAAACTAAAAATCAGTAAGATGAAAAATTTCAGCTATGGATCAATCTTGATCACTTTTACTTTGGAGAGAATTCCATTGACGCAACCTCGGCATGTGACACTGAGTTTAGCTGGCCCTAGAGATCCACAGATGCAAATATGGGTAGAGTTGATGGCTAGACATGTTGGTCAGTCATCAATCTCATTTTCTACTAGATTCTTTAGTTGTCTCCATCAACATCATATTGTTATAGAGGAGCATCCATATGCAAGGATGGATTTTCGTGGAGATCTAGATTTGAGATTAATGGTGGGTGTTAAATGGGGTGCTATAAGTAAATTTTTTTGACCATGCATTTTTTTTTTGAGTTTTTACATGTTTTTGTGTTTTTTTATGTTTACAAGACTAAAACAAAAATGTTCTCGTGTATATAGATGTTGCCACTATTTGATCAATGGGTCATCAATAGGAGGCACATGAACTAGCGGGGAGAAATGCCGGAAGAGCAGTTCTCCAAGATTTAGATTTGATCGAGACAATAGCGGAGTTACAACATCATATAGAGGGGTTAGCCCTCGGCATACTAGATGTTCTGATCGAGGAGTTACCGATGAGACTACACCGCTATACTTTTGGTGTACCTAGCCATTGGCTGAGGCTATTGCCCATGATAGCTCAAGAAGTGACTTGTTATCATGAGCATCATTAGATCTACTTAGGATGATTTACTGTATACATTTTAAGGTTTTGAGGTCAGATGACCAACATTTCTTGGACACAAGTTTTTGTAAAAGCTTTGAACATCTATCTATTTTACTTTTAGTGTTTTTGTATGGTTATGTGTAATCCTATTCAATTATTGACATGAATTGAAAATTTACTCTTTACATATGTCGTAAATGTCCTTTTAACACGTAATTCGCTAAAGAATCAGCAAATGTGTTAAAGTTTCTAGAAATGTGTTGATATTGGATGTAATCAAAATGTCTTTCCAAGGGATGAACTCTAAGGAACATACGATGAATAGTTGGATTTTGGATAGTATAAACGTTCGTAAGTTGTAGTACGACAAGTTGTGAGTCTAGCATAATGATGATTCGGCAAATGCCAAGTGAAATGGAGCCAAAGAGGAGTTTGATCAATGTGCTATACTTAGCGATATTGTTCGTAAAACGACCAATACAAATCCCTTGAAAACTCACTAACTCGCCACTTGGAGCGAATATGGCCCATGTTGCAGAGGATAGGTTCTGCATACTACGACTAGCCCAATCAGCATAACCAACAAATGGTTCCAAATATTTCGACATCTGCAACAAATGCAAAGCGGATTAGTAACCACATAAAAACTCTAAAAGTCACACTATGACACACACATGCAATCAAAGCATATATACAGTGTTTTTACTACACACAATCAAACATAGTAATGTTTTAGATACAACCCGTGTCGGGGCTGTGACAATGGAATTCCATCATAATCAACCAACTCGTAAGCACCTTTTTCCAAAAAACACTTGACACTGTAGGGGCCCATCCATAGTGGTTCAAATTTTCCTATTCCTAATTTATCGGCTTCCTGATCATAAAGAAGGACTAGGTCTCCTTCTGAGAATATGTGAAGTTTGACATTATGGTCATATTGTGCCTTAATTCATTTCTTATGTGCTTCGTTGGCCAATGTTTCTTCACGACATGTTTCATCTAGATGGATAAGTTCTAAGAAATGTGCTTCCTCATCAGAAGTGTCAAGTAACAAGTAAATTGCGAGTTGTGGTGATGAAATCTCACATTGTATTGGCAATATTGCCTCAAGACCATACACCAATTGGAAAGGTGTGAATCCAGTTGTGTTTCTTATCGAGGTTCGGTAAGCCCACAAAGCTTAGTATAGGATCAAATCCTAGTTTCATTTGTGAACTCCTATAATTTTTTGAAGCATTTGCTTAAGGAATTTGTTAATGGCTTCAACTTTTCCATTAGCCTGTGGATAATAAGGAGTAGAACTATAAGGAAAGAGTCCTAACTTGGCAGTTAATTCAACCATCATGTGATTGCGAAAATGTGGACCATGATCTATAACTATAGCTTGTGGTACACCAAACCGTGCAACCACATGGTTGAAGAAAAAAAGTGCATCTGTCTCACCACTGTTTTTTAATGTAGTCATCGCCTTGGCCCATTCATAAAATAGTGAACAGCCACAATAATATACCCATGCCCCCTAGCGGAGTGAGGGTTACAAGTCATTAAATCAATGAACCATTTTGCAAATGGTCCAACAACGATGATAGGATGCAGTGATGCAGGTAGTAATCGAGTCTTACGGTAAGAAATATAGCATGCATGAAAACTTATGACAACATTAATGCAATCGTTAAATATGAGTGGCTAGAAGTAACCAGCATGAAGAATTTTTTGTGTGGTAGAATAACGAGATAGATTTCCACCAAAAGCACCAAATCATTTAGAAATTTCTCAGCCTCCTCATGTGTGAGGCACCTACCAAAAATCGTATTGATACTGTGACGGTAAAGGGTGTCGCCAATGATTAGATAGTCTTTGGCTTGACATCGAATGCGTCGTTGTTGTGAGTAAAAGGTATCGGACTGAAAAGTTTAGGTTTGGAGATAGATCAATATATCTCCATACCATGGTTTAGATGATGAGATCAGAAACAGAGGCTCATCTAGAATTGATGGTTCTATTGTTGAGTCAATGGCGGTAGAGGGAAGGTCACAAAGAAGCTCGACAAAAACTAGAGATTTCTTTGACTTAGATTTGATGAATTCCAAATCAAATTCCTACAAAATAAAGATCCATTTTAAATATTTCCCCATAAGAAATTGAAGTGACAAGATGTATGTCATAGGGTTGCAATCTGAAATGACAGTGGTCTTTCGGAGCAAGATATAACAGTGAAATCTATGTATAGCTTGAATAGAAGCCAAAGCTAAATTCTCCATGTAAGAATACTTAACTTCCATATCATTAAGATTATGACTCAAATAATAGATCAGATGTTTAATCCCATCTTCTTGGAATAAAACCATAGCAATGGCTGTATCTGTAGTGGTGAGATATAGGAAATAGGCATTCCGATAATTAGGGTAATACATTAATGACGCTCGGATCAGGGTATCTTTTAGGGCATCAAAGGAAGCTTGTGCAACCTGGTCCCAATGGAAGGGAATTCCTTTTTTAAAAGATTAGTAAATCCCTTAGCCATTTTAGCATAGTTGGGAATGAATTTCCTCAGAAATTTAGCCTTCCCTTGGAGTCTCTGTAACTGAAGTAAATTGGAAGGTTAGGGCAAATCAATAATTGCCTTAACCTTCAAGGGGTCGAGACAAATTCGTTATTTGGACACTACGAAACCAGGAAAGCAACTATAACCAATACAAAACACACATTTATGTGGATTGAGTCGAATTTTGTAGTGTCAACACCGTAAAAATATGGCTCTAAAATGTTGTAATAGATCAACCCGTTTCTGTGAATGATAAGGAAAGTCATCTAGATAGGGTAGAATGATGTGTTTGATGTCATGGAAGGCATAATTCATTGCCCTCTTAAAATTTTCCCTACCATTCTTCAAACCAAAAGGGAGTTTCGTATATGCGAATGTGCTTGAGGGACAAATAAAGTCAGTTTTAGATTCGTCTTCTCGGTGGATATTGATATGATTATAGCCAAAATAGCCATCCATAAATGAAAATATTTCACATCCGGCACATTCATCAATTATATGGTCGATAAAGGGAGTGGGATATTTGTCTTTTGGACAAGAATGAATAACATCCCTATAATCAACACACACCCATATTGTTCCTTGTTTCTTCATGACAGAAACAATATTGGAAACCCAATAGGTAAGAGGAACATGATATATGAAACCAGCAGCAACCTTCTTCACATGAATAGGATGGAGGCGTTGTTGTACCAATTTGACATCAAGATACATTTTAATCTCATGTTCAACTATACTAGAATCAATACCTGACATTTCCTTAAGAAAATATATCACAGAATTCACAAAAAAGAGCACGATAAGTTTCAAGTTTCAATGGAGAACAAGATGTGCCAACCTGGATGTTTTCTACAATTCCAAGTTTGGTTGAGATATTGATAGAAATGGTTTTTTCGATTTCGATAAGTTTCGTTCGGAATCGACTATGTCTATAAATACAAAATTCAAAAGGAAATCAATGATTGGAAGGCGATTTAGTTCATTTGGAATATCTTCTATTTGATATAGAAGGTGGGATTGGTGATGATTATATACCCATGGTTCTTCTTCTATCATCATTGATTGGATGATTCCTTCATCAATAGAAAAGGTATGTGAAAAAGGATCAAAGGAAGTACCATATTCTAATGAGCGATCAAACCATATAATTGGTGATGATGGATTTGGATTTTTTGTGCAAGCCAAAAATATTGATTGCTATGCGAGCTCAATTGGGCTTAGCGACATCGTTTCATTATGCATTTCAAATTCAAAATTATTAGAAATCTTCCATGAGTTAGATGAAGTGTAAGATATCATGTTACAGGTCTCAACTTTTGCAAACTCTGCCTTTTGTGATGGTGACGGTAGTGAAAAGATGCCCATTAGGGAAGAATATTTGAAGAGACCTACTCCAATTTTCTGAAGAGATAGTGGAGGTTCGTGAACTAATGGAATGCTTCCAGTTGATTGTGAACTAGAGGCAAACAAGGCGAGTTGGTCAATTACTATGATTTCGCCTTTATGAGGGAAAGTGATCATATGAAAGTATGTCGAAACCACAACAACCATAGCGTAAACCCACAATATTCCTAGTAAAATATTGTAGTCAAGGGGTCCATCAACAACTGCAACTTCAATAGTTACAGTTTTTTCCCCTAGCTCTATCTGCTGGTTACTTAAAATTCAACAAGGTGCATAAGTGTGACCATCAAAATCTTTTAACGTCGTAGGTGATCATGACAAAGGAAGTGAGCCAAGTGTTTTCCAACAATTCATTGACATAATACAAGTAGATGCACCTTCGTCAATAATGGTTTGGTGAATGAGGTGATTCAAAGCATTTACTTGGATCAAGAATGCTAATTGTGCTAGTAATTGTGGCATATAACCGACATGGTTAAAAACTATGATATTGGAATCCATTCGATAAATTCCACCAATTGCTGACTATAAAGCATGATTTTAGGAGGGACAATTTTGAAGCACCTCAAGCATCAACATAGAAAAAGGTGACTGAGCCAAATATTCTACTACGTTATAATTTTACACTGCATGAGGGTTGAATATAGATTTATGAACATGTCCCTTTGGCATTTTTATTGTTAACTCTAGTGCAATGGGTGTTGGAATGGAGTCAGGTGAAGTTGAAGTCGAAGTATTGGGTTGATATGAAGCCTAGTTATTCGACGACGATGGTGGATTACCGTAATCTTTACTTCGTGTAGTCACCAAAACATTAGTATTAGGCTTAGTGGTGGATTGCATAATCACTTTTGAAGTGGAAGCATGATATGTAGCAAGAAAATGAGTCTTTGGGTTTGGAAAAAGGTTTGTCAACACAACAGATATACTAGAAGTCTTAAGAAATTTTGAGACTTCAGAGTAGTGAGGATAGTCTTGCATAAAGTGATCCTCATTACTAAACATGGGTAACGAGGTTTCCTAGTCGGAGAAGAGGAATCAGGTGATTTCTCTTTAGGGGAAGAATTTTGTTTCTTTTTGTTTTTCCCCATTTTCTTGCTTCCATGTTTCTTTTCATTTTTACCTTTGTTAGATGACACCACATTTATTTCGGAAGCAAGTATATTATCAGGTGTATTAGAGGTTTGATTTCAAATATAAAGTGTTTGAGTAGACGGTCTACTTGTTGTTTGAGTGCTCGAAGAAAATATCACACTGTTACCGGCATGATAGTCCTTACTGGATGGAGGTGGTGGAACAGTAAAAGCTAGTATAAGTGCATTTAGAATCTTATCATAGAGCGTGCCTGACTGGGTGTAAATCAAGTCTAACTATTGGGCATGAGAAATTAATTTCTCTTTAGTAACAACTCCTCCTTTAGCCACATCCTTGGTGATAGATGGAAACAAGGATTTAATAAACCACTCAACTAAAAGTTGATCAGGAACAAAAGTTTTGACCATTCGACGACAACGACACCACTCATGAATATGATAAGAAATGTGAGTAATAGTGGTTTTTTAAAAGTTGGTCAAAATTTCCGTTGCAGTTTCATATTTGATGGGTAATTGGAAATGGGTTAAAAATAGTGGCTAAATATATGAAGTTGTCAAATGAAGCTCGTCGTAATTCAATATACCAATTTCTAGTCGGACCAGTGAGCGTTCGCTGGAAATGACATAGTCTTACTAAATCATCATTTAGGGAGTTAGATGAACAACATAAATGAAAATTCATAACATGATTGGTTCTATCTTCTCCAGGGTTTCCATTGAACTTAGGAATATCAGAAGGAAATTTTTGTGGAATCACCGACCACCAAGCTGAATAAAGAATGGGATCATTAGTAAGCTGATTTAAATCCGATAATTCAAGTGTTGCGAGAAAAGGCAACCGTTGGTTTAGGTTGGGTTGAGCGTAACCAGGGTAAGATGGAATTGCCTAGGCAATAGGCCTTTGCATACAAGGATAAGGAATCTACTGCTGGTAACCTTGATAGGGGTAGATTTGTTGAGCATATCCAGTATAAGGTTGTTGTTGGGAACCAGGATAAATTTGTTGTTGACCAAAACCAGCATAGCGTTGTTGACAAGAACCTCGGTAAGCTTGTTGTTGTCCAAACCCACCATAGTCTTGTTGACCAAGTCAAGGATAAGTTTGGTACTGTTGGAATTGTTGTTGTTGGTATTGTGGCTGCCACGGCTGCTAATGAAACGGTTGTTTCCCACCAGTATAATTTCAACAAGGTTGTGGATAAATTTCACCAATATAAGTTTGATTCATCCTAGTTAATGGTAAACTAGCCTAAGGTTGTTGGATTCTAGACACAAACGGTTGTCGTAAAATGGCCTGAGAAGGCTAAATCTATAGACCTGAAACTTCGGGGTAAGAGGTTAAAGGATCACCTTGCAAAGGTTGAGATACAATCAACTGAGTTTGCGACTGTGGTAAAGTAATAATGATAGGCGTAGTAGGTATGGATGAAATGGGGGTATTGGTTGTGTTGGATACACAAGCCTTGGTTGAACAGGCAGTGTAGGCTTCCATTAACAAACAACCATTCTAGAATAAGTTGGACCTAAAGATGATGGTATACAGCCATATGGTGGCCCCCTAGAGTATGGAGAATAAGCAGATTGGGCATATTGTTCTCCATATGGATGTAATCCAATGTTAAGTGGATACATTGGATGGTAACCAGATGGAGCAGCTTGATATTGATTTGATGGATCAAACTGTTCAGTATTCGTAAGTGAAGAACAAGGGAAAATTCCTATTGACGACATGGGTGAAGACCATGTACTAGAAGAAACACCAGAGTGAGTTCTAGATAATGATTGGTAACCTAGTGGAACAAACAGAACACCATACATATGTGACTCAGGTGTTGTTGGTAAACATCAAAGAAGTAGCGACAATAGATGTTGTCATAGCTGTAATAGATGATACAGTCTCGGATGTTGTTTCAGCCATAGTCAAATGACCCAATAAATGTCCTAATGAATCTATGGGAGTTTGAAAGTGAACAGGATCAAGAGTAGTAATATAAGTTAACTAAGGAAAATAAGGATAAAGATAAAGCCCTGGTCCAAAATGAGTTGGAGTTCTAGCTGAAGTTTATTCTTCAAATTCCTCTTCAATAGAAATCAAACTGGGTGGAAGGATTTCATGTTAGGTCCATAAAAAAAATTTGGTGTTTAACTCTGTAGTAAAGGAGAATACTCAATAGTTACAGAGGTATGCGGATAAACTGGTCGATCATCTTCTAGTACGGGAACAACTTCTAGTTGTTGAACTTTAGGATCCAAGTGTTCTGGTAAAAGAACAACAGGTTCACGATGAATTTATTGAAGAACTTCTGGTTTAGAAGTAACTTCTTGTTGAGCTATGATAGATTCAGGATCAACTTCTGGTTGAACAAATACAAGTTCAGAAGAAATTTGTTGTTGAACAACTTTGGGTTGAGGATCAACTTCTTGTTGGACAAGTTTCGTTACCATTTCACTAAGTTCACTTTCAGTGTCCTTAGGTAATTGTAAAGGTTCCACTTCAGTAGCAGATAAATCAGTAATTGTAGGAGTAACTGGAATCATAGTACATACCTTATAGGTGACTCCGGTAAATCAAATGAAGAACTAGAAGTTTGTGATCCACTGGACCCAATTAAACGAGACCGCTTTCGCCGACTAGGTGTAGCTTCAGGCGGTAAAGGAGGTTTACTTGTTGTCCTACGCGAATGGCAGGGTAAAGGTTGATTTTCTCCCGTGACTGATTTTAATTATAAAAAGAAATAAAAAAAATATGGTAATCGAGGAAAAGTAATTACCAAGCAACTGTGAACTGCAATATACCACCTCATAGGAGTCGAGG
Organism: Pinus tabuliformis; assembly: GCA_031772625.1. NCBI lineage: Eukaryota > Viridiplantae > Streptophyta > Pinopsida > Pinales > Pinaceae > Pinus > Pinus tabuliformis. The sequence goes on along the minus strand of CM062818.1, from coordinate 1,252,336,363 downwards.
ACTTAACGTACGTGCAAGTAATCTCCTCGAATGTTGTTTTCAGTGTATCACAATATACAAGGTGGCTGACTTGGTTACCTATGGATGGATTGAACCTAATGTAGTTCTCCCAAATATACTTGAAAGTATGTGGAGGCCTAATTCGTGTTAGCACTGTCTAATGTGAAACCACACAATAAGAGCATTCCCTTATACTTTTCGTACTATAACACTGCTCGATATACCCAAAAATATGTGGATGAGCTATGATATACTTATGTATGTGGAATGAGGTATCACACTTGGAATGTATCATAGACCATTAGCGACAGCTGCTATGTTTAACAATGTCGAAACACATCTCTAGCCTAGACCTCTAAATGTTATGCGTTAAGTTACAATGCCCCATTAAGTTAATTAAGATAAATTTTAGTTGATCTTGTTTAAAAGTTTTCCTTTCAAGTTCACCGCGTGATGTTTCTGAAACTCGTAGAATACAACTAAGATGAGAAAAATTCTTTTCATTTGATTTAAGCAATGAAACTTGTAACTAAAAGGGATAGAGCAATCAAAATTTCTAAATAAAGAGCATAGAAGATGTCTAATCCAACTTTCCCTATACGATTCCTACAAGCACACACAAACTTCTAAATTCATTATGCATGTTTTTCTTGTCATTCCTTTAATGTTTATATGAACATAAAGAAACTAAATGCGCAAACGATCAATGAATGATTTTTATAAGAAATGAAGAGTTTACAACAATTCTTTTTCAGAAAAGTAAATACTAATCAATGTAAGCTAACCTTGGGATTGATTCGACAGTGATAAAGAAAAACATAAAGAAACATTGAACAAACAAAGCCAAAGTGGGCATGGAAAAGAAATGTTAAATTGGACTTTAGAGATAGAGAAACATTGACCATTCAGCAAACAAGATGTGAAACAGTTTGGAAAAAATTAAGAAAAAATATGGGCTTTTGGCTTGACAGGGACTAGCGCAGCCCTGAGTGGGAGATAGTGCATTGCAAAGCACTGTCTCTAGGCTAAGGCTGCTCTACAGAGAACCGTGTCAAGGAAAACAGTTCATTGATGCCAAGGAGCACTATCGGAACACAAATAAGCACACATTTTGACCAAACAAGCTTCAAAATGACCAAATATGGGTAAATGAACTCAAGCAAAGTCTACTGGTACTTCTAAGACAAGGGATAACTACCAGGAACGATGGTCGTTCCCCAGTATGGTTGCCAATATGTTATATGGAATTTATACCTACAAATAAGTATATCTTTCGTAAGTGGGTAGTTTCACTTAGAACAACTGAAGTAAATATGTTTAACCTTTTCCTACAATAAATAGATAAGATAAAGGAACCAACTTGTGATCCTTCGCTTCCTTTGATCTCCTTTGAGTTTCTCCCGCCGATCTAGCTCAAACTAAATTCACTCAATTGGTACCTACCAACATAAACAGAAGATCAAAACAATCAAAGAATATGATCTATTTATTGTAAACAAATTGAATCGACAACATTCGAACATAAATTCGTCATAGATATAGACAAAAGTATTGGAAAAGGAATAAACAACTTTATTGATCGATAGAAGGAGAAGTTACACCCAATGTGGTTTGATCTTGTGTCATTGATCCAGCTTAGTCCAAACCCTCATCACACCAATAGAAACATCAATCCGACAACATAACATTACTTGACAATGATTTCAAGTCTCTAAACCAACAATATTTCTCTATAATATAAAAGCTCTCTTGGCTCTATGATGGGAGGCCAATTTATAGATGAATGCAAGTGGTTTTGTCATCAATAAGGCATTGAATGGTTTTCCATAATTAGATGATTAGTTTCCATGTTCAAAGGGATGAGAGGATAGAGGATTAGATAATCCAAGGCTATCCTAAGTTGAGCTCATCTTGATAGTATAGGAGCGGGATTCCTTCTAGAAGGCTCTACAAAGGAGGAATATACTCAGGATCCAATGAATATTTCAAGGATTCTTGCCCAGCGTAGGCTTAAGTGGGCTTAGGTTCTTTGCAACGCAACCTTTAATGGGGCTACTTGCTCTATAAAGTACTTACCCGTAACCAGGGGTGTGCTGGTGACCCAAGGAAGCACTTCAGCAGGGTTTGAAGTTAGGAAACTCTCATGGATAAAAGCACTCAATGAGGTGGCATGTAGCAACTGAATTAGGGTTTTATAGACCATGTTTACATTGATTTGATTGTCACGAGTGATGTGCCCAAATAGACCTGTAACAATAGCTCTTGGAAAATGCGTAGTGCCTGAAGGGTGTGTGTAGTGCCTTAAGGAAATGCGCAACACCTGCTGTGTTTTTTTTATTTTGCATAGAATCGTGAAAAATGCTCTCTTGGGGTTTGCTCAATTGATGGTAGGACGCAAATGAAGCTGATTTTGAAGCTAACAAGGCCTTTTTACTTGAGTGAATTTTATCTTTTAACTTTAACAATGACTTTCTAATGTTTTCCTTCACCTTTTTGAAATATTTGCTAATAACCCTTTACACTTTGATTTTGTTCTTTGCAGATTGTTGATGATGGAGTTTGGCACTCTTTACTTTTGAATTTTCTTGGATGAATTTGACACATAGAGTCTAAGTTAATAGCTTAGGAATAGTACTTATTACATATAATGAACATAAAATTACATAAATAAAAAATATTACATCTTTGATTTTTTGAATAAAATTACAATCTGAAATAGAATTGATACTTGGAATGAAAATTAGAACTTGGGAAAGCATAGTTACATGTTTGCAAATCCTATTTAAATGCAAAAGGGATATTATTTTTCTCACTCTCATGCTTTTTTGTTGGTCTTATGCAATGAAATGGAATATTACAAGACCTTAGAGAATGAAACCAAGTGGCCTAATGGGACCTTGAATGACGAGACTCCATGTGGACTTGACTGACACAAGACATGATGAAATGAGCTTCTGATTGATGTAATCTGAGTAAGGCATGAATGTGGGCTATCAAGTATTGATTTTTGAGGAAGAGTAATGTTTTTTGACTTGGGCAGTATGAAAATACTAACTCTAATAGGTGGCTTGAGATCCATTGTAATTATTGGTGGTTCCTCTTGCGCTTGTTAACAGTTCACATTATTGATTGGTAATCAAGTGAACTTCTAGCATGTTTGACTTTGACACATCTATTCACATGTTAGAATTTGTACTTTGATCGGGTTGTGTTGGAGTGCAAGACCCGGAGCTCAGATTACAAAAGTCTAGGTTGCGAGGCGATGTGGCATGATCATGATTATATACATGTCTCTTTCAGATGGATAGTTGTGACCATACGATGAGTTTGTTATATGTGATCCTTCTCATTATTGGATGGTTGCAACCATACGTTGGTTTAGATATGATCCTTCTTACTAGATGGCCATACCCATACCTTGGATCCATTTACATGATCTTTTTCTCGATCGCTGCATCCATACCAAAATTCATGTATCTTTCATTAGATATTTCTATGATGTATATGTATCTATGCTTGCTTACAGGTTTTCCAACGATAGTTTCCAGTTCCATGCATCTACTTGTAAATAATTTAACCCCTCACTCTTGTTTGTCCTTCATGCTTTAGGGGGAATCTGTTACACAAAATTTTGTCACTGTCCTCGTACTCCCCGTTCCTCGATCTTGGAGGACCTCTATAGTGAACCTCATATTCTTTCCCATCATGAAGAGCATGCCTTTACATCCCTCTTCATCTTCAAAACATTTCCCTCTTACCTCATTTCCCAAGAATATTCCTTCAAACTCAGTTTTCAAGACCGGCGCTAGCACTCAATTTCCTCTCTACGCCGCTTTGCAAAGTCTAACACTAGGCCTAGAACCGAATGGTGTTTGTGTTCCATTCTTAACCCACACCAACCCTCTTTTGGAAATTTTTTAAAAATGGAGTTGAAGCTTCGAGGTCTAGAATCTTCGTGAATAGAAGAAGTCTGGTAAATGGTTAAGCAAGATAGAGTTGAGAGAGACTATTTGGGCTCCTTTCCCCTATTAAAATGGAACAAACCAAAAGAGATAAGACCTCTCCCATCATAAGAGGATCCATATCCCCTCTCTCAAAGCTATATAAACTCCTCCTTTTCCAACCTGAACTAGTTAATGAATAGCTAATGAAGGAGCTTGAATAACCAGCAAGATATTGATAGCTTTAGCCTTCTAGTTTGTGTTTGTGAAGGGAGAATAAGTTTGTAGTGTGTTTGGTTTGGAAAAAAGAGGAAGAAGCCTTGAACTTCCATTTCTTGAGGTGAATCATGAGATGCTAACAGTGGTGCTGGAACCCGGACATGTCGAAGGAGACCTGCAACGCTAAGGCGAAGGTTGTACTTTCCTTTTTGTCATCATAATAAAACAACTGATATTTTGTTTCCTATATCAATTACATATTGTATTTGGTAGCTTAAGACTCCTTAGCCTCTTAAGTAGGTTGAATATATTGTATGCTATCATGTGTGCTTTGGTTACTTGTCCATTTGTTTTAGGTGCTTGATTGAACATTAAGGAGCTGAATCCTGATCGCTCGAGCAAAGACACAAGGACTTCATCAGACAAGGATTAGAAATACAAGAGGTAGAATATTATTTTGAGACTCAATATAAGGCAACTTATGTTCGATTATTTCATTTATGGCTAGACCCTCTCCCTAGGCTACAGGGATTGTCTTTGTTCGTAGAGAGAATTTTCCTACTCCACACATGCCACCTCTTAAATATTTTGGGTTGGGCCTTGCAGGCTTATATGTCCTACGAGGTCCTCCCTATGCCTCAAGAGCTAATAGTAACTACTTCTGGGCTGAGTCAACTATGATATCGCCCCATCATCCCAATGCTTATTTCTCGACATTTCCCTTGTGTGCTTCCTATTAACTTTCTAGGCTTTGACCATTGGGATGATGTCACGTTGATGTCACCTACACCATGTGTTAACCTCTAACTGGTCATGTTAATTGGAAATGGGCCCTTTAGGTGCAAAAAAACACCAAATATGCTTGCCACATTTCACTCTCCCATTAGACAGTTGCAGACATTAGCTTTGACCACTGAAACCCTGCCACCTATCTTGTTGTCAGAGCGGAGAGAGAAGGGTCCCAAGGCTGGTTTTTCATTGATTTCCTTTATAAAAAATTTAAAGGGTCCTAACCATTTCTCTTTACATAGCTCAATCCGTCTTCTACCCCAACGCTCCTCTGCACTATGCTTTAAAATCCTTTGATGTCATGTTGGAATTGGTCTAGGCTCTTGCAGGCTTCATTGCCAATGTGGGCGCCTCCCTCTTGACTCTAAGACAATAGTTGTGCCACTGTCAGGCCATGTTTTCCTACTGAAATCCTTTGCATTCTATTTCTTTGACTTTGTGTGCCCTTTCCAAACCTCTAGGGTATATCCATTGGGCTTCACGCCTGTGCTAAGGTGTAATGTGGGCCCACCTATGACCAATGGGAAGCCTCTATGCTACTTTTCTATTGCTCCAAGTTAGCTCAATGCTCTCTATATCTTCTCTACAAACTTTTCCACTATGTTTAGCTACTCCACCAACCTTAGCTATGTGCCAAAAAGGTATATAAGTCATTTTATATCTACTAAAATTTGACCTGGATCATGCAAGTTTGATTGGCTCTATCTTTCAATCCATAATGACAATTTTATACTTATACATACCATTGGAAATCTCTTTCAAATATATTCCCAACTTTGTGGGTTCCAATTATATATGACATGATCTCCTCCACTATAAAGGGCTCAAAAGTTTCCACACTATTCTCATACATGCTACTATTCATCCTTCTTATTTTTCCTAGAATTTTGTCTTCTGTGGCATCTTCTGACACCTTTGCCATGTGTTGACATCAATGACAACACATTTCCAATAGTCTCCCCCTTTAGCATTGATGGCAACACCTAAATCAAACAAAACATCCTTAGAGGAACATATCAATTATAATTATATCCTTCGAGTGTTTCTCCCCTTCAGATGCACTTCTCTTATCCTCAGTTGTTTCTATTGTTTTGGTGTTTTTGTTCTTTCTATTATTCGATCACTAACACCTCTCCTTCATCAAGTACCTCTCCTTCAATGGAAAATACACCAACATGCTCCCCCTATCACCATACTCCTTGTATCAATAATATCTCTCTATCATGTTGATCCCATGGACCTGGTAGCTTTATCTTGATATGCTAAAAATAGAAAGAAAAAAAATCTTTCTCTTAAAGGAAGAAGTAGAGGAGGGATGCAAGAGGAAAAAACCCCAAACTTTTCCTCAAATACTCAAATTATTCTCTAGGAAGTGGCTTCGTAAAAATACCAACAAATTTCTTTTTTGTAGGGACATAATCTAACTTGACATTATGATTAGTAAATTTATCTCTCGAGAAATGATACTTGGTTGGAATACGTTTTTCCTTAGTGTGAAAAATATTATTCTTTAACATGCTTATTACAAAAATACTAGGAAAAGGTTGATCATAGAACACTTGTACATCCTGCAAAAATTGCTTCATCTACAATAGTTGAGTGAAATAAGAAGCTACTGCAATATACTCTACCTCAGTTGTAGAGGAAATGGATGCTTGCTTCTTGATCAACCATAAAACTAGACATTCTCCAAAAATAAATTGCCACCACCTTTGCTCTTGCAATTATATACATCACCTACCCAATCAACCTCAGTATAAAGAGAGAATGAAAAATATTTACCTCTAGGATATCATAATCCATAATCCAATGTTGCTCTAATATATCTAATAATCCTCTTGGCTACTAGTAGATGGATTTGTCTAGGACTTCTTGGAATCTTGCAACTATAGCAATGGCCTACATAATGTCTGGTCTTGAAGCTATCAAATTTAGGAGTTTTCTAATGATAGATCTATATAAATTCTAGTCCACTGTCAGAGATTCATCCATCTTGCTAAGCTTGCACATGTTACCATTGGAGTGCTCACTAGAGAACATTCTGCCATTCCAAATTTCTTGAGCACTTCTTTGAGATAATTTCTTTGAGAGATAAAAACTCCGTTGGGGGTTCGCACAATCTAGAATCCAAGGAAAATAAAATAGCTCTCCAGGCATGGGCATCTCAAACTTGTACTTCATATCATCTAAAAATTCACTGTATAACAAATATGAATCACTGGAAACTATGATTTCATCAACAGATACAACTACCATGATAAGATTTCCATCCTTTAGTTTTAAATATAAGTTTTTGTCAATTGCAACTATTTTGAATCCACAGTTGAGCAAGTAGTTGTTTAGTTTGGAATATCAAACTCTAGGGGCTTGCTTGAGAGCATACAAGGAATTCTTAAGCCTAGAAACATTAACTGGTTTCTCTATTAGTTGAAAACCTTCTAGTTTCTTGATGTACACTTCCTCCTATAGTTATCCATTGGGAAAGGCATATTTGACATCCATTTGATAGATTTTGAATTTGTTAAAGAAAGCAAATGCCAAAAAAAATCTTATTTATCCTAATTTAGCTACACAAGCTTTTTTTTCATCAAAATCTAATCCTTCTATTTGAGCATAGCCTTTGAATACCAATTTGGCTTTATTTCTTACCACTTCTCCACAATAATTCAATTTATTCCTGAAAAACCCCCTTTGTGCCAATGACAGTATTATTAATGTGTCTTGGAACAAGTTCCCAAGTTTGATTTTTCTCTATTGGGTCCAATAGTCATGCATTGATCTTAACCAATGTTGGTCTTGATTCACTTGTACAAAATCATTTAGTTCCTACATGGATAACAGGGAAACATGTGCTTACATAGGGGGATTAAACAACTTCCTTCTTATCTACACACCAACATTTAATTCTCCAATAATCAAATTAACTAGAAGGTGTTTTTTTATAGAAAGTCCTGTAGATTCACAAGCTAATGCAATTTGCTATAGAAAGAGACATGAATCTACTTCTACTCTTTATAGCGGAAGCCCATAAAAGTTGAAAAAAAATAATCAATAGAGGAAAAGAATCAAAGGCACATAACATAATAAATATCTGGGGAAATCCACAGCTGAAAACCCCACTATCTGTTTAGTATTAATCTGGAAAATCAAGATGAAATTATAATGCTTGTTCTCTCTAGAACAATCCCAGCACTCAACAAATTCAATCTCAAACTCATAAGAAAGATCAAGGAAATTTTAGCCAATTCATAAGCTGGCCAAGTCTCTATACCAATGTGTAATTCCTATGGAGGATAACTTGTATTTAAAGGGAAATAAAACCTCTAAAAATTGAGCAATCCCTAAAGGATCAGTGCCTAAATGCATGCACTATCAGTGAAAGTCAAAAAAATCTAAAACAAATATTACATTGTCCCTACACTCTAGTCTCAACTGGGTCATTCTTAGAATTGACATGCGTGAATTTCTGATGAGTAAATATTCATCTAACAATAGTAGCATTGGTGGAGTTCATTAGTGAAACCATTGATTATTAACTCACTTATAGTTCTCTCAATCAGATTGAGAACTAATTTAACTGAACTGACTCATGAAATTGAGTCTTCTATTTTACAACTCACAATTAACTCATACTAGACTCCTACAAAGTAGGGAGAACATACACATGATAACAGAAAGACTTCCAACTCAAATTTCCTAAGTTAAGTAAGTTTAATAAACTTAAATTAACTATTTTATGTTGCTATGAGAATAGAATTCGAATTTACTTTCCAGTTTAATTGAATGAAAAATTAAATTGGACTCTCTTGTTTCCATTTCTCAACAATAATTCAATTTATTCCTGAAAACCCCCTTTGTGTCAATGACAATCTTATTAGTAGCTCATGGAAAAAGTTCCCAAGTTTCATTTTTCTCTATTTTTCATCAACATATACAACTATCACGATAAGTTTTCCATCCTTTAGTTTTAAATATAAGTTGTTGTCAATTGCACCTCTTTTGAATCGATACTTGAGAAAGTAGTTGTTTAGTTTGGAATATCAAACTCTAGGGGCTTGCTTGAGAGGATAAAAGGGCTTCTTGAGTCTGCAAACATAATCTAGTTTCCCCATCAACAAGAAAACCTTCTGGTTTCTTGATGTACACTTTCTCCTATAGTTATCCATTGAGAAATGCATATTTGACATCCATTTGATAGATTTTTAATTTGTTAAAATAACCAAATGCAAAAAAAATTCTTATTTCTTCTAATCTAGCCAGAGGAGAATTTTTTTCATCAAAATCTAATCCTTCTATTTGAGCATAGCCTTTGCATACCAATTTGGATTTATTTCTTACCACTTCTCCACAATAATTCAATTTATTCCTGAAAACCCCCTTTGTGCTAATAACAGTCTTATTAGCGGGCCTTGGAACAAGTTCCCAAGTTTGATTTTTCTCTATTTGGTCCAATTATTCATGCATTTCTTTTAACCAATGTTGGTCTTCATTAGCTTGTACAAAATCATTTAGTTCCTCCACAGATAACAGTGAAACATGTGCTTACATAGGGGGATTAAGCAACTTCCTTCTCCTCTACACATCAATATTTAATTCTCCAATAATCAGATTAGCTAGAAGGTTCTTTTGTATATACCTTGAGGGCTCTTTGGCTTGAGTCCTAAAGGGTTCTTCAACATCTTCTTATTCTATAGGTGGCACCTTATACTCCTGTTGTTACCTTGAAAATTATTGGAAGGTGTACCAATAATACTTCACTTAATTTACAAGGTGATAAATGACCCTATCAAAAAGTTGATGGTTGTTGTCATCTTAGATCTAAAAAACAATTAGAAAACCTGCAGTAAAATAAGATATAATCCAAAACAGAAAGCAACAGTATAAAATATTCATTATAATAACCCAATTGGAAAGAAAACTTTAAATTAATTAATATTTTATTGATAACATCTGGTGAAGGAGATCTACATATTGGTTTGTAAGTCCCCCTCTATGGAATGGGTCCTTTGATACCCTTGACGCTTCATAAAACTGACCCTCTCTCTCAATGTGAAAAATGCAAACAAAAGTGAAAAACTCAAAATGGGAGCTCAATAAAAATGACGATAATGTTGACGATGATAACGATCATGGTGAAGAATGAATGAAAACCCTTATTTATATAACAAATTACAGAGTTAATCTTGATAATGGATAATAATAAAATATTATTAACCAAATTTAGATCTAGCTACTTGGAATACTTTATTATATTTATTGGAGAGGGAAGAGAAATTTGAAATGGTTAAATACCTTTATTTAGAAATAATTAACAAATAAAATGATTTATTAATTATTTCGGAAGGAACAAGGAAGGTGTGAAATCAAAATAGTTATTAACTAGTGATTTAATAATTATTCTAATAATAGAAATAAGGAAATTCAAATAAATAATGATTTATTTAAATATTCCCAAGGAATTTAGTCAAATGTGACAAGGAATACTTATTAAATAATGATTTAATAATCATTCCTCGAGAAAATTAAATAAATAATGATTTATCTAATTATTCTCATGGGTTTTTTTATTTAAATCATAAAATAATTTAATAAAAGTGGTTATTAAATTATTTTCCACAGTGAAAGTGATTTTACTATGGTAAAATCAAATCTACATGATGTATTTTGATCCACCTAGTTAGAAAGGCTAGGTGATCATTTTTTAGTGATAACAGATTGCCCCGATGCGTATGAGTGTTAGAAGCAAATCGTATGACTGAAATACGTTGTAAATTACACTTACACGAGATGCCAAAAGGGGAGTTAGAGAGAGAGAGAGAGAGAGAGAGAGAGAGAGAGAGAGAGAGAGAGAGAGAGAGAGAGAGAGAGATGAAGCAAATCAAGGATGGACAAATAATGGAGGGGGCAAGACCTACAATACTGATAGAAGTCTTCTTTTATGTGGTAATTATCAATAAAAGATTAATTCATTTAAAATTGTATTTCCAATATTATACTCGATACTTTATATTGGTGCTTCTTGTTTTGGATTATATCTTCTTTTACTGCAGGTTTTCTATTTGTGTTTCAGATATAAGATGATAGTAGGCATCAACTTGTTGTTAGGGTGACTTGTCACCTAGTGACTTAAGTGAAGTATTTTTGGTACACCTTCCAAGAATTTTCACACTAACACCACTACAATGTTGATTGGTTCATTAGCATTACATTTCACTAGTTATTTCTTTTCATGCTCAACATATTGATCCACCTTGACATTAATACAATAAAAAATCCTCTTGGTGTTCTTGTTATAGCATCTATACCCTTTGATGTTGTATGAATATCCAAGAAAAATTCTTTCATCTGCTCTTGCATCAAACTTTCCTATCTTCTGATCATTTCTCTTGATGTAACATTTGCTACCAAAAAATATGAATTCTTTGACTATTGCAGTCTGCCATGCCAAATATGATAGGGAGTTTTGTCACTATTTGGCCTAAAATGAGCTTTGTTGAGAATATCCATTGTTGTATGACTAAGATCTTCGCAAAATCTCTCTTGAACCTTGCTTTCATTCATCATGGCTCTTGCTAACTATTGCACTGATCTGTTTTCTCTTTCTGCTCCATCGTTTTGTTGGGGAGACTTTGCTATTATGAACTGCCTTTTGATGCCATTCTTCTTGCAAAATTCATCAAATTATTTTAAAGTGGACTCACCTCCATTATCAGACCTTACTATTTTTATTTTGAAATCATTTTTATTCTTAGCCATGGCTTTGAACTCCTTAAATTTCTCAAAAGATTTAGATTTCTCTCTAAGGAAGGAAACTCACATTATCCTACTCAAATCATCAATTATTAGCATAATATATAATTTACCTATGGGAGAGTATGTTTTGGATGTTCTCCACAGATCCATGTGCACTAGATTTAATGACTTTGATGATGAGTTCCCATTTTCCTTGAATGGAATACAAGTTTTCTTGCCCAATTGGCAGGATTTGCAGATAGTATTATCTGGCTTTGAAAGCTTGGGTAAATCCTTAACATTGTTTTTCTTTCTTAGCTTGCCTATCTGATTAAAGTTAAGATGTCCAAGTCTCTTATGTGACAACCAGATTTCATCAATTTTTTATAAATAACACCTCTTTTTCTTCTCTTTGAGCACATTATACATTATTATCTATTCTCACAACTTCAAATACTATCTCACATATTCCTGTAGACTTTATTAACAATTTTTATCTTTAAAGATCACATCGTAGCCTTGATGACACATCTGTGACACACTAAGCATATTATGATTCAGCCCATTAACATATAGAAAATTGTTGGATTTACCTTTTCCATTCAATAGACTGACCACTCCTTTTGAAATAATGTTTATTAGGGCATTGTTTCCAAAATTCACATTACCTTTTTCAACTAGTTTCCATGTCAAAAAGTTACTTCTGTCACCTGACATGTGCATGGAACAACTATTTTCCACATACTAATGGATCCCTTTAGTCTGAGCATACAAAGAAATATCACATTCATTTGATTTCTCCTTTTCCTTCCAGACTTTGAGCTTCTGTTCAATTTTTTTAATAATTGGTTTTGTCTTCTTCTCCTTAAGTTTGCAATTGAATTCTATATGCCCAAAATTTTGGCATATAAAATATTGTACCAAATAGTTCAGAGGACAATTTTTTTTATTATACCCCATTCTAATTTTCCTCTACTAAAATATTATTTTGTATCTAAGATGCCTATAAGATAGGTTGACTCTATAATATGGTGCTCTATTCTCGTAGTTTGTGCATGTGAAACAATACCTTGGGAAGATACCAATATACATGGAATGTTGCCTTTTGTACTAAGCTAAATTTCTAGCAATTTGATTTACTTGGGAAATGTTTTTTTTTATATATATATATTTGTTGGTATAATTTTTGGGATCCATATCTCCTTTTTGTTGCTGCACAATCCCTTCGTTCGCTACTAAAGCAAATGTAACTGACTCCATGACTTTTAGCTCTACTGCTACGCTAGACTCAGCTTCAAGGCCTAGACTAGTCTCATCGACATAGACAATCTATGCTTCAAATATGTCATTTAGATTATTATTCCATCTACCAAATTTATGATTAAAACTCAATATGTTTTGGCCTTCTCTAATCACTTCTTTAACGACACGATTTCTCCTTCCAGCCTTTCACGTGCTTGAAATTTATCACTCAAAAACTATGATGGGCCTCAAAATTAGAAACAAATTAAGGTCCATCTAAACTTTCCTATGAACTTAAAGGCTATACTAAACCTATCCTTTGACAGTTAATGAATTTTTTTTTTAAGATGATCTTAAGAAGGTTTAGAGACGATTGCCTATTATGTGCCTAGTATTATTTATTTTTGAAGAATATTGTGAGAATATTGGGTAGATTATGAATATTTGGAGGAGATAATCTAAGGACCTTCTCCCTACTACAAGATGATCAATATTGGATAATAAATTAACAAAATATCATGAAATTATTGACAAATTTTGGAGCGCCATTGATTGATAAAATCAATGGATATGTTCCCTGTCATTTAATCCACATTCCTAGTGTTGGGAACCAGATCCAATATTTGAGGTATTTTGGAGGGGAAAGCTACCTCCTTTCAAGGAGAATGCTTCCCCATCACTTTTTATTTAAGTACCAATTTGAATTGGCCTCTGTAGGAATGTATTTCTTAGTCTTCTTGTGAAGAAAACTTGTATTTTTCCAGCTCCACATTCATTTCTAGCAGGGATGTACTTGGATTGATTCAAAAAATGAAGTTTGGTGCAATTTTTAGCTTCTAAAGCTTGGTATCCTTCATATTAGTCTAAGCTTCCTTATTCTTGGACATTCTAGGAGCCATAGAGACCTTTTCTATAATTTCATTTTCTTCTTTTCACTTCTTATTCACATGCATCTCTTATTCTTGTTTTTCCTATTTCTACATTTAGTATTGATACTTCTTTTGTTGTAGGATTGGGTTAAATGAAGAAGTAAGCTATTCTTTAGGTTATTTAAAAAGTCACGAGCATGATTCATCCTTAAAAAAACTTTGAAAAGTCATATTCATCATTGAGCTACTTGGATTGGTTTACTAGTTCACAAATCTAGAATTTCTCGAAGTACCTTGTAGAAAAATAGTACTAATTTTATGCTATTGTTTAGAATGTGTTAATGAGATTTATTTGAGTTTATTCCACTTGAAATAGGTTATAAACAAATTCAAGGTAATCAAATTTTTTATCCCATTTCATTCTCACTTGATTAGGTAGGCATTTGATATGTTAACTAGCTCACTGGTTCTCGAATTTCCAGTTTTTCAAGTAGTAATTTTCTGCTATGTTTTAGCACGTATTAACAAGAGATTTTGGAGTGATTTCACTTGTAATGGATGCCTACTACATCCTAATTAATAAAAATAATTCCATACTATCTGAATTTTATTTTCTTAGGCATTTAGCAAGATTCTCGCTCCTATAACATTATAAGCCTCTTGTAGAAATCACCTATAACAAACCTGTAGCATCACTTTCCTTCACCAGTTTTGATCCCCACTGCAAATTTGACTTATTCGAGATGAATAATTACCCCTATGCTCTAAATCCTTGATTTGGGAAGACCAAAAACTACTTAGGAGTTTCCTTTGTACCCTTACAATACATCTCAACAATTTGGGTTAATCGACAAATTTATGAATTGTATAGCACAATAATGATTTCATTGATTTCCACATGAAGTATATAATGAACTTTGTCAATGGATATAATCTATTTGGAATGCAGTGATTGATTACATCCTCTTTCCTTAATGCATGTTATATTAGTTTACTTTCTTTATTCTTATGTTAACACTAGGTTCCCTTTTCATTGCAACTTTCACATCCTGCAATTAGGTTAGTGTTTGATTTCCATTTATGCAATTGGGATTAGCATTTACGTTTGATAAAGTATACTTTCCATTTATACAATTAGTTTATGTTAGATTTCATGATATTCACTCCATTACATCAGAACAACAATAGACACATTGTATGTTGCACATATAATGTCAACACCTATTAAGTTTTTATGAACCCCACATTGATAATTTAAGTTGGTAGCCTTGGGAGTTGTAGCATTCTTGTTGCAATACTAAGGCTCGTCATTTTTTTCCTCGTTCTTGGGGAAGTGTCAAATTATGCATTTTTTTCTTCCATAGTTGATTCATTTCCTTTACTTTTTGCAAAAACAAAAATTTCATTAGGCATATTTCATTTCAAAGACATAAAAATTGCATTACGTTAGCATTCTTATTCAAAAATGATTTCTCCAATGTGAAACCCTCCCTCCCCTTCCCCCATTCGATCACATGGTGAAATAATAACCACATCACCATCCACTTTTGCAAGTATAAGAATAAGAGGCAGTGGATAAGGTAGAAGAAATTGATAGAGATTATGACAGTGAAGAAAATATTCTTGGATTTCCCATTCAAGATACTGATGTTAGTGTTCATATCAAGAACATCCCTCTATCTCTCCTTCCCAAATTCCATGGTATGCGGTCAAAGGATATGGAAAAATTTCTCTTTGAATTTGAAATCATTTGTAGATCTTATGGTTACTTACTAAACACTCAAAAATTGAGATTGTTTGTGGAAACATTGAACGATAGAGCTCTTAAATGGCTAAATATTTTAGGGACTAATTCAATAAGATCATGGAATGATATGTGAAAGACGTTTCTATAAAAATATAAAGATCATGATATTAAAGAATAAATGTTTAGAATGAATCAAAAGGAAGATGAGATCCTTGAGGACATAATAGATAGGTTTATGTATAATGTCAAAAGGGAAGAATTACACAATTTGGGATCTAACGCACTAAAAACCCTCTTACCTAGAACAATTAGGGATGAGTGGATTGATCTCCTTGAGCTCATGAGTAGAGGTGATGTATACCAATTATCATTTGAAGAAATTTGTGAAACATGCAAACACATATCAAAAGCAAGGGAAAGAGTAAGTAAATCAACATCAAGATCGGTGAGTCAAGCTAAACTAGGAAATTTGTTTGATGACTTTAAAACATAAATTCTTAGCAATCTAAGCAAATGAGTAGAAATGTTAAGAATGAAAGATGAAGAAAAATAAGATGATGATATTGTGTTGCCCATACAGAATCACATGCTATTAAATGTTTCCCATCATTACCAAGGTTGAAGGAATTTTACTAAGAGGATAATGGAGCAAGTCAATCACCAAAGCAACTATGTTATGTAGCTCCAAGAGGACCATGGAAAACTATTTAAAGTAGTATGATGCATGAACCTGATTCAAAATTTCAAGGTTATGCACATCCATCTCAAAGTAATTGGAACACACCCTTTCCTTGGAAACCTTGGCCATCCCAACCCCAAAACCAATCTTGGCAATAAGTTTGGCAATGATCTTATGGGAGAAATTCACAATATCCTCAATATTTTCCTCAATATCCTCCATACCCAACTCCGTGTTATCCTACCATCCACCTCCGCCACAACCACAACCCCAACCACATCCATCTCAAAGATCCATTCCCATTCAACTACCTATACCACCATTTCCAAACCCACACAAGGAAGTAGCTCAACCCATTTACAATGTTTAGGTATAACACATTCGAACATCTCCTCTTGATCTAAATGGTATTCATTTTAGCTCAGGAAGAGTATTGAGAAAAAAACATTCTCTTGATGTAATTGAAGGACAAAATGCAGAAAAACAAGATTCAAATGACAACACCAAATAATCATGGGCTTCACTTGATGAAGAGCAGACACTAGAATCAAAGATTGAGAAATTTCCCTCATGTTTACCATCAATCCTCCATGTGTTTAAGAGAATAATTAAAAAAATGAGGAATATTTTAATGTCATGGTAGAAGAATTTAGGAAGAATGATCCAAATGAGAAATCAAACCAAGGGCATCAAATCTATATTGAGGTTTGGTTCCATAAAATAACCAAGATCGAGCATCCCTCTCTTCTTCAACAGTACTTGATATTGTCAAAGTGAAAGCATTTGGTCTCTAAAATTTAGGTACATGTAAGAGAATACATTTCAATCCTACACATGGGTTTATATGTCATATTGATGTGCACATGGCTCCATTTGAAGTATTTCTATACTTGAAAGATATTTTGCTTTTTTAAGTAGAGTAGTATAGAAAAAGAAAAAAAAATGAAAAACAAAAATGAAAAAACAAAATATGAAGTGAAAACCTCCTTTGAGGCATCTGAGATTGGCTCATTGATTCAAAACCTCCATGAGGTGGTCAATGGGTTTGAAAAAGAGAAAAATAAAATATCCTAGGTGAAAACCTCCTTTGAGGCTCCTAGGTATACCTACTAGTTGAAAACCTCATTGAGGCAGCTAGTAGGCCTAAAAGAAAAAAGGAAACAAGAAAAAAATATTTTCTTCATGTATCTCTCTCTCTCTCATGAATGAAGGTGCTCTCCAACCTTTTCAAGAAACAAATATAAGTTAGCACCAAAAGAAAAAATTTCTCAAAGTTCTAGTAAAAAAAAGTCAAACTTGGGCTTTCTCCTCCATTTCTTAGATGCTCCAATAAGACCAAGGCCATGTCAATCCATGACCCTCATAAATTTCCAACATACACCCATCATTTCCAAGCCTTTCTCATGCATTTTTCTCGCTATCCTAAAATGCTACAAGAGGGTTCTGCTTTGTTACAGGAGGCCAAAATATTTTTTTTTATCATATCTTGAAAATCGTTCATTCATTGGTTGAGTTGTTTCATGGGGAGATGCATATGGAAAGTGATGGTGACATGTTCAATCAATTTCATCAATTTCTAGCGCATATGTTTTGAGAAATCGACCTCCATCAGCTACATCCATTTTTAATTTTTATAAATATTTGTGAATCCATTGGCCAAGATTTTTTATGGCGAGTTTCCTAAGGGTGATGGAAACATGTTGAATGAATTTCAGGTCAATCCAGTCTACCATTTGAGAGATACGAATAAGACAATTTTTCTAGAGGAGACTGTCCTGAAATGCTAAAGGAGAGACCATAATTTCTACAGGAGCTCCCCTACAATCTCTCCTCCATCCTTCCATCCATATGATCTCATATGCATACCCCTCACTCATGTAAACATCACTCTCAACCCTCCAATCAACCAGAAAGTCACATCACACCTCCTCACCGTAATGTTATAGGAAGGTCTTGTAATGCTACAGGAGGTCTTGTAATGCTACAATAGGAGTCTATGCAGCTATAGGAGGGAGATCTAATGATAATAACTGCCCAAAAGGTCGTGATGCCTTGAGGAAATGATGAAGAAGACTCTCCAATGATTTAATCATCACTCATCCACTCCATTACACCTAAACTTGCTCAAAATGTTCACTCTGTCCTGCCTAAAAAAACACACAGATACCATTGTTCTCCATTTTTCCATTCTTCACACTACCTCATCATGAATCAACCTTATTTACATGGATTGTCAACACCCACTCTGCACCTACTAAGGGACTCATCACCCTCAGAGAAGCACTTCACCATCAGATGCAACCCATACATAAGAGAAACACTTGCATGCACACAAGAACATCATCATTCAAGGTGAAATCTAGTTCAAAATATATGCACAACAACCTTACCTCTGTTTAGAAATGACATATGATCAACTACGACACTCACATCAAGAGCATATTAGGAGTAGAAAAACAATAACAACAAGAAAACCTAGATGACCTCCAGCAATTATCACATATAGCTTTAGGATCATCAAAAGAAACATCCACAACTACAACAACATCCTGCACAAAAAAATACACTCATGGTAAGACATGGGTATGAAAATCTCTAACCTCACCCTTCAAACCTATTCTAGCTTAAGAATACATTAAGAGTGTGTGAAGGAAAGGTCTCTTATAGCCAAAATTAATAGTAGAAAGCCTCGATCTTATCTAGTAAGTCACTTGACTTTCTTCAAAGGACAAACACACATGTGGTAGATAAATGAGATGAAAGTGAAAAAATAATACTTAAGAAAGTGAGATGTTATCATGGAGTTCAAAAAGTAGTCGGGAACCAACTCAGTTAACTCAAAGCACTTTGAGTTTATTTTGCATGCAATGAAAGAAAAAGAGAAAAAAAATTTGAAAAAAAAGAAACAATTATTAAAAAAATCAATTAAAAAAAATAAAAATATAAGAATAAAAAGGTGGACCAACCACCTCTTGGCATGCAAGGAGTAGATTCTATAGAATATAGGTTGGTTGTTATAAGAGAAAACAAAACTACTACAGGAGTGTTATGTGGAATTTCGCATCTACAGATAAACACAATTTCCCTAGGTGGGTAGCTACACCTAGAACAATAAAATTAAAGAGTTTAACCTTTTCCTATAGAAGATAAATAAGACAAGGGACCTACTTGTTATATTTCACTTCCCTTTTTCTCCTTTGAATAGCTCTGATTGCTCCTTCTCGAATTGAATCCGCTCGATAAGTACCTACAATCATAAACAGAGGACAAGAACCAATCAAATCAAGAGATCTATCTACTATAAGAAAATGGAATTGAAATCATTTACACATATAATCATCATACATAAAGGAAAGAATATGGGAAAAGGTTTAAATAGCTTTATTAAGTAGAAGGAAGAGTTACAACCAAAGAAGTCTGATCCCATGTCATTCATCCATCTTGAGTTCCATCCTTCATCACACCAAAAGCACAACACTCTAGCAACATAACAATACTTGCTTACAATCTCAAACCTCCCACCAACAATATTTCCTTACAAATGCTCAAATTACAGCCCCTGATCACTATGATGAGTGCTCAATTTATAGGGAAATGGAGGTATTTGTGTCATAAATTAGGCGCTGAATGTTTTTCCAATTTGGGAGTTAATTTTCATGGAGGAAGGGATGAGAGGATACGAGGTTATTTGGTTTATTCTCTTATCCAATTTCGAGCTCATAGGAGAGGATAAGAGGTGGGAATCTTCTAGAATGAAAGAATATTCCCAAAACCCTATGAAGATTTCACTTAGTCACGCCCAGCACAGGTCAAAGTGGGCCTAAGTGCTCTACAGAGCAGGCTTGAATGGGCCTAATTGCCCTGTAACATAGTTACCCCTGAACAAGGGTGTGCTAGTTCCTCAAGGAGTCATTTCAGGATGTCTTCAGGCCACAAAACTCTCAGGAATGATGGCATTCAACGTGATGACTTTTCTTAGGCATGTAGCAACTAAATTAGGGTTTTATTAGCCCTAAAAGTACTAATCTAAATGATGGGAGCAATGTGCCAAAATAGACCTGTAACAGTTTCCCCCTAAAGCATGAAGTCGAAAATGATAATTTCGAGTGATATGCTTCACGATGTGATGGTATCCTTCATCAATTACAATACATAACATCATGATATTTTGGATTTTTCATGAATCGCTGAGGGCAGGCATACCTATGCTCAGCAAATAAACTTTCATTACATTTAGATATATATCCGTCTACAGATATAGACCAATGATGTGATGACCATCAATGTAAAGCCATCATAGAGATGATTTAGTACTGTCCTGAAACTAGATCTAGGGTCTTCAATCTCGTTCAATTATTTGCTCAAGTATGAGTCTAACCATGTGAATATGTGATCTGAAGTTGAACATGGGAAGATGATGTCTGATTACTAGCCAATGATATAAGTTGTTAATAGACGCGAGAGAAATCACCAATAATGATAATGATCCTCAAGGTACTGCAGTACATTCTGCATGGTGCGAATCGATTTTTTGATGTCGAACACCATACAAAGTCTTTCGGTCGAAGGTCAGTGATGTCAACCTATCTTCGGAAGTGAGAAGCTTACCATTAATGTTTGCAAGCCCCAAGGTACTGGAAGGGTGTTTCTAAGTCAACTTCTCAGGTAATGTGCCGATGTCGATGAGAAACAACTTGTTGCAGGAGGGCCTTGATGTATCCCACATCAACGACACAAAATGAGTGTAATGATTTTTGGAGACGGAATGTGACTAATGACACAAGGTTCAAGAATGGGGGTCATGAAAATGAAGGTTTATGAGTATTGAAAACGATGAATTTTAACTAAGTGACTTCTCTTAAACATGTCAGCGACACTAAATGAATTGGTACCATTGACCCAAAACCAAAGTAATGGATGGTATGATAGACCATAGGTATGATAACCATCAAGTAGATAACCCAACCCAAATAGTCATGGAGATGAAGTGAAAGTATCATGTTCAAGAGCGACCTGCTACCATAAAGTGTTTTACCCATTTTCCATTTTCCCCAGTCATTGCTGACCAGTACCTCCTTATTTTTTATTAATCTTGAGGAGGATAACATATTCTTGTTGTATAATTCTACCCTTTGGGTGAATCCATCGCTATGTAATGTTTTAACGAGTCTAGTGAATGTGAAACTTGGTCTTTCATGATGGACATGTTTTTCGGTATTTGATGTTTTAACAAGTTTAACGACAATGATAACTCGACCCTTTTCATGTTTAGATAGTTTGAAAAGGGACAAAAATAAAGCTCCACAAGTTCTTTTTCGTAAGTTTGTCTCTCAAGTCTGAAAAAGCGTAAAATAATACGAGAGAGAACCTATTGACCATGTTCGATCAACATATTCCTTTTTTCGTAAATAATCTATCTCAGTCCGGAAAAGGGTTAAACTTATACTGAGTAGATGTCTTTTTCAATCCATTAACAAGCTGAAAAGGACAAGAACTTGGAAGTCTTTTCATATTTTGAGAGTTTAAAAAGAGATTAAAGAGGACTCCATGGGGTTTCCTTTTTTTATGTTTAACAGAGCTCGAAAAAGAGATAAAAGTATTTTTTGTGGTCAAAGTACAATTCACAATCATGCACATCAAATTTAGTAAGTCGGCTGTAAATCTGTTCAAAGCAACACCAAACTAATCAAACATACCTATTTCATTGATAAAAATAGGTAAATACTAAAGTTTATTCATTTAATGATCATGAAATTAACATAAAACAAGAATTTACCATGTCATTTTCACCATTTGATATTTACCATTCAATTTGTGCTTTGAATCGATTTTTTACCTCGATCTTTAGCAGCTGATTATGAGAGATTCTGTGGATCATTTCTCATGTCATCTAGACCAGGTAGAAGATCTACTGCTTCTCTTTCTTTTCATGTCATTATTTTACAATTTCAGGAAAATTTTTAAGGTTTTTAGTGCCCCTGTATTTCGCTCTGGGATCAGTGCAGCCTCCCACATCAAAAGATGTACTGCAGAGCACCCAAAAAGAAGGGTATCTGTTTTTCAGTGCATTGTCTCCTTCTTTGGGCTGCACTGGGTGGGTTTCACAAATTTGTTTCACCTATTTGGCCCAGAATTTCTCGAGTTTTTTACATGAAATGGATTCTAACTAGATTATGGTTTGATTTTAGGATTTCATCGTATCAGAATTTCTATTACTTGGCAAGAAAGAGAGCATGAAGAACAAGACATGGTTTCCCTAAATGATCTGGGTAATGTTGAGGCACTCAGAAACTGTGGGTTGCTCAAATACGTTAGGCTGTCTGGAATGAGGCAACAATTAGAATTATTGTAGTTCTTAATTCATGCATGGGATCCAACGGATCAAGCTTTTCACATAAGGGAAAAAATGGTTCATATTATGATTGATGATGTTTAATTTCTTACCAAGTTATTGAGACATCGTGCCCCCATTTCTCTTTTAGGATTTTCCCATGGAGGTGAATCGGTGAGGGAATATATTCAACAGTTTTGTCAGCCAGGTAGATAGCCTAGCAAGTATGGGAAAATAAACATTAGGGATGTATGTGATTTTCCTTTGAGAACAATCCTTTTCACTATCGCAAAGTTGGCAGGCAGCGTGACACTTCATATGGTGAACAAATCATACATGCAGTATGCACTTGAGTGTCTTGAGTCAACTATAGTCAACTAGTGTGAGGTCATACTTTCTTCACTAAAAGAGCAGCTGACAAAGGTAAAGAGTGGTAATATGAATAATTTTAGATATGGATCACTTTTGATCACTTTTACCTTAGAGAGAATTCCATTGATGCAACCTCAGCATGTAACACTAGGTGTAGCTGGTCCTAGAGATCCACAGATGTAGAGGTGGGTCGAATTGATGGCTAGACATGCTTGTCTGTCATCAATCACATTTTCTACTGCATTCTTTAGTTGGCTTGATCAACAAAACATTGTCATTGAGGAGCATCCATATGCAGGGATGGATTTTCGTGGAGATCCAGATTTGAGTTTACCAATGGGTGCTCAATGGGGTGCTATAGGTAAATTGCTTTTTACCAAATGTTTTTAATTTTATATTTCTGCATGCTTTTTTGTTTTTTATGTTTCCAAGACTAAAATAAAATCATTCTCATGCATACATATGTTGGTTGTTTTTTACCTATGGGGCATCAACAAGAGGCAAGTGGACCAACGTAGAGAAATGTTGGGAGAGCAATTCTCCAGGATTTTGATTTAACCAAGACACTAGCAAAGTTGCAGGATCATGTGGAGGGGTTAACCCTGGTATTTTGGATATCCAGATCGAGGAGTTACCTTTGAGTTTGTAGCACCATACTATTAGTGTTCCTAGATGTTGGATGAGGCTATTGTGCATGATAGCTCAGGCTGTGACCTGTTATCATGAGCATCACTAGGTCTACTTAGGATAATTTTTGTATGCATTTTGAGTTTTTAGGTCAGATGACCAAACATGTTTTGGACACAAATTTTGTAAAAACTTAAAAACATCTATCTATTTTCACTTTCAGAGTTTTTATATATGGTTATGTGCAATCCTATTCAACTAATGATGTGAATTGAAAATTTACTTTTGCATGTGTCGCAAATGTCTATTTAACACATAGTTTGCTAATGAATTAGTTAATGTGTTAAAGTTTCTGGAAATATGTTGATATTGAATTTACTCAAAGTGTCTTTTGAAAAGACGAACTCTAAGGAACATACGAAGAATGGT
Source organism: Pinus tabuliformis (assembly GCA_031772625.1). NCBI lineage: Eukaryota > Viridiplantae > Streptophyta > Pinopsida > Pinales > Pinaceae > Pinus > Pinus tabuliformis. Next base: position 1,252,312,386 of record CM062818.1, on the reverse strand, counting down.
TGGGTTTCAGATAGTATAAATGTTTGTTAGTTGCAGTACGATGAGTTGTGAGTCTAGCCTAATGATGATTCGGTGAATTCCAAGTGAAATGGCATCAGAGAGAATTTACATCAATGCACTATACTCAACAATATTTTTCATAGAACAATCAACACAAATCCCTTGAAACCTCACTAACTCACCACTTGGATCAAAAATAGCCATGCTGCAGAAGATAGGTTTTGTGTACTACAACTAGCACCATCGGTGTAACCAACAAATGGTTCCAAAGATTACGACATCTGCAACAAATGTAAATCGGATTACTTAACCACATGAATAACTCTAAAAGACACACCCACACACACACATGCAATTAAAGCATATATACAGTGATTTTAATACACTGAATTAAGCATAGTAATGTTTGAGATACAACCCATTTCGGGGCTGCGCCAATAGAATTCCATCATAATCCACCAACTTGTAGGCACCTTTTTCCAAAACATGCTTGACAATGTGAGGGTCCATCCATAGTGGTTCAAATTCTCCTGCTGCTAGTTTATCAGCTTCCTAGTCATAAAGAAAGACCAGGTCTCCTTCTGAGAAAATGTGAGGATTGACATTTCAGTCGTATTGCACCTTGATTCATTTCTTATGTGCTTCATTATTCGATGTGTCTTCATGATGGGTTTCATCCAGATGGATGAGTTCTATGAAATGTGCTTCTTCATCAGAAGTGTCGGGCAACAGGTCAATTGTGAGTTTAAGAGATGAAATTTCACATTGTATCGGCAAGATTGCCTCTAGACTTTACACCAATTGAAAGGGTGTGAATCCAGTTGCATTCTTGACCAAGATTTGGTATGCCCACAAAGTAGAGTATATGATTAAATTCTAGTTTCGTTTATGAACCCCTATCATTCTTTGAAACATTTGCTTAAGGATTTTGTTAATGGCCTCAACTTGTCCATTAGCTTGCAGATAATAAGGAGTGGAACTATCATGTGAAAGTCCTAACTTGGTAGTTAACTTAGCCATCATGTGATTATGAAAATATGACCCATGGTATGTAACTATAGTCTATGGTACACCAAACCAGGCAATCACGTGGTTGAAAAAGAAAAGTGCAACCGTCTCGCCACTGTTGTTTAATGTAGGCATCACCTCGGCCAATTTTCTGAAATAGTCAATGATGACTATAATGTACCCATGCCCCCAGCTGAGTGAGGGTTACATGTCATGAAGTCAATGCCCCATTTGGAAAATGGTCCAACAGTGACGACATGATAAAACGGTGTAGGCGGTAATCTAGCTTTATGGTCATAGATCTAGTGTGCATGACAACTTCTCACAGCAATAATGCAATCTTTGAAAATGGTAGGCCAAAAGTGACTAGCACAGAGAATCCCCTGTGCAGTAGCATAACTAGATAAGTGTCCACCACAAGCACTTGAATGAAACTCATTCAAAACTTTCTCATCTTCCTCATGTGGGAGACACCTCCATAAAATCGTATCAATACCACGACGGTAAAGAGTGTCGCCAATGATCAGATAATATTTGGCTTTGTATCGGATAAGTCGTTATCGCGAGCAAGAGGTATCAGGCTAGAAAGTTTGGTTCTGGAGATAAATTAGTATATCTTCATACCACGAGTCAGATGATGAAATTAGGAACAGAGACTCATCTAGAATTGATGGTTATGATGTTAAATCAATGGTATCCGAGGGAAGGTCGCAAAGAAGCTCAACGAAAACTTGAGATTTCTTTGATTTGGATTTGATGAATTCCAAATCAGCTTCCTACAAAATGAAAATCCATTTTGAGTATTCCACCCCCCCCCCCCCCCCCGTGACAAAATATATGTCATAGGGTTGCAATCTGAAATTACATTGGTCCTTCAGAGCAGGATATAGTGGCGAAATCTTTATACAGATTGAACAACAGCCAAAGCTAGCTTTTCAACGTAAGAGTACTTAAATTCTGTATCATTGAGATTGTGACTCAAATAATATATTGGATGTTCAATCCCATCTTCTTCTTGGACTAAAGCCATTGCAATGGTTGTATTTGTAGCGGAGAGATACAGGAAGTAGTCGTTTTGATAATTTGGGGAATACATTAATGATGCTCTAATCAAGGTATCATTAAGAGAATCAAAGAAAGCTTGCACAACCTAATCCCAATGGAAGGATGTCCCCTTTTTCAAAATATGAGTAAATCCTTTAGCCATTTTAGCATAATTGGGAATGAACCTCCTCAGAAAGTTAGCCTTCCCTTGGATTATTCGTAACTGTAGTAGATTGGAAGGTGGAGGAAAGTCAAGAATTTCCTGAACCTTAAGACGGTTGAGTCAAATTCCTTCCTTAGATGCTACGAAACCAAGCAAACGACCAGAACCAACACAAAACACACATTTGTGTGGATTGAGTCATATTTTGTAGTGTCGGCACCGTTAAAATATAGCTCTTACATGTTGCAGGTGATTAGTTGCTTTTGTGAATGAGGAGGTAAATCATCAAGGTATAGTTGAACAATAGGTTTGATGTCATTGAAGGCATAGTTCATTTCCCTCTGGAAAGTTTCCCTTGCGTTCTTCAAACCAAAAGCGCGTTTCCTCTAAGTGAATGTGCCCCATAAATAAAAGCAGTTTTAGATTGGTCCTCTGGGTGGATATTGATCTGATTATAGCCAGAAAAGCCATCCATAAATGAAAATATTTCACATCTGGCACATTCATCAATAATCTGGTTGATAAAGGGAGTGGGATAATTATCTTTTGGACAAGCATGATTAACATCCCTATAATCCATGCACACTCGTATTGTCCCTTGTTTCTTCATGACAATAACAATATTGGAAGCCTAATTAGTAAGAGGAATAGGGTATATGAAACCAACATACAAAAGTTTTTCAACTTCTGTTTTAATGGTAGCAGACTTATTTGGATGAATAGGACAGAGGCATTGTCACATTGGTTTGACATTAGGATACATTTTAATTTCATGCTCAACTATACTAGAGTCAATACCTGGCATCTCGTCATATGACCATGAAAATATATCTCAGAATTCACGAAAGAGAGCATGGTAAATATCAAGTTATGATGGAGAACAAGATTTGCTAACATGAATGTTTTCTACAACTTTAGGTTTGGTCAAAATATTGATAGAAATAGTTTCTTCGAAACAAAATGAACAACTGAAGAGTGATTAAGTTCATTTGTAAAATCTTCTATCTGATCTGGAAGATGGGAACGATGATGATAATCTTCCCATGGTTCTTCTTCTGTCATCATTTATTGGATGATTCCTTCATCAGTAGAAAATATATGTGAAAAAGGATAAGAAGAAGTACCATATTCTAATGAACGATCTACCCATACAATTGGCGAATATGGATTTTGGTTTGCCGCGCAAGTCAGAAAAATTGATTTCCTTACTACTGTACACTTCAGAACTATTGGTAACCTTCCTTAAATCAGATGAAGTGGAAGAAATAATGTTGCAAGTCTCAACTTTTTCCACTTCCACCATGTTTGATGAGGACAGTAGTGAAAAAGTACCCACTAGGGAAGAATCCATGAAAAGACCTACACCAATGTTTTGAAGACATAGCGGGCGTCTATGTACTAATTAAATGCTTCCAGTAGCTTGTGAACTAGAGGTGAAGAAGGCGAGTTGATCGATAAATGTGATTCCACCTTTATGAGGGAATGCAATTGTATGAAAGTATGTCGATACCACAACATCCATAGCATATACCCATGGTCTTCCTAGCAAAATGTTGTAGTTAAGGGGGTCCATTAACGACCTCAACTTCAAGAGTTACTATTTTTCCCCCAAGTTCAATTTGAAAATTACTCAAGATTCCACAAGACATATATGTGCGACCATCAAAATCTTTTAACATTGTTGGTGAACATGAAAAAGGCAGTGAACCAAGTGTTTTGAAATAATTCATTCACAAATACAAGTAGATGCCCCCACGTAAATAATGGTTCGGTGAATAAGTTTATTCAAGGAATTTACTTTAATCAGGAATGCTAATTGTGTTGGTAACTGTAGCGTATAACCCGCATGGTTGAAAACCACAAGACTGGAATCTGTTGGATCGATTCCACCAATCGTTGACAACAAATCCTTCTTTTGGAAGGGACAATTTTAAAGCACCTCAAGCGTCGACATGGCAGAAGGTGACTGAGCCAAATCTTCTACTATATTATAGTTATATGTTGCTCGAGCTCAAGGGTTAAATGTCGATTTATGTACAACTCCCTTAGGCAGTTTTATTGTTAACTCTAGTGCAATAGGTGGTGGAATAGGATCAGAAGAAGTCGAAGTTGAAGGATTAAGTTGATTAGCCTGGTTATTTGACGATGACGGTTGATTTCCATAATATTTACTTCGTGTTGACACCAAAACATGAATTTTAGGCTTAAAGTAGGATATCATAAGCACTTGGGAAGTGGAAGCATGGTTTGTAGTGACCATACATTCTCTGGGTTTGGAAAAGGATCAGTCAACACTAGGATGTACCAGGAGTCTTAAGAATTTTTTAGACTTTAGAGCAGCGAGGACAATCTCTCATAGAGTGCTCATTGTTATAGATTAAACATGGGTAATGAGGTTTCCTACCCAAAGGAGAGGAATTAGATGATTGCTCTTGAGGGGGGTTATTTTGTTTCTTCTTATTTTTCCCCTTATTCTTGCTTCCTGGTCACTTTTCATTCTTGCCTCTGTCAGATGACACGACATTGATTTTGGAAGCAAGAATTTTATCAGATGAATTTGAAGTTTGATTGGAAATGGAAAGTTTTTGACCAGATGGTCTACCTACCATTTGTGTGCTTGAAGAACCAATCACACCGTCACTGAAATGAGAGTCCTCACTCGATGGTGGTGGAGGAACAGTGAAAGCTGCTTTGGGTGCATTTGGGATCTTATCATAGAACGTGCCAGACTGTGTATAAATCAAGTCCAAATATTATGATGAGCCTCATAAATGGGTAATTATATGGGCTTATTTTACCTCCTAACCTAGTCAAATCAACCATTCTCTTAGCTTATTGTATGATTTTCTAATTATATTTATGCTTATAGAGTGAGTTAAGTTAGTTATGATGCCATGTCGTCTAATATGTGTTTAATGTAGATTATTGATGAATTTTATGGTCAAAGTCAAGGATCTAGTGGAAAAATGGCAGCAATAGCTCGAAGTGGACAAAGGAGAGGACTTATAGGAGGTATCCCCCCTTATTTATTACTCCTCACTTTGAATTCCCCTTCATTTAGCTCAGATTACAAGCAGCCAAGTCATGCATTAGTAGGCAGTCGAGCAAGTGGAGGATCACTGATGACTATCTCGAGTTTTGGGAGCCAAGCCTCCCTAATTTTAAGGAAGCTATTGGTAGCTTCATTGGTATAAGTAGTGTTGTGGGGAAAAATGCCTATGCAGGACGATCCTATCCACCTAAGGTGTGACAGTGCCTTAGCAACAAACATAGACAGCTATTCTAGTATTCTTCCTTTATGAATTAAGAATGAAGAGAGATGGATGGACTAACCGGTGTCTTCCGTTTGTCCCTCGATCCGGTTTCTCTTCTCTTTGAGAGTTATCAGCTACTTGCCTTCTCACTCGCCCAGCTTCAACAGGTCTCTGCAAGATCACAAGAGGAGAACACTACACAAGACATAGATTCATATTCATAACTAGTTCAGGATTAGAAATAAACTGAACATACTAATGCAATCATACATCAAAGATACACCAGTATATAGGAGAAACCAAGATAGCTTTATTGATGAATAACAAGGTTCAGGAAGAGATACAACTAAGATGGCTCCAATCCAGCATCTCCTTCCCAGCAAATAGAATTCCTATCTTCACCTCCCTTCAAAGCATTAAGCACCCAATGATTCCAATCTCAAACCAACAGCAATTCTTTGCAATAACAAAATTCCAGCCTCTAGATCTCATGGAGGAGAGATCCATATATAGATGTTTGGAGAGAGGATGAGTCAGCTTGAGATCTGACTAGTGTCCTCTCCCTCTGTCAGTTCTTGATTCCACTTGGAGGTTCTTGCTTCCACTTGGAGATTGGAAACTTCTTACTCATCACCAGTCGAATTCACTGAGGCAAGTGTCATTGAGGAAGATTCTGGAAGCTTCCTGGGTCTTGACACCTCTTGGAATGAACTTTCCATTTGGCAATTCCCGCTCAGTGCACCCTGGTAGTGCTTGTACCTGCGTTGCAGTGTAGGTAGCCAGTGTTGACTTTGACATTCAGCGCAGAAAGCTAGTGGAGCCACTGAATTGATCCTGAATTGACTTGTTTTTGAGCAGTTTCTGGTGGAGAACTTCTGTGAATTGCTGTGGTTTGTTATCCTTGTTCCTCTAGGGGTAGGAACAACATGTTTAGGGACTTTGGATCCCTTAGATTATGGACATTTCATGCTTAATGCTGTAAGGCACAAAAATGTCTATAACAGTTGCCCCCTAAAGTATGAGGCCGTTTATCGGGTGAAATGCTTTATCCAGGAGGATCCGAAGTTCATCCAATGCTGGGAGGAGACCTGTAATAAGATACAATACAATAAATTATTTTTCATACTGCTTTCATGATCTAGCTGAGGTGGGCATTCCCATGCTCAGATTTATAAATTCATTTTCTGTACATAGAACAGACAATCGTCTGATGGTAGACTGATAATTTTGATGAAATTATCATCCTTTAGGTAGGATGATTATCTGCTGCAATGATGTACATGTCAATGTCTTTATCTTTCCTGAATATATATCGCAGCCCGGATGGATGAAACTAGATCCGGGGTCTTCAAACTCGTTCGATCTTCACTCTAAGTACAAGTCGATCCATGTGAGAAATGTTCTGAAGTCGAACATGGAAAGACATCGCTTGATTACTGGTCAATGAGGTAAACCGTTAACAAGCGCGAGAGGAATCACCGATAATGATAATGACCCTCAAGGTACTGCAGTACAATTCATGTGGTGTGAATAAAGGACTTGGCATCGAACACCACGCAAAATCTTTCGGTCGAAGGTCATTGATGTATACCTGTCGCCGGAAGTGAGAAACTTGCCATTGAGGCATGCAAGCTTCAAAGTACTGAAGGGGTTGTTCCTAGATCAACTTCTTGGATAATGAGCTGATGTCGACAAGAAGCAATCTGTCAAAGGAGGGCCTTAATGAATCCCACATCAATGACACGGAACGGAGCTAATGATTTTGATGGAGGTGAAAACGATCTGTGACATATGATTCAGGGTGGCGGTCATGAAAGGATGAAGGATAATGTATGGCAGTGGATGGGACACGGTTGACTTCTCTGAATGACTTCTCTTGAACATATGGCGACACTGATGCGATGGATCGGTAGCATTACCCCAAATATGGATGGTACGGTGAGACCATGGTGATGTGACTGGTGAATGAAACAACCCAACCCGATTGTGGTACGGAGGAAAAGTGTCATGTTCAAGAGCGACTTGCTACCATCAAAGTTTTCTTGAGTTTCTCCCAATTTTTCCCCAGTCATTGCTGACCAGTACCTCTTTATTTTTGTCAAGCTTGAGGAGGATAACATATGCTTGTTCTATAACCTTCCCTTCGGGCAAGCCCATCGCTATGTTTTAACGAGCCTAGCGATAGTGAAACTCGTTCTCGTCTAAAGACAAGTTTGTCGCTATTTAATGATTTTAACGAGTCTAACGACAAGGATAACTCGGTCCTTTTCATTTTTAGAGAGTCTGAAAAGGTACATAAAGTTAACTCCAAATGTCCTTTTTCGTCATCTAATCCCTTAGGTCTGAAAAAGTATAAAACAATACAGAAGGGATGAGTTTTCGATAGTTTTAACGAGCCGAACAAAACAAGCGCTCGATCTTTTTGTGCAATAATCCCTCAGGTCCAAAAAGATTAAAATCTAGAGGAGGGATAGCACTTCCTGTCGCTTTAACGAGCTGGAAGGCCAAAACTCGGCAATATTTTCATATTTTACGAGTCAGATGAAAAGAGCTTAAAGAAGACTCGTCTTTTGAGGAACCAGTGATAAAACGGGTTAGCAGCTGATTCCAGGTAAGGCTTGGAATTTTCCAATCACGGCAGTGTCACAAGGATGGCTAAGTGAAATCACTCTTCGCAGCTGTTCCTCAAAATGGGTAAACAATCATATGGAGGTGAACGATCGGCCAAATGAAAAGTGGAGGTGACGGTGCAAACACGACCAAGGATTTAATGGCTGATAATGTTACATTCACAGTGGTTATTTACCGGGTAGTTCATTTTTTAACGAGCTTAAACGCGGGAAAACATTTGCTCGATCTTATGTTTATTTTTTAACGAGCATGAACTATGCGCTAAAACTGCTCGGATCTTGCGTTTATTTTTTAACGAGCATGAACTGTGTGCTAAAACTGCTCGATTAACCCAGTCATATGATAAGAATGTCTCATTGAATATGCTATTTTTTAGGGAGCTTAGATCTTACAAAGCTTTGCTCCAGATCCTTTCGTTATGCAAGTTCGGAAACGACTAATCCTACGAGTTTGAAGGGTTAGACCTACAGGTTCAAAGGGAGGACCTAAAAAGTTAAAAAACAAATCGCTGCCCCTTGCTTGCACTCCGAAAGGCTTGCATGCCCCCAGGTATAAAACAGAGTTTCAAGGTTACCCCTACTTTAATCCAGCAAAACATTCGTTTTACCGAGAGAGGCCTACCTCTTTCAGGTTACCCAAAGATTGTTCCATTCGCGGCCACGAATAAAACACTTCTTCGGTGATGTCTACCGAAATAGACAAAGGTGAGAGACTCCGTCTATCAACTCTCATAACTTTGACAAAAGAATCTTATTCTAGAACAACCCCTTTTCCGTGCCGAACGGGGTACGGACTAGTCATATTCTCCCGTGGAAACCTACCCTATACCCAAAGTTTTCCTGCCGAAGCAGACCAGGACGCATGCCCCCTGGGTTCCAGTCATATCCTCCTGGATTACTCGCGCTCATCAGGAGGACGGACCATGGGTTGAGACACTTCTTGCGTGAAGAGACCATTTAGGGATGGTACATGACTATTTGCGATGCGTGATCCGGGAAATGAAAGTTGGTCGACGAGCTTGACCACTCTTCCTTCATGCGGAAAACACATTACTCTAAAGAGTGAGGAGACGATGGCTCCCATGCAATATATATAGTCTCGTCCAAGGAGTAGGTTATAATCCAAGGGTCCTTGAACGACCATCACGTTCATTTGAACGGTCTTCCCTTTCAATGTGATAGGCACATTGGGGAGGATCCCTAAAGGTCGACTGGTTCCTTTATCAAAGCCTGATAGATTTCTCATTTCAGGCAAAAGCGTTGGCGAACCAAGCGCTTTCCAAGCAATAGAGGAAAGGATACTCACAGATGCCCCCTCATCAATGATTGTGCCAGCCATTACCATTCTGTATATTTGGACGATAATTCTGAATGGTATGCTTGCTGGCAACCGGGGTCTGCCTAGTTGGTTCCAGTCGAAGGACACAACTAGGTTGCTTGGTGGTGGGACCGAATAGACGGCCGGATATCGCTTCGACGAACTTCCTTCCTGCGATAAAGGAATGGGTGCATTGCCCCCTTGTTCGTCGGAGTCTGTGTTAATGAAGAGAATTTGGACGGTGTCGTCTTTATTCTCCTCTGTGATGGTATCATTCGAAGATAGAGCCTCTGAAGCCAAAACCGGGTCAACTGCCACCTCAACCTTTTGACTTTCGTCAGGTATGGATTCAGACGGTTCATCTCCAATGATAGGTGCTTCGGCTAACCACCTGGGCGGGCCAGCCGGGTTCTCAACTAGTGAAGGACTTGGCAGGAGTTTTTGATATCCAGGAGGAAGTTGCGCTCGTAAAATCGGGCGATCTCCAAAACTCTTTTAGCCTCATCTAAGAAAGGACAACGGTGGATGGCATGGTTTCCTTCACACAGTTTGCAGGGAAATCTAGCTTTCCCTCTCTGTCCTGTGGCTTCACTTTCGCTAGTTGACAGTGTGCAGTCAACATGACTATCAGAGGTTGATGCCACCGAATTGTGCAAACTGGGAGACCAGTCCCTTAGTATCCGAGGGATGCAGGGACAATCTCTGTGGAAGTGGTCTCCCTTACATATGACACATGGCGATTTAGGCCTGGTCAGTGCTGTGTGTGGATTTTTGTCAGACGACACTTGTTTGCCCCCAGTCGCTTTTGGCTCCTTCTTCTTCTTCTCTTTCTTCTTCTTTTCCTTCTTCTCCTTAGGAACTCGGTTTTTTGTTTTACCAGTTCCGTCAAGCGAAGAGGATGGAGGAGAGGAAGAATTATATGAAGTAGAAGGCTGGTGGGTAACTCTGGTCTGGTCTAACTGTTGACTCGACAGTTCAGGAATAGAGGTGTTCTGAACGACATTGGTTGAAAAGAGCCAGACCGGCAGGCCAATTGTCAGTCCTGGAAGCGACAATGTGGCCATATGGGGCGCACCAACATCTCCCCAAGAGGAGAAGGGACTAGGATTTCCACCAAGGGGAATTCCTTGGTTGGTGGGCTCCATCTTTTCAACCTAAAGGTCAACGCGGGAATAAAGGGTGATTGTTCCGTTTAAAATAAATTTTTAACGACGCTTAGACACAACTTGCTTTTTCACTTTTAAAGAGTCGAGAAAAAGCTAAAGATGACTCTAGTCTCCTTCGATGTTTTAATGAGCCCGAAGTGACAAATGCTCGAATGGACTTTTTCTGTTATAGAGTCTGAAAAAGGCCAAAAGAAACTGCTCTGGAGTTCTAGGCAGAGGGTGTGCCAAACTTTTCCCAAAACCGCAGAATACTTTTTAAGGTACGGGCGGTCGATCTTCCTGAATGCTGTGTTCAGTGCATTGCGATCAGTAGGGCGGCCGACACGGCTTCCTAAGGATAAAGGTTATATTCCTATAGGGGTCTCCCAATATATACGCGACGGTACGTGGGAGCACAATCCGTACTAGCGCTATCGTCCCTCAGGAGGAATCACCCACCATTAACGAGATCGATAGTCACCAGGCTTTACGACGCCGGAACACGTCTCTAGCCTAGATCTCTATGTTGCGCGTTATGTTGCAAAGCGTTGTTAAGTTCATTCAGTTTATTTTAAGTTGATCTTTTTAGAAGTTTGCCTTTCTGGATCACCACGAGATGTATGATACAATTCCTAAATGCAGTCCAAAGATGATAAGCAAGCTTTATATCTTTTTAACTTTGAAAATCCTAGCTACTAAGGGAAAAGAAAGACACCATCTTTTCTCAAAGAGCAATCAGCACACTCTAATGCACTTTTCCTAAATCAAACATGCAAACTATCAAGATACAAATGCACAATGCAGGTGTTTGTTTTCCGCTTTCTTAGTATTGATGCCTACAAAGAAAGCTTTTTGTACAACTTTGAATTTGCTTTTAAATAACAAATACAAACAAGTTTACTTTTTCGAAATCAGAAAGGGTAGAAGAGAATACAACACTTTGCGACTTTTGAAATGAACACTTGTTTCGACACTTAAAAGAGACAAACTCAAACCAAAATCAAAAGTAAATGTATAATCAACTGTAAACAGCCAATGAACTCTCTCCTAAGATCACAATCAACAGATCTGAATCAAGGGCTACATGATGATTATTTCACTCATGCAAAGGAAAACTGTAAATGACGCCACAAACACATAAAAACACTAACAGTCTTTTGTACAAAAGGAGGTGGAATTTAAGCAGAGAAAAGGAGTTATCAGACTGGTACCTATGCTGGTTACAGGGTGCAAAAATCAGAGATCAAAACAAGGAAAAACAGAGCAGAGAACCCCAGCTGCACAAGGCCTAACTGGATTAGCGCAACCTCAACACAGGGGTTTTGACATTCAGCGCAGGTAGCCTTCACGGGACCTGCGTTGAAATGCAAAACCTCTTCACAGGGGTCGCGCTGAAGGAGAAACGAGAGTTTCTCACTAGGTTCTAGGTCACAGATTGCTGATTAATCTACGGTTTCAGGCCAAATAAAAGCAACAAGCAAGGTGCAATCAAAGGGATGCTTTGAGGGAGTACTAAGATCTATCACAAAGGATCATCAAATCATTTGTGAGTCCATTGTTCAGATCATAGACAAATCCAGTGATTGGATCAAAGCAACAACTGTCTACTTTGCATCTGAGAATAGCAGAAGCAGTTCGATTGTTGTTGTTGAGTCTATGAAACAAACAATGATAGAGACAAATAAAATGACTAAACAGATCTCCCCAGCGGAGTCGCCAATTTGTTGTGGGGAAAAATTCCTGTGTAGGATGATCCTATCCACCTAAGGTGTGACAGTGCCTTAGCAACAAACAGAGACAGCTATTCTAGTATTCTTCCTTTATGAATTAAGAATGAAGAGAGATGGATGGACTAACCGGTGTCTTCCGTTTGTCCCTCGATCCGGTTTCTCTTCTCTTTGAGAGTTCTCAGCTACTTGCCTTCTCGCTCGCCCAGCTTCAACAGGTCTCTGCAAGATCACAAGAGGAGAACACTACACAAGACATAGATTCATATTCATAACTAGTTCAGGATTAGAAATAAACTAAACATACTAATGCAATCATACATCAAAGATACACCAGTATATAGGAGAAACCAAGATAGCTTTATTGATGAATAACAAGGTTCAGGAAGAGATACAACCAAGATGGCTCCAATCCAGCATCTCCTTCCCAGAAAATAGAATTCCTATCTTCACCTCCCTTCAAAGCATTAAGCACCCAATGATTCCAATCTCAAACCAACATCAATTCTTTGCAATAACAAAATTCCAGCCTCTAGATCTCATGGAGGAGAGATCCATATATAGATGTTTGGAGAGAGGATGAGTCAGCTTGAGATCTGACTAGTGTCCTCTCCCTCTGTCAGTTCTTGATTCCACTTGGAGGTTCTTGCTTCCACTTGGAGATTGGGAACCTCTTACTCATCACCAGTCGAATTCACTGAGGCAAGTGTCATTGAGGAAGATTCTGGAAGCTTCCTGGGTCTTGACACCTCTTGGAATGAACTTGCCATTTGGCAATTCCCGCTCAGCGCACCCTGGTATTGCTTCTACCTGCGTTGCAGTGCAGGTAGCCAGTGTTGACTTTGACATTCAGCGCAGACAGCTAGTGTAGCCACTGAATTGATCTTGAATTGACTTGTTTTTGAGCAGTTTCTGGTGGAGAACTTCTGTGAATTGCTGTGGTTTGTTAGCCTTGTTCCTCTAGGGGTAGGAACAACATGTTTACGGACTTTGGATCCCTTAGATTATGGACATTTCATGCTTAATGCTGTAAGGCACAAAAACGTCTATAACAAGTAGAGAGGCCTAGGGCCTTACTAGGGTCGGATTTTTGTTGTACTTTTGCTTTTGTAAACTCTGCTCAACTTCAATCTTATTATTTTGTGAAAGTTTCATGTAATCTAGCTATTGTTTTGGAAATAAAGATGGAATCCTTTTTGAGTTAGCATTAAGTTACCTCAGAGTGCTGAAGCTCTTCGGTTAGGGCCCAATCCAAGTAGCCGAGCTCATATTTACTTGTATTTGTATGTTTTATTTCAGTTTGTAGATTAGGTTGTTATTAGATGAATTTATTTTATGGTCAAGAATAGGTTGCTTTTGATGATTCAATAGTTTTCTTCCATTTGTGCTTTCTATATCATGTTAAGTAGTGATAAAGAAAAGATACAAAAGGCTATAAATAGTGCCTTGGCATCTCTTCCTCCCTCTGGGACCATGGTTTGAGGCAAAGACCCTCTTGCTGCCCCCAAAACACATATTTTCCTCATTCATAGGACTTCTAGTGTTTACAACATTTTAGTTGGTCAAATAGTCTAGTTTGCTTTGCTTCAAAACTTCTTCATCATGCTCACTTCTTTATTTACCATAGTATTCTTCCATGATTTCCTTTCTTGCAACAGTTATCAACATTTCCTTTCATGGATCATAGTTTAGATTAGTTTGATGCAAAACTTTGTTTTTCTAGATGCACTTATTTCATTGCTTGCTTAATCTCATTCGTTGAATGTCAGTTGTTTATGTAGTATATATCTTCTATTAGTAGGCCAGCCTATCAACCAACCTATCCTCCATCTGATTCATGCCTTACAGGTTGCCCAAGTCTCCCCTCAATTCTACCTTAGTTTCCCGTATTTTCCATAGAATTTCTTCCTCTCTCCTAATGATTCTTGGTATACCCTAGGTGCCCTAACGCTTCATTCCAACCTTCATTCACCTTTTCCACCCACTCTCACACCCTAGAAATAGCCAGAACTTCTCTCGGCCTCCTCTTGTAGGCCTCCTGTAGAACGTTGTTTTTCCTCCCATAGATTTCCTATGTCCTCCTGTAGATTTTACTGTAGGCCTCCTTTTGAAGGCCGAGTGTGGGAAAAGCCTCTAGAAGGCTACTTGAGACCTTCTAGGATGCAACCACACCATCCTACATCCTGTCAAGTCCCAAAACTTCCCTTCAATGCCACCTATTCGCTTCCACCTTCACAAACAATAAATCACATGCATGTCAAATTCACATAAAAATCCAAAAAGATGTTCTTTGCTCATTTATTTCTAGAAATAGCTTAGTTAGATATTGTTTTCTTCCTTGAGTAGGTAATGGAATTCTTTTCATGGTTTCCATAGGGTTTTCTGCAAAAGTAGGATTAGTAGGTTAATTAGGATTTACATGGTTTGCTTTACATTTCAGTCTTTCTCCTTTCTGCGGTTAGAGTAGTATCTGTAGAGTATTCTTTCTCTCCTTTCATCACATATAGATCTTCTTATGGAATCCATAGAAGTTGGCTTGAGCTCCTAGTGATCTTGCGTTGGCTAACCAAGTGACAACCTGCAGTAAGAGCTAGTACTTGTGCATACACCACCATCGCTTCCAAGTTTGTTACGAATTACCGGGTTGATAAGAGTAAAGTAGGTAGCCCAGGAGTTGTAGCATTATTGCTGCAATACTGGTGCTCACCATACTTTTGGTGTTCTTTCCAAGGAAGCGTCAGAGTATTCTTTGATTACTGCTTTCTTCTATTTTCTATTGCAACATTCTGCTAATAGTTTATTTTAGCAAAAGTAGACTAGTCCTTTCTTTTCCTTCAGTTCTGCATTTCCTTGCTTTCCTTTTCAATTCTGCAAATTTCATTTCAGCAAAATATACTAGTGCTTTATTTTCCTTCCAGTTCTCCATTTCTTTTCTTTCCTTTTCAATTTTCCAAATTTCCATTCAACAAGTTTATTTCAACTAGTTGGAATTTGTTTTGTTCAATTAATTTCAGTTTTGCAGGTACTATGAGTGTGGAAAAAAAGAAACAAAACCCAACAAAACATATTTCCTTTCATGCCTCATAGGAATAGAGATAACTCAGGAAAATTCTTGCCCAACACCCCCAATACTTCACACAACCAACCTTCTCTCTTCTTCAGTGGTTGTGATCAAGAAGAACCCTTATGTTAACAGCTAGACATATTTGAAGAACCTATAGGGGAAGAAGAAGAAGAAAAAATTCCTTTGGAGCCAATGGCTGAACACATAAATGCTAGGGGGAATGGAGAGAGAATAGAGGGTACCTTTCCCATTTAAGAAACCAATGGGGACACAAAAATGAATAATATAAGCCCTTCCACCCTACTTCATTTCAACGGTCTAACTATAGAAGATCCTGACACCTTTTTGTTTGAGTTTGTTGTTATCTATCGAACCTATGACTATGCAGAAGATGAAAAAAAGTTGAAATTGTTTCCTTCTACTCTCAAGGATGCAGCCTTGCACTAGTTCATGGGATTACCTAGCAATAGCATCACAACTTGGGCTCAGATGCAACAAGCCTTTAACAACAAGTATTGAGACTATTTTAGGTCAAAAGATACTAAAGAAGAAATTTTCTGGATGACCATAGGAAGTGAATGAGTCCCTGGATGACTATGAAGTGAGGTTCCAGCTCAGTTACAAAAGGGCTCGATGTACACTTGACCCTGAGTCTCTGAAGCTGGTCCTGCTCAGGGGAATTCGAGAAGATCATTTAGACACCATCCATCTACTAGCCAAGGGAGAAATCTACCAATTTTCATGTGAAGACATAAAAAATGTTCTTAGAAACCATTCTAGAGCAGCCAGAAAGAAAGGTAGGGGGAGTCAACCCATAGCCAGTACCTCTTCCTCTAGCTCATCCATTAAAGGAGAAATTGGAAGCATGCTGGAAGACTTCAAGAGTGAGATGTTGCAAACTCTTGTGATGCAAATGGATACCTTACATATAAAAAGGAAACAAGAGGAAGCAAAGAGGGATTTGGCCATTTTTTGCACTAGATGCACCAGGAGGAAACCTAGGAATGAATGCCCCTTGAACGTTATAGAAGTTTGTTTAGTATGTGAAGAAAATCATTCTACAGACAAGTGCCCTTCCTTACCTAGACTTAAAGCTATATATCAAGGGGCTGAGGGAGTCACTAAACAACTCTATTATAGAAACCAAAGGAGGCTGCATGGACCTAGACCATACCATCAAGGGATGCAAGGGACATCTCAGGCATACTGCAACCCCAACCAAGTCACTTCCATACCTTCTTAGGGCCCCTTGCTCATCCTTCCTGGTCCACACCTCCTTCTTGGTCCTTCACATCTCCATATCATGCCCAACTAGCCACCCATTCATTCCAATCCTATGCTCAACAACAGCCTCAGTGGAATGCATCTCATCAGGGGTGGAGGCCCCAATACAACTCTCCTCCTGCTCTTTTGCCTCCACCACCTGCCCAACCACAACTGTTACCTCCTACTCCACCAAAGCAACCCCACATGCCTACCCAGCCAAATCCGAACCGGAGCAACAGACAGACTCAGCAAGTGTATAGTGGGGAACCATCATGCCCAACTTATGCTGTGGAGATTCACGAAATTAACTTGTGATCTAGGAAAGTTCTTCCAGATAGCCAGCCTCCACCCAGGGAGGTTGAGGAAGATAAAGAGGAAGGTGAACTTAAAGAAAATCCACCCTTTCTTGAGAGACTCTCCGCAAAAGTCCAACCTACCCCAGAAGAAACTGAACTCCTGGGAGAACTGAAACATTTATGTGTGAATATACCACTTCTCCAAGCCATAAAAGATGTGCCTTTCTACAATAGGTTGATCAAGGAGAGGTGCTTTAGGCATCCAGGACAGCGCAAGAGGGATGCCTCAACCATCAATGTCATAGGGAAACTATCTGACTTGATGTTGGGGCAGGTAATCTGTCCAAAATATCTGGACCCTAGAAGCCTAGTAGTTGATGTCCACATCAATGGCACCATGATCACACACACCTTGATTGATCTGGGAGCTGCCATTAATGTGATGACAAAGGAAACAATGCTCAAACTCAACCTCTAAGGCTCCTTAAGGAAGACCACGACCATGCTATAGCTTGCAAACCGCTCCACCGTGACCCCTAATGGGATTGTGGAAGATGTGATAGTCTTTGTTGATTCTTGGGAGTACCCCACTGATTTCTTAGTTCTCCAGCCAAAGGCAAAGTTCACTGGGTATCCTCTCATTCTGGAAAGACCCTGGTTGGCTACTACCGATGCCTACAACAACTGTCGAGATAGGAACTTGACCAAAAAGAACGGGTATACGTCCAAGCAATTAATCCTATATCCTCCTACCTAACCCTTGCTAGAACATGATCTACCTCTCTGTTTGGAGGAGGAAGATGAGGATGAAGTCTATTCTACACAGCTTTGTGCATTAGAAATTTCCATGGGGGGGAACCGTAAGATGAGGATGATATGATTGAAAATCTGATTCAGAATCCACCCCCCAATGTATCACCATTAGAGGACATAGTAAGAGAAACCCAAAACAAACCCTCAACTGATCTCTGTGTGGTCGAATCCACTACTCTCCATGTTAAGAATATAGAGTTCAGCCCATAAAGAACCTTGAAAAGCAATCCATCCCTATCCACTCCCCAGGATAAGTAACTATGTAGCTTGCTGAGAAAACACCTAGATGCCTTCGCCTAGAGTTATAATTAGATGAAGGGGGTACACCATTCAGTATGTAGTCATCATATATACATCAGGGAGGATTGCAAGCCAATCAGGTAGCCTTAAAGGAGGATGAATCCATCATTTAAAGATATTGTTAAGGAAGAACTACATAAATTTTTTGATGCAGGATTCATCTATCCCATCTCTGACAGTGAATGGGTCTCTCCTTTGGTGCTACTTCCAAAGAAAAATGGTAAGTGGAGAATCTTTGTTGACTATCGGGAAGTGAACAAAGCCACTAAAAAGGACCATTTTCCTTTACCTTTCATAGATCAAGTGTTAGACGGTCTGACAGGGAAATTTTTTTTATCTTTCCTAAACAGGTTTAGCGGGTACAATCAAATTCAAGTCACCCCAGAAGACCAAGATAAGACCACTTTCACTTGTCCTTGGGCTACCTTTGCATACCAGGTCCTTCCATTTGGTTTGTATAACGCTCCAGCCACTTTCCAAAGAATTGTATTGAGTATATTTTCTGAATTAGTTCATGATGCAGTAGAGATATACATGGATGACTTTACTCATTATGGATTTGACTTTCAAGAAGCTTTATCTAACCTAGGAAAAGTTCTAGACAAGTGTATTGAGATGAACCTGTCTCTCAGTCCTTAAAAAATTGAATTTTTGATGACTGAAGGGACCATGATAGGTCATGCAATATTTCAACAAGGACTACAGGTGGACCCCAACAAAATCGCAATCATTTAAAGGGTCCCACCTCCTCAAAAAGTGAGAGATGTCAAAAGTTTCCTAGGTTTAGCTGGGTATTACCGCAGATTCATTAAAGATTTCAGCAATCTTGCCTCTCCTTTGTTTGGCCTTTTAGGTAAAGATGTCGAGTTTATATGGTCGGAAAACTATAAAGAAGCCTTGGATACCTTGAAGAGAAAGCTTGTGACTACCCCAATTTTGAGAGGCCCAAACTGGGCCCTACCTTTCCACATTCACATAGATGCCTCAGACAAAGCAATAGGAGTAGCCTTGGGACAAATTGATGAAAAGTTACCTTATGCCATATACCTTATAAGAAAAAACTTGTAGAGGCAGAGTTAAACTATAGAGAGACTGAGAAGGAACTCCTAGTTGTCGTGCATTCCATAAATAAATTCAGACATTATATCACAGGCTATCAAACCTTTGTGCACACTGATCATGCTACAATTAGATATTTAATGAACAAACCATATGTGAATTCTCGCATTATTATATGGTTTCTTTCAATGCAGCAATTTGATTTGATCATCATTGATAAGCGTAGTAAAGAAAATGTTGTTGCTGACTTTTTGTCTAGAGTAAATTTGCCTACGGGTGAAGAAGGAATGGTGGATGACCAAATTCTAGATGAAAACCTATTTTCTATCTCATTACTCTCTCCATGGTTTGCTGATATAGCAAACTACTTGGTTTCAACACAGTTTCCACCACATCTGTCCTCAAAAGAGAAGAGCAAGATAGTGAGGAAAAGTGCCCCTTCACTTGGATTGGGGGCAATCTCTTCAAACTTGGCCCAGATCAGATCTTTAGAAGATGTGTAAGGGAGGAGGAAGTCATCGAAATCCTCCTTACCTTTCATGATGGGCCTTGTGGAGGTTATTTTGCATCAAAAAGAACTACCTTCAAGATACTACAAGTAGGCTACTATTGGCCCACTCTTCATCAGGATGTGAGGAGATATACCAACCAATGTGATCGATGTTAGAGGATGGGGAACCTACTCCAAAGGATGAAATTCCCATGCAACCTCAAGTGACCTTTGAGCCATTTGAGAAGTGGGGCATAGACTTTGTGGGTCCTATCAGCCCTCCTTCAAAGAAGAAATAATACATCATTGTGTGCATCGATTACCTGACAAAGTGGGCAGAGACAAAAGAAATCAAAGTAGCAAAAGATGAAAAAGTAGCTTAATTTTTGAGGGAGAACATATTCTACAAGTTCGGTTATCCAAGAGAATTGGTCACAAATCAAGGTAGTCAATTTACTTCCAATTTGATTGAAGAGCTGCTCATACATCATATAATCAAGCACAGAACTTTGAGCCCTTACCATCCACAAGCGAATGGGTAGGTGGAGGTCACTAACATAGCATTGGAAGGGTTCCTAACAAAGGTAGTGAACAACAGCAGAAAAGATTGGATGGACAGATTAGTTGAGGCCACTTGGGCCTACAATACAACATGGAAGACCACTACAGGGTTCACACCCTATGAGCTGGTCTATGGGAAGAAGGCACCGCTATCAATAGAACTTGAATTCAGTACCCTAAGGATGGCAGCTCAGCTGGACCTAGACCTCAACCATGCATAGGAAGAAAGATTACTTCAGCTCAATGGATTGGATGAACACATAATGCAGGTCCTTCTCCATACAAAGATAGTTCAACTTCAGAGAAAGATATGGCATGAAAAAAACATCAAGGAGAAGCAATTCCAAGAGGGAGATTGGGCACTAATCTATGATTCAAGATATAAATATTTCAAGGGAAAGATAAGGACATGATGGCTGGGACCCTACACTGTGGAGAAATGTAATGACAATGGTTCAGTTCTAATCAGAACCATTGATGATGAGGCCATCCCCATGCTTGTTAATGAACATTGGTTGAAAGTCTACAAGAAACCCCTATCCAAGCGAGATTTCATTGAAGATTTGAATAAGGTAGTGATTGTAGTGGAGGATGTCTTAGCCTCCACTTCATCGACTCACTGAAGAAAAAGAAAAAATAAAAAAAAATAAGGACTCGTGTGAAAACCTCCATGAGGCGCTTGAGTCCCATCATTGGGTTGAAAACCTCTCTTTAGGCGGCCCAGTGATGTAAAAAAAAAATAGAGAAAAATAAGATCCCTGGGTGAAAAACTCCCTTGGAGGTGCTCAGGGTAGGCAGTTAAGGTGAAAACCTCCTTGAGGCACCCTAGTTGTTTTCAAAAAAAAAGGAGAAAAAGAAAAATGAAATTTGAGTTGCATTGCAAGTTTGCAGGAGGACTACAGGAAGCAGCAAAAGGTGCCAAGGGAGCCCTGAAACCAATACCAGCACCTAACCTACCTTCCCACACTTTTCTCCATCATTTTTGGTATTTTTTTCACCTCACTATGCTTACTTTTCAAAAACTATGTTTTATACATGGGGCTTTGTGTTTTCTACAGGGGGCTCTGTGTTTTCTACTGGAGGCTCTTGTAGGAATTACAGAGAGTTGGAAATGGATAGAAAAGGCAGTTTGAGGGAAAATGAAGCTTCATAAAAAAATATATAAATCCTATTACAGTCTTCAAACCTCCTTGCCATCATTTCCAAGCCTGCATCACACCCCAAGCATCATTATTCTACTTGTCCAAGAAAAACACAGAGAAAAAAATAATTTTCAGGAAAAAGAAAAAAACAAAAAATAAGAGAGTAGGCAGCACCATCAACCTCACCTGAAGCCTACCTATTACCTCTCCATCTCTATCTACATCTCTGGCATCATCCTCATAGCTCCAAGCATAGAAAGAAGCTGAAGTTTCAAGGGGAGAAGCAGCTACAGGAGCTCCTGTAGGAATTATTGTAGCAGCTGATCCCATTAGAATCCAGAATCAGCAGTAAGAGGGTGCAAATATGGAAGTTGAAGAAGGCATCTGAATCTCAAATCTAGCCAGAGAAGAACCTGCACAAGGCACAGCCACACATCAGCAAGCAGACAACATGCAACAAAAGAAACAAATGCATGCAACTAAAAGAAAGAACCACAACACCTCATGAGCAAATACATTCGGATCTTAGGTAAGTAACTAACCCGCTCCCCTGTTTGCATTTGTGTGGTTAGAAGGCATGCAAAAGTAATGAGATGGTTGAGTTTGAATGAGGGAAAGGTGGCCAGTTAACTTGGCCACCTTCATCTAGTTGACTCCACTCATCCGAAGATGTCACCCACAAGTGCGCACAGACAACTCAAAAAAGATGTCAAGGACAAGTAGTGGAGGAAGTGTGAACTCTGATGCAATCATAAGGAATGATTACGAGGAAAGGGCCATGATCACAAGGTAGGTGGGGACCAACAATCCAAATATGGACAACATACACTTGGCTAACTCACCCTCCATCATCAGAAATATCCATAAAAAGCATTGTGTACTCCTCCCCGAGCACTCTCACCACCTTTTCCTTCATTCTCTCCTCAAAACTTCGCTCCTGCAATCTCCTCGTGCCCCCATAGCCTCGTAACCATCATTCTCCATTGATCTCTACCATATTCCTACTCTTGGCATTTGCTACAGGAGCACTTACAGGTTCTAGTGGAGAACCTACAGGAATTCTACAGGAGGGCCAGTGAGTTGTTTTGAAGGGAGAAAACATGGGTTTTAGCACAATTCTCGAGCTAAGGAGGTAGGTTCTATGCATACCCCCATTGAATACTAAAATATGAAAGTAGTGGTTTAATTTTGAGGAGGAAATAAACCCTTTAGGTGGAGGAAATACATAACAGAATTTCTGCCAATTTCTTAAAAAAAACACAGTCTCTCTATTTCTTTGTTTTTCTTCAAAAATTGTTATCTCCTTCCCCACATTTGGATTCCCAAAGAAGAATAAAAAAAATGATAGGATTTTTATGAGGAAGAATCCTACCAACTCCTCCAGGCTCCATGCACATCCCCAAGTAGTGGACATATTCACAAGAGAAAATTGGATGAACTTTTTTGAGAAATTCTGAGGGTTTGACGAGGAAATTGCTCAAGAATTTTCCCACTCCTTGGTCCATCACACCAGAACACATGCCACTATCATATTTAGAGGTCTTTCCATGGACATAACCCTTGATTTTATTAGTAGGGTCACTACCCTTCCTCTTGGATTGCCCTGGAGTAAGGATGAAAAACCAATTGACCAGGGTGCCAAGAAAAACTTCTTCCAAAACAATGAAACCCCTGTAGAGGATAAAAATAGCATTAGAAGGGCTAGCATACCATATCCTTGGGATGAGGTTAGCTACCAAATAATCAAATATTTTTCCTGTGAGGGGAGGTCCAACATTGTCTATGGTTACCATTTTAGAATCCTTCATGAATTAAGATATGGCATGGAGACACCAGCACCACATAAGCTCGGCATCCCCTACTTCCTCCTGCAGTCTCTCATTAACTCTAGCATTAAAGTTCAAGTAAGGAATTCAGAGCATCTCGCTCACCATGGGTTAATCAAAATTTTAGTGGAAGAAGCCCTCCATACATTTATACTCCCTATAGCATGGAAAATCTTTCGAAACATGATAGCAGAAGATGACATGAAAGCCCTAACCTATGATATCAGTCCTACTAGTAGTGATGAGGAAGAGAAGCAATAGGGAGAAGGTGAGGCAATTGGTGAATTAGCAGAAGAAAAGGGAAGGAGGAATAAACTAAGGTCGAGGAGGAGAAATCTGAAGAAACAGAGAAGGAAGAAACAGAGCAAACAGAGACAGAAAGAGAAATAGAAGGAGGAGAAAAAAGGGGCAGAAAAGATAGAAGTGTCCCCTAAGACTCTAGAAAGGGAGGTAGTAGCTACTCTCACTGCCCTCAACACACCAATTAATCCAAAATAGAAGAGGAAGAGGCATACCTCAATGTATTTCAAGGTTGGGAAGAGCACAAGAATCAAAACAAGGAAACCCCAACCTTCTTCAAAAGTGCCAATTCTTATTGAAGATTCACCCTTTGCCCAAGGGAAAGAATCCCCTTCCAAGGCACCTAACACATATGAAAGGGGGACTCCTAGATGCCCCACATGGAAAGAAAAGGTAGAACTACAGGAGACCCTATTAAAACTACAGGAGACACAAAAGCTGGAGAAAAGGGTAGAAGGACAACCATAGGGGAAGGAAGAAGAAACAGAGCTACAAGAACCTAATCCCTAGCCCAGTCTTGGCTCCTACTACAGTCTTCTTGACGGGGGGAGAATAATTCCACAAAATTTGTAATTCCACTATTCTTTGAATTGGAGAAAGAAAGGATAAGGACCCAAAGGTGGATCAAATAGCCAAATCTAAAGGGGTTGAGGATATTGGCCATATGGATAACAAACTCGGAGAAATTGGCAGAGAGTTAAGTGTTGTCAGACACAGAGAAACAATTGCAAGAAGCCAACTTGAAATAGAAAATCAAGTGCTAAGGAGGTAGCTGCAAGAGAAAGAGACCCAACTGGCATGCATGGCTAGCTGGTCCATGGAGGCATTGTAATGTAGGACACTAGAAAAATCCTATGGCCTGTATCTCAAGGACCAATGGTTGCAATTTCAGATAAATACTTTGGCACAAAGAGGCACAATGCCCTTCCAATATTACAAGTAGTTTATGGACCTATGTGATCAAAGCACATCAGAATATAAGGAAAAGATGGAAGAATTCTACTTGCATAACATGGCCCTCACAGACATGAATGTGTGGGACCCCAATGCCAAGTTAGGGGATCTGCAACTAATGGCCATGGCCTCATAGATGAACCATGAAAAGTTAAGGGCAATAGAAATAAGAAGGTTGATGATAAAGGAGAAGAATGAGCCATTAATGATCATAGCTAAGCCATCAGACCCCATGGCACTCATCAGCACACATAACCTTCTTGCCAATAATCCTTAGATTCCCCCTAGATATATCAGTGATCAAGCACAAGCCATTGCACATTTTGAGGATATGGAAAGGTTACTTGGGGATGACTGTGTGCATGCATGTATGAGGAGATGGAACACCTTACCACATAGTCTGTAGATTAGGGAATATCATTCCCTAATGAGGATGAAGGAGGCATTAGGGAGAGTGCCAATGTATAAGTGCTCCATGCAGAGGCTGAAGGTCAATTGGATTGGCCTCAAATTGAGTCCCCCACTGCAGCTAGGCATGTTGGAAGACAGAAGAGAAGAAGAAGAGTAGGAGCAGTGGGAAGAAATAAACAAGAAGGCAGGATTCTATTGTTGGAAATAATACTGAGAGGGGGGGTGAATCAGTATTATCAGATCAATAAAACTTTTTAAATTTCATACTCAGAACCATATACGCTACTTCAGTTAAGTGAACCAGCGTGTACACGCTACTGTGTCTAAAGCAATCAGCGTATAACCAGAAATCTTATGATTCAGTTAGCTTATCTTCAGTAAATGCATCAGGACATTATTAATCATATTAATAGTAAACAGGTGAAGTATAACAGAACAGATCATCACACAAAAGCCACACACATGAACACCATGATATAAGGTGGAAACCCAATGTGGGTGAAAACCACCTGCTGCAAGTCGTCTCTATCTTTCTTTAATAAGAAACTTCTGTTTACAATATTTTGTACTGGTGCAGCCTTATACCAGTACGCAGGCTACAACCTGCAGAAGGCTACAACCTTCTCTCGTTTTGCAGACTCTTCTGGAAGGGAGCTCCAACCCCCTTTGCTCTTGTACTAGCTAAGATACTAGTACGTAGGTGTTGGCCTACAATCTTCTTTCCTTCAGGTACCACGTTTCATCAATTTTCAGACTGGATATTCCTGAAGCACAACATTACAATCTGAAGACCATAATTCATCAATTTTCATAACAGATCAATGAAGCACAAAAACAACCAATACTAGCATCATCAATCTTTGAATCACTGAACCACTGAAGCCCTGTCAACACCCAGTCACCAGAACACAGAGCAGACTACAGAACTCTGTAATAACAGTCAGATCCAACTGCAACCCCAAAAATTAAGCTTCAAAAGATATACGCTACTTCAATGAAACCAACCCGCGTATACACGTGCTTTTACCAAAGACAACCTGCATACAGATCTAAAAATAATTTCTCATAACTTGCAGCTATACCAGACATCTGTCATACTCAGAATAGAACATTGTGTCAGTATGCAGATCTAAAAAGTACGGTTAATCAACCATATACCGATGGTTCATTTCAAACCATTTGATCCCGATCTATCCTTAGATCTAGTCTTCCATCAACCGGTGTGATCTCTCCTTAGCTTAGATCAAGCAACCCAGAACCTGCATACTAGATCTCTTTCTTTATCAGATATTCAAGACTTTTCAATCCATTTGCCTAATGATCTTCTTCTCCTTATATAGCCTTAGGCCCTTCACAATACCACGGTCCAAAACCATAGTAACACAATACCATCAACTTCAAAACTAGGGATCAACACGTCTGTCGAGATACCTTGGTCAAAAACATAGGTTCAAGTACCGAGGACTAACTACCACGGACCAAAAGAAAGCTTCTCGACATGTACGCTCTTTTCTGTTCATGAAACTGCGTGTATACGCGACTTGGTATATAGCAAGCCTGCGTATCCGCGACTTAGTATATAGCGTTCGAGCGTGTATACGCAACTTGGGCTTAATGAACCTGCGTATATGAAATTTCTCTTCATTCTTGTAATCTGGACTGAGATCTGTCAAAAGAGAGTTTCCATCAAGTACAACACCTGTACCGTAGCGCCACACCTGTGCCAAAATGCCAACAATCTCCCCGTTTGGACTTGATGGCAACCCCAAGATCCTTAGAATCATTCTCCCCCTTTGACATCAAGGGCAAAGGGATGTGCTCCCCCTGAGTACATGCTGATATCTTTGCTCTGCTATGTTGAACATGCTCCTCCTGACAGTAGGCAAGATCTGCAAAAGATGTTCTTCAAAAAGAACCAAGACTTATACATCATAAAGGACCTTCCTATCACCAAAAGACTCAATACATACATCCATACTCCCAACCAAGAGGGGATACATCAGAAATTTACATATAAAAACCAAATACATTACATCATTCATCCCAGGCATAGTGGGGAAACCAACATAGGCCGTTACATGACCTTGACACCATAAAAGAGATATCACAAAAGAGATACATGACATAGAGACGAAAAATCTAGACCAAGACTTATGAAAGTCACCAGCAGCATCTGATTTTAGATCAGCAACCAAGATTTCCTTCTATGCTCCTTCTCCTAAAACAACAGTTGTGAACTAGAACCAAAGGCATCTAAATGCCAACAATGCTTTATTAAACTTTAAGCTGCTCCCCCTGAAACTGTGCCTGCTGCACCCCCTGAAACTGTGCCTGAAGGACTCTGGCATACCCATCTCAGACCTTCTCCAACCAGAGTCTGCCCTTGCTGTTCAGAACTCCATATACGTGACTTCACCTGCATAAATCAGCATATGTACGCGGATATCCCTTATACAACACGCGTACACCAACTTTTCTTTAGAACAGACAAGCTTCAACATCAGGATGAAGCATCAACTACTCCCAGCTTTTTTCTGAGATATTCAAAAGTCTCCCTGGGCAGTGGTTTTGTGAGAATATTAGCAACTTGTTCTTTAGAAGAAACATACTCCAACTTGACCTTTTGTTCAAGCACTTGTTCCCGGAGGAAGTGATACTTGATTGGTATGTTCTTGGTCTTTGAATGCATGACTAGATTCTTTGAAATGCTGATTGCACTTTTATTATCACATAAGATAGAGACAGGTGGAGTGCAAGTGATTTGAAAATCCTGCAAAGTCTGCATCATCCAAAGAAGTTGTGTGCAACAAGATGCCGCAGCCACATATTCTGCTTCAGCTGTAGATAAAGCAATTGAACTTTGTTTCTTGCTGAACCAAGATACTAATCTGGAACCCATGAAGAATGCACCACCACTTGTGCTTTTCCTGTCATCCACACTTCCGGCCCAATCTGCATCTGTGTAAGCATGAAGAGTGAGATCTGTATCTCTAGGATACCATAAGCCATAGTTTTGAGTCCCTTGAAGATACTTGAAGATTCTTTTGACTGCCTGAAGATGAGTTTCCTTTGGGTTGGCTTGAAATCTTCCAACAATTCCTACTGCATGCATAATATCTGGTCGAGTACCTGTCAAATAAAGCAAACTCCCAATCATGGATCTATAAGTTGGTTGATGAACTGCTGCTGATTCATCATTTGCACTGAGGCTGCATCCTGTAACCATGGGGGTACATACTAGCTTTGAATCTTCCATGGCATACTTCTTCAAGATCTGCTTGAGGTACTTGGTTTGAGACAAGAAAATACCTCCTTCATTTTGTTGGATTTGCAATCCAAGAAAGTATGTCAATTCTCCAAGTAATGACATTTCGAATTCTTTCTGCATAACCAAGGAAAAGTTTTGACTCATAGCCTCTTCATTGCTGCCAAAGATAATATCATCTACATACACAACAAGTATTAGCAATTTGTTATTTTCAACTTTTATATAGAGATTGCTATCTGCTGATCCTTTTGAAAAACCTTGTTGGTGAAGATTTTTGTCCAAACGATAGTACCAAGCCCTTGGAGCTTGTTTGAGACCATAGAGAGCCTTTTTCAATCTGCATACAAGGTTTGGATCATTCCCAAGAATGAAACCATCTGGCTGCTCAATATATACTTCTTCTTCTAAGTCTCCATTCAGAAAGGTTGATTTCACGTCCATTTGAAATACCTTGAAGTTTTGAAAGCTTGAGAGAGCAAGGAACATTCGGATGGCCTCAAGTCTTGTAACAGGAGCAAAGGTCTCTTCAAAATCTATTCCTTCTTTCTGCGCATACCCTTTACAAACAAGTCTGGCCTTGTTTCTAATTACTTCTCCATTTTCATTCAATTTATTTTGAAGACCCATTTTGTCCCTATGACATTTTTATCTTTTGGTCTAGGAACCAATTCCCAAGTGTTGTTCTTTTCGATCTGCTCAAGTTCTTCATCCATTGCTTTGACCCAACATTCATCTTTGCATGCCTCTTTCACATTTTGTGGTTCAGTGGAAGAGAGTAATGCCAAATAGCTTGAAGCTTCTGCAATTGTTCTTCTTGTTTGTACTCCTGCTTCTTTCTGCCCCACAATCTGAGATTCTGGATGATTCTTCTGAACATATCTAGATGGAGTCTTCTCTTCTATTCTTGTCTGCTCCTCTGGTTCTTCTTGAGGTTCTTCTTCTTCTTGAGGTTTTTCTTCATCATTCTGTCTTTGAGGGTAGCCTTCATCTTCTTCGATGTCTTCATGATGAACTTGCCTAGGAATGTATCCCTTCTCATCAACCACAACATCAATGTTGTCAACAATTCTGCCAAGTCTTTTATTGTAGCACTTGTATGCTTTTCTATGTGGAGAATAACCAAGAAGAATGCCTTCATCTGCTCTTGGTTCAAGTTTGCCAAGTTTCTCATCAGTATTCTTAATATAACATTTTCTCCCAAAGATTTTGAAGTGCTTCACCGAAGGAGTCTTACCACACCAGAGCTCATGAGGAGTTTGAGTGTTGTTTACTCGGACATTTGTTTTGTTGAGAATAATAACCGCAGCATGTGCAGCTTCACCCCAGAAAGTTGCGGGAGTACCTGATTCATCAAGCATAGCACGAGCCATTTGTTGGACTGTTCTGTTCATTCTTTCCACAACTCCATTTTGCTGAGGAGTTCTAGCTGTAGAGAATTCTCTTCTTATCCCATGTTCTTCACAGAAATCGAAAAATTCATTCGAGGTAAACTCCCCACCTTTGTCAGATCTGAGGCACTTAATTTTGTGTCCTGATTCATTTTCAGCCAAGTCTTTGAAGGATTTGAATTTTTCGAATGCTTCATCTTTGTGCTTCATAAGTCCTAACCAGACAAATCTGGAGAAATCGTCAATGAATAATATCAAATATTGTTCTCCTCGAGGTGTTCTTTTTCTGAATGGACCACATGTATCTGTATGTACTAGCTCAAGAGGCATGTTAGCTGATCCTTCCTTCTCAGGAAAATTAGTTCTGGTTTACTTTCCAAACTGACATGATTTTTATATGGTGTTTTCTGGAATTTTGATATCTGGAAGATCACGAACTGCCTGATATTTGCATGCTTTCCTTATTTGTGAAAAGCTTAGATGTCCCAACCTCCGATGCCATAGCCAGTGTTCATCATCCTTGCTCAAATAGCATTGTTGTTGTCTTTCTTCAAATATGTATAGATTATTTGGAGTCCTTCTTCCTTTGATCACTGTTTCACCTGTATCAAGATCACGAACACAACATCCATTTGATCTAAATATTACCTCTGTTCCTTGATCGCACATCTGACTGACACTCAGAAGATTATGCTTCAATCCATCAACATACAAAACATTTCCAGCTTTGACCTTCTCTTTCAACGGAGCAACGCCTTTTCCTTTTATGGCTGTAGAGATATCGTTTCCAAAAGAAACTTTCTTTCCCTTTTCTAATGTGGTATATGATTCGAGGTTTTCTTTGTCCCCTGTCATATGCTTCGAACATTCGCTGTTAATGTACCATAGAATTTCTTGACCTTCTGCATAAAAGGCTATCCAACATCTTTCTGGTTGCGGTTCCTTTATTCTCCATGTTTTGACATTTGAGGTTTGTTCCTTCTGAGTTGTCTTCCAGAACCTGCTCCTGCATTCAGAGTCTTCATGACCAAAGTTATTACAAATAGAGCATTCAACTTCATTTTCAAGAACCGAAAAGTTGTTATAAGTCCTTTTCATGGTTCCAGTCATACTTCTTTGCTTTTGAGCTTGTCTAGTCATGATTGTCTTGTAGGCAACACATTGAGATGCTTTGTGACCGAAGTTATGGCAAGAAAAACATTGGCCATTAAAGAAATCTCTGCGATAATTAGATCTATCATCCAACTGATTGTAGCTTCTATTGACATCCATTCTTGGGGAAAACTCGGAAGATTTTACCTGTGGCTGATTGTAGCTTCTGTTTGTCCTTAAGGCAACTTGTCCATGAATTTCTTGATAATCTTTATTTGTTCTTGAGGTAAACTGTCCCTGATTCACCTGATGACTTTTATTTGGTCTTTGCTTGCTCCTCCTTGCTGCATCAAGATAACTTTTAGAGGTAGAAGCTTGAGATGTTTCTCCATTATATCCCAGACCTATCTTGATCAGAGGAGAACACTGCACATTGATAATCTCATCCAAGGTTTCAGATCCTTTAACAAATTTAAGATTAATCGCTTTTGTTTTCTCAATCTCCTTTCTAAGACAAACAATCTCACATTCCATTTTTTCAAGATGTTTTTCCTTTTCAGCCAGTTGACATTGTAGAGAATCAATAATAGCACTTTTCTCTTCTAAGAAAACTTTGAGATTATTCATTTCTTCACAAAAACCTTCTACATCTATAGCATCCATGTAGTCATCATCTTCAAAAGCCATTAAAAGTTTATATCTATTACCCTGTTCATCTTCGTCACTATTTGAAAGACCATCACTATCTTCATGAGTGTAATAGCTTTTCTTCTTTTCATTCTGTTTCTTGTTCCATTTAACAGGTTCCTTTCCCTTGTCATTCTTATCTTTGTGAGGACATTTGGCAGCATAATGACCTACTCTTCCACAAGCAAAGCATTTAAAAGGTAACTTACCTCTGAACCTTCCAGAACCCCTTTGAATATTTCTGACAAAATTTGATTCTTCTTCTTCATCTTCTGGCACGTGACTTGCTTCATAATAATCTTCTTTGCCTGAAGCCTTGAAAGCAGCTTCTCTTCTGTCTGATGGACCTCCCTTTCTCATTTCATAAGCAGTTAGAATTCCGTGAAGCTGAGACATAGTAAGAGTTCGTATATTTTCCTTTTCTTCTATTGCAAACACTTTAGATTCAAATTTGGGGGACAATGACCTTAGAACCTTTTCAACCACAATAGCCTCTTTTATTTCTTCACCCATGTTTTTCATGCAATTAACAATCTCATCTACCCTAAGGAAATAGTTAGCCACACTTTCATCATTATACATTCTGAGAGTCTCATACTTAATCCTGGGAGTTTGAAATTTAGCACGCTTTACCTGTTCGTCTCCTTCATAGCTCGTGACAATTTTGTCCCATATTTATTTTGCGGATTTATAGTGCATTACCTTCATGAATTCCGATTGGGATATACATCCCAATAGAGTACTGACTGCTTTCGCATTTGTTTCATATTTCTTTTTCTCGGCTGAATCTGTAGGAGTAGCTGAAGGAAAAGTGTAGCCTGTCTCTACGATGTCCCAAACTTCTGTACCAAGAGATTGAAGATAGGCAGTAACTCTTACCTTACAATAATTGAAGTTTGTCCCATCAAAAACCGGTGGCCTGATTGATGCTTCTCTCTCATAGTTGCTCATGATGAACGATCTACCTTCAAGCGATCAAGCTTCTCTAAAGGACCTGCTCTGATACCAATTGTTCGAAATAATACTGAGAGGGGAGGTGAATCAGTATTATCAGATCAATAAAAAATTTTAAATTTCATACTCAGAAACATATACGCTACTTCAGTTAAGTGAACCAGCGTGTACACGCTACTGTGTCTAAAGCAACCAGCGTATAACCAGAAATCTTATGATTCAGTTAGCTTATCTTCAATAAATGCATCAGGACATTATTAATCATATTAATAGTAAAGAGGTGTAGTATAACAGAACAGATCATCACACAAAAGCCACACACATGAACACCATGATATAAGGCAGAAACCCAATGTGGGTGAAAACCACCTGCTGCAAGTCGTCTCTATCTTTCTTTAATAAGAAACTTCTATTTACAATCTTTTGTACTCGTGCAGCCTTATACCAGTACGCAGGTTACAACCTGCAGAAGGCTACAACCTTCTATTGTTTTCCAGACTCTTCTGGAAGGGAGCTCCAACCCCCTTTGCTCTTGTACTAGCTAAGATACTAGTACGTAGGTGCTGGCCTACAATCTTCTTTCCTTCAGGTACCACGTTTCATAAATTTTCAGACTGGATATTCCTGAAGCACAACATTACAATCTGAAGACCATAATTCATCAATTTTCATAACAGATCAGTGAAGCACAAAAACAACCAATACTAGCATCATCAATATTTGAATCACTGAACCACTGAAACCCTGTCAACACCTAGTCACCAGAACACAGAGCAGACTACAGAACTGTGCAATAACAGTCAGATCCAACTGCAACCCCAAAAATTAAGCTTCAAAATATATACGCTACTTCAATGAAACCAACCCGCGTATACACGCGCTTCTACCAAGGACAACCTGCGTACAGATCTAAAAATAATTTCTCATAACTTGCAGTTGTACCAGACATCAGTCATACTCAGAATAGAACATTGCGTCAGTATGCAGATCTAAAAAATACGCTTAATCAACCATATACCGATGGTTCATTTCAAACCATTTGATCCTGATCTATCGTTAGATCTAGTCTTCCATCAACCGGTGTAATCTCTCCTTAGCTTAGATCAAGCAACCCAGAACCTGCATACTAGATCTCTTTCTTTATCAGATATTCAAGGCTTTTCAATCCATTTGCCTAATGATCTTCTTCTCCTTATATAGCCTTAGGCCCTTCACAATACCACAGTCCAAAACCATAGTAACACAATACCATCAACTTCAAAACTAGGGATCAACACGTCTGTCGAGATACCTTGGTCAAAAACATAGGCTCAAGTATCGAGGACTAACTACCACGGACCAAAAGAAAGCTTCTCGACATGTACGCTCTTTTCTGTTCATGAAACTGCGTGTATACGCGACTTCGTATATAGCGAGCCTGCGTATCCGCGACTTTGTCAGGCGGAAAGAGTCGATAGTGCGGACACAACCAACCTCCCTAGGAGCCTAAGACTCTCTAGTGACAAACAAGACAAACAAGAGCAATCCTTCTCTAAACATGAATTTACTATATAAGAAATCAAGTGTTTAGATCCTACCTGTAGTCCAACGCTGTTGTAGCAGTCCAGCCTCGTTGATCCGGATGAGCTCCTCCTTCACTTCGAAACCTGCATTCACTAACAATCAAATGATTAAATAGCACTTGATAATCTCATAAAATAAAACATATTTAACACATAGACCAAGGAGTACATGAAACAACTCATAAATAACAAGTTATTGAGAAGAATGGACTCATTTGCATTAATAGGAAACAAAAGGAACAATTACAACCTGAGCCTTGGTGTTGTGCAAGTCCCTCCCAGGGTCCATCAAGAGTTCTCCTTTACTTTGACAAAGCTCACCCACTTCCAAATAGAACAAGCAAAGATGAAAATCTCTCCTCACAAGCTTCTAAATGGGAGTCCTAATTCCAGCAGCATCTACCCTTAGAAATGTTTAGCTTTCAACCTCCCCCTCCTTCTGGCCCAATGCTTGTATTTATAGTGCTCAAGAGGAAGTTAATCAGGTCCACCATCAATGGGATAATCCCCTCTCTGGATGGGATAGCTCCCTTATTAATGGGATAAGTTCCTTTTTGGTAGGGGTACATGAACCATCTGGAGGCGCTCAATACACGTCGAACAACCTTCTAGAATGCTCTAGAAATGACCACAAGTAACTTTTTAAAGATAAAACTTGCGCATTTTGACCTTTACAGGGGTACGCACCTGCCCCTTTACATACAGAGTGCACAAGTACGCAGCTTTTGTGAACATTAGGTGCGTATCCGCAGGTAAGGTTGAGAGAACCTGCGTACCCAGAGATAAATACATTTATAAAGACTTTCTCTCTTTTTGGAGTTTGACATGGAGAGCAGAGGCATAAGACTTGCCCAGGAGGATAGCATGACTGTTGATAGAGTCATACCAATTGTAAATAGTCATGGTGACATTTTTTAGTGTAACAGATTGCCCCCTAAAGTGCGAAGCCTGTAGTAGATTAGGGTTTTGTATTATCTA
Organism: Pinus tabuliformis; assembly: GCA_031772625.1. NCBI lineage: Eukaryota > Viridiplantae > Streptophyta > Pinopsida > Pinales > Pinaceae > Pinus > Pinus tabuliformis. The sequence continues at coordinate 1,252,277,686 of CM062818.1, read as the reverse complement.
GGAAGGGTGAAGCGCTTTATCATTTCAAGGATTATCTCGTGGAGAGCCTGGTCAGAACCTGCAATTTTCAACACAAAATACATGTATAAGATTATATCATCGCTGAGGTAGGCATTCCCATACTCAGATCAAAACTTTAACTAACAGACTAACTACTCTGATACAGGAATGATCTTGCAGTACATCATAATCATAGACTTTTGTAGACACAGTATGGGCGCAGCCATCTGTTTATGATTAGTCTACTAGATAATGAATACAAAACTCTTCGCAGCCTGGATGGTGGAAACTAGATCCAGGGTCTTCATTTCTACTTCCCGAATTGGTACGATTCTAGCCATGCGAATAAATGAGTTGATGTCGAACATGGTAGAAACCACTTGATTACCAGTCGATGATGTAAACTGTTAACAAGTGTGAGAGAGACCACCAGTAATGTCAATGGTTCTCAAAGTACCCAGTACAATCCATGAGATGTGAATGAATGAGTTGATGTCGAACATTTCACGGAATCCTTCGATTGAAAGTCAATGATGTAAACTGACGTCAAAGGCGAGAAACCTGCCATTGATGCATGCAGACTTCAAGGTACTGACAATTTCTAAGTCATCTCTCTAGATAATGTTCTGATGTCGATAGAAAGCGACCCATTGCAGGCAAGCCCACAACACGAAATCATTGTTCAAGTTGAAGAAATGTTGCTGTAAGGACTGACTCAGGGATGGTCAAATGGATGACAAGTATTTTGCAGATGAAAGTTTTGCTTGCAGACCTCTTGAACACATAACGACACAACAGATGGCTTGGTGATGAATGACTCAAAGTTAATCCCCGGAACCCGGCTGAAGACTTTCAATGTGGTTTGATCAACTTGTGAGGTAAAGGATTTCCCAACCCAGGTGAATGAAAAGTGTCGTGTCCAAGAGTGGTAATAAAGTTTCTTCTGAGACAAAGGATAACAAATAGGCTCATTCTTCTCTCTTTTCCCCCACCATTTCTGGCAAGTACCTCTTTATTTTTAACAAGCTTGAGGAGGATAACATATGCTTGATTATAAGCTCATCCTTCGGATGAGTCCAACCTAGTTTTGATTCGAACCCTAGGAAGGAGTGGTTCATTCCTGTTTGTAATTGAACAGGTCCTTTACTGTGAAATTTTAACGAGCCCAGTATAGGAGAAACTCGGCGTTTTTCATTTTTAGAGAGTCTGAAAAACTTAAGAAGACTCTAGGTTGAACTTTTTCGTAAATTTGTGTCCCCCAAGCCCGAAAAAGTATAAAATAATACCTGGGAGAACCGCTTGATCTTGCGACCAAGGAGTACTTTCATGATTAGTGTCTCTGACCTGAAAAGTAAAAAGCGATCAAGGACACGTCGTTTTATTTCCGTATCGAGTTTGAAACGACAAAAACCCGGCAATATTTTCCTGATTTTACGGTCAGAAAAGAGCTATAAGGGGACCGTCTTTTAATTTCGTTTTAACGAGTGTAAAAGAAACGCTCGGCAATCTTTTCATGTTTTAGGAGTCAGAAAAGAGCTTAAAAGATGACTCTGACGTGAAAATTGATAATTTACCCTAAAGTCCCTTTGTCCTGCACAGAAACAACACATTACTCATACCTGTTTAAGATGGGCAAAAATACATCGAAAATGTCCTTCCATGGTGAAAAATAAACAAACTTAGCATTCATTCATCCAAAAAACCTATAAAAAGACTTTTTACCATGTCATTTTACCATTTTACTGTTGAGGTTGAGAAAAGGGCTTTTGACAAGAAACTTCCCGTGGAGATTGCGGAGAATCCGACCGTCAGAATCGAACGCCGTTTCACCAGGTATTCTACAACACCCCTCTCTTGTTTTCCATCCATTTAGAATTCATTTCTAAGCTTTTATTTGATTTTTTGGGGGTCTTGGGGTTTCAAGATGCGCACTTCGGGGTATGCAGGTCATGCACTGCTGACCTGCGTCCGGGCGCTCTGTCCCTAAAGGCCGGGGTGCGTACCCCGCAAAACACAAATTGAAACCCTCATACCTCCAAAATAGACCAATATTTTTAAATTTTATGGATCTTAACTGATGTTTTATGATGTGCAGGGAGCACACCATGCTTGATTGGCGTGAAAGAGAGCACGAGGACGTTGATTTGGCCGCGATAGGTCATCAACCTTCCATTGATGCATTAAAAGCATGTGGACTGTACAAATACTGGGCCATACCTGGCATGAGGGGCCAAGTTCTGTTCCTTGAGTGGCTTGTTGAAAGGTGGAACATTCAGGAGCAATGTTTCTACATCGGAGAGCACCAGCTCGAGATAGAGCCTTCCGACATATATTTTCTCACTGGCTTGCCTAACAGGGGCGAGCAACTTTCTCTATTCGGGACTAGGCCGGGTGGCCAATCCCTTGCTAGTCTCCGACTAGAGTGGTGCAACAACCAAAACCATGAGAAGGGGATAGAAATCAAGTACATATCCCGACCTGAACTTATGGTGATAGCCTTTACTGTTACCAGACTTTGCGGCGTGGCCGCTTTGCACCAAGCCACCGGGTCCCAAATGCGGATGGCTATAGACTGCTTCCAAGGCACCATTTTCAACTGGTGCGATGCTGTGTTGGCTAATTTGAAGGGCCAACTAACCAGGGCAAAGAGAGGACAACTGAAGACCTTTGGATATGGGCCTTTAGTTGTGAGCTTTGCCCTAGAGAGAGTTCCAATGCTGGTCCCCTAGCATCTTACAGTTCCAGTTGGGGCTCCTCGGGAGCCTAAGTTGACGAGATGGGTTGCGGTAATGGCCCGGCATCCTGATGAGGGCGCAGCAGTTGTTCGATTTCCTGATGGTTACTTTCACTGGCTAGAGAGCCAGGTCTTTGCTATTCAGGACTTTCCTTATGCCGGAATGGATTTTCGGAATGATCCGGACATGGTTCTTCCACAGGGAGAACAGTGGGACGACAGAGGTATTTCATTTTCCACGAGTTTTCAAATTATGTATTTTTTTTTTTGTTTTTATATATCGCCTCAAAACTGACAGCACAAATTTTCAAAATGCAAATGTAGGTCCACGGCGTCCAGCCAACCTCCGGGCTTTTGAGAGGAGAGTACCAGCTGTACCAGCACCAGCCCCACAGGATGCGGCCGCAGAGACCTTAGCCGAGCTGGAACAGGATCTAGAGCGTCTGACGGCGGATATACTAGAGACCACCATAGATGACATTCCCATTCGACTTCAGCGCTATGTGGTCGCAGTCCCAGGACCTTTTAGGAGGTTCTTGTGTAGGGTAGCGCGGGCAGTGGTCTCGTATAGAGAGCACCACCAGTGATTGACTAGTCACTTTTGTAGACACATATGACATTTTGGCTTTTTGTACTTATCATTTTTGCCGATCATAAGGTGTTTTTCAACCTATGATCGAAGACGATGTATATTTTTGACACACTCCTATCTATATATATATGTCATTATTACCGGCTTATCTTGTTTAACATATGTGATGAAATGTTTTTAAATTTACTTGTATGATTATCGCAAATGTCTGTCCAACATTCGAGAAGCAATTGCATCTGCTAATGTATTTAAAGACCTTGGAATATGCTGATATTCAATGTAATCAAATTCACGTTCCAAGAGACGCACTCTCAAAAACAACCTTAATAACACAGGATTTCTAATGGCATATACTCTATTAAGCTGTAATACAACGAGTTCAGAATATAACCTCACTATCAAACGTTGAATTCCAAATGAAATAGATTCAGACAATAATTCAACCACTGCACTGTATTCTGCAATGTTGTTCGTCGTTTGACCGAGGCTCACCCCATGCATAGAAACTAACTCATCAGAGGGTGAATAGATAACCCAAGCTGCGGAAGAGATATTCCGTGTACTACGACAAGCACCATCGGCAAATCCAATGTACGTTTGGAGAGGCGTCGACATCTGCAATATCAAGAGTAAAACCAAGATAAGCCAGAATAACGACAAAAAACACACTTTCTAAGCTAAGCACACTATCTAAACTAACAAACATACTAGCTAGAAAGAAAACCTAACCTAACTAAAAATCTCCACCCCCACCATTTAAGCATAATACCTCTTTAGGTAAAGTCCATTTCTGGGTTTACCCAAAGAGTCCCCATCAAAATCTACCAGCTCATAAGCCCCTTTTGCTAGCTTTCGCTTTACAATGTAGGGTCCATGTCACATAGGAACGAATTTTCCAGCACCTAGCTTATCGTTAGCTTGATCATATAACAACACTAGGTCTCCCTCCGAAAAACTCCGAGGGGTCACATTTCTATCATACTGAGCTTTCATTCGCTTCGCGTGAGTCTCGATTGCCAATGCAGCGTCACGTCGAGTCTCATCTAATTGAGCTAAGTATAATAAACGTTTCTCCTCTTCGGAAGTGGCTGGGAGTAATTCGACAGCCATTTGAAGTGATGGGATTTCGCATTCAATGGGTAACACAGCTTCCAAGCCATAAACTAGCTGGAAAGGAGTGAACCCTGTTGAAGTTTTCACTGAAATTCGGTATGCCCATAGCGCTGAAAATAACATGTTGTGCCAATTCGACCGATGAATACCAATGATTCGTCGGATCATGATAACCAGAACTTTGTTGATAGACTCAACCAAACCGTTGGCTTGCGGATAATAAGGAGTAGAGCTATCATGGCGCAAACCAAGCTGGCTTGTAAGCTCAGTCATCATGATGTTTCGAAAATGGCTCCCATGGTCGGTGATGATTGCTTGTGGGACACCAAACCTAGTTATAATATGATTGAACATGAAAACTGCAGCTGTTTTGCCGCTCGCGTCGAATGTAGGCATCGCCTCGGCCCATTTAGTAAAATAATCAACCGCGAGGATGATATACGCATGCCCCCCGGCCGAGTGAGGGTTACAAGTAATAAAATCGATACCCCATTTGGCGAAAGGACCAACGGCAATTATAGGATGGAGAGGAGCAGGTGGTGCGCGCATCTTGCGATCAAACACTTGACAGTTGTGGCACTTCCGAACCGCAATGATACAATCTTTAAACATGGATGGCCAGAAATAGCCAGCGCGCAACACCTTCTGAGCTGTGGCATACCCAGACATATGACCGCCACATGCTCCAGAGTGACAATCATTCAAAACCCTCTCAGCCTCTTCGTGAGTTAAACAACATCGAAAAACTAAGTCTGCCCCCCGGCGATAAAGTGTATCTCCGATAATTTTGTATTGCTGGGATTGAAACCGAATTTTTCGACGTTCCGATTTTGAAGCTTCAGGCCGAAAGGTTTGGGTTTGGAGATAGATGATTATATCTCCGTACCACGGATCTAAAGTACTGATAAGAAACAAAGATTCGTCCGCAATGGACTCCTCTGCCACAGTTTCTGTGTCAGCACGCGGGAAATCACACATCAATTCCGCAAGAACTAAGGATTTCTTAAACTTGGACTTCTCAAACTCCAAGTCGAAATCTTGCAGGATAACGATCCATTTAGAGTACTTGCCCCCTAGCAGTTGTTTTGTCAAAATATAAATCATAGGGTTGCAATCCGAAATGACTGTAGTTTTACGGAGAAGAATGTAGTGACGAAAACGCTGGACAGCTTGAACGGCTGCCAGGGCCAATTTCTCCACATGCGAATATTTTAGCTCAGTGGGGTTCAATGTCCTACTAAGATAATATATCACATGTTCCGCTCCGAATTCATCTTCTTGAACTAACACCATTCCAATAGTGGAATGCGAAGCTGCGAGGTATAAGAAGTAGTCCTGGTTGTAGTTGGGAGGATACAACAACGGTGCATGGGTCAACGTGTGTTTAAGTGCATCAAAAGATTGTTGGGCAATCTCGTCCCACAAGAATTGAGCGTTCTGTTTCAACAACCGTGTAAAACCTTTAGTGACCTCGGCGTAGTTTGGAATGAATCGGCGTAAAAAGTTCGCTTTCCCTTGCAAACTTTGGAGTTGGCGCAAACTCGAAGGAGGAGGCAATTTGATGATAGCTTCGACCTTTGAGGGATCGACGCGAATGCCGGCTTTTGAAACAACAAATCCCAGCAATCGACCCGTCTCTATACAGAATACACACTTGTGGGGATTCAACCGAATTCGATAATGCCTACAACTCATAAAGATTGCTCGTAAGTGGACAAGGTGATCAGCTCGATGTAAAGAATGAGCAGGCAAATCATCGAGGTACGGTTGCACAATGTGCTTGATGTCATGAAATGCGTAAGACATCGCCCGTTGAAAAGTGGCTCCGGCATTCTTAAGCCCAAAAGGTAATTTGCAATAAGCAAATGTCCCCCATGGACAAATGAATGCCATTTTTGGTTGATCGGCAGGTAGAATATTGATTTGATTATAGCCCGAAAAACCATCCATAAAGGAAAACATTTCACTTCCGGCACAATCATCAATAATTTGATCGATATAAGGCGTAGGATAGTTGTCTTTTGGGCAAGCTCGATTTATATCCCTATAGTCGATACAAATTCTTATTGTTCCTTGTTTCTTGTTAACCAGAACAATATTCGATACCCAATCTGTTAACGGGATTGGATAAATGAAACCTGCTTTCAACAGCTTCTCGACTTCTGCTTTAATCGCAGCCGCTTTCCAAGGGTGAATCTGACGCAACCGTTGCCGGACGGGTTTAGCGTCCGGGTAGGTCTTTATTTCATGAACAACAATGGCAGGGTCGATTCCTGGCATTTCCTCGTAAGACCAGGCAAACACATCGCGGAATTCTTGGAATAGGGCCTTGTAAGTTCGAATTTCATCTGTTGTACATGAGGCACCTATATGAATGTTTTCCTCAATTCCGGGCTTCACTGAAATATCAATGGGAATAGTGCGAGAAATATTCCCTAAATTCAGCTCTGAATCAGAATGTTTCGTTGGATTCTGAGCGTTTTTGACATATTCAGCGGTAAAGATAGATGAAAAATCATTTTCAAAAGCATCATCCTCAGGTAAAAACGAAGATCTATGATGAAGATCTTCCCATGGTAGATCGTCTACACTTAGGATTTCGCGAAGTTGCTCGTCAGATGACACGACTTCGGGAAACGCTATCCGTTCTGAGGTTGATGTGAAAAGTGATTCTTCACTGACCACATTCATTTGGTCGATTTGGGTTGAACGCGAGTCGGTGAAAGACATGACGGCTTCATAAGCAATTTCATATGGACTCAAAGGCATAGCATCACCGAATGAGTCTATCTCAGATTCAGATGGGACAATCCAAGGATCATCATAAATAATGTTGTCTGATGTAATCATATGAATTGATGCAAATGAAGGGTCTGCGTTGATTGGAGGGAAAGGAAAAGTTCCCAGTAAACCGGAATCTTTAACTAAACCTACGCCAACGTCCCTATAAGGGATTGTCGTCTTACCGACATGCTGGATACTCTCTGAAGAGGCTGGGTCGGATGAAAAGTATGTCAGCTTATCAATTGTCACGATCTTACCGTTATGTGGAAACTTTATTACTCTGAAGACCGATGAAACGACCGCTGTCATAGCATATGACCAACTTCGACCCAAAAGAAGGTTGTATTCTAGAGGGGCATCAACCACCTCCACATCCAGACTAACGGTTTTCCCTTCTACCCCTATAGGTAATTCCTGTAGAATACCAAACGGACGGAACCCACGGCCATCAAAGGCCTTAAGGATGGTCGGGGATTGGTTCAGCGAAGGAGAAGCAAGCGATCTCCAACACTGAATCGACATAATACACGTAGAAGCTCCCTCATCAATCACAGTCCGATGAATAGGCCTGTTTTTGACTATCACTGGAATTTGGAAAGCCATTTGATGGGGTAGATGCGGTGTACTATTTTCTAGATCGAAGATTATCAGATTCGGGTCCTGAACATCAACAGCTCCGATAGCCGACAAAAGTAATTTTCGTTGTGCTGGGCATGATTGCAGCACTTCTAAAGCCGACATTGCTGAGGGTGAAACAGCTAAGTCCTCAACAATGTTGTAATTATGGGCCGCTCTCGCATGTGGATTGAAAGCAGACCTTCGAAGTACACCCTTGGCGGGCGGTTTGATTACTAAGTCCGGGTTAGGTTTTTCGATCTATAGTGGATCGGAACCAGGAGCTGAGGTTGATGGATTAGAATGAGAAGATTCTGCTTCCTTACCATCAACATGATTCTTACTACCATAATCTTGCGACCGAGTCACAATCCTCACATGAGACATCATCAAAATGGGTTCTTCACTGGCAGTCGAGGAAGAACCTATCATCTTACTCTCCTGCTTTGGAAATGGATCTTTTAACACAGAAGGAGTGGGAGAACCTTTGACTATTTTCACAACCTCGGCCCGATGAGGGCAATCTCTTGTAAAATGATCCTCTTCACAAATAAGACAAGGATATCGAGGTTTGCGCTTTTCGTCATTGGTTTCCGACTTTTCCGTTTTCTCCTTCGGAGCCTTGTCTGCTTTAGCCTTCTTCTTTCCTTTCTTCTTTCCACCGTTTTTTGTTTTGGCCGTAGATGACTCTACAGCGTGAATATCGGCGGAAAGTTCATAAGAAGACTCTCCTGTCGGGGAATCAGGCAAGGTGATTATAGGAGTAGTAGAATTCTTGGAAGATTTCTTCTTGCTCTTTGTGTTCACGATGCCAATCATACCATCAGCGGCATGAGATCTCGAAGGAGCAGCAGCGATTTGATTCGATTTTGGAAGATCTGGGATCTTCTCGTGTAACGTACCTGACTGAGTATAAACTAAGTCAAGGTACTGCGCCTGAGCAATGACTTGCTCCTCAGTAACTACTCTGGCCTTAGCTACATCTTCAGTAATCTTCGGTAATAATGATTTAACAAACCATTCAGCTAAGATTTGGTCCGGAATAAAAACTTTCACTAACCGTCTTCGATGTCTCCACTCATGAATGTGATCAGAAATATACGTGGACGTCGATTGTTTTAGTGAAGTTAATAACTCCGTGCCGTTATCGTATCTGACCGGCAACTGAAAGTGAGTTAAGAACGAGGTATCTAACTGGCTAAAATTGTAAAAAGAGGCCCGTGGTAACTCAATGTACCACTTGGCCGCGAGACCAATGAGTGTACGCTGGAAAAGACGTAAGCGGATCGAATCATCCGAGATAGAATTGGAAGCACACCAGAGGTGGTAAGTCATCACATGATTGGACGGATCCTCTCCAGACTTACCTTCGAACTTGGGTATATCACTGGGCAACTTATTTGGCATTGGCAGCCAGAACGGAAGATATTGAATTGGATCGTTCGTTAGGCGCGTCAAGTCTGGTAAATCCAAAGTTGCGATAAACGGTAATTGCCGGTTAGGATCTCTAAAACTCTGGGTCACAAGACCAGTCCCAGGAGGAGGATATCCAGGATGACTAGGAACAGGAATCGCATTAGGGATATTATATCCTCCTGGAAAACCAGGATTAACCGGACCGTACTGGGGTTGTTGAGGTTGTTGATAAGTGTACCCAGGATACGGTTGATACTGGTAAACCGGCTGTTGGACAGCTTGCCCATGTTGGTACTGTCCCTGGTACGGTTGATGAACAAATTGAGGTTGAGTAGTGACAATCGTACTTATACCAGGCTGACCTGTAGGCATCTGGACCGTGGTTTGAATCGTAGATCCAGACAACGGTAAAGATGCCTGAGGAGTGGTTGCAGAGACAGTAGAAACCGGAGCTGTCGATACTCCAGAAGTAAGTGCGGCAGATGTTGCGGTAGTTGCAGCAGCCGTTTGAGATGGAGTACTAGGTGCAATTGGCGGCTGAGTAACTACCGAAGTTACAGAGGTTTGAACATTTGATTGGACAGGTTGCGGTTGCTCGGGTGGACCAGAAACTACGGGTTGTCCAGCTTGAGGTACCAACTGTATACTTGGTTGCAACACCTGTTGACCCTGTGATGGATCCCACACTATCATTCCGGGGTATTGACCCGTAACAGGTTGAGAATACTGAGATCCATAACCGGATTGAGGATAGGATTGATAACTGAAAGGTACAGTTCCCATACCTGGAACATATGACTGACCTTGAGGTGGTTGATAACCTTGACTCGAGTATTGACCTTGAGGTTGATAACCTTGGGGTAAATACTGATACTGGGGTTGACCTTGACCTTGAGGTAGATACCCTTGAGGTTGATACCCTTGGGTTTGATACCCTTGAGGTAAATATTGATACTGAGGTTGACCCTGGGGTACATATTGAGGCTGGGGTTGACCTTGAGGCATGTATTGCACCATAGGTACATACTGACTTTGAGGCTGCCCCCCAGACACAATTTGTGTACCTTGAGGTTGCCCCCCAGGTGTTAACTAAGGCTGCCCCCCAGGTGGTAATTGGCCACCTTGAGGTTGAGAAACGGGAACTGAACCTGACATCATGTAAATGTCTCCTACACCCAACGGTACATTACCATTGTTTCCAGCTAATAACCCATGATCAATGGGTTGAGGAGATGCCCCCGCAAAGGTACCAGAATGTGATTGATACCCGGTGGGAACAGAAGGACCGCCGTGTAAGAAAGATTCAGGAGTTTGAGTAAACACGGACGACTGACCAGACATATTTACAGGAGTATAAATACCTCCAGGTGGAAAAGGAGTACGAGGTGTAGAAAAACCTAACCCTGAGTTGTCTAAATAATTGGTTAACGAAAGGTACCAAGTAGTACTTCTAGGAGGACTGTAAAAGATAGATTCACGCTCCCTGAGCTCAATAGTAAGTTGATCTTCAAGGTTAGAGACACCTATATCTTCCTCTGGAGCAAGTTCTTCAATAGCAATCAAACCAGTAGGAAGATTTTCGGTGATAACTCGTTCTACTCTTGGTGAATCTGGAACACTAGAAGTCGGAGTAACAGGTTCAGATATTTCAGGTTCTTCGCCTATATCACTAGTAGACGAAAAACTACCAGCAAGCTCCGAAACTGTAACAGCTTCGGGATTATAACCTGTCTTTAGACTTTGATAATCTGGATGGACTACCAAGGAAGATTCTCCTTCTTCAGGTGAACCTACTCTACTGCCACTAGGAGGAGTTACAAGGACCTTCAAACCTTCTAGATTACTCGGGTCATCTCGAGGAGGCTCACCCCGAAGTCTACGGGATCTCCTCAACAATTCGGCCACAGAAACAACTTCAGGAGACTGGCCCCGAAGTCTACGGGACTGTCTCGGTAATTCCGCCACAGCTAAAAACTTTTAACTACTACACACGAAAAAAAAGTAAAATCTCAAATCAAACCACCTAAAGTCGCTAAAGAACCAAACAAATTTGAATCACACGCCTAAAGAATCTAGGGCGTCAAACCAAGCACAAACAGTAGCCTTCCAGACCGAAAACGCTAGTTGGAGATGAAACCCAACATCGCCGGATTCAGTACAGAAGTGGCGGGTGGAACAGTTACCCTGGCAACCTGCTTAATGAATAGATCGGCACAAGTTCCTCCACTTTAACCATCTCGAGTGAAGTGAACCCCCCGGAAAATCCAAGTGAGTCTAGCCGACGTCTGCTCCAGGTACAGTGGGATCTTCCCTCCACCGTCACCTCGGTAGAATCCTAAAGATAATGGTCACTAAGGTTACCAACCGCAACAAATGCACCTGGGGGAACAGTCTACACTCCGACAGCACGCAAGGGCAGAGTATCAAGCTCAATCCCCTTGCCGGTTCCTTGACAATAATCCAAGGTTTACCGACAAGTGACCCCTGGCTCCTCGACAATGGTTAATCCGAGGTTTACCGTTTGTAATACGTGCGTGTCTGGCGTCGTTCCCAACGAGGGAGGATTGATCCCCTCACTGGTTCGGACACGAGCTCGTGCTTCTCCTTTAAGAGGAGCTTTCCCAGAGTACAAATGAGACAATTGGATTTATTCTATCACAAGATAAGCTACTTGTTTGGTTTTGTTGTCTTGGAGAGTTAATTACTCTCCTACTCCAAGACACTAGCCTGATCTAAATTGGTGTTTCAGAGCCCTAGTAAATAAAAGTTACTAAGTTGATTTTACTTTAAGCGTTAATTTTATGGTTTTTCTTAAAGACAAAAGGTAGCGGAAATGAAACCAATGGTGTGTAGACTCGACTCAAACCACTACAAAGATGCACCTAAGATGATTTACGCTACTTTTCTCTTTCAATGAAACTCCTAACTAAGAGAGTTGGAAAATGCAAATTTTATAGAAAACAACTTTCTTAGTAAAGACAATCAAAGAAACAATTCTCTTTATCTTTCCAAGCATACAAACATGACCACTCCTTACGTGCACGAAAAACTCTTTTTCTTTCAAAATCCCTCAAAGCTACTTGAAACAAAACTTTTCAAAGGAGATGTTTTTTTATTTTCTCTTATTTAATAAAGCATATAAATCTATTTTAACGAAAATCAATCTCAAAAGCTATAAAATCTATGAAAACTTGACTCACAAGCAAATCAAAAAGAAATTTACTCTAAAGCAAACCTAACGAGGCAAAAGCCTACAAAGATGATTCTATGTTGTTTTACTTGACCACAATCAAGCCAAGGACCAGCTAATGCAGAATCAAAAGACCAGTCAAAACAAAACTCAAATCTTTTTGTTCTTTTTGTAAAATGGAATTCAATACTCAATCAACAAGCACTTCGAAATTTGCCAAAGAGACAACTCAAAGGTAAGTTGCTCTCACAGGTAGACTTTATGACAGGTCCGACTCCTAAGAAGGCTGAAAAGACCAGAGAGAGCTAAGGCTTGACAACTTCTACCGTCAAAGTCACTACAGGACCTACTCAAAAATCAAACCCTAGGGCTCAAACTTCTATGAAATCCACTAAAACACTCAATGCTATCGAAACAAGTTCAGGTGAAGATCTTTGACAAGAGACTAATGGATCTGGGCAGTAAAAACTAAGAAAAAGCAAAATCTAAGAGAAAAAATGTAAAAAATGGAAATTTCTTAATTTTTAGCAGGGTACGCAGGCAACCTGTTAAGACAGGTGCGGGCCCGCTCTGTGCGCACAGCAACAGTGCGTACAGGTACGCACTGTGCAACACTCAGAGGGTGCGTACTACTGGAAAAACCAAGAAAAACTAAATTCAATCTAACCCTAAGCTAACCCACCCAAATACAAAGTCACAGAGCCAAAAACCAGAAAATAAATGACTTTTCTCAGATCAAAGTTGCATACAAAGGAAAAAACTTTCTCATCAATGGAGTCCCCAGCGGAGTCGCCATTTTGTCAGGCGGAAAGAGTCGATAGTGCGGACACAACCAACCTCCCTAGGAGCCTAAGACTCTCTAGTGACAAACAAGACAAACAAGAGCAATCCTTCTCTAAACATGCATTTACTATATAAGAAATCAAGTGTTTAGATCCTACCTGTAGTCCAACGCTGTTGTAGCAGTCCAGCCTCGCTGATCCGGATGAGCTCCTCCTTCACTTGGAAACCTGCATTCACTAACAATCAAACGATTAAATAGCACTTGATAATCTCATAAAATAAAACATATTTAACACATAGACCAAGGAGTACATGAAACAACTCATAAATAACAAGTTATTGAGAAGAATGGACTCATTTGCATTAATAGGAAACAAAAGGAACAATTACAACCTGAGCCTTGGTGTTGTGCAAGTCCCTCCCAGGGTCCATCAAGAGTTCTCCTTTACTTTGACAAATCTCACCCACTTCCAAATAGAACAAGCAAAGATGGCAATCTCTCCTCACAAGCTTCTAAATGGGAGTCCTAATTCCAGCAGCATCTACCCTTAGAAATGTTTAGCTTTCAACCTCCCCCTCCTTCTGGCCCAATGCCTGTATTTATAGTGCTCAAGAGGAAGTTAATCAGGTCCACCATCAATGGGATAATCCCCTCTTTGGATGGGATAGCTCCCTTATTGATGGGATAAGTTCCTTTTTGGTAGGGGTACATGAACCATCTGGAGGCGCTCAATACACGTCGAACAACCTTCTAGAATGCTCTAGAAATGACCACAAGTAACTTTTTAAAGATGAAACTTGCGCATTTTGACCTTTACAGGGGTACGCACCTACCCCTTTACATACAGAGCGCACAAGTACGCAGCTTTTGTGAACATTAGGTGCGTATCCGCAAGTAAGGTTGAGAGAACCTGCGTACCCAGAGATAAATACATTTATAAAGACTTTCTCTCTTTTTGGAGTTTGACATGGAGAGCAGAGGCATAAGACTTGCCCAGGAGGATAGCATGACTGTTGATAGAGTCATACCAATTGTAAATAGTCATGGTGACATTTTTTAGTGTAACAGACTTAGTATATAGCGTACCAGCGTGTATACGCAACTTGGGCTTAATGAACCTGCGTATATGAAATTTCTCTTCATTCTTGTAGTCTGGACTGAGATCTGTCAAAAGAGAGTTTCCATCAAGGACAACACCTGTACCGTAGCGCCACACTGTGCCAAAATGCCAACATCTATGACAAGGAAGAGGAGACCACATCAGAAGCATGGGACGCTAGGGATGCCACTAAGGCCATAAAAGATGAGGATATGGACTAAGTTTCTCAGAGGATAAGCAACACTTTCAGTAGGGGGTGATGATGAGACTCATAAATGGGTAATTATATGGGCTCATTTTAACTCCTAACCTAGTCAAATCAACCATTCTCTTAGCTTATTGTAGGATTTTCTAATTATATTTATGCTTATAGAGTGAGTTGAGTTAGTTATGATTCCATGTGGTCTAATATGTGTTTAATACAGATTATTGATGAATTTTGTGGCCAAATTCAAGGATCCAGTGGACAAATGGCAGTAATAAATCGAAGTGGAAAAAGGAGAGGACTTATAGGATGAATCCCCCCTCATTTATTACTCCTCACCTCGAATTCCCCGTCATTCAGCTTGGAGTACAAGAAACCAAGTGATGCATTAGCAGGCAGTTGAGCAAGTGGAGGATAATTGATGACTATCTCGAGTTTTGGGAGCCAATCCTCCATGACTTTAAGGAAGTTGTTGGTAGCTTCAATGGTATAATTAGCGAGGCCTAGGGCCTCACTAGGGTCAGATTTTTGTTGGATTTTTTTTGTACTTTTTCTTATGTAAACTCCGATCAACTTCAAGTTTATTATTTTGTGACATTTTCATGTAATCTTGCTATTATTTTGGAAATAAAGATAGAATCCCTTTTGAGTTAGCATTGGGTTACCTCAGAGGGCTGAAGCTCTTCGGTTAGGGCCCAATCCAAGCAGCTAAGCTCCTATTTACTTGTATTTATATGTTTTATTTCTGTTTGTATATTAGGTTGTTGTTACATGAATTTATTTTATGGTCAAGAATAGGTTGCTTTTGATAATTCAATAGTTTTCTTCCATTTGTGCTTTCTATAGCAGGTTAAGTAGTGATAAATAAAAGATCCAAAAGGCTAGAAATAGAGCCTTGGCATCTCTTCCTCCCTCTAGGACTATGATTTGAGGCAAAGACCTGCTTGCTGCCCCAAAAACACAGATTTTTGTCATTCATAGGACTTCTAGTGTTTACAACTTTTTAGTTGGTTAAATAGTCTATTTTGCTTTGCTTCAGAACTTCTTCATCAATCTCACTTATTTATTTACCATAGTCTTCTTCCATGCTTTCCTTTCTTGTAGCAGTTATCAGCATTTCCTTTCATGGATCACAGTTTAGATTAGTTTGATGCAAAACTCTGTTTTTCTGGATGCACTTATTTCATTGCTTGCTTAATCTCATTCATTGACTGTTAGTTGTTTATGTAGTAGATATCTTCTAGCAGCAAGCCAACCTATTAGCCATCCCATCCTCCATCTTATTCATGCCCTATAGGTCGCCCAATTCTACCCTCAATTCTATCTCAGTTTCCTGCATTTTCCATAGAATTTCTTTCTCTCTCCTTGAGCAAATCCAACCATCTTTCTCTCTCCTAATGATTCTTTGTAGACCCTAGGTGCCCTAACACTTCATTCCAACATTTATTCACCTTTTCCACCCACTCTCACACCCTAAAAATAGCCAAAACTGCTATCAACCTCCTACTGTAGGCCTCCTATAGAATGTTGGTTTTCCTCCTGTAGTTTTCATGTGTCCTCTTGTAGATTTTCTTGTAGGCCTTCCTTTGAAAACTGAGTGTGGGAAAAGCCTCCAAAATGCTACTTGAGACCTTCTAGGACCCAAACACACCATCCTACATCCTCTCAAGTCCCAAAACCACCCTTCAACACCACCTATTCACTGCCACCTTCACAAACAATAAATCGCATGCATGTCAAATTCACATAAAAATACATAAAAATCCAAAAAGATGTTCTTTGCTCATTTACTTCTAGAAATAGCTTAGCTAGATGTTTTTTTCTTCCTTGAGTAGGTAATGGCATTATTTTCATGGTTTCCATAGGGTTTTCTGCAAAAGTAAGTTTAGTAGGTTAATTAGGATTTACTTGGTTTCCTTTACATTTCATTCTTTCTCCATTCTGCAGTTAGAGTAGTATCTATAGAGTAGTCTTTCTCTCCTTTCATCACATATAGAGCTTCTTCTGGAATCCATAGAAGTTGTCTTGAGCTCCTAGTGATCTTGTGTTGGCTGACCAAGTGAAACCTGCAGTAAGAACTAGTACTTGTGCATACAGCGCTGTCGCTTCCAAGTTTGTTACGAACTACCAGGTTGATAAGAGTAAAGTATGTAGCCCAGGGTTTGTAGCATTATTGCTGCAATACTGGTGCTCACCAATTGGGCATGAGCAATTAATTTCTCGTCAGTTACAACTCGACCTTTCAGTGACAACACCCTCACCCGACCCGCCCGAACGAGTTTGCATGGACGCCCTCGCCCAACCCGCCCGAACGAGTTTGCACGGACGCCCTCGCCCGACCCGCCCGAACGAGTTTGCACAGACGCCCTTGCCCGACCCGCTTGAACGAGTTTTCACAGACGACCTCGCCCGACCCACCCAAATGACCGACCCGAACGGGTTTGCACGGACGCCCTTGCCCGACCCGCCCAAACGCGTTTACACGGGCGCCCTCAAATGACCTGCCCAAACGAGTTTACACAGGCGCCCTCAAACGACCCGCCTGAACGAGTTTACATGGAAAACGACCTTCCCGAACGAGTGTTTACACGGCAAACGACCCGCTCGAACGAGTTTACATGGGCTCCGACACACGACCAAAACGAAGTCACAAGGGAGATTCGGGCAAACGGGCAGCACGATTGTGCACAAAGCCCACCCCCGGTCACAACTTAGCATTTTTTATATGGCCACGTGTGCCCTGGGTGCCGTCACACGACATGACACGACACGACCCGACCCGTTTGCACGGGCACCCACACACGACACGTCCCGACCTACCCAAACGAAATTTGGGGTTTCCATGGGTGCACGACCCGAACGAAATTTTGGGGTTTCCGTGGGTGCACGACCCGAACGAAGGCACGAGGGAGCATCAGGCAAATGGGCCACACGAATGTGCAGAAGACACACGGGCGGTCACGACTTAGCATTTTTGGCACGGCCACGTGTGCCCGGGCACCCACACATGGCACAACATGACCCAATTGGCCTTGGGCGAGCCAACCCAACCCGCCTGAAAACTTTTGCATGGGCACCCACACATGACACAACATGACCTGACCTGAACAAAATTTGGGGTTTCCATGGGTGCACCTAAGGTTGTTGGGCTCCAGGCATAGGTGGTTGTTGTAAAACTACCTGAGAAGGCTGAATCTGTAAACCTGAAACTTGGGGTCTAAGGATGAAGGACCATCTTGCACAGGTTGAGATACAACAATCTGAACTTGTGACTATGGTAAAGCTGTAACAATACGAATAGTAGGTATGGATGAGACAGATTACATAGGCTATGATGGATACACAAGCCTAGGTTGAACGGGCATTGTTGGTTGCCATTCATAGATAGTCATTCTAGGCTGACCTCAAGACAACGACATAACGACATATGGTTGCCCCCCAGAAAATGGACGATATGGTGATTGTGCATATTGTTCTTCGTATGGCGGTAGTCCAGTGTAAAGCAGATACATGGGACGGTAATAAGATGAACCGACTTGATATTGATTTTATGGGTCTAGATGTTCAGTATCTATTAATGAAGAACCAGATAAAATTCCTGCAGAGGACATAGGTGAAGACCAAGGACTAGAAGCAACACCTGGGTGGGTTCCAGATAAAGATTGGTAACTCGATGGGATGGATGGAACACCATACAAATGTGACTCAGGTGTCGTAGTAAACATCGAAGAGGTTGTGACAGAAGATTATGTCATAGCTGTAATAGATGGTACAGTCTGGGATGTTGACTCTGCCATAGTCAAATGTCTAAATAAATTCCTTAACGAATATGAGGAGTAAAATGAGGAGTATGATGATAAAGATAAAGTGCAGTTCCAAAATGGAATGGAGTTTTGGGTGTTTCTTCCTCAGGTTCCTCTTCTATCAAAATCAAACCAGGTGGAAGGATTTCACCATCAGGTTCATAATAGTTTTCCAGTATTTTTTCTTGAGGTAACGAGGAATTCTTGATAGTTACCAATGTCTGAGGATGTACCAATCAATCTTCTTCTAGTATGGTAACAACTTGTGATTGTTAAACTTCAAGATCCAAGTGTTCTGGTAAAAGAATAGTAGGTTCAGGTTGGGCTTCTTGAATAACTTCTAGTTCAGAAGTAACTTCTGATTGAATGGTGATAGGTTTAGGATCAACTTCTGGTTGAACAGATTCAGGTTCAAAAGTAATTTCTTGTTGAACAACTTGGGTTACCGTTTCACTAGATTCAGTTCTAGTGTCTTTAGGTAATTATGGAGAATCCACTTTAGTAACAGATGTACCAATAATCATAGGAGTAACTGGAGTCACAGTACTTACCGGTATAGGTTTTTCTAGTAATTTGGATGAAGAACCAGAAATTTGTGATGTACTGGATTCAGTTAAACAAGACTGCTTTGACCATATAGGTGTAGCTTTGAGTGGTAAAGGCAATTTACTCGGTGTACTCTGAGAAAAATGGGGTAAGGGTTGATGTTCCTCCACGATTGCTGATTGATTTTATTACAAAAAATAAATAAACAAAAAGGGCAAGCTAGACAAAAGGATTACTAAGCAACTATGAAATGCAGAATACATCCAAGCAAACCGATAAGTATGGGCAGGAAATCTCTCCAAATGTTGTGTTTGGTGTATCACAATGTAAAAGGCGGCCGACTTGGTTACCTAAGGATGGATAGCAATCTATTTTTGTCCTCCCATATATACCCAAAAGTACATGGAGGCCCAATCCGTGTTGGTGTTGTCTAATGTCAAACTGCACAGTGAGAGCATTCCTTTATACTTTCGTACTGTAACACCGCCCTATATAATTGAAGGTACGTGGACAAGCTACGATATACTCACGTATGTGGAATGAGGTATCACACTCGGAATGTATCGTAGACAATTTAGTGATAGTTGCTATGTTTTACAATGTTAGAACATGTCTCTAGCCTATAACCTCTAAATGATTTTCTTTAGGTGACAATGCTCCATTAGGTTAATTGAGATTAATTTTAAGTTGATCTTGATTAAGAATTTTCCTTTCAAGGTTCACCACGTGATGTCTTTGAAATTCCTAGAATGTAACTATGTTAAGAATTCTTTTCATTCAATTTGAACAATGAAAACCTTAGCTAGTAGGGATAGAGAAATCAAATTCTTTTAATCAAAGAACAAAGAGAACATCTAATGCAATTTCCCTAAACTATTCCTATGAGCACACTCAAATTTTTACAATTCATGATGCGAGTTTTTCTTTTCAATTCCCTTAATGTCAAGATGAATAAAAGGAAACTAATGCACATACAATTAATCAATCTTTTTGCAAGAACGAAAACTTTACGACAGTTCCTTTCGAAAGAAATGAAGACTTTTTACGACACTTTCTTTTGAGCAGAGATTAATCGACTATAAGCTAACTTTAACAATTAATTGATAATGATAAAGAAATAATTTAAGAAACATTAAACAATCAAGGCCAAAGTAGGGTTAGGAAGAGAAATATGAATTGATTTCAGAGACACAACAATCATTGATCTTTTAGCAAGAAAAAATAGAAGGAAATTTGGGAAAAATCAAGTCAAAGGTGGGATTTTTTTACCTAAGGAGGATCAACACAGCATTGAATGGGAGGCAGTGAACTTCAGAGTACTTTCCTCAAGACAAGGGTGCTCTTCAGTGCTCTGTGTCCTGACCAAGCCTACGCTAGTGCCAGAGAGGCCATTCTAGGGGCTTTCAAGCACAAAATTTTACCAAAAAACACTTCAAAAGGGCCGAAACAAGATCAATGGTAGCAAGTAAAGTCTACTAGGGCATACCACGATGAAGATAAAATATCCAGAATGATGATCATTCCCTAGCAGAGACGTCAATTTGTTATGTGGAATTTTGCATCTACGATAAACACAATTTCCCTAGGTGGGTAGATACACCTAGAACAACAGAATTAAAGAGTTTAACCTTTTCCTATAGATGATAAATAAGACAAGGGACCTACTTGTTATATTTTACTTCCCTTTGTCTCCTTTGAATAGCTCTCATCACTCCTTCTTGAACTGAATCTGCTCAATAAGTACCTGCAATCATAAACAGAGGACAAAAACCAATCAAGGAAAGAGATCTATCTACTATAAGCAAATGGAGTTGAAAGCCTTTACACATATAAGATTACAAGAATATGGGAAAAGGTGTAAATAGCTTTATTAAGTAGAAGGAAGAGTTACAACCAAAGAAGTCTGATCCCATGTCACTCATCCATCTTGAGTTCCATCCTTCATTACACTAAAAGCACTACACTCCGGTAGCGTAACAATACTTGCTTACAATCTCAAACCTCAAACCAAAAATATCTCCTTACAAATTCTCAAAGTCCATCCCCTCATCACTATGATGAGTGCTCAATTTATAGGGAAATGAAGGTAGTTTTTCATAAATTTGGCACTGAATGGTTTCCAATTTTGGAGTTAGTTTCCATGGAGGAAGGGATGAGAGGGTAGGAGGCTATTTGATTCATTCCCTATCTAATTTTGAGTTCATAAGAGAGGGTAAGAGGTGGGAATCTTTTAGAATGATCTAGAATGAAAGAATATTCCCAAAACCCTATGAAGATTTCGCTCAATCTCGCTCAGTGCAGGTCAAAGTGGGCCTAAGTTCTCTACAAAGTAGGCTTGAATGGGCCTAATTTCTTTGCAATGTAGTTACCCCTGACGAGGGGTGCGCTGGTTCCTCAAGGAGTCATTCTAGGGTGTCTTCAGGCTAGGAAACTCTCAGGAATGATGGAATTCAATGTGATGACATTTCTAAGGCACCTAACAACTGAATTAGGTTTTTTTGACCCCTAAAGGTATTGATCTGAATGATGGGAGTGATGTGACCAAATAGACCTGTAACAAGGAGGAACATACCTGCTGGAGGAAGAATAAATTTTCTACATGAAGGACAAATTTTCTATAAGAAGGAACATCACTACTACAGGAAGCTAACAGAGTGCTATAGGAAGCTAACAAAGTGTTAGAGGAAGGGAAATTTTTCCCAAAATAGCCACTATAGGCTTGGGAAGCAAGTAAATATTAAAAGGAAAAGTAATTAAAAATTCTTTCTCTTGAACATTTCGCACAAGGATTCCAAAAACACATCAATCATCAAGAAAACACACTCTGTAAATTTACATTTTGGATTCTAGTAAGAGAAAATAGTTGGATTGGTTAAGAATTTACTTAAGAATATGCTGTGTTGAATAGAAAATGGTGCATGTTCTAGTTTACTTTCGTAAATATTGAAATATGATTGTCAAAAACATCTTCTGCTACAATAGCCTCCACTTCCATGGAACCTGCAAAAAGTGTTATAGGAAAGTCACAAGTTTCTATAGGAATCTTGCTAGTGGACAAAATTTCCCTCAAACCCTAAGAAGGAGGAAAGAATCACGAGGGAAAGGGTAAGAACAAATTGTATCCACCAATAATTGGCATGAAAACCCTTAAAACTCTCTCAATTCTAAAAATCATACTTTGTAGCTACCACATATTTAAATCTCAGTAAGAAAGATCAATGAATTTGTGTCATGAAGGATAAAGTGTCTTGGGTTGCATGTTGAATTCTACCTTTTCCTCAACATCATAAAAATAACATTTATTCTACCTTTTTTTCCACAAACACTCTCACTTCGATAGTTGAAAAGTGAAACTCCTTGTTTCACATTGATAAAAGTTTATTGAAGTCATGAGAGGAGGAGAATCAACAGATACTTCCAAAATACTAAAACCAAGAGGGAGAATGAAAGGAATCATGGGAAATTGAGATAAACATAAATATTATCCAACAAGAGCAGTTACATCCACATCAATATGGGACATCATGAAAGTCATCTGAGGAATAAGAAAAGAAAAACAAGTCAAGAAGATGGACAGGTTTCTCATAGGATGAGCAACATTTTGAGTACAGGGGTATGATGGGCCTCTAAATTAGACACAAATTAAATCCCATATAACCTTTCTTAGGCACTTGAAGGATATATTAAACCTATCCTTCTACACAATAATCTTTTTCTTCTTTAATATGTGCTTAGGAAGGTTTAAATATGATTGCATATTATGTGCTCAATATTATTTATTTTTGAACAATATTGTGAGAACATTGGACAGATTATGAATATTTGAAGGAGGAGATAATCTATGGAGTCACTCCCTTCTAAAGGAGGATCAATATTGGATAATAAATGAACAAAATATCAAGACATTGTTGACAAATTATGGAGCTCCAGTGATTGAGGAAATATAGGGATGTGTTCCCTGCCATTTAATAGAGATTCCTAGTGTTGGGAATGAGATCAACTATTTGAGATATTTTGGAGGGGAAATCCTCCTCTTTTAAAAGAGAATGAATCCTCATAACTTTTTATAAGTAAAAATTTGAATTTGCCTCTAGAGGTATGTATTTCTTATTTTTGTTTTGGAGAAAACTCGTATTTTTGCAGCTCCACTTTCATTTCTAGCAGGGATGTACTTGGTTTGATTCAAATAATGAAGTTTGGTGGCATTTTTAGCTTATAAAGCTTGGCATCCTTCATAATACTCTAAGTATCCTTGGGCTTGGCCATCCCAAGAGACTCAGAACCCTTTTTCATAATTTTCTTTTCTTCTTTTCATTTCTTATTCACATGCATCTCTTATTCTTGTTTTTCCTATTTTTTCATTTAGTATTGATACTTATTTTGTTGTAGGATTGGGTTAAATGATTGAAGTAATTTATTTTGCAGGTTATTTATAGAGTGAAAATCATGATTCATTTTTATAACAACTTTTAAAATTCATCTTCATCATTGAGCTACTTGGAGTTCGCAAATCTAGAATTTCTAGAAGTCCCTTGTAGCAAAATAGTAGTAAATTTCTGCAAATTTTTAAAGCATGTTAATGAGCTTCATTTTAGTTTATTCCACTTGTATTATGTCAAAAAAAAATTAAATTTAATATAAAATTTTACCCATTTCAATTTCACTTGATTATGTTAGCTATTTTATAGGTTAACTACTTACTAAAACTTGAATTTATAGTTTTTAGAGTAGTATTTTTCTATTTTTTTTAGCACATGTTAATAGAGGTATTTTGGAGTGATTCCACTTGGAATGGAGACCTAAAAAATACTAATTAATAACAAAAAATTTTCCATCCCATTTTAATTGATTTACTTCAGCATTTAGAAATATTCTCGCTTTTGTAGCATTACAGGCCTCCTGTAGCAATCGTCTGTAAAAAACCTATAACATCACTTTCCTTCACTAGTTTAGATCCCTACTACAAATTTGACTTAGTATAGATGAATAATTATCCCTAGGCTCTAAATCCATGATTGGGGAATTCAAATATCACTTATCCTTTCCTTTTTACCCTTGCAACACATCTCAACAATTTGGGTTAATGGAGAGATTTATGAATTGGATAGCACAATAATGATCTGCTTGATTTCCACATGAAGTATATAATGAACTATGTCAATGTATCTAACCACTTTGGAATGCTGTGATTTATTACATTCTATTACCTTCATGCATGTTATATTAGTTTACTTTCTTTATTCTTAAGTTAATACTAGGTTCCCTTTTCAATGCAACTTTCACATCCTACAATCAAGCTATGGTTTGATTTCCATTTCTGCAATTATGATTAGTGTTTACATTTGA
The DNA here is from genome assembly GCA_031772625.1 of Pinus tabuliformis. NCBI lineage: Eukaryota > Viridiplantae > Streptophyta > Pinopsida > Pinales > Pinaceae > Pinus > Pinus tabuliformis. The sequence goes on along the minus strand of CM062818.1, from coordinate 1,252,253,459 downwards.
GCAAGTATAATTTCCATTTCTACAATTAGTTTATGTTATATTTCATGATATTCACTCTTTTACATCAGATCAATGGAGGACACATTGTATGTTGCACATATAGTGTCGGCACTTCTTATGTTTGTACAAACCCCAGGTTGATAATTCATGTTGGTAGCCTTGGGAGTTGCACCATTCTTGTTGCAATGCTAAGGCTCATCAAGTTGGTTTAGAGAATCCTGAATCTTATTTTCTTCTTCTATTTTCAAAATCAATGGCTCAACAACTTCAACCTTTTATTTTATCAAAGATACCTTCAAAGAATTAATTTTCTTCCCTGGACTCTTTATTTCCTCAAGCACACTTATCATTTCTCCTTCAAGATATACTTCTCCCTCTTCATCATCATAATTAATATCCCCAACTTGTATATTTTTTATGGCCATCAATATAAATTTTTTAGGGATCTCATCGTCTCTTTCCTCATCTAAGGATTTGCTACGTTCACTTTCCGAGGATCTTTCTTCTTGAACATAAAACCGCTCTTCTTAGCCTTCTTTCTATCATTTTGAAATTTCTTGAATCTTTCTTTAGGATCATAATCTTTCTTCTTCTTTTCAGGAAAATTTGATACATAATGACCAAATTTTCCAAAATTAAAACACTTAAATGGTAGCATACCTTTATACTTTCTCGGTCCTTGCTTAAGCTTCCTCACAAAGTTGACTTCTTCTTTATATGTTTCACAATATGAGTCTTCATGCTCTTCTTTGCACTCCTTTTCTGCTTTGAAGGATGATTCTTCAGTTGTAGACTTTCCTTTATAAATCCTCATCTCGTAGTAGTGAGTATATCAAGTAATTGATCTAGAGTGAGAGAGTTTAGATTGGTCATTTCTTCAATGGTTGACACCTTAGGATTAGACCTTTTAGAAAGAGATCTTAGCACTTTTTGAAATACTGCAACTTAATCTAGCTTCTCATCAAGCCCTCTTATGGTGTTCACAACTTCATTACCTCTTAAAAAATACTTTACAATAACTTCATCATCATGCATACTTAAAGACTCAAATTGCATCCTATAACCCTAAAGTTTATCTCTCTTTACCTTGCTATCATCTTCATAGAAAATACTCATCTTCCCCGAGATGGCTTTGGAATTTGTACAATCCATTACTTTAAGAAGTTTTGATTCAGGTGTGTTAGCGAGTAGGGATTTCCTTGCTTTAACATTGCATGTGAACTTCATCTTTGATCTTTCATAATCACTATTGGAGGATTTTGATATTATTCTTCCACAACATCCCACACATCAAATTCAAGTGATTGAATATAGGTCTTCATCCTCACTTTCCAAAACATTGTTTATTCCATTGATCATGGGTGCTCTGTTGGTAAATCCTCCTTCCTGGTTTTCCACGGTCCATGATATTTCTTCTAGCTGTTAAACTAATCTGAGGTAACATGCTCTGATCACAATTGTTGGAAATGAGGACAATATTGAGAAGGAGGGGGGGGGGGGCGGGAATCAATATTGTTGAAAGTTCTCCAATTTAAAAATAGAACACACAAGGAACAAGTAAATTCTTCAAAAATACTCTTCAATTTATTCACAAGGCAAGCTACAACATTTGTTACAATTCTCTAGGTACAACCAGTAGGAAGCTATAACTCCCTAATTTATCAACTACAAATGAAAGGAGCTACAACCCCTGACTATTTACCAACACCTAATGGAAGGAGAATCAACCCCTGATCTATAAGATACAACTTGATTGACACTCATTGATTCATCTTTCATCCATTTTCATACTAGAACGATGGATGCCAACTTGGACTTTAAAAAAAATAAAAAATTATCCTCGATCAAAATACCTTCGGCAATCTTTGATTACAGTGAACACCAACATCTTCACCTCAACTCACTCAAGAGAACTTTGATTTTTAATCTACTTGCACAAGACTTCTTATAAAGAATTTTGGTTTCTTTACTTTTCTTGTATTTTTTCCTGAATCCTTATTATTTTCCTTTGTATTTTTTATTTTATTCCACATAATGTGTTCACCAAGTGGTCAGACCTTAACCATCCTTTTCTACAAGTTAGAATGAGTAACTGTGTTCTTTTCTAGCATTATGGTATTTTAACAAGTTTTAGTGGGGATTTTCTATTTTTTTCTAAGAATGCCACTAAACTGTCACTTTTTAAAAGTTGTTGACTCATTAATCCAAGGCCTTTTGTTATGGCCTGAAACCTTTTTATATAGGCTCACAAGCCTTTTAACAAATAAACCATCGTTGCGAAAAAAACCTACTAGTCCTTTTTAAATTTCAATACAAATGCTATCAATTCGTTTGAATTTTCCCTTAGATCCTCTTTCTTTGTTCCTTTACTTGTTTTCTACCATCAGACTATGTGTTGCTGCCTCTAAATTATCATTTTAGGAGCCTAACTTCTTTAATTCCTTCACAGGATTATTTTCTATCTTAATCACTCTGCGCACCTAGTCTCATTTCTGGCACGAAACCTTTTGCTGGCGCTTAGGCTATAGCTCCCAAGCCTTGACACTTCTCACGGGCCACCTATTAAATATTCTCGGTTTATTCTTGTAGGTTTAGTTATCCTGCGGGTTCCTTTCATTGTCTCAAGAGGCAATGAATACTACTCATGGGCTAAGTCAACTCCAACGCCTCCTTGTCAATTCAATGCCTATTTCCTAGTGCTTCCCTTGCGTTCTACTATTTAACCTTTTGGGCTCTAACCAGTTGGATGATGTCACACTGAATTCACCTTTGCCACATTTTGACCTATGATTTTTCGACTAGTGAATAAAAAATGGACCCTTTGGGTGCTCAAAAACACCAAATCTTCTTGCCACATTTCACACTTCCATTAGGTGGTTGATGATCTCACCTATAAGCAAGAAAACACTTCCACTTTTCCTACCATAAAAGGGGAGCGAGAAGTGTTCCAAGGCACATTTTTCATTGATTTCTTTTATAAAAATTTTAAAGCGTCTTGACCATTTCTCTTTGTACTGGTCAATCCTTTCGTCAGGCCAACACTCCTCTGCACTCTACTTTGAAATCCTTCGGGTTCACCTTTGCATCGGTCTAGGCTCTTTCGATATTCATTGTCAATGTGGAGGCCACTTGCTTAAGGCTGAGTCAATAACTATGCCATTGTCAGGCCATGTCCGCCCACTCAACTCCTTTGCATTCTGGCACTTTAACTTTATGTGTCGTTTGCCAGCCTCCAGGGTACATCTATTGGGCTTCCGTTGCTGATTCAGGTTGTATTTTAGGCTCCACCTATGGCCAATTTGAAACACTTCCGCTAATTTTTTGTTAGTACAAATCAGTATAGTGCTCTCTACATCTACTATGAAAATTTTTCCACTGTTTTGGCTACACCGTTAACCTTGGCTATGCACCAAAAGGGTCTCTAATCCATTTTATCTCTGCTAAACTTTGACTTGGGTCATGCAAATTTGACTAGATCTATCTCTCAATACAAGAGGCCAATTTTAGACTTCCACATACCATTATAAATATCTTTCATATCGCTTCCCAACTAGATGAGTTCCAACTACATCTGACATGACCTGCTACACTGGAAAGAGCTCCAAAGTCTCTACACCCTTCTCATCCATGCTACTATTAATACTTCTTCTTGTGCCTAGAACCTAATCTTCTGAGACATCCTTTGACACATATTCCATGTTTTGACATCAATGACAACATATTTCCAACATATATGCTTACAAGTTTACTCAAATTTCAAGTGTAGACACTTGTTGGATGCTGAATTAAATTCCACATCCAACATGTACCCATTATGCATAGTGCAATTTTTTTTAGCCTTGTATTTTTTAATTTTTCTATTTCACAGCTCTATATTTATAGGTCTTCAAGAATCCCTTTGAATATTTAACACCCTTGCAGGTTGAAATTTGGAATTCATTCTCCTCATTTTGTTTGTTTTTGCATTAAGCAAAACAATTTTGATGCTGGTCAAATTGCAAATAAGCTAAATGAAAGAGTCTCTCAATCTCTATTTTGTTCTTCATAAGCCTTATTTTTATTAAAAAATCATTAAAATGTTTTCCATAAAGGCTTAATTTTGAAACAATAAAATTCGCAAGGGGAGGGAAACCTTATTTGACTTCATCTTTTCTCATAAATATTATCTAGTATTTGCTTGAATTAAAATCCTAATTACCTATAGCTCTGTGAGATATGATTAATCAAAATCTCAACTTAAGAATACATATATTCTTCCCTCGTACTTGTTCTTTCGTTGGGACATTTTTTATAAATCATCTCGTTGAGGTTTTCTTCGAATTTCATCTTTTCATTCAACTTTTTCTTTTAGTTTGCATTTCCTCTCTTTTTTTGCAATTTTTGGAGTGTGTAAATTTCAGTTTCACTTTGGATTCGTTTGGTAATATTACCAAGATTTATATAGGAGAATTTTTCTTACCCAAAATTGGTTGGCATATCTAAGGAAACCTTTACTCTTTCTTTACATTAGGATTTTATTTACTCAAAGTTCATCCATATTAAGTATTCAATTTTTTGATACATTAACCATCCGCCATGGGGAACATTAAGATTTTATTCATGTGGTATAATCTCATATTTATAAAGGAATGAATTGTCTCCATTTTTTCCTCTCATTCCCTCCCATACCCCTTATGGTGAAGTAAAATTATAAGTGCGGTCCCGAACAGATTCCTCTAGCCCAATAATGGATCTAGCCATAATAGATACATTCTATGGAATATTTCCTTAGGTTAGAATCAATCAAGAGGGCATACCTCTTGGTCGCTTATCTTGTTTGATGATGTCCTCGCTTGCTCGCTCCAACTATCTCTCGCTTCCTTCTTCTAGCTCCTGAAAAAAGTAAACAACAACAGACAACAAACATAATAATAGAAAATTTGCAATTCAACCTATTTAACAAGTCAAGAAACATTAAGCCATGAATATGTAATATTAAAAAACATGTACGAAATCAATCAATAGTTGAATATATTAATATCAAAGAGATATTACAACCATTCGTCTTGACGTTGTAGTCTTCCTCTGACAAGACCAGGTTCCCACACACTTCTGCTAGCATTCTACGATGGCTTTGAACAACAATAGTTTTAAAGCTCTCCCATTTAGGCTTAACTCTAAACCAAAACACACTTCTCCCTCACACAACTAGATAGATACAATTAGTAATAGCTTGCCTGCCTACTCCAAACCAAAATAGCATCAACACTCAACCAAAAACTATGACTACAACTAGTTTATGCTTCAGAAAAAGGGAGGTTTATATAGAAAATATGGATGTGAGATGGATCCTCTTCTTATGGGAGAATGATTTATCCCTTGAGGCGGTTCCATCATTATAGGGGAAAGGAGCCCAAACTATCATCCTCGACCCCATCCGACCAAACCATTTAACAAACTTCTGTTATGGAGCTGTTAGATTTGGAAGCTTCGGCTCTAATTTAAAAAACTTTCCATAATAGGACCGACGTGACTGGAACATAGCTCAGTCACTCTGGTCGGCACAAGGAGTAGTGCTAATCTCTGCACATCAGTGCGGGGGAGACAAATACCATTAGCACCAGTCTTGTGAATTGCGAAAAACAGAAGTTTCGAAGGAAATGGTACAAAAGGGAATTTATTTGTTGATGAATAGGGACACAATGGGAGTTTCTTCATGATAGAAAAGCATGTCAGTTTCACTGTAGAGGTCCTCCAAGATCAAGGAATGGGGAGTATAGGGATAGTGACAAAATAATGTGTAACACATTCCCCCTAAAGCGTGAAGGCCGAGCTAGAGTGAGTGATGAAATGCTTTATAAATAAGTGCAAGGAACCGGTCTACCATCGAAAAACTTGCAAGAAAGTATAGATACATATACATAAACTGAGATCTCTATCAAATGATACATGAATCATGGCATGGATGCAACCATCTAGAGAATCATCATGTAAATGGATCTAGGTATGGGCAGAGCCATCCGTCAAAAAGGATCATAACGAAAACAAGATATGGTCGTAACCATCCAATAATGAGAAGGATCACATATGATAACTCATGGTCTGGTTACAGCCAGCCATCTGAAAGAGACATGCATATCATCATAACCATGTCACACCACTTCGAAACTTGAACTTTGTTGATCTGAGTCCAGGGACTTGCACTCCAACACGATCTGATCAAAGTACAGATCCTAGCATGTGAATAGATGTCTTGACGTCGAACATGCTAGAAAGTCGCTTGATTACCAGTCAATGATGTAAACTGTTAACAAGCATGAGAGAAACCACCAGTAATGAAAATGGTCCTCAAGGTACTATCAACATAGTCCATGGAATGTGAATACAGGAAATGAAGTCGAACACCCGTGAAATCACTCGATCAAAAGTCAATGATGTGAGCTTGTCGTCGAGTGCAAAGAACTTGCCATTAGGGCATGCGAGCTCTAAGGTACTGGAAGGGAGTCTCTCGGTAAACTTCATGGATAATGAGCTGAAGTTGATGGAAAGTGACCATGTCGAAGGAGGGCCATAGTGAATCCCACATCATTGACACGAGACGAGAGGATGCAAAATGATTTTGGATGATATAGAGAATGAGAGGTAAGTGTAATTACAGAAAGACAATTCTTGAACATATCGGCGACATAACTAGAAGTTTGCCAACTTTTGGATCTATGGGATCGGTGGTCATGATGATGTGGCAGAGATCAAATGGAAGGAAAAAATGAATGGCCCAAACCCAAGAAGGTCAATGATACAAAGGAGGATGTCCCAACCGGACACAAAACAAACAGTGTCATGTTTAAGAGTGAGCTGCCGACACGACTGATAGATTTCCAAATTTTCCCCCACCATTTCTGGCAAGTGCCCCAATTATTTTTTAATCACAAGCTTGAAGGGGATAGCATATGCTTGCACTGTAAGTTCATCCTTTGGACAAATACAACCTAGCAAGTTTGACGAGCCCTAGGAAGGAGAAGCTCATGTTCATCATAATGACGAATCTGATGTTGTTTAATAAGTCAATGAGTATGACAAAGGTGTAACTCAGTATCTTCTTCATTTTTAGAGAGTTTGAAAAAGACACGTAAAAGAAAACTCTGCATGGTCCCTTTTCGTATGTTTGTATCTCTCGAGCTCAAAAAGGTAGAAAAAAATACTTGGGAGAACCGCTTGACCATTTCAGTCAAGGAGTACATTTTTCATAAATAGTGCCTCCCAGCCTAAAAATGGGGTAAACTTATACTGGGCACACAATTTTTCTCATCCATTAAAGAGTTCGAAACAAAAAGGGCTCGGCCACCGTTTCACTTTTAAAGGGTCAAAAAAGAGTTGAAAGTAGAACCCCCGTTTTTATTCTCTTTAACGAGTTGAAAAGGGAAAAATAGTCGGAAATATTTTCGTATGAGTTTAACGAGTCGAGAAAAGAGATTAAAAGTGACTCATCTTGGAGGAATGAGTGGTATAAAGGGGTAGCAACTGGTTCCAGCAATGGCGGAACTGTTCAAAACATATAATGGTCAAGAGGTTGGTTAATAAAGCTAGTCATCACTGCGGTCCCTTAGGAAAGGAAAAACAACCAAGTGAAAGCTTATGATCAGCCAAAGACATGGTAGCAATGGAATGAAACAATCAAGGTTCATCTAGTAGAAATCATTTGATAAAAACAAAAATCACGAGATGTAAATTGGGCATGGATTAATTTTTACACAAGCTTGAACCATGAAGAACTCTACTTGGATTCGATTATGTTTACACAAGCTTGAAATGAAAATTTATGCTTGCTATAAGTTTGCATGCCCCCAAAATAATGACTCAAATGAGATACATGCCCCTAAGCTTCATTTCATTCAGCTAGGTGGATGGAATGAAGGTTCACTTTCGAGATCCAGGAAAGAATCGACTAGGATTTTACGAGATCTCAAACAAGGACTCGATTTGGAAAAGGGAGTTGCTTCATTTTTTAATGAGGCTGACATAGTAAAAGAACTATCCTCAAGACCCTTGTTTCATTTGTTAACGAGCTTGACACAAGACAAAGAACTATGCTCACACCCTTTGTTTCATTTTTTAATGAGGTTGACATAAGACCTGAAACTATCCTCATGCGTTGTTTCATTTTTAACGAGGTTGACACAAGAAAAATAAATATCCTCATACATTTTTTCATGGACCATACGAGAACATGGCTCCAAAGAGGTCTTCACTATACGAAAGGACCATCATCCAGAAGGAATACATGTCATTTGGTACCAAATACAGGTCGAGTTCCAATGCCCCCAGTACATAATGTACTATACCATCTGTCTGATCATCACCAGATGTGGAGACAAAATGAGTAGCCACATAATTTACCTATGGTGGGGAAGGTATTGCTTGAAAACAAGAGCCGATAGGGGATGATGGTTGTAAAGGAGGCGCTTGGTGACCAATGAATGAAAGTTGATCAATAATGACAATTCTCCGTTCATGTGGAAAACAAACCACACGGAAAAGTGAAGAAACAAGAGCTCCCATGACATAAACATAGTCGCATCAAGGATAAGATTGAAATATAACGGACCTTGGACTAACATTATGTCTATATATATGGTCTTCCCTCCTAAAGTAATAGGGAACTTCAGAAGGATCCCTAAAGGTTGACTGGTTCCTCCGTTGAAAGGAAACAGATTCTGGGTGATAAGCACAAGCTGTGGGGAGCCCAAAGCCTGCCAAGTAGTGGAAGACATGATGCTAAAAAACATGCCTTCATCTAATATAGTGCCAGGTACTACCATATTATAGGCTTGTACTGTGATTTGGAAAGGTACATAAGATGGAAGGTGAAAAGAAGTCAATGGACTCCAATCGAATGAAACGACAGAACTACTTAGTGGGGGTATCATATGATTGCCCCCATGCTGTACAGGAATAGGAGAAGGACTCTCCTAAATGATCGGGATGGGAGGTTCAATATTTGATTCATGAAAATCTAAGGAGATGAGAAGAAAATGAGCAGTATGATCATCACTTTCTTCGGGAACAGAGTGATAAACTAGTGGCAAAACCAAGTCAACACTCTTTTTGACCAATGGTTGGTCGGGAACAAACACAAAATAGTCATGCTCAGGGAGAGCAGGATGGGAAAGAGATGAATCCAATTCAATCTCTTTACCAACTTGCAAAGGGTTAGAAGAAAGCCTCTAATAACCAACAGGAATTTGGGGTTGAGGTGTTGTAAGGTTTTCCAAAACTTTGGAAGATTTATTTGTAAGAGGACAAAGGTGAAGAAGATGCTCTCCTTGTTATCGGGAAAAATAGTGTCCATTCAGAGCTGTTAGTCTCACTAAGATGGGCAGCTATCTTAGAAACAAACAAACTAAAGTTGTGTTTTCCTTTATGAGAGATAAATGAGAGAGAAGCAGAGAGTACCAACCTCAGTCTTTCGCTAGTCTCCTTGCTCGTTTCCTCTCTCCCTTGATAGAGCTTTCGCCACTCCTTTCTCACTTGTCCCACTTCAAAGAATAGTTGTAGAGTCAAAGCAGACAAATACCATCAAAGCATAGAGATCTATAACCATAAACAATGTAGGATCAGATGTACATTAACCATATAAATGCATATACAAATACAAGATTCAGAGATATACAAGCATATGGAGGAAAACTCAAATAGCTTTATTGATAGAAGTAGTAGAAGAGAGGATTACAACCAGGCTGTCTAATCCAACATCATCCTCCAAATATGAAAGCCCTCTTCACCTCATACAAAGCAAGATTGCCCAACAATGTATTCAAATAGAAACCAACATCACTTCCTTGCAAATTACCAAATTCTAGACTTTGGATCTCTAGTATGAGGGATCCATATATAGATGTTTGTAGGAGAGTGAGTCAGCTTTTGGGATTTTGATTAGTATCATTTCAGTGATAGTTCTTGGTTCCACTTTGAGATTTCAGATCTCTTACTCATCCCTGGGTGAATTCAGAGATGCAAGTGTCATATGAGCAGTTTCTAGAAGATTCTTTGAGTTTCCACCTAGAAAACTACTTTTTCCATTTGTCTTCTCTCGCTCATCACATCCTACAGAAGGGATTTCTAGTATGCATCACACCCCCCATGTGTAATAGGTGAGATGCATCACACCCTATGCATGGAGCAGTCTGTATGGTCTAGTTTTGACCAGTTCTGAGTAGCTTTTCAGGGAGAACTTCTGGGAGATAATGTAATCAGCTGACCTTGTTCCTTTAGGGTAAGAAACAACACTTTTATGGGTTTATAAGCCCTTGGTTTATGGACATATGTGATTGGGGTTGCAGTGCCCAAATATGTCTATAACAGTTGCCCCCTAAAGCATGAGGTCGTAAATATTTTGATGTCGGGTGAAATTCTTTATAATGAGGATCCGAGGTTTCTCGAACTGGAAGGTGACTTGTAATAAGATACAATACAATACATTATCTTCATAATATTTTCATGATCTAGCTGAGGCGGGCATTTCCATGCTTAGCTTTATAAATTCATTTTCATGTACATAAGACAGACAATCGTCTATGTGGCAAATTGATGATTCTGGTAGAGCCATCATCCCTTGGTGCAGCAATGATGTACATTTGTTATGAAACTAGCTCAAGAAAAGATAGAAAAGATAGATCAACAACTTAGAATTCAGCCTCTTCGAGGGGGCAACCTCCTTTACATTACATAAATGAACAATTCTTGGATGATTCAAATGAAAAGACCTCCTTTCTATATATAGGAGTCTAAGGGGTCATAACATAATCAGAGCCGACATAATAATAATAATAATGTAAGGGCACAATAATAACAATAGTGGGCTTCTATGGGGCACAATAGTAACAATATGGGCACTACATGGGTACATCAATATAATAAGTGGGTTGTACTAATAACAATAATGGGTTACACTAGTAGTATAGGGGCCTAACATTCCCCTATCCTTCAAAAAGCGTTGTCCTCAATGCTTGAGTAGTTCTTGATGCTTCTATATAAAATTCTTGTCCTCCCATGTGGAATCTTCTGTGGGTAAGTTCTTCCACTTGATGAGATACTCTAAAATTGATCGATTTCGTAGCTGTCAGGTTCTTGTTTCTATGACTGCTCCAAGTTCCAATATGATTTTTCCTTCCTCTTCAATTTCTGGCAATATTGTTTGAATTGGGATCTCTTGCAACTTTTGAATAAGTGGCCATACTTCTTCGTCCTTCTTCCATTCATCCCTTGCTTCGTTTATCCAATCTTGTTGGATAATATAAATAGCACAAAACAATGCTTCCACATCTTAATCCTTGAAGATTCTTCCCATTCGGTAAGGTCGCCATTTTTTAAGTGCATGTAGTATTGCCAACATTTCCTTCTCATAAATAGCCTGCTTGAGATGTAGCAGTAAAAATACCCAATCACCAACATCAAAACAATTTTCCCTACGATGTTGATCTACCTGTTGTTTCGTTTGATTTTGCACCGAAGTGGCGTTATCCTTTAAATGTTGGAGAACTTGTTGTTGATGCTCGATGTGATATTTCATTGCTTGAACCTTTTTCTTCTTGATATGTCCTTCTATCTCTAGAGTTTGAGGAGTGGTAATTTCTTCCAATCCTTTACAAGATATGGTCGGATTCATTTCTTGATGCTCGATGTGATCTTTCACTTCTTGAACATTTTTCTTCTTGATATGTCCTTCTATCTTGATAGTTTGAGGAGTGGTAATTTTGAACAATGAATTACAAGATATGGTTGGATTCATTTCTTCTTTCTCGATGTGATCTTTCACTTCTTGCACCTTTTTCTTCTTGATATGTCCTTCTATCTTGAGAGTTTGAGGAGTGGTAATTCTTGCCAATGCTTTACAAGATATGGCCTGATTCATTTCTTCTTTCTCTGGGGTGGGGTCCTGGCATATATTTTCTTCTTTTAATGTTTCTTGATCCTTTTCTTCCTCCTCTTCATATTCCATGTAAAATAATTTCTTCTTAGCACACTTATGACCTTTAGTGCATTTGCTATCACAATTGTAACAAAGCCCTTTTTCTCTTTTTTCCTCCAATTGTTGTGGTGTAACCCTTGTAAGTTGTGGAAGGCTAGGAGAAACAACACTTCCATCTTTATAGTTGTGAGGGGTATGCTTCCTGGTTTCCATAATTTTTCTTTCCACTATGTCACAAATCCCTTTTACTCTTTCCAATTGTTGTGGTGTTGCTCTAAAGAAGGTGTTGCTCTTTGTATCCTCATAATGTGCTATCATTTCCTCCATGAAAATTGACCATGTAACAAGTTGTTTATGAGAACAAAGCCCCTTGTACCATAAAAATTGATCTAGTTCTAAATATGAAGATGCATGTCACACGGAATCTGTCAAGGGTGCGGACACGACTGACCTTCCTAGAAGTCTAAGACATTCTAATGACAAACAAGACAAAATGGAGTGATCTTTCTCTAAATACACCTTTTACAACATGAAAACTACAAGTGTTTAGGCTTACCTTATTCCAAAACGTTGTTGTTGAAGTCCGTTCTTGACGATCCGGATGAGCTCCTCCTTCAAGTCAATTCCTGCAACCACAAACAATCAAACAATTACCAAGCACTTGCATTTCATATAATAAAACATATATTCAACATGCAGACCAAGGAACACATGAAATAACTCATTAACACAAGCTATTGAGAAAAATAAACCAGTTTGTATTAATAACGAAACTCTTACAACCTGGCCTTGGTGTTGTGCAAGTTCCTCCCAGGGTCCATCAAGGGTTTTCCTCTACTTTGACAAAGCTCACCCTCTCCCAAGTAGAATCAAGTGAAGACAATCTCTCCTCACAAAGGCTCTAATGGAAGACCTAAATCCTGCAGCATTTACCCAAAGAAAATGTATAGCTCCAACCTCCTCTCCTTCTGGCTCAATGCCTTTATTTATAGTGCTGTAAAGAGGTTATTCAGGTCCACTATCAATGGGATCATCCCCCTCTATGGGTGGGATAGCTCCCTTATTGATGGGATAAGTTCCCCCTTAATAGAGATACATGAACCAACTGGAGGCGCATCCATTTCATCAAACCGACCTCTAGAATGTTCTAGAAGTAACCACAAGTAACTTTTTCAAGATAAAACTCGCGCATTTTGCCTTTTACAGAGGGACGCACCTGTCCCTTAACATACAGAGCGTCCATGGACGCAGATTTTGTGAACATGGTCAGCGTCCCCGCAGGTAAGGCTAGAGAGAACCTGCGACCCCAGAGATAAACATAGTTTTTACAAGACTTTCTCTCTTCTTTGAGTTTGAGATGGATAACAGAGGCATGAGACTTGCCTAAGAGGGTAGCATGACTGTTGATTTGAGCCATACTAACTGTAAGTAGTCAAGGTGACATTTTTTAGTGTAACAGATTGCCCCCTAAAGTGCGAAGCCTGGAATAGAATAGGGTTTTGTAATTCTAGGAAGGGTGAAGCGCTTTATCATTTCAAGGATTGCCTTGTGGATGGCCTGGTTGGAACCTGCAATTTTCAACACAAAATACATGGATAAGATTATATCATCACTGAGGTAGGCATTCCCATACTCAGATTCAAAACTTTAACTAATGGACTAACTATTCTGATACAGGAATGATCTTGCAGTACATCATTTTTATAGACTTTTGTAGACACAGTATGGACGCAGCCATCTGTTTATGATTAGTCTACATAGATAATGAATACAAAACTCCTCGCAGCCTGGATGGTAGAAACTAGATCCAGGGTCTTCACTTCTACTTCCCGAATTGGTACGATTCTAGCCATGTGATTAAATGATTCGATGTCGAACATGGTAGAAACCACTTGATTACCAGTCAATGATGTAAACTGTTAACAAGCGTGAGAGAAACCACCAGTAATGTCAATGGTTCTCAAAGTACCAAGCACAACCCGTGAAATGTGAATAGATGTTTTGATGTCGAACACTTCACGGAATCCTCTGATCGAAAGTCAATGATGTAAACTGACGTCAAAGGCGAGAAACCTGCCATTGATGCATGCAGACTTCAAGGTACTGTCGATTCCTAAGTCATCTTTCTAGATAATGTGTCGATGTCGATAGAAAGCGACCCGTTGCAGGCAAGCCCGCAACACGAAATCATTGTTCAAGTTGAAGAAATGTTGCTGTAAGGACTGACTCAGGGATGGTCAAATGGATGACAAGTATTTTGCAGATGAAAGTTTTTTCTTGCAGACCTCTTGAACACATAACGACACAACAGATGGCTTGGTGACGTATAACTCAAAGTTAACCCCTGGAACCCGGTTAAAGACTTTCAAAGTGATTTGGTCAACTGTGAGGTAAAAGATTTCCCAACCCAGGTGAATGAAAAGTGTCGTGTTCAAGAGCGGTAATAAAGTTTCTTCTGAGACAAAAGGTGACAAATAGGTTCATTCTTCTCTTTTTTCCCCCACCATTTCTGGCAAGTACCTCTTTATTTTTAACAAGCTTGAGGAGGATAACATATGCTTGATTATAAGCTCATCCTTCGGACGAGTCCAACCTAGTTTAAATTCGAACCCTAGGAAGGAGTGGTTCGTTCCTGTTTGTAATTGAACAGGTCCTCTACTGTAAAAGTTTAACGAGCCCAGTATAGGAGAAACTCGGCGTTTTTCAATTTTAGAGAGTCTGAAAAAACTAGAGACTCCACGTTGAACTTTTTCGTATATTTGTGTCCCTCAAGCCCGAAAAAGTATAAAATAATACCTGGGGGAACCGCTTGATCTTGCGACCAAGGAGTACTTTCATAATAGTGTCGTTAACCTGAAAAGTAAAAAGCGATCAAGGACACGTCGTTTTATTTCCTTATCGAGTTCGAAACGACAAAAACCCGGCAATCTTTTCCTGATTTTGCGGTCAGAAAAGAGCTAAAAGGGGACCGTCTTTTAATTCCGTTTTAACGAGTGAAAAAGAAACACTCGGCGATCTTTTCATGTTTTAGGAGTCAGAAAAGGGCTTAAAAGATGACTCTGAAATTTTGTTTGTGAAAAATTACAATTTCCCTCGAAATCCCTTTGTCCTGCACAAAAGCGACACATTACTCATACCTGTTTAAAATAGGCAAAAATACATTCAAAAACATCTTTTCATGGTAAAAAATGAACTAATTCATCCAAAAAACCTATAAAAAGACCTTTTACCATGTCATTTTTACCGTTTCACTGTTGAGGTTGAAAAAGGAGCTTTTGACAAGAAACTTCCCGTGGTTGCTGCGGAAAATCTGACCGTGGAATCGAACGCCGTCTCATCCAGGTATTTTACACATCCTACTCTGCATTTCTATCCGTTTAGAATCAATTTTTAGGTTTTAGTTTCATTTTTTGGGGGGTTTTGGTTTTGGAATGCGCCTCTCGGCGGACGCAGGTGCCCTTCGGGTGACCTGCGTCCCCCGACTTTTTCTCATACGGGAAAATGGTCGGAAGACGCAGTCCGCCTTCAGGCCAGCTGCGTCCGGGCGCCCTGTGCTACAAAGCCGGGGTGCGTCCTCCGAGAAACGCGCATTTCAAAACCCCAACTCTCTCAAAAAACCACCAAAAATTCCCAAATTAATTTCTAATTGCTATTTTTGATATGCAGGGCATTAATCATGTTAGACTGGAGAGAAAGAGAGCATGTAGAGGAAGATGAAGCTGCAATAAATCATCAACCTTCCCTGGATGCCCTAAGAGCATGCGGATTATACAAATATTGGACCATACCGGGCATGAGGGGCCAGGTAAGATTCTTGGAATGGCTGGTTGAGCGATGGAACGTACAAGAACAATGCTTTTACATAGGAGGGCACCAGCTCGAGATAGAGCCCTCGGATGTATACTTTCTCACTGGCTTGCCAAACAGAGGTGAGCAACTCAGTCTTGCGGGGACTAGGCCGGGTGGCCAATCCCTTGATAGTCTCCGCGAGAATTGGTGCACACCTGGGGCTCACCATTCAAAAGGCATAGAGATAAAACACATCACTCTGCCGGAACTCAAAGTCATAGCGTTCACGGTTACCAGAATTTGCGGCGCGGCCGCTTTACACATTGCTTCCGGATCCCAAATGCGGATGGCAATTGACTGTTACCAAGGCACCATTTTCAACTGGTGTGAAGCTGTGTCGGCTCATATGAAGAGCCAACTGACCAAGGCAAAGAACGGACGACTAAAGACTTTTGGATATGGGCCTATAGTCGTGAGCTTTGCCTTGGAGAGAATTCCAATGCTGATCCCTCAGCAACTCACTGTTGATATCTTGGGTCCTCAGCAGCCAAAGCTGATACGATGGGTTGCGGTGATGGCCCGGCATCCTGACGAGGGCGCGACAGTAGTTCGATTCTCAGATAGTTATTTTGACTGGTTAGAGGGCCAGCTTTTTGTGATACAGGACTTTCCGTATGCCGGAATGGATTTCAGAGGTGATCCGGACATGGTTCTTCCACAGGGAGAACAATGGGACGACAGAGGTACTTTTTATTTTCACAAGTTTTCTAGTTATGTATTTTTTGTATTTTTTATATATATCGTCTCAAAACTAATAGTAAATCTTTCAAAATGCAGATGTTGGTCCACAGCGTCCAGCCAACCTCCGGCCTTATGATAGACTACATCCAGCTGCACCGGTACCGGCCCCACAGGATGCGACAGCAGAAGTACTAGCTGAGTTGGAGCATGATCTAGAGCGTCTCACGGCAGATATACCTGAGACTACTATGGACGACATTCCTATCAGGCTTCAGCGCTTCGTAGTCGCGGTCCCTGGACCGTTTAGGAGATTTTTGCGTAAGGTAGCCCGCGCAGTGGTGTCGTACAGAGAGCACCACCAGTGATTGACTAGTCACTTTTGTAGTCACATGTGACATTTTTGACTTTTTGTACTATCATTTTGCCGATCATAAGGTGTTTTAAACCTATGATCGAAGACGATGTATATATTTTTTGACACACTTCTATCTATATATATCACTATTACCGGCTTATCTTGTTTAACATATGTGATGAAATGTTTTTAAATTTACTTGCATGATTATTGTAAATGTCTGTCCAACATTCGAGAAGCAATTGCATCTGCTAATGTATTCAAAGACCTTGGAATATGTTGATATTCAATGTAATCAAATTCACGTTCCAAGAGACGCACTCTCAAAAACAACCTTAATAACACAGGATTTCTAATGGCATAAACTCTATTAAGCTGTAATACAACAAGTTCAGAATCTAACCTCACTATCAAACGTCGAATTCCAAATGAAATAGATTCGGATAATAATTCAACCACTGCACTGTATTCTGCAATGTTATTCGTTGTTTGACCGAGGCTTACCCCATGCATAGAAACTAACTCGTCAGAGGGCGAATAGATAACCCAAGCTGCGGAAGAGATATTCCGTGTATTACGACAAGCACCATCAGCAAATCCAATGTATGTTTGGAGAGGCGTCGACATCTACAATATCAAGAGTAAAACCAAGATAAGCCAGAATAATGACGAAAAACCACACTTGCTAAGCTAAGCACACTGACTAAACTAACACACTTGCTAGCTAGAAAGAAAATCTAACCTATCTAAAAATTTCTCCATACCCATCATTTTAAGCATAATACCTCTTTAGGTAAAGTCCATTTCTGGGTTTACCCAAAGAGTCCCCATCAAAATCAACTAACTCATAAGCCCCTTTTGCTAGCTTTCGCTTTACAATGTAGGGCCCATGCCACATGGGAACGAATTTTCCGGCACCTAGCTTATCGTTAGCTTGATCATATAATAGTACTAGGTCTCCTTCCGAAAAACTTCGAGGGGTTACATTTTTATCGTACTGAGCTTTCATTCGTTTCGCGTGAGTCTCGATAGCTAAAGTAGCGTCACGTCGAGTCTCATCTAATTTAGCCAAGTATAATAACCGTTTCTCCTCTTCGGAAGTAGCTGGAAGTAATTCGACAGCCATTTGAAGTGATGGGATTTCGCATTCAATAGGTAACACAGCTTCTAAGCCATAAACTAGCTGGAAAGGGGTGAAACCTGTTGAATTTTTCACTGAAGTTCGATATGCCCATAGCGCCGAAAATAACATGTTATGCCAATTCGTTCGATGGATACCAATGATCCGTCGAATCATGATGACTAGAACTTTGTTGATTGACTCAACCAAACCGTTGGCTTGCGGATAATAAGGAGTAGAGCTATCGTGGCGCAAACCAAGCTGGCTTGTAAGCTCAGTCATCATGACGTTTCGAAAATGGCTCCCATGGTCAGTAATGATTGCTTGTGGGACACCAAACCTAGTTATGATATGATTGAATACGAAAACTGCAGCTGTCTTGCCGCTTGCGTCGAATGTAGGCATCGCCTCGGCCCATTTTGTAAAATAATCAACCGCAAGGATGATATACGCATGCCCCCCGGCCGAGTGAGGGTTACAAGTAATAAAGTCAATGCCCCATTTGGCGAATGGACCAGCGGCAATTATAGGGTGGAGAGGAGCAGGTGGAGCGCGCATCTTTCGATCAAACACTTGACAGTTGTGGCATGTTCTGACAGCAAGGATACAATCTTTAAACATAGACGGCCAGAAATAGCCAGCGCGCAACACCTTCTGAGCTGTGGCATACCCAGACATATGACCGCCACATGCTCCAGAGTGACAATCATTCAAAACTCTCTCAGCCTCTTCGTGAGTTAAACAACGTCGAAAAACTAAGTCTGCCCCCCGGCGATAAAGTGTATCTCCAATAATTCTGTATTGCTGGGATCGAAACCGAATTTTTCGACGGTCTTCCTTGGAAGCTTCAGGCCGAAAGGTTTGGGTTTGGAGATAGATGATTATATCCCCATACCACGGATCTAAAGTGCTAATAAGAAACAAAGATTCGTCCGCAATGGACTCCTCTGCCACAGTCTCTGTGTCAGCACTCGGGAAATCACACATCAATTCCGCAAAAACTAAAGATTTCTTAGACTTGGACTTCTCGAACTCCAAGTCGAACTCTTGCAGGATAACAATCCATTTAGAGTACTTGCCCCCTAGCAGTTGTTTTGTCAAAATATAAATCATAGGGTTGCAATCCGAAATAACTGTAGTCTTGCGGAGAAGAATGTAGTGACGAAAACGCTGGACAGCTTGAACGGCTGCCAGGGCCAATTTCTCCACATGCGAATATTTTAACTCAGTGGGATTTAAGGTTCTACTAAGATAATATATCACATGCTCTGCTTTGAATTCATCTTCTTGAACTAACACCATTCCAATGGTGGAATGCGAAGCTGCGAGGTATAAGAAGTAGTCCTGGTTGTAGTTGGGAGGATGCAATAACGGTGCATGGGTCAACGCGTGTTTTAGTGCATCAAAAGATTGTTGGGCAATCTCGTCCCAAAAGAATTGTGCGTTCTGTTTCAACAACCGTGTAAAACCTTTAGTGACCTCGGCGTAGTTTGGGATGAATCGGCGTAAAAAGTTCGCTTTCCCTTGCAAACTTTGGAGTTGGCGCAAACTCGAAGGAGGAGGCAATTTGATGATAGCCTCGACTTTCGAGGGATCGACGCGAATGCCGGCTTTTGAAACAACAAATCCCAGCAATCGACCTGTTTCTATACAGAAAACACACTTGTGGGGATTCAACCGAATTCGATAATGCCTACACCTCATAAAGATTGCTCGTAGGTGGACAAGGTGATCAGCTCGTTGTAAAGAATGAGCAGGCAAATCATCGAGATAGGGTTGCACAATGTGCTTGATGTCATGAAATGCATAAGACATCGCCCGTTGAAAAGTGGCCCCGGCATTCTTAAGTCCAAAAGGTAATTTGCAATAAGCAAATGTCCCCCATGGACAAATGAATGCCGTTTTTGGTTGATCGGCAGGTAGAATATTGATTTGATTATAGCCTGAGAAACCATCCATGAAGGAAAACATCTCACTTCCGGCACAATCATCAATAATTTGATCGATATAAGGCGTAGGATAGTTGTCTTTTGGACAAGCTCGATTGATATCCCTATAGTCGATACAGATTCTTATTGTTCCTTGTTTTTTATTGACGGGAACAATATTCGATACCCAATCCGTTAACGGGATCGGATAAATGAAACCTGCTTTCAACAGCTTTTCGACTTCTGCTTTAATCGCAGCCGCTTTTCGAGGGTGAATCTGACGCAACCGTTGCCGAATGGGTTTAGCATCCGGGTAGGTTTTGATTTCATGAACAACAATGGCAGGATCAATTCCCGGCATTTCCTCGTAAGACCAGGCAAACACGTCGCGGAATTCTTGGAATAGGGCCTTGTAAGTTTGGATTTCTTCTTCAGTACATGCGGCACCTATATGAATGTTCTCCTCGATTCCGGGCTTCACTGAAATATCAATGGGAATAGTACGAGAAATATTCCCTAAATTCAGCTCTGAATCAGAATGTTTCGTTGGATCCTGAGCGTCTTTGACATATTCAGCGGTAAAGATAGATGAAAAATCATTTTCAAATGCATCATCCTTAGGTAAAAACGAAGATCTGTGATGGAGATCTTCCCATGGTAGATCATCTACACTTAGGATTTCGCGAAGTTGTTCGTCAGATGACACTTCTTCGGGAAACGTTATCCGTTCTAAGGGTGAGGTGAAAAGTGACTCTTCACTGACCACATTCATTTGGTCGGTTGAATGAAAGTCGGTAAAAGACATAAGAGCTTCATAAGCAATCTCATACGGACTCAACGGCATAACATCACCGAGTGAGTCTAGCTCAGAGTCAGAGGGAACATACCAAGGATCATCATAAATAATGTTTTCTGACGTGATCATATGAATTGTTGCGAACGAAGGGTCTGCATTGAGTGGAGGGAGAGGAAAAGTTCCCAGTAAACCGGAATCCTTAACTAAACCTACACCAATGTCCCTATAAGGGATTGTCGTTTTACCAACATGCTGGATAGTTTCTGAAGAGGTTGGGTCGGATGAAAAGTATGTCAGCTGATCAATAGTCACGATCTTACCGTTATGTGGAAACTTAATGACTCTGAAGACCGATGAAACGACCGCTGTCATAGCATATGACCAACTTCGACCCAAAAGAAGGTTGTAGTCTAGAGGGGCATCAACCACTTCCACATCCAGACTAACGGTTTTACCTTCGACCCCTATAGGCAATTCTTGTAGAATACCAAACGGACGGAACCCACGGCCATCAAAGGCCTTAAGGATGGTGGGGGATTGGTTCAACGAAGGAGAACCAAGCGATCTCCAACATTGAATCGACATAATACACGTAGAAGCTCCCTCATCAATCACAGTCCGATGAATAGGCCTGTTTTTGACTATCACTGGAATTTGGAAAGCCATTTGATGGGGGAGACGCGGTGTACTACTTTCTAGATCAAAGATCATTAGGTTCGGGTCCTGAACATCGACAGCTCCAATAGCCGACAAAAGCAATTTTCGTTGCGCTGGACATGATTGCAGCACTTCGAGTGCCGACATTGCTGAAGGTGAAACAGCTAAGTCTTCAACAATGTTGTAATTCTGGGCTGCTCTCGCATGTGGATTGAAAGCAGACCTTCGAAGTACACCCTTGGCGGGCGGCTTAATCACTAAGTCTGGGTTAGGTTTTTCGATCTGTAGTGGATCGGAACCAGGAGCTGAGGTTGATGGGTTAGAGTGAGAAGATTCTGCTTCCTTACCATCAACAGGAGCCTTACTACCATAATCTTGCGATCGAGTCGCAATCCTGACATGAGACATCATCAAAATGGGTTCTTCACTGGCATTCGAAGAAGAACCTATCATCTTATTCTCCTGCTCTGGAAATGGATTTTTTAACACAGCAGGAGTGGGAGAACCTTTGACTATTTTCACTACCTCGGCCCGATGAGGGCAGTCTCTCGTAAAATGATCTTCTTCACAAATAAGACAAGGATATCGAGGTTTGCGCTTTTCGTCATTGGTTTCCGACTTTTCCGTTTTCTCCTTTGGAGCCTTGTCTGCTTTAGCCTTCTTCTTTCCACCGTTTTTGGATTTGGCCGTAGATGACTCTACAGCGTGAATGTCGGCGGTAAGTTCAGGAGGAGAAGACTCTCCTGTCGGAGAATCAGGCAAAGTGATAATTGGAGTATTGGAGGTCTTGGAAGACTTCTTCTTACTCTTCGTAGTCACGATACCGATCATACCATCAGCGGCATGAGATCCCGAAGGAGCAGCAGCGATTTGGTTTGACTTTGGAAGATCCGGAATTTTCTCGTGTAACGTACCCGACTGAGTGTAAACTAAGTCAAGGTATTGTGCCTGAGCAATGACTTGCTCCTCAGTAACTACTCCGGCCTTAGCTACATCTTCAGTAATTCTTGGTAATAATGATTTGACAAACCATTCAGCTAAGATTTGGTCCGGGATAAAAACTTTCACTAATCTTCTTCGACGTCTCCACTCATGGATGTGATCAGAAATGTACGTGGATGTCGATTGTTTTAGCGAAGTTAATAATTCTGTACCATTATCGTATCTGACTGGTAACTGAAAATGAGTTAAGAACGAGGTAGCTAACTGGCTAAAGTTGTAAAAAGAGGCCCGTGGTAACTCAATGTACCACTTGGCTGCGAGACCAATGAGTGTACGCTGGAAAAGACGTAAGCGGATGGAATCATCTGAGATGGAATTTGATGCACACCAGAGGTGGTAAGTCATCACGTGATTAGACGGATCCTCTCCAGACTTACCTTCGAACTTGGGTATATCGCTGGGCAACTTATTTGGCATTGGCGGCCAGAACGGAAGATATTGAATTGGATCGTTCGTTAGGCGCGTCAAGTCGGGTAAATCTAAAGTCGCAATAAACGGTAACTGCCGGTTAGGATCTCTAAAACTCTGAGTCACAATACCAGCCCCAGGAGGAGGATATCCAGGATAACTAGGAACAGGAGTCGCATTTGGGATATTATATCCTCCTGGAAAACCAGGATTAACCGGACCGTACTGGGGTTGCTGAGGTGGTTGATAAGTGTACCCAGGATACGGTTGATACTGGTAAACCGGTTGTTGGGCAGCTTGCCCAGGTTGATACTGTCCCTGGTACGGAGGTTGAACAAATTGAGGTTGAGTAGTAACAACCGTACTTGTACCAGGTTGGCCTGCAGGCATCTGGACTGTGGTTTGAACCGTGGGTCCAGACAACGGTACAGATGTCTGAGGAGTGGTTACAGGGACAGTAGAAACCGGAGCTGCCGATACTCCAGAAGTAAGCATGGTAGATGAAGCGGTAGTTGCTGCAGCCGTGTGAGGTGGAGTACCAGGTGCAATTGGCGGCTGAGTAACTACAGAAGTTACAGGGGTCTGAACACTTGACTGGACAGGTTGCGGTTGCTGGGGTGGACCAGGAACTGCAGGTTGTCCTGCTTGAGGTACCGACTGTATACTTGGTTGCGACATCTGTTGACCCTGTGACGGATCCCATGTTAACATTCCAGGGTATTGACTCGTAACAGGTTGAGGATACTGAGATCCATAGCCGTATTGAGGATAGGGTTGATAACTGTAAGGTGCAGTCCCATATGATTGCCCTTGAGGTGGTTGATAACCTTGACCAGGGTATTGACCCGTAGGTTGATAACCTTGAGGTAAATACGAATACTGGGGTTGACCTTGACCTTGAGGTTGGTATCCTTGAGGTTGATACCCTTGGGGTTGATACCCTTGGGGTTGCCATCCTTGAGGTTGCCATCCTTGAGGTTGATACTGATACTGAGGTTGACTTTGGGGTACATATTGAGGCTGGGGTTGATACCCTTGGGGTTGATACCCTTGAGGTTGCCCCCCAGTCACGAATGAAGTACCTTGAGGTTGCCCCCCAGGCATTAACGAAGGTTGCCCCCCAGGCGGTAATTGGCCACCTTGAGGTTGGTTAATGGGAGTTGAACCTGACATCATATAAACTTCACCTATACTCAATGGTACATTACCACTGTTTCCAACTAATAACCCATGATCAACAGGTTGAGGAGATGCTCCCGCAAAGGTACCAGAAAGTGATTGATACCCAGTAGGAACAGAAGGACCGCCATGTAAAAATGATTCAGGACTTTGTGAAAACACAGATGACTGACCAGACATATTTACAGGAGAATGAATTCCTCTAGGTGGAACCGGAGTACGAGGTGTAGAAAAACCTACTGAGTTGTCTAAAAAATTGGTTAATGCAAGGTACCAAGATTCACTTCTAGGAGGACTGTAAAAGATGGATTCACGCTCCCTTAGATCAAGGGTAATTAGATCTTCAGAATCAGAAACGCCTATTTCTTCCTCTGGAACAAGTTCTTCTATAGCAATTAATCCAACAGGAAGATTTTCGGTGATAATTCTTTCTATTCTTGGTGAATCAGGAACACTAGGAGTTGGAGTAACAGGTTCTGAAATTTCAGGTTCTTCGCCTGTTTCACTGGCAGATGAAAAACTACCAGCAAGCTCGGAAACTGTAACAGCTTCGGGATTGTAACCTGTTTCTAAACTTTGGTAATCTGGATGGACTACCAAGGAAGATTCTCCTTCTTCAGGTGATCCTACTCTACTGCCACTAGGAGGAGTTACAAGGACCTTTAACCCTTCTAAATTACCTGGGTCGTCTCGAGGAGGGGATCCCCTAAGTCTACGGGATCTTCTCAACAATTCGGCCACAGAAACAACTTCAGGAGACTGGCCCGCAATTCGACGGGACCTTCTCGGTAATTCCGCCACAATTAAAGATTTTAACTACAACACACGAAAACAAAGTAAAAAATTTCAAATCAAACCACCTAAAGTCTTCTAAAGAAGCAAACAAATTTGAAGCACACGCCTAAATAATCTAGAGCGTCAAACCACACACAAACAGTAGTCTTCCGGACCAAAAGCGCTAGTTGGTGATTAGGCCCAACCTCGCAGGATTCAGTACAGAAATGGTGGGTGGAACAGTTACCCCGGCAACCTGCTTAATGAATAGACTGGACCAAGTTCCTCCACTTTAACCGTCTCGAAGTGAAGCGAACCCCCCAGAAAATCCAAGTGAGTATAACCGACGTCTGCTCCAGGTACAGTGGGACCTTCCCTCCACCGTCACCTTGGGTAGAATCCTAGATATTATGGCCACTAAGGTTACCAATCACAACAATTACACCTGGGGGAACAGTCTAAACTCCGACAGCACGCAAGGGCAGAGTAGCAAGCTCCAATCCCCTTACCGGCTCCTTGACAACAATCCAAGGTTTACCGATAAGTGACCCCTGGCTCCTCGACAATGGTTAATCCGAGGTTTACCGTTTGTAATACGTACTGCCTGGCGTCGTTCCCAACGAGGGAGGAATGATCCCCTCACTGGTTCGGACACGAGCTCGTGCTTCTCCTTTAAGAGGAGCTTTCCCAGAATGTAACTGAAACAATTGGATTTGTTCTACTCAAGATAGACTATCTGTTTGGTTTTGTAGTCTTGGAGAGTTAAGTACTCACCTACTCCAAGACCCTAGCCTAAGCTATGTTGGTGCTTCAGAGCCCTAGAAAAATAAAGATTACTAGATTGATTTTAATTTAAGCGTTACTTTTAAGGTTGTTTCTTAAGTCAAAAGGTGATGGAAGTGAAACTAGTGGTGTGTTGACTCGACTCGAAACCACTACAAAATGCACCTAGAATGATTTATCCACTACTTTACTTTTTCGATGAATTGCTTAACTAAAAAGTTGAGAGAATGCAATCTTTATAAAAGCAACTTCTTAATTGAAGACAATCAAAGAAACAATTCGTTTTTCTTTTCCAAGCATAAAAACATAACTTCTCTTTACATGCACGAAAAAACTCTTTTCTTCTTTTGAAAACAAAAAGCTACTTGAAACAAGACTTTTTAAGAAGATGTTTTTGTATTTTTCTTTTAATAAAGCAAATAAATCTAATATAACCAAAAATCAATCTTAACAACTCTTAAAATCTATGAAAATGCACTCATAAGCAAACTAAAGGCAAATTTACTCTAAGCAATCTTAACGAGGCCAAAACTAACAATGATTATTTCTAAGGTGTTTTACTTGATCACAATCAAATCAAGGACTAGCTTATTGCAGAATCAAAAACTAGCCAAAACAAAACTCTAATCTTTTTGTTCTTTTTGTAAAATGGAAATCAATACTTTATAAACAAGTAATTCGAAATTTGACCCAAAACAACTCAAATGGCAAGTTGCTCACAAAAGGAGACTTTACGACAGGCCCGACTTCTAAGAAGGTTGACTAACCAGAGAGATCTAAGGCTGGACAACTTTCTACTATCAAAGTCACTACAAAGCCTTTCCAAAAATCAAACCCTAGGTCTAAACTTCGTTGAAAACCACTAAAACACTCAAAGCTCACAAAACAAGTTCAGGTGAAAATTCTTGACAGGGTACTAAAGGATCTGGGCAGAAAACACTAAGGAAAAACAAAATCTAAAAGCAATTTAAAGCAAAAATGGAATTTTCTTAAGTTTTACAGGAAGACGCAGGCAACCCGTTGTCACAGGTGCGGCCCCGCTCTGTGCAGACGGCAACAGCGCGTCCAAAGACGCACTGTGCAGTACTAAGAGGGTGCGTCCTTCTGGAAAATGAAGAAAAACCAAATCTAACTAAATCTAAAGCTAAGCCACCCAAATACTAATTCTCACAGTCAAAAACCAGAAAATAAAAATGATTTTCTCAAAGCAAAGTTCATATAAAGGAAAAGACTCTCTCATTAATGGATTCCCCAGCGGAGTCGCCAATTTGTCACACGGAATCTGTCAAGGGTGCGGACACGACTGACCTTCCTAGAAGTCTAAGACATTCTAATGACAAACAAGACAAAATGGAGTGATCTTTCTCTAAATACACCTTTTACAACATGAAAACTACAAGTGTTTAGGCTTACCTTATTCCAAAACGCTGTTGTTGAAGTCCGTTCTTGACGATCCGGATGAGCTCCTCCTTCAAGTCAATTCCTGCAACCACAAACAATCAAACAATTACCAAGCACTTGCATTTCATATAATAAAACATATATTCAACATGCAGACCAAGGAACACATGAAATAACTCATTAACACAAGCTATTGAGAAAAATAAACCAGTTTGTATTAATAACGAAACTCTTACAACCTGGCCTTGGTGTTGTGCAAGTTCCTCCCAGGGTCCATCAAGGGTTTTCCTCTACTTTGACAAAGCTCACCCTCTCCCAAGTAGAATCAAGTGAAGACAATCTCTCCTCACAAAGGCTCTAATGGAAGACCTAAATCCTGCAGCATTTACCCAAAGAAAATGTATAGCTCCAACCTCCTCTCCTTCTGGCTCAATGCCTTTATTTATAGTGCTGTAAAGAGGTTATTCAGGTCCACTATCAATGGGATCATCCCCCTCTATGGGTGGGATAGCTCCCTTATTGATGGGATAAGTTCCCCCTTAATAGAGATACATGAACCAACTGGAGGCGCATCCATTTCATCAAACCGACCTCTAGAATGTTCTAGAAGTAACCACAAGTAACTTTTTCAAGATAAAACTCGCGCATTTTGCCTTTTACAGAGGGACGCACCTGTCCCTTAACATACAGAGCGTCCATGGACGCAGATTTTGTGAACATGGTCAGCGTCCCCGCAGGTAAGGCTAGAGAGAACCTGCGACCCCAGAGATAAACATAGTTTTTACAAGACTTTCTCTCTTCTTTGAGTTTGAGATGGATAACAGAGGCATGAGACTTGCCTAAGAGGGTAGCATGACTGTTGATTTGAGCCATACTAACTGTAAGTAGTCAAGGTGACATTTTTTAGTGTAACAATGCAATACATACCTTTTGTAACAGTTGTACACCATGTAGATCAAAATATTTCTCCATCTGAAGTATCCAATTTACCGGATCCTTGCCATCAAACTTCCTCATCTTGCTTTTTCTTGATTTTAGGAGCTCGACCTTGAAACGACTGTAACTCTGTACTTTAGGATCTTTAAGTTCTGAAATTGCGAGCTATAGTAGCCCTCTATGTCCTCTTTCTAATGCCACCAGTCTTATCCAAATTGGATTCTCTAAAAAAGAGTTATGCACAATCTCCCAAGATGACCCGATTATAGACCTTTCCAGAAGAGTGAACTTGTATGAAGTGCCGTGTGTCACTGTTTTGACCTTTGGATCTGAAAAAGATATACAAAAAACTACAGTTCGTCTTCTTCCTGCACCTACTTATGAAATTTCAATCCAATGCCCAGCGAAAAAGTTATGACGATTTTCCCCAAGTCACCTGTTTGGAATGTAATTCAGGAGTCTGCAAAAAGACCAACTTCCTTAGATCATATCTCCGTAAATATAGTGCGAAAAGCTCTAAAATTTAGACCTGAGGTTCAGCGCTATTTCTTCTCAAATGGGTTTTTTTTCAACTTCTGAAACATCGCAAAAAAAAAGTTATAGCAAAAATTCCACGATGACGTGTTTGGAGCAGCGAAACCCTAGAATCCAAAGCTCTGATACCAAATGTTATGAAACCAGCTCAAGAAAAGATAGAAATGATAGATCAACGACTTAGAATTCAGCCTCTTCGAGGGGGCATCCTCCTTTACATTACATAAATGAACAATTCTTGGATGATTCAAATGAAAAGACCTCCTTTCTATATATAGGAGTCTAACGGGTCACAACATAATCAGACCCGACATAACAATAATAATGTAAGGGCACAATAATAACAATAGTGGGCTTCTATGGGGCACAATAGTAACAATATGGGCACTACATGGGTACATCAATATAATAAGTGGGTTGTTTTAATAACAATAAGGGGTTACACTAGTAGTATAGGGGCCTAACAACATTAGATGTCTTTATTTTCCTGAATATATTGCAACCTGGATGGATGAAACTAGATCCAGGGTCTTCAAACTCATTCAATCTTCACCAGAAGTACAATTCGATCCATGTGAGAAGATGTTCTGATGTCAAACATGGAAAGACATCACCTCATTACCAGCCAATGATGTAAGCTATTAACAGGCACGAGAGGAATCACCGATAATGATAATGACCCTCAAGGTACTGCAGTACAATTCACATGGTGTGAATACATGAGTTGATGTCGAACACCACAAAAAATATTTCGATCGAAGGCCATTAATGTAAACCTCTCACCGGAAGTGAGAAACTTTCCATTGAGGTATGCAAGCTTCAAAGTACTGAAAGGGTTGTTCCTAAGTCGACTTATTGGATAATGAGATGATGTCGACAAGAAGTGACCCGTCATAGGAGGGACTTAATGAATCCCACATCTACGACATGGAACGGAGCAAATGATTTTGTGGAGGTGAAAACAATCTGATGATACAAGTTTTAGGGTGGCGGTCATGAAAAATGGAGAGTGAAGGTATTGCAACAGATGAGGTGTTAGTTAGGTTGGTGAATTCTCTGAGCGACTTCTCTTGAACATATCGGTGACACTGAAATGGATTGGTAGAATTAACCCAAAAAATGGATGGTATGGCGAACCAATGGTGATATGACCGGTGAACAAAATAACCCAACCCGACTCAATCATGGTGACGGAGTGAAAGTGTCATGTTCAAGAGCGACCTGCTACCAATGAAGATATTCAAGTTTTCTTCCCTTTTTCCCCGGTCATTGCTGACCAACACCTCTTTATTTTTTTCAATCTTGAGGAGGATAACATATGCTTGTTCTATAATTTTCCCTTCGGGTAGACCTGTCGCTATGTTTTAACGAGCCTAGCGATAGTGAAACTCGCTCCTTTCTGCATGGACAAGTTTGTCACTATTGTTTTAACGAGTTTAACGACAAAGATAACTCGGTCCTTTTCAATTTTAGAGAGTTTAAAAAGGGACAAAAAGGAAACTCCAGTAGTCATTTTTCATAATGTAATCCATTAAGTTTGAAAAAGTATAAAATAATACGAAAGGGATGACTTTTTTTATATTTTTAACGAGCCGAACAAGACAAGCACTCGATATTTTTGTGTAATAATCCCTTGGGTCCAAAAAGATTAAAATCTAGAGGAGGGATGGCACTTCTGATCGCTTTAATGAGCTAGAGAGGCCAATTGCTTAGCAATCTTTTTATATTTTATGAGTCAGATGAAAAGAGCTTAAAGGAGACTCATTTTTGAGGAAAGAGTGATGTTTTTGGATAGCAACTGGCTCGAGGTAAGGTTTGGAACTTTTCAATCACGGTAGTGTAAAGAAGGTGGCTAATAGAATCACTCTTCATAGATGTTCCTAAAAAGGGTAAACAATCAAATGGAGGCGTATGATTGGCTAAAAAGGAGTGGAGGTGATGGTAAGAACATGACCAAGGTTCAAAAGATGATAATTATGCAATCGCAAAGATTATTTACTGAAGGTGGGTTCATTTTTTAATGAGCTTAAACTTTGGGGGAACATTTGCTCATTGCTAGGTTTATTTTTTAACGAGCTTGAACTTCGCGTAAAGTTGCTCATGGCTAGGTTTATTTTTTAATGAGCTTGAACTTCGCGTAAAACTACTCGTGATAATAGTCCGAGACGTAGATTTCACCATTAACACTATGTTCTTTCGACGGTCCTGTTGTCTATTCAATTACTCCATAAAATTGATTAGAAATGTAAATAAATCCTTGAAAAATGAGTTAAACAACAATATTTTACTTGAACTACGTGAATAGTAACATAAAAATAGTTTTTACCTCTCATTTTCACCATTTCATTCAAATTTGGGATTTTTGGAGCTCTCGAAGTGTTTTCCCCCTTGATTCTCACCAGTTGATTCTGGGAGAATCTGTGGACTATTTTCGGCACCATCTGGATGAGGTAGGAGCTAACCCTGAACTCTTCAATTGCATTCTTTACTTTTCTGATTCTGAGCATGTTTTCTTGTTCATCCAGGCCTCTGGGGTTTGAATGATTCGTTCTTTCCCCATTGCACCTAGTATACATCGAAAGGTACGATGCATATTGAGCTAGCCATTGGCCAATCAGGATGCATCCCACCTTGTACACAGCTGGGGTGCGATGGGTGCAAAAGGGAAAGTTTATGCCTTGTTTTTTCATGGAAATTTTTCCTGTTTTTGCCTGAATTAGGATCCTAATTCTTCTCTTGTTTGTTTTTCAGAGATTCATTGGATCAAGATGGTCATTACATGGCATGAACATGAGCATGAAGAAGAGGACATGGTTGCTTTACATGATCTAGGTACGGTGACTGCTTTGCGGAACTGTGCCTTGCTCAAATTCTTCCGCATATCCAACATGAGGCAACAAATCAATTTGTTGAAATACTTTCTCGATGCATGGCATCCTACCAACTAAGTGTTCCAGATTTGAGGTAAATCCATCCCTTTGATAGTTCAGTATATCTACTTCTTGACCAGTTTATCGAGGCATGGTGCCCCTCTCTCACTATCAGGATCCGCCCATGGAGGTGAATCCGTGAGGGATTATATTCGCCAATTCTGTAGAGATGGATCTCAGCCGAGTAGGGACAACAAGATCAATATTCGAGATGTCACTAACCGGTCCTTGAGGACTATATTATTCACCTTTACTAGATTGGTTAGTATTCTGGCTCTTCATTTGGCCAATAGATCCTATATGCAGTATGCTTTGGAATGACTTGAACCAAAGGTATTCAACTGCTGTGATGTAGTACTTCTGGTTATAAAAGAACAGCTTACCAAGGTGAAGAATGGAAGATCTAAGAACTTTGGTTATGTTTCTATTTTGACTGCTTTCACCTTGGAGAAGATCCCACTAATGCAGCCACAGTACATTTCACTCGAACCGCCAGTACTGACAGAACCACGGATGCAGAGATGGGTCAATCTTATGGCCAGACATGCTGGTCAGTTGCAGATTTCATTCTCTGATGCCTTATTTGAGTAGTTCGACCTTTAGGAGACGGTCTTTGCTGAGTATCCATATGCTTGAATGGATTTGAGGGGTGACCCAGATTTGGTGCTGCCGGCTGGTGAACAATGGGGAGTCATAGGTAAAAAGATCTAACCATATCCCTATTTATTGTTTTTATAATGTTCTTATGCCTTCTAAATGTTACTAAGACTAATCAAACCCATATATTTGTGAAGATATTGGACCAGTGCGACCAGTAGTGCGCCCAAGGGTAGCAGTTGCCGTTCCATCAGGAGAGGCTGTAGGGAGGGTTGTTCTTCACAATTTGGACATAGTCAAGACCCTTGTATTATTGCAGGATCAGATCGAGGGTCTCACCCTTGGTATTTAGGATGTGAGGACCAATGAGTTACCTCTGAGATTACAGTGCCATACTACTGGCGTGTCGAGTCGATGGACTAGGCTCTTGTGTATGATCACACAGGCGGTGACTTGCTATCACCAGTACTAATAGTCTATGGTGCTTTTCCTCCATTTTTGAGTTTTTGGGTCATGCGATCGATTTTGTCTTCGACACAAAACATTTTGACAAATTATAAACATTTATATATATTTTTGATTTTCGGAGCTTTATTTTGGTTTAGTTATATGATCCTGATGCAAATGTTGATTAAAATGCTTTCTTTTATAGATGTTGCAAATGTCTATCTAGCACATAATTTTCTAATGAATCAGTTAATGTGTTTAAGTTTCTAGAAATGTGTTGATATTGAATAGAATCAAACTGCCTTTCCAAAATCCTGACCCTTAGGAACATACGATAGATAGCTGGATTGCGAACAGAATAGATGCCAGTAAGCTGTAGGATGACAAGTTGTGAGTCTAGCCTGACAAAAAGTCGGCGTATGCCACGTGAAATGACATCAGATAGAAGTTCTATCAACGTGCTATACTCAGTGATGTTGTTCGTTGACTGGCCAATACACTCCTCTGAAACTCACTAACTCACCACTTGGATCAAAAACGGCCTAGGCCGCAGAAGATAGGTTCCGCGTATTACGATTGCTCCATCGGCATATCCAACAAATGATTCCCATAGGTTTGACATCTGAAACAAATGTAAAAGTGGATTACTTAACCAAGACGATCACTCTTGACGAAAACAAAAATGTAACAAAAGCAAGAGATTACTACACTTAGTCAAGCATAGTAACGCTTAAGGTATAACCCGTTTCGGGGTTGCGCCAGTGGAATCCCATCGTAATCTACTAGCTTGTAGGCTCCTTTTTCTAACACTCGTTTGACAATGTAGGGACCCATCCACAAAGATTGGAACTTACCTGCTCCCAATTTATCAGATTCCTGATCGTAAAGCAAGACCAGGTCACCTTCTAAGAAGACACGGGGTTTGAGATTTTTGTCAAATTGTGCCTTAACTTGCTTCTCATGAGTTTCTTTAGCCAAGGCAGCATCACAACAGGTTTCATCCAACTGTATTAGTTCCAAGAAAGGAGCTTCTTCCTCTGAAGTTCCGGGGAGAAGGTCAACTGCAAGCTTAAGAGATGAAATCTCACACTGGATTAGTAAGACGACTTCCATGCCATACACCAGCTGGAAGGGTGTAAACCCGGTCGCATTTCTTATGCAGGTTCGATATGCCCATAGTGCTGAGTACAGGATTAAATGTCAATCCCGTTTTTGGACTCTAATCATCCTTCTCAGCATGCGCTTCAAGACTTTGTTGATGGCCTTAACTTGTTCGTTAGCTTGCAGATAATACGGAGTAGAACTGTCGTGGGAAAATCCTAATTTGGTAACCAATTTGACCATCATGTGATAGTGGAAATGCGATCCATGATCTATTACTATAGCCTGTGGAACACCGAACCTAGAGACTACATGATTGAAAAGGAAAAGAGTAGTTGTTTCACTGCTGTTGTTTAATGTAGGCATCACATTGGCCCATTTCATAAAATAGTCAATTGAAACTATGTTATACCCATGCCCCTTAGCCGAGGTGGGGTTACATGTCATGAAATCTATGCCACATTTGGCGAATGGCCCAACAGCAATTGTTGGATGTAGAGGTGCAGGTGGTATTTTGGTTTTGCGGATGAATATTTGACAAGCATGGCAACTTCTAACTGCGGTTATACAATCTTTGAACATTGTTGGCCAGAAGTAGCCAGTTCGTAAAATATTTTGTGCCGTAGCCTAACCAGATTGATGCCCCCCACATGCACCTAAATGGCAATCATTCAGGACTTTTTCAGCCTCCTCATGGGTGAAGCACCTTCAGAAAACTGTATCGATATCACGACGATAAAGCGTATCATTGACGATCATCTACTATTTTGCTTGGTATCGAGTACATCATTGTTCAGAGCGAGAGGTATTAGGCTTGTATGTTTGGGTTTGGAGATAGATGATTATATCTCCGTACCATGGATCGCTTGACAATATCAGAAACAAAGATTCATCCATGATTGTTGCTTTGGAAGTTGAATCATTGGACGACGATGGGAAGTCTCATAATAACTCCGCGAAAACTAGAGACTTCTTTGATTTGGATTTTACGAATTCCAAATCAAACTCTTGCACAATAGCTATCCATTTCGAATATTTTTCCCCAAGTAACTGACACGATAGAATGTAAGTCATAGGATTGCAATCTGAGAAAATGGTAGTTTTGCGAAAGAGGATATAGTGTCGAAATCTCTGTACTGCTTGAACAGCTGCAAGAGCTAGCTTTTCAACATAGGAGTATTTGCTTTCTTTGTCATTTATGTTTCAGCTTAAGTAATAGACAGGATGTTCAATTCCATTTTCTTCCCAAACTAAAACCATTGCGATGGTTATATCTGTTGCAGCTAGATATAGGTTAAAGTCTTTCTGATAATCAGGAGCATACATTAATGATGCTTTTATTAGGGATTCCTTTACAGCATCAAAGGATGCTTGCACAACTTAATCCCTGTTGAAGGGTACTTCTTTTTTCAAAAGAAGATTATAACCTTTAGCAATTTCGGCATAATTTGGAATGAACCTCCTCAGAAATTTTTATTTCCCTTGGAGTTTCTGAATCTGAAGAAAATTTGAAGGTGGAGGCATATCGAAGATTACCTGAACCTTACATGGATCGAGTCGAATTCCGTCCATAGAAACCACAAGGCCAAGTAAACGACCAAAACCGACACAAAACACACACTTGTGTGGGTTGAGTCGTATATTGTAGTGTCGGTAACGTATAAATATAGCTCTCAAATGCTGCAGATGATCTGTCCACTTTCGCGAATGAGCTGGAAGATCGTCGAGATATGGTTGAATGATGTTCTTGATGTCATGGAAGGCATAATTCATAGCCCTATGAAAGGTTGCCCCTGCGTTCTTTAAACTGAAAGGTAATTTGCAATATGTGAATGTGCCCCACGGACATATGAATGCAGTATTTGACTGGTCCTATGGGCGGATATTCATTTGATTATACCTGGAAAATCCGTCCATAAATGAAAAGATTTCGCATCCAGTGCATTCATCAATTATCTGGTCGATGAAGGGTGTAGGGTAGTTGTCCTTTGGACAAGCTTGATTTACATCCCTGTAATCAATGCACAATCTAATCGTTCCTTTCTTTTTCGTCACAGGAACAATATTCGATACCCAATCAGTTAGAGGAACCACGTAAATGAAACCAGCATGTAAAAGATTTTCAAATTCTGCCTTGATGGAAGTGGCTTTCTTTGGGTGCACCTGCCAAAGCCGTTGTCGTACCTATTTGACATCTGGATAAATCTTGATTTCATGTTCAACTATGCTCGAGTCAATGCCTGGAATTTCCTCGTATGACCATGCAAAGACATCTTTGAATTTGCGAAAGAGAGTGCAATATATTTCCAGTTATGAAGAAGAACAAGATTTGCCGACATGAATATCCTCTAGAACATTAGGTTTGATCGAGATATTTATGGTGATATTTTCTTTAGTATTGGATAAATTTCACTTGGAATCCACCGTATTTACAGTATTTGATATAAAATAAAAAACTGAAGGATGATCAAGGTCATTGGAATAATCTTCGTTGTAATCTAGAAGATGGGAATGATGGTGGTAGTCTTCCCATGGTGCCTCTTCTATCATCATCGACTAAATAATTCCTTCATTTGTAGAATGTACATGTGACCAAGGATCTGAAGAGGTGCCATATTCCTTTGACCTATCTACCCAAACACTCGATGAGCATTGATTTGGGCTTGTCGCCCAGGCCGAGAAAAGTGATTGCTACAAAATCTCTATTGGGCTTGGAGGCAATACCTATTGATGATCCATGCCAAAAAAATGTTTGGAAGTCTTCTGAATGGAAGATATCATATTTTAGGTTCCTACTGTTGCCACCTCCACCAGATTACTTGGAGGTGTTAGGGAAAAAGTACCCATTAAGGCAGGGTCTTTTAGTAGTCCTACTCTGACATTTTGAAGTGAAGGAGAGCTTCCATGGATCATTGGAATGCTTCCTGTAACTTGTGAACTATTGGGGAGAAAGGTTTGTTGATCAATGATTGTAATTCCTTCTTAAAAAGGAGATGTAATATTTCTAAAGTAATTTGATACAACTGCAACCATAGAATAAATCTAGGGCCTTCCGAGTAAGATATCGTAATCGAGGTTTCCATCGACAACTTTGACATCAATTTCTATTGTCTTGCCCCCCAGTTCAACTTATAAGTTGCTTAAAATCCCGTACGGGGTGTATGTTTGTCCATCGAATGCTTTTAATGTCGTTGATGATCTTGACAAGGGTGGTGATCCTAAAGTTTTCCAGCAACTCATTGACATAATGCAGGTAGATGCCCCATCATCAATAATTGTTCGATGAACAGTTTTGTTGAGGGCTTTCACTTGGATGAGGAAAGCGAGTTGAGCTGGTAACTGAGGTTCAAATCCTTTATGATTAAAGGCCACAAGATTGGAATCTGTTGGGTCAATCCCACCTATTGTTGATAATAGAGCCTGCTTTTGGGAGGGGCAATTCTGTAGTACTTCAAGCATCGACATAGCAGACGGCAATTGGGCCAGATCCTCTACTATATTATAATTCTGTGCTAATCGAGCATGAGGATTAAACATCAATTTGTGTACCACTCCCTTTGGCAGATTTATTGTTAGCTCAGGAATGATGGGTAGCACAACTTCGGTTGAAGTTGTTGTCGAACTACTAGGTTGATCTGTAGCCTTGTTGTTCGACAGCTATGGATTTCCATAATATATTTTCCTTGTCAATATCAAAGCATCATTTTGTTATTTTGAAATGGAATAAATAAGCACTTGGGATGGGGAAGAGTTGTCGCTAGAAACCAGATTAGTTCCTGGGTTTGGAAATGGATCTGTTAAGACTGCTGAGGTTTTTGAAGTCTTAAAGAACTTCTTAATCTCAGCTCTATATGGACAATCACTCGTCCAATGGTCTTCATCACATATGTGACATGGCGAAGGAGGTTTCTTTTTCCTAGAAGGGTTTGCAGAAGATTTTTTAGGAGATGAATCATCCTATTTCTTCTTTCTACTTTTCCCTTTCATCTTGCTCCCTCGTTCCTTCGGTTCTTTGCCTTTGTTAGCCGACACGGCATTAACCTCCAAGCCAAGAAGTTCTTCATTTTCATTTTGACCAGAAACTATGCGGGGTTTCTTAGATGTAGCCTTTGCGGTTTCTGTGCTGATAGTACCTATCACGCCATCGCTGGCATGAGAGTCTTTGTTTGATTTAGGAGGAGGATGAACGGAAAACTCTGGTCTAGGAGCATTAAGAATATTGTCATAGAGCATGCTAGACTAAATATAGATCAAGTCTAGATATTGCACACGAGCAATGACTTGCTCTTTAGTGACAACTCCCCCCTTAGCCACATCTTCTGTAATAGAAGGTAAGAATGACTTAATAAACCATTCAGCTAGCAGTTGATCAGGAACATATGTTTTTACCATTCTACAACGACGTCGCCACTCATGAATATGATCAAATATATGAGTGGCTGTCGTCTACTTAAAATTGGTAAGAAGCTCTGTTCCTGTTTCGTACCTTATGGGTAACTAAAAATGGGTTAAAAAGGTGGTGGCAAGGGCACTGAAGTTATCAAATGAAGCTCTAGGAAATTCGATGTACCATTTTGTTGCCGGACTAGTTAACGTTCGCTGAAAAAGGCAAAGCCTAATCGAATCATCATTGAGAGTGTTAGACGAACACCATAGATGAAAGGTCATCACATGATTCGACGGATATTCACCCAGATTTCCATTGAATTTAGGAATATCTAACGGAATTTTATGAGGAATTGCCAGCCACCAAGGGGCATAAGAAATTGGATCATTTGTTAGCTGATTCAGATCTGGTAATTCCAACGT
Organism: Pinus tabuliformis; assembly: GCA_031772625.1. NCBI lineage: Eukaryota > Viridiplantae > Streptophyta > Pinopsida > Pinales > Pinaceae > Pinus > Pinus tabuliformis. The sequence continues at coordinate 1,252,215,225 of CM062818.1, read as the reverse complement.
TACGATGAAAGGAAACTGTTGATTCAGGTTTGGTGAAGCATACCCAGGATAAGATGGGATTGCCTGAGCAGTGGGTCTTTTCATACCAGCATAATGTATTTGATGCTGATAACTTTGATAAGGTTGTTGGGCATAACCATTATGATATGATTGATGGTGACCATTTTGAATGTAAGGTTGCCCATTACCCACAAAGCTTTGTTGCTCAGGTCCTTGGTAAGCTTGCTAGAATTGCAGTTATTGATATTACACCAGCCATGGTTGTGAATCCATTTGTTGTTGTCCAATACTGGATGTTTGACCAAGATGAGGGGTGGTAGTACCTGTTTGAGCCTGATTCACTTCATTTAAGGAGCCATTAATCGTCGATTGTGGTTGTTTCATGGAGACAAGATGCTCTTGTATTACGACCTAAGAGACTTGAGGTTGACATACAATAGGCAACGCTTGTACTTGAGACACCATTACAATAGCCAGTGTAGTGAGAATATTCGACACAGGTAGATTTGGTTGCATTGAATATACAACTCTTCACTATTGAGGCAGTATTGGCACCCAACCACTGGATGCAATTCCATCTTGACCTAAATTCTGTTGTGAACTCTCATATGGTTGTTCTCCTGGAGGGAATAATGAAAAGGCATACTACCCCCCATATGGTGGCAATCCAGTGTTCAAATGAAAAATCAGTCTTTGTAGATTGCACTGCCCAAATTGATACTGTTGTGAAGGATCAATTTGCTGAGACTCAACATAAGAAATTCTAGATATTATTCTAGGCGAACAAATGAGAACATACCATATTGTTGAAATAGTCCCTGGGTGGACTCCATCTAGTGCTTGAGAGCTAGTTGGGACATATGGTATACCTACAAACATTGTCGGAGTAGTGGTAGGAGGTTGTGATACTACTGTATCAGATGACTCAGTCCTAGATGTCAATGGTTGTTCAAACATATTGAGTCTATCCAAGAGATTTCCTAGTGATTCTATAGGAACTTGCGATGAAGGGTGACTAAATTCTGAATTAGAAGGATATAGGTGGATCCCAGTTCCAAAATGTAATGGGGTACTGGATGGAAGATCCTCCACAATCTCTTCTATTACAATCAGTCCAGGTGGAAGAGGCAGACTGTCAGGTCCGTAAAATATTTCTGGTGCCGAAGAAGGTACACACTCTGCAACGACAACTGTTTGTTATAGACATTTTTGGGCACTGAAACCCCAATCATATATGTCCATAAACCAAGCGCTCTTGAGTCCCTAAAAGTGTTGTTTCATATCCTAAAGGAACAAGGTCAACTGATACATCATCTCCCAAAAGTTCTCCATAGGAAACTGCTCAGAACTGATCAAAACTAGACCATACAGGTTGCTCAGTGCTAAGGGTGCAACACATCTCACCTGCCCAGTGTAAAGGGTGTGATGCATACTGAAAATCCCTTCTATAGGGTGCGATGGGCGAGAGTGGACAAATGGTAGAGACAGTTTGTGAGGTGGATGATCATAGAATCTTCCAGAAACTTCTCCTATGACACTTGCCTCTCTGAATTCGCCCAGGGATGAGTAAGAGATTATTAATCTCCAAGTGGAACCAAGAACTATCAGAGAGAAGACACCAATCAAAATCCTAGAAGCTGACTCACCTCCCTGCAATCATCTATATATGGATCCCTCATCCCAGAGATCCAGAGGCTAGAATTTTGTATCTTGTAAGGAAGTGTTGTTGGTTTCCTGGTGGAATATCATAGTGTTGGGTGATCTAAGATTTTCATGAGGTGAAGAAGGGCTTTCATGCTGGGAGGATGACACTGGGTCAGAACAATGGGTTGTAATCCTCTCTTCTAATCTTCATATTAATAAATCTATCGAAGTTTTCCTCCACATTCTTGTATGTCTGACAGTATATGCATTTGTGTGGTCAATATATATTTGGTTCTATATTGTTTATGATTGTAGATCTCTACACTTTGAAGGTATTATGCTTCTTTGACTTTACATGTACTCTTTGAAGCAGAGTGGTTAAGGGAGAAGCAGCAAAGACCGGTCAGTGAGGGGAAGGAACAAGAAAAGAACCAAGTGAAGGATTGAGGTTTGTATTCTTTGATCTTCTCCTATCTACTTCTCATAAAGGAAAACGAAAGTAACTTTAATCTCTTTGTTTCTAAGATAGCTACCCGTCTTAGTGGGACTAGCAGCTCTGCATAGACACTAGATTTGCCGATAACAAAATGGTGACTCCATTGGGGAGAAATAGATTGTTTTCTTGTCTATATTTGTTTGCTTTATAAACTTAGAGACGGAGCCTGAAGTTAAGCCAGCTAGCCTTCGAACTGCATTTGCTATGCAAGTGCAAAGTAGATCAATGCTGCTTCAGTCTATCTCTGGGTTTTGTTTATAAAATGAACAATCGATTTGCAAACATCCTAATTGCCCTAGTGGTGGCTCTAGTAACCTCATTAGATCAACCCCTATGATTTCTATTTACTAACTATCATTAGCTTAGCCTAAATCCCTGAACTAAGCTGCAAACTGTGACCATGAACCAAGTTGAGGTCTCGTCCTTCGACCATCGCACTTTCTCCTCTTGGGAATCTGGATGCATTGCACCTCCCGTGTGCAGTAGGTGCACTGCATCGCACTTTCCCTGTGTTGCAGGTGCACTGATCAGAAAAGACCTCTTCTGCTCTCAGATTTTGGTTGTATTAACTCTCTTCATCTTTATTCAGGAGTTTTGTTGTCTGTGATCAGTATACCACTGTGAAAACTCCCTTCCTTTGCATGATTCCGCCTCCATAGTACAAAGAACTGTGAATGTTTTTATGTATTTTGCGCCATTTACAGTTCTCTTTTACAAAAAAGTAACATAATCAAACTGTCGTCTTTTGATTTGGAAGTGTCGCAAGTGTCATTTTCAGTCAAAGAAAATAAATCTATTGTTTTGGATGGTCGATTATATAGTTACTCTTGTATTTTATTTGAAATAGTAGTTTTTCAAGTGTCGAAAGCAGTTTTCAATTCAAAATAGCAAAGTGTCATCATTATCTTCCTTTCGCTTTTGAAGAGAAATTTGTTTGTACTGTCGCTTTGAACAGATAATTCAGATTTGTACTTAGCATTCTTCTTGTCATTTACACACTAAGAAAGCTAAAAACAAATACATGCATGTGCATTTGCATTTAGACTGCTTGTTGGTTTGATTTAGGACAATGCATCTAGTGTGTGCTCTATGCTCTATGTTGAAATAATATCATCTGTCTTTCTTTAGTAGCTAGGATTTTCATTGCAAAAAGAAGATTAAACAATTGTTTATCATCATAGATTGCATTTTAGGAATTGTATATCTACATAACACGGTGAACCTGAAAGGAAAATTTCTTAAGAAAGATCAACTATAAAATAAATCCAATGAACATAAAAATGCTTCGGCACCTAACACACAACATCTAGAAGTCTAGGCTAGAGACATATTCCGGTGTTGTAAAGCCTGGTAACTATCGCTTTCATTTTTGGTTGGGTGATTCCTCCTCTTTAAGACGACAAGTGATAGTATGGACTTGTGCTCCCACGTACCATCGAGTATATATTGGGAGACCACAATAGGCTATATACTTTATCCATAGGAAGCCGTGTCTGCCGCCCTATCAATCGCAATGTACTGAACACAGCATTCAGGAAGATTGACTGCCGTACTGTAAAAACTATTTTGTAGTTTTTCGATTGGTTTGGTAATCCCTCTGTCTAGATTTCCATAGTAGTCTCTTTCGCTCCTTTCCAGACTCCTTAAACGAAAAGGTCCATCTGAGCACTTGTCACTTCAGGTTCATTAAAAATTGAAGGCGACTAGAGTCATCTTTTGTTTTTTCTCAACTCTTAAAAATTGAAAAAACAAGCTATGTCAAAGCATCTAAAATTTATTTTAATCAGAATAATATCACTATTCCCGCATTGGTCTTAGGTTGAAGAAAATGGAGTCCAGCAACCAAGGATTTCCCCTTGGAGGAAATCCTAGTCCTTTCTCCTCTTGGGGAGATGTTGGTGCACCCTATATGGCCACATTGTCACTTCCAAGATTGACGATTAGCTTGCCAATATGGCTCTTCTCGACCTCCGTCATTCAGAACACCGTGATTCCTGAACAATCAGGTCAGCAACTAGATGATACTAAAGTTACCCCCCAACCTTCTACTTCGTCTGATTCTCCCTCTCCTCCTTCCTCCTCGCTTGATGAAGCTGGTAAAGCCAAAAATCAAGTAACTAAGAAGGAGAATAAGGGGAAGGAGAAGAAAGAGAAGAAGAAGAAGGAGCCAAAGGTGAAAAGGGGTAACTGGGCATCGTCTAGTGAAAATCCACACACTCCATCGTCCAAGCCTAAATCTCCATGTGTAATTTGCAAAGGAGACCACTATCATCGAGATTGTCCTTGCATCCCTCAGATCTTAAGGGACTGGTCTCCTCATTTGCACAATCTGGTGTCATCAACCTCTGAAGATCATAATTTGTGAGCGTACACCATAAACTAGTGAAAGCGAAGAATTTGGACAGAAACGGAAATGCAAATTTCCTTGTAAACTATGTGAAGGTGATCACATCGTCCACTGTTGTCCCTTCCTAGACGAAACTAAAAGAGACTTGGATAACCATCCTGCTTCACCACTACGGCTTCCTCCTGGATACAAGAAACTCTTGCCGAGTCCATCACTAGTTGAAAATCTGATTGACACGCCATTGTGATCAGTCAAAGCATCTACCGTTGGAGATAAACCCGCTGAATCCATACCAGACGAAAGTCAAAAGGTTGAGGCGGCAGTTGACCCATTTTTGTCTTCGGAAGGTCCATATTTAGATGAAACAATCACCGAAGAGAATGAGAATGATACCGTTCCAATTCTTTTCGTAAACACAGACTCCAATGAACATGGGAGAAATCTACCCCTTCCTTTACCGCAGGAAGGAAGTTCGTCAGAGTCATATCCAGCCACCTATTCAATCCCACCTCCAAGCAACCTAGTCATTTCCTTCGATTGGAAACTACTAGGAAGACACCATTTACCAGCTAATGTACCATTCCAAATCATTGTACAAACTTACAAAATGATCATGGTCAGTAGCATCATAGATGAAGGGGCTTCTATGAGTATCCTTTCCTCAACTGCTTGGAAAGCACTTGGTTTGCCATCGCTTCTACCTGACATGAGAAATTTGACAGGCTCTGAAAAAGGAACCAGTCGACCGTTAGGGATCCTCCCTAATGTGCCTATAATCTACTCCTTGGGTGTGACTATATTTATTGCATGGGAGCCATTGTTTCCTCACTCTTTCGAGTAGTGTGTTTTTTGTATGAAGGCCGAGTGGTCCAACTCGTATACCAACTTTTGTTCCCCAGCTCACACATAGCAAATAGTCAAATGCCATCCCTAAATGGTCTTTTCATGCAAGGAATGTCTCATCAATCTCCAGTTCATCCACCTAAAGAACCCGAGTAATTCGGGGGGTCATGACTAAAACCCAGGGGGCATGCGCCCTGGTCTGCTCCAACAGGAAAACTCTGGGTATAGAGTAGGTTTCGGCAAAGGATATATGACTAGTCTGACACCTATCCATATAGGAAAATGGGCTTAGACCGGATAAGATACCTCTACTAAAAGGTATGCCTTTCCTGATAGAACGGATGTTTTGTTTGCAAATTGAGGGGTAAACTATATAAGGTAGGGCTTTCCTGACAAAGCAAATGTTTTGTTTGCAAATTGAAGGGTAACCTGGAAACTCTACTTCGCTATACCTGGGGGCATGCAAAGCTCTTGTGCATGGGTGAGAAGCGACCAGCATAATTCTAACTCTATGGTTCTGCTGACTTCAACCGCCTAAGTCGGGTGAGTGGTCAAATCAACCGTTGGTCTTCGCAGGGGCCAAATGGCACCGGCAAAGTAAAGGAAACATTTTCCTACCTAACCTTGGTAGTGATCTTCGTAGTTAAGTAGAAGAGCGTAGTTGGTCGTTCCTAGCTTGCATACAAGAGGCAATGGAGCAAAGCTTCGAAAGGCGCAAGCTCCATAAAAATGGAATCTATCGATGAGACATCCTTATTATACGACTGGCACGAGCAGTTTTTATATGAAGTTCAAGCTCATTAAAAATTAAACCTAAGCAATGAGCAAATGTTTCCCTAGAGTTTAAGCTCATTAAAAAATGAACAAATCTTCGGTAAATAACCATTGTGAATGAATTATCATGAGCTCCTAAGCCTTGGTCATGTTATCATCATCACCTCAACTCTATTTCAGCTGATCATTCACCTCCACTTGATTGTTTAACCTTTTTTAAGAATAGCTGCGAAGAGTGATCATGTTAGCCATCCTTGTGACACTGCCGTGATTGGAGTATTCCAAACATTACCTGCAATCAGCTGCTACCCAAAATTATCACTCGTTCCTCAAAAAATGAGTCTCCTTTAAGCTCTTTTGTCTAACTCGTAAAATATGAAAAGATTGCCGAGCAGCTGACCTCTCCAGCTTGTTAAAAGCTACCGGGAGTGCTATCCCTCCTCTAGATTTTAGTATTTTTGGACCTGAGGGATTATTACACAAAAAGATCGAGTGCTTGTTTTGTTTAGCTCGTTAAAATTATCGAAAATTCATCCCTTTCGTATTATTTATACTTTTTCGGACTTAAGGAATTATATGATGAAAAAGGATTATTGGAGTTTCCTTTATGTCCCTTTCAGACTCTCTAAAATTGAAAAGGACCAAGTTATCTTTGTCGTTAAACTCGTTAAAACCAATAGCGACAAACTTGTCCATATAGACAAGAATGAGCCTCACTGTCGCTAGGCTCGTTAAAACATAGCAACGGGTTTGCTCGAACGGAAAATTATAGAACAAGCATATGTTATCCTCCTCAAGCTTGATAAAAATAAAGAGGTACTAGTCAACAATGACTGGGGAAAATTGGGAAGAAAACTTGAAGAAATTTTATTGGTAGCAAAGTTGCTCTTGAACATGACACTTCCACTCCATGTCTGAGTCAGGTTGGGTTATTCCATTCACCAGTCATATCACCATTGGTCCATCGTACCATCCATCTTTGGGGTTAACTCTACCAATCCATTCCAAGTGTCACCGATATGTTTAAGAGATGTCGATCAGAGAATTCACCAACCCATCTTGTGTCTCATCCACTTCAATACCTTTACGCTTCATTCTTTCATGACTGCCACCCTGAACCCTGTATCATCAGACCCTTTTCGCCTCCAAAAATCATTTGCTCCGTTTCATGTCATAGATGTGGGATTCATTAAGGCCCTCCTACGATGGGTCACTTCTTGTCGACATCAGCTCATTATCCAAGAAGTCGACCTAGGAACAACCCTTCTAGTACTTTGAAGCTTGCATGCCTTAATGGAAAGTTTCTCACTTTTGGTGACATGTTTACATCAATGGCCTTCGACCGAGAGATTTTGCGTGGTGTTCGATGCCAAGTCCCATTCTCACATCACATGAATTGTAGTGCCATACCTTGAGGGTCATCATCGTTATTGGTGATTCCTCTCGCGCCTGTTAACAACTTACATCATTGGCTGGTAATCAGGCAATGTCTTTCCATGTTCAACTCCGGAACATTTTTCACATGGATCGACTTGTACTTCAGACGAATATTGGATGAGTTTGAAGGCCCCGGATCTAGTTTCATCCATCTGGGCTATGATATATTTAGGAAAATAAACACATCAAATGTAAATCATTGCTCCACAGATGATCATCCGAATCAAAGGATGATGGCTCTATCAGAATCATCAGTCTGCTACATAGACGGTTGTCTGTCCTAAGTACATGAAAATGAATTTATAAAGCTGAGCATGGGAATGCCCACGTCAGCTAGATCATGAAAATATTATGAAGATAATGTATTGTATTGTATCTTATTACAGGTTGCCTTCCAGCTCGAAAAACCTTGGATCCTCATGATAAAGCATTTCACCCGACATCAAAAGATTAATGACCTCATGCTTTAGGGGGCAACTGTTACATACATTTTTGGGAACTGCAACCCCAATAATATATGTCCATAAACCAAGGGCTCCTGAGTCCCTAAAAGTGTTGTTTCATACCCTAAAGGAACAAGGTCGACTGATTACATCATCTCCCAGAAGTTCTCCATAAGAAACTGCTCAGAACTGGTAAAAAATGGACCATACAGGTTGCTTAGTGCTAAGGGTGTGTTGAAGCCCCAAAAATCGGGTCGACAATAAGGGGGATACCCGCTCGGTCCAGACCTTGGTTGGCAGTTCCTTATCCGTTTGCTATAGCGGGTCCGACTGGGGATAATGGGACCAGTTTCCCAATCTATGGGTGTGTGTGTGTGGAATTGGATGTTGTGGATCTAACAGTAACTATCTAAGCTATTCTAATTCAAAATTTAATCTAATTCTATACTATGGTAATCTAATAAAAATAGCACATCTAATCTATGCTAACCCGAGATGTAACTCTTCTATTATGCAATCTAAAGAGATTTCATATAACAACTGGTAATAAATATCATTCAGTGATTATAAGAAAGGAAATCAATTAAGATGAACTATTTCACATAAAAAGTTAGGCAAAACAGTTATGAACAACATATCGCATAATAAGCTATTCATACATTAAACATAAATAAATAGCTACCACCATACAAAAGTGCCAAATGGTAACTCAAGCATTCATGCAATAACATATAAACAACTAAAAACTGTATATCACTTTAACATATAAGCAGAAATGGTCAAGAGATAAAAGTACCATTTATGAGTGGTCCTACTCATAAGCTTCAAGCAATAATGATTTATTTCTCCTTGCTCTAACATCTACTAAGAGTACAGAAGTGCAACATCAGTAGCAGATATCAAATGCAAACATCAACAAATATTGATCCATTCATTCACCAAAACCTCCTCGGAGGGTGCAAAAGTGCATGTTCTGAGGACAAGTTTTTGATAAATTTCTGGACCCTTCTCTAAATGCATGAGAAGGGTTTAAATACTACTAACTAAATAACTTAATCACACATATTCAGGATACAGTTTAAATGACCGCCCTTTTTCTAAGCAAAATTATTTCTAAAAATTAAATCTAATATCTAACTATTTCTGCATTTGCTCCTTAATGTTGCGAGCATTCAATATTTTCCTGGGTAGAGACGGCTGACTGCCTTCCGCTTTTGGTTGAGATAAGCAAACAGAAATGGCAAGTGCTGGCACCATTTTTTTCCAGCAAAATAGCAGATATGCTTTGAGAATCATCTCTGGCTATGTGGATTTACTGTGTATGCTCAGTAATAACCCAAATTCCACTTGGTTAACCCTCAAATTGCCTCTTCCTTTGCCTTCTTGCGTTTCTGGGCTTACGAGTGACTAAGCAGTTAGGGATTTTGATTTTTGAGCAATTTTCTCAGCGATGCGCGATTAGCGCTAGGCACTAATCGCGCATCGAAAACTGCCTCCGTTCTTTGATTCGGGCCTTTCTGGTGCGTTTTTTGCCTTTAGCGCCTTTCCTTCATCGGGTATAAGCTTTAAAATTTTGCAAACATACTGCTTTTGTGAGCTTCTAACCTTGAGCGTTAAATCGCCTGTTGATATCAGCATTGTTCAACTATTCATTGAACCATGGCTCTAACTCATAGATCTGTAATGGATAGCTCAGCAGCGCTTTGGAATTTGCAGCTCCGTTGCATGTGATATCCATTCATGAGGACATTTCTTCTCTGCTTCCGAGCATTGGAGCTTTATCCTTTTTCCTTAATCGCTCCCTGTACATTGCTTCATATTGTTTCTGTTTTTCATTCCTGCAGTTCATACATAAGGAGAGAGTAATGATAATAAAAATTGACAAGAAAGCTCTGAGTTCTATGGATGTACCAAAACATGCCGCCTGACGTGAACTAACTCTTCGAAAGACACAAAACTGTCTTTCATTAACACTTGGTGTACATTCATTAATTTTCATTAACGCGCGTATTCAATTTTTCTTGAATGTTGAGCTGGGGAAAATCTGCGATGGACGATCTCTGCAATTCGCATCGCATCATCATGTTATCATGTTTTCATCAAGATGTGTTATCACAGGGTTGACCAATCACGCTGATCACAGGATTACGGATTGTTGTTTCGCATGATCGCAAGATCATCGATCGCAGTATCGCATTATCGCAGGATCGCAGATCGTTACAATTCGTTAAATAATTATGTGTTGTTTTTGCGATGTTGCGATATGCGATGTCGCATATCGGCCATCGGCGATTTCTTAAAATTTTTGTTTGTGAGTGTTTCTTAATGCATGCGACGCGATGTATTTCGCATCGCATTTTCTCAGTTTATCATTCTACTCACAAGGAAATGTCCTATCTTCTTTGCGCCATGCGATATTTTCTTAAGGAGTATAATACATGAGTTTTAATTGAATTTTTTGAATTTTTTTCTAAGGGTCCCCAGTTACCTAGTGTTATTGCTAATACTAAATAAGGAGGGGGGTTGTTGGTGGCCACAACAATTGGCGATTCACTTGGAAGAACCAGTTATCTCTGTTTTCCTATTGAATTTTTCAAACTTCCAAAACAGAAAATTTTTCAGAAAATTAAAATTTGTTATGGACAGATAGAGTACATTATGCTTTAAACTATCAATGATATTTTGTTTCAACCTTTTTCCTATTCTAATTATTTGCTTCCTCGGGCTAGTCCTTGTATTCACATCAACCATTACTTGGTCTTGTAAAGATAAAATAAAGTCTCCTCTGTAAACCAGTTTTAAATATGCTCTTTTGTCGTAGGTAGAGCCTCTACTACCAGTAGGCATTTATAGCCTCGACAGGGTTACCTGTTACCCAGCAATGATCCTGTATCCTACTTAAGGTGACCTACAACTTTCAAAGAAAAATCCATATTTACACTTATTGCTTTGATTTTCTTTTTATTCTTAAAGAACAATGTATTGGTTTGGTAGCCAAATTATGACACTGTCACTCACTTGATTCATAACTTTGCTGACCAAGCTGGCTCGTGATGAGACCCCTTGTCTTTTGATTGCAACAATCTTGAGTCATTGCCTTGTTGTGGTAGCCAGTATTGGCAAAGTCAGCAAGTTATGGTGTCTGTGATCATGATAAGCCGGCTCGTGATGAGTCCTCTTATTCTTCAATATATAGTGTACTCTTGGATTATCCCTCTGAAAGCTGCGATTCTCCTTAGCAGGGAGGAAGTCATCGTTTCCTTAAGATAGCTCTGGATGACAATAATAGAGTTTTTGGGAACATCTTTTCTACAGAGAATCTTCATTGTGTTATTGATACCTTTCATTATGCTGATATAAAACAATTTCTTCACTAAAGGTTGCTTTCATCAAATTCCTTGAAGTTGAAACTCGTATCATATCTAGAGTAAAGTTTTTAACTGTATCTGTCAATAATAAAGATCAATTTTCCAAAAGATTTGCTATTTATACAAGCGAAAAGCTCAAAATCTGAAAGAGAATTGGTGTCTTTTTCGTAAATACCTAATGTAACCACTCACAACTAGTTTTATTATGAAAAGGAAAACTATTCTACCAAAAATAGAAGAATAATCTTCTATGGAAAATATTTTTTTAGAATTTGTCCATTAACAGGCAAAGGATCCCTCCTACCTGCTAAATCCTATAACACAAATGTTGATGGACCTATGACTTCAATAATCTGAAAAGGACCAAGCCACATCCTTTGAAATTTTGTGTGTTCGCCCTTTTCTTCATGAGCCTTATCCCACTTTAAAACTAAATCTCCCATCTGAAAATCTTTTCTAGTCATTATGTTTGAATCAAAAGAGGATTTTACAAACGCTTGATGATGAGCATGCGTTTTCTTAGCTTGTTCTCGTTGTTCTTCTAATTTAATTATTTCCATTTGTCTCAGCTGTAAGGAGGAAGTGGGTACTTCATCAATGTATTGTACTAAAGACAAAAAGGGAATGGCTAAGTGAGTTGGAAGAACCACTTCTTTCCCATAAACTAAATTGAAGAGAGAAGTGCCGATTGAAGGTTTTTGCGTTATCCTATCTGCCCATAAAGCATATACCAAAGCTTTGTGCCAATTCTTTTTTATTCTGGTCAACCATTTTTTTAATAATCCTGATTAGGTTTTTATTGGTTGACTCAGCTAGCTCATTACCTTGGGGATAGTAATTGGCTGAATATTTAAGTTTGAATCCTCTTTTAAGTGCAAAGTTAGTCATTTCATTTCCAGAAAAGTATGATGCATTGTTAAACATTAAAGTAGATGGCAATCCAAACCTAGTGATTATAAATTGATCTATGAATTCAATAATATTTTCAGAATTAGCTATCTTGAGCGGAACTGCTTCTACCCATTTTGTGAAATAATCTGTTGCCGTGAGGATATATCTATGCTGCTTAGAAGAGTGAGGAACGATCTCACCTATTATGTCCAAGCCCCACTGACTGAAAGGTTGCTCGATGTTTACCGGCTGTAGTGGTAGGGACGGCTTCTTTTGTCTTCCAGTAGTAGTTTGACAGACTTGACATTTCCTCACGTAACTATGCGAGTCTTTGAACAGCGTGGGCCAGTAATATCCTGCGCGTAAGATTTTATGTGCAGTACCATTTCCAGCATAGTGTCCGCCTGCTGGCCCATCATGGAGTTCCTGTAAAACTTTTTCAGCTTCAGTTTTTTCAAGACACCTAAGAAGAAAAAAATCATAATTTTTTCTGAAAAGAATATCATTTATGAGCTGATATTGTTTAGCTTTCAATCTTAGAGCTCTTTTCTTATTATGATCAAGGTGTGAAGGAGAATACCCATTCCTAAGATAATAAATGATATCAGCATATAATGATTCTGTATCGTTTAGGCTTACCTCACCCATTTGTACCTCTTCAGATGGAGTTTCAAAAATTTGCGATGCTCCGGCCAGCGTTTTGCAGAAGCCTTGACCTCTTACAATGTTTGCTGGTTTGATCTCAAGGTCGTATTCCTGTAAGGCAGTAACCCAATTGGCCCTTTTCTCACCCACATCCTTCTGCACTAGAAGATTCCTTACCGCTAGAAACGGTACTATGATCTTAGTATGGGTTTTAAGTAAGAAAGGTCTGAAGTACTTGACTACTTTAAAGACAACATAAGCTTGTCTCTCCACGTCAGAATAATTGAGTTCAGCACCTTGTAAATTTGAGCTAAAAAACGCAATTGGAGCTTCTTCTTTTTCTTGATTCGCTTGAGTTAGTATCGTGGCATATGACTTATTTGAGGAAAATGTGTATAAAATAAAAGATTCTGAAAAATTTGGGGTTGCCAAAGATGGAGCATTAATAATTGCTTGCTTGATTAGGTTGAATTCTTCATGTTCATCTTGACCCCATTTAAAATTTGAATTATTTTTAATCATGGTTTGCAAAGGAGACACGATTCACGAAAAATCTGGAACGAATCTCTTTACAAAATTGATTTGACCAAGGAAAGATTGCATGGCTTTTTTGTTATGAGGTAGGGATATTTCAGAAATTTCTTTGATTCTGTCGGGATCAATGTGAATACCGGACTTTGACACTATGAATCCTAGAAGTTTCCCTTCACTTAATGTGAAAAAAGATTTCTTTGGGTTAAGTGAAATTCCATACCTTAAACATCGTTGAAAGATTTGTTTCAGGTCTTTGAGATGGTCGCTTCACTTCTTGGAGTACACTGTTATATCATCCAAATAAATTACTACAGATTTATTGACTAAACCTTTGAATGTGATGTCCATGGCTCTCTAAAATGTACCACCAACATTAATCAAACTGAATGGCATCTTCCGATATGCATATGTGCCGCATGCAGTTCTGAATGTGGTTTTCAACTGATCATCAGGATGTACCAACACTCGATTGTACCCTGAAAATCCATCCAAGAAAGACATTAGTTTTGAGCCCGCCACTGCTTGTAGTATTTGCTCCATAGGTGGAAGAGGAATATTATCTTTTTGACAGGCTTTGTTAAGATTTCGAAAGTCAATGAAAATCCTAATATCTTTGTTTTTCTTTCTAACGGGTACCATATTGGAGACCCATTTGGAATGCCTGATGGGAAAGATTATCCTGGCTTTCAGTAACTTGTTGAGCTTGGTTTTTATCTGATTTTCTAAATTGGGGTGGATCTTTCTCAGTCTTTGTTGGACAGGTTTTTCTTTATCAATCATAGGAATAGTATGATGGATGATAGAAGTGTCATATGTTTTCAACTCATCATAATTCCAGGCAAAAACATTTTTATATTGTCTCAAAAGACGAATATACGCTAGTTTCTCTTCAGGGGCTAGGCCGAGGGCTAGATTAATGTTTTTTGGTTTAGCATCGGTCCCTAGGTTTACTAATTCATAGTTCAAAGTTGAACTGTAGATTTTTGAATTGGTAGACCTCTTAAACCAATCTTTCAAATCATATAAGTCTTCTAACTTAACCACCGACTTCGGTATAGAATTATTAGTGCTATTTTGTTGCAATTGTCGATCGTGCTAGTCTTTGTCGATTATTTGATTGGAGTAGGATCCTTCAGATGTGAGGAAATTTACGATATCAGGATCATCATTGAATACTCTCCAGATGTTGTCAAGAATGGACGGTCTAAAGATTAATTCTATTGAGAATCTATCTGGACTAAAATCTTCGGAGGGAATAAGCTTAGAAGCTATATTAGCCAAAAGGTCTACACTTGCATTTTGGAGTCTAGGGATTGAAGAAATATTAAACGCTATGAAATGCTCAATTAGATCTTGTACTAAAGATTGATAGTGTTTTAAGTGACCTGATAAGCAATGTATAGTGTTACGTACCTGCTTAACCACAATCTCAAAGTCTCCAAAGACTTGAAGATACTTGACATGTAACCCGATTGCCTTGTACAGGACTTGAACCAAAGCCTCGTATTCTACTAAGTTGTTTGTGCAATCAAATTCGAGTCTGGATGTGACCATGATCTTTTCTCCTTCTGGACTAATCAGAACACATCCTGCTCCTGCTCCTTCGTTAGATCTAGAGCCATCAAAAAATAATTTCCAAAACAAAGATGTATTTATAGGTTTATCTAAAAAATTAATACATTTCGAACTATCAGTTCGAGAAAAATTTTCAACTTGGGACAAAACTGAATTTTCTAAATAAGGTGATGCATGAGCATTGAAATTGTCGAGGAAAGAATCTATCGAGTAATTGCCAATGATACTGCTGTTATACACTACCGGTTCATTTTCTCCCTCTAACACCGTTACTATGTACTTCTGGTGTAGCTCTTGTTGTTGGGAAAAGTATCCAATTCGGAATGCCCCTATCCCACTCTAAGAGGTGATAGTGCCTTAGCAACAAACAAGGAAAGCTATCTGAGTACTCTTCTTTATGAAATGCAAATAGAGAAAGAAGGATGTAACTAACCGGTGTCTTCCGCTAGTTTGTCGATCCAATCACTCTTTCTCTTTCGTTCGCTTCCCGCTGCCTGCTCTTTCACTGGTCCAGCTTCACACAGTTCCTACAAGATCACAAGAGAGGAAAACTACACGAAAGATATAGATTCACATTCATAACTAGTTTAGGATCAGATATAAACTAAATATGCAAATATAACAAAACATCATTGAAATACAAGCATATAGGAGAATCTCAAGTAGCTTTATTGATATGATAACAAGGTTCAAGAGGAGATACAACCAAATGAGTTCCAATCTAGCATCTACCTCCCAGCAAAAGAATCCCTTCCTCTCCTCCAACAAAGCATAAATCACCCAATGTACTAATCTCAATCTCAAACCAACAACAATTCTCTGTAAAGTACAAAATTCCAGCCTCCTGAACCTCTGGGTGAGAGATCCATATATAGATGTGAGCGGAGAGGATGAGTTAGCTCATGTTTTGAGTTGTGGCTTCTCTCTGTCAGTTCTTGCTTCCACTTGGAGGTTGAGAACCTCTTACTCATCACTTGGTCGAATTCATTGAGGCAAGTGTCATTGAGGAAGATTTTGGAAGCTTCCAGGGTCTTTACACCTCGTTGAATGAACTTGCCATTTGTCAATTCCCGCTCAGCGCACCCTGGTAGTGCATCTACCTGCATTGCAGTGCAACTGGCTAGTGTAACCTCTGCATTTCAGCTCAGGCAGCTAGTGGAGCCATTGAATTGATCCTGATTTGACCATTTCTGAGTGGTTTTTGGTGGAGAACTTCTGGGAGAAGTTGTCTTTTGTTGACCTTGTTCCTTTAGGGGTAGGAAAAACTCTTTTAGGGACTTTGGATCCCTTGGATTATGGAAATTTCATGCTCAATTTTGTAAGGCACAAAAATGTCTATAACAGTTGCCCCCTAAAGTATGAGGCCGTTTATCGGGTGAAATGCTTTATTAGGAGGATCCAAAGTTCTTCTAATGCTGGGAGGAGACCTGTAATAAGATACAATACAATACATTATTTTTCATACTGCTTTCATGATCTAGCTGAGGCGGGCATTCCCATGCTCAGATTTATAAATTCATTTTTCTGTACATAGAACAGACAATCGTCTGATGGTAGACTGATGATTTTGATGAAATCATCATCCTTTTTTGGTAGGATGATTATCTGCTGCAATGTTTTACATGTCAATGTCTTTTATTTTTCCTGAATATATATTGCAGCCCGGATGGATGAAACTAGATCCGGGGTCTTCAATCTCGTTCGATCTTCACTCTAAGTACAAGTCGATCCATGTGAGAAATGTTTTGAAGTCGAACATGGAAAGACATCGCTTGATTACCAGTCAATGATGTAAACTGTTAACAAGCGCGAGAGGAATCACCGATAATGATAATGACCCTCAAGGTACTGCAGTACAGTTCACGTGGTGTGAATAAAGGACTTGGCGTCGAACACCACGCAAAATCTTTCGGTCGAAGGTCATTGATGTATACCTGTCACCGGAAGTGAGAAACTTGCCATTGAGGCATGCAAGCTTCAAAGTACTGAAGGGTGTGTTCCTAGATCAACTTCTTGGATAATGAGCTGATGTCGACAAGAAGTGATCCGTCAAAGGAGGGCCTTAATGTATCCCACATCAGTGACACAGAACGGAGCAAATGATTTTGATGGAGGTGAAAATGATCTGATGATATATGGTTCAGGGTGGTGGTCATGAAAGGATGAAGGATAATGTATGGTAGTGGATGGGACACGGTTGACTTCTCTGAATGACTTCTCTTGAACATATCGGTGACACTTGTGTGATGGATTGGTAGCATTTACCCCAAAGATGGATGGTATTGGCGAGACCATGGCGATGTGACTGGTGAATGAAACAACCCAACCCGACTCAGGCACGGAGTGGAAGTGTCATGTTCAAGAGCGACTTGCTACCAATAAAAGTTCTTTGAGTTTCTTCCCAATTTTTCCCTAGTCATTTCTGACCAGTACCTCTTTATTTTTGTCAAGCTTGAGGAGGATAACATATGCTTGTTCTATAATTTTCCCTTCGGGAAAACCCATCGCTATGTTTTAACGAGCCTAGAGATAGTGAAACTCGTTCTCGTCTAAAGACAAGTTTGTCGCTATTAATGTTTTTTAACGAGTCTAACGACAAAGATAACTCGGTCCTTTTCAATTTTAGAGAGTCTGAAAAGGTACGTAAAGGTAACTCCAAAGTTCCTTTTTTGTCATCTAATTCCTTAAGTCCGAAAAAGTATAAAACAATACAGAAGGGATGAGTTTTCGATAGTTTTAACGAGCCGAACAAAACAAGCGCTCGATCTTTTTGTGCAATAATCCCTCAGGTCCAAAAAGATTAAAATTTAGAGGAGGGATAACACTTCTGGCCGCTTTAGCGAGCTGGAAGGCCAAAACTCGGCAATCTTTTCATATTTTACGAGTCAGATGAAAAGATCTTAAAGAAGACTCGTCTTTTGAGGAACGAGTGATGAAACGGGTTAGCAGCTAATTCCAGGTAAGCTTTGTAATTTTCCAATCACGGCAGCGTCACAAGGATGGCTAGGTGAAATCACTCTTCGCAGCTGTTCCTCAAAATGGGTAAACAATCAAATGGAGGTGAATGATCGGCCAATGGAAAAGTGGAGGTGATGGTGCAAACACGACCAAGGCTTTAATGGCTGATAATTTACATTCGCAGTGGTTATTTACCGGGTAGTTCATTTTTTAACGAACTTAAACGCGGATTGAAACACTTGCTCGATCTTATGTTTATTTTTTAACGAGCATGAACTATGTGCTAAAACTGCTCGATTTTATGTTTATTTTTTAACGAGCATGAACTATGTGCTAAAATTGCTCGATAACATGGTCTAATTTTGATTTTTTACCATAACTTGCTTTGCCCTTTTCAAAGATAGTACTGTACCCTCAATTGTTCCATCAAACTAGTTAGAAATGAATAACATTTGCTAGAAAATGAGATTAAAACCCTAATATTTCGCTTTGAATTACGTAAAAAGCAATTAAAAAGTGTTTTACCTCTCATTTTACAATTTCATTAGAACTTGGTTTGTTGGAGCTTTGGAGGTGCCTCTTCCCCCTTGATTTTCATCAGCTGATTCCGGGAGATTCTGTGGACGATTCTCGGCGCCGTCTGGACCAGGTAGGAGCTAAACTTGATCTCTTTCATTTCATGGTTTCCTTTCTGCATTATGTGCTTGATTTCTTGTTCTTCTGAGCCCCTGGGGTTTGATGGGGTTGCTCTACCATCAGCGTACCTATTGCACTCGAAACCTGCGCTGAATTTCAAGCTGTATGAAGGCAGTTTGACCTTCAATGCAGGTGGAACACTGGGCAGGTGCGCTGGGCGCAGAAAAAGAGTTTTGTTGCACAGTTTTTGATGAAAATTTTGCCAGTTTCTCATCAAATCCAGGATCTAACTCCTCTCATGTTTGTTTTTCAGAGATATTAGAGCAAAATGACCCTTACATGGCGAGAACGAGAACATGAAGAAGAGGACATGATTTCCCTACATGATCCTGTCACGTCGAATGCGCTGCGGAACTGTGGCCTGTTGAAGTTCTTCCGTATCTCTAGCATGAGACAGCAGATCTCCCTACTGCAGTATTTGCTCGACGCTTGGGATCCTATTAACCAAGTATTCCAGATTAGGGGCAAATCCATCCCCTTGACCGCAGTAGACATTTACTTCTTGACTGGCTTGTCAAGGCGGGGTGTCCCCATTTCTTTGTCAAGGTCGGCCCGAGGGAGTGACTCTGTGAGAGATTATATCCGCCAGTATTGCAGGGAAGGATCTCAGCCGAGTAAAGACGGCAAGATCGTTATCCATGAGGTTGCTGACAGGTCCCTCAGGTCCATTCTGTATACTATTGGTAGGATGGCCGGTAGTGCGTCTCTTCACGTAGCCAACAGATCCTATGTGCAGCATGCCTTGGAGTGCCTCCAACCGAAAATATTCAACTGGTGTGATGCAGTACTTCTTCAGATGAAAAGTCAGTTGACCAAGGTAAAGGACGGGAAGTTGAATAACTTTGGGTTTGGTTCTATTTTGACCGCCTTTGCTTTGGAGAAAATACCGCTGATGCAGCCACAGTACATTGCACTCGACTTGCCTTCTCCTACTGAACCACGCATGTAGAAATGGGTTGATCACATGTCTAGGCATGCCGGTCAATCTCAGATTTCTTTCTCTGATACCTTCTTCAGGTGGTTCGAGCGTCAGGAGATGGTCTATTCCGAGTATCCATATGTTGGCATGGACTTCCGGGGTGATCCGGATTTGGTACTGCCGGATGGCGAGCAGTGGGGCGCTATTGGTAAAATCTTCGACCATATCACTGTTTACTGTTTTTATTTATAATGTCCTTGTGCTTTATTCTATCAAGACTTTAATCAAACTCTTGTGTGCATGCAGATGTTGGTCCTGTTCGTCCAGCAGTTCGCCCGAGAGCGCGAGCCGCTGCCCCAGCAGGGGAGACTGCTGGGAGGGTTATTCTTCGTGACCTTGATGTGGCCGAGACCCTTACAGCTGTGCAGGAGCAGGTTGAGAGCCTTACTCTCGGCATTCCAGATGTGAGGATCGACGAGTTACCTCTACAGTTGCAGCGGCATACTACTGGTGTGCCTAGACGATGGACTCGTCTCTTACGCATGATCGCACATGCCTTGACGTGCTATCATGAGCATCACTAGACTAGGGTGCCCCCTAGCATTTTTGAGTTTTTGGGTCATGTGACCTGATTTTGTCTTGGTTACAGAACATTATATGTAAACCATAAACAACTTATATATATATATTTTTGATTTTCGGGGTTTTATTTTGGTTGAGTTATATGATCCACATGTACAACAATGATGATGCGTTTCTTTTTTATAAATGTCGCAAATGTCTATCTAACACATAGTTTGCTAATGAGTCGGTTAATGTGTTTAAGTTTCTGGAAATATGTTGGTATTGAATTAAATCAAACTGTCTTTCCAAAATCTTAACCCTTAGGAACATGCGATAAATATCTGGGTTGCGGACGGAATATATACCATTGAGTTGTAGTATTACGAGTTGTGAGTCTAGCCTGACGATTAGTCGGCGTATACCATGGGTGATGGCATCAGAGAGCAGTTCTATCAACGCGCTATACTCAGCGATGTTATTCGTTGATTGACCAATACATACACCTCTGAAACTTACTAACTCGCCGCTTGGATAAAAAATGGCCTAGGCTACGGAGGACAGGTTCCGCGAACTACGACTCGCTCCGTCGGCATATCCCACACATGTCTCCAAAAGGTTTGACATCTGCAATAAATGTAAAAAGGTGGATTACTCGACCAAAACGACCACTTTAGCGAAAACAAAATACAACAAAAGCATATTGGTTACTATTTAAGCATAGTAACGCTTAAGGTACAACCCATTACGAGGTTGCGCCAGTGGAATTCTGTCATAATCCATTAACTCGTAGGCTCCTTTCGCCAACACTCATTTAACAATATAGGGGCCCATCCATAAAGAATTAAATTTACCTGCTCCCAATTTATCGGATTCTTGGTCGTAAAGCAAGACCAAGTCACCTTCTGAGAAGACACGGGGTTTGACATTTTTGTCGAACTACGCCTTAACTCGTTTCTTATGGGCTTCCTTAGCCAAAGCGGCATCACGACGGGTTTCATCCAATTGGATTAACTCCAAGAAACGAGCCTCTTCTTCTGAAGTTCCGAGGAGGAGATCGATTGCGAGTTTAAGAGACGAAATTTCGCACTGGACTGGTAAGACTGCTTCGAGGCCATATACCAGTTGGAAAGGTGTGAACCCGGTCGCATTCCTTACTGATGTTCGGTAAGCCCACAAGGCTGAGTACAGGATTAGGTGCCATCTTCTCTTGTGAACCCCGATCATCCTTTGCAACATACGCTTCAGGACCTTGTTGACCACTTCAACTTGTCTGTTGGCTTGCGGATAATACGGGGTAGAGCTGTCGTGAGATAGCCCTAGCTTGGCAGCTAATTCAACCATCATGTGATTGCGAAAATGCGATCCATGATCTGTAACTATGGCCTGTGGTACGTCGAACCTGGCGACTACATGATTGAAAAAGAAAAGGGCAGTTGTTTCACCAGTGTTATCTAATGTAGGCATCGCCTCGGCCCATTTGGTAAAATAGTCAACGACGACTATAATATACCCATGCCCCCCGTCGAGGTGGGGTTACATGTCATGAAATCGATGCCCCATTTGGCGAAAGGCCCAACAACAACTATCGGTTGTAAGGGTGCGGGTGGTTTTCTGGTTTTGCTATCAAAAATTTGACAAGCATGGCAACTTCTGACTGCGGTTATGCAATCTTTGAACATGGTTGGCCAGAAGTATCCTTCTCGTAAGATTTTTTGTGCTGTTGCATATCCATATTGATGCCCCCCACATGCGCCCGAATGACACTCATTCAGGGCTTTTTCGGCCTCCTCATGGGTGAGGCACCTCCTCAGAACTGTATCGATACCACGACGGTAAAGCATATCACCGACGATCATGTAGTCTTTTGCTTGGTATCGTATACGTTTTTGTTCAGAGTGTGAGGTGTTAGGCCTGAACTTTTGGGTTTGGAGATAAATTATTATATCTCCATACCACTCATTGCTTGTAGATATCAGAAACAAATTCTCATCCATGATTGATTCTTCCGACGTTTCATCGTTGGACGACGATGGGAGATCGCACAATAATTCCGCGAAAACTGGAGCTTTCTTTGATTTGGATTTTACAAATTCCAGATCAAACTCTTGAAGGATTGCTATCCATTTTCAATATTTGCCCCCCAGCAACTGTCGCGACAATATACAAGTCATGAGGTTGCAATCTGACAAAATGGTAGTTTTCTGAAAGAGGACATAATGTCGAAACCTTTGAATCGCTTGAACAGCTGCAAGCGCTAGTTTTTCAACATAAGAATATTTGCTTTCTGTATCATTTAAGTTTCTACTTAAATAATATATAGGGTGTTCAATTCCATCGACTTCTTGAACTAAAACCATTGCGATGGTTGTATTTGCTGCAGCCAGATACAGGTTAAAATCTCTTTGATAATCGGGGGCGTACATTAATGATGCTTTTATTAAGGAATCATTTAAAGCATCAAAGGAAGCTTGTGCAACCTGATCCCAAACGAAGGGTACCTCCTTTTTCAAAAGACGTGTATAACCTTTAGCAAGTTCTACGTAATTCGGAATGAACCTACTCAGAAAGTTTGCTTTCCCTTGGAGTTTCTGAATCTGAAGCAAATTTGAAGGTGGAGGCAAATTGATGATTGCCTAAACCTTGCAAGGGTCGAGACGAATCCCATCCTTGGAGACTACAAAGCCAAGTAAATGACCAGAACTGACGCAAAATACACATTTGTGCGGATTGAGTCGTATCTTGTAGTGTCGGCAACGTAGAAATATCGCTCTTAAATGCTGCAGATGGTCAGTCCGCTTTCGCGAATGAGTCAGAAGGTCGTTGAGGTATGGTTGAATGATGTTCTTGATGTCATGGAAGGCATAATTCATTGCCCTCTGAAACGTCGCCCCTATGTTCTTTAAACCAAAGGGTAATTTTCGATAAGCGAATGTGCCCCACGGACAAATGAATGTTGTCTTTGACTAGTCCTGTGGGCAGATATTTATTTGATTATACCCAGAAAATCCATCCATGAATGAAAAGATTTCACATCCAGCGCATTCATCAATTATCTGGTCGATGAAGGGTGTAGGGTAGTTGTCTTTTGGACAAGCTTGGTTTACATCCCTATAATCGACACACACTCTAATTGTTCCTTGTTTCTTCATAACAGGGACAATATTCGATACCCAATCGGTTAGAGGAACCGGGTAGATGAAACCAGCATGGAGAAGTTTTCAACTTCTGCCTTAATGGCAGCGACTTTCTTGGGGTGCACTTGCCTGAGCCGTTGTCGTACTGGTTTGACATCTGGATACATCTTAATTTTGTGTTCAACGATACTCAAGTCAATGCCTGGCATTTCATCATATGACCAAGCAAAGACATCTCTGAACTCACGAAAAAGAGCGTTATATATTTCCAGTTCTGAAGGAGAACAACCTTTGCCGACATAAATATTCTCTACAACATTTTTTTTAGTCGAGATATTTATGGCTATAGTCTCTTCAATATTGGATAAGTTTCGCTCGGAATCCACCGTATTTACAGTATTTGATAGGAATTCAAAGACTGAAGGGTGATAAAGGTCATCTTGAGTATCCTCTTCGTAATCTGGAAGAAGGGAACGATGGTGGTAATCATTCCATGGTGCCCCCTCAATCAACATTGATTGTAGAATCCCTTCGTCGATTCCATGCACTCTCGACCAAGGATCTAAAGGGGTACCATATTCTCTAGACCTATCCACCCAAACGCTTGATGAGCATTGATTTGGGTTCGCCTGCCATGCCCGAAACATTGATTGCTACAATATTTCTATTGGGCTTGGGGGCAAAACCATTGCATGATCCATGTTGACATCGTCTTCTGAGATCTTCGTGGAAGATATCATATTGCAGGTACCTATCGACGCTACTTCCGCCAAACCAATTGGAGGTGGAAGAGTGAAAGTTCCCATTAATATAGGATCTTTCAGCAGGCCTACTCCGATATTCTGAAGCGAATGGGGGCTTCCATGGATCATGGGAATGCTTCCTGTAACTTGTGAACCATTGGGGAGGAAGTTTTGTTGGTCGACGATCGTAATCCCCCTTTGAAAGGGGAATGCGATCTTTCTAAAATAGGTCGACACAATAGCTACCATGGCATATATCCACGGTCTTCCCAGTAGGATGTTGTAATCAAGATTCCCATCGATGACTTCAACATCTATTTCTACTGTTTTTCCCCCTAGTTCAACTTTCAAGTTATTTAGGATACCATATGGGGTATATGTCCTTCCGTCGAATGCTTTTAATGTCATCGACGATCGCGACAAGGTTGGAGCTCCTAAAGTTTTCCAGCAACTCATTGACATAATACATGTAGATTCCCCCTCATCAATAATCGTTTGGTGAACAGTTTTGTTGAGGGCTTTCACTTGAATAAGGAAAGCTAATTGAGCTGGTAACTGAGGATCGTATCCTTTGTGGTCAAAGGATACAAGATTGGAATCCTTGGGATCAACCCCACCAATGGCCGATAACAAAACCTGCCTTTGGGATGGACAATTTTGTAGTACTTCAAGAGTCGACATAGTGGATGGCGATTGGGCCAAATCTTCCACTACGTTATAATGCTGCGCCGCTCTGGCGCGAGGATTAAATGTCGACTTGTGTACTACTACCTTTGGCGGTTTTATTGTTAATTCAGGAATGATGGGTGGTACAACTTCTGTCGAAGTTGTTGTCGAACTACTTGGTTGATCTTTACCTTTGTCGCTCGACAGCTGCGGATTCCCGTAATCTTTGTTCCTTGTCGAAATCAAAGCATCATTTTGTTGCTTGGAAATCGACAACATTAGCACTTGCGACGGGGAAGCATTTCCACTATCAACCAGATTTGTACCTGGATTTGGAAACGGATCAGTTAACACAGCTGAGGTTTGCGAACTCTTAAAGAATTTCTTAATCTCAGCTTTGTATGGACATTCTCTCGTCCAATTATCCTCATCACATATCTGACACCCTGAGGGGGGTGGTTTCCTATTTCCAGGAGGTTTTGAAGAAGTTTTTTCAGGAGACGACTCACCCTGTTTTTTCTTCTTCCCTTTGTTTTGCTTCTTCTTGCTTCCTGGTTGGTTGGTTTCTTTGCCCTTATCTGCTAATACGGCATTTACTTTCGAAGCAAGAATTTCGTCTTTTGCATTTTGATCTGAAATCTTACGGGCTTTCTTGGAGGCAGCCTTTGTCGATTTCGCGTTTGTCGTGCCAATCACACCATCGCCGGCATGAGAGTCATTATTTGATTTAGGAGGAGGAGGAATTGATAATTCCGTCTAGGGGCGTCAGGTATTTTGTCGTAGAGCGTGCTAGACTGAGTATAGACCAAGTCTAGATGTTGCGCACGAGCGATGACTTTCTCTTCCGTTACGACTCCTCCCTTCGCCACATCTTCCATTATGGCAGGAAGTAATGACTTGATAAACCATTCAGCTAATAGCTGATCGAGAACGTACGTTTTCACCATCCTACGACGACGTCGCCACTCATGTATATGATCAGATATGTGAGTGGCCATTGTCTGTTTGAAGTTGGTTAAGATTTCGGTTCCCGTTTCATACCTTATTGGTAATTGAAAATGAGTTAAGAAAGTCGTGGCTAAGGTGCTGAAATTGTCGAATGAAGCTTTAGGTAATTCAATATACCATTTTTCCGCTAGACACATTAACGTCCTCTGAAAAAGGCGAAGCCTTATCGAATCATCGTTTAGGGTGTTTGATGAACACCACAGATGAAATGTCATCACGTGATTCGATGGGTCTTCACCTGGATTTCCATTAAATTTAGGAATTTCGGATGGAAGTTTGTGAGGAATCGCTGGCCACCAAGGGGCGTAAGCAATTGGATCGTTTGTTAACCGGTGTAAATCGGGTAACTCTAAAGTTGCCACGAAGGGTAACTGTTGATTCAGGTTAGGTGAAGCATACCCAGGGTATGATGGAATTGCCTGAGCAGTTGGCCTTTGCATACCAGCATAATGTAATTGATGCTGGTATGACTGATACGGTTGGTGTACTTGACCACTGTAAAGTGGTTGATTTTGACCGTTTTGAATGTATGGTTGTCCATTATTCGCAAAGATCTGATGCTCAGAACCTTGGTACACTTGTTGGAATTGTGGTTGTTGGTATTGCACCAGCCACGGTTGTGAAGCCATGCTCTGTTGTGCTATACTAACCGTCGGACCAAGATGTGGGGTAATTGTACCCGTTTGGACCTATGTCGCCCCACCAGTTGGCGATTGTGGTTGAGTCACAGGGTCAAGGGGCTGTTGCATTACAACCTGAGAAATCTGAGGTTGACATACAACAGGCATCGTTTGAACTTGTGACACTGTTACAATAGCTGGTGTTGTCGGGATGTTCGACATAGGTACACATTGTTGCATAGAATACACAACTCTTGGTTGTTGGGGTAGTATAGGTACCCAACCACTTGTCGCAATTCCAGTATAACCTGAATACTGTTGAGAACTCTCGTATGGATATCCTCCCGGAGGGGGTAGTGAAAGGGCATACTACCCCCCATACGGTGGTAATCCGGAACTCAAGGGGATTGTTTGCCCTTGGGGACTGGATGGCCCAAATTGACCTCCAAATGGATCAATTTGTTAAGTCTCAACATAAGAGTTGCCGGATATTATTCCGAAGGAACAAAAAGGAACGGACCACACTGTCGAAATAGTCCCTGGATGGACTCCTTCTAGCGGTTGTGAGCTAGTCGGGACAGATGGTACGCCGGCAAACATTGTCGGAGTGATGGCAGGGAGTTCTGTTGTCGTTGTGTCATTCGAAATAGTCCTAGATGTTGATGGTTGTTCAGACATTTTGAGTCTATCCAATAGATTGCCTAGCAATTCTACAGGAACTTCCACTTGTGGTAGACTAACTTCTGATGTCGAAGGAAATAGAGTGACCCCGACTCCAAAATGCGTTGGAGTACTTGCTTGCGGATCTTCTACAATTTCCTCTATCGCAATCAAACCAGGTGGAAGGGGAAGACCGTCAGGTCCATAAAATATTTCTGGTGCCGAAAAAGGGGTTGAATCGACAACGACAGATGTTTGAGGAACAAGACTCTCTGAACCTATTGCAGATGGAACTGGTTCAGTAACGCAAGTGTTTGCTCTCAGACTAGGTTCAGTATCACTGCCCCTCTGTGGCTGTTGAACTTCTTCTATAGAGGCAGGGTTTCTAGAAATGTTTGGAGTAACCGGAATCTCGGATGTTGTTGGAACACTTGTTCTAACTTTGATAGGAGATTTCGAACCGGTTAAACGAGTTCGCTTTGTCCGTACTGTTTTCGATTCCAGAGACAAAGACGGTTGACTCGTAAGCCTCCGCGAACGATGGGGTTTCAATTGACTTTCTTCCATGATTGCGGATTACTCGATCAACCAAAATACAAAAGGGGAAAGTGTGTTTCCGAATTAAATGAATTTTTAGATGCTTTAGACACAACTTGCTTTTTCACTTTTTAAGAGTCGAGAAAAATCTAAAGATGACTCTAGTCTCCTTTGATGTTTTAACGAGCCTGAAGTGACAAATGCTCGGATGGACTTTTTCTGTTATAGAGTCTGAAAAAGGCCAAAAGGAACTCCTTTGGAGTTCTAGGTAGAGGGTGTGCCAAACTTTTCGCAAAACCGCAGAATACTTTTTAGGGTACAGGCGGTCAATCTTCCTGAATGCTGTGTTCAGTGCATTGCAATCAGTAGGGCGGCCGACACGGCTTCCTATGGATAAAGGTTATATTCCTATAGGGGTCTCCCAATATATACGCGACGGTACGTGGGAGCACAATCTGTACTGGCACTTATCGTCTCTCAGGAGGAATCACCCAACCATCAGTGAGGCGACCAATGACCAGGTTTTACGACGCCGGAACACGTCTCTAGCCTAGACCTCTATGTTGTGCGTTATGTTACAAAGAGTTGTTAAGTTCATTCAATTTATTTTAGGTTGATCTTTCTTAGAAGTTTGCCTTTTTGGATCACCACGAGATGTATGATACAATTCCTAAATGCAGTCTAAAGATGATAAGCAAGCTTTTATATCTTTTCAACAATGAAAATCCTAGCTACAAGGGGAAAAGAAAGACACCATCTTTTCTCAAAGAGCATAGAGCACACAGTAATGCACTTTTCCTAAATCAACATACAAACTGTCAAAATGCAAATGCACATATGCATGTATTTGTTTTCTCTTTCTTAATATTGATGCCTAAAAAGAAAGCTGTTATATAAATTTGAATTCGATTTCAAGTGAAAACACAAACAAGTTCCTTTTTCGAAATCAAAAAGACGATTACGACACTTTATGATTTACTTGTTTCGACACTTTGAAATGCATAAATTCAAACCAAAAGACAAAAGTAAAAGCTAAATCAACTGTGAACAGCAAACAAACTCACTCCTAAGATCAAAACGACACTTACGACAGGTCTAGATCTAAGGGCGACAGTATGACTAGTTTACTTTCGTAATGGGAAACTGCAAATGATGTAACAAATACACAAAGAACAAAGACAGTTTCTTTATATAACTGAGGCAGAATTGAGGCAAATAAAAGGGGTTTCAGATAGGTACACTGACTGATAACAGGCTGCAAAAAACAGAGATAAAACTGAGAAAAAGGAAGCAGGGAACCACAGCTGCACAAGGCAAAGACTGATCAGCGCACTCCCAACAAAGAGGTTTTGATATTCAACGCAGGTAGCCTTCACGGGACCTGCGTTGAAATGTAGAACCTCTTCACAGAGTCTGCACTGAAGCAGAAACGAGAGTTGTTTCTGGGTTCTGTGTTACGGTTTGCAGTTTTTTCTACAGTTTTTGGCCTGATAAAAGCTATCAATTAGGTACAATTAGGAGGATGATTTATAGGAGGACTAAGATCTATCACAAAGGGCTGTTAGAGCACTTGTGGATCAGCTTCTCAGATCATAAACAGGCCTAGTGAGTTGACTAGAGTAGTTGATCTCTACTTTGCATTTGTAAATAGCAAATGCAGTTCGATTCGACACTCTTGAGTTTATGAAATGAATAGCAATAGAAACACAAATGAACTAACAAGATACTCTCCCCAACGGAGTCACCAATTTGTTGTTGGGAAAAGTATCCAATTCGGAATGCCATTATCCCACTCTAAGAGGTGATAGTGCCTTAGCAACAAACAAGGAAAGCTATCTGAGTATTCTTCTTTATGAAATGCAAATAGAGAAAGAAGGATGTAACTAACTAGTGTCTTCTGCTAGTTTGTCGATCCAATCACTCTTTCTCTTTCGTTCGCTTCCCACTGCCTGCTCTTTCACTGGTCCAGCTTCACACAGTTCCTGCAAGATCACGAGAGAGGAAAACTACACGAAAGATATAGATTCACATTCATAACTAGTTTAGGATCAGATATAAACTAAATATGCAAATATAACAAAACATCATTGAAATACAAGCATATAGGAGAATCTCAAGTAGCTTTATTGATATGATAACAAGGTTCAAGAGGAGATACAACCAAATGAGTTCCAATCTAGCATCTACCTCCCAGCAAAATAATCTCTTCCTCTCCTCCAACAATGCATAAATCACCCAATGTACTAATCTCAATCTCAAAACAACAACAATTCTCTGTAAAGTACAAAATTCCAGCCTCCTGAACCTCTGGGTGAGAGATCCATATATAGATGTGAGCAGAGAGGATGAGTCAGCTCATGTTTTGAATTGTGGCTTCTCTCTATCGGTTCTTGCTTCCACTTGGAGGTTGAGAACCTCTTACTCATCACTTGGTTGAATTCATTGAGGCAAGTGTCATTGAGGAACATTCTGGAAGCCTCCAGGGTCTTTACACCTCATTGAATGAACTTGCCATTTGTCAATTCCCGCTCAGCGCACCCTGGTAGTGCTTCTACCTGCGTTTCAGTGCAACTGGCCAGTGTAACCTCTACATTTCAGCGCAGGCAGCTAGTGGAGCCATTGAATTGATCCTGATTTGACCATTTATGAGTGGTTTTTGGTGGAGAACTTCTGGGAGAAGCTGTCTTTTGTTGACCTTGTTCCTTTAGGGGTAGGAACAACTCTTTTAGGGACTTTGGATCCCTTGGATTATGGACATTTCATGCTCAATGCTGTAAGGCACAAAAATGTCTATAACAGCTCTCGTTCAACTTTTACTTGATTCGGTTTACTGTTCTAGGGCAGCCACATGTGCGACCAATCAGTTGCGAAGTATCCATGGAGTTTTTCTGACGAATCCCTGCTAAGGATTAAGCCATAGAATTTTGGGATGTCAGCAACTAGAATGTCAATAACCTGACATACCTTCGGGTTGGATGACAATCTTATGGTTACTTGATTTAGTTCGCCGATCAGTTCGACTTGAGATCGATCGAGCTGAACTATGCTCACTGCGGATTTCTGTGGTTGAACATTTAATTTGGCACATATAGATTTGGGTAAAATATTCGATGAAGCACTAGAATCTATTAAACAATTGTGCACATTTTTATTAAAGATTTCATAAGTAAGGAGAAACGGGGGAGTGTGAGATCTTGATCTTCCTCCAATCAAGGCGATGTCATTTGGATCAATCTTACTGATCGCGTTCGTTGGAGGTCTTCCCATGTTGTGGGAAGCTTGAGAAAGTACAACGGCAGGCAAAGGTGCAACTGGCACGGCATGTAATTCTTTCATCATTATCTTCTGTTGATGTTTCAATTTGCTCAGTTCGTAAAGGGTGATATTAGCCCTAGTCTTTTTCATGTCATCAATAATATTGTACTCCATTTCATTTGACACTATCAGTGTTTTCGATGGAGTCATTTCATCTGCTTGGACTGGGCTAGTTTGAGTCGCTTTGGATGTCGTTTTCTTTGTTGCAACTTTATCTTTTGTTGTAGATCTTGCGCTCTTCTGTTTAGGGGTAGTTTGGGGAGGATCAAGCTGATTTTACTTCGTGTGCTAACTGGAAATACTTCTTGATCTTCCTCTTGTGGGAGGATGAAATCGCACATTCCTTGTAATTCCAAAACTTCTTCGTCATCGGTCTGCCCTTTAGTGGTGATTTCCTCTTCCTCATCCTCAGATTCAGCATTTGAAATGGCATTGGGTGGCTTTACATCCATTGAAGGACCTCCTTTTAAACCTCTGTAGGGCTTTTTCGAAGAAGTTTCCACTACTTGATTTTTTATGTCGACCATCTCATTGGACATGGTCTTTAGAACTTTCTGCAATCCTTCTAAATCAAAAGGATCTTTTGCTTTTTTCTTCTTGGAGTCTTCCTTGAAGGTGACTTTTTTGGACTTATGTTCCTCTATCACGGATCTCCTTTCCAGGGCTACTATTCGTTTTTCTACTGCTATCGCCTGTTTCATGTTTTCAGCTAAGGTTGTCTTATTTGCCTTGTCCACAAAGATGGCTATGTTTGATGGTAGAGCGGTAATATACTATTCGCATCGTACTTCTTCGTTGGGCTGAGAAGCAGTAGGAATTTTGTTGAAAATTTTGTTGAACCGTAAATTGAAATCCTTAACAGGCTCTCTAGCTTCAGCTTTAAGATTGGATAGGTCATTGATTAATGTTGCTGTTGATCTTTCATCATCAAACTTGGTTAGGAATTGGTCTTGGAAGATATCCCAACTTGTAATGGATCCATAGGGTAATGAAAAGTACCATGACCCAGCTGTCCCTTGCAGTGTATAGGGAAAAAGCCGAACAACAGCATCTTCATTAGTAACCCCATTGAGATGAATGGAAAGCATGAAGTTATTTATGTGCTCTTCTGCTAGCATACCTACCTCGGGATTGAATTTGGGCAGCCATTTCTCAAGACAGACCGGTATTTGACTCAAGGGTGTGGGCATTAAGACTGCCCCAGGGTTGTTCCATGGAGACTGGGCCATCGTTGAACTGCTAATAGAGGAAAGTGCAGAAGATGATGCCTGTGGCTAGGAGGATGAGGATACTATGATCGTAGATGATTGAAGAGGGGTTGTGGGGGTTCTAGTGGATGGATGGACGATGATCTGGAGTGGAGGTGTGGATGGTTGACTTCGCGGTGAAGTAGTTGAGACGGATGATGCGGACGAAAGAGTCTCACTATCAGACTCTTGCGGTGATTTCCTTGCTCTTTTCCTGGTGGGAAGAGGTAATTCGGTTGGCTGAACGCCAAACTTTTCACTCTTTAACCTAGTCAGGGGATGAGCAGGGTTGTACTGCGAAGTCACGCTGCCTTGAGATTTATCAGACCTATGAGGGGAGATGGAAAATCACTGAAGTTTGTGAATCATGGATTCGACTTCAGAAGGTTCAATGGTAGATTGGTCTAAAATATCAGGGTGGATAGGAGCGGTTGATACTCAAGCGACTTGCAACTCTGGATTTAAATGTAATGGGGAAGTCGGGGGAGATGATGAGGGTGATTTACTCTCAGAATGGTATTCAGATTTGGATTTACTTGCCATTCATAGCTCAGGACCTCCTTCTAGCACCAAATATGGTGAAGCCCCGAAAATCGGGTCGACAACAAGGGAGATACCCGCCCGGTTTGGACCTTGGTTGGCAGCTCCTTATCCATTTGGTATACGGGGTCTGACTGGGGATAATGGGACCAGTTTCCCAATCTATGGGTGTGTGTGTGTAGAATTGGATGTTGTTGATCTAACAGTAACTATCTAAGTTATTCTAATTCAAACTTTAATCTAATTCTATACTATGGTAATATAATAAAAACAACACATCTAATCTATGCTAATCCGAGATGTAACTCTTCTATTATGCGATCTAAAGAGATTTCATATAACAACTGGTAATAAAGATCATTCAGTGATTACAAGAAAGGAAATCAATTAAGATGAACTATTTCACATAAAAAGTTAGGCAAAACGGTTATGAACAACATATCACATAATAAGCTATTCATAGATTAAACATAAATAAATAGCTACCACGGTACAAAAGTTCCAAATGATAACTCAAGCATTCATGCAATAACATATAAACAACTAAAAACTGTATATCACTTTAACATATAAGCAGAAATGGTCAAGAGATAAAAGTACCATTTATGAGTGGTCCTTCTCATAAGCTTCAAGCAATAATGATTTATTTCTCCTTGCTCTAACATCTACTAAGAGTACAAAAGTGCAACATCAGTAGCAGATATCAAATGCAAACATCAACAAATCTTGATCCATTCATTCACCAATACCTCCTCAGAGGGTGAAAAAGTGCATGTTCTGAGGACAAGTTTTTGATAAATTTCTGGACCCTTCTCTAAATGCATGAGAAGGGTTTAAATACTACTAACTAAATAACTTAATTACACATATTCAGGATATGGTTTAAATGACCGCCCTTTTTCTAAGCAAAATTATTTCTAAAAATTAAATCTAATATCTAACTATTTCTACATTTGCTCCTTAATGTTGCTAGCATTTAATATTTGCCTGGGTAGAGTCGGCTGACTGTCTTCCGCTTTTGGTTGAGCTAAGCAAACAGAAATGGAAAGCGTTGACACCATTTTTTTCCAGCAAAATAGCAGATATGCTTTGAGAATCGTCTCTGGCTATGTGGATTTACTGTGTATGCTCAATAATAACCCAAATTCCACTTGGTTAACCCTCAAATTGCCTCTGCCTTTGCCTTCTTGTATTTCTGGGCTTACGAGTGACTAAGCAGTTAGGGACTTTGCTTTTTGAGCAATTTTCTCAGCGATGTGTGATTAGCGCTAGGCACTAATCGCGCATCGAAAACCGCCTCCGTTCTTTGATCCGGGCCTTTCTGGTGCGTTTTTCGCCTTTAGCACCTTTCCTTCATCGGGTATAAGCTTTAAAATTTTGCAAACATACTGCTTTTGTGAGCTTATAACCTTGAGCATTAAATCACCTGTTGATATCAACATTGTTCAACTATTCATTGAACCATGGCTCTGACTGATAGATTTGCAATGGATAGCTCAGCAGCGCTCTGGAATTCGTGGCTCTGTTGCATGCGGTATCCGTTCATGAGGGCATTTCTTCTTTGCTTCTGAGCATTGGAGCTTTATCGTTTTTCCTTAATCGCTCCCTGCACATTGCTTCATATTGTTTCTGTTTTTCATTCCTGCAGTTCATACATAAGGAGAGTGTAATGATAATAAAAATTGACAAGAAAGCTCTGAGTTCTACGGATGTACCAAAACATGCCGCCTGACGTGAACTAACTCTTCGAAAAACACAAAACTGTCTTTCATTAACACTTGGCATACATTCATTAATTTTCACTAACGCGCGTATTCAATTTTTCTTGAATGTTGAGCCGGGGAAAATATGCGATGGACGATCTCTGCGATTCGCATCGCAGCATCGCATCATCGCGTTATCGCGTTTTCATCAAGATGTTTTATCGCAGGGTTGACCGATTACGCCGTTCGCAGGATTACAGATTGCTGTTTCACACGATCGCAAGATCGTCGATCACAGTATCACATTATCGCAGGATCGCAGGTCGTTACAATTCATTAAATAATTATGTGCTGTTTTTGCGATGTTGCGATATGTGATGTCGCATATCGGCCATCGGCAATTTCTTAAAATTTTTGTTTGTGAGCGTTTCTTAATGCATGCGATACAATGGATTTTGCATCACATTTTCGCAGTTTATCATTCTACTCATAAGGAAATGTCCTATCTTCTTTGTGCGATGCAATATTTTCTTAAGGAGTATAATACATGATTTTTAATTGATTTTTTTTAATTTTTTGCTAAGGGTCCCCACTTACTTAGTGTTATTGCTAATACTAAATAAGGAGGGGGGTTGTTGGTGGCCACAACAGGGTGCGATGCATCTCACCTGCCCAGTGTAAAGGGTGTGATGCATACTAAAAAGCCCTTCTGTAGGGTGCGATGGGAGAGAGTGGACAAATGGCAGACACATTTTCCAAGGTGGATGATCATAAAATCTTGCAGAAACTTCTCCTATGACACTTTCCTCTCTGAATTCGCCGAGGGATGAGTAAGAGATTATCAATCTCCAAGTGGAACCAAGAACTATCAAAGATAAGACACTAATGAAAATCCCAGAAGTTGACTCACCTCCGTGCAATCATCTATATATGGATCCCTCATCCCAGAGATCCAGAGGCTGGAATTTTGTATCTTGTAAGGAATTGTTGTTGGTTTCCTGGTGGAATATCATAGTGTTGGGTGATCTAAGCTTTTCATAAGGTGAAGAAGGGCTTTCATGCTGGGAGGATGACACTGGGTTAGAACAATTGGTTGTAATCCTCTCTTCTAATCTTCATATTAATAAAGCTATTCAAGTTTTCCTCCACATTCTTGTATGTATAACAGTATATGCATTTGTGTGGTCAATATATATCTGGTCCTATATTGTTTATGATTATAGATATCTACAATTTGAAGGTATTATGCTGCTTTTACTTTACAAGTACTCTTTGAAGTCGAGTGTTCAAGGGAGAAGTGGTAAAGACCGGTCGGTGAGGAGAAGGAACAAGCAAAGAACCAAGCGAAGGATTGAGGTTGGTGTTCTTTGATCTTCTCCTATCTACTTATCATAAAGGGAAATGAAAGTAACTTTAATTTTTTTGTTTCTAAGATAACTACCCGTCTTAGTGGGACTAGAAACTCTGCATAGACACTAGATTTCCTCATAACACTGTTGGAGGGTTGACACCTTCTGAATCAGTCCTAGATGGAGCTAGTTCAGGAATAGATGTGTTTACTGTTACACTAAGATTAGTTCTAGTGTCCTCTTGTAACTTCGGAACTTCTTCTGTAGAGGCAGGGATACTAGAAATAGTTGGAGTAACTGGAGTCTCTGAGGATGTTGAAACACAAGTTTCAAACAAACCAGGAGACTTTGATCCAGTTAAATAAGATTGCTTGACCCAGAATGGTTTCGTTTCCAGAGTCAAAGATGGTTGACTTGTTAGTCTCCGAAAACGACAAGGTTTTGATTGACTGAAAATAAAAAGGGGAAAATGTTATTCCGAATCAAATGAATTTTATGACGCTTTGAGACAACTTGCTTTTTCAATTTTTAAGAGTCGAGAAAAAGCTAAAGATGACTCTAGTCACCTTCAGTTTTTAATGAGCCTGAAGTGACAAGTGCTCAGATGGACCTTTTCTTTTAAGGAGTCTAAAAAGGAATGAAAATGACTACTCTGGAAATCTAGACAGAGTGATTACCAAACCAATCGCAAAACTGTAGAATACTTTTTACGATACGGCAGTAAATCTTCCCGAATGTTGTGTTCAGTGCATTGCGATCGATAGGGTGGCAGACATGGCTTCCTAAGGATAAAGGTTGTAGCCTATTGTGGTCTCCTAATATATACTCAATGGTAAATGGGAGCACAAGTTTGTACTGGCACTTTTCGTCTCAAAGAGGAAGAATCACCCAACCTACGATGAAAGTGATAGTTACTAGGCCTTACGACATCAGAATACGTCTCTAGCCTAGACTTCTAAATGTTGTGCATTAGGTTCCAAAGCATTTTTATGTTCATTGAGGCTTATTTTACAGTTGATCTTTCTTAATAAGTTTAATTTTAAGGTTCACCACATGATGTAGATATACAATTCCTAAATGTGCAATCTAAGATGATAAACAATCATTTATTTTCTTTTGGCAATGAAAATCTTAGCTACTAAGGAAAGAGAGATGAAATTATTTCAACATAGAGAAGAGAGCACACACTAGATGCACTTTTCCTAAATCAACTTCAGCATGCAGTCTAAATGCAAATGCACATGCACTTATTGTTTTTCAGTTTCCTTAATGTGAGAATGAAAAAAAGAAAACTAAGTATAGATCTGAACTATCTTCTTTCAAAGCGACAATACTAACAATTTTCTTTTCAAAAAACGAAAGTAAGGCCAAGACGACACTTTGCGGTTTCAAATTTAAAATTTCTTTCGACACTTGAAATACTATTAATTCAAATCAAATACAATGGCAAAAGTGTAATCGACTATCTAAAAGAGGAATGATTTGCGACACTCTTTTTCTTGAATGAAAACAAGACTTGTGACACTTTCAAATCAAAGGACGACAGTTCGATTAAGCTACTATTTGCAAAGGAGCACTGTAAATGATGAAAAATACATAAAAAAACATTCACAATTCCTTCTAATGGAGGCAGAATAATGCAAAGGAAGATGGTTTCAATAGAGACATATTGATCATAGTAAAAAAAACTACTGAATAAAGTTGAAGACAATGAAGAAAAAACCAAAATTTGGAGGCAAAAACAGTCTCATTCAATCATCGCACGTGTAACACATGGAAACAGGGATGCATCTAGGTTGCCAAGAAGAGATAGTGCGATGGTCCAGGCACGAGAATGAGATTGGTTTTCACTCACAGTTTACAGCTAAGTTCAGGGATTTAGGCTAACCTAATGATTTTTAGTAAACACAAAGTATAGGGGCTAATCTAATGAGGTTATTTGAGCTACCACCAGGGAACTTAGGATGTTTGCAAGCTAGATGTTTTGTTCATAAACCAACCCGAATATTGACTGAATCAGCATTGATCTACTTTACAGTTGCATAGTAAAAGCAATTCAAAGGCTAGCTAGCTTAACTTCAGGCTACGTCTGTGGTTTATAAAGCAAACAACAGTAACAAAACAAACAAACTATTCACTCCCTAGTGGAGTCGCCATTTTGTTATCTGGAAAACTAGTGTCCATTCAAAACTGCTCGTCCCACTAAGACGGGTAGCTATCTTAGTAACAAACAAACTAAAGTTACTTGTGTTTTCCTTTATGAGAGATAGATGAGAGATAAGCAGAGAGTACCAACCTCAATCTTTCGCTAGTCTCCTTGCTCATTTCCTCTCTCCCTTGATAGAGCTTTCGCCACTCCTTTCTCACTTGTCTTGCTTCAAAGAACACTTGTAGAGTCAAAGCAGTGAAATACCATCAAAGCATAGAGATCTATAACCATAAACAATGTAAGATCAGATGTACATTAACCATATAAATGCATATACAAATACAAGATTCAGAGATATACAAGCATATGGAGGAAAAATCAAATAGATTTATTGATAGAAGTAGTAGAAGAGAGGATTACAACTAGGTTGTCTGATCCAGCATCATCCTCCCAGCATGAAAGCCCTCCTCACCTCATACAAAGCAAGATCACCCAACAATGTCTTCAAAGAGAAACCAACAACACTTCCTTGCAAATTACCAAATTCTAGCCTTTAGATCTCTAGGATGAGGGATCCATATATAGATGTTTGCAGGAGAGTGAGTCAGCTTCTAGTTTTGATTAGTGTCATTTCACTGATATTTCTTTCTTCCACTTGGAGATTTTAGATCTCTTACTCATCCCTGGGCGAATTCAGAGAGGCAAGTTTCATATGAGCAGTTTCTAGAAGATTCTTTGAGTTTCCACCTAGCAAACTTCTTCTTCCACTTGTCTGCTCTAGCTCATTTCACCCTACAGAAGGGCTTTCTAGTATGCATCGCACCCCCCATGTGTAATAGGTGAGATGCATCGCACCCTATGCATAGAGTAGTCTGTATGGTCCAGTTTTGACCAGTTCTGAGTAGTTTTTTAGGGAGAACTTATGGGAGATGATGTAATCAGCTGAGCTTGTTCCTTTAGGGTATGAAACAAAACTTTTAGGGGTTTAGAAGCCCTTGGTTTATGGACATATGTGATTGGGGTTGGAGTGCCCAAATATGTCTATAAAACTCGTTCACATAACCTACGGGGGAATCTAATCTTCCCTTTCTTCTTACCATCGTTAGCTAAAGGTGCAACATCGACATGATCTCTAGAGGTCGATGGGGATGGTAAATTCAAGTCTTGAGACTATTCCTCTAAGACTTTAGGAATTCCGGGATATTCTCGAAGGAGATGGTCACCCTTACACAGACTGCAAGGGAATTTTACCTTCTGTGAAGGATCAAAAGGTTTGTCAACGAGGGGGCATTTGGAGTAATAGATGCACGGTTGGCCTCTTACTTATTTGACTTCTTCTTCTTCATCTTCTTCTTCTTGTTCTTATGCTCCTGATTACTTGATTTCAAACTTTCACCAGATGAAGTAGAAGAGGAGGGTGAAGAAATAGGGGAAGAAGGTGATGGGTCAACCTCAGAATCATTGCGACATGATTCAAAAGAAGGAGATGGCGAGCCAGGAGTTAATATAGTCGAGATCACTGAGGTCAAAAATAATTAGAAGGGTAAACCAATGGTTAACCCAGGAATGGACAACATCGCCATATAAGGAGCACCAGTGTTTCCAAAATAAGGAAAGGACCAGGATTCCCATCCGAGGGGAATCCTTGACTAGTAGACTTTGGAAATGTTTCCATTGGAATTGACCCTAAAGAATCACTAAGGAAGATAAATTTAACCAAGAATATTTCGTGGGAAGTTAATTTTAAGACACTAAAACAAAACTTTTCCTTTTCATATTATAAGAGTCAAGAAAAGGACGAAAGGTGACTCTAGTCACTTTCGGAATTAACGATCTCGAAAGGACAAGTGATTGAATGAGATTTTAATTTTAATGACTCACAAAGATCAAATGACTACTCTGGATGATCTAAGTAAAAAGGATTACCAGACAACCGTGAACTGTAGAATACCTCCTAGCGAACCAAGAAGTATGGGTAGGTAATATCTTTGAATGATGTGTTCGATGTATCACGTTTGAAAGGTGGCCGACTTGGCTTCCTATGGATAAAGGATTGCAGCCTAGAGGGGTCTCCCATTATATACTTGATGGTACGGGTAGCACAAATCTGTTCGAGCACTGTTTAGCACCAAAGCGAAGGACAACTGCTAGGTTTGAAGTCACTAAAATACGTCTCTAGCCTAGACCACTAAATGTGAGCATTCAGTTTCAATGCTTCCTTAGGTGAATTCAATAGATTTTAACAGTTGATCTTGAATTAGGTTTCAGTTACAAGGCCCTAAAGCTGTCATCTAAAAAAAATCCTACATGCAGCTATATGAGAAAAAATATCTTTGTCTTCGATCAAAGTTAAGACTAATTGAAGGATAGAGAGCAAACAATCAATGCAACAATAAAAGAATGAAAACTTTCACTAATAAATGTCCTAAATGCACTTAATCTTCCCTTAACAACAAAAGAAGTTCCATTTCATTTCCATGCCTATGATGATGCAATTCTAGCTTCTCAATAATGCTACTAATGCAATATTTTCGCTTAAGTAAACTAGAATGATGTTCTTCTTTTCATAAAATACAAAATGAATCTTTCACATAAAGCCCTTTAATGAAGATTTTCACAATTCTGTACAAACAAGCATCAATCGAATCCAAAGCATTATAAATGAAACTAAAAGCAACTTCTCCCCAAAATCGAACAAACCAAACACATAAATGCTCCAATCGACAAACCAATAAATGTAATCTATGCTTGGAAAGAGAAAAGCAACACTCGAAATAAGAGAACAAACAAGACTCTTTCACTCATTCAATTGAAAACAAAGCATCCTAGTCACTTCTGGGTAGAAGAAGAGAGTTTGAGGGTTAAGACACACTGGCACTAGAATGGGAGAAATTATGATTTTTCTTAACTCAGAGACCAGAGCGAATTTTGGGCCAAAAGTAGCGCCAATCGAGGGATTCAAAGAAAAAATAAAGAAGAACTTCATACGAGGCCAGACTCAGCATGTTAGAGGGTGGGCTAAACAAAGCAAGCTAAATGAAGCTTTCTAGTCAGGGAGAAAC
Source organism: Pinus tabuliformis (assembly GCA_031772625.1). NCBI lineage: Eukaryota > Viridiplantae > Streptophyta > Pinopsida > Pinales > Pinaceae > Pinus > Pinus tabuliformis. The sequence continues at coordinate 1,252,174,358 of CM062818.1, read as the reverse complement.
ATAGTGAAAACATGCCCTAAAGCAAACATCAAAGAGCAAGACACATTGGTCAAGATTCGGGGCAAACCCTAATCTTCATCTACAGCCATCAACGCGAATGCCTAACTAACAACAAGCACAAGAAGGGGCTCAACGTGACTGTTTTTTAACATAATGCTTTGGTCAACGCAATTGTTCCTCAACATATCGCATTGATTGGTGCGAATGTCAAGGGATTAAGCTCGTTGATAGAGGGAGCTAAGAAAAAAACAATTTTGTTTGAAACAGAGACTAGATTTACTACTATGAATTTCAAACTCAGACCAGTAAGTAGGAGAAAAGAAATAGAACCAAAGGGAAAACGTGAAACTAGAAAAGTTCTCATGAAATCATGAAATTCAAGACAAAAAAAGGGATTGGAATCCCCAGCGGCATCGCCAATTTTTGGTGAAGTAAAATTATCAGTGCAGACAAGAACAAATTCCTCTAGCCCAATAGTGGGTCTAGCCACAACATATATTTTCTATGGAAGATTTCCTTATGTTAGAATCAATCAAGAAGGCCTACCTCTTGGTCACTTATCATTTTTTATGACATCCTCGCTTGCTCACTCCAATTGTCTCTTGCTTCCTTCTTCAAGCTCCTAAACAAGTACACAACAATAGACAACAAACATAATAATAGAAAAATTGCAATTCAACCTACTTAACAAGTCAAGAAACATTAAGCCATGAATATGTAATATTAAAAAACATGTAGGAAATCAATCGATAGTTGCATATATTAACATCAAAGAGAGATTACAACAATTTTTCTTGACGTTGCAATCTTCCTCTGATAAGACCAGGTTCCCACACACTTTTGCTAGCATTCCACGAGGCTTCAAACAAAAATAGTTTTAAAGCTCTTCCCTTTAGGCTTCACTCCAAACAAAAACACACTTCTCCCTCACACAACTAGATAGCTACAACTAGTAATAGCTTGCTTGCCTACTCCAAACCAAAATAGCATCAACACTCAACCAAAAACTATGACTTCAACTACTTTTTTCTTTGGAAAAAGGGAGGTCTATATAGGAAATATGGATGGGAGATGGATCCTGTTCTTATGGGAGAAGGACTTATCCCTTGAGGTGGTTCCATCACTATAAGGGAAAGGAGCCCAAACTATCATCCTCGACCCCATCCGTCCAAACCATTTACCAGAATTACGTTACGAAGCTTCTAGAGCTAGAAGCTTTTGCTCTAATTTAAAAAACTTTCCATAACAGGACCAACGTGACTGGAACACAACTCAGTCGCTCCGGTCGGCATGAGTAGTTCTAATCTCTACACATCAGTGCGGGCGAGGCAAAGGTTGTTAGTGCTGATCTTGTAAATTGGGCAAAACAAAAGTTTCAGGGGAAATGGTGCAAAAGGGAATTGATCTGCTCATGAAGAGGGACACAATGGGAGTTTCTTCACGAGGGAAAAACATGCAGGGTTCACTGTAGAGGTCCTCCAAGATCAAGGAACGGGGAGTACAGGGACAGTGAAAAAATGTTGTGGAACACCCCTCCACATATAAAACCATCTACCTAGGTAGATGAAAAGAAAAATAGTAGGGTCAAACTCAATTAGAATCACATCTATTATCTTAAGTAAAAAACCTCTTGTACCGTCGTGCTCTCTTCACCTAGTTGTTAAAAATATTTTTTCCAAACAAACTAATATAAAGGGTGGTAAAAGAAAGTTGAAAAAATGTGTGGGAAGTGTGTGAAAAACCGTCAGATTACTCAATGGATTCGCTGGCAGCAGTTCCATGCATACATGGTACTGCTATATCTTTGTTAGGGTACTGAATAGGTCTGCTAGAAATTAAGCTACATCGAGAGAAAAGAGGTAATTTCACAGATGCACGTTAACCTTTAATATCCTCTTGCTATCTTTTTTTCATTATTCAATAGTAGAGACATAACTAAAAGCATGAATATTCCCTAAATTTGGATTCACTATCTTGGAATTGAGAATTCAAGTACTTGTATCTTTAAGAGGTTATTTTGCTTTATTTTATATCTTATTGTGTGACCCTTGGGAATGGTTGTATGTGTGACAAAATTTTGGAATGGTTTATTTTCGATATTTTGGTAAATTTTATCTTATGCTTTTTAATGAGAGATAACAACTTCTTCCCTATGTGTTGCCATTTGTTGTGGCTATAACGCCCCGTAGTTTTTTTATAAAAGATATGGGGAGCCTCCATGTGGATTTTGGTCAAACTTGCTTCTTTGATGCTTTATCTATGATATTTTTCACTTTTCTTAGTTTTCCACTTTGATTTCTACAATGTGAGTGGTTTCTTGACAACTTCCCAACCACTCAAATTTCAATGAATTTGGAATTACGATTTGAAAACGATGCTTGTTCAATGTTTGATTGATTTTCATTGCCTAGGCTTAAATATGTAAAAAATATACTTTACTTTTATTTGTAAATTTAGTTAATTTTATATAATCTATAACAGACACTTGGGTTTCAAAGCTTTTCGAAAAGCTAGCCTCAAGCCTAAGTCAAAAAAGGATCACCTCGGTTTTGCAAACTACGTGAAACTTCCTTTCATACACGGAACCACTGACAAGATCGCATGCATTCTGAGTAAGAATAAGGTGCATGCTTCCTTTAAGCCCCTCAACACTATCCGAAGCTCCCTTAAGTCAGTTAAGGATCCTGTTGACCCCAAAGATATGAAAGGTGTTTACTTAGTCCCTTGCTCATGTGGAACACCCTATATTGGAAAAACGGGTCGTTCCATCAAGCAAAGGATCCAAGAGCATGTGGCAGATATTAGGCATAATAGATCTCGCTCGTCTGCCTTAGTTGAGTATGTGTCTAATACTAAACACCACATATGTATTGAATATTCCCGTGTTTTAGCCAAAATTGATCACTTCCATCATAGGAAGTTCAGGGAGGCTTTAGAAATTGAGAAGCATGGTAATAATCTGAATAGGGATGAAGCTTGGAAAATTAGCAGCAACCGGATCCCTGCTCTCCATTCCTAGTTTTGATTTATTTTCTTCACTTTTTATTTGAAATTTGATTTTTTTGTTTTTAGGTTAAGATTCCTTGAATTATTATTATAATTAGTTTCCTTGGATTTTCTATCAGTTTTTTAAATCACTAAAGTGTTTTTTTATTTTTTATTTTTTATTTTTTATAGATGTTGTTGGAGATTGCATATTTCTTAATTCTCCATTTATTTATTTATTCATTTATTATTATTATTATTATTATTATTATTATTTATTTATTTGTTTGTTTGTTTGTTTGTTTATTTTTATTTAATTTAATTTTTTTTTTTTTTTTTTATTTTTTTGTATTATCATTGATTTTTTTTTTATATTTATATTTTATATATTTATATATATATATATATATATATATATATATATATATATATATATTTCTTACATTCCAATTTTATTTCAATGCATGAGGATGTTAATGTTTTGATTTCATTTTCATTTCACTTTGACTTTATAACGTTTCAAAAAAAAAACTGATTTTATGACTTTCTAATGGGTCAATTTGTTTTTCTTTGTTTTCTCTGAAGCATCTACACCTATATATATTGTTAATGTTAGATTAGATACTCCACCTTTGCCCTAATGATGAATCACAATAGAGGGTTCGAAACGTGGTTCCGGGAAATTATTGGATGTGATCTCTCCCTAAAATTCTCTTCTAAACATTATGAATCAGAAATGTCTAAACTTAGAAATAATTTTATGTAAATTAATAATTAATTGATTTATCTAGTTTAAATTAATTATAATTTATTTAATTAATTTGTAAACATTAATATTTAATTGTTTAATTAATTACTATTTATTTATTATTTTACCATTATTCCAAACCACCGCAGCTAAGAGCTCATTTATATATATATTAAAACTATATATCAAGAAAATTTATTGAATAAATTGTAAGTATAATAAAATATAAATATAATAGTTATAATGTCATAACGCTCCGGCCCTTTTCCTTTCCCGGAAGTTTAAGACTAGGCCACGGGATGATGCATGTATGATGTATACGAGGAGATGAGCCATGGATGATGGTTCCTCTTTCCTAACTCTTCAAACGTTTCATAAATGCCTATGATACCTTTTTGTTTGAACATATAATTGTTTTATTTTGGTTATATAATGTTTAAATTATTTATTTAAATTTCCATTTATATATATTTAAGTTAAATTAAATATTTATACTATTTTGATTTTATTATTTTAATTTTAGTTTAATATTTTCGTTTATATATATATATATATATGAAAACAAAACATTATAAAATTGCTCATAAATTTTATTATGACTATGTATTTTAAAGTTAACAATTAGTTTTGATATTCATATTTTGGAGGCTCTATCTTGAGTTTTACTCAATGAAATGAGGCTTAGGATCACTGATTGGAAAGCTAAAATCATAGGGAACAATCCGGAGGCATTAACTCAAGAAAATCTGAATATTTAATATGCGAAAAATTTAGCAGAAGTTGGAGCTACGAATTTGCGACTAAAATGAGTTTTCTGAATTTGTTTTGAAATAATTTTCATTGGCCCAAAACCCCCCTTTACTGCAAATTTGTCAATGAGATAATTAGTTTTGCGAGAGAAACCTCCATAGGATGTAATGCAAAGCACAAATCCCTTTTAGTTTATTTATTACTTTTTGATTTCAAATTGAAAATTTATTATGACAAATTTTATTTTTTGGTTTTATGTACAAATTTAATTGGCTTTAACTTTGATTTGTAATTGATTTTGGGTCGAGAGTTGTTGCAAGGAGATGAACCAAAGGATTTGGAGCAATAGGGTTTAACTTCGAGAGAAGGAAAATGAAAGTTGTCAGCTCCAAAATAAGGGATCAAATCTACCTTTTAACAACTCTCCTATTTGGGAGATTTTTTGTAAATTATAAATAACAATTTTGAGAATGAGGAAGTGGCTCCCCTTTTTTGCAATTTTAAGACTCCTAGGACTTTTGTAAGGAGAATTTTAGCTCTAGGTGAAGAGGGATAGTCAAATATGATTTGTTTGAGGATTTTCTATTCGAGTTTCGTTGCTTCTTTTTGAGGCAGAGTTTGCACTATTGTAGCTTTTTCCACAACAACAGAGTTCATAATTTTGAAAGGATTGTTCGAGATACATTAAAACATAGCAAGCAAATTAGGTTTTAATGATTGTGCTTTCAAGTACTTTTGTTTTTTAATGCAAATCATATTATTTTCGATCGTAGGTCTGCATCAGTTGTTCTATATTTTTGACTTTTATTAGATAAGAGAATGATTGTTTATTATATCACCTAACTATTTACTTAAAAAATTTCCATTTTAAATTGATTTAATTGTCATTGAGCTATACGAGTTATTTATGAATTTTGATGGCCTATCTTCCATTTTCTTAAGTCTCTAAAATAGAGCAGGCATAGCACTTAAAATATTACTTATTAGAACTTCTTCAACAACTTGATATTAGTCATACAACTCATGTTAAATCCCCATTTAGTTAAGTAAATTTTGTCTTGATTTGGATGAGATATGTTAGAGTCCTATAATTTATAGGATCTCAAGGTGATTAAGCATTTCATAGTTTGCAAGTTTCAAATTGTTTGCAAGATGTCAATTTTCAATTGATTTCATATAATAAAAAAAAAGAGAGAAAAGAAATGAAAAGACGATATATAAAAAATAAGAAGAAGAAAAAAAACCCCAAAAAGTTGTTCAAATCATACAGTCTAAGCATGATTAAACAAATTTTAATTTATGTTGATAGGTTAGAAAATAAAGATTTTCCAAATAGCTTAATCGTGGCAAATTAGTAGCTAGGTAGAAAATAGAATCGGATCAACTGTTTAATCTGGACCAAGAGGAGAAATAAGTGATAGAGCAGGTTAGGTTTTGAAAGAAAAAGAGATGAAAAAAAGAGGAAAGGGTCTACAAGTCTAAGTGCTCCTTGAAAATGGAAAAGAACAAAATGTTAGGCTATAGAACAAGGGTAGGTATATTGAGAATAGAAGGACATATGCTAATGTTGTCCTAAGGTTAGAGAGAAAAAAAAAAAACCAAGGAGGAGCATTATATTGCTTTGATATCATTATTACCCTAAACTTTAAATATTTACCCCCTTGTACCTATAATATGTCCCTCATTAATCACCCGACCCCACCACGCACTCATTCGTCACATCACATTTAAACCACCTATCAGCTCTCACTCTATCCTTGCTCACTCTGCCCGATCTCACGACCCACGTCCTCTTTCGCCCCCCCTCACCATCCGAAAGTTAATCCTAGGGGGGGGGGTCTGAAGCCGACGGTTCCCATTACCATATGTGTCACACCCTTGTGAGTTCACACCCCCCCCTCTCATACCACCTATCGCTCCCTAGGCCCCTTGAAAAGTTGTATTCAATACCACAAACTAATCACCCATTCGACTGTTGGACACCCACCACCTCACTGCGCCAAGCTGTCCCATTCATCCAATCACTTCCATTCCTGTTGTTGGGCAATAAATTGGTTGGGTCATTAGCCAATGGACCCGCGCCAAATCAGGCCAATCCAACGACATGATTACAAATTATAAAACCACCAGTAAGCTGATTTCGAATTTTAACTATTATTGTGCACTTGCAGGCGTCTTTCCACTCCATTCAACCATTACCAAGAACACACAATGAAGCCAAAACATAGTAATACAGTGCAGGATCACTCATTTTCTTGTAGCAATCACCATTTCCCACTCTTGAATCCCATTTCTGTTTAAATTCCTATTCTTCCTGCCTCATTGAAATCCCACTACTTTTATCCTTTTCTATTATAGATTTAGCACAGGAAAAATTCTAGGGGAAAGATGCGGAGAAAACAACAATGGCACCAAAGAAGAAAGAACCAAAAGTATTCAACCTAATGGTGCACCCACCACTAGATATAGATATTTTACCGTTGGCCGACAAGGATTACAATATCTGTGAAACCCTCTCAGAATTTGATCTGTTTAATATATATTGCTGGTGGGAGGACAAATTCATGGAGGAAATGGATGACATAGGCCTTTGGGACACTAACATGCCATTCTAGATCTTCCCTAAAACACATAGTTGCCTAGAATTGATCAGGAAGTGCCATCCATGTTAAAATCCATAGTAAAGAGTAGTGATGGCCCCAACAGGACATATTTTATTCACAATAGATGCTCAATGCATCATGTAGATGATGAAAACCCCAGTTATGGAAGGAGTTGTTCCTTTTTCACATGAAGTTCTAATTGAAATGTACCAAAAGATTGATTTCTCCAAGAGAGCTAAGACATTAGAATTTTTCATGGCTGAGAATGCACCTCTGCCAAGAAAAAGCCCTCCTTATTCATCCTTTGTTTTCTCTGACAGAACCAGACATATTGCCATGAGTTATTTCATATATACTAGGATATTATTCTGAACAATGGATTGATGAAGCTATTATAGCTTTCATGTCTATCCTTTCAACTGAATCCAAGCCTTCTGTCCTTTTCAACTTTGTAGGAATTTAAAGGGTAAGTTCCTCAGACAGAACACCGAAGGACACTGCTCACAAACATATCACATATCAATACACCAGTATTCTTGATGTGGTTAAAACCCTCAAAGAGGGAAAAAGTCCACAGAATAAGCCAACCTGACCACTTTAGGAAATTTATTAATAAAAGAATGAAAATTTACATAAGCTTCTCTCATGAACAGTTACCCTACAAATGACCCTCTATGCTCTTTAAATAGAGATCATGGACCAATCAGGTGTTAAGCCATTGATTAAGTGTCAGTAATACCGAGGAGAGAATGAACCGTCAGATCACTTCATGTCTAGAACATATCGTGATCGTTGGATTGTAAGTTACAAAAGTACATAGCAAAGAAACAAACTCTACCTAACTCTACACTAGACCAAGTTATACTTAACTATTTCCTATGTGTCAGAATATCCTAAAATCCCCCCTTAAGAACAACCTGGGATAGGATTGAAGGATGCAAAAATATGACACAATAGGAGAAGGAAGGAGGAATTAGAGCCTATACCCCCTTACTGAAAACCTCCTAAACTCCAACCATAAATCAAAGTTTAGTAAACTTCACCTTTGTGAGAGCCTTTGTAAAGATGTCTGCAACTTGATCATCTGTTGAACAATATTTCACTTCAAGAACATGGTCATGAATGAGCTTTTTGATGAAGTGCATGTGCATTTCACTGTGTTTGTTGCGCTGATGTTGGACTGGATATTTGCATAGTTGAATGACACTTTGATTATCACACCAAATTGTAGTCGGATGCTCCTACTGAAAACCAAACTCAGATAGGATCTGACGAAGCCACGGAGCTTCCTTACTAGCTTCTACGACACCACAATACTCTTCTTTTGCTAAAATAAGAGAAATGGCACTTTGTTTCTTGTAAGACCATGTAATAGGTCCTGAACCAAGAGTGAACACATAACCTGCAGTAGACTTCTGATCATCAGGGGCACCAGCCCAATCGAAATCAGTGAAACCAACCAACAGAGGAGATGCTTTTTCACTGTAATGAATCCCAAACTGAGTTGTACCTCGAACATAATGAAGTATTCTTTTAGTTGCTTTCCAATGTGTTACAGGGAAAAGTGTCTATATAGAACTGCTCTATCCCACTAAGGTGTGACAGCTGCCTTAGAAACAAACAGAGAAAAGCTACTTTCATTTTTCCTTTATGAATTATAGATAGAGAGGAACAGAAAGACCAACCTCTATCTTGCGCTAATCTCCTGATTTGATTCCTCTCTTCTTTGATGGTCTTTAACTACCTACTCCCTTGCACGCCCAGCTTCACAAAGTACAGGTAAGATAACAGTAGCATAGCACTATACAAAGACATGGATCTATAATCATAAACAATCTAGGATCAGATGTAAATTGACCATACAAATGTAGCAAGCATCAATGACACAAGAGCATGGAGGAAAACTTGAATAGCTTTTATTGATAAACAAGAAAGATCCAAGAGGAGTTACAACCAGTTGTTCTGGCCCAGCATCAACCTCCGAGCTAAGAAGCCCCTCTTCACCTCAAACAAAGCTTAGATCACCCAACAATCTGATGTTTGTCTCAAGAAACCAACAACAATTCCTTACAATATGCAAAATTCCAGCCTCTGGATCTCTGGGATGAGGGATCCATATATAGATATCTGTAATGGAGATGAGTCAGCTCATGATTTTATTAGTGTCTTCCCTCTGATAGTTCTTGCTTCCACTTGGAGATTGACGATCTCTTACTCATCCTTGGTCGAATTCAGAGAGGCAAGTGTCACAGGAGAAGATTCTAGAAGCTTCCATTGCCTCTCCACCTCGCGGAATGACACTGAAATTTGTCATTTCTCACCCATCGCACCCCATAGAAGGGCTTTTTAAAATGGAACGCACCCACACAGTGTATTTAGGTGAGATGCAACACACTTGGCTAGTGGAGCAGCTGAAATGATCCTGTTTTGACCAATTCTGAGCAGTTTTTCATGGAGAACTTCTGGGAGAAGTTGTAATCTATTGACCTTGTTCCTTTAGGGGTTAGAACAACACTTTTAGGGACTTAGGAGCGCTTGGTTTATGGACATTTCATGCTTGGGGTTGTATTGCCCAAAAATGTCTATAACACAATGACTTTCATGTGGGTTTTTCATAAACTGAGCAATAACGCCAACAACAAAGGAAATGTTAGGAAAAGTATGGCTCAAATACAAAAGTTTTCCCAGAAGTTGACGGTATAAGGTTGCATCAACTTTAGGGGAAGTACAAGTGACTGAAAGTTTGGTTCCAAACTGAAAGGGAGAATGGGCTAGCTTACAATCTTCCATGTGAAAATGGCGTAGAATATCACAAGCATACTTGGACTGGGAAAGGGAAATACCTTCCTTGGATTGCAAGACTTGAAGAGCAAGAAAATAATGCAAGTGTACTAAGTCTGTCATTTCAAACTTATGTTTAAGGTTGGACTTCACATGGTTTATAAGGTTGGGATCACTGCCAGTAAGAATAAGATCATCAACATAGAGAACAAGAATGATAAGAGACTTGCCCACTTTCTTGGTGTAGACAGTATTGTCAGAATGACACCTAGAAAAGCTAGTTTCTAAAAGAAAGTTATCCATTTTGGCATACCAAGCCTGAGAGGTTTACTTGAGACCATAAAGGGATTTCTTAAGCTGACATACAAGGATGGAGTTTGTTTCTATAAATCCAATAGGTTGTTCCATATATATTTCTTCATGAAAATCCCCATGCAAGAATGCAGATTTAACATCCATTTCATGGACATCCCATTTGAAAGAGGCAGCAAGCGAAAGAGGATAGAGTTCATTTTGGCAACATGGGAGAAGGTTTCAGTATAGTCAATGCCTCAACTTGTGAAAAACCCTTAGCAACAAGATGAGCTTTATGTTTATCAACTTTTCCATCTGGGTCATACTTGGTTTTGTAAACCCATTTGCATCTAGCAAGTTTTTGTCCCTTTTGGAAGAGGAACAAGATCCCATGTATCATTTGCCAATAATGAACGATATTCTTCATTCATAGCTGCGTCCCAATTTGGATGGCCTGAAGCTTCTGCAAAGGTGTTAGGATCATAATTCATTGAAGCTTTAGCCAGTAAAGAAGAGGCTCTTTTGAACTGAGAATGTTTATGTCGCTGATCTGTAGGATCACTGGCAAGAGCACCTGTTGCATCTCGAGTAGCACAGACCAATTTTGGAAGTTGAGGAGCTGAAGGAGGATCCTGAGAAGGTGGGGGAGGATTGCCATCCTCGCTGTCATCATTTAAAGAAGAACATTTTCAGAAGTAGAAGGGATAGAGAGAAGTGATACATCCACCGAACTAGGCTCGTAGGCCTTTATATTTTCAGCAAACTTTACATCTCTTCTAATGATAACATTTTTGGACTTAAGTGGAATAAGTCTATATCCTTTTATATCTTCAAAATATCCAACAAAAATACATTTTTCACTCTTAGGTTCTACATCTTTATGTTTCTCATTTGGAATATGGGTCCATGCTTCACTTCCAAAAACACGAAAGTGACTTACATCTGGTTTAATTGAGCTCCATGCTTCTTTTAGAGTGGTATTCTTTAAAACCTTAGTAGGAGTGCGATTTATTTATGTAATTTGCACAGTTAATTGCTTCTGCCCAAAAATTAAGACTAAGTCCTTTAGATTGAAGCATACAATTAGCCATTTCCTTTAAGGTGTGATTCTTCCTTTCAACTACACCATTTTGTTGCAGAGTATATGGAATAGTATGTTGCATTTGAATTCCATTCTCAGTGCAAAAGTTGATGAATTTGTTGTTAACATATTCTCCTCCATTATCAGATCTTAGCTTAAGAATTTGACGTCCAAATTATTTTTCAACAGAGGCCTTAATAGCCAAGAACATGTTAAATACTTCACTCTTTAGTTTTAAGAAGTATACCCAAGTGCGTCTAGAGAAATCGTCAATGAAAGTTAAGAAATACTTGTAGCTAGAGAATGAAACAACTGGAAGTGGACCACATAAATCACTATGCACAAGCTGTAAAGGGGCTAAGGCGTGCCAAGAGGCACATTTTTCAAAACTATCTTGATGATGTTTTCCAAGTACACATCCGGAACAAACACCATTTCTGCAAGATACCATTGGAAGACCTGTCACCATATTTTCTATGCATAGATTCTAAAGGGAGCAATAGTTTAAGTGACCAAATCACTCATGCCAAAGTTTGCTCACTTCATCATTATGAGCAACAAATATCAAGGGAATATCTGATGACCCAAAGTTGTTAAACTTATACAACCTTGTAGAATCATCAACAATGCTAGTAGATAAAATCTATGCAGGATCTATTAGGTCCTTAATTACAACATCGTGAGGTGAAAATTCAACGATTTTACCTTCACCTGAATGAGTTATTTGATATATAGATAGAAGGTTGTAGGATAAGGTTGGAACACATAATACATCATTAAATTGACCATTGTCTAGATGAACAGTTCTAGTCCCTACAACACTAAGAGATCTATCATCATCGACATATATATTTTTGGTGTTACAATCATTTAAAGAAGAAAACATGGCTTTGTTTTTGGCCATGTGATAAGAATCTCTAGAATCAATGCGCCACTCATGAGAATGAGAAGAAGAAGATACATTTAGTGCATAATCAGACCAAGATGCTTGACAACCACATGCATAAAGTGCTATTCCTAAATATGAAGTTGAAGTTGAAGAGTGTTCCAAAACATATCGTGACCGTCATATTGTAAGTTACAAAACTAAATAGTAAAGAAACACACTTTACCTAACTCTACACTGGACCAATTTATACTTAACTATTTCCGGTAGAATTCCTGCAGAAACTCTGATAGATCTAGAATTCTAGTTAAATTAAACACAAGTAATCTACTGATATTCAAGAGAGGAGAGAAAGAATTTGCTCCATAAAATCCATGTATTAAATTAATGAACAATAGTAATACATGAGAATCTTCTTTCTCTCCTCTCTTGAATATCAACAAATTATTTGTGTTTAATTTAACTAGAATTCTAGATCTATAGGAGTTTCTACAGGAATTCTACATGGTATCAAAGCTAGTTCAAATCTAGTGGATTGTACACGGTTTTATTTGCAAGTATAGATCATCAGGAGGCACAGAAAGAAACAATTGATCATCTCTCTCAGCCCACAAAACTCATTCTAAATCCTTTCAATTACTTCGAATAGAAGACAAAAATCACTCTGCTCCTACGAAGCAAAGGACTTTATAGGGTAACAATGGGAATGAAGACTGAACCAACTTCTGTAGCAGAGAAGATAAAGTATTTAAATAAATTAGATGAAGCAATTGGGCTGATATGCCTATCAATTTCCAAGGAACTCCTCTTTCATGTTAGTGGATCCACTACTCCCGATGCGGTCTGGACCACATTGGAAGGACTATTCGGCAAGCAGGATGAAATGAGAGTGCATCAGCTGGAGAATGAACTCATATCCCTCAGTCCAACTCATTTCATCAACCTGCAAGAATACTTCACCAAGTTTAAATCCGTCCTCATTGAACTTGATGCATGTGGAGTCAGGAAAGAGGAAAATCAACTCATCCTTTCGATTCTCTCGAAATTAGGCCCTGAATATTCCATATTTGTATCGTCTTTTCAAGCATCTAAATTGACTCAAAGAAAATGAAAAATTCCTCCATTGAATGACTTGATTGCAGAATTGACTCAAGACTAAGCTAAGTTAGTCCAAATGGGTGCCATCAAGCATTCAAATAACTAAGCACTTGCATCTACTAATGCTCCAAAGAGCAGTGGAAGAGACAAGCAAAAAGGGAAAGGTAAATTTAATGAATTGAAGAATGAGAGACCCATACAATATTCAAAGATCTCTTCTTTGCCTAAGGGTAAGAAGAAGAAGGAAACACCACTTTGTAGCTACTATTCCAAAGGTTTCATCCTGAAGAAAATTGCTTGAGGAAAACAATCGATGAGATGGCTAAGCAATTGCAACAACACAATCTCATTATGCCTGAGAATGCAAAGAAGAAGGATGATAACAGAACAGGAGATGGGAGAGGGAGAGCAGGAGATGGTCATACTTTAATGGCTGTCACATCCACTCCATCATCTTGGATCATTGATTTAGGTGCATCGAACCATATGGCTACATCAAAAGATGAATTTTCCTCCATCGAAGAGAGCACTAGATCCCTAAATTACTTGGGAGATGCCACACCCGCAAAGGTGCGTGGAGAAGGAATTGTAGACCTTGAATGGGCTTCTTCAAAAATGTTCTTCATGTTCCCTTGTTGTCTACAAATCTTATCTCGATATATCAAATCACTCATTCCGGCTCTGGAAGGAAGGTGGAGTTCACTCTAGACTCCGCAATGATTTCCGACATTTCCACGGGTTCAAAACTTGCACATGGAATTGCAGATCACAGTTCTTGTTTGTAATTCTTCTCCCACTTTGTTCTTAAATTTGTTAGCACTGTATTTCTGTCACAATATAATGATATCAGCAAGTTATGACATGAAATATTTGTTCATCTAAACTGTAAGTACTTGCATCAACTTAGCAAGGAAAACATGGTAGAAGGATTGCCCGCTATTAAATTCACAAGCTGTGTATGTCAAGGATGCATTCTTGGCAAGCATCCAGAGAACAAATTTGACAAAGAGAAGGCATAAAGAGCTTCTTCACCTCTTGGGATGATTCATATTGACATCATAGGCCCATTCCCACAGCCTTCAATCAGTAAGGCTCAATATGCACTTGCCTTCATAGATGATTTTTCTCGCTTTACTTGGGTATTTTTTCTAAAATTAAAATCGGAAGTATTTGAATGCCTTATAGAATTTAAAGCACTTGATGAGAATGAGTCTAGGTGTAAAATTAAGATACTTCGTATTGATGATTAGGGGGAGTATGTCAAAAAATATGTCCAACAACTTTGTATTGATGCAGGTAAACAGTTGCACCACATAGTGCCATATACACCACAGTAGAATGGTGTCACAGAGAGGAAAAAATGGTCATTAAAAGAGATGGCCAATTGTATGCTATAGTCCAAATCATTAGCTCCTAAGCTATGGGATGAAGATGTTAATTGTGAAGCATACATTTAGAACTGCATTCCTCACAAAGCACTCAAAGGCACCACTCCATTTGAATGCTGGACCGGTAAGAAATTGAAAGTGTCCCACTTTCGCATTTTTGGTTCACGAGCATGGGCTCACATTCCGTCAAATAAGAGGAAGCCTTTGCAGCATCAAAGTGTTCAATGTATCTATGTTGGATATCTTGACAGTGTCAAAGGATATAGATTTTTGGACTCTCACACTAAAAATTTCCTTGTAGCTCGAAGTGTGAAGTTTGAAGAAGAATCACTGCATGATTTTTTAGCAGACCCTGCTAAGGAACTACTTGTTGCCACTAATGAGGAGGAGCCTGAAACTAAGAAATCCAAAGAAGCCATCAGAGAAGCCTCTTGGGTCTGATTTAGAGGATGAGGAGTAGGTCATGGCTACTCCAACTCAGCTACCAAATTGAGAAGAGAAAACCCTGCAAGATGCTGGTGAACTAGTCGGTGATCCTGTGGATGCGAGAAGGACTAGATCATAGTTTTTGGGGCTCCTCAAGCCCTGGCTACCACTAAACCATTGCTTCCCATACATTGCTATATGACACTTGGTTCAGGTCCATAGTCACACTCTGAGGCTGCTGGAAACCCACTTTGGGAGGCTTCCATGGATGAAGAATACTCTGCTCTCATGGAAAACAACACATGGGACTTAGTTCCACTTCCGAAAGGAAGAAAGATTGTTCGATGCCGATGGTTCTATTGAAAAACGATTGTTGCAGATGGTGAGATTAGAAATTACAAAGATCGACTTGTTGCAAAAGGATACTCACAGGTACATGGCATAAACTACATAGAGATATTTGCACCTGTTGCAAAAATGGACTCCATTCGACTAGATTTAGCCATTGCTGCTTCTCGCGGTTGGGAAGTTCATCACATGAATGTGAAGAGTGAATTTATTGATGGAGATCTCAAGGAGGAGATATATATGGAGCATCCATGGGATACATTCAGAACTCTTCCCTCGTTTGTAGATTAAAGAAATCATTGTATGGCCTAAAACAGGCTCCCAGAGCCTGATATGCAAAGATGGATTCTTTCCTACTTTCTATTGGATTCATTTGATGAAAATTTGATCCGAATGTTTATTTGCTGCAACATGATGATTTAGTTTTATTGATACTAATTTATGTATATGATTTACTGATGACATGTAACCTTACCTCAACTATTGATTTGGAAAAATTAGCGTTGCATGATCGATTTTCCATGACATATTTGGGACTATTGCACTACTTTCTTGGTCTTGAAGTTTCTAAATCTAATTCATGGATCAAGATGGCATAGTCTAAGTATGCATCAGATCTTCTTGTCTACTTTCAGATGATAGAATGCAATCCAACAACATCTCCCTTTCTTTTAGGGATCAGATTTGAGGATGTGGGTAATACACCTTTGGTGGATAGTACACTATATGGACAGTTGGTTGGGAGTTTGTTGTATCTTACTCACACCTGACCTAATATATCATTTGCAGTAGGAGTTTGTTCGAGATATATGCAGGAGCCCCATGAGCTTCACTGGAAGGATGCAAAGAGAATCTTCAGATATGTGAAAGGTACTTCTAGTTCTGGTAACTTTTATGCTATAGATTGCCCACATTCATTGATTGTGTACATAGATTGTGATTGAGATGGCGATGGTACAGACCGCAAGTCCACCTATGGTTATGTTTTTAGCTTTGGTTCAAGGCTTTTTTTTGGGTCTAGCAAGAAGTAATCCACGATTGTTTTATCTACAGCTGAGGCAGAGTATAGAGGTGCAGTGAATGTAACTACACAAGCTGTTTAGTTGCAGGTGCTTCTCTCCGAGTTTGGTATTCAGTATCCACTTCTAACTATCATATTTTGTGACAATCAAGGGTCCATTCAAATATCAATTGATCCAGTTCAGAGGTAGAGGACTAAGCACATCGAGAGTCCCAAGCATTACATCTGCGAGCTGACCCGTGATTGAGTCATATCACTATAGCACTGCCCCACTAAGCAGCAGGTTGCAGACATCTTCACCAAGTATTTCACTGAAAATAAATTTTCAGAACTGAGAGCTATGCTTGGAGTGGCAGAGACAGCTGAGTAGGCCCTTTTGGCCACTTAGCCCTTTTTTTCTCTTTTTTTGGGGGCTAGGGGGGGTGTTCCCACAAGGTTTTCCCTCTTTCTTCATTTTATGAGGATCTTTTATTTATTGTACCTGAGTACCTAACATGGCATCTTGGCTGGGACTCTGTTTAGATAAGTGAGTTAGGATGAAGGGGGAGTGTTGGAATATAATTCTAACATCTACATTTATTTTTTACCCTAAGTATCCTTGACTTAACCACATGCACTAAAAATCATGTTCACACTTGGTTTTTCGTAAACTAGCTCAGTGGACCAACTTTCCCTTGTTTTTTTTCCTTTAAAGGCTTAATATTATGGAAATATTGGTCCAAACACTTTCCTAAACCATTTAGACATCTAAGTGCATGTTCACACCTAACCACACCTCATCCACTTGAGTTATTTGAGGGTTGGTGCCCCACATGAAGATTCCCCCTTAAATCAAGGGCTTTGATCCCCTAGACCATTTTAGCATGTTTTAAAGTTGCCTTCCTTGGGAAATGCACCCCTCCTCATGCTTCCTGGTGGATGATAATTGGCATAGGTTGTCTTGAGTCATTGTTGCTTTTTTAAGCCTCCCTTTAGCTTTTCTTAGCATTTTCTAGTTTTTTACTAGTTTTTTCCTAGTTTTC
The DNA here is from genome assembly GCA_031772625.1 of Pinus tabuliformis. NCBI lineage: Eukaryota > Viridiplantae > Streptophyta > Pinopsida > Pinales > Pinaceae > Pinus > Pinus tabuliformis. The sequence continues at coordinate 1,252,156,927 of CM062818.1, read as the reverse complement.
TAGATTCGATAATTTCTATATAACCACCTCCCTTTAGCATTATATGTTTGGATGCTCATGCATTACTATTGTTCATTAATTTAATACATTGATTTTATGGAGCAAATTATTTCTCTCCTCTCTTGAATATTAGCAGTGTTTAATTTAACCAGAATTCTATATCTATCGGAGTTTATGTAGGAATTCTACATTTCCTATGTGTCAGAATATCCTAACAAATTTCAGCCAGTTTCTAGCAGATGCAATCCATGAACAGCTGGTCAATTTCTTCATAGATGAAGTTTTTCATTACTCCTTAGTGTTGGTTTACATGTTTTTGTATTTTTAGACAAACAAGTTCCAATTTTCATTAACCAAAATGAATGAGGAAGGTGAACCTCAATCAATAATATTTTGGACAACATTGGTAATGAAAGATAAAAAGGATTTCAGCTACAAGACATTTGTGGAATTGTTTGTCCACCCAACCATGAGCCTCCTTAGTGGGACAACAGTACCAAGGATAAATGAAGATATAAAGAGAATTTGCTATGAAACCATCTCACAAAAAGGTAGAAAAGATAGATCAACGCCTTAGAAATAAGTCTCTTCAAGGGGGAAACCTCTTTTACATTACACAAATGAACAATTCTTGGATGATACAAATGACAAGACCTCCTTTCTATATATAGGAGTCTAAGGGGTCATAATATAATCAGAGAAGACATAATAATAATAATGTAAGTGCACAATAATAACAATAGTGGGCTTCTATGGGGCACAATAATAACAATATAGGGACTACATGGGCACAAGAATATAATAAGGGGGTTGTATTAATAACAAGATGGGGTTACACTAATAGTATAGGGACCTAACATGCCTCTCTCATTCAAAAATTGTTGTCCTCAACGCTTGAATAGTTCTTGATGCTTCTATATAAAAATTTTCAGGCCAGGTAGTAACTCCTCAAAGCAACAATGATTCATATTTTTGTTCCTTCAGGTTGGTCTTCATTATATACATGAGGGAGAGACTGTTCACTTCATCTCCTGATGACTGTTCACATTACTTATTTATTTATTTACATTATGTTCACCCAACCCTGATGATTAGGTGTCAACATCCCCCCCTTAATTTGAAGGGATGTTAGTGAGTCCAAGCATCATTCTGAATCGTTCAATTTTTTCTCTTCTAAGCGCTTTGGTGAAGATGTCTACAATTTGCTCATTAGTGGAATAATGATGGAAATAGATTGTTTTGGCCTCAACATGATGTCGAATTAGATGATATTTAGTATTGATGTGCTTCGTTCGATCATGGAACTTTGGGTTCTTGGCCAACTTTATTGCAGAGGTATTGTCAATCACGAGTGGAGTTGATTGTACTTGTTTTACCTGCAAATCTCCAAGAATTTTCCTGAGCCACACAATTTCTTTTTTTGCTTCAGCTGCTGCCACGTAGCCTGCTTCTATTGTGGAATATGCTGGAACTGATTGTTTGCGTGATCTCCAGGAGATAGCTCTTGATCCATGACTCATAACATATCCTGAAGTAGATACCCCAATTTGTTTGTCTCCATTGAAGTCTGAATCAGAGTATCCAATCAAGTTGAAGTTGTCCACCTATGTATACTTGATTCCAAGATCTTGAGTTCCCTTTAAGTACCTTAGAACTCTTTTTGCAACAAACCAATGTCCCTCACAAGGCTTTTGCATAAACCTAGAGAGGATTCCAACAACAAACGAAATTCTTGGTTTGGTAGTAGTTAGGTAGTTGAGACTTCCTACAAGCTGTCTATACTTTGTTGCATCCTTAAATTCTTTTCCTTCAATAGATGTGAGATTTAAGTTTTGTTCCATTGGAGTGGTAAAAGGATTGCATTCTATCATGCCAAACCTCTTCAACAGATCTCCAATATATTTCTTTTGAGAAAGAAATATGGACTTCAGATGTTGGGTTACTTCAATACCAAGATAGTAATGAACATAACCCAAATCAGTCATTTCAAAACTTTTCCCCAATTCCTTCTTTATGGATGCAATGTAGCTTTCATTGCTCCCTGTCATCAAAAGATCATCTACATATACCACAAGATATACAATTGTTTTGCCAACATTCTTGACAAATAAAGTTGCATCGTCAAGATCATAATGTTTGAAATTGAGTTTCAGAAGATGCTCAGTTAGTTTTTCATATTAGGCTCGTGGTGCTTGTTTGAGGCCATATAAGGACTTTGCATGCTCACATACTTTATGTTCATGTCCTTTCATAGCAAATCCTTTAGTCTGGGACATAAAAACATACTCTTTTAGATCTCCATTCAATAAAGCAGTTTTTACATCCATTTGATGGACTTTCCAACCATTCTGAGCTGCTAGGGAAAAGAGTGTCCAGATGGTAGCCCATTTTGCTGTGGGGGCAAAAGTCTCCTCATAATCAACTCCTTTCTTCTGTGCAAAACATTTTTCCACAAGCCTAGGTTTGTGCTTTTCAAGTGAGCCATTAGCTTTATACTTATTCTTGTAAACCCACTTGTAGCTAATTGGTTTGGTTCGTAATGGAGGATCAACCAGCTTCCAAGTGATGTTATTTCTAAGGGCATCATACTCCTTTTGCATCGCTTCTTTCCATTCATCATGAGAAGCAGCTTCTTTGAAATATGTTGGTTCAAAATCTATAGACAAGTTCAATTCACAATCATAAGAAACATCCATATCAACAGGTGAATTAGAGTCATCTACATCACCTCAATTTTCCTGGTTTGAATTTGTAGTTCCTATCTTTCCAACCTCATCAGGATGAATACTTTCAAGTGTCTTTGTCAGCCACTTTGGGGGACCTTTCTCAGATGGTCTAGGCTGCTCCGTTGATTGATTTGGGACTGAATCAAGATTGAGTCTCCCAATTCTATCAATCACATCACTTAAAGCATCATCCGTTGTTGGAGTTTCATGTGGGGGAGAGTGTTCTTCAGAAGAAGATTCCACATGTTGATCTAGTATAGGAATCCCCCCTTCAGGATGTGGAATCTGATTATCAAATTCTTGAAATGATTTTGCTTTTGTGATTCTATCCAAGCGATCAAGTTTCCGCTCAACAACATTGTCAGTTTTGGATGATTCAAGAAAAATTACATCTCTAGATACAACAAACTTTTTATTGACTTCATCATAGAGAGGGTATGCTTTGGAGGTGTTTGAATACCCCAAGAAGATATATTTACGACTTCTAGCACTAAGTTTGTTTCTATGTACCTTTGGTATCAAGGCATAACAGGTGGAACCAAAGACCCTTAGATGCTTTACCGAAGGAACATGTCCATACCACATTTCATATGGAGTCTTGTTTCTAATAGCATTAGACAGACATCTATTCTTTATATATGCAACACATAGAACAACATTAGACCAAAACATTATCTTTACATTTTTGAAGAAGAGCATGGATCGTACCATATTTAAGATTGTCCTATTCATTCTTTCAGATACACCATTCCGTTGGGGATTATAAGGTACAATTGTTTGATGTTTGATCCCATGTTGGCAAAGGTGTTGGTTAAGTTATGGTATGTTATATGCTTATAACAGTTTAATTCTTTTTCTTATTATATTCCACCGATTAGCAATCACATGTACATAAAGTAAAGTGTTGATAGAACATTAAACGATCGACAGAAAACAAGCCAAGACAAGAGACACAAGATGTGGCGGCTAGCCAGGGACAAACCCCACAATGTGTGGGGAAACACTTTGATCAAATCTTCTTTTATCTTCAATAATTCAGCAGAGAGAAACAATACAAAAATATGATTCATATCAGGAGTAGCAAACCCTAGATCAGTAGCATCAGCATTAGCGGCTTCATTATCAAACTAGGGCAGACCATATCTCACAAACTGACTGTCGGATTGACTTAATTCCACCACCAAAAGTTTTGGCTTCCAGAGGAGGTTCAGATGAACCTACAACGTAGTTCAAATGAGGATATCTTCTAGGCCACGAAAGTCAATCTTTACTTCTGCAGTTGCAGCTTCAGTTTTAGCAGTTTCCGGCTTCAAACTAGGGCAGTCGATATCTTGCAAACCGTTCATCGGATTGACTTCATTCCACCATCAAAAGTTGCAGCTTTTAGAGGAGGTTTAGATGAACCTATAATGCAGTTCAGATAAGGAGATCTTCTATGCCACACAAGTCAATCTTTACTTCTGCAGTTACAACTTCAAATTCAACAGCTTCCGGCTTCACATGTGTGAGAGAGAGACCCATTTCAATGCAGTAGCTCATTTCTGCGCAGTAGAGAGAGAGAGAGATGTGATGAGATGAGTGAGTCCAAATGATGAAAAGTCCTCTTGTATTTATACACAACGTTGGTGGGTGAATAGATGCGACTGTTGGGCTTCTGAGCCTACATGAGTTGTAGGTCAGCTTGATAATAATTCCATAATCAAAATAAATTCATATCTCCATGAATACTTATCGGAATCGGATGATATTTATATCAATCCTACACCTCTCGAGGAGAAGAATCTAATAAAAATATTATCAGCCATGAATAAGATGACTGACTTGAAGTTTTAACCTGGTTTCCAATTTTAACACTCCCTCTCAACCATGGAGAACTTCATCTGCAATATGTCTATCGGTCTTTACTATTCATCCATCAAATGCACTGCCCTATATAGCCTAACCCTTGCCCTGCTTTGCTTTATTCTACCTGTTCTGCTTTGTCTTGTTCTGCCCTACACTGATCTGTACTTTTTTGCTTTGTTTTGCTCTGCTCTTGCATTGTTCTGTTCTGCTCTGCTTTTGTCCGAATTATGAAGAAGAAGAAATGATTGAGGATGTATCATACTGACTCAAAGTCAGTCTCAGAGTATGTACCACTGGTCCCAGACCAGTCTCAACCAACCCGAAGTCAGCATCATAGTGAGTACAACTCCACTGGTCTTAGACCAGTATCATCCTCCACTGACTCAAAGTCAGTCTCAGAGTGCATACCACTGGTCCCAGACCAGTCTCAGCCGACCCGAAGTCAGCTTCATAGTAAGTACCACTCCTACCACTGGTCCCAGACCAGTATCGCAGTCTCAGAGAGTGTACCACTGGTCCTAGACTAGTCTCAACCGACCCGAAGTCAGCATCATAGTATGTACCACTCTCACTGGTCCCAGACCAATACTGCACTGACACGATGTCAGTATCGAAGTATGTACCACTGGTCCCAGACCAGTCTCAACTGACCCAAAGTCAGCGTCATAGTATGGTACAACTCCTACCACTGGTCCCAGACCAGTATCGTAGTCTCAGAGGGTGTACCACTGGTCCCAGATCAGTCTCAACCGACCCGAAGTCAGCGTTATAGTATGTACCACTCTCACTGGTCCCAGACTAGTACTGCACTGACACGAAGTCAGTCTTGGAGTATGTACCACTGGTCCCAGACCAGTCTCAACTGACCCGAAGTCAGTGTCATAGTATGGAACAACTCCTACCACTGGTCGGAGACTAGTATCGCAGTCTTAGAGAGTGTACCACTGGTCCTAGACCAGTCTCAACCAACCCGAAGTCAGCGTCATAGTATTTACCACTCTCACTGGTCCCAGACCAGTACTGCACTGACATGAAGTCAGTCTCGGAGTATGTACCACTGGTCCCAGACCAGTCTCAACCGACCCGAAGTAAGTGCCATAGTATGGTACAACTCCTACCACTGGTCGCAGACCAGTATCATTGATCCTAGATCAATGGAGGTCATCCTAGCGCAGGGAGTACGGTAGATACAACAATGCGTCCATCGGTACTACTATGGTCCCTAACTTCATTTCCCTGCTCATTGATCAGATGAGAGGTACTTCCCATGAGTCCCAAACTGCATGGGTAGGATGCCTCGACAGGAGAACTAATCAATCCTGTCCACACAGGAGAACACATCAATCTCGCTACAATCACCGTGGAGAACACAACAATCTAGGCTACCATGGAGAACACATCAATCCAAGCCTCACAGGAGAACTAATCATCCTGCTACACAAGAGAGCGAATCATCCTATTCCATAAGAGAGCGAATCATGTTGTCCCACAAGAGAGCGAATCATCTTGTTCCAGTGTGCACCACCAGGGGAGGGTGAGTCACGCTATGGTCATATGTTGCTCCAGTAGGAACCGCAAGCCCTCAGAGCTCCCAGAGCTCAATGTATGCAACATGCAGGACCCTTCTACAAGGGTTTCTTGCCGACTGCAAGTCGTTTGGGAAAATCAAAGATTACATCTTTCCTCGGGGCTTTGACAAGGTGTATCAACCTGTACGTCATCTTAATGTGATGGAGCTTCCTTGCTCATCGACTTACCATATCCCAGATGATGTCTATCTGCTGGAGCAATTGACGAATACGGGATTCCTCAATAATCGAATCCCACCTCTGGTTGTTACAAAGAATCACAGTGGTATCCAATGTAAATCCAAACAGCTCACTAAAGAGCTTTCGCAACCAGACTGCCTCACACGAGGTTATGCTAGCAACAATATATCCTGCTTCGGCGATGCTCAAAGCCACTGACTTCTGCTTCCTTCTCATCCAGGATATCAAAGCAGATCCGAAGGTGAAACAGTACCCAGAAGTGCTCTTACGGTCCACCACACTGCCTGCCCAATCAACATCAGTATATCCAAGTAGTCTCACATCTCCGGCAGTGTATCTTAATCCATAAGAGATTGTGTCCTGAAGACATCTCAGACGATTCCTGGCATCAATCTAGTGAGGCTCAATCAAATATGAGCTCACAATGATAACTGCAAAACATATGTTCAGACGAAGGTTCACCAAGAACATCAATGCGAATGAGTTTTTGAAACTCAGAGGCATTTCCCAAGTCTGGTCCGACATCACTACCATATAACTTCCTAAAGTTTAGATCCTCAAGTCAGTCACAGGCTTGCAGTCCATCATACCGAATATTTCCAATATATTTACCAAATATTTTCCTTGAGATAGGAAAATTTCCCTTGGCTTCTACCACACTTCAAGTCCTTGGTCCTTCATTTCAAATTCAGAAGCCATCTCCCTCTTACATTTTTGAATGAGAGGGTTTGCACCTGTTAGAAAGAGGTCATCCACATACAACACCAATATGAGAGGCTTGTCATCTTCAACCCTAAAGTAAAGGTTAGGATCAGCTTCACTCCTAGTGAATCCCAACTTCATCAAGTAGCTATCGATCCTCTCATACCATGCTCGGGGTGCTTGCTTCAGCCCATAGAGAGCCTTCTTCAACCTGCATACATGAGATTTTCAATCATAAATCTCAAATCCTTCAGGTTGCTCCGCATAGACCTCTTCTTTGATAGAAACATGCAAGAACGCGGTCTTAACATCCATCTGATGTAGGTTCCATCCTTGTGAAGCCACAAGGGCTATGATCAAGCGGATGGTCGTATATCTGGCAACAGGTGCAAATATCATAGTCTATACCTCCCTTCTGGGATAAACCATGAGCAACAAAATGAACCTTATACTTTTCCATACTTCCATTTGCTACATGCTTTATCTTGTAAAGCCATTTGGAAGTAACAACTGTCTTGTCTTGGGGTCTGGGAACTACTTCCTAGACATCATTCTTCATGATAGATTCATATTCTTCAGACATAGCATTCTTCCATACTTGATGCTTGACGGCGTTTGAGAATGATGAAGGCTTATTTTGTATGATCGTGCTCATGATGGTCAGGTATCCCTGATACCTGTTAAGTTTCTTACTTTGATGGAAGGTTCCTCAGGGTGCAGCATGTCCTTCAACATCATCAAGTATCCCCCTAAGCCATGAAGGCCTCTTCCTAGAAGAGGAAGGCTCATGTGGATGAGGATCAATCAGATCCATGGGTTCTTCTACATTAGGGATTGATTCATCATCCTTTCTTTCGGTTCCCTGGTGTTGGCTTCTTGAGAGCTACTCAAAGTCAACAGATTGTCCACCTTGCTGAGAGCCATATCTTTGTCAAAGGTGACATCATGACTAATCACGACTTCCCTTTGACCAGTGGTGAACATTTCTTCAAGAGTTTTGGAACCCAATGCTTGATGTTGGCATCGATTTTGTACATATACGGCGGTGATTGTAGTTTCAGCCCATAGAAACTTTGGAAGTCTTTGATCATGTAGCATGGCCCAGACAGCTTCCATCATTGTGTGGTTCTTCCTTCCCACCACAACATTCTGCTCAGGAGTATGTGGTGTAGTAGTCTCCCTCTTAATGCCAACTCAGGTATGCCTGAGTGAACCAATTGTACTATATATCAGAGGTCTTGCTTTGGCTTGATGGAAATGGTCCCCTTTTGAGATTTCCTTTGGCACATCCCAGACATACACCTTTTTTCTCTACTTGGAATTCGGGCATCCCTGTTACCATCTTTCTTACATCGGGTAGAGCTTTGTAATGAAGGTGGGCAAACCTCCGATGCAAAAGTTTGGACTAAAGAGTTGTTTCACAAGACATGACACCTAGCGGACGTCCATCGACCTGATATAATGAATCAACATTAAAGCCAAGAGTAAAGGCATCTTTAACATTATTTTTCCATATACATACCTTGCCATTGCTGAAGGTTACCTTGTAGCCTTTGTCTTCCATTGTTGAGATGGACACTAGGTTATTTTTTAGGTCATGTGCATTTAATACATCTTGGAATTTCTAGCCTTCTTGAATGGTTGTCCTCTTCCTCGATCCCCAACTCTCCTCTTACCTTTGCTGTTGAATTTGTCATTCCTTTGATCTGCCATTAGAGGGATTTTGATGATCGTCCCGGCGTGAGTCCTTTCTATCAGGGCACTCCCTTGCATACTGACCTGCTTTATCGCAGATGTAACATCGTCCTTTTCTTTCACCCTTAGGTCCAGCCTTTCCTTTTGATTTAGTCTCGAAATTATTTCTTTTCTTAGCATGAGAAGAAAAAGAAGCAGGAGGACCTTTAGACATGGGCATTTCTTTCACTTCTTCCCTTGTTTCTTCTTGAATGCATCTAGCCATTAATTCCTCGAAACCAGGAATTACATTATAGTTCAAAAGAGTAGTCCTGAACACATACCATTCAAATGGAAATCCTCCAAGAGTTGTGAGTGCCATTTCTCTATTAGTAATAGTTTCCCCAATAGATAGGAGATCGTTCTTGATCTCGGTGATTCTTAAGAAGTATGCTTGCATACTTTCATCTTTACCCTTCTTGATTTCCCTCAGCTTATTTCTAAGAAACAAAACTTGATTTGCATCATTAATTTTAAATAAACTCACCAGTCTATCATAGATTTCCATGGAGGTGTCCAGTTCAGAGATGTAGGCCACCAAGTGCTTATCGATAGAGTCCCGGATGATCTTCTATTGTTTTGACTTCTCCATTTTTTCATTTGTTCCAGACAGCAGCGGATGCATTTGATGGAGGCTCAACAATATTGCCTCTCACATGATCCAACACTCCTTGATTCTCAAGGGTTAGATCGATAGACATCTTCCATCCGTGATAGTCAGCTTTCTCACGGACCTTGTTTTCAGCAAGAAAGAGTGTTGAGGACCCCATAGTTCTTTTAGGATAGCCTTGCCAATATTCTCTTCAATGATTGCTCTTGCTCTTGCTCGGGCTTTGTATTCACCTCAGCTCCGATACCATGTTAAGTTATGGTATGTTCCATGCTTATAACATTTTACTTCTTTTTCTTATTATTTGCCACCGATTGGCAATCACATGTACATAAAGTAAAGTGCAGATAGAACATTAAACGATTGACAGAAAACAAGTCAAGACAAGAGACACAAGATGTGGCGGCTAGCTAGGGACAAACCCCATAATGTGTGGGGAAACCCTTTGATAAAATCTTCTTCTATCTTCAATAATTAATCAGAGAGAAATAGTACAATAAATTTGATTCATATCGGCAGTAGCAAACCCTAGATCAGGAGCATCGGCATTAGCGGCTTCATTATCAAACTAGGGCAGACCATATCTCACAAACCGACCGTCGGATTGACTTTATTCCACCACTAAAAGTTTTGGCTTCTAGAGGAGGTTCAGATGAACCTATAGCGTAGTTCAAATGACAAGATCTTCTAGGCCACGCAAGTCAATCTTTACTTCTGCAGTTGCAGTTTCAGTTTCAGCAGTTTCCGGCTTCAAACTAGGGCAGTCAATATCTTGCAAACCGTTCGTCGGATTGACTTCATTCCACCACCAAAAGTTGCAGCTTTTAGAGGAGGTTCAGATGAACGTACAACGTAGTTCATATGAGGAGATCTTCTAGGCCATGCAACTCAATCTTTACTTCTACAGTTACAACTTCAAATTCAACAGCTTTCGGCTTCATATGTGTGAGAGAGAGACCCATTTCAGCACAGCAGAGAAGAGACTCATTTCTGCGCAGTAGAGAGAGAGAGATGTGATGAGATGAGTGAGTCCAAATGAGGAAAATTCCTCTTATATTTATACACAACATTGGTGGGTGAATAGATGCGACTGTTGGGCTTCTGAGCCTACATGAGTTGTAGGTCGGCTTGATAATAATTCCATGAATACTTATCGGAATCGGATGATCTTTATATCAATCCTACACCTCTCGACGAGAGGAATCTAATAGAAATATTATCGGCCATGAATAAGATGACCCACATGAATTTTTGCCCTGGTTTCCAATTTTAACAATTCCACATGTTGATCTAGTATAGGAATCCCTCCTTCAAGATGTGGAATCTGATTATCAAATTCTTGAAATGATTTTGCTTTTGTGAATCTATCCAAGCGATCAAGTTTCCACTCAACAACATTGTCTATTCTGGATGATTTAAGAAAAATTACATCTCTAGATACAACAAACTTTTTATTGACTTCATCATAGAGACGGTATGCTTTGGAGGTGTTTGAATACCCCAAGAAGATACATTTACGACTTCTAGCACTAAATTTGTTTCTATGTACCTTTGGTATCAAGGCATAACAGGTGGAACCAAAGACCCTGAGATGCTTTACCAAAGGAACATGTCCATACCACATTTCATATGGAGTCTTGTTTCTAATAGCATTAGACAGACATCTATTCTTTATATATGCAACACATAGAACAACATTAGCCCAAAACATTATCTTTACATTTTTGAAGAAGAGCATGGATCGTACCATATTTAAGATTGTCCTATTCATTCTTTCAGATACACCATTCTGTTGGGGATTATAAGGTACAGTTGTTTGATGTTTGATCCCATGTTGGCAAAGATAGTTTTCAAATTCATTTGATGTGTATTCTTTTCCATTATCAGTGAGAATAGACCCAATATGAGATTGTGCATCATTTTCAATCCATTTATGAAAGTTCTTGAATATTTGAAAAGCATCATATTTGTTCTTCAATAAATAAACCCAACACATTCTGGTGTATTCATCAATAAATGTCAATATATATTTATTTCCATTTGCAGAAGGAACAGGAATTGGACCACATAAATATGAATGAATGAGTTCAATTTTTCTATGTTCTCTTGAATGTGAATCATGAAAAGACTATTTGCTATGCTTTCCTAGAATGCAAGCATTACATTGCTTAAGTTTCCTAGGAATTGTAGGCAAACCAACAACACCATTTATCTTCAACAAGTGGAGACTGTCATAGTTCAAATGTCCAAATATAGCATGCCATAATAAACTTGATGGAAGTGTACCTTCTTCATAATGAGAATTGTATGAGAAATGTTGTGCATGAGCAGAGGTTCCTTGCAGCTTGAGAAGTCTTTCTTCTTCTATTCCCCTCATGACAAGTGAGTGGTCAAATGCTTTTCTTACCTCAAGCTTACCATCAAACATATGAATGAAGTGACCTTGCTGGCAGATGTGGACCAAGGACAACAAGTTTCTCTTGAGCTATGGGAGATATAGAACATGATGTAGAAGAAAGTCTGGAAGACCAGGAAGTTTAAGCCTGATTGTGCCAAGCCCTGATGGCTTGATTTTTGATTCATCTGAAAAATATACTGCTCCATCAATATTGTTAATAAATTCTTCAAAAAAAACTTTTCTATGAGTCATGTCGCAGGTTGCTCCTGAATCAAGCAACCAATCATCTTTCTAAGAAGCAGGTGAAGCATTAAATAAATCTTCATTTACTCCAATATTACATTGTGCCACAACATAGTGAGTGGATTCAGGTGCTTTACCTCTATCTGTATCATCAGTTTTACCTTTCTATTGGTTTCTTTGCTACTCAATTTTGTCCCATGGTAACTTGCATGTAGAGGCATCATGTGATCCATTTCTTTTGCAGCGTATGCAGTGAAAATCTGCCTTTTCTCCTTGAGAGTGTCTACCCCCCTACCTCTGAAATATCTTCCTCTTCCTCTTCGACCACCTCTTCCTCTTGAAGAATCTAGAGCAGGACGCTTTTCTTTATGAGCAAGGCACACAACCTCTTCAAAAGATTCAAGGGTTGTCTTCTTTCCAAAAGCTTTCTCTCTTTTAGAAAACTTTTTCACAAGAGAGTCAAAGGTGATATCTTTGAGATTTCCATTTTCTTGCAATGAGTCAAGATAATTGGTGTAAGTAGGATAAAGTGCCTTGAGAAAAGTGATAAGAGGAATATCCAATTCAACCTTAGTGGATTTGACATCATGCATTATAGACTTTACTTCAAATGTAAGAGAAAGAGGATCATTATTTTGTAGTTCAAGAGTGAAGAGTTTAATCATGAGTTGAACAACTTCAAGTGCAGAATGTGAGTCATAGAGTTCTTTCAACTTTTGTAAGGCTTCAAAAGCAGTTGAAAATGGTGAAATATGGTGACTCACCTCTTCATTTATAGATGCTGCGATTAATGCATAAGCTTTGTTGTTCTTGTTTTCCCAAATCACGAGCTCTTTCTCTTATGTAGGTTGTTCTGGCTCTTTGTCTCCGTCTTCAACACACACTCCTTTCCACAACTCATTGAAAATGAGGGTGTGCTTTATCATCCGGGACCACTCAGGATAGTTCTCTTTTCCAGTGAGAACTATTGCCACAATGGATATGATTGAATGCATAGTGTAACAAAAACTTATGCTGCAATTTCTTTTTTCCTAATGGAAAAAAAATGTATTTCTGATATGACTAGATAGAAAATTCAAATGTCAATACGCAAGACTATAAATACATGTAAATACACAAAACTATACAGCACATTCAATTGGAAAGCGCTCTGAATTGGACAATGTAAAAACAAAAACTTACAGCACATTCAACAAAGGTATATACAACACTCCAACAACATCTCTCATCTACCACCGTGGGCTCGAATCAGTGCAACACTTTACCAATACACCACCACAATGAACAATGCAACTTCAAAATGGTTTAATGCATACCATTTAACATATTTTACATGGCTTACCAATGTCCCAAAACAACGTTCAATGTATGGCATACCAAAACAACTTTAATACAATGCCAAACAACATGAAGATGCTAGCTAGTAGTGTATCAGTTGAATCCGAGTGCTGTTGTACCTTGGATACTTTTCATAGCACTTTCGAATAGTGATTACCATGTGGACTGTAATTTTACTTGAAGAGATGCCAAAATATCAAAAAGTTTATAAGTCAAAGTTTGCAGAGATTAGACCTCGTAAACAAGTAAGTAGATGAAATTTATATATTTGGCCAGCGTTAATATAATACCAGGCTAGTGTTAAAAAAATATCAGGCTAGTGTTACTATAATACCAGGCCAGCATTAAAAAAATACTAGGCCAGCATTAATATAATACCAGGCCAGCGTTAAAAAAATACCAGGACAACATTAATATAATACCAAGCTAGCATTAAAAACTTTTTTCAAGATTGGCATCCTTTTGAAGTCCTTACTGGCTCTTCAGAAGACGCACCAGTAGATTCCCATCATCTAAGGATGACCCAACAACTCCAGCAAGGTTTCAAAGCAATGGGTGGAATGGTTCATTCAACATAGTGAAACAATTCAAATATTATGTTGTTGCTTCTTCCAACAGTGCGTTAGATAGAGGCATCAATCACAGAGGGGACAGAGAGCGCAGTAGACAGTGGACAGAAAGTAGTAGGCAGTGGACAGAGAGCAGTAGGCAGAAGGGAGTTACAACTATTTTGGGAGCTAGCTCTGATACCATGTCAGGCCAAGCAGTAACTCCTCAAAGCAAAAATGATTCGTATGTTTATTCCTTCAGGTTGGTGTTCATTATATACATGAGGGAGAGACTGTTCACTTCATCTCCTGATGACTATTCACATTACTTATTTATTTATTTACATTATGTTCACCCAATCCTGATGATTAGGTGTCAACAAGATTCTTGTCCTCCCATGTAGAATCTTTGGTGGGTAAGTTCTTCCACTTGATGAGGTACTCTGAAATTGATCGATTTCGTAGTTGTCGGGTTCTTGTTTTTGTGATTGCTCCAGGTTACAATACAATTTTTCCTTCCTCGTCAAGATCTAGCAATATTTTTTGAACTGGGATCTTCTGTAACTTTTGAATGAGTGGCCACACTTCTTCGTCCTTTTTCGATTCATCCCTTGCCTCATTTATCCAATCTGGTTGTATAATAGAATTATGCAATTGTCTGATCAAGCGAGAGCTGGTGATTGGTACTTATACCAAAACTACACTGAAATAAGAGTGTATGGTTGTGAGTTAGCCCCCGACAAGATGTCAAAGTTCCTCCTCATGAGGATCTTTGCATTGGAGTACATTAGACAGATGATTAGTGTAGATGAGATGCATTTTGTATCAGCCAAGAAGAAATCCCAATTCAGGATCAAGACCCAAATTGGTCCCTTCATTTGAAACTATAGAGTTGCAGGAGAGGAGGCAAACAAAAGATTAAGAGAGTTGAATTCTACCCATAGCTTCACATGGTCTTATGACCCATGGGGCATTATTTCTAAGAAGAGGGTGGAAAACAAGTCCATTGCCTACATCCACACTTAAAGGCCCGAAATCGATAAATAAATGAATCAAATAGAGTGGATGCCTGATACATTATAGGAGGCTGAGGAGCAAGTAATCTCCTCTTCTAGTGCATAGACTCGAAGGCAGTAGGAGAAACAAATTACTGAAGAAAGGATTGAAAAAGGAGAAGAACAAGAACAAGGGATAACCGGGAAGAGGTCGAGAGAAGATCAGTCACCGGGAACTAATATTTCCATGAAAGAATTCAGGTTGAAGTACAAGAAGAAGCCTAGGAAATATATGGACATAGATAAAGGATCACCACAACAGATGGTGATCAACATAATTGATATTCCAAAATCCTCCCCAACTAGAGGACAACCATTTCCTTCTACTCTGATTTTCAGAGAAAGATGACAATCTTGTTACAGGGAAAAGTGTCTACATAGAACTGCTCTATCCCACTAAGGTGTGACAGCTACCTTAGAAACAAATAGAGAAAAGCTACTTTCATTTTTCCTTTATGAATTATAGATAGAGAGGAACAAAAAGACCAACCTCTGTCTTGCGCTAATCTCCTGATTTGATTCCTCTCTTCTTTGGTAGTCTTTAGCTACCTGCTCCCTTGCACACCCAGCTTCACAAAGTACCTGTAAGATCACAATAGCATAGCACTATACAAAGACATGGATCTATAATCATAAACAATCTAGGATCAGATGTAAATTGACCATACAAATGTAGCAAGCATCAATGACACAAGATCATGGAGGAAAACTTGAATAGATTTTATTGATAAATAAGAAAGAGCCAAGAGGAGTTACAACCAGTTGTTCTAACCCAGCATCAACCTCCCAGTTAAAAAGCCCCTCTTCACCTCAAACAAAGCTTAGATCACCCAACAATCTGATGTTTGTCTCAAGAAACCAACATCAATTCCTTACAATATGAAAAATTCCAGCCTCTGGATCTCTGGGATGAGGGATCCATATATAGATATCTATAATGGAGATGAGTCAACTCATGATTTGATTAGTGTCTTCCCTTTGATAGTTCTTGCTTCCACTTGGAGATTGATGATCTCTTACTCATCCTTGGTCGAATTCAGTGAGGCAAGTGTCACAGGAGAAGATTTTGGAAGCTTCCATTGCCTCTCCACCTCGCGGAATGACACTACCATTTGTCATTTCTAGCCCATCGCACCCCATAGAAGGGATTTTTGAAATGAAACGCACCCACACAGTGTATTTAAGTGAGATGCAATGCACTTGGCCAGTGGAGCAGCTAAAGTGATCCTGTTTTGACCAATTCTAAGTAGTTTTTCATGGAGAACTTCTGGGAGAAGCTGTAATCTGTTGACCTTGTTCCTTTAGGGGTTAGAACAACACTTTTAGGGACTTAGGAGCCCTTGGTTTATGGACATTTCATGCTTGGGGTTGTAGTGCCCAAAAATTTCTATAACAGTTGCCCCCTAAAGCATGAGGTCGTTAATCTTTTGATGTCGGGTGAAATGCTTTATTATGAGGATCTGAAGTTCTTTCAAGATGGGAGGAGACCTGTAATAAGATAAAATACAATACATTATCTTCATAATATTTTCATGATCTAGCTGAGGCGGGCATTCCCATGCTCAGCTCTATAAATTCATTTTCATGTACATAGGACAGACAATTGTCTGAGTGTAGACTGATGATTCTGATAGAGCCATCATCCTTTTGATTGGATGATTATCTGTGCGGCAATGATGTACATTTGATGTCTTTATTTCCCTGAATATATATCACAGCTCGGATCGATGAAACTAGATCTGGGGTATTCAATCTCATTCGATCTTCACTCGAAGTACAAGTCGATCCATGTGAGAAATGTTCTGAAGTCGAACATGGAAAGACATCGCTTGATTACTAGCCAATGATGTAAACTGTTAACAAGCGTGAGAGGAATCACTGATAATGATAATGACCCTCAAGGTACAACAGTACAATTCACGTGGTATGAATAAAGGACTTGGCGTCGAACACCACGTAAAATCTTTCGGTCGAAGGTCATTGATGTAAACCTGTCAGTGGAAGTGAGAAACTTGCCATTGAGGCATGCAAGCTTCAAAGTACTGAATGGGGTGTTCCTAGATCAACTTCTTGGATAATGAGCTGATGTCAACAAGAAGCGATCCATCACAAGAGGGCCTTAATGAATCCCGCGTCAATGACATGGAATAGAGCAAATGATTTTAATGGAGGTGAAAACAATCTGGTGATATAAGGTTCAGGGTGGCGGTCATGAAAGAATGGAGTATAAATGTATGGTAGTGGGTGAGACATAGGTGAATTCTCTGAATGACTTCTCTTGAACATATCGGCGACATTGATGTGATGTATTGGTAGCATTAACCCCAAATGTGGATGATATGATGGGACCATGGTAATGTGACCGGTGAATGAAACAACCCAACCCAAATCAGACGCGGGGTGGAAGTGTCATGTTCAAGAGCGACTTGCTACCAACAAAGTTTCTTCAAGTTTTCTTCCCAATTTTCCGCAGTCATTGCTGACCAGTACCTCTTTATTTTTGTCAAGCTTGAGGAGGATAACATATGCTTGTTCTATAATTTTCCCTTCGGGCAAACCCATCGCTATGTTTTAACGAGCCTAGCGATAGTGAAACTCGTTCTCGTCTATAGACAAGTTTGTCGCTATTAAAATTTTAACGAGCTTAACGACAAAGATAAATCGGTCCTTTTCAATTTTAGAGAGTCTGAAAAGGAACGTAAAGGTAACTCCAAAATTCCTTTTTCGTCACCTAATTCCTTAAGTCCGAAAAAGTATAAAACAATACAGAAGGGATGAATTTTCGATACTTTTAACGAGCCGAACAAAACAAGCGCTCGATCTTTTTGTGTAATAATCCCTCAGGTCCAAAAAGATTAAAATTTAGAGGAGGGATAGCACTTCATGTCCCTTTAACGAGTTGGAGAGGCCAATGGCTCGGCAATATTTTCATATTTTACGAGTGAGTTGAAAAGAGCTTAAAGGAGTCTCGTCTTTTGAGGAACGAGTGATAAAATAGGTAGCAACTGATTCCAGGTAAGGTTTGGAATTTTCCAATCACGGCAGTGATACAAGGATGGCTAGTCAAATCACTCTTCACAGTTGTTCCTCAAAATGGGTAAACAATCAAATGGGGGTGAATGATTGGCTAATGCAAAAGTGGAGGTGATGGTGCAAACACGACCAAGGCTTTAAATGGCTGAAGTGCTACATTCACGATGGTTATTTACCGGTGAATAGTTCATTTTTTAATGAGCTTAAACTCGGGGGGAAACATTTGCTCATGGCTTATGTTTATTTTTTAACGAGCTTGAACTATGTGCTAAAATTGCTCGATTAATCCAGTCGTATGATAAGAATGTCTCATATAAAAACGAAAACTTTTAGATTTTTGCCCCACATCCTTTCTTTATGCAAGTTAGGAAACGACCAATCCAAAAAACAGATAAATGATCACTCTTTGCTTGCACTCCAAAAGGTTTGCATGCCCCCAGGTATAAAACACAGTTTCAAGGTTACCCCTTCTTTCTTTCATTAAAACATTTGTTTTACCGGGAGAGGCCTACCTCTTACAGGTTACCCAAAGATTGTTTTATTCACAGCGCAAACAAAACACTTCTTTGGCGATGTTTACTGAAATAGACAAAGGTGAGTGAAGGAGGCTACTCCACTCACGTAACTTTGACAAGAGAATCTTGTTCTAGAGTAACCCCCTCTTCCAATCACGAACGGGAGTACATACTAGTCATATTCTCTCACGGAAACCTACCCTATACCCAAAGTTTTCCTGCCGAAGCAGACCAGGGTGCATGGCCCCTGGGTTTCAGTCATGTCCCCTCGAATCACTCACGCTCATCGGGTGCATGGACTGGGGATTGAGACAGTTCTTGCGTGAAAAGACCATTCAGGGATGGTATATGACTATTTGCTATGCGTGACCCAGGAAATGAAAGCTGGTCTACGAGCTTGACCACTCTTCCTTCGTGCGGAAAACACATCACTCTAAAGAGTGATGAGACAATGGCTTTCATGCAATAAATATAGTCTCGTCCAAGGAGTAGATTATAATCCAGGGGTCCTTGAACTACCATTACATTCATGTGAATAGTTTTCCCTCTCAATGTTATGGGCACATTGGGAAGGATCCCTAACGGTCGACTGGTTCCTTTATCAAAGCCTGTCAGATTTCTCATCTCAGGCAAAAGAGATGGCGAACCAAGCGCTTTCCAAGCAGTTGAGGAAAGGATACTCACAGAAGCCCCTTCATCTATGATGGTACTAGCCATAACCATTCTATATATTTGAACAATGATTCAGAATGGTATACTAGCTGGTAGACGGGGTCTGCCTAGTTGATTCCAGTCGAAGGAGACAACTAGGTTTCTTGGAGGTGGGACCGAATAGACGGCCAGGTACGACTCTGAAGAACTTCCTTCCTATGGTAAAGGAACGGGTAAATTTCCCCCATTTTCGTTGGAGTCTGTGCTTATGAAAAGAATTTGGACGGTGTCATCCTTGTTCTCTTCGGTGACTGTATCATCTGAAGATGGAACCTCTGAAGGCAAGACCGGGTCAACTGCCGCCTCGACCTTTTGACTTTCGTCTGGTATGGGTTTAGATGGTTTGTCTTCAATGATAGATTCTTCAGCCAACCACCTGAGCGGGCCAACCGGATTTTCAACTAGTGACGGACTTGGTAAGAGTTTTTTATATCCAGGAGGAAGTCGTAACGGTGAAACCGAAAGGTCGTCCAAAACTCTTTTTGGCTCATCTAAGAAGTGACAACGGTGGATGGCATGATCGCCTTCGCACAGTTTACAAGGAAATCTATATTTTCCTTTTTGTCCTGGGGATTCACTTTCACTAGTTGACGGTGTGTTTTCAACATGATCATCAGAGGTTGACGAAACCAGGTTGTGAAAGCGAGGAGACCAGTCCCTTAAGATTCGAGGGATGCAAGGACAATCTCTGTGAGAGTGGTCTCCTTTGCAAATGACACATGGCAATTTAGGCCTGGTCGGTGCAGTGTGTGGATTTTCGCTAGATGATGCTCGTTTGCCCCCATTTGATTTTGTCTCCTTCTTCTTATTCTCTTTCTTCTTCTTTTCCTTCTTCTTCTTGGGTACTTGAATTTTGGATTTACGAGCCCCGTCAAGCGAAGAGGAAGGAGGAGAGGAAGAATTAGAGGAAGTAGAAGGTTGGTGGCTAACTCTGGACTCGTCTAGTTGCTGATTCGATTGTTCAGGAATTGCGGTGCTCTGAACGACAGAGGTTGAGAAGAGCCATACAGGCAAGCCAATTGTCAGTCCTGGAAGTGACAATGTGGCCATATGGGATGCACCAACATCTCCCCAAGAGGAGAAAGGACTAGGATTTCCTCCAAGGGGAATTCCTTGGTTGGTGGATTCCATTTTCTCAACCCAAGATCAACGTAGGAAAGGGTAATGAATATTCCGTTTAAAATAAATTTTAGACGCTTTGACACAACTTGTTTTTTCAATTTTTAAGAGTCGAGAAAAAACAAAAGATGACTCTAGTCGCCTTCGATTTTTAATGAGCCTGAAGTGACAAGTGCTCAGATGGACCTTTTCTGTTAAAGAGTCTGAAAAGGAACGAAAGGGACTACTCTCGAAATCTAGGTAGAGGGATTACCAAACCAATCGCAAAACTGCAGAATACTTTTTTACGGTACGACAGTCAATATTCCCGAATGCTATGTTTAGTGCATTGCGATTGATAGGGCGGCAGACATGACTTCCTATGGATAAAGGATTAAGCCTATTGGGGTCTCCCAAAATATACTCGATGGTACGGGGGAGAACAAGTCCGTACTGACACTTATCGCCTCAAAGTGGAGGAATCACCCAACCATCAGTGAGAACAATAGTTACCAGGCTTTACGACGCCAGAATATGTCTCTAGCCTAGACTTCTAAATGTTGTGCGTTAGTTCCAAAGCGTTGTTAGATTCATTGAATTTATTTTAAGTTGATCTTGTTTATGAAGTTTGCCTTTCAGGTTCACCGCAAGATGTAGATGTAATTCCTAAAATGCAATCTAAGATGATAAACAAACATTTTATCTTCTTTGTGCAATGAAAATCCTAACTACTAAGGAAAGAAAGACAGAATCTTTTCACAAAGAGCAAAGAGCACACTCTAAATGCACTTTCCTAAATCAAGCCAATCAGACTGTCTATATGCAAATGCACATGCATGTATTTGTTTTCGACTTTCTTAGTATATGAATGCTAGAAAGAAAGTTGATGCACAAATCTGAATTTCTTTTCAAGCGACAAATATCAACAAGTTTCTTTTCGAAATAAAAAATGGAGACGATCACGACACCTTATGATTTTGAAATGAATACTTGTTCTTGACACTAGAAAATTACAAATTCAGACCAAAAACAATAGTAACAGGATAATCGACCATCAACAGCAATCAAACTCTTTCCTACGATTGAAATCGACACTTGCTACAGTTTCAAATCAAAGGACGACAATACGATTATGCTACTTTTGCAAAGGAGAATTGAAAATGACTCAACAAACACACAAAAAAATTTACAGTTCTTTTGTACAAAGGAGGCGGAATAACAACAAGGAAAAGGGGTTTCAAACAGACATATACTGATCACAGGCAGCAAAATTTAGGAATAGAACTTGAAAGAATGAATCACAGAAACCAAAACCGCACAGAGCCTAGACTGACCAGTGCATCTGTAACACAGAGAATTTGAAATGCAGTGCACCTTGTCCACTCGGGAAGTGCACTAAAGTTCAGATTCCTTGAACAGTACCTGCGTTGGGCCAGAAATGAGATTTGGTTTGGGTTCTGGGTCACAGTTTGCAGTTCAGTTCTTGGGTTTTGGCCGAGAAAAAGCAATCAGTAATGCAACAATCAGGGGTAGATCTAAGGAGGATCTAAGAGCTATCACAAGGGCAATCAGATAGTTTGTGAGTCAGTTGTTTAAATCATAAACAGATCCAGTAGATGGATTGAAGTAGCATTTATCTACTTTGCATTTGTTATGGCAAATGCAGTTCAAATGCTACCTGTAACTTTATGAAACAAAAAACAAAGAATGATAAACAAACAAACTAATTCGTCCCCAGTGGAGTCGCCATTTTGTTACAGGGAAAAGTGTCTACATAGAACTGCTCTATCCCACTAAGGTGTGACAACTACCTTAGAAACAAACAGAGAAAAGCTACTTTCATTTTTCCTTTATGAATTATGGATAGAGAGGAACAAAAAGACCAACCTCTGTCTTGCACTAATCTCCTGATTTGATTCCTCTCTTCTTTGATAGTCTTTAGCTACCTGCTCCCTTGCACGCCCAACTTCAAAAAGTAGAGGTAAGATCACAGTAGCATAGCACTATACAAAGACATGGATCTATAATCATAAACAATCTAGGATCAGATGTAAATTGACCATACAAATGTAGCAAGCATCAATGACACAAGAGCATGGAGGAAAACTTGAATAGCTTTTATTGATAAACAAGAAAGATCCAAGAGGAGTTACAACCAGTTGTTCTGACCTAGCATCAATCTCCCAGCTAAGAAGCCCCTCTTCACCTCAAACAAAGCTTAGATCACCCAACAATCTGATGTTTGTCTCAAGAAACCAACAACAATTCCTTACAATATGCAAAATTCCAGCCTCTGGATCTCTGGGATGAGGGATCCATATATAGATATCTGTAATGGAGATGAGTCAGCTCATGATTTGATTAGTGTCTTCCCTATGATAGTTCTTGCTTCCACTTGGAGATTGATGATCTCTTACTCATCCTTGGTCGAATTCAGAGAGGCAAGTGTCACAGGAGAAGATTCTAGAAGCTTCCATTGCCTCTCCACCTCGCGGAATGACACTGAAATTTGTCATTTCTCACCCATCGCACCCCATAGAAGGGCTTTTTAAAATGGAACGCACCCACACAGTGTATTTAGGTGAGATGCAACACACTTGGCCAGTGGAGCAGCTGAAATGATCCTGTTTTGACCAATTCTCAGCAGTTTTTCATGGAGAACTTCTGGGAGAAGTTGTAATCTGTTGACCTTGTTCCTTTAGGGGTTAGAACAACACTTTTAGGGACTTAGGAGACCTTGGTTTATGGACATTTCATGCTTGGGGTTGTAGTTCCCAAAAATGTCTATAACAAATCTCTTCAAGTGTCCTCATCTTCAAAGGTGACTGAAGAGAAAGAATATACAATCTTTGATAACTTTAAAGAAATCAAAATAAAAAATGAAATACTAAAGAAGAGAACCTATGCTCAGTTTTGGAAGCAGAGTGCAACTGTAGAAGGCAAATTTCTCTCTGCCTTTGACTCAGATAAGGGAAAAATGCATATGGAATTTTTGGTGGTACAAACGTCAGCGCCCAAAACTCTAGTAGACTACAAGTAGACTTCCTTTGAGTTTGATGTCAAGAATGTCCACTAATAGATCAGCTGGAGATGCACAAGCAAACAAGGGAAATGATTTCATCTACTTTAACCAGCACTTCCATGAATTTATTCAAAATGTAGGTGGTCATCTCAAACACCCGGTCTCAATTGAAGATGTAGAGAATTTCATCATTGTCAAAGGACACTAGGATTAATTCTTTGGAAGACTTAGTAATAAAAATTGGATATGATCCCTCAGATACAAAAGCAACTGAAGAAGTAATAAAGAAGAAAGAGTTAGACATTGCAGCTCTGAAGAAACAACTCAAGGTGCCTACTACACATGACGCACTGACCAAGGAAATATAGGAAACCGAGAGAATAAATGTTGACATGATGAAACTAATAGTGGAGCATTCCATCCAAATCAAACAGATGGAGACAAATATGGAAAAGATGGTGCAGGAGAAAGAAAAAGTAGCATAGATGGCTAGCATAATAGTGGAAACCCTTCCTTTAACATCCCTACCATGACTACTCTAGTAGGTGCAGCCACACAAGAAGGAAGCAGTGCAGAAAAGTTGGCTAGATCTATGGAAGGAATGAATTTGCAGAATGAAGAAATCAAGAGACTCGAATCCCAAGTTGGTGTGCTATAAGATCATATTAAAAGAGCTGAAAACAATCACTTGGTAGAGATACAAAGAGCAAAGGCATTGATAAAGAAGCTTTAGAAGTTAGAAAAAGAATCCTCCATTGGAAATACTCTAGGGACGGTTAAGGAGGTAATTTGGCACAAAATGATAGATCGAATGATGAAATTTGGCCTAGCATCCAATTTTTTTTTTAGCAGATATAGCTAGTAGAGAAAGCCAAAAAATCTATTTTAGTGACCAATATAGAGTTGGGAGATATGCCAGAAATAGAAAACAGAATTATTAAGTTTTTCAGTGCAAGAAACAGATATGAGCTGGAAGAATTGGAAGTAGTAGATAGGATGGAGACCATACTACAAGTCAGAAAGGTGCTAACAAAGAAAAGTTTAAATGTGTAGCTTCAAGAAAAATGCCAAGTTCTAGAGCGGACAGTCAACAGGTTTTTCAACAGAATGCAGCCCCTACATCAAAAACGCCTTCCCTCTCTATTTGTTATAAATGACAAATTCATGGATAGAGGGGATTATGTCAAGAAATTACAGGGTATAACCACAGATGCTGCAAATCTATCAAACATAAAAAAGAAACATAACAGGAAAGGCTTTATTAGAAGCAATCAACAATCAAATTTAAACTGAACATGAGCTGAAGCATGTGTCTTTGGTCAAGCCATCATTTGCCAAATACCCTAATGCTAATGAGGTTTATTGAATATTAACCAAGATCAGGATCCCAGAAGGGGAAACGTGGAGTGACTTATGTGACTACCAGGAAGAATGAGACAAGGATGACTAGAGTGACCATACATGTATGAGTCAGTACCAGCCATGTTAGTAGAACCACTCCAGTCAAATTAATACTTCAGGCAACAACATCCCAAAAAAGAGTGACACATGTCCCATTTTTCTCAACGTGGCCACTCCTTGGCTACATTAGTCAGTTTTTACTTCAGTGTAATAAATAATAGATTGTCAACTGTACAAGGAAAATCATTGTATTTTTTGTTTAAAAACTCCATGCATTGGGAGTATTAGGGGTTGGAACCTAATCATTGGAATGATTTTTCTATTTGGAGCATTGTAATTTTGAGTTGGAGCATCAATAAAAATGAAAGTTTACAGGACACTTGATCTATTTTGACCCAGTGATGCTTTTCTTTCTATGTTTAATGTATTTCTATTTATCCATCCATGCATCTTTCATTCTTATTGTGAAGCAAAAATTATAGTTTAAGATATGTTGTTGGAGCACCTTACTTCTATCTGCATTTACAATCTATATGTTTTCCTCTCAAGTATGATTAAAAGATACTTGAATTCTTTTTAATCCTAACTGATATCATTTTTCTGTCATTCCATTTATCACTCTTCTTTAAAGATCTAGTAGGAACAGTGAGCTTGTCCTACAAACACTCTGTAATATTGATGCTACCATCTAGCCTGTGAATCCATAGCCTAATGGAAATATTAAAAAGTGATCTTTCTCCAACAAAACGAACCAAAAAAAAAACAATATTTTTATTATTAATATCTAGCCTAAAACATTATAGCGCTAAAAACAAATTTAAATTATAATTACATAGAGAGAACCCTCTCTCAGTCCAGAAAGGCTAGGTCCTAGACTCATAAGTTGTTTGATGTATCTTTTGTGACTTTTTTCTTGAAAATATTCAAAATCACAAAACATCAACATAGTGGTGACCATACTGGGGAACACATTGAAAAATTATCCTTTCATTCGAATTCAGTGTACACAGTTAAATAGCTTTGTATGATATTATTGTTAACGGGAAAAGTGTCTATTCAGAACGACCCTAACCCACTAAGGTGTGACAGTGACCTTAGAAACAGACAGAGAAAACTACTTTTGTATTCTCCTTTATGAACTATAAACAAAGAGAAATAGGATGAACCAACCTGTGCCTTGCGCTAGTCCTTTGATCCAATCTCTCCCCTCTTTGACAGCTTCCAGCTACCTGCTCCTTTACTTTCCCAGCTTCACCAAGCACCTGCAAGATCACATAAGATGGAAACTATTCAAAGACATGGGTTCATACTCATAAAAAGCTTAGGATCAGATTTAAGCTAAACATACAAATGTAACAAACCTCAATGATACACAAACATGTAGGAGAAACTCAAATAGTTTTATTGATATAACAAGAAGGTCTAGGAGGAGTTACAACCAATGATTCCTGATCCAGCATCAACCTCCCAGCAGAGAGAAGCCCCTCTTCACCTCCAACAAAGCATAAATCACCCAATACTCTGATATCTATCTCAAAACCAATAGCAATTCTATGGAATGTACAATATTCCAACCTTTGGATCTCTTGGTGAGGGATCCATATATAGATGTATGCAAAGAGGATGAGTCAGCTCATGAATTGATTAGTGGCTTCTCTCTGTCAGTTCTTGCTTCCACTTGGAGACTGAGAGCCTCTTACTCATCCCTGGTCGAATTCAGTGAGGCAAGTGTCATTGGAGAAGATTCTGGAAGCTTCCATTGTCTCTCCACCTCGTGGAATGACTCTGCCACTTGTCATTTCCCACTCAACTCACCCTGGTAGTGCATTTAGGTGCATTGCAATGCACCTAGCTAGTGTATTTGGGTGCTTTGCAACGCAGCTAGCTAGTGGAGCAGCTGAAATGATCCTGATTTGACTAGTTCTGAGCAGTTTCTGGTGGAGAACTTCTGGGAGAAGCTGTAATTTGTTGACCTTGTTCCTTTAGGAGTAATAACAACACTTTTGAGGACTTAGGAGCCTTTGGTTTATGGACATTTCATGCTTGGAGCTGTAAGGCACAAAAATTTCTATTATAGTTGCCCCCTAAAGTATGAGGCCTTTTATCGGGTGAAATGATTTATTAGGAGGATCCGAAGTTCTTTCAATGCTGGGAGGAGACCTGTAATAAGATACAATACAATACATTATTTTCATACTGCTTTCATGATCTAGTTGAGGCGGGCATTCCCATGCTCAATGTTATAAATTCATTTTCATGTACATAGGACAAACAATCGTCTGATGGTAGACTGATGATTATGATAGAGCCATCATCCTTTTGGTAGGATGATTATCTGTGCTGCAATGCTGTACATTTCAATGTCTTTATTTTTCCTGAATATATATCGCAGCCCGAATGGATGAAACTAGATCCGGGGTCTTCGATCTCGTCCGATCTTCACTCGAAGTACAAGTCGATCCATGTGAGAAATGTTTTGAAGTCGAACATGGAAAGACATCGCTTGATTACCAGTCAATGATGTAAACTGTTAACAAGCGCGAGAGGAATCACCGATAATGATAATGACCCTCAAGGTACTGCAGTACAATTCATGTGATGTGAATAAAGGACTTGGCATCGAACACCACGCAAAATCTTTCGGTCGAAGGTCATTGATGTATACCTGTCGCCAGAAGTGAGAAACTTGCCATTGAGGTATGCAAGCTTCAAAGTACTGAATGGGGTGTTCCTAGATCAACTTCTTGGATAATGAGCTGATGTCGACAAGAAGCGATTCGTCAAAGGAGGGCCTTAATGAATCCCACATCAATGACACGGAATGGAGCAAATGATTTTGATGGAGGTGAAAACGATCTGATGATATATGGTTCAGGGTGGCAGTCATGAAGGAATGAAGTATAATGTATGGTAGTGGATGGGACATAGGTGACTTCTCTGGATGACTTCTCTTGAACATGTCGGCGACACTTATGTGATGGATTGGTAGCATTTACCCCAAATGGGGATGGTATGGCGTGACCATGGTGATGTGGCCGGTGAATGAAACAACCCAACCCGACTCAGGCACGGAGTGGAAGTGTCATGTTCAAGAGCGACTTGCTACCAAAAAAGTTTCTTTGAGTTTTCTTCCCAATTTTTCCCCAGTCATTGCTGACCAGTACCTCTTTATTTTTGTCAAGCTTGAGGAGGATAACATATGCTTGTTCTATAATTTGCTCTTCGGGAAAACCCATCGCTATGTTTTAACGAGCCTAGCGATAGTGAAACTCGTTCTCGCCTAAAGACAAGTTTGTCGCTATTAATCTTTTTAACGAGTCTAACGACAAAGATAACTCGGTCCTTTTCATTTTTAGAGAGTCTAAAAAGGTACATAAAGGTAACTCTGGAATTCCTTTTTCGTCATCTAATCCCTTAGGTCCGAAAAAGTATAAAACAATACATAAGGGATGAATTTTCGATAGTTTAACGAGCCGAACAAAACAAGCGCTTCCTGTCCAATAATCCCTCAGGTCCAAAAAGATTAAAATCTAGAGGAAGGATAGCACTTCCTGTCGCTTTAATGAGCTGGAAGGCCAAAACTCGGCAATCTTTTCATATTTTATGAGTCAGATGAAAAGAGCTTAAAGAAGACTCGTCTTTTGAGGAACGAGTGATAAAATGGGTAGCGACTGATTCCAGGTAAGGTTTGGAATTTTCCAATCATGGCAGTGTCACAAGGATGGCTAGTGAAATCACTCTTCGCAGCTATTCCTCAAAATGGGTAAACAATCAAATGGAGGTGAATGATCGGCCAATGGAAAAGTGGATGTGACGGTGCAAACACGACCAAGGCCTTAACGGCTGAAAATGCTTCATTCACGGTGGTTATTTACCGGGGAATAGTTCATTTTTTAACGAGCTTTAATGCGGGTGGAAACATTTGCTCAGATCTTATGTTTATTTTTTAACGAGCTTGAACTATGTGCTAAAACTGCTCGATTAATCCAGTCATATGATAAGAATGTCTCATATGAAAATGGCAACTTTTAGATTTTTTCCCCACATCCTTTCTTTATGCAAGTTTGGTGACGACTAATCCTATGAGTTTAAAGGGTTAGCCTACGGGTTTAAAGGGAGAACCTAAAAATTTAAAAAATAAATAGTCGCCCTTCGCTTGCACTCCAAAAGGTTTGCATGCCCCCAGGTATAAAACAGAGTTTCAAAGTTACCCCTCAATTTGCAGGAAAAACATTTTTTCTATCAGGAGAGGCCTACCTCTTACAGGTTACCCAAAGATTACTCTATTCGCGGTGCAAATAAAACACTTCTTTGGCGATGTCTACCGAGATAAACAAAGGCAAGTGACTCCGACCACCGACTCACATAACTTTGACAAGAGAATCTTATTCTAGACTAACTCCTCTTCCACTGACAGATGGGGTACAGACTAGTCATATTCTCCCACAGAAACCTACCCTATACCCGAAGTTTTCCTGCCGAAGCAGACCAGGACGCATGCCCCCTGGGTTTCAGTCATATCCCTCCGAATTGCTCGCGCTTATTGGGAGGACGGACTGGGGACCGAGACATTTCTTGCGCGAAGAGACCATTTAGGGATGGTATATGACTATTTGCTATGCATGATCCAGGAAATGAAAGCTGGTCTACGAGCTTGACCACTCTTCCTTCGTGCGAAAAACACATTACTCTAAAGAGTGAGGAGACGATGGCTCCCATGCAATAAATATAGTCTCGTCCAAGGAGTAGGTTGTAATCCAAGGGTCCTTGAACGACCATGACATTCATGCGAACTGTCTTCCCTCTCAATGTTATGGGCACATCGGGAAGGATCCCTAAAGGTTGACTGGTTCCTTTATCAAAGCCTGTCAGATTTCTCATCTCAGGCAACAGCGATGGCGAACCAAGCGCTTTCCAAGCAATAGAGGAAAGGATACTCACAGAAACCCCCTCATATATGATGGTACCAGCCATGACCATTCTGTATATTTGAACGATAATTCAGAATGGTACACTCGCTGGTAAGCGGGGTTTGCCTAGTTGATTCCAGTCGAAGGAGACAACTAGGTTGCTTGGAGGTGGGATGGAGTAGACGGCTGGGTATGGCTATGACGAACTTCCTTCCTGCGGTAAAGGAATGGGTGGATTGCCCCCATGTTCTTCGGAGTCTGTGTTGATGAAGAGAATTTGGACGGTGTCATCCTTGTTCTCTTCAGTGACTGTATCATCCAAAGATAAAACCTCTGAAGGCAAGACCGGGTCAATTGCCGCCTCGACCTTTTGACTTTCGTCTGGTATGGATTCAGTTGGTTTATCTTCAATGATAGGCGCTTCAGCCGACCACTTGAGTGGGCCAGTTGGGTTCTCAACTAGTGACGGACTCGGCATGAGTTTTTTTATATCCAGGAGGAAGTCGTAATGGTGAAATCAGACGATCATCCAAAACTCTTTTAGCCTCGTCTAAGAAGGGTCAATGGTGGAGGGCATGGTCACCTTCACACAGTTTACAAGGAAATCTAGCTTTCCCTTTGTGTCCTAGGGCTTCACTTTCACTAGTTGACGGTGTGCTTTCAACATGTTGTCCAGAGGTTGATGACACCGGATTGTGCAAACGAGGAGACCAGTCCCTTAGTATCCGGATGCAAGGACAATCTCTGTGAAAGTGGTCCCCTTTGCAAATGACACATGGCAATTTAGGCCTGGTCTTTGCTGTGTGTGGATTTTCGTTGGACGACACTCGTTTTCCCCCATTCGCCTTTGGCTCCTTCCTCTTTTTCTCTTTCTTCTTCTTTCCTTTCTTCTCCTTAGGAACTTGGCTGTTAATTTTACCAGTTCCATCAAGCGAAGAGGAAGGAGGAGAGGAAGAATTAGAGGAAGTAGAAGGCTGGTGGGTAACTCTGGACTCATCTAATTGTTGATTCGATTGTTCAGGAATAGTGGTGTTCTGAACGACATTGGTTGAGAAGAGCCATACTGGCAAGCCAATTGTCAGTCCTGGAAGCGACAATGTGGCCATATGGGGTGCACCAACATCTCCCCAAGAGGAGAAGGGGCTAGGATTTCCACCAAGGGGAATTCCTTGGTTGGTAGGCTTCATTTTCTCAACCTAAAGATCAACGTAGGAAAAGGGGATGAATATTCCGTTTAAAATAAATTTTAACACGCTTTGACACAACTTGTTTTTTCAGTTTTAAAGAGTCGAGAAAAAACAAAAGATAACTCTAGTCTCCTTCGATTTTTAATGAGCCTGAAGTGACAAGTGCTCAGATGGAGCTTTTCCGTTAAGGAGTCTGAAAAGGAACGAAAGGGACTGCTCTGGAGGTCTAGGTAGAGGGAGTACCAAACCAATCGCAAAACTGCAGAATACTTTTTACGGTACGACAATCAATCTTCCCGAATGCTGTGTTCGGTGCATTGCGATCAGTAGGGTGGCCGACACGGTTTCCTATGGATAAAAGGTTTTATGCCTATAGGGGTCTCCCAATATATACCCGACGGTACGTGGGAGCACAAGTTCATATTGGCACTTATCGTCTCAAAGTGGAGGAATCACCCAACCATCAGTGAGTACAACAGTTACCAGGCTTTACGACGCCGGAATACGTCTCTAGCCTAGACCTCTAAATGTTGTGCGTTAAGTTACAAAGCGTTGTTAAGTTCATTGAATTTATTTTAGGTTGATCTTTCTTATGAAGTTTTCCTTTTGGGATCACCACGAGATGTAGATGTAATTCCTAAAATGCAATTTAAAGATGATAAACAAGCTTTTATCTCTTTTCAGCAATGAAAATCCTAGCTACTAAGGGAAAAGAAAGACACAATCTTTTCGCAAAGAGCAAAGAGCACACTGTAAATGCACTTTTCCTAAATCAAGCCAAACAGACTGTCAATATGCAAATGCACATGCATGTGTTTTGTTTTTCACTTTCTTAATATTGATGCCTAAAGAGAAAGTTGTTGTACAGATCTGAATTCACTTTCAAGTGAAAAACACAAACAAGCTTCTTTTCGAAATCAAAAGGTAGAGATGATTACGACACTTTATGATTTTGAAATAAACACTCGTTTCGACACTAGAAAGTGACAAATTCAAACCAAAGGCAAAAGTAAAAGCATAATCGACTGTCAACAGCAAATAAACTTTCTCCTATGATCAAAATCGACACTTGCGACAGATCTAAATCAAAGGACAACAGTATGACTATTCTACTTTTGCAATGGGAAACTGTAAATGACGTAACAAACACACAAAAACATCTACAGTTTCTTTTATACAACTGAGGCGGAATATCAACAGAGAAAAGGGGTTTTTAAACAGACACACACACTAATCACAAGCTGCAAAAATCAGAGATAAAACTGAAAAAATTGAGCAAAGAACCTCAGCTGCACAAAGCTGGGCTGATCAACGCACCTGCTACACAGAGAAACTGGATTGCAATGCAGGTTGCCCTCACGGGAACTGCACTGAAATGCAGGAACTCTTCACAGTACCTACACTGGGGTAGAAACGAGAATTCTATCCGGGTTCTGGGTCACGATTTGCAGTTTAATCTATGGTTTTTGGCCGAGTAAAAGTAATCAGTAATGCACAATGAGAGGGTTGATTCAATGAAGGTTTAAGAGCTATCACAGAGGGAAATCAGATCATTTGTGAATCAGCTGTTCAAATCATAAACAGATCCAGTGAATGGATTGAAGTAGCAGATGTCTACTTTGCATTTGTTAATGGCAAATGCAGTTCGATTCGCTACTTCTAAGTTTATGAAACAAACAACAAGAGAAACACAAACAAACCAACTAGACGATCGTCCCCAGCGGAGTCGCCATTTTGTTAACGGGAAAAGTGTCTATTCAGAATGACCCTAACCCACTAAGGTGTGACAGTGACCTTAGAAACAAACAGAGAAAACTACTTTTGTATTCTCCTTTATGAACTATAAACAAAGAGAAATAGGATGAACCAACCTGTGTCTTGCGCTAGTCCTTTGATCCAATCTCTCCCCTCTTTGACAGCTTCCAGCTACCTGCTCCTTTACTTGCCCAGCTTCACCAAGTACCTGCAAGATCACAGAAGATGGAAACTATACAAAGACATGGGTTCATACTCATAAAAAGCTTAGGATCAGATTTAAGCTAAACATACAAATGTAACAAACCTCAATGATACACAAACATGTAGGGGAAACTCAAATAGTTTTATTGATATAACAAGAAGGTCCAAGAGGAGTTACAACCGATGATTCCTAATCCAGCATCAACCTCCCAGCAGAGAGAAGCCCCTCTTCACCTCCAACAAAGCATAAATCACCCAATACTCTGATATCTATCTCAAAACCAATAGCAATTCTCTGGAATGTACAATATTCCAGCCTCTGGATCTCTTGGTGAGGGATCCATATATAGATGTATGCAAAGAGGATGAGTCAGCTCATGAATTGATTAGTGGCTTCTCTCTGTCAGTTCTTGCTTCCACTTGGAGACTGAGAGCCTCTTACTCATCCCTGGTCGAATTCAGTGAGGCAAGTGTCATTGGAGAAGATTCTGGAAGCTTCCATTGTCTCTCCACCTCGTGGAATGACTCTGCCACTTGTCATTTCCCACTCAACTCACCCTGGTAGTGCATTTAGGTGCATTGCAATGCACCTAGTTAGTGTATTTGGGTGCTTTGCAACGCAGCTAGCTAGTGGAGCAGCTGAAATGATCGTGATTTGACTAGTTCTGAGCAGTTTCTGGTGGAGAACTTCTGGGAGAAGCTGTAATTTGTTGACCTTGTTCCTTTAGGAGTAATAACAACACTTTTGAGGACTTAGGAGCCCTTGGTTTATGGACATTTCATGCTTGGAGCTGTAAGGCACAAAAATTTCTATAACAATTATAACTCCTAAGATTGGTTTATCTTTTGTTTTTGAATATTCAATTTGTCTGTGTGTTAGATTTGAGCACTGGCTCCTAAAAGAATCTCTACTAGATCCCATCCAAATCCCAGCCCTCCTACCATAGTAGATAATCCTAAAAAGATCCTTGAAAAATCCTAGAACTCAGAGCCAAACAAGTAGTAGATTTCTTCACAGAGCCAACTCACTCCCTGAAAACTTCATCACCTTCCAAGATATCCACTTTTCTTTACACTTTGAACAAGGCTTATTCAGGACTAAATCAGGGAATTGGAAAGACCATATCATCTTTGATCCATAAATCTTACCTAAGAGCCTAATAAGAGAACTTTCCTCACAGATTGAATTGGATATTCAATTGTTACAACATTTTGAGTCACTGTAAGATCTAGTGATAGATCTTAGCTCAGTAATTGATGATGCTTAGCTTCGACAGTCAATAGAATTAAGTTCTTTAAACCTCACAGTTTCCTCCACATCTCCACCTGCTTATATTCAGTCACCAAGTCCTACTACCTACATAATTCCCACCCCTTCTTTCATCCTTCAACATAAGGTTGCTTAGATTCCCACCTAACACTAGTCCAACTTCATCCACTACTCAACCTACTTCACACACTATCCAACCTACTTCTTCCACTATTCAACTTCCTTCAAGTGGTCCTCCACCACCACCAGCAATCATGGCTGCCAAATATGGTCCTTTGGTGCTACCTGCACCATTGGCCAATATGTCACAAGAATATCATTCCAAAATTGTATTGTTTGATGGGACAGGTCCTTTAACAACCCAACAACATGTGTACAAAATGAAGGACTCTTTTGACATACAAGACATAGATGATGAAAGTATTAAGCTCAGATTGTTCGCTCAAATTTTTAGGAGGAGAAGTCAGAAAATGGTTCAAATCTTTGCCTACAAATAGTATAACTGATATTGCATTTCACCAAACTTTTCTCAATAGATGGGAAGTCAAGAAGAACCCTTTACAAATTCTATCATAATATGAAAATATTAATAGGGAAGTAGGTGAAAGTGTACATGATTATTGTGTTAGATTCAACAATACCTATAATGCAATACCTGTAAATCTCAAACCGCCCCAGAATTTAGCCTTGATAAAGTTCCCAGATGGTTTTGATGTAGATATGTCGTACCAGCTTAGCGAAATAAATTCTCCAACATTAGAAGCAATGAAAAGAGACGTTGTGAGTGTAGAAGCCAATTTACAAGCTAAAAGAGCTAGGATGAGAACTGAAAGACAGGTGACTTTTAACGAAGAAGCTTCAAATTCTGTTGTAGAAGCCAAAATTAATTCCCTAGTAAGGAATATGGAAAGGATGATGGAGAGAAATAGTATAAATGATAGGAATGTTCCTAGGGAATATACACCAGCCCAACAGAACCGAAATCAAACCCTAGGAGAAACAATCCACAAATTAGACAAAGAGATCAAAGAGGCCTAGATCAACAAATTAGGCCACCATTTCAAGAAAATTATGCTAATGATACAAGTGTAGTTGAAGAAGTGGAGGAGAATCAAATAAATTTAATGGGAACTAATGAAGATGATTCAATTTTTCTTACACAAGAAGAATATGAATTGCTTTTGTTGACTCAAATAGAATTGGAATCTGGAGAATCTCACGATTATAAAAATGGTTTGGAAAATGCTATACTAGAAGTCCATAGACAATATAATATCAAGAATAAGAAAAACAATGATAGATCAAACATAAAGATCTAAATAATTATGCTAAGAAAACTTTCGAATCTGATCCTACGAAAATAGTTGAAAGCTCAAAGAGAAATGACAACAACATAGAAAAGAGAAATACAGAAAATGTTATCAAGAAAACAATTGATGTCCCAAAAAAATCTATCCAAACTAAAATACCTACTAAAAGTAAACAAGTTGAACTTGTAACAAAGACCATAGCTAACAAAACAGATTTCTCAAACTTGCCAAAAGGTCAAGCACCCTTAAGTATTGAGAATGAAATTGCCAAACTCAAGATCTCTATCCCCCTTACTAAATTGGTCAAAAATAATATCTATAGGTATCAAGTCCTAAAGGCACTCAATGTAGGAGAGAACAAAGATACAGTGAATTTAAATGATGACTAGCTTGAACTCTTGTTTGGACTAGAAGTGCATGGCAAGCCTCAAGAAGGGGGTGTTTCTCCATTTTATGTCCGTGTTAATATTGATGATAAGATTCTTCATAATGCCATGTTGGATTCAGGCGCATCACATAATATCATGCCAAGGACTGTTATGGAAAAACTTGGACTGGAAGTTACTAGACCATAGAAAGATCTCTATTATTTTGATTTCAACAAGGTTAGATGTCTAGGTCTAATTAAGGACCTTTGTGTCACACTAGCCCAGATGCCAACCAAAAGTTTAGTAATGGATATTGTAGTAGTAGATATTCCTCCTAAGTATGGTATGTTATTATCAAGGTCTTGTGGGGCTAGGTTGTAGGGAACACTTCTAATGGATATGACAAATGCCACAATACCAGTATTTGGTCAATCAAGGAGACTATATAGAGAAACATTAATGAAGTACATGGTGAGTAGTCAAGAAATACCAGACAATTATCCCCTCTACTCAGTTCACATTGATATTGATTCCTTTATTTTATATAATGACAATAATGGAGACATAGATATGCAGGTAAAATAGGCAGAAAATGAATTCAATGATGGACATGCATTAACACAAGCTCCATTTTTAATTAGCCCGGATTTCACTAAGGATTTCATAATTTTTTTTTTGCATCTGAACATACTATTATTGTTGTGTTATTGCAGAAAAGCAATGATGGACATGAACAAACGATAGCATTCTTTAGCAAAGATTTGAGAGAGGCTTGTTTAAAGTACAATATCATGGCAAAACAAGCATTTTCTTTGGTTAAAGAAATCAAAGATTTCAGGTTTTATGTTTTACATTCTCATATCATTGATTATGTGCCTAATGTAGTGGTCAAAGATATTCTTACTCAAAATGGACCAAATGGGAAGAGAGGCAAATGCATAGCTGTAATATTGGAATATGATATAGAAATCAAGCTCACCAAGTTGATTAAAGGACAAGGATTAGCCAAATTGATGGATGAATCAAATTTCAATGCTTTAGACATCAACGTGGTGTTTGCTTTGGATGATCTTAAGGAACTGGTGACTCCACCAATAGATGAGACATATTTAAATTCTCCCTAGTATGCAGACCTTTTATATGTTCTTTTCAAGTTAAATGCTCTTCCTGGATTATCCAAAACCAAAGCTATATTTCTCAAATTAGAAGTTGTCAAAATATGTATTGCTGATGGTATATTGTATTGGAAAGATGCTGGAGGTGTTTTACTCAGATGTTTGTTAAAGGATGATGCTGACAAAGTTATGTAGGAATTACATGAAGGTGACTGTGGAGGCCATCTTTATTGGAAGACAACTGCTAATAAAATCCATAGAGCTAGTTATTATTGGCCTAAATTATTCCTAGACATCCATAAGATGATAATTGCTTGCCACAAGTGCCAAATCTTTGAAGGAAAGAGAAAATTACTACCTCTACCTTTGAAACCCATCTTCGTTGAAAGCCCTTTCCAACAGTGGGGATTGGATTTCATTGGCGAAATTCATCCTTCATCCACTGCCCATCATAAATGAACCCTAACTGCCATAGATTACTTCACCAAATGGATAGAAGCCACTCCTTCAAGACCTGCCACTGATTTTGTAATAATAAAGTTCCATGAAACCAATATCCTTTCAAGATTTGGCTGTCCTAGGAAACAAATCACTGGTAATGCTGCATCTTTCAAGCAAAAAAGATGGTGGATTTTGTCACAAATATCATATATCTTTGGGACATTCAACAAATTATTACCCTCAAGGTAATGGGTTGGCTGAATCTTCCAATAAATTTTTGGTAAACATTATTAAGAAGATATTGGAGGACAATAAGAAGTCATGGAACAACAAATTGATCTATGCATTATGGGCTGACAGATTGACTACAAAGAAATCAATTGGCATGTCCCCATTTTAGTTGGTTTATGGTATAGATGCAATACTTCCTTCTTCCATGGGAGTACTAGTGATGAAGATCATCCAGGAAATACAAAATGAGTGTAATGATATACAAAGGAGGATATATCAGACTACACAATTGTAGTAATCCAGAGAAGAAGTATACAACAAAACTCAAGTTGTCCAAGAAAATATAAAGAAATTTTTTGACAAAAGAACCAAGGCGGATGATTTCAAAATAAGATACAAACTGTTAAAGTGGGACTCAAGAAGAGAAGACAAAGGAAAACATGGAAAATTTGAAAATATTTGGAAGAGTTCGTATATCATTTCAGCTTTCAAAAGGAATAATGCATTTTTCTCAAAAAATTAGATGGTACAGAATTATCAGGAGGTCCTGTCAATGGCAGGATGCTGAAACATTATTTTTCATAAGCACAGAGATTTCCCCACTTCATTGTAAATATCATAGATTTCAGGTTTAGTTGGTTAGTGCATTTAACAAGAAGAAATCAGATTGAAGACAAAGAAAATTTGAAGGACTCAAGGCTACTGGTCATGTGTTCTTAACACTTCAAGCTGAGAAGTGTCATCCCCACCTAGAGCCACTATTAGGGTCCTATAATTTATAGGATCTCAAGATGATTAAGCATTTCATAGTTTACAGGTTTCAAATTGTTCATAAGATCGCAATTTTCAATTGATTTCATATAAAAAAAAAGGAAAAAAAGAGAAAAGAAATGAAAAGAGGGTATATAAAAAAGAAGAAGAAAAATAAAAATAAAAATAAAAGAAAAACCCCAAAAAGTTGTTCAAATCATACAGTCTAAGCATGATTGAACAAATTTTAATTTATGTTGATAGGTTAGAAAATAAATATTTTCCAAACAACTTAATCTTGACAAATCAGTAGCTAGGTAGAAAATAGAATTGGTTCAACTGTTTAATCTCGAAAAAGAGGAGAAATAAGTGATAGAGTAGGTTAGATTTAGAAAGAATAAGAGATGAAAAAAAGAGGAAAGGGTCTGCAAGTCTAAGTGCACCCTGCAAATGGAAAAAAACAAAATGTTAGGCTATATAACAAGGGTAGGTAGATTAAGAATATAAGGACATATGATAATGTTGTCCTAAGGTCAGAGAGAAAAAAAAATACCAAGGAGTGGAATTATATTGCTTTGATATCATTATTCCCCTAAACTTTAAATATTTAACCCCTTGTACCTATAGTCTTTCCCTCATTAGTCACCTGATCCCACCACACACTCACCTGTCGGATCGTGTTTAATCCACCCACCAACTATCACTCCATCCCCACTCACTCTGCCCGATTTAACAAGCCATGTCCTCTTTCGGCCCCCCTCACCCTCTAAATGTTAATCTAGGTGGGGGGGGGGGGGGGGGGGGGTGTTTGAAGCCGGTGGTTTCCACTCCCATATGTCTCACGTCCTCATGAGTTCGCACACCCCCCATATCATACCACCTACCACTCACAAGGCCCCCCGAAAAGCTGTATTCGATAACACAAACCACTCACCCATTCAACCGTTGGACACCTGCCACCTCACTACGCCAAGCTTTCCCATCCACCCAATCACTTCCATTCCCGCTATTTGGCAATAAATGGTTTGGGCCGTTAGCCAATAGACCCACGCCAAATCAGGCCAACCCAATGGCACGATTACAAATCATAAAACCACCAGCATGCTAATTTTGAATTTTAACTGTTATTGTGCACTTGCAGGCATCTTTCCACTCCATTCATCCATTACCAAGAACACATAGTGAAGCCAAAATAGAGTAATACAATGCAGGATCACTCATTTTCTTGCAGCAATCATCATTTCCCACTCTTGAATCCCATTTCTATTTAAATCCCTATTCTTCCTCCCTCACTAAAATACCACTTCTTTTATCCCTTTCTGTTACAGATTTAGCACATGATAATTTCTAGGGGAAAGATGTAGAGAAAACAACAATGGCACCAAAGAAGAAATAACTAGAAGTATTCAACCCAATGGTGCACCCACCACTGGATTTAGCTCATTTATCACTAACCGACAGGAATTACAAGATCCATGAAACCCTCTTAGAATTTGATCTGTTTAATATATATTGCTGGTGGGAGGACAAGTTCATGGAGGAAATGGATGACATAGGCCTTTGGGACACCAACCTACCATTATATATCTTCCCTAAAACACATAGTTGCCCAAAATTGATCAAGAAGTGTCATTCATGTTACAATCCACAACAAGGAGCAGTGATGGCCCCAACATGACATATTTTATTCACAATAGATGCTCAATCCATCATGTAGATGATGAAGGCCTCGATTATTGAAGGAGTTCTTCCTTTTTCACATGAAGTTCTGATTGAAATTTACCAAAATCTTGATTTCTCCAAGAGGTCTAAGACATTAGAACTTTTCATCACTGAGAACAGACCTCTTCCAAGAAAAAACCCTCCTTGTTCCTCCTCTGTTTTCCTTGACAGGACTAGACATATTGCCATAGTTCTTTCATATTTACTAGGCTATTATTCTGACCAATGGATTAATGAAGCTATTATAGTTTTCCTATCTATCCTTTCAACTGAATCCAAGCCTTCTGTCCTTTTCAACTTCAGCCAATTTCTAGTAGATGCAATCCATGAAAAACTGGTCAATTTCTTCATAGATGAAGTTTTTCATTACTCCTCAGTCTTGGTTTACATGTTTTTGTATTTTCAGGCAGACAAGTTCCAGTTTTCATTAACCAAAATGAATGAGGAAGGTGAACCTCAATAAGTAATATTTTGGACAACATTGGTAATGAAAGATCAAAATGATTTCAGTTACAAGACATTTATGGAAATGTTTGTCCACCCAGCCACGAGCCTCCTCAGTGGGACAACAGAACCAAGGATAAATGAATATATAAAGAGAATTATGTAACTGTTTGATCAGTCTAGAACTGGTGATTGGTACTTGTACCAAAACTACACTAAAATAGGACTATATGGCTGTGAGTTAGTCCCCTACAAGCTACCAAAGTTCCTCCCCATGAGGGTATTTGCATTAGGGTACATTAGAAAGATGATTAGTGCAGATGAGATGCATTTTGTATCAGGCAAGAAGAAATCCCGATTCAGGATCAAGTCCCAAATTGGTCCCTTTATTTGCAATAGCAGAGCTGTAGGAGAGGAGGCAGACAAAAGATTAAGAGAGGTGAATTTTACCCATAGCTTCATATTGTCTTATGACTCATGGCACATTATTTCTAAGAAGAGGGTGGAAAACAAGTCCAATGCCTACATCCACACTCAAAGGCTTGAAATCAAGAAATATATGAATCAAATAGAATGGATGTTTGATACATTATAAGAGGCTGAGGAGCAAGTAATCTCCTCTTCTAGTGCACAGGCTCAAAGGAATTAGGAGAAATAAATTACTGAAGGAAGGAATAGAGAAGGAAAAAAACACGAGCAAGGGATAACTTGGAAGAGGTCCAGAGAAGATCAGTCACCAGGAACTAATATTTCCATGAAAGAATTCAGGTTGAAGTATAGGAAGAAGCCTAGGAAATATATGGACATAGATAAAGGATCACCACAGTAGATGCTGGTCAACATAATTGATATTCCAGACTCCTCCTCAGCTAGAGGACAA
Organism: Pinus tabuliformis; assembly: GCA_031772625.1. Lineage (NCBI taxonomy): Eukaryota > Viridiplantae > Streptophyta > Pinopsida > Pinales > Pinaceae > Pinus > Pinus tabuliformis. Next base: position 1,252,115,592 of record CM062818.1, on the reverse strand, counting down.
TCATTTCCTTCTACTCTGATTTGAGAAAGACATCAATCTCTTCAAGTTTCCTCATCTTCAAAGGTGACTGAAGAGAAAGTAGAGACAATCTTTGACACCTTTAGAAAAATCAAAATTAGAAATGAGATACGAAAGAAGAGCGCCTATGCTCAGTTTTTAAAGTAGAGTGCAATTGTACAAGGAAAAATTCTCTCTGCCTTTGACTCAGAGAAGGGAAAAATGCATATGGCATTTTTGCAGGCACAGACATCAAAGCCCAAAATTCGAGTAGACTACAAGAAGACTTCCTTTAAGTTTGATGTCAAGAAAATCCATCCAATATATTAGCTAGAGATGCATAAGGAAAGAGGGGAAATGATTTCATCTACTTTAACCAACTCTTCCATGAATTTATGCAAAATGTAGGTGGCCCTCTCAAACACTAAGTCTCAGTTGAAGATGGAGAGAATTTCATCATTGTCAAAGGACACCGGGATTAAGTATTTGGAAGACTTAGTAATAAAAATTGGATATGATCCCTCAGATACAAAAGCGACTAAAGAAGTAATAAAAAAGAAAGAGTTAGACATTGAAGCTCTAAAGAAATAGCTCAAGCTACCTACTACACATGACGCACTAACCAATGAAATAGAGGAAATAGAGAGCATAAAGGCTGACATGATGAAACTAATAGTGTAGCAATCCATCCAAATCAAATAGATGGAGACAAATATGGAAAAGATGGTGCAGGAGAAAGAAAAGGCAACACAGATGTCTAGCACAAAAGTGGAGGCCCTTCCTCTAACAACCCTACCCATGACTACTCCAACAGGTGCAGCCACAGGAGCAGGAAGCAGTGCAAAACAATTGGAAAGATCTATGGAAGGAATGAATCTATAGAATGAAGAAATCAAGAGGCTCGAATCCCAAGTTTTTGTGCTGCAAGATCATCTTAAAAGAGCTGAAAACAATCACTTGGTAGAGATGCAGAGAGAAAAGGCATTGATAGAGACGCTTCAGAAGTCATAAAAAGAATCCTCGATTGGAAATACTCTAGGGTGGGTTAAGGAGATCATTTGGCACAAAATAATAGATTGAATGAATGAAATTTGGCCTAGCATTCAAATTGTTTTTGAGCAGAAATAGTTACTAGATAAAGCCAAAGAAGCCATTTTAGCCACCAATACAGAGTAGGGAGATATGCAAGCAACAACAAAGAGAATTATCAAGTTTTTGAATGCAAGAAACAGGTATGAGCTGGAAGAATTGGGAGTAGCAGATAGGACAGAGACCATACTACACATCAAAAAGGTGTTGACAAAGAAATGTTTAAATGTGCATCTTCAAGAAAAATGCTAAGTTCTAGAGCTGAAATTCAACATTTTTTTTCAATAGAATGCAACCCCGACATTGAAAAGGTCTTCCCTCTCTGTTTTTTATAAATGAAAAACTCATGGACAAAGGGAATTATGTCAAGAAATTATAGGGCATAGCCACATATGCTGCAAATCTATCCAACATCAAAGGCAACATAATAGGAAAGGATTTACTAGAAGCAATCAACAACCAAACTTACATTGAACATGAGCTGAAGCATGTGTTTTTGGTCAAGCCATTGTTTTCCAAATACACTGATGTTGATGAGGTTTATTGAAGATTAACCAAGATCAAGATCCTAGAGGGGGAAACGTAGAGTAACTTATGTGACTACCAGGAAGAATGAGACAAGGATGACTAGAGTGACAATGCAGGCATGAGTCAGTACCAACCACATTAGCAAAACCACTCCAGTCAAATTAATACTTTAGGCAACAACATCCTAGAAAAGAGGGACACCTGACCCAGTTTTCTCAGCATGGCCACTCCTTGGCTACATTAGTTAGTTTTTCCTTCATTGTAATAAATAATAGATTGCCAAGTGTACAAGGAAAATCATTGTAGTTTTTTGTTTAAGTACTCCATGCATTGGGAGTATTAGGGGTTGGACCCTAGTCATTGGAACGATTTTTCTATTTCGAGCATTATAATTTTGAGATGGAGCATCAATAGAAAGGACAATTTACAGTATACTTGATCTGTTTTGACCTGGTGATGTTTTTCCTTCTATTTTTAATGTATTTATGTTTATCCATCCATGCATATTTCATTCTTATTGTGAAGCTAAAATTATAGTTTAATATATGTTGTTGGAGCATGTTACTGCTATATGCATTTACAATCTATATGTTTTCCTCAGAAGTATGATTAAAAAATACTTGAATAGTTTTTATTCCTAATTGATATCATTTTTCTGTCATTCCATTTATCACTCTTCTTTAAAGGTCTAGTAGGAACAATTAGCTTGCCCTGCAAACACTCTATAAGATTGATGCTACCACCCAACCTGTGATTCCATAGCCCAATGGAAAATATAAAAAATTGATCTTTCTCCAACCAAACGAACAAACAAGCAAACAATATTTTTATTCTTAATATATAGCCTAAAACATTATAGTGCTAAAAACAAAGTTAAATTATAATTACATAGTGAGAGCCCTCTTTGAGTCCAGGAAGGCTAGGTCATATACTGATAAGTGGTTTGATGTATCTTTTGTGACTTTCGTCTTGCCAATCTTCAAAATCACAAAATGATAAAAATATCTATAACTAGTCCTAATCAAGATAAGATAGATTAGTTTTATTTTACTGCTTACATCCTAGATTAATTTTTATTCATTTAAATAGAATTTTTAGAAGTCTCCTTATGTAGGCGTAGCCTTAGTTGTGGCTTGTCTAAACCACTAAATTAGACTAATGGTTTCTTTCTTGCAAGAGCTCATCACAAGAGTAAATCCACTATTTCTCTTTCTTTTGATAAGTAATTAGATAAATCATAAGTTAGTAGGAAGGCTGAGGAGGTAAATGGACACAAAAGAACTAGTTGGAACCACCAATTCAAATGGATAAGAGATTAGTTGGGGCTTTGACGGGTGGTCTCCCTAAATGTTGATGAGGTCATTTTTGGCCATCAATAGGTTCGTGGAGTGAATGAACAACAATATAACAACCAAGTGGGTTGGTTGGGTCCATGGAAATAATGGAAAGTGATATGGAAACCATACAAATGACACGAAAATGGGGTTTTCCTAAACTCATTCTCAATTGAAATATGTGGATATATGTTATTATCATGTATATGATAATTCTTAACTCAATGTATGTAAGGCAATTGTGGTTAATAGGTTTGTTGATATAGTAGATGGCATAAGGTTTACTTTCCTCCTGTTTTCCCAATAAAGTCCCAATGGATGTATCAGAAGCATCAATGGAGATGTGAAATGGTAGAATCCAATTAGGTCCTCTTAAAATGGGAGTTGTTTTTACAAATATTTTTAAGTCTACAGAAGTGTTGCTACACTTGTTAGTCCATATAAAATCCTTATCTTTTGTTAACATGGAAAACAATGGGAATGCAATCTTAGTGAAATTTTCTATAAATCATCTATAATAATGTGCCTAGCCCCAAAAGCTATGTACCTCTTTCATTGTCTTAAGAGTGGGAATTCTCAAAATTACCTCAACTTTTGTTGGATCAACTTGTATACTCGCATAAGAGAGATAGTGACCTAAAAAAATACATTCAATCATCATCACATGACATCTTTCAGTACTGAGACAAAGGTGGGTTTGTATACAATGATCAAATACCTTTTCAAGATTGTACAAGCCTTCATTAATATCATCCCGATAGGGTGTAAAATCATCCATAAAAATTTCCAAATAGTCATTGACCATATCAAAAAATATTCCTAACACTTCTCACTAGAAGGTTGAAGTTGCATTATAAAGTCCAAAAAGTACGACCTTATAGGAAAATGTATCCTAGGGGAAAGTGAAGGTAGTCTTGTCTTGGTCGTCATGAGTAATATGAATCTAGTTATAACCAATAAATCCATTCAAAAAAGAGAAACTTTTTACTAGATAGTATCTATCACATGATCAATAAAGGATAATGGGAAATGATCCTTTTGGGTGGCCTTGTTAAGCTACCTATAGTTAACAAAGACTCTCCACTTTCCATTTTTCTTAGGGACAACAATAAGTGGGGATACACATTCACTTTAAGAAATTGAATAGTTGAAGTTTGCATTTAAGATATTTTAAAGTTCTTCCTCAAAAACACTTTTCAAGGATGGATTCATTCTACATTGAGGTTGTCAGATAGGTTAATATCCTTCCTTCAGATATGATGAGTGCCAAAAGTAGGATGGATACCCTTCATGTACTTAAAATGAAACTCAAATTATTTTTTATTAACCAAAGTAATCTCTCTTTTTGTGCAGGAGATAAATTAAGGTTAACATTTAAGGTCTTCCTGGGATCTATCTCCACCAGAACAAAATTAAGTCTAGGGGCCATAGGCATTTCTTCTATCACAAGATCATCAAAAGTGTCTTCTTCACTATATTTGTCTATCAAAAAACTTAACAACCAAGATGTTGATGGTGTAACAACAAAAGATTCATTAGTGAAGCTATTAATAACATCATCCTTAGTCTCATTTAAAAAATGAAAGGCTTTTCATATATTGAGCAGTTGATGTGTATTATCTTCCCGTAGTTCCAACTTAGACCATAAAGGATTCCCACTCTCTAAAATCAGTTTAGATGGAGAGTAAAGAATGATATCCTTGGCAGTGTTACCATTACATATTGTCACACACTGAGATCTACATCCAATTATAAAAGCATATGTTGTGACCATCCATGGCCTACCTAAAATAAAAGGATGTGCCCATAGGTATTTTTAGGCTATAAAACTACAAAATCTATTGGATACTGCTAAGAATATACTGAAATAATAAAATCCATGAATATTCCTTCAGATCGGATCTTAGACCTATCTGTTAGCTCTAAAACAAATGGAGTTGGTATTAGATTGGTAAGCCTAAGTAGTTCAACAATTTCCCTAACTATTATATTAATTACTAATCCTTAGTCAATCAGGGTATTTTGGAGAGTTTTTCCTCCAATGTCAACAACTACTATTGTCTTCCCATTATCTTCACATTTAGTAGGTGTATTATCCCCTAACATTAACTTAGATAGTTTTCCAATTTCATGTGTAGTATGGCGATCCTGATGCTTTGTAAAAGGATTTTTAATCCATAATTCTCTAACTGTTTTAGCATAAATTGTAACATCTCAGATTTCTTAAAGTAAGGGAATATGAACGTGGAAGTTCTTCAACTCCTTCAAGAAATCAGATTTAGGTGGAGGGGTATTTTCGAATTTAGATAATATTTCAGAATAAGGGGGATGCAAAGAAGTCTTATTACTAGCAGTTGTTACAGGTCTCACAACTAGGGTAATATAAATTATTATGGTGACATACCAGGCATGATTAGCTCTTACAGTGGTATTAGTAGTAGCATTAGTTGTTACAAATTGTCGTTTTTCTAAATATCCTTGAATTAAGTTTTATTCTCTTGGTGAATTTGCTTCCTCATTTTCTATAATAATAGGAGAAACTATGGGTTTATTATCATTCCTAATCATAATTGTATTTCATTTCATTCCACAAGTTAGATACAATAGGTAGGAATAATTGGCATATCAACTTGCTACACTGTGTTTTAATTGGGATGGAGGACCACTCATAGGCACATTAGATGGAAGTTGTAATTGTTGTTTTTGAATTGAAAAGTGAACAAAAATTTGGCTAAGGAGAACATTCCGGCATGATGGGTGAGGACATAAAAGTGAAGGCCATTAAGGATAGGGCACATGGTATTGTACCAACAGGGGGTTAGGGGGATTCCATGGAGCTATTAGATATTTCATTAGGTTGGAAATTTCTTGAGGAATATACATACTAGACCAATAATTAAAAGAAGAGAATATTTTTTACACCATACCTAATCATCAATGCTACCAAGACTTAGTGGTTCCAATAAAATATGTTTCTTTAGTATCCTACCTTGTCTCCTCATAGATTTATTTTAATCCAAGAAATGAGAGGCATTTTTATATAGAATGATCCCTTTCATATATATTGCAACTATTAAGTGGGCATTCCTTCACAAGATGTTTCTTCCTACATCAAGAACACAATATAGCTAAGGATTTTTCTAGCTCATTCTATTTCTACTTCACTTGCGACACATCAAATTGAGAGGACAACAAGATCATAATATTAGTTTTAAAATTATTTAGTATATTTCAAATTTCTACTCATGCATCTCCATTATTAGCTAACTTCAAAATATTGTTAGAATCATCATGTTTCATAGTCTATTCCTTGTCCATCCTTTGGAACTCCTTCATAAATATTAAATGATTTCATCATAAGGTTCCTTGAATATGTCTCCTTTGCACAAAATATTTAGCATGTCAATATAGTCATCTCACATTCCTCTAATCAAAATTATTTTGAATATTTCCTTGTCCATATTACTACACTTGATATCTCTATAAATTATATTGAAGGTGCTCAACATACTCTTCGAAATTTTTCTATGGTGTCTAAGTTATTCAGAATAAATCTTCCCTCTGACTTATGTAATGAAATTAGCCGTAATACATTTCTAGAAATATCTTCTTCATTCCATCCTAGGAGGTAAAGTATGCCCCACTGAGTCCTATAAATCATCTTAATGTTTCTCCCTTTAGTGTAGCTAGGAACGTTTTTAATTTATGTTCATCAGTGGTATAATCATAAATCATGTAGAGGACATTCAAATCAAAGAGAAATGTATCAAGATGTTCGGTAATTGTACCCTAAAAGGTAGGAAGTGCAGACAAAGAGATGTGCTTCACTGTGGCCTTTCCCTAGAGATTTCAAATGCGAAGATCAAAGGCAGTAATTGATCTCCTTGCCATTTCATTCTATGTAAAAGCTTAATGGTTTTGCACAAATGTTACAGGTTGCTCCGCTACTGGAGGAGCTTATCATATTTTTTTATAAGGCTTTCTTAGGTTGGTCAAGCTCTTCAGGTTACTCAAAATGTTAATATTGTCTAGGTAGACCTATTTATTTCACAACACCTTCTGTAATAGAATTATCAATAGGTTGTTTCACAATGCTGCCTAAATCTAGAATGCATTGATCAATTGGTCATTCTTCTAAAATTGATTATAAATCATCTTCATCCATATCACCTTGTCCCTTTATCAAGCCCGTATACCCTTCTTGTGTTGATACAAATGGCCCACAAACTCTAGCGCTTGTCTTTAGGATAGAAGTTTCATAAAATTCCACCTCCTTAATATGTGAACCCAACATAGATGACTAGATTAATGATGGAATATACAAAGAAGTTTTACCTAATCCTTTATCCTTAGGTGTTTCCCTTGGAGTGGATGATTCAAATTAAAATTTTGAGATGATCTCTTGTATATATGTTACTCTGCTCAAATCCTGATTCTTCACCCTTCTCCCACATTCTCTTCTACCTACATAGATAGTTTCTTTCAGGGCATCGTATTTTTAATATTCATCTTTCTCCCACATTCTATTCTACCTGCACATATAATTTCTATCAGGGAGCCGTATTTTTAATATTTACAAGTCATGGAATGCAATACTACCCTAACTCCTCACGAGGCGAATCCTAATTCAATATCTCAAAGCAATGAGTAGGTCCTTACTTGTCATCTTACCATCAAACATCCTCAGAGCTAGGAACACATCTACCACACTTTCAATCAATGCATGAAAATAAGCTAGTCACACATATGCACCTCTAATATCCTCCCCAACTGTACTGCCCAAATTTTGGATGGATCAATTTTCCTTTTAATTCAAGAAAACCAATCCAAATCACACATAAATTGTCAATATGGGTAGGCATTGTATTTTAAGACTACCATACAAAATATATGTAGGAAAAAATGGCAACTAGCGCTAACAAAAAATCAAAACCTATTGTTATAGGTATCAATTTTAGCACCATCACACTTGTTGTTACACTCCAAAACTTATGTACACTTCAAAAGGAAAATAGGCGCACAAGAAATAATAAATAACACTTTGTCACATTGTTACCCTTATTTGAAAATAAACAACACTCCTTGAAACCATTCAACACTGAAAAATTCCTGAAACACCCATTAAATTAAATAAAAAATCCAAAGAAGTGTAAAATAAATCAAATAACCACCAAAGTTAAGAATGGAATGGTATAGTACCTATGTTGTTACATAATAATTGAGGCTACAATCCTACAACTATTTAATGCATGAACAAGATCTGTAATAGTAACCATAAATCTCACATAAATCAAAACTGGGAGAGAATAAATATACTGCTACAATACCTCTCTAACCAGTGATCCCTATTAATAACGAGGGCCCTTCCTCCTTTGTAGGGGATGGTGAGTTACACAGTGCACAAGCTAACCAGGAAAGAGATATTGAGTCATGAGTGGTGTTATAGGCCATTTTGTCTCATATGGTCAATAGGCTTGCAAACTGAATCAATCAACATCCGTGAACATGTTATCATTATCCCTTCACAAAGCCCTAAATATGACATTTCCAAAAAGCCAGAGTTTTTGGGTTTAATCTCTCAAAATAAATGTTTATATTCCCAACATATCCTATCCCTTTAGCCACCTACGTTCAGAGTTGGTTTCTCCCTTCTACACCAATACTGGTCAGCACTTATTGCTCCCTTAACAAGTGCGCTGATTATAGAAATTCGGGAAAATTTAAAATAGTTTTGAAGCTTCCTCTTCTATAATATTCCAAGGTATTTTTTAACCATTTACCATGAATAATAATATTGAATCCTATTTGATCCTATCTTGGAGACTTCACCTCTTATCCATTGAGATCATCCTCCCATCATATGTGGATCTAAAGCCCATTATGGAAAATCCTAAACTACCATCCCTCTCCTATAAATTTATTGGCATCCACAACATCAAGGTTGGATTTTGGAGATTGATAGTACCCCTATGTTAATGCCTTGAAATTAAATGAGTCATCATATTCATGCATTAGGGTTTACTTTTAGGTCTGCTTTGTGAAAAGGAAGGACAAGTCAACTTGGGCAGACATCTACAAGATCATCTAATATTTATGGTTGTAAACACTCTCCTATTTCTATTAAAACAAAGAGTTTCTTGTTTTCCTATATTTGTTGTGTTATTGTTATAGCTCCATTTACCACCCTTGGTATTTGTGATGGTTAGTTTATGGCCTACGACAAACCCTCCTTCCAGACTTGGTCCAAATATTTTAAAAACAGTGTTTTATTCCCTGTACACTACTTTTCCCTGAGATAAAAGTGTGTACACGCGGGTTATTCCATACCCAATCCACGTATATGTGTTAAAATGCTTAAAAATATTAAATTTCCTTAATTATCGATCGAGTTCACGGGTTTTACTTACTGATTACCTCCTAGTGCCCATGGCTGAACTGTTCCCAACTAAAAAACTAATTGGGAGAAGTATAAATAGACTTATGTGGGAAGGTCTTAAGGAGGAGAAGAGATAGAATTATTATACTGAGATTATCACTGACTGAGTCTGAAGTATCCCTATGCTTCAAGCACTTCCCCAAGTTTCAAGAAATCCTTGTTTCCTTGAGTGTCGATATTATCCCACTTGCTTGAGATATCATGGTATTGGTTATGGAAGGAGGTTGTTGAAGACTGGGATTGGATGAATCTGGAGGATGGTTCTGCTTGGAGCTAGAAGAAGAAGACTCAGGTGAATTCTTTCTGTGTTAGTTATAGCTTTCTACAATAAAAAGAGACGTTGTCTTCTTTTTGAGATTAACTTTGTTTATGCATCAAATACTATTGTAATTCAGGTATGAATGTTATTTTGATGTATAACTAATCATTTTCTTATATGATATAAAGTTAATTTCATTAAAATTATTTATCTATATGCTTCTATGTATATTCAAATTGGTTGATTTGTAGATTCGAAGATCATCAGGAGTTGCAGAGGGTCTGAACCCTGCTGGAACTACCCAGAAAAAGGACATCTAGGTATGGTCACTATCTTATAGTTTGTTTATATAAGCATGTTCCCTGAGTAGTATGAGTGTTTCTTACTGTAGTTTGCTCTTGCTCTATTGGCGTTCCAACACAAAGCCCTAGGGTACTTATTCCCATAACAGAATTGGCAACTCCACTGGGGATAACGATCTTGTTATTCATAGTTTGGGTTGTTCAATGTCAATCAGGGCTTATTTCTTGGTTTTCTTGCTATGAAAATATTGTTTTGCCCAGTAGAAACTCAGACCCTAAGTCTAATCATTTTGATCTGGATTTTTTTTTTTTTTTTCTTGGAAAACTCACTATACGCACTTTAGTCTGTTTACAGTAGCATAAACACACTTTTTTCTATGAAGTGAACCCACGTATATGCAAGTTTCCTTTATTAGAAGTGCATGTACATGCCTCTATGCTTGAACATAGTCGCGTATACCATTTTTTGCATTGTTTTTCTAAATCTCTCTGCCCAGAAAGATTTTTTTCTTAGTCTGTTTGGTTTCTGAGTGGTCAATTTCTGTCTTTAGAAATTTATTATCCAGTGAAATTACTATTTTGAATTCTTTTCCGCTTTGAAAAGTTTTGGCCTAGGTTTTCTTTTGAGCGAGTTTTATTATTTGTGTTTTGACACACAAGACTTCTTATATAGATTCTTGATTGTTCTGGTCCTCTAGAACAAAAGATTGTTTTCAATCTTAGTGTCAAGCTTGATTATTAGTTTACTTATTTTTCTTTCCATCATTTTGTGGCCTTACACATTTTCTTGCTTTTTGAAAGTTTCTTTTTGACAAATCCAAAAGTGTTTCTTTCCGACTTCTTGGTTAGTTTGTCAAAGTTCTTGGCTGCCTTTTGGGTCATTTAGTACAAGTTGAAGTTTTTTTGTTCAAATTTTCATTCACTGTCGTATTTGTGACTTGCAAAGTTTCCTTGTGCTCTTCTTCCGGTCTTTGAGTCTTTGGTGGCATTTAGAGTGCTTTAAAAAGGTTGTTTTCATTGCTTCTTGAAAAAGAAAGGTTCTTAAAAAACATTGTTTTTGTCTTCTTTTTCCAAGTTTGATTTTGGTTTCTTTTGACTTTTTTAAACTGAATTGTGATCTTTTTGGGTTTGTCCTTCTTGTTTGGAGAAGATTTTGTATTCAAAATTTGTATTCTTTTCAAACACTTAAGTTGGCTTATCAACAAGTTATAAACAATTGATTTCATTCTTTTTAGAGTAATCTAGGATATTACATTTTCATGTATACCTTGCATTAGGGTAGTTTTGCATTATTAAAGCATCAATAGTCTTTTTAGTTTTTTGTGAGTGTGAAGTGTGCTTTAAGAAAAGAAAAGAATTTTTTTTTGCTTTATAGAAGTTTCATAGAACCCAACTAGAAATTTCTTTTCATCGAAGAACAAACGATTGCATTCATATAAGTTAGTTTTCCATTAATTTCTTTTGCATCATACAAACACCATCGGTTTCACTTCCATTTATCCCTTTGACTTAAAATAATAGCCATTTAAAATCAAGCGCTTAATAAAATGAACTAGAACTTTTTGTATTGTCATAAGAATACACCAACAAGCTTAGGTTTATTTAGGGCCTTGGATTAGGCGAGAGGAGAGTAAACTCTCCAAGGCTGCTCTAAATTGTAAAACATAGAAGTTTGATTAAAGAGAAAAATCCAATAGCATTAGGGAGACTGGGAAAGCTCCGTGATTGGGAGTTAAGGATGAGGGTTCATGAAGATAAGGATGAGAGATACCCCCTCTCTTACTTGTCAGATCCTACCTCATGATTGTTTCGCCCAGCTTCTGATACAAGTTGGTGTCCATAGTTTCCTATCCTAGGGATCCACACAGGTGGCTACGGAGGGGAATCCCGTGGCACCTGAGGTTGAAATTGTATCATGTTCAGGAGTACTTTTGGAGGGAACCCTTGCAAAGTTTGGGGGCTTGCATCAGAAAAGGCTATTGTCTGGAGGTCAGCGTTACTACCTGTGATACCTTCGCTAGTAGGCATGGGGCATAATTACCCCAGTCTATTTTCGGAAGGCCCTTATTATTAACTTTCTTGTATTTTGGTGTCTGGTCCTAATCACCTGGAGTGGAAATACTTGGAAGTTGTTTGATTACTGATGACCACAACTGGAAGCATGGCATCCATGAAAAGTGTTGTGAGCATGCAGACTCCCATATCTGTGTAAAGAGGAGGAACTATTTCCATCCCTTCTAACACTCCTAGCACATGTATATTTGGGTCTACTTCCATTCTGTCAATGAAAGGAAGTTCTCAGCCTAATGCATACTGTTTTGGATTGTTCCCTTTTGGAATTACCTCTCAACGTATTCCTTCGGGTCCTTTGAATATACCATCAGCTACCTCCATGTCCATGATGAGTGGATCATCTTTATTTCAGGGTTTCCCATTTGGAAGTGGTCATATACCACATTCCAATACGACAGTAGGGTCTATGCCTTTTCCTTTTATAATTCAAGTTAGTAACTGCTTTCAAAGCTGGAAAAACCCTGTGGTTAGTGGGATATGTTGTGGGGAAAAGTATCCGACTCGGAATGACCCTATCCCTACTCTAAGGGTGATAGTTCCTTAGCAACAACTGAAAGTAAAACTTTGATATTTTTCCTTTATGAAAGTACAGAGAAGGAAGAAAAGATTGACCAACCGATGTCTTTCGCTTTTGTCGATCCTGTCTTCTATCTTTGCCTCTTGTTCCCAGCTCCTTGCTCCCTTTGCCGGCCCAGCTACACAAAGATCCTGCAAAAACAAGAGAGGGAAACTACAAGAAACATGTACTCATAACTGATGCATGGATTAGGATGAATCAAATATACAGATAAAAACAATACATCATTGCAATACAAGTATATAGGAGAACATCAAAGCTTTATTGATAGAAGAAAAAGGTTCTGAGAAGGTTACAACCATAAATGGCTCCAATCCAGCAGCACCTCCCCAGCAGCAAGAAATCTCCTCTTCCCCTCTATAAAAGAAATCACCCAATAGCTCTAACTGTAAACCAACAGCACTTCCTTACTTTGCACAAAATTCCAGCCTCCCTAGACCTCATAGAAGAGCTCTATATATAGGGTAGAAGGAGAAAGGATGAGTCAGCTTGAGACTGACATAAAGCTGCCTTGTGTCCTCTCCCTCTTCAGTTAAACTTCAGTTCTTGAGTCCACTTGGAGATCCTTGCTTCCACATGGAGATCAAGTACCTCTTACTCATCATAGGGCGAATTCCTTGAACCAAGTGTCAGTTTGGAAGCTTCCTGGGCAGTTGACACCTTGCAGAATGACTGTGCCACTTGGCCAATCTCGCCCAGCGCAGGTAGCCTTCATTGGTTTTGACTTTCAGCGCAGGTACAAGGAGGAGCAGTTGACATTCAGCACAGATGCTCAGTGGAGCAGCTGACATGATCCAAAAATAACCTGTTTTTGAGTGTTTTCAGGTGGAGAACTGATAGGAAGTGCTGTGGTTTGCTGACCTTGTTCCTCTAGGGGTAAGAACAACATGTTTAGGGACTTTGGATCCCTGTAATTATCGACATTTCATGCTCCATGCTGCGAGGCACAAAAATGTCTATAACAGTTGCCCCCTAACGTATGAGGCCGTTTATCGGGTGAAATGCTTTATCCAGAGGGTCTGAAGTTCATTCAAGTGCTGAGAGGTGCCCTGTAATACAATACAATACAATACATTATTTTTCATTCTGTTTTCATGATCTAGCTGAGGCGGGCATTCCCATGCTCAGCTTTATAAATACATTTTGGTACATAGAACAGACGATCGTTTGATGGTAGACTGATAATTTTCCGCTGAAATTATCATCCTTTGAGTAGGATGATCATCTGCTGCAATGATGTACATGACAAATGCTTTTATATTTCCTGAATATGTATCGCAGCCCGGATGGATGAAACTAGATCCGGGGTCTTGAAACTCGTTCGATCTTCACTCTAAGTACAAGTCGATCCATGTGAGAATTTCGCTGAAGTCGAACATGGAAAGACATCGCTTGATTACCGGTCAATGATGAAAACCGTTAACAAGCGCGAGAGGAATCACCGATAATGATAATGACCCTCAAGGTACTGCAGTACAATTCACGTGGCGTGAATAAAGGACTTGGCGTCGAACGCCATGCAAAATCTTCTGGTCGAAGGTCATTGATGTATACCTGTCGCCGGAAGTGAGAAACTTGCCATTGAGGCATGCAAGCTTCAAAGTACTGATGGGGTTGTTCCTAGATCAACTTCTTGGATAATGAGCTGAAGTCGACAAGAAGCGATCCGTCAAAGGAGGGCCTTAATGAATCCCACATCAATGACACGGAACGGAGCTGATGATTTTAGTGGAGGTGAAAACAAACTGTAACACATGATTCAGGGTGGCGATCATGAATGGATGAAGGATAATGTATGGCAGTGGATGGGACATGGTTGACACTTTCAGAATGACCTCTCTTGAACATATAATGACACTGATGCGATGGATCGGTAGCATTACCCCAAAATGTGGATGGTTTGGCGAAGACCATGGTGATGAGACCGGTGAATGAAACAACCCAACCCGATGTGGTACGGAAGAAAAGTGTCATGTTCAAGAGCGACTTGCTACCATTAAGCTTCGATGTTCTCCCAATTTTTCCCCAGTCATTTCTGACCAGTACCTCTTTATTTTTGTCAAGCTTGAGGAGGATAACATATGCTTGTTCTATAACCTGCCCTTCGGGCAAGCCCATCGCTATGATTTAACGAGCTTAGCGATAGGGAAACTCGTTCTCGTCTAAAGACAAGTTTGTCGCTATTTAATCATTTTAACGAGTCTAACGACAAGGAAAACTCGGTCCTTTTCATTTTTAGAGAGTCTGAAAAGGTACAGAAAGTTAACTCCATAATTCCTTTTTCGTCATCTAATCCCTTAAGTCCGAAAAAGTATAAAACAATACAGAAGGGATGGGTGTTCGGTACTTTTAACGAGCCGAACAAGACAAGCGCTCGATCTTTTTGTGTAATAATCCCTCAGGTCCAAAAAGATTAAAGTCTAAATGAGGGATAGCTCTTCCGGTCCTTTTAACGAGCTGGAAGGCCAAAACTCGGCAAACTTTTCATATTTTACGAGTCTGAAAAGAGCTCAAAGAGGACTCGTCTTTTGAGGAACGAGTGATGAACAGGGATAGCAACTGATTCCAGGTACAAGTTGGAATTTTCCAATCACGGCAGTGTCATAAGGATGGCTAGGTGAAATCACTCTTCGCAGATGTTCCTCAAAATGGGTAAACACACAAATGGAAGTGAATGATCGGCCAAATGACGGTGGAGGTGACGGTGCACAAACACGACCAAGGCTTTTATGGCTGATGAATTTACGATCTCAGAAGGTTATTTACCGGGATAGGTTCTTTTTTTAGATAAAAATGAGCTTAAACTCTGGAGGGAACATTGCTCACTGCTTTTATTTATTTTTTAACGAGCATGAAGACCACGTTAAAACTGCCCGGATCTTGCGTTTATTTTTTAACGAGCATGAACCATGTGCTAAAACTGCTCGAAATACCAGTCATAAAATAAGAATGCCTCCTCTAAGGTTCCATTTTTTATAGAGCTTGCGCCTTACCAAAGCTATGCTCCAACTCATCCTTCCTTTATGTAAGTTCGGAAAACGGTTAATCTTAATACCAGATAAATAACCGCCCCTAGCTTACACTCCAAAAGGTTTGCATGCCCCCAGGTATAGGATAGAATTTCGAGGCTGCCCCTCTTCTCCCCCACTTCTGCTCTTCTTTGGGTGTTCCCAGCTACTTGTCACCTTGCTAATCTAATGTTTAACGATACTAGTCTTCTCGTTATTTTAAGGGGTCTTACGCGGTACCTGTCTTCCCGTCGGCCCAACTTTTAACGAACAGCTGTTTGTGACAAGAGAAGAACACTTCTCAAAGACAAAACATTGGTGTTATTGAAGGAGGCTTGCCTCTTTCTTATTATCCAAAGACGGTTCTATTTGCTGCCGCAAATCAATCTCTTTCTTTGGCGATGTCTATCATTAGGTTACTCAAAGATGATTACCCTATGTCACAACAATAGAATCTCTTTCTTTGGAGGCTGCCCCTACTTATCCTTCAAAACATTTGTTTTAATGGGTGAGGCTTGCTTTTCCCCAAAGATGGTTACTGCTTGTCGCAATAAGGGAATTCCTACTTGGGCATTGCCCACTTCTTTAGACAAAGGTGAATGACTCTTTTGCCAAACACATAACTTTAACAAAAGAATACTATTCCAGAACAACCCCTCTTCCATCCACGGACGGGGTACGGACTAGTCATATTCTTCTGCGGAAATTCTACCTTATACCCAGGGTTTCTTTTGCCCGAAGCAGACCAGGGTGCATGCCCCCTGGGTTCCAGTCTTTCTTTCCGAATCACTCGCACTCATCGGGAAGGAGGACTGGGGGTGGAGGCATATCTTGAGTGAACAGACCATTTAGGATTGGTATTTGACTATTTGCGATGCGAGATCCCGGAAATGAAAGTTGGTCTACGAGCTTGACCATCCTTCCTTCGTGTGGAAAACACATTACTCTAAAGAGTGAGGAGGCTATCGCTCCCATGCAATAAATATAGTCACATCCAAGGAGTAGGTTATAATCCAAGGGTCCTTGGACGACCATCACGTTCAAATTAACGGTCTTCCCTTTCAATGTAACATGCACATTGGGGAGGATTCCTAATGGTCGACTGGTTCCTTTATCAAAACCTGAGAGATTTCTTAACTCAGGTAAAAGCGCCGGGGAACCCAGTGCTTTCCAAGCAACAGAGGAAAGGATACTCACAGACGCCCCTTCATCAATGATAGTACCAGCCATAATCATTCTATAGATCTGGACAATGATTCTGAATGGTATACTGGCTGGTAACCGGGGTCTGCCTAGTTGATTCCAATCAAAGGATACAACCAGGTTGCTTGGTGGTGGGACCGAATATACGGCCGGGTATGACCCTGATGATGTTCCTTCCTGCGATAAAGGAATGGGCGCATTGCCCTGACGCTCATCAGAGTTGGTGCTAATGAAAAGAACCTGGATGGTGTCATCCTTATTCTCTTCAGTGAGGGTGTCGCATGAAGATGACTCTTCAGCGACGGTGTCATTTGAAGATGAAACTTCTGAAGGTAGAATCGGGTCAACTGCCGTATCGACCTTTGGACTTTCGTCCGGTCTGGATTTAGTAGGTTCATTTTCAGTGACTGACGCTTCAGCCGACCACTTGAGCGGGCCAGCTGTATTTTCAACCAACGAAGGACTTGGCACGAGTTTTTTGTATCCAGGAGGAAGTTTTACCGGTGAAACCGGATGATCTTCCAAAACTCTCTTCGCTTCGTCTAAGAAGGGACAACGGTGGATGGCATGACTGCCTTCACACAACTTACAGGGGAATCTTACTCCCCCTTTTTGTCTTGATCCTTCACTTTCGCTGGTTGACGGAAAGCAATCAACCTGATTGTCAGAGGTTGATGCCCCCGAATTGTGAAAACGAGGGGACCAGTCCCTTAGTATCCGGGGAATACAGGGACAATCTCTGTGGAAATGGTCTCCTCTACATATGACACATGGTGATTTAGGCCCGGTCTGTGCAGTGGGTGGGTTTTTGTCAGATGTCTTTTGCTTGCCCCCAGTCGCTTTAGGCTCCTTCTTCTTCTTTTCTTTCTTCTTCTTTTCCTTCTTCTCCTTGGGAGGCTCACTTTTGCCGGCTCTACCTTGCGAAGACGAAGGATCGGAGGAAGAACTTTTGGAAGTAGAAGGCTGGTGGGCAGCTCTAGACTGATCTAACTGTTGACTCGATTGATCAGGAACCATGGTGGCCTGAACTACATTGGTTGAGAACAGCCAAACTGGCAGGCCTATTGTCAGTCCTGGAAGCGACAATGTGGCCATATGGGGCGCACCAACTTCTCCCCAAGAGGAGAAAGGACTAGGACTTCCATCTTGTGGACTTCCTTGGTTGGGGCGTTCCATGTTCTCAACTTACAGATCAACGCGGGAATAAGAGGTGATTATGTTCCGTTTAAAATGAATTTTATAACGACGCTTTATTAGACACAACTTTGCTTTTTCATGTTTTAAGAGTCGAGAAAAAGCTAAAGATGACTCTAGTCACCTTCGATGTATTAACGAGCCCGAAGTGACAAATGCTCGGCTGGAATTTTTCAGTTATAGAGTTTGAAAAAGGCCAAAAGAAACTGCTCTGGAGATCTAGGCAGAGGGTGTGCCAAACCTTTCGCGAAACCACAGAATACGTTTTACGGTACGGGTGGTCAATCTTCGTGAATGTTGTGTTCACTGCATCGCGATCAGTAGGGCGGCCGACACGGCTTCCTAAGGATAAAGGCTTTATTCCTATAAGGGTCTCCCAATATACTCGACGGTATGCAGGAGCACAAGTCCGTATTGATACTTATCGCTTCACCGTGGAGGAATCACCCAACCACTCAACGCTAAGATATCACGTTTAACGACGCCGGAACACGTCTCTAGCTTAGACCTCTATGTGTTTGCGTTATGTTTCAATGCGTTGTTATGTAAATTCAATTCATTTTAATGTTGATCTTGCTTAGCAGTTTGCCTTTAAGGATCACCACGAGATGTATATATACAAATTCCTAAATGCAATCTAAGATGAGAAGCAAAACTTTTCAATCTTTCAACTTTGAAAACCTTAATCTACTGAGGGAAAAGAAAGACATCAACTTTTCACACAGATCATAGAACACACACTAAATGCACTTTTTCCTAAATCAACATGCAAACTGTCAATAATGCACATGCACAATGCAGATATTTCTTTTCTTTATCCTTAATGTTGATGTAAGACAAAAAGGAAGCTGTTGTATAACTTTGAATCTAATTTCAAGCGAAAGTAAACAAGCTTGTCCAAAATCAAAAGACACCTTAAGATTGACTCGTTTAGACACTGGAAATGTATATATTCAAACCACAAAATGAAAAACAAACAAACTCAAACAGCCATGAACAGTAATAAAACCAGCTCTTAAGATCACAAAGACACTTTTACAGTTCAGGATCTAAGAGGCCACAGCTATACTGGTTTGCTTTTCACAATGGGAAACTGTAACTGAAACAAGAAATACTGAAAGAACAATCACAGTTTCATCACACAACTGAGGCGGAATAATGTCAAGGAAAGTTGGTTTACAGCAAGTACAAATGACAAGCAATCAGCAGCAAAATAACAGTGAAAACAGGGCCAAGACTCAATGGGAAACCTCAGGAAGACATAGCCTAACTGGTTCAGCGCAGGCTCTGGTCTGTCAAACTAAATTTCAGCGCAGTTCCCGAAGGGAGTACCTGCGCTGAAATGCAGACTGCCTTTGGGCAGCCTGCACTGAGACACGAGAGTTGCGTTTACAAGGGTTTCCGGGTCATAAAAAGCTCAAAAATTCACTGTTTTTGCTGAAATAAAAAGCTATAGGTCAAGTACAAGCTAAGGGATGATCAAGAGGATGAAAAGCTATCACAAAGAGCACAAGAGTCCTTGTGGATCAGCTCTTCAAATCATAAACTTGCTCAGAAACTGAGCCAGAGCAGCTGCCCTCTACTTTGCAATTGAAGGACTCAATTGCAGTTCGATTTGGTGCTCTCCTTGTTTATGAGATGAATAGCAAGAAACACAATAAACCAACAAGATACTAGATCCCCAGCGGAGTCGCCAGTTTGTTGTGGGGAAAAGTATCCGACTCGGAATGACCCTATCCCTACTCTAAGGGTGATAGTTCCTTAGCAACAACTGAAAGTAAAGCTTTGATATTTTTCCTTTATGAAAGTACAGAGAAGGAAGAAAATATTGACCAACCGATGTCTTTCGCTTTTGTCGATCCTGTCTTCTATCTTTGCCTCTTGTTCCCAGCTCCTTGCTCCCTTTGCCGGCCCAGCTACACAAAGATCCTACAAAAACAAGAGAGGGAAACTACAAGAAACATGTACTCATAACTGATGCATGGATTAGGATGAATCAAATATACAGATAAAAACAATACATCATTGCAATACAAGTATATAGGAGAACATCAAAGCTTTATTGATAGAAGAAAAAGGTTCTGAGAAGGTTACAACCATAAATGGCTCCAATCCAGCAGCACCTCCCCAGCAGCAAGAAATCTCCTCTTCCCCTCTATAAAAGCAATCACCCAATAGCTCTAACTGTAAACCAACAACACTTCCTTACTTTGCACAAAATTCCAGCCTCCCTAGACCTCATAGAAGAGCTCTATATATAGGGTAGAAGGAGAAAGGATGAGTCAGCTTGAGACTGACATAAAGCTGCCTTGTGTCCTCTCCCTCTTCAGTTAAACTTCAGTTCTTGAGTCCACTTAAAGATCCTTGCTTCCACATGGAGATCAAGTACCTCTTACTCATCATAGGGCGAATTCCTTGAACCAAGTGTCAGTTTGGAAGCTTCCTGGGCAGTTGACACCTTGCAGAATGATTGTGCCACTTGGCCAATCTCGCCCAGCGTAGGTAGACTTCATTGGTTTTGACTTTCAGCGCAGGTACAAGGAGGAGCAGTTGACATTCAGCGCAGATGCTCAGTGGAGCAGCTGACATGATCCAAAAATAGCCTGTTTTTGAGTGTTTTCAGGTGGAGAACTGATAGGAAGTGCTGTGGTTTGCTGACCTTGTTCCTCTAGGGGTAAGAACAACATGTTTAGGGACTTTGGATCCCTGTAATTATCGACATTTCATGCTCCATGCTGCGAGGCACAAAAATGTCTATAACAGGATAGGAGCTGGGAATCAGT
The DNA here is from genome assembly GCA_031772625.1 of Pinus tabuliformis. Classification (NCBI taxonomy): domain Eukaryota; kingdom Viridiplantae; phylum Streptophyta; class Pinopsida; order Pinales; family Pinaceae; genus Pinus; species Pinus tabuliformis. The sequence continues at coordinate 1,252,094,809 of CM062818.1, read as the reverse complement.
TTTTTGGCCAACAAGGGAATGCGTCGTATTCCTTGGTTAATTCATTTCAATGTTTTTCACCCTTTGCTAATGCATGGAACCATTATCAAGGGCTATCAGCTCCTTTCAATACTTCGTTAGGGGGTAACTTAACCGGTTACACAGGATTTTCGGCAAGAGTTGGTCAAACTATGAGTTTTGCTCGACCACAAGGATCACCCTTTGGTTTAGTAGGTTCTACAAGTTACTTCAGGCAACCTGGCGCCCTTCAAAATCCAGGTCATTCTTTTCAAACCTAGGGGAATCCCACCCAGTTTGGATGGAATTCCCAAAGACCTCCACATCTTCCTTTTTTGGCCACACTTAATCTGCCAGACTTGACTAAATTGACAAATGATCTAGTTAGGTACAATCTAGCTTCGCCTCTGGTCCCAATTAAACTTCCATCAAATATTCCAAAATTTGAAGAGATGAATGGTGAAGACCCGGGAGACCATGTGACCACATTCCACTTATGGTGCTCATCAAACTCCCTGATTGATGATTCAATTAGGTTGAGGTTATTTCAGTGCACCTTAAAAGGAATGTGGTCAAATGGTATATAGAGTTTCCAGGGGGCACCTTTACTTCTTTCACTGATCTAGCTAATATTTTCTTGAACCATTTTCAGTTTCATGTCTGCTATGAAGCTGGAACTAAGCTTCTAGCCAATTTTCATCAAGACACGACAACACACATTTCAGATCATATCTAGGAATGGGGATGGAGAAAGAGGCTTATTAAAGCTGAAATTCCACCAAAGTTTTGTCGCGAATGGCTTCTCAAATATTTACAACCTGAGATCTCCAAATATGTTTCTCTTTCTGGTGTTTATTCAGAAGAGCGGGCTATTTTTCGAGCCCAGCATCTAGAGTTGATATATTCTTAGTCTGGGACTCTTCGGAAAATCCTACCTGACTCTCCTAGGTCAAAGGTTGATTTAGCCAAACTGAAGCCAAGCCCTCATGCTGATGGTATAGTTGGATCAATTGACATGAATACGGTGAAACTTTTGAACCAATTGCAGAAATTGTCTCTACAAATTTCTTCTTCTAACTAGGTAGCACCGTCTACACCTTCACCTTCCCAACTTACTTCCATAAATGTCGTTCAGAATTCTAACCCCAAAGGAAATCGACAATCTGATGGGAAGAAGAAGGGATGAGGCAAGAACATGAACCAGGAAGGGAAGGGTAATGTGAACAAGCCTGACAACAATGCCGGTGAGGGTAGAAAAGAGTCCACAAAGAAGGTTAAATTTCCATGCAAGTTATGTAATGGGGACCATTTGACTCACCTATGCCCCAAGATTCAATATACTAAGCGCTTATTAGTGTAGCAAGGGTCCTCTAGCTCCTAAGTTGTCTTGACCAACCCTTTTCCCCAAGGGTAACAATTACTTGCTGCACGAATTTGAACGCTGGTATCTCCGTAGGGGGAAACCAGGAAGGGGAAAATTCCTCGAATGTTTATATGATGAACTATTATGTCGACGTTGTCACATGAGCACGCGACTATGGTGAAACAAAAACATATAAGGGTAAATCTGTTCCCAAAACCATAAACCCGCTTCATATTGAGTGACCCTTTGTTGAGTCTATACCTCGGATATTGAAAGGTTCCACAAAGCACTCGACCATTAATCGTAATGCTAGTGCAGCCTAGAACTACTCAATTGTAGAAGATCTGGCTCAAAGTCCTTGTGCTATGTCTACATTGGAGGTACTTCAGTCATGTCCTGCTTAGAGAAGTGCTTTTCTTTTGGCGATCAGGACAGTAGATCCAAAAAATTAATTAGTGCTCACTTTTGATATGTTGAATGTCAAAAAGAGACTTCCTCACCATATGGCTTTCCAGATAAAGTCTACTTATCGAAAAACCAATATTTTTCAGACAGTTATAGATAAGGGAGCTTCTACATGCGTAATTTCTATGTCATGTTAGAAGGCCATTAGATCACCTTCAGCTATTCCTTCACCGACTCTCTTAACAACATTTGATGGTCATTCTCATAGGCCACACGAAATTATCTCAACTTTTCCTATATGTGTTGGAGGAAAGCTCGTTAATATTGAGGTAGAAATCGTTGATGCCAACCTGGATTACAACCTCCTCTTACGAAGAAATTTGATTTATGAGATGGATGCCATAGTTTCATCTATATTCTACATCCTCTGTTACCCTCATGAGGGGAGGATTGCTAAAATTTATGAGTTAGATTATTCTCCAGGTGACTCTCGAGAAACTTCGGATTCTACCATTCCATTGGTGGATAATCCCCGTCAACCTATAGAAAATTTAGGAGTTGGGATGCACTCTTCCTTGATGGGTATATTTGATCTTCCCCCTCCTACAGCTAGAACCAATGCAATTTCATCCTCCAAAGGGCCTTCAGGGAAAGAGTTCTTTTAAACTCGTTATTTTTCAAACCCTTGGACCTTACCTTCATCTACGACCACATTAGATGCAGGGCAGGTTGGTGGAATGGCATTTCCCATGTCTGCAGAAGAACTTAGCTATCAATCTATTGTTGACTCTATAAACAACCATCTCACTCCTTTTTCAGAGGAGGAGTTAGATGGTGATGTGGCTCTAGCTTGGACCCTTGAATCTACTTCTGCTCTGGATTGCTTGGATACAATGCTACCATTTGACGAAGAAATTTTAGAAGTGATGATGGGTGTAGATCGACCTTGCAAAGGTTTACATCATCGTTCATATCTTCATCCTCCTTTGTATGAAGTTGAATCTAGGTTCTCCAATATTCTTACTAGTGATGTTTGTATAGTCTCAAACCATTTGGCTCCAACACATTTATTTGCCGAAGGTGATATGTTGATTATCTCAAGAATTGTACCTATAAACATCCCTAGGAATAAGCTGGCAGAGCCCCTAAATGGGCTCTACCTCAAGAAGTAGTTTGCTTAGGTTTCGGCCGAGCAATTACTTGTTTGTATGTATTGTATCTTTGTACATATTTTATCAGGCATTTTGTGATATTGACATTTTTGATCTGCTTTGGCAGGTGTTGATGGATGGCTTGATATATTTCAGATTCGCTGATGATGCTAGTCGACACACTCGGAATCTTGCTTCCGTAGCTTGGGTGATTTATTATCTATCTGGTCAGTTGATGGTGTCAAGGGGAGTATCTATTAGTCTTGCTTCAAATAACATTGCCAAATATACTGCCGTTATTAATTTACTATCCAAAGCAATTTCTTATGGAATTGATTCGTTGGTGGTTTATCTTGACTCATAGCTGGTAGCGCCACAATTAAATAACATTTATCGGGTTCGAGATCCTTATTTGTATCACCAATTTTTGAGAGTTAGAGTGTTGCAACGATCATTTGTTTATTTTACATATGTGCACATTCCACGATCTGAGAATTCATTAGGAGATTCTATCGCTAATCAAGCATTAGATTGGCATATCAATCATTCATCAAACTAAGAAAACATCAAAAGTTTAGATCTGTGTATATATATTAAAACTGCCTGCGTATACATGAAGTGTTCAAAAAATAATATACAAAATTGAGACTAAATGCCCATAATCATGTCCAGTATGTCTATCAACCTGGCTCAGGATGAGTGACTAAGAAGTTAACTACTGCATTGGCCACACGTTGAAGTATGCGGACCCAGTCCCGTGGACTCCTACCATGTGGCACTGCATATCCTTAGGTAGGTACTCTATGGATATCATAGGTACCTGGTGAGTCAATCTCACCAAGTTTCTTTGGACTACACATAGGACCCTCTTTGTTTTAGCTACTGCCTCTTCGACACCTCTTCCGTGATGCCTGTGCTACAGGAATCCATTTGGTCTTACTGGACCCACATCTGGAACATGATCATTTTGTCAGTATTTCATCCCATCAAAAATATTTCTAATTTCATTTCATATTTAAGAAAGAAAAAGAAAAAGAAATCTTAAAAATTGACAAAAACTTAAAAAATTGTTACCTATGTCTACCCATGCTACGTTTGGTGGCAACACCAAGTTTAGATCTCCTCGGAAATCCATTCTAGCATATGGGTAGTCGTCGACTGCGATGATCTGTTGGTCCCACCAGGCGAAAAAGTCATCATCGAAAGTCATCCTCTGCACGTCCCCACCTTCAAGGCGTTTCATCAAGTCAGCCCATCTACACATCCGGGGATTGCGTGGGCTACTGATAGAGACAGATAACTTGGGACGTAACCTAGGTACCTTCTCGAAGAAGAAGGAGCATAAAATAGTCCCATATCCAAAGTTTCTTTTCTGACCCTTCTGAGTGGAGGTCAACTGGCTCTTCATGTTGATTGGAAGAGGTGTGCACCAGTTGAAAACCATGGTTAGGCATTCCACTGCCAGGCTCATGGACACCCATGATGCTTGATGTAGTGAAGTTGATCCGTCTACCATGGCAGTGGTAAACAATAGAATCCTCAAAGATAAACTATCCATGTTTTTTATTGGAATCTGACTTCCAATCTCTTTCGGATGCCCAGGAAAGTATATATGTACATAGTCTTCTACTGAAAGACTACTCCATGTCCTACCAATTGAATGTACAACCTCCCCTCTTCGGGAGAGACCTGTAATGAAGTAGATGTCTTCAACCTCAATCTTGAGGGGAATCTGATCTATCATGAAGGCATCATCCTCTACACTCCAATAGTGGATCAGTAATTCGAGCAGGTGTGTGTTGGCTTTCATGTTTAGCATTTTGAAGAATTTCAACAAGTCACACCATCTCAATGCATCTAGTGCATTTTGGTCATTCATTGCCTCATTGTCAATTGTGGTATGCTCTCTCTCTCTCTCCATGTGATGGTCATCCTAAAAGAAAATGAGTTTCAACTGTTAGATTTTGTGTTTGAATTTGAACTCGTGTACACGCGGGTTCTATTTATAGGCACTCTTGTGTAGGGCCGTCGTGTACGCGAGCTGGTCATAGCCAACCCACGTGTACGCAGAGTTGGATTTTTTGACATGAATTCTGACGGCCAAATCTTAATAAAAGATTCTAAAAACTATCACAAAACATTGCAAGCATGATTTGAGGGTTACCTGGTAACTTTGGCACAATTTGAACGGTCAAATTCTTCAGAGGAAAGTTTGCTCCCTTTTTGATCCACAACTTTTTTCCAAATAGAAATGAAAAATTTGTGAGTCTAAAATTCAATATATAGCTTTGAAATTTCAAAAAAAAAAAGTCTCAAAACTTGATTTTTCGTCTCATGAATTTTTTGACTTTTGGGCTTGGATTGTCGAGAATGGGTTATTGTTCAAGGATATTTTAAACATTCTTCAAGATCTTATTTCGGTCCCATGACCACTGACCCGTCATGGCATGTATCGTTCACTCATTGGCATATAGGTTAGGGAAACCATTTTTTCCATTGCATCTTGCATACTAGCCTCCATTCAACGATACATTAGCCATAGGGTTGACCCCATCATGTCTTGGTTAGCAAATCATGTTCATTCACCAATTTTTAAATCATGACATGATGGTAGAGCCATCCTTTACATGGGCATCGTAGTTAGAACCTCACTAACATTGGTTGCCGATGTTGTTATACTAAGTAGGCTCGGGAGTCCTCTTTAGTCCTGCCATAACTTGTGCATTGAAGACACATTCTCCTTGCTTCTACATTTATTTCTGGCCTTATACCCTAGAGGCTCCTTTTCATTGAGTTGTACTGTTGCATTGCATTTCGACTATTTGCACCTTTTGGCCTTCAGTCGGCTTCACTTGGACTCCTGTTTAAGCCACTTATTTGACCATGTCTTCTACAAAATCAACCATGCAACCACTTAGCTTCTGAAACTTGATACATCCTTTGACCCGTGGAAGGAACATCCCTTTCAGTGTCCTGGACCAGTTTCACCTCCTTGCATTGAGCATACGATTGTTCCCATCCCAGGAACTAGATCATTTGTTTTTTTTTCTTTCCACTGTACTATAGAATTCTTTTATTCTTTTTCCAACTTAAAGAAAAAGACAAAAAAAATTATATATTCCAAAAAGAGCAGGAAAAGGGCAACATTTCCATATATTTTTGGCTACTAGAGTCAGTCTTGTCGCCCTTGAACAAAGCACTCAAAATAAAGTCTCTCCTCCATTTTGGGAAGGATTTAGTTTGACTTAGGTATGCCTTAACCTTGTTATTGAGTTAGTTCTCTTCTAATTGGTTACCTTTTCCAATCATATGGAGAGTTTGCTTGTGCCTCCTACATGATGAACTTATACAGAGTTATCATATGCTACCATAGAGTCATCATTGAGTCGTGCTTTTGTTCAAGGGAAGTAAGCCTCGACCATGCAACCACTTAGCTTCTGCAACTTGACACATCCTTTGACCCGTGGAAGGAACATCCCTTTGAGTGTCCTGGACCAGTTTCACCTCCCTGCATTGAGCATAGGATTGTTCCCATCCCAGGAACTAGATCATTTGTTTCTTTGACTCTATTTCTTTCCATTGTACTATAGCATTCTTTTATTCTTTTTCCAGCTTAAAGAAAAAGACAAAAAAAATTATATATTCCAAAAAGAGCAGGAACGGAACAACATTTCCATATATTGTTGGCAGCTAGAGTCAGTCGTGTCGCTCTTGAACAAAGCACTCAAAAGAAAGTCTCTCCTCCATTTTGGGCAGGATTTAGTTTGACTTAGGTACGCCTTAACCTTGTTATTGAGTTAGTTCTCCTCTAATTGGCTACCTCTTCCAATCATATGGAGAGTTCGCTTGTGCCTCCTACATGATAAACTTATATAGAGTTATCATATGCTACCATATAGTCATCATTGAGTCGTGCTTTTGTTCAAGGAAAGTAAGCCTGAGTCTGCCTCTCTACGGTGTATCTTGACCTATTTTTCAGTCGGCCATCCCTGGTTGTTAGGTCTTGCTTGTCATCACATCAGTTATATTGGTCCTTTTCTCATGTGGGTTTGAGAAGGTCTCCATTGATTTCTTGCTGGTGAGTCTTGTCCTTATTGACGACGACATATTGCTCTGAGGGCAGGCCTAGAGCCGCACCCTGGCCCTATTTTCATTATTGATAGGTCGCTTTGTGCTCAACATTGATTAGTATCATGGGTCTTTGACTGAGTGGTTTCTCATGTGTTTAACATCAACTTTATTATCACACATTGGGATTCGTTCAATCCCTTGGTTTCCATTTCACCCTATTAGTGGATTCCTTGCCTTTGTGTCAGCTTTCATTATTGGTTGGTTTAGATGGTTTCTATCATGCACTAGCTACATCTTGTGTACACTAGAAACGTGCTTCGGTTGGGTTACTACATCTTTTTCGTCTAATTCCTTCCACATTATTGGTCGTCGGGTTACACTTGTGCTAGATTGATGAAGGATGTCTTAATGCCTTCCTTCTAGTGGATCGTTTCCTATCGACTGTGACTCATTGCTCTGGGATAAATATCTAGAGTCCATTTGGTAGTACCTTGGGGTTTGCAGTCATCGATGGCAGATTCCTTTGCTATCAATAGTGGGAAACCATCATTCTCCCCTAATTGATAGATTCTTCCAGGTATTCGACTTCAGCTCATTAATTCACACTTGTTAGATTGTACTAGGTACATTGACTCTCATTATCATTATCAGTGAGTAGTATCACATTTGTTAATCGTATACATCAATGACCGGTAATCAAATGATTTCTCACATGGTCGACTTCAGATCATTTATTCCCATTGTGTAGAAATGTACCACCGCGGTTGGTGAAGACCTTGGGTTGCATTAACATGTTTTGGTTCACTTGCCAGTTGCTCCTATTGCTTCTAGTTGACACCATCCACCCTATATGTTGCAGTCCTTCACATTGACCTCTTATATGCTGGAATTTGACTTGCGATGTAGTATCATTTTATTCCATCATGTTCATTTGGTACTATTGGGATTAGTTTTTGACATCAGCGATGAGCTTCACCTTTTAGCTTCATTGATATGTGATATTCAGATGTACTTTTTCGATCACGATCAGATGATCCATTATGTGCTTTCAGTGCTTTACACTTGTATACATAGTGGATCCATTTATACTTGATATGCGGACATGCTTTACTTTCTCTGAGCATGGGTATGCCTACCTCAAACACCAGTTTCTTTTGATATCTTTTTGATGCTTGGCAGGCTAAATTCTAGTGAAGTCCTTCTCAGTCTCGACAAGATTCCTTTCCATATACTTAATACATTTCGGCCATCATGTACACCTTCTGACCTCTTATATTAGGGGGCATCTTTTATAGCTCCATTTACCACCCTTGATATTCGTGATGCTTGGTTTATGGCCTAGGGCAACCCCTCCTTCTAGACTTGGTCCAAATATTTTAAAAATTGTGTTTTATTCCCTGTACGCTACTTTGCCTTGAGATAAAAGCATGTACACATGGGTTAGTCCATACCCAACCCTTCTATATGTGTTAAAACACTTAAAAAAATTAAATTTCATTAATTATGGGCACAGTTCATGGGTTTTACCTATGATTACCTCCTAGTGCTCGTGACCCAACTGTTTCCCAACTTAAAAACTAATTAGGAGAAGCATAAATAGACTTCTATGTGAAGGCCTTAAGGAGTAGAAGAGATAAAATTATTATACTAAGATTATCCCTGACTGAGTTTGAAGTATCCCTATGCATCAAGCATTTCCCCAAGTTTCAAGAAACCCTTGCTTCCTCGAGTGTTGATATTCTCCCACTTGCTTGAGATATCATGGTATTGGTTATGGAAGGAGGCTATTGAAGAATGGGACTAGAAGAAATTGGAGGATGTTTCCGCTTGGATCCGGAAGAAGAAGACTCAAGTGAATTCTCTCTATGTTAGTTATAGCTTTTTACAATAAAAAGAAACGTTGTCTTGTTCCTGGGATTAAATTTTTTTATGCATCAGATACTATTGTAAGTCATGTATAAATGTTATTTTCATATATAAAGTTAGTTTCGTTAGAATTCTTTATCTATATGCTGCTATGGATGTTCGAATTGGTTGATTTGTAGATTCGAAGATCATCGGGAGTTGCAGAGGGTTTGAACCCTACTGGCACTACCCAAATGAAGGACATCTGGGTATGGTTGCTATCGCATAGTTTGTTTATATAAGCATGTTTCCTAAGTAGTATCATTGTTTCTTACTGTAGTTTGCTCTTGCTCTATTAGGGTTCCAACCCAAAGCCCTAGGGTACTTATTCCTGTAACAATTATGTTAGCACTAATGTATTTCAATGCCTTGACGATTCACTGAATAGGGACGTTAGACTATGCAACTTGGTTGTTCTAGATCCTTTGCTTGTTTTAGTCTTATGTGTAGGTTCTAATTATAATGCTTGGAGGTGGAATTAGAACTTACAAGCAAGGAAGGGAGGAAAGATTGTTACGAAATGAGGTAGGCTTCTGTCCATTCTCTAACTTCTCTAATGAAAAATTTATATTCTTTGTCTTCTGTTGTTCTAGACAAATCCACTAGGTCTAGGAAAATTACATTGGTCCACAATCGTAAATGCCACATAACAAATTGACGATTCGACTGGGGACCAATTTCTTTCCTTAGTGGTTTCCTTGACCTTAGCACTTTTTTTGACCTCTTGTACTCACCTTGATTGATTCACCCTGACCTTGATTGACCCCAGGAAAACCCTACTCTGAGATTGTTTGATTTTTTGTGTCATATATTAGCTTAATCTACCTCGATGCACCCCATGGTCTTGAGATAGAGTGCTTCAACACATTCTATCCTTCTCTGCACCTACGATGTAGAGCATTGTTTCCTGTTCTGCGCCTGTTCTAATCCTTGTAAGATTCAAAAAATGGCTTTTCTTTCCTTTCTCTTTGATTTTCTTTTGTCTAGTTTGTTTTCCTTGTGTCTCTGAGTGTGTGTGTGTTTCTTTGAAGCCAATAAAATAGTTTATTTTGTGTGAAATTGATTGAAGTTTCCTTTTGTCATTACTCAGAGGTTTGTTCTAGTTTCTTAAAAAAAAAATTAGTGTTTTTACTTTCATTTTTCAAAACCTTTTCCCCCTCAATCACTTGGGAGGGGGGTCTTGGGCTGAATTGTCTATGAGTGTTAATCACCTCTGAGTGTCATCACCTTTTTGATAAGATTTTTCTTTTTGCGTTCTATCTTCTTTTCAATTCCAGTTTTGATGCATAGACTGATTGTTAAATTTGAAAAGTAACTTTTACATTACATTCAAATTATGTGTGGTTTCTTTTTGTGAGTGGTCAAGTTGCATTCATATGTTTCTTTGCATTTGAAGCTTTAAAAGAAAAGAAAAGAAAAACAATTATTTGCATTGCATATAAGGCTTTGGTTTTGATTGGAATAGTCAAGTTGAGGAGATCGATTGTTGCATCACTTGTTTGTTGCATTTTTTATTGATTTATTCTCCCCCTACTTAGTAAGGCCTTTTGTTGTTAAAAGGAAAATGAAATGAGTTCTTGTCATATTAGCTGCATCATAGGTGTGTTCAGGTGAAATCACGTTTTGAGCCTTGAAATCGAAACATAATTCAATATAAACTCTAAAATTTACTCAATGAACCTAAGGATCATTTGAAACTTAAAGACACACATAGAGGTCAAGGATAGAGATGCGTTTCAATGTCTTTAAGTGTAGGACCTATCTTTTTTTCCAGCGTTGCATTCTGGGGATGATATCTTGTTCCACATACGGAAGTGTATCATATCATTCTCCACGTACCTTCGGGTATATTGGATGGCACTCCATGCAGAAAAATATATGGGAAGCCTCTCATTGAACGATTATGCATTAGAAAACACTACTAAAAAATTCGTTTACACTTAGCTAACGATATATTTTGGAAGACCCCACTAGGTTTCTACACCACCATAGGTAACCGAGTTGGCCACCTTGTACACTATGATGCACTGAACATGAAGTTCACGGAGACTTCCTCCATGTTCAAAAATCCTTTGTTTACTAAGGTGGTATATCGCAGTTCACAACGACCTGGTAATCCTTATCTGCCTATTGACCCCTTTTTTTATTTTGTTTATTTAATTTCTAAAATCAATTAATTAACTGTGGAATAACATTGTTACCATGGGACACCTCCTTGGTGGATCTTAGGTTGAGACTAATGGTGACAGTTCTTGAGTCTACTAATCATGGAAAACCCTCTAATGGGAGTCTTGGTCCTTTTCCTTCTTTTGAAATATTGGCTCTCCTTATATGACAACATTATCCCTTCTTGGATTTACAATTGGTTTACGAGTTTGGTTATTTTTGAGCTCCTTGGTTCTGAATTTCCAAACTACTCCTCAACCAAGTTATCCTCCACCTTAACAAAATCAACGTCATGTTGATCCTAAAGTTGACCCTTTTCCTTCTTTACCTATTATTTCTTCATGCCTTTCTTCCTCATCGCCGAGTGAAAGTATTTATGCTAGTAACTAGGAAGCTAAGAAGAAGAAGAAGATAATGAAAAAGAAGAAGAAAAAAAAAAAGGGGGAAACCAAGAAACCATTACTACCAATGCAACTAGTATGGAGAAACCTTACGATTGGTCTCGCAAAGTTAAATTCCCTTGCAATTTATGTAAGGGTGACAACCTTCTTAGATATTTTCTTGGTATTCCCAAGATATTAGAAGTGTGGTCTACAAACTCACATCAACCTTTGTTGTTAGCTTTTGGAGATCATGTTGGTGACACACCATCGACTAGTGATCATAAGGTTCACGAAAATAAGGGTAAATTTAAGTTTACATGTAAGTTATGTGAAGGTAATCATAGAATTCACCTTTTCCCTTATATGGATGAAGCATCCAAACTATTAGAAAACCTTATTGCTTCTCAAAAGCAGTTTCCAATCAATTACAGGAAGCCTTCCCCTAATCCTCCACTAGTTGATGAAGTGATTGATTAGAATTCAAATCCAATTAATCCCACTCTCTCTAAAGGTGAATCCCATGAGCTCATTCCCAACCAGTCTTTGGTTGAGGAAGTTTTTGACTTGATTCCACCTTCATTAGATCGTACCTTTCTGGTAGAGATTGAGTGTCATTTCACTCATCTTATTCTAATTTCTTTAGGTTCTAATGAACAGGGGGGAAATCCTCCCATTCCCATGTCATAAATGGAATTTATCTTGTTCCCACAACACCCTCCAAGTATTATGGTCACTTCTTTTGATTGGAGTTGACAAACATGATATCATCTTCCTCCTTTCGTGCCCTTCCAAATCATAGTATAGGCTTATAATATGTCTCTACCTAGAATATTCATAGATAAAGGCACATCTATTAGTATTCTATCCTTAACTACTTGGCAAGCTTTTGGTTCCACGCAACTTGTTCCCATCGCCCATAATTTTTTGGCTTTTAACAAAGGAACCAGCCAACCATCAGGGATCCTTCCTCAGCTGCCTATTAATTTTGCAGAAAAAATTGTCTATATCAATGTGATGGTAGTACAAGGCCCTTTTGATTTTAATTTACTCCTTGGGTGTGACTATGTTTACGTAATGGGAGATCTTATCTCTTCACTCTTTCGTATGATGTGTTTCCCACATGAAGGAAGAACCATGATCATTGACCAACTTTCTTTCATTAGTCCTAATATGACTCCTAATCAACCAAATTCCCTAAATGGTCCTTATATGCAAGTGGTATATCTCCTGCCACATCTTAATTATGTGGCAACCTATTCCATGTACATGTCTACTAATGATCTAGTAGGTGATGTTTTGCATCATTTACTGGGGGCATTTGAGTTTGATATTTCCATTGGATCCTTTGATACCTTATATTGTGTTGTTTTCCCATCTAATGATAACCTCTTGGAAGCCATGACCTTCTGCAGGTCATGATAAGGGCTCCTGAGGTGGAGTTCCATTCCTTGTGTAAAGCTCCTTAAAAAATGAAGCAAGATTCCCAGAGCAGAGTTACTTTTCTTGTGTTAAGATCATTAAACAATGAAACAAGGCGTCATGAGAATAATTCTTTTCCTATGTCAAGTTCATTAGAAAATGAAACATATTCCCTTGTAATTCAAGTCTTTGATTAGATCTCGTAAATTCCGAGTACAAGGCTTTCACTTGATCCGGTAAATGAACCTTCATTCCATCCAGCTGCTAGTAACTAGTAGTCTACTTAGGTGAATGAAATGAAGCTTTGGGGGCATGTCCTTAGAATCACGTTATTATCATGGGGACATTAAAAATTATATCAAGCATAGTTTTCCTTTGTCTCAATCTCGTGTAAAAATGAAACCACTCTCAAGAATAAATTTTCCTTATTTCAAGCTTGTATAAAAATGAAACTACTTTCGAGTACTTTCAAGCATAATTTTCCATGTTTCAAGCTTGTGTAAAAATGAAACCATTCTCACCCTATCCTTTGTGATTAATATTTTTATCAGCATATTTCTACGCAATGAACCTTGGTTTTCTCTTTCCGTCATCACAATTTGTTTGGCCAATCATACACTTTCAATTGGTTTTTTTACCATTTCCTAGGGAACCACTATGATGAGTGGCCTTATTAGCCAGTCTCTTAACCTTTGCATGTTTTGAGAAGTTCCATCATGACCGGAACTAGTTGCTACATTTGATACCACTCATTCCTCTAGGATTCCTATTTCAGTGCTTTTAAGACTCCCTAAACATGAAAATATTGCCAAGTACTTGTCTTTTCGAAATTGTTAAAATGAAAAGACGCCTACTCATTATATGTTTAACCATTTTCTAGACTATATGAAGAAGGAATATCTTAGTTGAACATGGCTAAGAGGTTCTCTTGAGTATCATTTTCTTCCTTTTCAGACTCGAGGGACTATTTACGAAAAGGAACCTTTGGATTTTTCTTATTCATCTCTTTTTCAAACTCATGAAACATGAAACATATGTCGAATTTCATCTTGGTTGGAATCATATGTTGGAAATACTGAGCGAGGGGGGGGTTGGGGTTAAATCAATATTTCTTTTTACTTGTTCTTTTTATCACCAAAACATTTATATATAAGGAACAAAGAAATAGATAGCTGAAATAAATGATTTTATTAATATAATTAGTGCAATGAAATAAATACAATATATAAGTGGTTGCATTTAGTTGCCAAGCACCAACTTGGACCTTTGTGAGGCTTCAGCCTCCAGAGCACCAATTTTGTTTAGCCAACACAACAGTCTTGGACATAGGAGCACCAACTCCCAACGACTCCAATCCTTTTAATTCTGAGGCTCCAACCCTTTACTATAACCTGTTAGAGTATGTTTTGTTGTTGTTCTCAGCTCCCAAGCCTGCTGAGCTTATGCTTCACTCCTGTTCTTTTGCTTCTCCTGCCTCTACCTGAACTATGGCTTCCTATCACTCTGATTATAGGCACGCTCTCTCCTTTCCTTTTTTTTCCTGTTTTATGTATTCTTGATGCCTCTGACTATTCATTTCCACTTTCCACTAGCTCTTCGGCTTCTTCAACGCTCACTTCAGCTCCCTCTGCACTGGCTTTTCCTTTGGCTTCCCTCTTCTTCATTGCTTTGGCTTTTCGGTTTTCTCTGAGCTGGCTTACCATTCAGCTTCCTGGCTTTTCAGTCGCTGTAGCTTCCTCTATCTCTTTGTGCTCACCAACACTCCCAGGACACGTTGATTTAATGGCGAGGACCAAATACGTAGGGAAAAACTTTTGCATGTTAAAACTATAACATAGCCCCTTTTTTTCAATGATAATAGGCATACATAGGACTTTATTATTTAAAGAACATGCCATGTCCCAATCACAATCGCAATCAGTTTTTGTTCAGGCCTCTTGAACTATCAAGAGCATTTCTTAATGCATTTTTACCTTCAAACCGCACGCAATGCAAATATTCAATTACACAAGAATATATGAGAAAAATCGGTCAAATTGCTAAAGGGGGGACTTCAAAAAATGTTACACCCGCATCTATTCCTATATCAGGTCCGCTACATATATTGCAATTAGCAGTTGCAACTTCCCGATGGCCGATGGCCAATTCACCTCTGGATGCGATATGATATTAAAACAAAGCACAATGTTGCATCGAGTCTGCAACATACATCGCAATCGACACTTGGTGGAGTGACAACCCGTTTTATTATTGCGATGAGCAGATGCGATATATCATTAAACCATTGCATAATGTTGCAGCGGATCCACACATATCACAATTATATGATATCTATATATATATATATATATATATATATATATATATATATATATATATATATATATATATATATATATATATATATATATATATATATATATATATATATATATATATATATATATATATATATGCAAATTTGCATGTTTTAACGTGGCAAGACCTAAAGGACTACATATATGAAATACACTTAAAACCTGCTTTGAAGCACTTTTTCGGACTTCACCTATTTATACACCCTGACATATATGTCATCGAGTCCGCACATATATATCACAATCGGGGGTTTTGGGGTGATGGCACATAACCAAACCCGCTGATTACAATATCACCGATCTATACATATTTCTCTACTCCGATAGTGTATTCATCTATATGTACATGTTTTTGCCTCCAATAGTGTATATAGCATATGTATATATGTTTTTGCCTCATATAGTGTATATAGCCTATATACATGATTTCCACCTTTTTACTCCGACATATATATCTTTCTACCTTCGATATTGTAAACTACATATATATAAGTTTTTCTGCTTCCAATAGTGTATTTGGCATATGTATATGTGTTTGCACCTTTGATAGTGTATTTGCATGCATATACCCTATATTGCTCCCGATAGCTCCCGATAGTGTATTCTTTGGAATTAGTTGGCATAATTTGCTCTGATATCTCTCTATAGCTTTGTTTGCTTCCTCTGATGGCTCCGATAGCTATGTTTGCTTCCTCCATTGCTCTCATAGCTCTGTTTTCTTCCTCCGATGGCTTTGTTTGCTTCCTCCAATGGCTCTGTTTGTTTCTTATGGTGGCTCTATTTGCTTCCTTCGATGGCTCTGTTTGCTTCCTATAATGTCTCTGTTTGCTTCCTCTGGCTCCTCAAATATTGCCATATTGACATCAATGACAATCTATGTCAACAATCTCCGCATTTTTTATTGATGGCAATATTCTTCTGCTCTCCCCCTTTGACATCAATGGTAAAGGAATGCATATGGACTCCCCCTGTCGAACTGCTCCCCCTATCCTGCAACATTTTTATGAATGAGCTTGAGTGATGCTAAAGAGATAACGCCCATCTTTTGACGAAGATGTTCAAATGCTTCTCGAGGAAGAGGTTTTGTGAAAATATTAGCTATCTGCTCCTTAGTATTGATATATTCCAAGATGATGTTTTGTTCAGCTACTTGTTCACGAAGCAAATGATACTTGAATGGTATGTGTTTGGTCTTTGAGTGCATCACTGGATTTTTGTTGAGACTGATAGCACTTGTGTTATCACAATAGATGGTAATTGGTTGATTTGTATCTATGTTGACATCTTTTAGAGCTTCCTTCATCCATAGTATTCGAGTACAACAGTCTGCTGCAACTATATAATCGCCTTCGGCTGTGGATAATGATATGGATGTATGTTTTTTGTTGAGCTAAGATGTTAAACAGTCTCCTAGGAAGAATGCATTTCCACTAGTACTTTTCTGATCATCTACACTTTCGTCCCAATCAGCATCGGTGTATGTAGTTATAGTCAGTGTTGAGCTCTTAGGGTACCAAAGATTGAAATCAGGAGTTCCTTTCAGATCTCTAAGAATTCTTTTCATGGATAACAAATGGGATTGTTTAGGAGCAGATTGAACTCTTCCCACCATTCCTACTGCCTGCATTATGTTGGGTCTTGCAGTAGTTAAGTACAAAAGGGCTCCAATTATTGACTTGTAATGAGTTGCATCTACTGGAGGGGAGTCATAATTTTTTCTCAAACTGCAATTTGTGCTCATGGGTGCATAGTCTTCCATTCCATATCTTTTAAGCATGTCTTTAAGGTATTTGGCTTGAGATATAAACAATCCTTCTCTGGTTTGAGATACTTGTAGTCCAAGGAAGTGAAATAACTCTCCTATCATCGAAATCTTGAACTCTTTTGACATGTTTTGAGAAAATTCATAGCTCATCTCATCATTATTGCTAGCAAAAATAAGATCATCAACATAAACAAGTGTGAATAGTAACCTACCTTCATCCATCTTTATGTAGAAATTACTTCCTACCACTCCCTTCTTGAAGCCTTTTTGTTGTAGATAGTGACCAAGTCTTGCATACCATGCTCTAGGAGCTTGTTTCAACCCATATAATGCCTTTTTCAACTTATAGACTAAGTATTTTCCTTCTGTTAGATCAAACCCTTCTGGTTGCTCCATGTAGACTTCTTCCTTGAGTTCCCCATTCAAAATGATGATTTTACATCCATTTGATAGATTTTGAATCCTTTTGAGCAAGAAAATGCCAAAAACATCCTGATAGCTTCCACACGAGCTACTGGGGCAAATGTTTCTTCAAAGTCAATTCCTTCAATTTGTGAATAACCTTTCCAAACAAGCCTTGCCTTGTTTCTGATGACTTGTCCATCTTCATTCATTTTGTTTTTTAATACCCACTTGGTTCCTATAATGTTTTTGTCCTTTGTATGAGGTACTAGCTCCCATGTCACGTTCTTCTCAACTTGGAACATTTCTTCTTCCATTGCTTTTACCCAGTGATGATCCTTACCTGCTTGTTCAAATGTTTTTGGTTCTGTCATGGATAGAAGAGCAATAACATTTCTCTTTGGTGTAATTATCATCCTTCAAGTTTGCATCCATTCATCTCTATTGCTAATAATCTACTATTTTGGATGATATTTCTGGAGAAACTTCATCTTTGAAGGGGTATGAGGTGGTTCTTTTTCCTCTTCTTCTTCTTCTTGATCTATTTCTTCTTCTTCAAGTTCTTCCTCTTCAATGAGAGGATCATCTTCATGTTATTCAATTTATTTTCTGGAAGGTTTTCATCAATATTTACATCAATGCTTTCCACTATTTTCCTTAGCCGAAAATTGTAGCACTTATAGGCTTTTCTCCGTGTAGAGTATCCAAGGAATATCCCTTCATCAACCCGAGAATCAAACCTTCCTAGTGAGCCATCATTGATTTTTATGAAGCACATGCTTGCAAAGATCTTGAAGTACTTTACAAAATTAGGTCTTCCTTTCCATAATTCATAAGGAGTTTTTTCACAATTTGGTCTTAATTGAGTTCGATTCAAGGTATAGACAGCTGTCCCGACTGCTTCTCTCCAGAATTTTGGCTACAAGTCTACTACTAATAACATTGTTCTTGCCATTTCTTGAACTGTTTGGTTTCTTCTTTCAACTACCCCATTTTGCTAGGGTGTTCTGGCAGTAGAGAATTCTCTTTTAATTCCATGTATATTACAGAACTCATTAAATTCTTTTGATGTGAATTCTCCCCCTCTATCTGTTCTGAGGCACTTAATTTTTGAGTCCTTTTCATTTTCTACAAGATATTTTAGATTCTTAAAACACTCAAATGTTTCAGATTTATATTTTATAAAATATATCCACATCATTCTAGTATAGTCATCAACAAATAAAACAAAGTACCTTTCTCCATGGAGTGCCTGATTTCTAATTGGTCCACATAAATTAGCATGGATGATCTCCAAGGGCTTTGATGTAGAGAGCTCCTTGGTCTTGTGGCTAGTTCTGGTTTGCTTTCCATGTTGACATGGACCACATACTCCATGATTTGGTTTGAATAGCCTTGGGATGTCTCGTACAACTTTAATCTTGCTGATATTGATAAGATTTTTGAAGCTTGTATTTCCATGTCACTTGTGCCACAACCAACTTTCATCTGTCTGATTCAGGTGGCATTTATTTTATTGACTCTTGCTTAGAATGTAAATGTTGTCTGGTGTTTTAACCCCTTTCGCCACAAGTTCCCCTGAGGAAGAGTTCCTTATTTCATAGTATTTGGTGCTAAAGACAACAATATGTCCTTGATCACAGATTTGGCTGACACTCAGGAGGTTGTGTTTGAGCCCGTCTACTAGCAGATCATCTTGAGATTTTCCTTTTCCATTGATAAGAGTAACAGTTCCTTTTCCTGCAATTCTAGTAGATCCACTTCCAAAGGGTACATTTCCTTCCTTTTTCCTCAATGAGACAAACTTCCTTTTGTCCCTTGTCTTGTGTCTAGAGCACCCACTATCCACAAACCAATGATTTTCATTAGTTTGAGCATATAGAGCCAGGCCACATTTATCCATTTTGGGATTCTCACTACTTGCTTTTCCTCTTTTGAGTGGGCAGTTTTGTTCATAGTGTTGATTATTGTAGCATAATGAGAAAATCATATCAATTTTGGTTAAGGGATCAAACAAATTGAAGGTTTTTATTTATCCCTTCCTTTTGGGGCCATATGGTTTGATTATTTGATCCTTTAGCTTTGGTGTTTCACTCTTGCGAGCCATGCAATGTCTGGCTTGATGACCAAAGTTTTTACAATGAAAACAATGTCCAAGAAAGATAGTTTTGTACTTATTATAGTAGCCACAGTTTGAGTCAATTTCCTTCCTTGGAATTACTCCCGCTTCATTCTTTGGATTTGAGATGGGCCTTTGATGGAATACTAGTTTGTATTTGTTGTAGTATCCATGATTCAAATCCACATTCTTCTTTGGAGTTATTCTCTCTTCAATATTTAGATCTGGGATCCGCCTTTGATGACATAATTTTTCTTCTTTTGGGTTGCCGAATAGTGCATCGACATAGCTTTTCACACTATTCTTAGTGCTTGATGACTCTCCTTTAAAACCTATTCTAGACTTGTCATGTTCAGGTTTTCGACCTTTTAGGATAGTCTCAAGTATTTGAGAGCTTTTCCAAACCTTTTTGACTTGCTCCAATTCCTTCCTTAGAGATAATATTTCAGCTTCACGTTCTTTGCAAGTCTCTTCTTTTTCTTTCAGCTTTGTTTCCAAGAGATCTTCTCTTCTTCAAGTTTCCTCATTTTCTACCTTGAGAGAAATGATTTTATTCAGTAATTTCTCATTTTCTTCAATGGTACTTATTAATAGTTTATCTACATTTCCTTCTAGCCCTGAGTCATCATCATTTATGAATGCCATGAATAACGTTTCTTGGCTTTCATCATGGTCACTTTCCTCATCTGATTTCTTTTTTATGACTACAAATTCATCCTCATTGAACTCATATTTCTTGGAGAAGAAGTCCTTCTTATTGAAACCTTTCTTCTTGTATACCATTCTTTTAGAATTTCCTTCATCATCACTATCATGTTTATGAGGACATTTTGCAGCATAATGACCTATTTTTCCACATTTGAAACAAATAAGAGGGTACTTACCTTTTAGCTTAGATCCTTTCTTCAACTTTCATACAAATTGAACCAATTCGGATTCCACATTGGATTCATCACTACAGTCATTCCTTTATTTCCCCTTCTTTGATTTTGAAGCCTTGACTGTTGCATCTTTGGAGCTTGGGCCACCTTTCCTCATCTCATAGACAGTGAGAATTCCATGGAGTTCATCCATCTTGAGAGTATCTATATCCTTTATTTCTTGTATGGCACTTATTTTGGAGTAAAATCTGCCTGGAAGAGATCTTAAGACCTTTTGAACAATGGTACTTTCTTCAATGTTTTCACCCAATCCTTTAAGAGAGTTGACCACTTCAGCTACTCGGAGAAAGTATGCTGCAATATCTTCTTCATCTTCCATTTTCATACTTTCAAACTACCTTCTAGGAGTTTGAAGCTTTTCTTTCTTGACTTTTGATTCCCCATCATATAAGCCAATTAGCTTATTGCACATTTCTTTGGCAAAGTTGCAGTTCATGACTTTTGTAAACTCGGAATCAATGATTCCACTAGTGATGGAGTTCAAGGCTTTTGCATTTGCAATGTAGGCTTTCCTCTCTTCTTGATCTGTTAGAAGAGTGGAAGGAATTGGGTACTCATTTAGAACGGAATGCCAAACTTCAGGTCCACGGGACACTAAGTAGTAGGTCATTCTCTCTTTCCAGAAACCAAAATTACTGCCATCGAACAGAGGAGGTCTTCTTCTTGCTTTGTGATTTCTCATCATGGCTATGAATCCTTCTTCAAGCTATTAGGCTAATACGAAGAAGCCTGCTCTGATACCAACTGTTGGAAATACTTGGCGGGGGGTGAATCAATATTTATTTTTAATTGTTCTTTTTACCAGCAAAACATTTATATACAAGGAACACAGAAATAGATAGCTGAAATAAATGTTTTTATTAATATAATGAGTGCAATGAAATAAATACAATATATAAGTGATTGCACTCAGTTTCCAAGCACCAACTCGGACCTTTGTGAGGCTTCAACCTCCAGAGCACTGACTTTATTTTGCGAGGACAACAGTGTTGGACCTAGGAGCACCAACTCCCAAGGAATCCAATCCTTTTAATACTGAGGCTCCAACCCCGCGGGCTCCAACCCTTTACTATAACCTACTAGAGTATGCTTTTCTGTTGTTCTCAGCTCCCAAGCCTGCTGAGCTTATGCTTCACTCTGTTCTCTTTCTTCTCCTGCTTCTACATGAACTATGGCTTCCTCTCGCTTTGATTATACACACACTCTCTCCTTTCCTTCTTTTTCCTGTTTTATGTATTCTTGATGCTTTTGACTATTTGTTTCCACATTCCACTGGCTCTTCAGCTTCTTCAACGCTCGCTTCAGCTCCCTGTACGCTGGCTTGTCCTTTGGCTTCCCTCTTATTCATTGCTTTGGATTTTCGGTTTTCTCTGAGCTGGCTTACCCTTTAGCTTCCTAGATTTTCAGTTGCTATAGCTTCCTCTGTATCTCCATGCTCACCAACACTCTCAGGACACATTGATTTAATGGCGAGGTCCAAATACGCAGAGAAAATGTTGGGTCCCTATAATACTAGTGATTACCCCATTACTATTGTAGTTATACCCCTTATTTATATTGTTGTGCCCCTATTACCCCCATATTGTTATTTTTGTGCCCCATAGAATCCCTCTATTGTTATTTTTGTGGCTTTATATTATTATTGTTAGGTCGGTTGGATTATATTGTGACTCCTTAGACTCCTATATATAGAAAGGAGGTTTTGTCATTTGAATCATCCAAGAATTGTTCATTTATGTAATGTAAAGGAGGTTGCCCCCTCGAAGAGGCTAAATTCTAAGGCGTTGATCTATCTTTTCTACCTTTTCTTGAGCTGGTTTCATAACATTTGGTATCAGAGCTTTGGATTCTAGGGTTTCACTGCTCCAAACAGGTCATCGTGGAATTTTCGCTATAACTTTTTTTCTGGGACGTTTCAGAAGTTGCAAAAAGAACCCATTTGAGAAAAAAACTCGTTGAACCTTGGGTCTAAATTTTGGAGCTTTTCAAGCGATATTTGCGGAGATATGATCTGAGGAAGTTGGTATTTTTGCAGACTCCTGAATTACATTCAAAACAGCTGACCTGGGGAAAATCGTCATAACTTTCTCTCTGGGGATCGGATTGAAATTTCGTAAGAAGGTACAAAAAGAGGACAGACTGTAGTTTCGTTTTTGCATTTTTCAGATCCAAATATTGAAACAGTGACTCGTGGCACATCGTACAATTTCGCTCTACTGAACTAGTCTATAATCAAGTCACTGTGGGAGATTTCGCATAACTCTTCCTTGGAGAATCCAATTTGGGTCAGGCTTGTGGCATTGGAAAGAGGACACAACGGGCTACTGTAGGCCACAATTTCAGAACTAGATGATTGAAAAGTACAGAGATACATCAGAGGCAATATCGAGCTCCTACAAAGTGAAAAAAGGTGTGTAGATTTTCTTAAATTTTTGCTTAAGCTTGGTTTGAAAATTTATTTTGAAGGAATTCAAAGGGCATAATAGAGCATTATTATCGTTAACTGATGCCCCGAGGAAATAAAATGCAAAAACCTAGTAAGGAACCTGAAAGCTCTAGCATGACTCATGAAGAAGAAGAAGAAATGCTATATGATATATCAAAATTACAAGAACAAGTGCAACGAGTGTCACTTGCACAAAAAGCAACAGAATCTAAAATGGATGGTTTAGGGAAAGATGTAGAAGCTAATATGGATGGTTTAAAGAAAGGTGTAGAAGCTAAGATGGATGGCATGGAAGCTAAGGTGAATGGCATGGATGCTAAAATTGATGGCATGGATGATAAGATGGAAGAATTGAAGATAAATATGAATAAGTTGCTACAAGAAATGGTCACTAAGGGTGAAAGGGTACTAAAGGAAACTCATGATGAGAACAAAAGAAATGTTAATCATGATTCCATAGACTCTAATGTTGGATCAAAGACTCATCATGTTCCAAAAATCGATATGCGGAAGTTTGATGGCAAGGATCCCGCCACATGGATATTACAGATGGAGCAATTCTTTGATCTCAATAATGTGAAAAACGCACAAAAGGTACATATGGCAACTGTATATTTGGAACCAAATCAGTTTGTATGGTATCAATGGCTTTGTTCTCATAAACAATTTATCACTTGGGCAATTTTTACGGAAGAGTTGATATCACATTATGAGGATAGAAAAAGCAACACTTGTTTTAGTCAATTGATAAGTCTCAAACAAAAGGGTTCAATAATGGAGCACATTGAGGAGTTCCAAAAATTGAACATAAGGGTAAAAGATATTCCAGAGGAGCATAGGATTTATGTGTTCATAGGGTCTTTAAAGGATAATATCCAACATCATGTTCGCCTTTGGGAACCTGATTCATTAGAGAAGGCATTCAGGTTAGCAAGAAAAATGGAAAGCAAAATTATGGCAACTAGGAAGCATACCACTCACAACTATAAAGATGGAAGTGTTGTTGCCCCTAGTCTTCCACAACCTACAAGGTTGACACCACAACAATTGGAAGAAAAAAGAGCAAAAGGGCTTTGTTATAGTTGTGATAGCAAATACACAAAAGGTCATAAGTGTGCTGAGAAGAAATTATTCTACATAGATTGTGAAGAGGAAGAAAAAAAGGAGCAAGAAAGGTCAAAAGAAGAGGATATACTCCAGGAACAAAGCCTATATGAAGAACAAATAAATCCGACCATATCTTGTAATGCATTGGCGGGAATTACCACTCCTCAAACCATCAAGATAGAAGGACAAATCAAGAAGAAAAAGGTAATAGTGTTGATTGATTCAGGAAGCACCCACAATTTTATTCATTATAGGGTAGCAAAAGAATTGAATTGATTCCTATATCCAGCACGAGAGTGTCAAGTGATGATTGCAAATGGAGGAGCAATAAATTGCTCTGGAAAGTGCCATAATATCAAGCTATCCATGGGAGAATATGTATTGACTAGCCCAATGCTTTCCATTCCAATGGGAGGTGCTGATGTTGTACTAGGAGTCCAATGGCTACAATCCTTGGGTACAATAGCTTTTAATTTTCAAGAACTTTTCATCAAATTTTCTACGGAAGGAAAGGAAGTTGAATTAAGAGGTATTGAAGGGAAACCAGAAAATATAATCAGCTCTAATGGCATGACTAAGCTTCTAAAAAAGGAGCAAAGAGGTGTAATTGCACAATTATGTTCGCTAGATGTTTCCACATTGGAATCATCTATTTCTCCAGATCTCCAAAAAGTCCTGGACAATCATTCCAAGGTATTTGAGAGTCCCAAAGGTCTCCCACCTATGCGTGATCATGATCATGCTATTCATCTGATTCCAGGAAGTTTTCATCCAAACATCAGGCCGTACAGATATCCCTATGTCCAAAAAAGTGAAATTGAACGTATGGTTGCAGAAATGCTAGAGGCTGGTATAATTCAACTGAGTCAAAGTTCTTTCTCAACTCCAGTAGTATTGGTGCACAAGAAGGATGGATCATGGCGCATGTGTCTAGATTATAGGGAGCTCAACAAGCTCACTATTAAAGATAAGTTCCCCATTCCTGTCATTGATGAATTACTTGATGAATTGCATGGATCAATTTACTTCACCAAGTTGGATCTTCGTTCGGGATATCATCAAATCAGAAGGAAGATTGAAGACATTAGAACTCATGAGGTCATTATAAATTTTTGGTCATGCCTTTTGGCCTTACCAATGCACCTTCAACATTTCAAGGTTTGATGAATTCAACTTTCAAACCATTCCTTAGAAAATTTGTGTTAGTATTTTTTGATGATATACTAATCTACTGCAAGTCTTGGAAGGATCATGTTGAACAAGTTGACAGGGTGCTACAACTATTGGAGGAGAAACAATTATATGCAAAAAGATCCAAATGTTTCTTTGGAGTCCAGGAGGTGGAATATTTGGGTCATATTGTATCTCATGAAGGCGTTAAGGTAGACCCTAGCAAAATTAAAGCCATTAAGGAATGGAAAAACCCCACGTCCATAAAGCATCTGCGAGGATTTCTTGGATTGACAGGGTATTATCACAAGTTTGTTAAGAATTATGGGAGAATAGCAGCACCTCTAACAACATTATTGAAGAAAGATTCATTTTCATGGACTCCGGAAGCAACAAAGGCCTTTGAACATCTTAAAGAGGCAATGTGCCAAGCACCGGTCTTAGCTACACCGGACTTCACAAAAACCTTTATTGTGGAATGTGATGCTTCAGGAAATGGAATTGGTGCTGTTCTAATGCAGGATGAAAGACCCATTGCTTTTGAAAGTCGTCCAATCAAGGGAAAGTTTTTAAGCAAAGCTATTTATCAGAAGGAAATGTTGGCAATACTCCATGCACTTAAGAAATGGTGACCCTACCTAATGGGAAGGCACTTCAAGGTAAAAATGGATCATGATAGCCTTAAATACTTTTTAGAACAAATATTATCCTCTGAAGAGCAACAAAAGTGGGTGACAAAGATGTTGGGTTATGACTTTGAAATCATCTACAAAAAAGGGAAGCAAAATGTGGTGGCAGATGCACTCTGAAGAAAGGATGAGGATGTGGAAGCATTGTTGTGTGCCATTTCTATTATCCAACCAGATTGGATAAACGAAGCAAGGGAGGAATGGAAGAATGACGAAGAAGTGTGGGCACTTATTCAAAAGCTACAACAAGATTCTAGTACTTCTGATACATTTAGCTGGCAAAATGATTCGTTATGGTACAAAGATCGCTTATACCTCTGTAAGAATTCCCAGCTAAAACAAAAGATTCTTATGGAATTGCACACTTCTCCCTTAGGAGGGCACTCACGATTTTTAAAAACTTACCACAGGGTGAAGAAGGAATTTTTTTGGGATGGCCTTAAATCAGATATTCAAAAGTTTGTGGCAGAATTTTTGGTTTGCCAACAAAATAAAGTTGAAACAATTAAGACACCAGGTCTATTACAACCTTTATCCATTCCAAGCCAACTTTGGGAGGAGGTTTCAATGGATTTTATCACATGTTTACCCAAGTCTGAGGGAAAGAGTGTCATCATGGTGGTAGTTGATAGACTTACCAAGTATGCACACTTTTGTGCATTATCACATCCATTTAAAGCCAGTACAGTTTCTACTGCATTTATGGAAACAATTCAAAAACTACATGGAAACCCAAAGATTATTGTAAGTGACAGAGATCCCATTTTCACTGGAAATTTTTGGACAAAATTATTTTCTTGTCTTGGTACTCAGTTAGCTCATAGCTCATCTTATCATCCTCAATCTGATGGGAAAACTGAGATAGCAAATAAATGTTTGGAAGGATATCTTCGTTGCTTTGTATCTGATAAACAGACACAGTGGGTCAAATGGTTGCCTCTGGCTGAATGGTGGTATAACACTTCCTTCCATACAACAACAAAAATGACCCCATTTATGGCACTTTATGGGTATCAACCACCATCCATCACATCATATTTAAGAGAAAATTCTAAGGTTCGGGCAGTGGAACATCACATCGAACATCAACAACAAGTCCTCCAACTCTTAAAGGATAACCTCGTGTTGGCACAAAATAGAATGAAACAACAAGCAGATCAACATCGCAGTGAAAGAAGTTTTGATGTAGGTGATTGGGTATTCCTATGGCTACAACCATATAAGAAAATGTCCCTAAAGCAAGCTAAGAAGGATAATAAATTATCACCAAAGTATTATGGTCCGTACAAGGTGTTGCAAAAGATTGGTACTATGGCATACAAATTGGAGCTTCCTGCAGCTTCTCGATTGCACCCAGTTTTCCATGTTTCATGTTTAAAGAAGGTTATAGGCGACAAGCTCCCAATTCAAACAATATTGCCAGAACTTGATGAGAAAGTAAAAATTATATTGGAACCGGAAGCAGTCACAGAAACAAGAACTTGATAGCTACGAAATCGATTAATTTCAGAGTATCTTATCAAGTGGAAGAACTTATCTACTGAAGGTTCCACATGGGAGGATGAGAATTTTATGCAGAAGTATCCCAAACTAGTCAAGCATTGAGGACAACACTTTTTTGAAGGAGAGGGGCATGTTGGGGCAGTTGTAGCTTCCGATGGTCAATGGCTGATTCACCTGCGTGTTGGGTTTTTCTATATTCTTTCCACGACTAGCCCACGTAGTTAACCGATGGGTTAGAGGGGGGCGGAGCCCCTCTTCATTGCACCAATTGCATAGTGGGGGGGGAGGGCGTCACAGGGGGTTTGAGGTGTACTCATAACCTCACTTTATGGGGTTCGAGAAAATTTTGGTTTTGGACCCTATGCTAGGTTGGGAGGACCCACCTATGGTTTTGTGCATGATTCTCACACATGTTTTTTGGACGCAATGGTTTTTGGTCCATGGTATTGGACATGATGGTCTTCGGTCCATGGTATTGGATGCTTCAGCATGTATAAATATGTATTATAACATTGAAAGGAATATAATGAAAAATCAAGCTGGTAGTCCCGGTTTTGGGATCTAGGCGAATTATAATTCTAGGAAAATCAAGTTGGTAGTCCTGGTTTTCGGGATCTAGGAAAATCTCTGTGTATTATAATTATGTGTTTTAGAATTCATATGTAGGTAAATTTTGTACGAGGTTAAAAGCTACATTTGGTATTGGAGGTGTTTTGGCTTCAAGGGGATGCCTTTGTTGCTAAGGGGTTTTGCTTGAGCCTGTGGTAGACCCTGTTTAGTGGGAGATCTGTGAGATTGATTATGTTGGTGAGAGAGGATGGCGAGCAGTGGAAATATAGAGATTGAGAAATTTAATGGTCGAAGTTTTGAGTTGTGGAAACTCAAGATGGAGGATCTGTTGGTGGATAAAGATCAGTGGATCGTGGTAGATCTGGGTACTAAACCAACGGGGGTGTCTAATGAAGAATGGAAGAAGTTGGATCGGAAGGCAAAGAGCACAATACGATTGCGTGTCTCAGATTCAATATTGTTGAATGTATCAGGGGAAGCTACGACAAAGGCTTTGTGGGACATGTTAGGGACTTTGTACAAATGTAAGTCTCTGGTGAATAAACTTTTCCTGCTGAAAAGGTTATATAACCTAAGGATGAAAGATGGAGACTTGGTGATAGAGAATATGAATGCATTTAATACTGTGGTAAGTCAATTAGCATCTATTGATATTAGAATTTCAAACGAAGATAAGTGCGTTAGTTTGTTGTGTTCTCTACCAGATTCATGTGTTAGTCTAGTTATTGCAATAGGTAGCAATTCATCTACCTTGCAGTTTGATGAAATAGTCTCAGCCTTGCTGAAAGAGGAGATGAGATGGAAAAATATGAAGAGCCAGAATGGTGATGCCTTGTCTATACAAGGACGGTCCCCGAACAGAAACAAAAATAAGTCATCGAGTGGGAGATCTAAATCTCTAGGAAAACCTGTAAAGGTGGTGTGCTGGAAATGCATAAAGGAAGGCCACTACAGAAGGGACTGTAAATCTAAAGCTCCTGACAAAGGAAAGGGATCTAATGATGGTCCTTTTGCAGAGGTGAAAACCACCTCGGATGAAGGTGGGGATGTGTATTTGGCTTCTTCAAGTACACATGTAGATCATGAGGCATGATTGATTGACTCAGGTGCATCTTTTCATCTCACTCCCCATAGAGAGTGGTTCTACGAGTATGATAAATACAATGGTGGTGATGTCTTCTTGGGGGATGAAAGGAAGTCTAGAATCTTTGGCTGTGGAAAAGTAAAATTGAAGTTGCAAGGTGGAAGGGTTGGAACACTTCCGGGTGTTCTGCATATTCCTGCATTGGCCAGAAATCTGACTTTTGTAAGCAAGTTGGATGATGCAGGTGTAAAAACAGTGTTTGAAAAGGATACCTGCAAGATGGTTCGGGGAGCACTGGTATTGATGTGGGGAGTTGATATTAGAACTATGTACAAGTTGCAAGGTAGAACTGTTGTTGATGGGTGCAATAGTTCCATGGTTCCTGAAAGTGGAGCAAAAAATCTAGTGGTCTCTGGAGAGAAGACCATGTTGTGGCATCAAAGGCTTGGACATATTGGAGAGAAGGGTCTTCGAATACTTCATGGTAAAGGTATGGTAGACGGTATGAGTAATCGCTCTCTAGATTTTGATTTCTGTGAAAATTGTGTATACGAGAAGCAGAATCGGGTGAGTTTCCCCTCTGGTATTAAGAAGGCGAAACAGATATAGAACTTATGCACAATGATGTATTTGGACCTATGAAGGTTCCATCACTGGGTAAGTCTATGTACTATGTATCATTTATAGATGACTTCTCAACGAATAGATGGATATATTTTCTTAAGAAGAAATCTGAAGTCTTTTACAGGTTTAAAGAATTTAAGGCTCTAGTGGAAAATCAGAGAGAGAAGAAGATAAAGGCGATGAGGACAGATAATGGTGGAGAGTTTTGCGGCAAGGAATTTGAAGAATTCTGTAAGAAGTGTGGTATAGCACGACAGAAGACTACTCCATATACACCTTAGCAAAATGGAGTTGCAGAAAGAATGAATAAGACATTGATGGAAAGGGCAAGAAGCATGCTTAGTGGTACCGGGTTAGGACAGGAATTCTGGGCAGAAGTGGTGGATACTGCATGTTACCTGGTCAAAAGGTCACCTCATTAGTGTTGGAGGACAAGACTCCACAAAAGGTATAGACTTGTAAGAAACACTGTCTTTCACATCTGAGGGTATTTGGATGTGATGCATATGTACATGTTATAAAGGAGAAAAGAACCAAGTTGGATAGTAAATCTGAAAAGTGCATCTTTATTGGGTATAAGGATGGTTTAAAGGGTTATAAGCTTTGGAACCTAGTAACAAGGAATGTTGTGTACAGTTGAGATTCCATGTTCAGAGAGGTGAAATATGTTATTAAACATGAAGTCCAACCAAAGGAACCTGAGAAGATAGAGTTTGAGCCAAAGGAGGAAGAATCAGACTCTATAGCAGAGGAGGAATCAGAAGATGAAGAGTCACAAACTCCGGGTCTGAGAAGATCAATTCGAGAAAGAAGGTAGCCAAAAAGGTATAGTCCATCTACTTTCTGCTCAAATTTTTCTTTGTCTATTACTGACGATGATCCTAGAACTATGAAGGAAGCAGTAGATTCAGAGGATGGTAAACTCTGGAAAGAGACCATGGTTGATGAAATGGCATCTTTGCACAAAAATGAGGCTTGGGATCTGGTGGAGTTGCCGGCTGGAAGGAAACCCATTGGCAGCAAATGGGTGTTTAAGAAGAAGACAAATGTAGAAGGAAAGGTGGAGAAATACAAAGCTCGGTTGGTAGAAAAAGGTTATTCCCAGGTGTCGAGAATTGATTTTGGTGATATTTTTTCTCTTGTTGCCAAGGTGACTTCTATTAGGTTACTTTTATCTGTTGTTGTTGCTTTTGATTTTGAGGTAGAACAGATGGATGTGAAGACAAAATTTCTTCGTGGGGATCTGGAATAGGAGATCTACATGAAGCAACCTGAAGGCTTTGGAGTGAAGGGTAAGAAAGAACTGGTATGCAAGTTAAAGAAGTCTCTCTATGGGTTAAAAAAGTCACCAAGGATGTGGTATCAGAAATTTGATACATTTATACAGGGACGTGGCTTCACCAGAAGCAAAGTAGATCATTGTGTGTATTTTAAATTAATTAGTGACCATGTTATTTATCTGGTCTTGTATGTGGATGATATGTTGTTGGTTGGAAATGACAGAAATTATCCAGGATTTGAAGACCCAATTTTCCTCCAAATTCGACATGAAAGATCTTGGTGTTGCAAACTATATTTTGGGTATGGAAATTAAAAGAGATCGAGAAAACAGGAAGCTCTCGTTAAACCAGAGAAAGTATGTTAAGACAATATTGCAAAGATTTAATATGCAGGATAGTAAATTGATGAAGGTTCCTATTCCTATAGGTGTGAGGTTATCTACTGAACTGTGTCCCAAGACACAAGAAGAGGAAGAGGATATGTCCCATGTTCCATATGCAAGTGTAGTCGGTAGCCTGATGTATGCAGTGCTTTGTATTAGACCAGAAATTTCAGATGCAGTGGGAGTATTGAGCAGGTTTATGTCAAAACCAGGGAAGGAGCACTAGACAACAATGAAGCAGATTTTCAGGTATTTGCGTGGTGCTAGTGATTATGGTTTGTGCTACCAAGGAAGACAAGGATTGGAGAGAGTATTGGATAGTCGTGGCTTTATTGATGCTGACTGGGCTAGAGATCTAGATCAGAGAAGATCTACAAGTGGGTATGTGTTTAACCTATTTGGAGGTGCAGTCAGTTGGATGAGTAAGAAACAATCTATAGTGGCACTATCAACTAGAGAGGCAGAATACATGGCAGCCACTCATGCAAGCAAGGAAGCAGTTAGGTTGCAGAGATTGTGTTCAAGTATGGGGTTAGTATAGGGAGCTATAAGGATAGACTGTGATAGCCAAAGTGCAATTTTCTTGGTAAAGAACCCTGCATATCATTCAAATATAAAGCACATTGATGTTTAGTATCACCTTGTGAGGGATATGATAGAAGACAAAAAGGTGTTGCTAGTAAAGGTGGACAATTTGAAGAATACTGCAGATGCATTGACAAAATCTGTGAGCTCTAAGAAGTTCTCTTGGTGTAGAGAGACAATGGGCATTTCAGGGCTGGAAAAATGACTACGCTCTCTTGTGGTCGCCTGTGGAAAGAAAACAAGAAGTGGGAAAATGTTGGGTTGTGTTATATTCTTTCCACGATTAGCCCACATAATTAACTGAGGGGTTAGAGGGGGGGCGGAACCCCCCTTCGTTGTGCCGATTGTGTAGCGGGGGGGGGGAGGGGTGTAACAGGGGGTTTGAGGTGTACTTGTAACCCCACTTTATGGGGTCCAGGGCAGCGCCCCAGAAAATTTTGGTTTTGGACCCTATGTTAGTTGGGTGGACCCACCTATTGTTTTGTGCATGATTTTCACACATGTTTTTTGGACGCAATGGTTTTCGGTCCATGGTATTAGATGCTTCGACATGTATAAATATGTATTATAGCATTGAAATGAATATAATGAAAAATCAAGTTGGTAGTCCTGATTTTGGGATCCAGGGGAAAGTCTCTGTGTGTATGTGTTTTATGTGTTATGCTCTCACATTGTTTATTTTCTATGTTTTAGAATTCGTATGTAAGTAATTTCTGTACAGGGTTAAAACCTACACTGCAGATGGGATGTGATATTAAAACAAAACACAATATTGCATTGGGTCCACAACATACATCACAATGGTGCTTAGGGGAATGACAGCCCTTTGTGTTATTGTTATGGATAGATGTGATATATCATTAAACCATTGCATAATGTTGCAGCGGGTCCGCAAATATCACAGTTATATGATATATATATATATATATATATATATATATATATATATATATATAAAGATATATATATATATATATATATATATATATATATATATTTCAAAATTTCATGCTTGAACGTGGGAAGGCTTAAAGGCTCGCATTTATGAAATACAATTAAAACCCACTTTGAAGCACTTACTTGGACTTCACCGATTTATACACTCAGACATATATGTCGTCGGGTTCGCACATATATATCGCAATTGGGGGTTTTGAGGTGATGGCACATAACCGAACCTGCCGATTACAATATCGTCGATCTATACATATTTCTTCGCCCTGATAATGTATTCCTTTATATGTACATGTTTTTGCCTCCGATAGTGTATATAGCCTATATACATGATTTGATTTCGTCTTTTTACTTCGATATATATATATATATATATATATATATATATATATATATATATATATATATATATATATATATATATATATATATATATATATATATATATATATATATATATATATATATATATATATCTATATGTATATGTATATATATATATATATATATATATATATATATATATATATATATATATATATATATATATGTATATGTATGTATGTATATATATATATATACATATATATATATATATATATATATATATATATATATATATATATATATATATATATATATATATATGTATGTATGTATATATATATATATATATATATATATATATATATATATATATATATATATATATATATATATATATATATATATCTTTTCCGTCTCCGATAGTGTATTTGCATGCTATACACTATATTGCTCCCGATAGCTCTATTTTCTTCCTCCAATGGCTCTGTTTCCTTCCTCCGATGGCTCTGTTTGCTTCCTCCATTGGCTCTGTTTTCTTTCTCCAATGGCTCTGTTTATTTCCTCTAATGGATCTGTTTGCTTCCTTCGATGGCTCTATTTGATTCCTCTGATGGTTCTGTTTGCTTCCTCCGATGGCTCTGTTTACTTCCTCTGGCTCCTCGACTATTTCCATATTGACATCAATGACAATCTATGTCAACAAAATAAAACAATGATGAACTCATTAAACATGAAGAGACTGAACCAATCCTTCTCATGGTTCACTAAAAAACTTAGAGGGATTCATTCGAGTGATGAACTTACATATCAAGGATATGTTATCCTCCTCAAGCTTGTTAAAAAAAAAAGAGATACTAGTCAGCAATGAATGGAAAATTGGGAAAGTAGGGTACTTGACATATTAATGGCAGTGAGTCTTCCTTGAACATGACACTCTTTCACTTCATCTACATGACAATTGAGTTGGGAAATCCATTTATCTTTTTGGTTCATCATACAATATCAAAATCTTCCATATTTGGTTTTGGATCAATGTTTCGAACTCCATTCAAGATCGATATTGTTCAAGAGAAGTCCTTCAGTCAATATCTACTTCAATACTCTTAAGGATGCATTCATGTATTTTGTTCTAGAACCAGTTCCACGTCAACATCATTATGTCTCAAGTTTCGATACTTGTTTCCTGTCATTGATGGTGGATACATCAAGGCCTTGTAGTGACTGGTCACTTCCAATTGACATCAACTCATTATCTAGGAATTTTACTTAAAAACTCCCTTTTGGTACCTTGGAGTTTACATAGATGAACAGAAATTTTCCTTCCTCTTGTTGATAGGCTTTCATCATTAGCCTTCGATTGAAAGATTCTATGTAGTGTTCGACTTCAACCCATTCATTCAAACTATATGGACTGTACTATGATGGTGGGCTCCAGTATTGC
Organism: Pinus tabuliformis; assembly: GCA_031772625.1. Lineage (NCBI taxonomy): Eukaryota > Viridiplantae > Streptophyta > Pinopsida > Pinales > Pinaceae > Pinus > Pinus tabuliformis. The sequence goes on along the minus strand of CM062818.1, from coordinate 1,252,060,202 downwards.
AGCAATAATGCTGCAACTCCTGGAACTCCCTTCTCTAATTTTATCAACCTGGTAGTTCGTAACAAACTTGGAAGCGACGGTGCTGTATGCACAAGTACTAGCTCTTGCCGCAGCTGTCACTTGGTCAGTTGGCACAAGTCCACTAGGACCATAAGCTAACTTCTATGAGCTCTTAGAAGAAGCTTTTTAACTGATGAATGAAAGCTAACTCAAAGGAAGCTAATCTACTTGCAGAAAGAATCTGAAAGCCAAAAAGAAACGCAAACCCTAGCAAACCCTAATTCTACCAGCTAGTCCTAGTGGTGCAAGAAGGAAGATGCAAACTACTGAATGAGATGCCATTGACTTCTAAGAAGACGAAATGCATGTATCTAAGCGATGTCTATAGCAGAATCTGAAAGAACCATCTTTTTGTATTTTTGAATAAGTTGTCACAATTATCATGCATGCAATTTACTGTTTTTTTACTCTGCAGAGGTGGATCAAGGAGGAGAAATGCTTGGAAAAGGTTGAGAAGGTTCAGAGAGGGTCTAAGGAGTCCCTAACACCCTTCTGGAGGGTTTCACAAAGTTTGGCTATCAAGAAACCTCATTTGTGAGCTTCTACAGGAAGTCTGCAGGGGTTCTACAGGATGTTCAGAGATTTCTACAAGATGTTCTGTAATTTTCTACAGGATGTTCTAAAAAGAGGATTTTGGAGAATGGATGGAGGGAAAAAGGTGGAGGAATGAGTATGGAGGTGAAATAGGGTGTAGGGAGTTTAAGACTTGGAGGATGGAGTCGAGGAGTGGCGCAGATGGTGAGATTTGTTCAAGGAGGGATGAAACGATGTTGCACAAGAAGATGAGAATCATGGCAAAGTAAGCGAATGAGGTAAATGTAAGGTAAGGGTTCTGAGTGAAGGATGAAACAGGTAGGTTGGATGGATTATGTGCAAGTAAGGAAGGGTAATAAGTACTCTGCAAGTGGTTTTTCAAACAGAACAAACAAACACTTATAAAACCTATGACCTAGTTACTTTACTATATTCTGACCTAAGTAACAACAAAAGGAAATGAACAACAGTTTATTCGAAATGGAATGTGTGAACTAACTTATGCCACTAAGAAATCATCAACTGAAGCATTTAAACACTACTAATATCAGCATCTACAAAAGAGGATTCCAACACTAAGAATTGCATGGCAATGCAAAACAATGTTTTTGTTTGCAGCAAAGTCACATTGGTCCCAGCTCATGATTCCACTGAGGGGGAGGTGAGATCCAAGGTGTTTGGTAGCCTTTTTCTGAAGATCTTCCCTATGATTAACCTATAAAGAAAATCTGAATATGAAAAACCTTTTTAATCATCAAAGCAACCTAAACAACAACACAATATTTAAATCTAAATAGCAGATTTTATTCTAAGAATGTAGCAAGGACACATGAAAGTAAACAAAGGAGGTACTGGGCACTTGATATGGGTCCAACCCCAAGAGCTACAGCCTCCTAAGAGAGTTTTAGAGCTGGTGCAAAGCTGGATTCATCTTTATTGATCAAAAGAAATGTTACATTCCAAAAACTGTCCACAAGGAGAACTTGAAAATGTGCTGAAAGCAAAGCTAATCTACTGCCTAAAAATCGAACTACAAAATGACTACAAACTGACTAACTACTGGCTCCCAAAAATGACTAACCACTAGCTAACCAAAATGACGCCCTAAGCCTTCTTATTTATACAAATTGAGGACCCCAACAGTCCTCCTAAACTTTAGGGACTCGGCTGCCCAAAACTTGTAGTTAACAACAGTCCTACTTGACTTGCTTGGCTACCCTTGTGTTAATTGATTTGGTGGCCCTTGAACTCTGAGCTGATGGTGGAGAATTAGAGGTAAGGGCCCATAAATTAAGGGGACACCTTCCTACAAATCCTCTCCCTTGTTCTCCCACGAATTTGGCTGCCAAGTGCTCATTAAGACCATCAATTTTGTCTCCAAATTGACCAAAAAGGCTACACAAAGCACCCATTAGACTTGTTGGCATAATGACTAACGCAATTCACTCTATTAGCATAAATATAATCAAAAACATGCAATAAACTAATGAGAATGGTGGATTAAGTCAAATTAGGAGGTTGAATGAGCCCAAATAATTATCCATTTTTGGGGCTCATCATCACCCCCCTACTGAACGTGTTGCTCATCCTCTGAGCAACCAATCTATCTCCTCATCTTTGATGGACCTGGTGGCCTCCCTGTCATCTCAATCTTTTGAGGTGATGTCCTATTCTCAGTCATGACCATGCTTTTCTCTTTGCTCCTTCACACTGCCTGTGCTTCTTTTCCTAGAGAATTCTCAACTTCCTGTAGAACTGTCTCAGCATCCTGTAGAACTGTCTTTGAGTCCATTATCTGAATTCTCTCTCTCCAAGTGAAGGTTTTTGGCTTCCTCATTCATAGGTGATGGACATCCTTGAAGGATACTCCTCCTTTGGTGTGGTAGGGGTGTCAACAATGGTGATTGGTTCTTTGGACGGTGGTTGAGGTCTGTCGGTTTTAATTCTTACACTTATTCTTGCCTTAAAATACAATGAGGGATCCCTCTTTTGCTTCTCCTTCTGCTTGGGGGATGTGCTTAGGGTGGCCAACACAACTGCTACCTTCCTAGCTAAAATCCTGGCCAATTTCTCCTTCTGCTGCCCTTTCTTCAGACTTCCTGTAGAAATGCCTGTAGTGGCTGGTTTGTGGCTTCCTGTAGAAGTAGTTGGCATTGTCTTAGGCTGCTTGGCTGAGGGTTCTTTTTCCTTTAGCTTGGCTGATGCTGCCTTAGGGGTGCCTTCACTAGCCTGCGCTTTCTCAGTCCTCTCTATCCTACTCTGTAGTCTTTTCTCCCTGGATGTTTATGTTATTTTACCACCCACCGTTTTGGCCTCAGCATCCTGTTTTTTTCTCCTGCTTTTCCTCTTTCTTTTTTGGTGGCCTTTCCAGTGATGGTTTGCCCTGCATTTCCTTGCCCTTAGCTAGTTTCTCTGTCACAATTTTCTCCTTTTCCTCGCTGCTGGAGGAAGTGAGTTCTTCGGCCAAAATTCGGATGTCATCATCCTTAGACATATTCTGAAAAATTCCCCAGGAGAGAGGGACAGTGTAAGTATGGAGTGCATCTTCCACGACGAGCTTGATAAGCCCATGATCGACCAGCTGGTCTGGTGTCCCCTCCCTTAGCTTTGTGGCACATTCCATCAAGGATTGCAGGAGGAAGTAGGGGATGCTCAATTTTTGTTCTGCGGGCAGATCCATTTGATGCCTGAGTTCTGTTAGTAAACAGAAATGATAACCATATACGATGTTGAATCGCCCCTCACAGGTAATATACTTCATAACTTCAAGGTTGACCTCACTCCAATAACGGTTTAAGGCTGGCTCTTCGGACCCCATTCTTATCCTCTGAAAACTGTTCTTCTGGTAGAAAAAATTCCCTTTTGGCTTTTTGGCCCAATGACCTCTCCTCTTTACTCCATGATGTCCCCAATGGCAGCTCAGTGACTCGACTAATGAGTTGTTGGGTCAATTTTAGGGTCAACCCTCTGAAATTTACACTGGCCAGTATTTTGGATTTACGCTACAAGGATATTAGGAATTCTTCAGTTACCTCATCATCATGGCCTTAGATTCTGTCACAGAAGGTCATGGCATGGGTAAACAGGTCTACCACCTTGGGAGATCCCCTCAATTTTTTTGTATTTTCCTTTGCACCAAATCCCCATTTAGAACGTTGCTGCTGCCCAAATTCGACTGACAAAAGGGAATTAGGCTCTCTCAGACAGGGCTCAGAGCTTGTTTTTTATTCCAACCTGTTGTTGGGAAAAGTATCCAATTCGGAATGCCCCTATCCCACTCTAAGAGGTGATAGTGCCTTAGCAACAAACAAAGAAAGCTATCTGAGTATTCTTCTTTATGAAATGCAAATAGAGAAAGAAGGATGTAACTAATCGGTGTCTTCCACTAGTTTGTCGATCCAATCACTCTCTCTCTTTCGTTCGCTTCCCGCTGCCTGCTCTTTCACTGGTCCAGCTTCACACAGTTCCTGCAAGATCACAAGAGAGGAAAACTACACGAAAGATATAGATTCACATTCATAACTAGTTTAGGATCAGATATAAACTAAATATGCAAATATAACAAAACATCACTGAAATACAAGCATATAGGAGAATCTCAAGTAGCTTTATTGATATGATAACAAGGTTCAAGAGGAGATACAACCAAATGAGTTCCAATCCATCATCTACCTCCCAGCAAAAGAATCCCTTCCTCTCCTCCAACAAAGCATAAATCACCCAATGTACTAATCTCAATCTCAAACCAAAAACAATTCTCTGCAAAGTACAAAATTCCAGCCTCCTGAACCTTTAGGTGAGAGATCCATATATAGATGTGAGCAGAGAGGATGAGTCAGCTCATGTTTTGACTTGTGGCTTCTCTCTGTCAGTTCTTGCTTCCACTTGGAGGTTGAGAACCTCTTACTCATCACTTGGTCGAATTCATTGAGGCAAGTGTCATTGAGGAAGATTCTGGAAGCTTCCAGGGTCTTTACACCTCGTTGAATGAACTTGCCATTTGTCAATTCCCGCTCAGTGCACCCTGGTAGTGCTTCTACCTGCGTTGAAGTGCAACTGGAAAGTGTAACCTCTGCATTTCAGCACAGGCAGCTAGTGGAGCCATTGAATTGATCCTGATCTGACCATTTCTGAGTGGTTTTTGGTGGAGAACTTCTGGGAGAAGCTGTCTTTTGTTGACCTCGTTCCTTTAGGGGTAGGAACAACTCTTTTAGGGACTTTGGATCCCTTGGATTATGGACATTTCATGCTAAATGCTGTAAGGCACAAAAATGTCTATAACAGTTGCCCCCTAAAGTATGAGGTCGTTTGTCGGGTGAAATGCTTTATTAGGAGGATCCGAAGTTCTTCTAATGTTGGGAGGAGACCTGTAATAAGATACAATACAATACATTATTTTTCATACTGCTTTCATGATCTAGCTGAGGCGGGCATTCCCATGCTCAACTTTATAAATTCATTTTTCTGTACATAGAACAGACAATCGTCTGATGGTAGACTGATGATTTTGATGAAATCATCATCCTTTTTTGGTAGGATGATTATCTGCTGCAATGCTGTACATGTCAATGTCTTTTATTTTTCCTAAATATATATCGCAGCCTGGATGGATGAAACTAGATCTGGGGTCTTCAATCTCGTTCGATCTTCACTCTAAGTACAAGTCGATCCATGTGAGAAATGTTTTGATGTCGAACATGGAGAGACATCGCTTGATTACCAGTCAATGATGTAAACTGTTAACAAGCGCAAGAGGAATCACCGATAATGATAATGACCCTCAAGGTACTGCAGTACAATTCACATGGTGTGAATAAAGGACTTGGCATCGAACAGCATGCAAAATCTTTCGGTCGAAGGTCATTGATGTATACCTGTCGCCGGAAGTGAGAAACTTGCCATTGAGGCATGCAAGCTTCAAAGTACTGAAGGGTGTGTTCCTAGATCAACTTCTCGGATAATGAGCTGATGTCGATAAGAAGCGATCCGTCAAAGGAGGGCCTTAATGTATCCCACATCAGTGACACGGAACGGAGCAAATGATTTTGATGGAGGTGAAAATGATCTGATGATATATGGTTCAGGGTGGCGGTCATGAAAGGATGAAGGATAATGTATGGTAGTGGATGGGACACGATTGACTTCTCTGAATGACTTTTGTTGAACATATCAGCGACACTTGTGTGATGGATTGGTAGCATTTACCCCAAAGATGGATGGTATTGGCGAGACCATGGCGATGTGACCGGTGAATGAAACAACCCAACCCGAATCAGGCACGGAGTGGAAGTGTCATGTTCAAAAGCGACTTGCTACCAATAAAATTTCTTTGAGTTTCTTCCCAATTTTTCCCCAGTCATTTCTGACCAGTACCTCTTTATTTTTGTCAAGCTTGAGGAGGATAACATATGCTTGTTCTATAATTTGCCCTTCAGGAAAACCCATCGCTATGTTTTAATGAGCCTAGCGATAGTGAAACTGGTTCTCGTCTAAAGACAAGTTTGTCGCTATTAATGTTTTTTAACGAGTCTAACGACAAAGATAACTCGGTCCTTTTCAATTTTAGAGAGTCTGAAAAGGTACGTAAAGGTAACTCCAAAGTTCCTTTTTCGTCATCTAATCCCTTAAGTCCGAAAAAGTATAAAACAATACAGAAGGGATGACTTTTCGATAGTTTTAACGAGCCGAACAAAACAAGCGCTCGATCTTTTTGTGCAATAATCCCTCAGGTCCAAAAAGATTAAAATTTAGAGCAGGGATAGCACTTCTGGTCGCTTTAACGAGCTAGAAGGCCAAAAATCGGCAATCTTTTCATATTTTATGAGTCAGATGAAAAGAGCTTAAAGAAGACTCGTCTTTTGAGGAACGAGTGATGAAACGGGTTAGCAGCTGATTCTAGGTAAGCTTTGGAATTTTCCAATCACGGCAGCGTCACAAGGATGGCTAGGTGAAATCACTCTTCGCAGCTGTTCCTCAAAATGGGTAAACAATCAAATGGAGGTGAATGATCGGCCAATGGAAAAGTGGAGGTGATGGTGCAAACACGACCAAGGCTTTAATGGCTGATAATTTACATTCGCAGTGGTTATTTACCGGGTAGTTCATTTTTTAACGAGCTTAAACACGGATTGAAACACTTGCTCAATCTTATGTTTATTTTTTAACGAGCATGAACTATGCGCTAAAACTGCTCAATAACATTGTCTAATTTTGATTTTTTACCATAACTTGCTTTGCCCTTTTCAAAGATAGTACTGTACCCTCAATTGCTGCATCAAACTAGTTAGAAATGAATAACATTTGCTAGAAAATGAGATTAAAACCCTAATATTTCGCTTTGAATTACGTAAAAAGCAATTAAAAAGTGTTTTTACCTCTCATTTTACCATTTCATTTAAACTTGGTTTGTTGGAGCTTTGGAGGTGCCTCTTCCCCCTTGATTTTCATCAGCTGATTCCAGGAGATTCTGTGGACGATTCGCGGTGCCGTCTGGACCAGGTAGGAGCTAAACTTGAGCTCTTTCATTTCATGGTTTCCTTTCTGCATTCTGTGCTTGATTTCTTGTTCTTCTGAGCCCCTGGGGTTTGATGGGGTCGCTCTGCCATCAGCACACCTAGTGCACTCAAAACCTGCGCTGAATGTCAAGCTGTATGAAGGCAGTTTGACCTTCAACGCAGGTGGAACACTGGGCAGGTGCGCTGGGCGTAGAAAAAGAGTTTTGTTGCACAGTTTTTGATGAAAATTTTGCCAGTTTCTCATCAAATCCAGGATCTAACTCCTCTCATGTTTGTTTTTCAGAGATATTGGAGCAAAATGACCCTTACATGGCGAGAACGAGAACATGAAGAAGAGGACATGATTTCCCTACATGATCCTGTCACGGTGAATGCGCTGCGGAACTGTGGCCTGCTGAAGTTCTTCCATATCTCTAGCATGAGACAGCAGATCTCCCTACTCCAGTATTTTCTCGACGCTTGGGATCCTATCAACCAAGTATTCCAGATTAGGGGCAAATCCATCCCCTTGACCGCAGCAGACATTTACTTCTTGACTAGCTTGTCAAGGCAGGGTGTCCCCATTTCTTTGTCAGGGTCGGCCTGAGGGAGTGACTCTGTGAGAGATTATATCCGCCAGTATTGCAGGGAAGGATCTCAGCCGAGTAAAGATGGCAAGATCGTTATCCGTGAGGTTGCTAACAGGTCCCTCAGGTCCATTCTGTATACTATTGGTAGGATGGCTGGTAGTGCGTCTCTTCACGTAGCCAACAGATCCTATGTGCAGCATGCCTTGGAGTGCCTCCAACCGAAAATATTCAACTGGTGTGATGCAGTACTTCTTCAATGAAAAGTCACTTGTCCAAGGTAAAGGACGGGAAGTTGAAGAACTTTGGGTTTGGTTCTATTTTGACCGCCTTTGCTTTGGAGAAAATACCACTGATGCAGCCACAGTACATTGCACTCGACATGCCTTCTCCTACTGAACCACGCATGCAGAGATGGGTTGATCACATGTCTAGGCATGCCGGTCAATCTCAGATTTCTTTCTCTGATACATTCTTCAGGTGGTTCGAGCGTCAGGAGATGGTCTATTCCGAGTATCCATATGTTGGCATGGACTTCCGGGGTGATCCGGATTTGGTACTGCCGGATGGCGAGCAGTGGGGCGCTATTGGTAAAATCTTCGACCATATCACTGTTTACAGTTTTTATTTATAATGTCCTTGTGCTTTATTCTATCAAGACTTTAATCAAACTCTTGTGTGCATGCAGATGTTGGTCCTGTTCGTCCAGCAGTTCGCCCGAGAGCGCCAGTCGTTGCCCCAGTAGGGGAGACTACTGGGGGGTTATTCTTCGTGACCTTCATGTGGCCGAGACCCTTACAGCTGTGCAGGAGCAGGTTGAGAGCCTTACTCTTAGCATTCCAAATGTGAGGATTGACGAGTTACGTCTACAGTTGCAGCGGCATACTACTGGTGTGCCTAGACGATGGACTCGTCTCTTACGCATGATCGCACACGCCGTGACGTGCTATCATGAGCATCACTAGACTAGGGTGCCCCCTAGCATTTTTGAGTTTTTGGGTCATGTGACCTGATTTTGTCTTGGTTACAGAACATTATATGTAAACCATAAACAACTTATATATATATATATATATATATATATATATATATATATATATATATATTCTATTTTCGGGGTTTTATTTTGGTTGAGTTATATGATCCACATGTACAACATTGATGATGCGTTTCTTTTTGATAAATGTCGCAAATGTCTATCTAACACATAGTTTGCTAATGAGTCGGTTAATGTGTTTAAGTTTCTGGAAATATGTTGGTATTGAATTAAATCAAACTGTCTTTCCAAAATCTTAACCCTTAGGAACATGCGATAAATAGCTGGGTTGCGGACGGAATATATACCATTGAGTTGTAGTACTACGAGTTGTGAGTCTAGCTTGACGATTAGTCGGCGTATACCATGGGTGATGGCATCAGAGAGTAGTTCTATCAACGCGCTATACTCAGCGATGTTATTCGTTGATTGACCAATACATACACCTCTGAAACTTACTAACTCGCCGCTTGGATCAAAAATGGCCCAGGCTGCGGAGGACAGGTTCCGCGAACTACGACTCGCTCCGTCGGCATATCCCACACATGTCTCCAAAAGGTTTGACATCTGCAATAAATGTAAAAAGGTGGATCACTCGACCAAAACAACTACCTTAGCGAAAACAAAATACAACAAAAACATATTGGTTACTATTTAAGCATAGTAACGCTTGAGGTACAACCCATTACGAGGTTGCACCAGTGGAATTCCGTCATAATCCATTAACTCGTAGGCTCCTTTTGCTAACACTCATTTAACGATATAGGGGCCCATCCATAAAGAATTAAATTTACCTGCTCCCAATTTATCGGATTCTTGGTCGTAAAGCAAGACTAAGTCACCTTCTGAGAAGACACGGGGTTTGACATTTTTGTCGAACTGCGCCTTGACTCGTTTCTTATGGGCTTCGTTAGCCAAAGCGGCATCACGACGGGTTTCATCCAATTGGATTAACTCCAAGAAACGGGCCTCTTCTTCTGAAGTTCCGGGGAGGAGATCGATTCCGAGTTTAAGAGACGAAATTTCGCACTGGACTGGTAAGACTGCTTCCAGGCCATATACTAGTTGGAAAGGTGTGAACCCGGTTGCATTCCTTACTGATGTTCGGTAAGCCCACAAGGCTGAGTACAGGATTAGGTGCCATCTTCTTTTGTGAACCCCGATCATCCTTTGCAACATACGCTTCAGGACCTTATTGATTGCTTCAACTTGTCCATTGGCTTGCGGATAATATGGGGTAGAGCTGTCGTGAGATAGCCCTAGCTTGGCAGCTAATTCAACCATCATGTGATTGCGAAAATGCGATCCATGATCTGTAACTATGGCCTGTGGTATGCCGAACCTAGCGACTACATGATTGAAAAAGAAAAGGGAGCTGTTTCACCAGTGTTATCTAATGTAGGCATCGCCTCGGCCCATTTGGTAAAATAGTTAATGGCGACTATAATATACCCATGCCCCCCTGTCGAGGTGGGGTTACATGTCATGAAATCGATGCCCCATTTGGCGAAAGGCCCAACAACAACTATTGGCTGTAAAGGTGCGGGTGGTTTTCTGGTTTTGCTATCAAAAATTTGACAAGCATGGCAACTTCTGACTGCGGTTATGCAATCTTTGAACATGGTTGGCCAGAAGTATCTTGCTCGTAAGATTTTTTGTGCTGTAGCATATCCAAATTGATGGCCCCCACACGTGCCTGAATGACACTCATTCAAGGCTTTTTCGGCCTCCTCATGGGTGAGGCACCTTCTCAGAACTATATCGAGACCAGGACGGTAAAGCGTATCACCGACGATCATGTAGTCTTTTGCTTGGTATCATTTTTGTTCAGAGTGAGAGGTGTTAGGCCTGAACTTTTGGGTTTGGAGATAAATTATTATATCTCCATACCACTCATTGCTTGTAGATATCAGAAACAAATTCTCGTCCACGATTGATTCTTCAGATGTTTCATCGTTGGACGACAATGGGAGATCGCACAATAATTCTGCGAAAACTAGAGCTTTCTTTGATTTGGATTTTACAAATTCCAGATCAAACTCTTGAAGGATTGCTATCCATTTTGAATATTTTCCCCCCAGCAACTGTCGCGACAATATATAAGTCATGGGGTTGCAATCTGACAGAATGGTAGTTTTTCGAAAGAGGACACAATGTCGAAACCTTTGTATCGCTTGAAAAGTTGCAAGCGCTAGTTTTTCAACATAAGAATATTTGCTTTCTGTATCATTTAAGTTTTTACTTAAATAATATATAGGGTGTTCAACTCTGTCAACTTCTTGAACTAAAACCATTGCGATGGTTGTATCTGCTGCAGCCAAATACAGGTTGAAATCTCTTTGATAATCGGGGGCGTACATTAATGATGCTTTTATTAAGGAATCCTTTAAAGAATCAAAGGAAGCTTGCGCAACCTGATCCCAAATGAAGGGTACCTCCTTTTTCAAAAGACGTGTATAACCTTTAGCAAGTTCCGCGTAATTCGGAATGAACCTCAGAAAGTTTGCTTTCCCTTGGAGTTTCTGAATCTGAAGCAAATTCGAAGGTGGAGGCAAATTGATGATTGCCTGGACCTTGCAAGGGTCGAGACGAATCCCATCCTTGGAGACTACAAAGCCAAGTAAACGACCAGAACTGACGCAAAATACACATTTGTGTGGATTGAGTCGTATCTTGTAGTGTCGGCAACGTAGAAATATCATTCTTAAATGCTACGGATGATCAGTTCGCTTTCGCGAATGAGTCAGAAGGTCGTCGAGGTATGGTTGAATGATGTTCTTGATGTCATGGAAGGCATAATTCATTGCCCTCTGAAACGTCTCCCCTGCATTCTTTAAACCAAAGGGTAATTTTCGATAAGCGAATGGGCCCCACGGACAAATGAATGCAGTCTTTGACTGGTCCTGTGGGCGGATATTTATTTGATTATACCCAGAAAATCCATCCATGAATGAAAAGATTTCACATCCGGCGCATTCATCAATTATCTGGTCGATGAAGGGTGTACGGTAGTTGTCTTTTGGACAAGCTTGGTTTAGATCCCTATAATCGACACACACTCTAATTGTTCCTTGTTTCTTCATAACAGGGAAAATATTCGATACCCAATCGGTTAGAGGAACCGGGTAGATGAAACCAGCATGGAGAAGTTTTTCAACTTCTACCTTAATGGCAGCGGCTTTCTTGGGGTGCACCTGCCTGAGCCGTTGTCGTACTGGTTTGACATCTGGATACATCTTAATTTCGTGCTCAACTATACTCGAGTCAATGCCTGGCATTTCATCATATGACCAAGCAAAGACATCTCTGAACTCGTGAAAAAGAGCGTTATATATTTCCAGTTCTGAAGGAGAAAAACCTTTGCCAACATAAATATTCTCTACAACATTTGTTTTAGTCGATATATTTATGGCTATAGTCTCTTCAATATTGGATAAGTTTCGCTCAGAATCCACCGTATTTACAGTATTTGATAGGAATTCAAAGACTGAAGGGTGATAAAGGTCATCTTGAGTATCCTCTTCGTAATCTGGAAGAAGGGAAGGATGGTGGTAATCATTCCATGGTGCCCCCTCAATCAACATTGATTGTAGAATCCCTTCGTCGGTTCCATGCACTCTCGACCAAGGATCTAAAGGGGTACCATATTCTCTAGACCTATCCACCCAAACGCTTGATGAGCGTTGATTTGGGTTCGCCTCCCATGCCCAAAACATTGATTGCTACAATATTTCTATTGGGCTTGGGGGCAAAACCATTGCATGATCCATGTTGACATCGTCTTCTGAGATCTTCGTGGAAGATATCATATTGCAGGTACCTACCGATGCTACTTCCGCCAAATCAATTGGAGGTGGAAGAGCGAAGGTTCCCATTAGTATAGGATCTTTCAGTAGGCCTACTCCGATATTCTGAAGCGAATGGGGGCTTCCATGGATCATGGGAATGCTTCCCGTAACTTGTGAACCGTTGGGGAGGAAGTTTTGTTGGTCGATGATCGTAATCCCCCCTTGAAAAGGGAATGCGATCTTTTTAAAATAGGTCGACACGACAGCTGCCATGGCATAGATCCATGGCCTTCCTAGAAGGATGTTGTAATCAAGATTCCCATCGATGACTTCAACATCTATTTCTACTGTTTTTCCCCCCAGTTCAACCTTCAAGTTATTTAGGATACCGTATGGGGTATATGTCCTTCCGTCGAATGCTTTTAATGTTGTTGAAGATCGCGACAAGGATGGAGATCCTAAAGTTTTCCATCAACTCATCGACATAATACATGTAGATGCCTCCTCATCAATAATCGTTCGGTGAACAGTTTTGTTGAGGGCTTTCACTTGAATAAGGAAAGCTAGTTGAGCTGGTAACTGAGGATCGTACCCTTTGTGGTCAAAGGATACAAGATTGGAATCCTTAGGATCAACCCCACCAATAGCCGATAACAAAGCCTACCTTTGGGATGGGCAATTTTGTAGTACTTCAAGAGTCGACATAGCGGATGGCGATTGGGCCAAATCTTCCACTATGTTATAATGCTGCGCTGCTCTGGCGCGAGGATTAAATGTCGACTTGTGTACTACTCCCTTTGGCGGTTTTATTGTTAATTCAGGAATGATGGGTGGTACAACTTCTGTCGAAGTTTTTGTCGAACTACTTGGTTGATCTTTACCTTTGTCGTTCGACAGCTGCGGATTCCCGTAATCTTTGTTCCTTGTCGAAATCAAAGCATCATTTTGTTGCTTGGAAATCGACAACATTAGCACTTGCGACGGGGAAGCATTTCCACTATCAACCAGATTTGTACCTGGATTTGGAAACGGATCAGTTAACACAGCTGAGGTTTGCGAACTCTTAAAGAATTTCTTAAGCTCAGCTTTGTATGGACATTCTCTCGTCCAATGATCCTCATCACATATTTGACACCCTGAGGGGGGTGGTTTCCTATTTCCAGGAGGTTTTGAAGAAGTTTTTTCAGGAGACGACTCACCCTGTTTCTTCTTCTTCCCTTTGTTTTTCTTCTTCTTGCTTCCTTGTTGGTTGGTTTCTTTGCCCTTATCTGCTGATACGGCATTTACTTCCGAAGCAAGAATTTCGTCTTTTTCATTTTGATCTGAAATCTTACGAGCTTTCTTGGAGGTAGCCTTTGTCGATTTCACGTTTGTCGTGCCAATCACACCATCGCTGGCATGAGAGTCATTATTTGATCTAGGAGGAGGAGGAATTGAGAATTACGGTCTAGGGGCGTCAGGTATTTTGTCGTAGAGCGTGCCAGACTGAGTATAGACCAAGTCTAGATATTGCGCACGAGCGATGACTTGCTCTTCCGTTACGACTCCTCCCTTCGCCACATCTTCCGTTATGGCAGGAAGTAATGACTTGATAAACCATTGAGCTAATAGCTGATCAGGAACGTACGTTTTCACCATCCTACGACGACGTCGCCACCCATGTATATGATCAGATATGTGAGTGGCCGTTGTCTGTTTGAAGTTGGTTAAGATTTCGGTTCTCGTTTCATACCTTATTGGTAATTGAAAATGAGTTAAGAAAGTCGTGGCTAAGGTGCTGAAATTGTCGAACGAAGCTCTAGGTAATTCAATATACCATTTTGCCGCTGGACCCGTTAACGTCCTCTGAAAAAGGCAAAGCCTTATCGAATCATCATTTAGGGTGTTTGATGAACACCACAGATGAAATGTCATCACGTGATTCGATGGGTCTTCACCTGGATCTCCATTAAATTTAGGAATGTCGGATGGAAGTTTGTGAGGAATCGCTGGCCACCAAGGGGTGTAAGCAATTGGATCGTTTGTTAACCGGTGTAAATCGGGTAACTCTAAAGTTGCCACGAATGGTAACTGTTGATTCAGGTTAGGTGAAGCATATCCAGGGTACGATGGAATTGCCTGAGCAGTTGGCCTTTGCATACCAGCATAATGTAATTGATGATGGTATGACTGATACGGTTGGTGGACTTGACCACTGTAAAGTGGTTGATTTTGACCGTTTTGAATGTATGGTTGTCCATTATTCGCAAAGATCTGCTGCTCAGAACCTTGGTACACTTGTTGGAATTGTGGTTGTTGGTATTGCACTAGCCACGGTTGTGAAGCCATGTTCTGTTGTGCTATACTAACCGTCGGACCAAGATGTGGGGTAATTGTACCCGTTTGGACCTGTGTCGCCCCACCAGTTGGCGATTGTGGTTGAGTCACAGGGTCAAGGGGCTGTTGCATTACAACCTGAGAAATCTGAGGTTGACATACAACAGGCACCGTTTGAACTTGTGACACTGTTACAATAGCTGGTGTTGTCGGGATGTTCGACATAGGTACACATTGTTGCATATTATACACAAATCTTGGTTGTTGGGGTAGTATAGGTACCCAACCACTTGTCGTAACTCCAGTATAACCTGAATATTGTTGAGAACTCCCGTATGGATATCCTCCCGGAGGGGGTAATGAAAGGGCATACTGCCCCCCATACGGTGGTAACCCAAAACTCAAGGGGATTGCTTGCCCTTGGGGACTGGATTGCCCAAATTGACCTCCAAATGGATCAATTTGTCGAGTCTCAACATAAGAGTTGCCGGATATTATTCCGGAGGAACAAACAGGAACGGACCACACTGTCGAAATAGTCCCTGGATGGACTCCTTCTAGCGGTTGTGAGCTAGTCGGGACAGATGGTACGCCGACAAACATTGTCGGAGTGACGACAGGGAGTTCTGCTGTCGCTGTGTCATTTGAAACAGTCTTAGATGTTGACGGTTGTTCAGACATTTTGAGTCTATCCAATAGATTGCCTAGTGATTCTACAGGAACTTCCACTGGTGGTAGACTAACTTCTGATGTCGAAGGAAATAGAGTGACCCCGACTCCAAAATGTGTTGGAGTACTTGCTTGCAGATCTTCTACAATTTCCTCTATCGCAATCAAACCAGGTGGAAGGGGAAGACCGTCAGGTCCGTAAAATATTTCTGGTGCCGAAGAAGGGGTTGAATCGACAGCGACAGATGTTTGAGGAGCAAGACTCTATGAACCGGTTGCAGATGGAACTGGTTCAGTAACGCAAGTGTTTGCTCTCAGACTAGCGTCAGTATCGCTGTCCCTCTATGGCTGTTGAACTTCTTCTATAGAGGCAGGGTTTCCAGAAATGTTTGGAGTAACCGGAATCTCGGATGTTGTTGGAACACTTGTTCTAACTTTGATAGGAGATTTCGAACCGGTTAAACGAGTTCGCTTTGTCCGTACTGTTTTCGATTCCGGAGACAAAGACGGTTGACTCGTAAGCCTCCGCGAACGACGGGTTTCAATTGACTTTCTTCCATGATTGCGGATTACTCGATCAACCAAAATACAAAAGGGGAAAGTGTGTTTCCGAATTAAATGAATTTTTTAGACGCTTTAGACACAACTTGCTTTTTCACTTTTAAAGAGTCGAGAAAAAGCTAAAGATGACTCTAGTCTCCTTCGATGTTTTAACGAGCCCGAAGTGACAAATGCTCGGATGGAATTTTTCTGTTATAGAGTCTGAAAAAGGCCAAAAGGAACTGCTCTGGAGTTCTAGGTAGAGGGTGTGCCAAACTTTTCGCAAAACCGCAGAATACTTTTTAGGGTACGGGCGGTCAATCTTCCTGAAAGTGTTCAGTGCATTGCGATTAGTAGGGCGGTCGACACGGCTTCCTATGGATAAAGGTTATATTCCTATAGGGGTCTCCCAATATATACGCGACGGTACGTGGGAGCACAATCCGTACTGGCACTTATCGTCTCTCAGGAGGAATCACCCAACCATCAGTGAGGTGACCAGTGACCAGGTTTTACGACGCCGGAACACGTCTCTAGCCTAGACCTCTATGTTGTGCGTTATGTTACAAAGCGTTGTTAAGTTAATTCAATTTATTTTAGGTTGATATTTCTTAGAAGTTTTCCTTTTTGGATCACCACGAGATGTATGATACAATTCCTAAATGCAGTCTAAAGATGATAAGCAAGCTTTTATATCTTTTCAACAATGAAAATCCTAGCTACAAGGGGAAAAGAAAGACACCATCTTTTCTCAAAGAGCATAGAGCACACAGTAATGCACTTTTCCTAAATCAACATACAAACTGTCAAAATGCAAATGCACATATGCATGTATTTGTTTTCTCTTTCTTAATATTGATGCCTAAAAAGAAAGCTGTTATATAAATTTGAATTCGATTTCAAGTGAAAACACAAACAAATTACTTTTTCGATATCAAAAAGACGATTACGACACTTTATGATTTACTTGTTTCGACACTTTGAAATGCATAAATTCAAACCAAAAGACAAAAGTAAAAGCTAAATCAACTGTGAATAGCAAACAAACTCACTCCTAAGATCAAAACGGCACTTACGACAGGTCTAGATCTAGGGGCGACAGTATGACTAGTTTACTTCTGTAATGGGAAACTGCAAATGATGTAAAAAATACACAAAGAATAAATACAGTTTCTTTATATAACCGAGACGGAATTGAGGCAAAGAAAAGCGGTTTCAGATAGGTACACTGACTGATAATAGGCTGCAAAAAACAGAGATAAAACTGAGCAAAAGGAAGCAGGGAACCACAACTGCACAAGGCAAAGACTGATCAACGCACTCCCAACACAGAGGTTTTGACACTCAGCGCCGGTAGCCTTCACGGGACCTGTGTTGAAATGCAAAACCTCTTCACAGAGTCTGCGCTGAAGCAGAAACGAGAGTTGTTTCTGGGTTCTGGGTTACGGTTTGCAGTTTTTTCTACAGTTTTTGGCCGGATAAAAGCTATCAATTAGGTACAATTAGGAGGATGATTTATAGGAGGACTAAGATCTATCACAAAGGGCTGTTAGAGCACTTGTGGATCAGCTTCTCAGATCATAAACAGGCCCAGTGAGAGGACTGGAGTAGCTGATCTCTACTTTGCATTTGTAAATAGCAAATGCAGTTCGATTCAGCACTATTGAGTTTATGAAATGAATAGCAATAGAAACACAAATAAACTAACAAGATACTCTCCCCAACGGAGTCGCCAATTTGTTGTTGGGAAAAGTATCCAATTCGGAATGCCCCTATCCCACTCTAAGAGGTGATAGTGCCTTAGCAACAAACAAGGAAAGCTATCTGAGTATTCTTCTTTATGAAATGCAAATAGAGAAAGAAGGATGTAACTAACCGGTGTCTTCCGCTAGTTTGTCGATCCAATCACTCTCTCTCTTTCATTTGCTTCCCGCTGCCTGCTCTTTCACTGGTCCAGCTTCACACAGTTCCTGCAAGATCACAAGAGAGGAAAACTACACGAAAGATATAGATTCACATTCATAACTAGTTTAGGATCAGATATAAACTAAATATGCAAATATAACAAAACATCACTGAAATACAAGCATATAGGAGAATCTCAAGTAGCTTTATTGATATGATAACAAGGTTCAAGAGGAGATACAACCAAATGAGTTATAATCCAGCATCTACCTCCCAGCAAAAGAATCCCTTCCTCTCCTCCAACAAAGCATAAATCACCCAATGTACTAATCTCAATCTCAAACCAACAGCAATTCTCTGCAAAGTACAAAATTCCAGCCTCCTGAACCTCTGGGTGAGATATCCATATATAGATGTGAGCAGAGAGGATGAGTCAGCTCATGTTTTGACTTGTGGCTTCTCTCTGTCAGTTCTTGCTTCCACTTGGAGGATGAGAACCTCTTACTCATCACTTGGTCGAATTCATTGAGGCAAGTGTCATTGAGGAAGATTCTGGAAGCTTCCAGGGTCTTTACACCTCGTTGAATGAACTTTCCATTTGTCAATTCCCACTCAGCGCACCCTGGTAGTGCTTCTACCTGCGTTGCAGTGCAACTGGCCAGTGTAACCTCTGCATTTTAGCGCAGGCAGCTAGTGGAGCCATTGAATTGATCCTGATTTGACCATTTCTGAGTGGTTTTTGGTGGAGAACTTCTGGGAGAAGCTGTCTTTTGTTGACCTTGTTCCTTTAGGGGTAGGAACAACTCTTTTTGGGACTTTGGATCCCTTGGATTATGGACATTTCATGCTCAATGCTGTAAGGCACAAAAATGTCTATAACACAACCACATAATAGTCACAAATTTTTTATGCACAAGTAAGCCTTACAGTGGTTTATCATTATCATATGGAGCATTTGTTAATAGGAACCTTGGAAGAGAATGTGATGCAGCGCTATCTGAAAGAAATTTTGTGTATCCCACGAGAAAACCGCCATTCTTGACCCACAGGTAGACTGGTTTTAATTGTCCCCACTTCAACCAAGCTAGTTCACCACCTTTCGAAATATCATGCATGGGAATGGTGTTTTTGAGCCTACCTTTCTTCAAGATCCAAACTTGATGAATAAAAACTCAGGCTCCTCTGCTTCAGAAGGATATAACATACTTCCTGTAGAAGACCCCTCCCGTTTCTTGTAGAATGGTATTCTGCCTTTGAGTGAGCCCGATACACTAGAGAAATTCGAACCAGGCCGCAAAGCTCAGTGGAGGACAATAGGTTAACCAATTGTGGGAGCAGAGGATGCATACTTCAACTAAGAATGTTGCAAGTGCAGATTAATCAGCGAATGGTGAGAGTCAGCCGAGCATTTTTAATTGTGGCGTGATTTGTGGTGAGGTGGAAGAGACATGCATTGGCCCATGCAAACTGTTGGCCCCCTGTAGTGCTTAACTATTTTTTCTCATCCTGTAATTTCGTCCATCAATCACGCTGAAGTTTAACTGTCCATCACTATCTGTTTTCTAATTCCCTCTTGAGATGGTTGAGCGCACGTGTCTCATTCACCCACCGAGCGCTATTGAACTGGATGGCGGTGGTCAGTTAGCTGGCCACTGATTTTTTTAATCCCGACCATCTCATTGCTCATGCAGTTTCTAAATTACATTCATGCAATCAGAGGAATGAGTTTCAGTCACGTACCTGGAAGTCCAATGGCTGCTGTGAGGTGATGTGGCCTGTCATTTGCTGCATGCACTGGGTTTTGCAGTTGCATGTGGCTTGGCTGCTGATTTTTTTGGTTGTTTTCCTTGTGCAGGTGTCCTCTGACCAGATCTAAGCCACAAGAGTTCATTTCGACGTTCAGATCTCCACCTTCAAGCTGCTGTTGCTGAATTTTCACAGGATCAGAACTTGTTTTTGCCATTTCTCCAAAACGGTAAACCGGATCGGTTTGAAAATTTTTGATCATGTTCCTATCATCATGATGCACCTCCCATAGCAAAATCGTGATCAATGGATCCACAGATTTCGAGAATAATGGAAAATTGCTGAATATTTAAGAGATCAATATCTCGGAAACCATGCATCGGAATTGGCTGAAACTACTTGGGTAGGTTACTATCACCCATATGCATCTCCCCATGAAACATGTTTTAAAACAGATGCATGGATATGGAGAAAATGCAAAAATGGTTGATGGTTATGGAGGCTAATTTCTTGGAAACCGTGCACTGGAATTGGCTGAAACTGGTCAGGCATGTTGCCATCACCCCTGTACAATTCCCCGTAAAATGGTTTTTCAAATGGATGCATGGTTTTCAATTTATGGAAGAAACAAATTCTGTTCTAGGTATTTTTGCTTCAAGGCATTTTGCAGTTTTGTTGCATGGTATGAAAAATGAACTTGGGCTGTGATGCAAGCATGGATATGATGGAGGAGGAGTTTGAAAAGTGTAGGAGGACTCCTGAACCCTTGCGGAAGCTATCGTGTTCGCCAAACCACCTTTTTGCAATCCTTTTTTAGCTTCTTGTAATTTCTACAGGAAGTTCCTGTAAAAAACATAGTTTTCATAAAAGAAGCAAAATGAGGTGGAAAAAATGATGGAGAAAGGTGAGGGATGGACACAGAGGTGCTTGCAGGCCTAACCAATGGATTCCCACCATCAGATTCCCTTTTAAAATTGAATTTGTTTCGTCCAAAGGTTCTACAGGATGTTTCTTGTAGAAATACATAACTTCCTGTAGAAAGCACAAAAATTCCTTTGACCTTGTTTTGAGTGATCCTCTTGACCTGCAATGTCCTTCTTGTAACCTGCAATTATCCAATGGAAATTAGTTTTGTTTTTCTTTTTCTTTTTCTCTTTTTTTTTGAAAAACAACTAGGGCGCCTCATGGAGGTTTTCACCCTAATTGCCTGCCCTGGGCGCCTCCAAGGAAGGTTTTCACCCAGGGATCTTATTCCCTTTTTATTTTCTCTTCTTTCCAACCCATTGACCGCCTCATGGAGGTTTTCAATCAATGAGCTAATCTAAGGCACCTTTGAGGAGGTTTTCACCTGAGATTTTTCCTCTTATTTCCATTTTTTCATTTCTTTTCTTTTTTTTTTTTTTTTTTTTTTCTCTACCCTACCCTACATGAAAAACAAAACCGTTCTCAAGTATAAGAATACTTCCAATGGAGCCATGTGCACATCGAGATTAGAGACAAAATGATGTGGAGGCTCGAAATGCATGCTTGGATAGCTATCCAGATTTTAGAGACCAAATGATTTGACTTTGAAGGGATCAAACATAGCTAAGGAATAGAGTACCGCTGCAACTTAGTGACCTTCTGAAACCATATCTCAATATAGCTTTGATATCCTTGGTCCTTTTGCTGATCTGGGTCATGTTTCATGTCACTTTCTACTATGACTTCCTCATCTTCCTCTTTTTGCTAATCTTTCTCTTGAATACATGGAAGATTTGAAGGTAACCATGAGGGAACTCTCTCGATCTCTGATTTTGATGCCTTCTCTTCACCAAGTACAGCCCATGGTTCTCTGATCTTTTCTTTTGAATCTTCTTCTACTGGATGTGGTCCTTCAATCCTTGCAATATAGTCTCTTTTTTGCAATACTCTTCCTGAGCTATAGTGAAGATCATTGAGCTCAAGAGGAGTTGTTCGGACATGTTGTGCCTCAGCTTTGCAATTAGGTTGAGCTATTCCAATGTGCGGGTTTGGAAATGGTGGTATGGGTAGCTGAGTGGGGGTGTATATTTGAGATGGATGTGGATGGGGTTGTGGTTGGGCAGGAATTTGGGGTTGCCTTAGTGGATCAGGAGGCGATGGTTGTGGATGAGCAGGTGGTGGAGGAAAAGAAGCAGGAGGAGTGTTGTATTGGGGCCTCCACCCCTGATGAGGTGCATTCCACTGAGGCTGTGGCTAAGCATAAGAATGAAATGAATGAGCAACTGGTTGGGCATAATATGGATCTGGGAAGGAACAAGGAGGAGGTTTGAACCAGGACGGATGAGCAGAGGGACCCCAAGAAGGCATGAAAGTGGCTTGATAGGGGTCATAATAGGTCTCGGATGTCCCTTGCAGTTCCTGCTGGTAAGATCTAGGTCCATGTGGCCTCCTTTGGTTCATATAATAGAGTGATTCAGTGGTTCCTTTTTCTATCTGATATTTAGCTTTGATTCTGGGTAAGGAAGGGCACTGATCTGTAGGATGGTATTCTTCACACACAAAATACACTTCTATGGAGTACAATGGACATTCGTTCCTAGGATGCTTTCTAGTGCACCTAGGACAAAAAATGGCCAAAGCCCTCTTGGCTTCCTCTTGTTTCTTTTGGATCCACAGGGTATCCAATTGCATGGCAAGAAACTGACTCATATCATTCTTGAAATATTCCATCTGATCTTCAAATTTGTCTTTGGACAAGGTGCTGCTCCCAACATTTCTGCTTGTAGCCATTTGCTCCAGAGGAATGGTTTCTTCTTCTTCTTCCCTTGAGGTTCTTCAAATATGTCTTGCTATCCACCTAAGGGTTCTTTAATCACAGCCATAGAAGGATAGAGAATGTTGGCTGCGTGAAGTAGTGGGGATGTTGTGCAATCATCTTTCTAACTTATCTCTACTCCTACAAGGCATGAAATTAAATATTTTTGGTTGATTTTTTCTTTTTATACTTCTACCTGCAAAACTGAGATAGATTGAACTGCAACTAACTATCTTGCTAAAATGAAAATGCAGAATTGAAATGAAAGCAGGAAAGTACTAATCTATTTTGCTCAAATGAAATTGCAGGAATGAATTGCTAGTCTACGCTTGCGGAATTGAAATGCTAATCTACGCTTGCAGAAATGAAATTGCGGAATTGAAATGCTAATCTATGAAAGCAGGAAATGCTAATCTACTTTTTCATAAACGAAATTGCATAATGGAATTGAAATAAACTACTTAGCAAAATATTGTAGTGGAAAATAGAAGAAAAGCAGCAATCACCAATACTCTGACGCTTCCCCAGCAACGACGCCAAAAAGATGGTGGGCTCCAGTATTACAGCAATAATGCTGCAACTCCTGGAACTCCCTTCTTTAATTTTATCAACCCGGTAGTTCGTAACAAACTTGGAAGCGACGGTGTTGTATGCACAAGTACTAGCTCTTGCCGCAGCTGTCACTTGGTCAGCTGGCACAAGTCCGCTAGGAGCTTAAGCCAACTTCTATGAGCTCTTAGAAGAAGCTTTTTAACTGATGAATGAAAGCTAACTCAAAGGAAGCTAATCTACTTGCAGAAAGAAACTGAAAGCCAAAAAGAAACGCAAACCCTAATTCTACCAGCTAGTCCTACTGATGCAAGAAGGAAGATGCAAGCTACTGAATGAGATGCCATTGAATTCTAAGAAGATGAAATGCATGTATATAAGCTATGTCTATAGCAGAATCTGAAAGAACCATCTTTTTATATTTTTGAATAAGTTGTCACAATTATCATGCATGCAATTTACTATATTTTTACTGTGCAGAGGTGGATCAAGGAGGAGAAATTCTTGGAAAAGGTTGAGAAGGTTCAGAGAGGGTCTAAGGAGTCCCTAACACCCTTCTAGAGAGTTTCACAAAGTTTGGCTATCACGAAACCTCATTTGTAAGCTTCTACAGGAAGTCTGCAGGGGTTCTATAGGATGTTCAGAGATTTCTACAGGATGTTCTGTAATTTTCTACAAGATGTTCTGAAAAGAGGATTTTGGAGAATGGATGGAGGGAAAAAGGTGGACGAACGAGTATGGAGGTGAAATAGGGTGTAGGGGACTTCAAGACTTGGAGGATGGAGTGAAGGAGTGGCGTAGATGGTGAGATTTGTTCAAGGAGGGATGAAACGATGTTGCACAAGAAGATGAGAATCATGGCAAAGTAAGCGAATGAGGTAAATGTAAGGTAAGGGTTCTGAGTGAAGGATGAAACAGGTAGGTTGGATGGAGTATGTGCAGGTAAGGAAGGGTAATAGGTACTCTGCAAGTGGTTTTTCAAACAGAACAAACAAACACTTATAAAACCTATGACCTAGTTACTTTACTATATTCTGACCTAAGTAACAACAAAAGGAAATGAACAATAGGTTATTCGAAATGGAATGTGTGAACTAACTTATGCCACTAAGAAATAATCAACTGAAGCATTTAAACACTACTAATATCAACATCTACAAAAGAGGATTCCAACACTAAAAATTGCATGGCAAAGCAAAACAACGTTTTTGTTGGCAGCAAAGTCACATTGGTCCCAGCTCATGATTCCACTGAGGGGGAGGTGAGATCCAAGGTGTTTGGTAGACTTTTTCTGAAGATCTTCCCTATGATTAACCTATCAAGCAAATCTGAATATGACAAACCTTTTTAATCATCAAAGCAACCTAAACAACAACACAATATTTAAATCTAAATAGCATATTTTATTCTAAGAATGCAGCAAAGACACATGAAAGTAAGCAAAGGAGGTACTGGGCACTTGAGATGGGCCCAACCCCAAGAGCTACAACCTGCTAAGAGAGATTTAGAGCTGGTGCAAAGCTGGATTCATCTTTATTGATCAAAAGAAATGTTACATTCCAAAAACTGTCCACAAGGAGAACTTGAAAATGTGTTGAAAGCAAAGCTAATCTACTGCCTAAAAATCGAACTACAAAATGACTACAAGATGACTAACTACTGGCTCCCAAAAATGACTAACCAATAGCTAACCAAAATGAGGCCCTAAGCCTTCTTATTTATACAAATTGAGGACCCCAACAGTTCTCCTAAACTTTAGGGACTCGGCTGCCCAAAACTTGTAGTTAACAACAGTCCTACTTGACTTGCTTGGCTGCCCTTGTGTTAATTGATTTGGTGGCCCTTGAACTCCGAGCTGATGGTGGAGAATTCGAGGTAAGGGCCCATAAATGAAGGGGACACCTTCCTACAAATCCTCTCCCTTGTTCTCCCATGAATTTCGCTGCCAAGTGCTCATTAAGACCTTCAATTTTGTCTCCAAATTGACCAAAAAGGCTACGCAAAGCACCCATTAGACTTGATGGCATAATGACTAGCCCAATTCACTCTATTATCATAAATATAATAAAAAACATGCAATAAAATAATGAGAATGGTGGATTAAGTCAAATTAGGAGGTTGAATGAGCCCAAATAATTATCCATTTTTGGGGCTGATCATTATGGTACCATGAGAGCCATCGACATCATCAATGGTTTCTCTCACAGATGTTAAAGGCTTAAATCATTGTTCGATAATCAGATGGTGTCTACCATGTTCAATTTCAGGTCATCTATTCACATCGTCGGAATCGTACATTAGATAATCTAGTGAACGAGATAGAAGACCCCAGATCTAGTTTCATCCATCTGGCTGTGATTTCAAGATTAATGCAAGATTACGGAGTATGATGGCTATGATCATACAAACAATCATCGTAGCATGGGTCCACTTTCTATCATTAGTCGACACGACTTCTTGATCATTTTACATATAATGTTAGCTTATTTTTTGAGTATGGGTATGCCTTCCTCAACAAAAATATCATGATGAAAATGTATTGTAACATGTGATGATCTCGATAGGTTGCTCCTAATCCATATTTGTCATAAGGTAAAGGACTTCGGTCATCAGCTAATGTTTCAGATTTTTTATAGAAGGGGAAATTGGTTATAGGGCATTTTGTCTCATCTAGTCAATAGGCCTACAAACTAGATCAATAAACGTCCATGAACATATTGTCATCATATCTTCACAAAGCCCTAAGCATGACCTCTCCAAAAAATCTGATTTTCTGGAATAAATTGCTCAAAATCAATGTTTTACCTATCCCTTTGGCCACCTATGTTCAACACTAGTTTCTCCCTTCCACACCAACACTGATCATCACTTGTTTCTCCCTTCAACATGCATGTTGATTCTAGAAATTCAGGAAAATTTAAAATAATTCTGAATCTTCCTCTTCTAGAAGCTTCTAGGGCTTGTTTTAACCATTTACCATGGATAAAAAGCTCAAATCCTATCTGATCCTATCTTGGGGACTTCATCTTTTATCCCTTAAGCTCATCCTCCCATCATATGTGGATCTTAAGTGCATTATGGAAAATCCTAAACTACCATCCCTCTCTTATACATTTACTACCATCCATAGCATCAAGGTTGGATTTTGGAGATTGATAGTACCCCTACGCTATTGACTTGAACTTAAAAGGAGTCATCATCTTCATGCATTAGGGTTTAATTTGAGGTGTGCTTTGTGACAAGGAAGTACAATTCAAGTTGGGGAGACATCTACAAGATCAACTACTGTTCATGGTTGTAAACTTTCTCCTATATCTATTAATGAAAAGAGTATCTTGTTTTCCTATACTCATCGTATTATGTTAGAACTCATGTATTTCATTGCCTTACTGATTCATCGAATAGGTATGTTAAACTATGCTACTTGGTTGTTGTGGATCATTTTCTTGTTTTAGTTGTGTGCGCATGTTATAATTATCTTTCTGGTTCATCATGCCATATCAAAATCTTTCATACTTAGTTTTGGGTCAATGTTTCGAACTCCATTCAAGATCGCTAATAAGTTCAAGAGAAGTCCTTTAGTCAATATCTACTTCAATACTCTTAAGCTTGCATTCATGTATGTTGTTCTAGAACTAGTTCCACATCAACATCATTATGTCTCAAGTTTTGATACTTCTTTCCTGTCATTGATGGTGGATACATCAAGGCCCTGTAGTGACTGGTCACTTCCAATCGACATCAACTCATTATCTAGGAATTTTACTTAGAAACTCCCTTTTGGTACCTTGGAGTTTACATATATCAATAGAAACTTTCCTTCCTCTTAGTGATAGGCTTTCATCATTGGCCTTTGATCGAAAGATTCTATGTAGTGTTCGACTTCAACCCACTCATTCACACTATATGGATTGTACTATGGTACCTTGAGAGCCATTGACATCATCAATGGTTTCTCTCACATATGTTAAAGGCTTAAATCATTGGTCAATAATCAGATGGTGTCTACCATGTTCAATTTCAGGTCATCTATTCACATGGTCAGAATCATACGTTAGACAGTCTAGTGAACGAGATAGAAGACCCCAAATCTAGTTTCATCCATCTGGCTATGATTTCAGTATTAATGCAAGATTACAGAGTATGATGAATATGATCATACAAACAATCATCCAAGCATGGGTTCACCTTTTGTCATTAGTGGACACGACTTCTTCATCATTGTACATATAATGTTAGCTTATGTGTTGAGTATGGGTATGCCTCCCTCAACAAAAATATCATGATGAAAATGTATTGTAACATATGATGATCTAGACAAGTTGCTCCTAATCCATATTTGTCATAAGGTAAAGCACTTCAATCATCATCTGTTGTTTTAGATTTTTTATTGTAGGGGGAAATTGGCTATAGGACATTTTGTCTCATCTGGTCAATAGGCATGCAAACCAGATCAATAAACATCCATGAACATGTTGTCCTCATATCTTCACAAAGACCTAAGCATGACCTTTCCAAAAAATTTGATTTTCTGTGATTAATTACTCAAAATCAATGTTTTACCCTGTCCCTTTGGCCACCTATGTTCAACACTAGTTGCCCCCTTCTACACCAACATTGGTCATCACTTGTTTCTCCCTTCAACATGTATGTTGATTCTAGAAATTCAGGAAAATTTAAAATAATTCTAAATCTTCCTCTTCTAGAAGCTTCCAAGGCTTGTTTTAACCATTTACCATGGATAAAAAGCTCAAATCCTATCTATTTCTATCTTGGAGACTTCACCTTTTATCCCTTCAACTCATCCTCCCATCATATGTGGATCTTAAGAGCATTAAGGAAAATCCTAAACTACCATCCCTCTCTTATAAATTTACTACCATCAATAACATCATGGTTGTATTTTGGAGATTGATAGTACCCCTATGCTATTGACTTGAACTTAAAAGGAGTCATCATCTTCATGCATTAGGGTTTAATTTGAGGTGTGCTTTGTGAAAAGGAAGTACAATTCAGGTTGGGGAGAAATCTACATGATCAACTACTATTCATGGTTGTAAACTTTCTCCTATATCTATTAATGAAAAAAGTATATTGTTTTCCTATACTCATCGTATTATGTTAGAACTCATGTATTTCAATGCATTACTGATTCATCGAATAGGTATGCTAAACTATGCTACTTGGTTTTTATGGATCCTTTGCTTGTTTTAGTTGTGTGTGCATGTTCTAATTATAGCACTTGGAGCTAGAATTAGAACTCACAAGTGAGGAAGAACGAAAATATTGTTACGAATTCAAGTTAGGCCTCTTTACATTCTCTAACTTCTCTAAGGAAAACTTTATATTATTTGTCTTATGTTGTTCTAGACTAGTCTACTAGGTCTAGATAAATTACCTTTGTCTACAATCATAAATTACACATAACAAATGGTAAATATTTTCATTAATGAAAGTTACAAAACATGATTACATTACTGGTACTCCCTCCTTTGATCTCTATCTATGCATGCCTCAAGGGTAGATATTACATATTTTTATAATTTCATATTACATTATGTTCCTATTTTCGAAAGGTAGGATCATCTTGAGAATATCTTAATTCTCATGTGATCTAAATCGATATTATACAAAAATTGCCTCACAACAAATTGTCTTAATTGAAATAGAGTTGTAACAAATTTTCTAAATTACAATTATTTTTCATTTAGAAATCCTAACTATTTCAACTAAGTTAGTTGTGTTATCCATAAATGTATCCTTTAAATGGTCATACTTACTCTGACCATGCATCTATTCAAATTACTCTTTATCATAGAAGAACAAAGTATCGGAAATAATCTTAGTGTTTTCTCAACAACATCAACAGAGTCTTTTTTCCATCTTTGGTGAGGAAAAATTACAGAGATATTGTCATGTAACAACATATCAACAAGCCACACAACTTGAAACAACCCTTTCTTAATTCATTAATAAAATACCATAAAGTAGCTACCTTTTATGTCAAATTACAAGAAAAACTAGATAATAAGGATAGCATATAAAAGGAAACATACTTTAGTCAATAGTGGCTGACGAAGTGATAACGCATGGATTTTAATGTCAAAATGATAGGAAAATCTAGTGAAAATAGGTGCAAAATAATTCCAATTCTATGTCTCAACACAAATAAATAAGAACTATTAGTGGACACACACCAACATGTGCGCCCATTAACTAGTGTGGTCATGCCATGCCAACCATTCACATTGTGATACGTGGCATGGCCCATTGACCTTTAGGACTTGGTCATGTGAAAGGTCATGTGGAAGTTTAAGGGCTACCCATGAAAACCTATAGATAAAAGTATAAAGCATTGGTTACGTGCACAATCATATGAATGTAGAGCTAAGCCCCAAACGGTTATGAAAAAAGGAACAAGAAAATTGTTACAACTAAGCAAAAAGAACAAAGGGATGATTCCATGACACAGTTCCATAGAGCCAACCCCAAAGGGCCACAACATAAGGATTAAGGCGATGGGTATATGGTTGAGTGTATGTTAAGACTATAGAAAACTAATATGTGGACTAGTAACATGTTGGGCTATATAAATATAGGGTCATGTCAGTTTTATATACAGATGAGCCATCAATCCAAATAAAGCATCAAACCAATAATTTAATAGCTTATGTAGAATCAAACTATCTGTTTGTTTCACAGGGGAAATATTTCATTGTTGTTTTGCATCAAATTGTTGAAAATGGTTGATCAGTGAAATTCTTCATGGTATTATTCATGGTAGATGAAGATAGATTGTAGCATGAGATAGTAGTTTGATTGTTTAAATTGTAGCCTGGCTAGTGGAGAGGCAAGACAATTATTTCATTCATAGCGCAAATATTGGAGATCCTAAGACATTCATTATGTAACTATAGAGAGCCCTAACTATGGAGAGCCAAGAGGGTGGATTGATTTTCAATTTGTGGCCCTTTTTACTATGTACGATGACTTAATTATGAAGCGTTAACCCAAAGGAAATTATTTGGAGAGATGAGACTATGGTTACATAACATTGTCAATGTCTAGATAATACGGTCGAGATAAGAGTTACCTCACAGTAGAGAGTCAAGATAGAGGAACGGATATAGTGATTTTTCAAAGCCTAAAAATTGTGATTGTGAAAAGTTGAAACAATAATTTGATTGGTAACTTGTAGTTTGAACAATGGATTGATTGTTAAGTATTATCCATGATAGTAAAGAGCCAAGATAATAGCTTAAGTCATAGCTCTAAAACCATGGTCTAATTATTACGTGAGTCATAGTTGTGGAAGCTAAGTGAGCTAGCAGTAGTGGTTTGATTGCAAAGTTCATTGATGTATTGATTAGAGGATCTAATCCAATAGGGATTATTTTGTAAGACTACGAAGATCCTGGAAATAGCTCTATGAGTTAGTACAATGGTTAAAGAAAGAAATCACCAAGGACGTTCCTGACCTAGTGGCTATGATCAATCACCCAATATTATTGTGTATGATTAGTTCTAGGATCAATCCTCATCAACATATGTTTTTTTATTTTATGTGGAGGTCATGCTTGCTATTTCAACACATAAAGTTCCTACCATGGTTATCATGTCTCCTTCATGTTCTCAATTTTTTAATTAAAATTAAAGTATGATGCACATTATCCTTAAGTATAATGAGTACAACCATGAATTAGATTATTAATTATAATATTTAATTACAATATCAATAGGATATAATTAAAATTAAAGTACAATGCACATTATCCTTATGCACAATGGGTACAACCATGAATTACATTAATAATAACAATATTTAGTTCAATATCAATAAAAATGGGGTTGTTACAATAAGGCCAAACTTTTTTTCCTCATATTAGAATTTTGTTTCAAAACTGATATTCCACGAAGATTTTTGGGTTAATTAGAGGATGCATTGCCAACCCCAAGAGAAAAACCCTAGGAATTACAAACATTTGCATTGGTGTTTGGAAGGAGATGGGGAAATATATATGTAGGGAGAAACATATACTTTTAATTTTCAAAACAAAGAGAAATTGATGACTAGGAACATGTGATGAAAAAAAATTTAAAATAAGATTTTAAATATAAATTAAATATATATAAAATACACTAGGGTAGATTAAATCAACAAATTCAAAATAATACAGTATGAATGCATAATATTGAAATAACCAAAATATAGTTTACACTTTGAAAATATTAAAAATTTTATAAGGCTGAAATAATTAATACCATAAGGAACATAAATTTGAGATAGTTGAGAGGGAATTTACGTTTAGAAAATAAGGATAATATTTAATGTATAATCAACATATACACCTCACATAGTGTTATTGATCCTATAATGAGTAGGGATGTTCATAAATAATGATAAGATGTGTGAAATTCCATTCCTTCCTATAGGATACAACAATCCTCAATTGCATAAATAGCTACAATATAGCTTTCCACCAAACTTGTAAACTCAATAATTTATTTAGATAATGTATCACCATTTATATTAGTAAATATAGATTCTTCTCAACATTATTAAACCCATGTCTTTAATATGCTCTAATATTTTTGTAGGGCACACTAGAAATCAATAGTTTAACAATGGTTGAAAGACCCTAGATTGGCTAATATAGATGGCCATGAAGTGTTAAATCTAAGAAAATTATTGATTTTATAATATTCCTCAAAATATTTATAGTGGTAATTGAAATAGGCAATGTTTATCATTGTAAGGAATAAATACCTACCCATCCTATAATGAATTATGGACGTCCACGTTCGATTTTAAAGTAGTATTTGAGAAAGCCTCTTTAAGGCCTTGAGGAGGACATATAAAGCTGAGATCTTATTCAAAACAAAAAATAGTTATGGCATAGTGAAGTATTCAGAAACATGCATTATGAGGTAAACTTCACTTCGTGAAAGAGTTAGAGTTGATATGTCCACGTTTGATTTTAAAGTAGTATTTGAGAAAGCCTCTTTAAGGCCTTGAGGAGGAAATATAAAGCTAAGATGTTATTCAAAACAAAAAATAGTTATGGCATAGTGAAGTATTCAGTAACATGCATTATGAGGTAAACTATGGCATAGTGAAGTATTCAGTAACATGCATTATGAGGTAAACTTCACTTCGTGAAAGAGTTAGAGTTGTAATATCAAAGGTGGTTGAAAAGTTGTTTTCAGTACATGGTTTTTTCCCATAATATTAGAGCCATGGATTATATGTGATGAACCTTTAAATATTTGGGCATTCTTCATTCTAGTATGTCTAATTTGAAGGGAGGGCTAGCTTGGATGCACCATAATGTTGTTAGCCTTGGTTGCTTTTAAGTTAAGACATGTATTCTTTTAAGTCAAGCCATGTCTGCTTTTAAGGCAGTAGAACTAGTATTTCTATTATTACCAACTCTATTTTATACAAGTGGCATGGTTGCAAATGTGTACACAATGTATGTTGAGGTTGAAACTAAAATTGTAGGATAAACTTATCTTGCAACTATGACCTTCTATAGGCCACCAACCCTTGGCTTTGATACTCCTTGTTAGTAAAACGTAGAGAGAAATAAACCAATAATAATGCATGGACACATATTTTATCATGGAAACCCTTGTGCAACAGATGACTGATAATAGACCTACTATTACTCATGGCTCAAATGTAGCAATAATGATAGCCCAAGTAAAATCTCCTCTAAAGTCATGATATGTAATCTATCAATCCATCTGCTCTCATAATATAGGCCACCAAAACCATGCATTTGACAAAATCAATATGGACCTAACAAATATAACTCTTTCATTCAAACAAGTTTACTCTAACATGCATTTAGTGCTTGTGCAGTAAATAATAATGTCTTGCAAATTCCATATGGCTAGACTATAATGTTAGAGTTAATTCATTTCATGGTACCCAAATGGATGGAAATTATCTATTTCTCTATATAGAGAATGCCCTACCCCACCACCAATTTTGAAGCTCTATACATTATTTGGAAATTGGGCATTATTTTTTAGCCGAGAAAATCCATTCTCGAAATGAGTCATTCTCGAAATGAGTTGTTTCAACACCCAAATTTTCAACCCTTCCTCATTTCGTTCTCCCACTCATAGCTCATGCTTAGTTAGTTTATCATCTTTTTACTAATTATTCAGAAATTTAATTATTCATAATTTTAATAAAAACAATTAAAAACAATATATAATACACATTATCATGTACAAACTTCATTTACATTCTTCATTCCAATATCAATAGTGTATACAAATGGTAGTGCTACATTAATGTGGAAGTATTTTTCCATATAATATAACTTTTGTCAAAATTCATTTTCCATTAAGGTTGGAAGCCTCATTACATGATGCATTTTCAATGTCAAGAGAAAATCCCTAGGCATTAGATACATTTACTTTTTCTAGGCATTAGATACATTTACTTTTTCTTTTTAAAAGAGATGGAAAAATATGGATAAGAAATACCATCGACTTTTAAATTGTAAAACAAAAAGAAATAAATGACTAGAAGCATGTAATACTCTATTATCTTACCAATAAATTATGACACAAGCATTCAGTTCAATACCAATATTTGAATAGATTTCATAACTTGTTGATAAGGGACTAACCACTCTCATAAAAATATTTTAATAAAGCACACAAAAATGAAAATATTGGAAATTGTGTATATTAAATGAAAGAACATCATAACACTAAAATGCAAATTTTATAAATGTTAGAAAATTTCTGATTAGTATAAAATGTAAACTTTATTTTTATTAAAATATTACCAAATATTAATATGAATAATATTAATTAACATGTTTATTTATATATATATATTATATAATATAATAAAATAAAATAAAATAATAAAATATGGATGGATGAGAACTAAATAGTTGAAAGATATTTTGCACTTACCAAATACAAATATTTATAACAATGGAAACACTAATATAATAAGCGATGTAATATTAAAATAATTGATAGAAATTAATATTTAATTAATTCAATTAAATTATAATCAAAGTATGCACCTTTTAGTACCATTGATTCCCTCAATTCCCTCATGAGTAGCAATAACTTTAATATATTGTTGGCAAAGGATTAACCACTCCCATAAAAATATTTTAGTATACTACACAAAAATGAATATATTGGAATTTGTGTATTTTTAAAATAAATAAATAAAACATCAAAAATCAAATTATAAATTTTATCAAATTTTACATTAATATAAAATATAAAACTTTATTTTATATCTATATATAGTTTAACTTTTAAAGAAAAAAAAAATTAAAATATAAATTAAATAACTAAAAAATATATAATACATTCATTGCAACACAATAAACAAAGTGATGCTAACGGTAAGGTATGGATGGATGAGACTGAAAAATAATGGAAAGATATTTTTCATTTAGCAAATATCACAATGTTTATAAGAATGAAATAATTAATATCATAGGTAAGATAAGATTTATAATGGATAAAAAGTAATATTTAATTGGTGCAATTAAATTGTATTCAAAGTATACACCTTTTAATATTATTGGTTCCATCATGAATAGAGTTATTCATAAACAAGGATAATTCCCTTCTTTTTACAATATTTTTTAATACTTCAATAACAAAAACATATGGTTTTTGAACAACCCCTAAACCTAATAATTTACTTAGTTCATATCATTCACATTATACAATTTAGATACTTCTCACCATTTACCATTGGTATTATTCAATTTAGAGTCTTCTCACCATTGTTAAACATTGGTATTATTCAATATTATTCAATTTAGAGTCTTCTCACAATTGTTAAACGGTTACTTTTTAGTCCACTCTAAGATTTTGGTAGACTAGAGTAGAAAGATATGATTTAATAATGGTAGGAAAAATTTAAATGGTTTAATATGAATGTGTAGGAAGTCTATGTCAAATCTAAATAAATTGAGTTTAGAATATTGTTAAATTTAGTGTTGTAATTTAAATAGTCAAGTATTGTTATAGTAAAGAAGAAAGTTTGGCCTCTCATGTCATTAATTATGAATATCTTCACTTAATTTGTAACGTGTTAGTTGAGACACCCAATTTTCAACATCTATGAGGGGCTCTAGGGTGGATGGTTTTTTCAAAACAACAATTAATTATGATCAAGAAAATTATTCAGAAATTTTATTGTTAGGGTAAACTTGAGTTAGTGAAAAAGTCTATGCTGTTAGGCCTTAGCAAAATAGTTAGAGTTGTTAAGTTAATAATGGAGGTTTTTGGAACATGATTTTTATGGCACTAGTATAAAAATCCATGGATTACACGTGATTAATTGTTTAAAAGGTCTACAAATTCTGATTTGTAATGTGGCTTTGTGTAATTTTAAGTCAATAAATTGTTGCTTTAAGTGTCCATCTATTGTTCAAAGCTAGCTTTCATGCTAAAATATGGTGTTCAAGTGATTTTAATTGTTTATGTATTATTATTGGTTTATTTCACTCTAATTTTTACTCACAAGTGGTATCTGAGGCAAGGGTTTGCAAAATGTAGAAGGAGGGCATGGTAGAAAATATTGGCATATTGTATGTTGACTTTGAACCTAACATTGTATGATAGATTTAGCCTCAACATACAATATACTAATATTTTCAACAATACTTTATTTGGCTATCATCCCATAACTTTGATACTACTTGATAGTAAAAAATAAAGAGAAAATAACTAATAATAAAAAATAAATAATTAAGACCCCAAGAACACCCTAGTTTACCAAGAAAACCCTCACATGAAAACTAATTGAAAATAATATTCTTCATGGATTAAAAGAAGTGACCATCCTAGCAATCAACTCAACTTAGTGATCACCCCAGCCATCCTATCCATAGCTTCGAAGAAGGGCCTAAAAATTTGGGAGTAGATTGAAGGCTTACACACCATATTCATAAATATGGAGAAAGTGAAATATTTTATGATACTTGTAAAATTGAATACAATATTCATAGAAATAATCTAAAAACCTTTGAAATGGAAAACATCACCTGAATGCACTGGAATATACCAAATATTTTGATGAGCACCAATATTGTAGCAAGAATGCTACAATTCTTGGGGTGACCAACTTTACTTTATCAACCCAGGGTTCGTACAAACTTGGAGGTGACAATGATGTATACAAAAGTAAATGTGATGGGTCCGCTCTTTGTCAATACTAATATGGAGATAGACCATTAAGGTTTTTCAAACCAGACTTCTATTGATTCGAAAGAAGCTTGATTATAAATGAGGAAAAAGGGAAATCTAGACTAAAGGAAATATTGTCTACTGCAATAAGGAAAAAGATTGAAATCAAATGCTTAAACACACCATTCATCTAATCTAACTGCTAAGAGGCTTTGCTTCAAGAGAATGCTAAATTATCATATGTGCAATACTACTATCCTAGGCATGCAATTTGAAACATCAAACATTCTACTGCTATGCATGTAAATGAACAAAATAACTCTTTTTTCCTTTTTGTCTTTTTTGTGTGAAACTGTGAAAGCTAACTTCTTTTGGTGATGTGGAAGGTGGATTAGGGATGGTGGTCGATGGACAAATGGCTTGGGAGAAAGTACGGGTCCTTTTCTAGCTTCCTAGGGATGTTTTCCATAATTCAGCTTCAAAATAGGCCACTACAGGTCAACCTACAAGATGTCCTAATTCTTCGTACAAGATGTCCTAATGCTCCTACAGGATCCCTTGTATTCCTACAGGACACAACCGAGATCAAGAGGAGGGATTTGGAAGGTGATTTAAGGCTTAGGGAAGGTGAATGGTGGGTGAAATGAAGCAAGGGAGTGCCTAGGACTCCTTCAGAACTCAAAAACAAAGTTGTGAGATGGTTGGATTTGCTCAACAAGCTTGGAGAAGTATTCTTGTGGAATGATGAATTTAGTGAGGGATTTAGTGAAGGAAAGTGATAACCATGGATGGATGAAGTTAGGATGGGGTTGCTGATCATGAAATCTCTCTATACTACTGAAACTCCTTCACTACATCAATCATTGAGATTTATCCATAAATCATGTAAACAAGAAGGATTTCAATTAACTAAGGAAAACAAAATTTCATGAGCTAGCTGCCTATTTCATGCGTGGGAAAACTTATAGAATAATATGGAACCTTGATGAGATCTAATGTAATACTGAAGAATGTAGAATGAAAATTAAATCTTATTCTTGAAAACTAGTAAAATACTGACCTAAGTAACAGAAAACCCTAAATTCCACGAGAAATCATAATTCTGTCTTTTTGGGGGTTCATAGGAGTTCTTTCCTCAAACCATGGTCCCTGAAGAGAGGAGTGAGGCCAAATCCACTTGCTAAAATATTTTTGATATTCCTTTATATTCCTAAGCTAATGATGAAGTAATGCACAAATGGAAGCACACTAATCAACCCCACAAGCACTTGTAATGAAATAATGCTAAAGACAATTCAACGATTAATCTATGAAATAAACTAAGCATACAAATACAAGAAGAGGAGCCTTTGCTACTAGGGTTGGGCACTAAACCAAGAGCTTCAGCCCTCTGAGTCAACTCAGTGCTGGATCAAGGAAATGCTCATTCTCATTATCAAATCAGAAAATTACATAGCAATGTGATCCACAAATCTTGAACTCGAAAATGCCTTGTGTTTTTACATCAAAAATTTGAATCCTAATGAGGCTCTAGGCCTCCTTATTTATACAACTGAAGTCTCCAATGACTTCCTTAAATCTAGGGAGGCTTGACTCCTAAACTCAATATGAACTGGCTCTTTAACAATCACTAGCTCGACGACCTTTTGATCTTCATGACTTGTCTGCTTGTAATTCCAAGCTAGTATGATTTCATGAAGGAATATTCAAATGAGTTAGGAGTAAATGAGGAGGATATATATCCTACAATCTCTCCTCCTTGTCTTATTTCAGTTTCAACCCTTAATTAGCCAAAATTTCCATGATTTTCTCTAAAAAACCTTCAATCAATGCACATTAGTCCACTAGGCATAATATCCCACTTTGACTCATCTCATTAAAAAAAAATAGTCAAAATATGTAAGAAATTATGAGAAGAGATGATTTGAATAAGCTATGAGGTGTATTAATGTCCATATAGTTACCCAATGATGAGGCTCATCATCACCCCTTATTGAAACTGTTGTTCATCCTTTGAGTAACTCAATCTATATCCATGTCTTTCATTGCTATAGTGGCATCCCCGACATCCCATGCTTCTGCTATAGTTTCCTCTTCTTACGCATAGAATCATGCCATCCTCTCTATCTCCTCCCTCTTCTTTCTTTCTGCCTCTTGCTTCCTTCCTTCCACCATTCCTAAGAGCAGTGGTTGACTGAGTCTCAAGCCAATCGAATTGACTTTGAGTCTTTGGAGAGCTTTCTTGTACATGGGTGTTCTGTTCAGTGCCTCTCTCATTCTTTGAGGAGAATGGTACTCTATGATTTTCAAGTTGTATGGAAAAGTGTTCCATCTCTTTTGGCAATCTTGCATGTTGTCATCCCCTAATAACCTAAACATGTCCTCAAAGTGTGATTGCTTTCTCTTGGGCAGAAAGGTAACTATGTGCAAGTTGAGGGTAATTTGCAATCAAGTTATGGGTGCTGATGACAACCATTGGATTTGATTGATCAACTCTTATCATGAGGGGTTCTATTTCCTCTCTTGCCATTACTTTCTTCATTTTTGCAGCCATTGCTTTCTTGTGATTCATCTATGATGCCAAATCGATCAGCTATAAGTTCCCTAGTTTTGAATTTGGATCCCACACATTCGGATCAACCAAGGCCAAGTTGTGGAGGCAAAACTCAAACATTTTAGTTCTATCCTCCAATTTTCTTTGATCACAGAGATAAATGAATTTTTTGTAGTCTTCGAAGGGCATAGTGTCTCTCTATGCTAAAGTTTTGATTTGGAACTCTAGCCAATGTTCCTTAAGATACAATGCATAGGAATTTTCTCGCATCCTGCACTGGATTGCCTCTAAGGATAGACTAGCCATGGATGCCAATTGACTCTCTTTTTCTTGTAGCTATCCCCTTAACCATGCATTCTCTGTTTCCAACTGAGATTTCATCATTACCTCTCTATCCCTTAGGCTACTCAGTTCTCTACCCATCTCCTTTGCTTTCTCCTCCATGAGGCCTATATCCTCCACTCGCTTGGATTTGGAAATTTGCATCCACCTATGTGTTCTTTTCCTTTCTTTCTCAAGCTAAAAGAATAAGGGGATCAAAAATTTCTTTGGAATGACCCTATGCCCTTCAATGAACCTGTAGTAGGAGTCAAGGTTGGGTTGAGGACTAGGTTCCCTCAGTTCTGGATCCTCCTTATTTTTTTCTTGCCGCATGATCCCTTCTTTGTCCAATTTCTGAGTTTCCTATAGGTTTAGTAGAGTTTATTGTAGGATGGCCTCTGCTTCTTGTAGGTCCTTCTGTGTCTCCTGTAGGATACCTTTTCCTTTGGATGAGGCAGATCTAGTAACATGCCTCCTAGCATAACTGATAGGAGACTTGGGAGAGGCTTGTCCTGACGATCCTTCTCCTTGAATTTTCATAAGAGGAGCTATATTTTCCTACTGTTTTGGTGAGTCTTCAATGACAATAGGAACCTTGGTGGATGTTTGAGGTTTTCCTTTCCTGATCCTTGTATTTTTTCTTGTCCTAAAGTACAATGGAGCTTTCCTCTGTCTCTTCCCTTTTTGATTGATAAGGGTGATAAGGGCAATGAGGGCAGTTGTTGCCTATTTCTCAGTGGGTTTTGGAGATACCTTGGGTGAGTCCTCCCCTTCTTTTCCTTGCATTGTATTCTTTCTTGTCTTCCATCTCCCCTTTTCCATTCTCCTTCTCACTCTTGTATTTCTCCTCTTCCTCTCCCTCTATTTACTCACTCTGTTCATCAGTTTCTTCCTTGCATATTCTTATGTCTCTTCAACACTTTCCTTCTCCTTTTCTTCCTCTTCTTCCTCCTCTATTTCCTCTTCATCCTTCTTTGTTTCTTC
Organism: Pinus tabuliformis; assembly: GCA_031772625.1. Lineage (NCBI taxonomy): Eukaryota > Viridiplantae > Streptophyta > Pinopsida > Pinales > Pinaceae > Pinus > Pinus tabuliformis. The sequence continues at coordinate 1,252,020,152 of CM062818.1, read as the reverse complement.
TTCATCCCTCTCTATTTCTTCTTCATCCCTCTCACTGGAAGTGGGGCTTTTGTCATATTCAAGGGTTTTTATGAATTCCTCTGTCTGCATGTCTCTGAAAGTCGCCCAAGTGATAGGGAGTCTTAGGTTTTGGAGGGAATATTTTATGATAAGTCTAATTAACCCATGATGGGCTAGTCTTTAATGGTTTCCTCCATGCACCTTAATGCTCAGATCTATCACTGATTAAAGAAGAAAGTAGGGTATGCTTAGCCTGTTTTCAGGAGCTGTGTCTGCTCCAAACCTCAATTCTTGGAGAAGCCTAAAATGGTACCCATATACCACACTGTACCTACCTTCACATGATATAGACTTAATGGGGTGGTAGCTAATTTCATTCCAATGATATGGCAGGCTTGCTCTTTTGACCCCATTTTTGTCTTCCATTTCATCCTCTCCTTCCAAAAATAATTTCTTCTTTGTAATTTGGTTGTTGCCCTTATCTTCCTTTCTCGAAGGCAACCCTAAAGGAAGTGTGGTGATTCTGTCTATGATTTCAGGGGTGAGTTCTACAGAGAGGCCTTTCGCCACAATAGTGGCATGGGTCCTAGTTAATGGTATGAGGGAGAGAGCAAAGTCTATGGCCACTTCATCATCATATCCCCTCAATTTTTCAGAGAAACCCATCCAACTGTGCCTTGTAAATATCTATAGTAGAGGAGGGCGTTGATGAATTCTCATTGTGTTTGTGGGTTCCCTCTTGTTAAATCCCCCTGTCATTTTTCTTTGATGGATGTGGAGGGTTGTATATGTCTGATACCAAATTCTAATGGACGAGGAATTTTAAATGAAAATTATGTGTATAATTCCCCTAGACTGAAATATTTTCAACAAAATAGAAGGCTTTTCTATATATTTTTTTACTTGGAAAATGTGGGAAGGTATAGCTCCTACCTCCTTGTCACTACCTGATGAAGCCAACCTTTGGTTTTTCCTTTTAAAAATGCTCAATGTTGATCATGTAGGTGACCATTTTGTATCCTATAGGATCTCCTATAGGGTCCTGTAGGTTTTCCTCTAGGAAAAACCCACTCACTGTCTTTCATGTGGACTGCTTTAGGGGCCGAGAGAAACTTTTCTTTGGTGTAGCCTCAAGATTGTGAATGCCTATATGCATGGGAATCAACATTTTATTTCCTCATATGGGTGATTTGAGTGGGATGTTGTGTTGTCAACTGAGGTATATGTATCCATTTTTGGACCATTGGTCCCACTACAACATCATCATCCTCCTTACCTCATAATCAAATACCACTTCAGGAATCCGTAGATCAACCACTTTTGACCTCATCTGTCCTTTCTCCTGACTTGACTGCTGCCACGTGTGTAATGAACTAACTGTATTCTCCTCGTTGATTGACTGAAGGTGGCCAAGTTAATTGGCCACCTTTTTCTTATAAAACCAAATCTTTCACATCTCTACATGTTTGATCATATTGTGTTAACGAGAAAGTGGAAGTGAGATAACATACCATGGTAATGATGACGTGATGCTATTTGTTGGAGAGTGAAGTCCTTGCTTTGTATTTGTTGCATGTGTTTTCTTCTCTTTTTTATCGTCTGCCTTTGATCTTTTTATTTGATGTGTAGGTACTGGATGGTGATGTTGATGATCTGCTACTGCTGCTAAGCTTTGGAGGAGATTCTTTGACCTCTCGATCTCCATACTCAAGCTGACTACAACTTGTGATTTTTTTGTTTTGTGGGATAGGTTGCTACAGGATTTCCTACATGATGTCTTGTAGTTGCCTCTCCCTCAAATTTTTATAATCATTTCTTCACTTCTGCAGCATGAGCATGGTTGTCATGGGTAGAGGAGGAGTCTAGGGATTGGTGAATTGTCCCCTTGTTCTCTATATTTATCCTCCTATATATATATATATATATATATATGATTGATTGATTGATTGATTTATTTTTTTTTATTTTATCTTATTATTATTTATTATTATTATTTTCTTTTTTTCCTAAAAATTGTAACAATTTTTTCTTTTTTTTTTTGAAAATGACTTTATTGGATGAATGAAGGGGTGATGAAGGTGGAGAGAGACATGGCGATGAGATGGTGAAGTAGATATTTATTTTTTTTCCATAAGTCCCCTTACTCTAGGGTTACCTTCCTTGGGATTCCCAAGCCACTGATGGTTTTCACAGAATCTTGTAGGTTTACAGGGAATCCTTTAGAAAACACAAAACCCTTGCAAACTCAGCTAGATGAGTTAAAAATTGGAAGGAGTGATGGAATAGTGAAGGATATGGAATGGAGGAATGAAAAAATGAACTATATAGGTCCTTTTGATCCCCTCTTATTACTTTGATCCTCCTCCTCACTTACAAACAACATTTTCAAAGTTTTATTTTCTCTCTTTTTTTTTTCTTTTTTGTTTTTTGAAAACAACGAGTTTACCTCCAAGAGGTTTTCATCTTAGCTTCTTTCCCTAGGTGCCTCAAAAGGGGTTTTCACCCACAGATCTTTTTTATCTCTTTTTTTGTTTTGACACCATTGGGCTGCCTCAAGATGTTTTCAACCCAACAGTGGGACTCAGGTGCGTCATGGAGGTTATCACCTGAGTTTCCTTATTTTTTCTCTTTTTTCTCATTTTAGAGGGGCCAAAGCTTCTGATAGGCTCCAAAAAGATTTTTTTTTTTAAATGCAAGCAAAATTTGTCACCCACCTAAAACCTATTTGGAACCTGATGTTGACCAATCCATTATTTGTACACGGGATTAACTTTATTGAATATATCATGAACCTACTAGCAATTGTGGTGAATGTGTTCAATAATCTTGGTGACTTTATCAACTTCGGATTGAACATGTGAAGATTCTTCCTATGTAGTTTCAAGAGGCAGTGTAACATCGATGGGACATAATGGTTGAAATCCCAAGACCACCTTAAAGGGGCTATGGCAAGATGAGCTATGGAGAGATACATTATAATTGAGTCTCACATAGTGAAGACTCTCATCCCATGTATATAGACAGTTAGAGTTGTACATGGCTAGCATGTGCACTATCATCCTATTGACGACCTTTGTCTAGACATTACTATGGGGGTGGAATGTAGACGAATTGATGCGCTTGGTGGTCAAAAATGACCAGAGGATCAAGAAAAATGCGCTTAGGAACCTACTATCCCAATATGATGTAATTTCCTTTGACATACCAAAATGTATCCACACTCACTCAAAGAAGATTTTGGTAGTGGCTTCTACTGCAATACTCTACTTGTACACATCCAATATGGCAATATTAGAAAAAATTTCAATGACCACAAATACACAGTTATTTCCATGCTTGGTGGAAGGAATGCCAGACATATAGTCCATCGATATGGATTCCTAGGGTCAACTAGGAGTAGGAAGAGGAGTATACATGCCTTAGATATTAATGGTTGGCTTGGCATTGGCAAAAGAATTACAGGATCTTATATGTATTCCAAAATCGTATTGGATATTTTTCCAATAAAAATACTTCTAGAGTACTATCATTGTCTTCTCTATGAGAAAGTTTCCTGCGACCTCACTGCATTTCATCTCATCTTGTTGACAACCTTTGTCTAGCCATTAGTATGGGGGTGGAATGCAGACAACTTGGTGAGTTTGGTGGTAAAAAATTAATAGAGGATCAAGAAAAATTCACTTAGGAACCTACTATCCCAATATGATATAATGGCCTATGACATACTAAAATGTATCCACACTCATTTGAAGAAGAGTTTGGCAGTGGCTTCTACTGCAATACCCTACTTGTACGCATCCAATGCAACCATATTAGGCAAGTTTTTTATGACCACAAATACATTGTCATTTCCATGCTTGGTAGAAGGAATGCAAGATATATAGTTCATGGAGATGGATTCCTAGGGTCGACTAGGAGCAGGCAGATGAGTATACATACCTTACATCTTAATGGCTGGATTAACATTGGAACAAGAATTACAGGATCTTATATGTATTCCAACATCATGTTGGATATTTGGCCCATAAAAATACTTCTAGAGTACTTACATTGTCTTCTCAATGCCAAAGTTTCTTGCGGCCTCACTGCATTGCATATCCTAAATCATCTTAGTGCAATCACCTGAAGGAACACAAAAGTTTCCAAGGTGGCATAATTTTCTATCCTGGAGGTGCAAGTATGGAAATTGATTTCCATGCATCAAAATCTAGCATGTTATGGTGAATTTTGGATCATTTTTGAAAAATTGTGGCTTGAGAACAATGGTCAGCCCCACAAGCAGTGGTCGACTAAGGAATTATACAAAATTATTGTTGTTTCCCTTCTTGTACTTAATGTTCAGATGAAATTGTTGCAGGAATATAGACCATTTTTTATGGTTATCATTCTGCAACTTCCCTTATGTCTGTATAAACTAAAGAGGATAGTGATATGCATGGATGATCATCTCCTTCCCCAAAATGTAATGTTTCCACTTCTGCTAAGATATCATGATGGAATACATCTATTTTTCGTAGGTGGGGTATTTCCTAATTGTATCAGAGAGTTTACCACCGTGGTAGGCTACAGGATGCCCTTCTTGGGTCAAAAATTCACTAATGGCGTAGTTAGAGGCACTTGTCTCAATCTCAAATGGTTCTTGTAGGTCTGGAAATGTGAGTAGTGGTGTAGAGAAAACGTAGTGGTTCATCTCAAGAAACACCTTTTGTGACTCATTACAAAAGAAATAAATATTTCACTCCTCCCCTAGTAACTTGATTCAAATCCCAAGTGATATGAGAGAATCCCAAAATGAACCTTTGATAGAAATTGGAAAGGCCTAAAATGTTGTGAAGATATGATAGTTTGGTTAGGGCTAGAAAATACCAAATGGCTTGAATCCTTACTAGATCCACATGCATTCCTTGTTGATCGATGATGTCACCTAGATATTCGGCTTTGTTCATGCCAAAGATGAATTTCTCTAAGTTGGAACATAGTTTCTATTGTCGCAGGGTTTGAAGGAACTAGTGAATATGTTACAATTGTTGCTCCTAAATCTTGCTGAAGATGAGGATTTCCATTAGATATACAACCATTAATGACTTGGTGAAGGAATGTAATATGTCATCCATAAGCCTCATAAAAGTTGCGAGGAAATTTGTTAACCTGAAGGGAGTGATCAACCACTCAAAAAGGCCCTCCTTGAATTTAATGATGGTCTTCCATAAATTTGTAGGTTCTATTGGAACATGGTGATAAATAGACTTTAAATCAATCTTGGGTAAGTACTTTCCCCCCTTTGAGCTAGTAAAGGAGGTCATCAATTTGTGGGCTTAGATACCTATTCCTGACAATGATTTTATTCAGTGCCTGATAATTAATACAAAGTATTTAGGTCCCATTCTTCATCTGTATGAGTACCATTGGGCTTCCACCAAGTGAGGAACTTGGTTGAATGTGCCATTTTGGTAGAAAATATTATATTTACCACTTGATTTATTTATTTTTAGAATCGAGAGAAGATATATCATCCCATTAGGTAGAGTTTCTTCAAGAGTTAGATCGATCAAATGCTTGACCGAAGAGTGTTAAGGTACCCCCGTGGATGACGAGAAGATGTTCATATCTTCTTTCATGACCTTATATACCTACTTCTATAGCATGGAGGATCCCATCCTGGGGGCCAAAAATGTGGCCATGATCTTCCCCCTATTTTGAGAGTGTACCGAAAATAAAACAGAATTCTTGGTCCAGGAGATGATCTTACTACTTTGCTTAGAAAACATCAAATACATGGTATTAGGGTGAGTTACCTTAGGTATCATGTAGACATTACTTCCTAAACTAATTATAATAGTGTGAGGCATTGAATAATATGTAGCATGATGCTTCCAAAAGTATTGTTGGCTTAATAAGACATAAAAAACTTCAAGGGGAGAAACATCACATAATACCTCATCCATGAAGGGCTCAATGTTGTAGGGTAGGCAAAACTACTGGCTACCATAAAGAGATCGCCCTTAGTGGAGCCATCCAATGTTGTATGGCTCTTGATGTGGTATTTTTGGTTGAAACAACCACTTCAAAAACTCATCTAAGATAACGTTCTTTTGACCTCCATTATCGACAATGAATTGTAACAACAAACTATTTACTGACATCTGTGAGTGGAAGAGATGCTCACCTTATTCTCAATATTCTTGACGTTGGTGGTGGAAATGGCAGTGTTAGTTTCTGCATCTATGATCTTAATTACTCCTTCTTAGGATTCAGCTATGAATGAAAAAATGTATATGATTTAGAAGTTTTTATCTTGGCTGCTAGTGACTCCTTTACACAACACTCATTTGTGTTGTTAGTGGGGCTCTTATGGAATTCATGCCACTTTCTTTTGCCTTTATTCATCATCTCCCTATTTTTCTTTTATTTTGGTTTCAATGGGTTGTCCTGGGTCATTACTTCTTGGCTCAATCCTTTGTTTTGTACCTTGGCAGTGATTTTTCCCTGCTTAAGATTCACATATATGAATTCCTACTTCTTTTGTTAAATTTCTACTTGATCTTGCCAACATATTGGTATGTTGTGCAAAGCGAGGAGATGTAAAATAACTCCATTTATTCATGGATGTATTTGTACATACAACAATGGTACTTGAGTAACAGATGTTTCTTAGAGTCCATGATACCTAGCTTCATGCGTAGGGTATGAAAAATATTTTTGAACTCTAACACATCTTTGTCCCTTTCCTATCGTAGTGTGGTCCATTTTATGCATTTATCATCATAGCTTTCAACACAGTAATATTGTTCCTTTATAACATCTCATAAATAATTCCAAGTGTCTATGGTTGAAAATAATGAGCGTTCATTCTTGTCCCTCTGCTCATAGCATGTTTCCCACTAGTCATTAACATGGGGGGAAGCTTTGAGGAGAGTGAAAGTATATTTTCCCTATTGGAAAATTTATGGACCAAAAAATATACTTTTAGTATATTTAACCATCTATCTACAACATATGCATCTATATAGCCTTCAAATATAGAAATGTCAAATTTAACTTGTACCTCAAAGGGGGTGGTGCCTCCAAAGTGACTTTGAGATGAAGATGTTTTGCCCATTGGTTTAGTATTCCCCCATTAGGAAGAAATGGTGCTTATTGCGTTTAGTGCCTCCATGAGATGGGGAAAATTCTGGTTGAGTATTCCCTTAATGGTCCAATCCCATTAATGCATGAGTTGCCCATCTTTGACAACCTGATATAGTTCTATCCTTTGCTAGAAAGTGTTCTTGATCTATGTGTCCATGATATGATTAGTTGTGGCCTCTTTCATGTAGTTTGGTTTTAGCTCTATTGGTTTTATCAACTTAACAATGTTTGATGTATCCAACAATGGTGGAAAGCATGGTCAAAGGTGGTCGACATTCAATATTGGGTGGAAGCCAAGGAATGGGGGAATATTGAGGTTGAAAGCCTTGTCTCCCACAACCTTCGTGATGGTGTAAGGCCCATATCATAGGGGTTAAAGCTTATTATGGGCAAAAAAAAATGCATTCTTTTCTAAAAATGCAACTAAACTTTGTTTCCTAGCTAAAACTTATGTGACACCAGATCCTGATCATATTGTTATTTGTACTTATCTTTGGATTTATCCATGATGTTGTGAACCTTTTGGTAGATGTGTTAAATGTGTTCAATAAAATTGGTGACTTTATAACCTTCATAATGAACATGTGGAGATTATTATTGTGTAGTTGCAAGAGGTAGTGCAACATCAATGGGACATAACGGTTAAATTCTGAGGCCCACTCAAAAGGGGTTGTGGTTAGTCAATCTATGGAGAGATTTATTATACCTTTATTTCACATAGGGAAGACTCTCATTCCATGTTCGTAGATGCTTATATTTGTACCTACATAGTATGTAAACTATCATCCTATTGATGACCTTTGTCTAGCAAATAGATTAGGGGTGGAATATAGTGAACATGGCGAGCTTGGTGTCCAACAATGACTAGATTATCGACCAAAATGCACTTAAGAACCTGCTATCTCAATTTTGTATAATGGTGTTCAAGATCTTGAAATGTACCTGTTATCTCAAAATCAGTTCCTGATAGGCTGCTGATCAGGTAGACCTTAAGTAACTATTTCAAACCTACTTTTGGCTGAGGCTTAGCCTCCTCAACTTGAGAGGGCTCTCTCAAAGGATTAATGATTTTTGCTTATGAGTAAGATGGCTAACTCTTATGAAACAAATGTAAAAGTGTAAGTGGTGGAAACACAATTAGAAAGTATTCATTGGGCTTATGGAGTCAGATATGCTTCAGTATTGATCATAAGGTTAGCTTTACATAGAAGTCAGGGCATTTAGAACTCAATGCATGTAGGATATACCAAAAACACATAGGGCCAATACAGTTTACAAATGCATGAAGGATATTAGAGCATTGTTACTGATTTCTAAGTAATCACACATTCATACCACCGTAGATAATAGGAAGAGAATAATACAAGGCATTCAAAGCATCGAATTCCTTCTGATTCCTGAGAAGCAAAGCCAAAGTGTTGTATTACTAAAAAACATAGTCTTTCCATAAAGCCAAATATCAGAGCTTTTCTCAATAAATTTCCAACCCCTTTTGACATACCAACAAGAATCTTAACAAGACTCCTATTCAAAATCTTAGACTCTAAAACAAGATGAAAAGACAAGACCCAAAACTGACACCAACCCTTTGACAAATTTTAAAAATTGATGTTCAGAATTTGAAATATTTTTTCTTAAGTGATAACAGTACCCACACTCGTTCAAATAAGATTTTTGTGGTGGCTTTTGCTGTGATACTCTTCTTGGACGCAACCAATATGAACATATTAGAAATTATGTCGATGAACAAAAATACACATTGCTTGCCATCCTTGGTAGAAGGAAGGCTAGACATATAGTCCATGGATATGGATTCCCAGGTTTAGGAGGAATAGGTAGAGGAGTATACATGATTTTTGATCTAAAATGATCATACATTAAACTGAAGTAGAATTGATTAATGCTAGAAGTGAACTAAATGTTAACTTAGGTGCTTTAATGTGAGAATTGAATGAAGGAATGACTTTATGATGGAATCGAAACATAAGAAATATGCAAACAAAAGTAAGAAGCAACAAAACTAAAGTGATAACAGACAATAATATTGATTACAAAGTTTGTCCTTGATGGACTACGTCTCTAGGTATACTCTCAAGATGGGCATCCACTTTATTAGGATTGAATCCGAGGAGGTTGATTACATAGAAAATTAACCAAACTGATTGTGCATGCAGGCACTTTTGGTAACTTTCATAAGAAATCCCTCTGAATTAGCTTTCCAACGCCAGTCATGGTTCCCAATTCTGATTCCCAATGCTCCTGTTGCACTAAAAAGAAATCAACCTATGTCCTTTGGAATCTCCATACAAAACTCTAAAACCAATCTCTCTCTTCTACATGAGCAAAAGGATGAAATTAAAGAGTTCCATGTTCTTTTTTGAGCTTCCATGGCTAAGCAGAGCATCTAGTTTAAGCATTAACATCATGTGGTCTCAGTATTATCACATGAGGACACCTTAGTACCTAGTCACGTGGTGGTAAATAATTAAAAATAGTCCAAACTCAATTAAAAACCCAAAAATGAACTTTGGACTAGTGCTAGATTGCCGGTGCTCAAGTAAAGACACGAAATAATTGAACTGTTAGCATGTGAACAGTTAGGCCCTAACCACCATCGGACATCTGGTGGCTATCCTTATCTGCATGGTAACCACGCTTCTCACGTGTCACAATATACACCCAATGATTATGTTCCCTGTGCGGTTAGTTATTGTGGTTACACTGGAATATGTAATGAATACATTGTTGTTCACATGTCACAAACCCAACATGATTACAAATGATATCTACTACGGTCTAAACTGTGAACTCTTCTCAGTTTAATGCAAACCCTTACCTGCTCACATCTTCACATGCCCGCTGCTGTCTTCTCCCCATGCGGTTAGTGACCTGTGGGTCTATTTTATAATGTTATGTGTATTTACAAGGTTTTGCAATGTTTTAACTTGGACAGAGAGGGTTTTTGTCTCAGGGTTTTAGTATTTAGGCTTGTAACAATATTGTTCCACCATAGTTTTTCTGTGCTAGGTATTATTCATAGGTTTTTAGAGCAATGTATTAGGTCTTAGTCTTTTAGAATTTACATTATTTTTTTCTAACAAACACCCTTTTACAACAAATTGTCCCAATGTGACATCAAACCCCCACATGGTAATTACCATAGACCACATCACTGAACCAACTTTGAAACCAAACCCTAACAGAACTGATGACAACTACATGTCGACAACCAAATACCAAATACCATATCCTTCAAACCCATGAAAACCACATCAACCATTGACATCACTATTGAAGCTAAATATACCAGACATTGAATGCTGATGACGAAGTAAACCTGTACAACTTATCTGACGAGGTCCTCCTAGATCAATCCTCTCCACTTGAAAGATTTTAGACCACAAAAGTTTGACTATACAGATAACAGGTGAGGGTAGAGCTCCCTCACTCTCCACCTTTCCTTTATGATGTACCAACACATTAGATCAACGAGCTGAAAGTGATGACCCTGATGATGATGATCATGGCATATTTTGAATATGTGAACTGTTCCATCCATCTATAGTATGCACAACTTGTGAAGATGGTTAAACAACCTGTTATTTACATGGAAATTGACTTCTTTTCATGGAGTACCATGAATTAGTGATTCATAAATATCCTTTAAAGCATTCTCTATAGGATATTGTTCAATTCCATTGACATGTACTAAAAATATACTTTGCAGAATAACTGAAACATTCAAAGACATTCTTGACATCATATCAACTACGTGACTTGATGTACTTTCCTGATTCTTGATTACTGAGAGAACTTGCTGCAATAAACACATCAAACTATAATGTGAAAACTGCTACAACTTAGTTTGGCTTTGAAAGTATTGAAGTGGTTGTTGATTTATTTGAATCATTGTTTCCTCACACATTAAATGATGTCTCCATTAATTAACACTTTCCCTTAATGCATAAGTTTCCCTTAGATGTACTGGATACTTTGACACTACTTTAGAAAAGGCTTTGACATGAAAACAAATAAGCTTCCTCTCTACTTGAAAAGACGCTTCAAAACTGTTTGAAACATGAAATGGTGATACAATACAAGAGAAATGTAACACTGAATTTCCCCAATATTGACTTGCATCCCTATAACATATAACTCCCAAACATGGACTAAAATGACACATTCTAACATTAGGAAGAGGAGATTTAGACATCAAATGTAACTCATGTTGTATTTCTTGCTTATGAGTAAGATGTTTGGTTTCTTTAAATAGAACTAAAAAAGTTTCTACCTTCTTGACCAAACTATCTTTAAATTGAGACTCACAACTTGATCAAACATCATGTCGAATATTATGTTGTTCCTCTACACACATGAGTACAAATATTTTATTTGAACTTATTAATCACTTCATCTGATTAGAAACAACTAAATTCAAGTGAGTTTTACTTTTATGTGCCCTAACAATAAATTCAACCCCATCTTTCTTAAGGTGATATTTATTCTCTCTCCTAAAAAACACTGCATCACGATCATAAATATAAGGACTTCCTAAGAGAACTCCACAAATGTCTACTGGAACCACATCTAACTCCACTTCATCAATGTAATTAGATGTAATGGAAACAATAATCAACACTGCTTTATGACATTTATCTGAGTTGATTTATTCAACCAACCTAATGGATATGGTATTGGATGATTCCGTGTCTCCAAACCCAAGTACTTAACTAAATATTTAGATATTAAATTTGCTTCTGATCCACTGTCAAATGTTGTATCTATATTTTTGTGTTTAGAAGTTATCCATATGTGAAATAGTTCAACTCTTTTATCCTCATTTGAAGGATTTATGTTTGATGAAGATGCAGTAGTATTAGAACTTGAACCAGTGTTAGAAGTTTCACCTGTTGAAACTATGGAAGTTATCCTCCTTTCATTACCTGAATCGAAGCCTAGATCTTGTTGGTTTGATGCATGTTATTTCATTTCATCCTTCTCCTTAAGGAACTTCTTTGGCTTAAGTTCAGGATGAAGTTTCAAACACCTAGATTCATCATGACCGATTCTTTGGCAATAAGAACATGTAGGTCTTTCCTTTTGAGATGTCACTGATTTCTTTCCCTTCAAATTGTTCTTCCTTTTGTTGTCATTGGAATCCTTGATTTCCAACTCTTTGGATGATTGTGGTGAAAACTTGAATGGTCTACCACCTGATTCAATATGTATGGCTTGAACACAAACTTCATCAAAGTCATCGGGATTAAACATCAATAATGTATGTTGCAAATATTAATGTAAATTGACGATGTACTTTAATAAAGTTTCAAGTGTATCCAATGAAATAGCAAGTGCCAATGCTTTCTTTTTGAACTCATGAGTAAACTTTTCAACACTCTGCCCTTTACCTTGCCTCAAGTTCTGCCAATAAACAACAACTTGTTGCATGTATCCTAAAGGATAAAATTGTTTCCTAAGAGATTTTAAAAAATTAGAACATGAAGAGATGAATTTACCTTTTCGCTTTACATCTATTTGAGTTTTACTTTCCCGCCAGATTAAAGCTATTCCCCCCATTCTAAGAGTATCTAGCTGAATTTTCATTTTATCGTCAGAAATGTTCTGAATATGACAATACACTTCTAACTACTTAATCCAGTTATCTAAATTTTCAGGATTGATTTTGCCATCATAAATAGGTAACTCAAATTTTACGTCAAGTTTCAAAAGAGATGTCTTCATAGGTTTCTTTTATGTTTTAGATTCTGAACTCAAAGAAGAAGAAGAAGAAGATGATGATGGAGATGACAGAGGAGAAGGAGGTTTATCAACCTTGCCTTTACCCTTGTCCTTCTTCGATGTATTTGAAGAATAAATTGCATCTCTCGTCTTATTATATTCATAGAGTTCTCCCAACGTCTACTACATGCTAAAGAATGCCTGTTGAAAATGTTCCTTGCTCATCTTACTTTCAGGAGTTTCTCCTACATCAGATCTTGTCATGGTCAATTTATGAGTGATTCTTTGCTTTCCAATATCTGGATCAATCTCCTCGAGGATTCCTTTTCCACGTTGAAACTTCGACTTGGTTAACATTCATTGGAAACATTCTACAAATGCAACCTGCTCTGATACCAAATTAAATGATCTGAAATGATCATACAATAAACTGAAGTAGAATTAATTAATGCTAGCAGTGAAATGAATGCTAACTTAAGGTTCTTTAACCATGAGAACTGAATGAATGAATGCTTTACAACGTAATCGAAACATAAGAAATAAGAAAATAGAAGTAATAAGCAACAAACAAATAACAATACCAAACAAAAATATTGATTATGGAGTTCGTCCCTGATGGACTACGTCTTCGAGTCTGCTTTCAAGATGGGCATGTGCTTTATTAGGATTGAATCCAAGGATGTCAATTACATATAAAATTAACCAGACTAATTTTGCACGCAAGAAATTATGGTGACTGTTGCAAAAAATCTCTCTGAATTACCTTTCCAACGCCTATCACGGTTTCCAATTCTGACTCTTGATGCTCCTGTTACATTAAAAAAAATCAACCTATGTCCTCTAGAATCTGCATACAAAACTCTAAAACCAATCTCCCTCTTCTACATGAGCAAAAGGATGAATTTAAAGAGTTCCATGTTTTGTTTCGTGCTTCCATGGATAAAAATAACATCTGGTTTAAGAATTAACCATCATGCCATCTCGGTCTTATCACAAGAGGACACCTTAGTACCTAGCCACATAGTGGTTTAATTAAAGATAGTCCAAAACTCAACTAAAAACCCAAAAATGAACTTTGGATTAGTGCTGGACTGCTGGTGGTCAAGTAAAGGCATGGAATAGTTGAACTGTTAGCATGGGAACAGTCAGGGTCTAACCACCGTTGCAAATCTAGCAAATATCCTTATCTGCTCACATGTCACAACCTCCAACCAACGGTTTTGTTCCCCACACAGTTAGTTGCTACACTTACACTGGACTATGCAGTGAAGAGCTTGTTATTCACATGCCACAACCCCGACATGGTTACAACTGATATCCACTGCTATCTAAACTGCGAACTCTGCCTAGTTTACTGCAAACTCTTACTTACTCACATGTTCACATGCCTATTGTGGTCTTCTACCCACACAATTAGTGACCTGTGGGTGTATTTTATAATGTTAAATCAACTTACAAGGTTTTGCAATGTTTTAAGATGGCCTGAGAGGGTTTTTGTGTTAGGGTTTTAGTATTTAGGCTTGTAATAATGTTGTTCCACCATATCTTTATAGTGATATGTCTTATTCATAGGTTTTTAGAACAATATCTTAGGTCTTAGACTTTTAGACTTTACATTACTTTGTTCTAACAAAAATCCTTTTATAGCAAATTGTCCCAATGTGACATCAAACCCCCACATGATGATTACCATAGACCACATCACTGAACCAACTTTGACAACCAAACCTTGACGGAACTGATGACAACCACATGTCGACAACCAAGTACCAAACACCATATCTTTCAAACCCATGAAAACCATATCAACCATTGACATCATTGTCGAAGCTGCATATACGAGACACTGAATGATGATGATGACCTAAACCTGTACAACTGATCTGACGAGATCCTCCTGGATCAATTTTATTCTTAATGGTTATCTTGGTGATGGCATTTGAAGTGCACGATCTGATATATTTTCCAACACTCTATCTTCCAATAGCAAATGCCAATAAAAATACTTCTGCAGCAGTTCCATTGTCTTTTCTACATGAAAGTGTCTTGCGACCCGCCTGTAATGCATTTCCTAAATAACCTTGGCATGCTTGGTTGAAGGAAAAAAAGGTGTCCCAAATGGCATAATAGTGTTTCCTAGAGGTGGAGGCCTACATATTGCTTTCCATCCATCAACATCTGGTATGTGGTGGGAAACTTTGGATCATCTTTGTAAAGTTGCAAACATTCAAAAATCTTGTGCCCATAAGATTCGAGAACAATGGTTAGTGCCACATATGGTTTCTGACTATGATTGACCATGATTTTAACATAGTTTGACCACAATTGAATATGATTTATTATAGTTTAACATTGTTTGAATATGGGTTTACTATGGTTGATCATATTTTTCTTATGGTTTGTCTACAGTTGACCATTATTTTACTATCGTTACCATTGCAATGGTGGTTAAATCATGGTTTCACTATGGTTGACCCTAACCATCCACTATAGGTCTCCATGGTCCACCATGGGCATCTGGTATTGTTCAATTAAGTTACTATGGTTCATTATAGGTCACAAACCATGATGCCCATAGTAAGTTTGGTTCACCATGGTAATCATGTTGACTATTGCTCAATATGATGTCCATGTTGACTATAGTGGACCATGTCAACAATAGTCAACTATAGTCAATGTGTGTTAATGTATATATTTATTTATGGTGGGGACATTATAAATGTGTAGATTTTTCTCAATTATTTGTGGTTGTGTAGTGAATGTGTATGTGAACAACAAACACGAATGGGTGTTCGATCAACCACATTATTACTAATAATAATCATTTGTTGTTATCTAATAATATTAATAATATTAATTATGGGTGAACGAAGTGAGATAAGATTGAATATGGTAAATATATGGTTGATTAGGGTTGACCATGATTAAATATTTAAACATTCATTGTGAATATTTCCTACAAAGGTTAACTATATTTCACTATGTCATGATGTTTTATTTGGGTATGTGTTTATGCTTGATTATAGGCATGCTAAACATAATTCCTATAATCATTTATAGTTGACCATGATATTTATGTTGACTATGTTTGACCAAGTGAATCATGATTGAGATGTGTTAATGTTTAAATTAATATATTTTTAATGTGTTAATGGATAGATTAATATATAGTTATTAATATATTATTATAAGTTTAATAAGATTTAAATAATATTACTAAGATATTAACATAATATTATATATTCATATTAATATTTTATTCATTTTATAGTTAAATATTAGTAATATATTAAATGTCAAATAATTATATATCAATTATGCATTATGAAAATATTGTATTAATAAAGTGATTACTTAGATCAAACTATGTACTATCTCCCTCTCGAAGTTCTCCATGTGGTATATGGGGTGATGTGGCATCTAGGACCTCGTGTGATGCATTCTCATAGATCCTACATGTATTATAATGAATTACACAGGTTCCAAGGTAGGTCATATACATCTTTGTATACATATATATGGCTAACTGGAGGGATAAGAATCCTAATACAAAATCTCATATCTCAATGCAATTTTATGCAGATGGTACACTTTTCCCAAAGTAGAGAACACATTTACAATGGTGGGTTTATCCCCTTTATAAATCATTAGGTTGCACAAAACAATTTTTTTCCCTAAGAGGCTCAAAGCACAACTTAGTTATAACATTTTCCTATGCCTTACGATGGGAGGAAACATTTACCTCTTTTAAATTTGATAAGTCTAACATATATTTCCCATATCGCTAAATTATAGATAGTTGCAAAATGATGAATAAGTTGTGAAAAGGGAAGGAAAAGTGTTATGGAATTTCCCTCAGATTTGTATTGATGGTAATTTTCATTTGTACTAGTCTAACTATATTTGAAGAGATAGCAATCTGCATTCCCCGATTATCGAAGTCATTAAGAGTAGGCTTTTATTAGACTTACAGACTAGAAACTCTACTTATTTTCCTTGGTCTTTACTTTTTCTTTGATCTCATTTTTCATGTCCATATTCATTAGATATCCATAGACACGTATGAGGCAAGTGGGAGCTTGATATGGATTTGGCGATTATTTATATTCACATACATATGGATTATTTCAGATTGGAAATAAGAAGAGTCAACTCACATGAACATTTATATCATATGTCCCAACTTAGTGAATTAGGTTTTAGAACCTTCAAGAAGAAAATGAAGAAATATATTTCTTTCACACATTTCTATGCACTCGTATACATTTCCATAAGTGTAAGAAATATGTGAAAGAGAGTTGGTACGCAAAAAACATCCCACCTAGAAGTTGATCTTCCTACTTTTTCCACCATGATGTGAAAGAATGTGACATAATCCCATTTCCCATGGAAATGTGGCTATCCACGTGGTTCTATTTTATCAAGTTATTTTTTCCATGAACCCAACATGTAAATTGTAGAAAATGGAGAATAAACAAAAATGAAATCACTCAGAACCATAAGAACATAATATATACCTTGGGCAGCTTACTTGAAATAAAACATAGCCTGAAGGTGAGACTACTTTCTTCTCTCTTTCTCTAAATGGAAATAGATGAAAGAATAAATAAGTAACACTTATGGCCAATGACATGTTACAAAATACAAACACGCTTTTATTTATCTATTTATATCCACTCCTAGCCACTGTGCTCATATATGGAACAAAGTGCCTTCAAATAGAATGGAACCCCTTTTCCTCCTAGTGGTCTTATTTTAGAAGAGATTGGTAGCCTACTAGTGGTTAACTTTGACTCATTTAACTCTTAACTAGATTCAAAATATTAACTCTTCTAGATTATTCTTCATCATGATCACATGGATAGACCCCTTTCCATGAATAATGGGGAATGACATCGCATCACCTCACATCATGGTGGAAATAAGAGGAAGGTCACGTAACATGACATAAATTTTTCATATAGACTTTGATTAAAGTCATTCTTACACCAATGGAAAAGTATCTTTTAATTCCTCAAATAAATTCTAAAATATTTCTCATCACATTCCACCAAACTCTGACCCACTAGTAAAAATGATCCTATGAGCTAATTTGTAAAGTTTTTCCACTCTATAAAATTTGATATTGATGACAAGTAAGATAAAGATCCAATCTACATCACATGTGTAATTGATTAAGAAGACTCTAACATAGTGAAGTTGTAAAACATATTGAGGGTTGAATGGGTCAAATTTAACTCCTAATTTTCTATCAGGTTGTGTTATAATAGACCACTAGGAGGAAAAGGGGTTTAACTCTATTATACCTCATTTTCTTCTATATTAGAGAAGAGTATATAAGAGAGGAAAGGGGGAGTGTTAGCTAGTTTAATTTCTTAAAGTATTTGGCATTAAATTATTGATTGGGATATTTGTAAACCTTGAAATACTACACTATAGGTGTATAGGTAACGTTACTAATGGAATTATACCCTATCACTATGAAAGGAAATGTGATGGAAAACAAAACCAAATAAATGTAAACTCACAAGGATCTTGTTCTCTAGACAATAGAATTAAAGAATATTGTTATCTGAATTTCGTGAGATAATCTTATTGCACAAGACAATCATTGCATTCATATATTATTCAAGTAACCTCAAACTAAGTCTCAAATTTAGCTTCTCTTTAAGGGTAACAACCACAAGAAAAGGTAGAAGGAAGTAAATTCCTTAGTATATTAATGCCACTAGCATTGCGTGAAATGTTTCTAATTGATATTAGCTTATTTGTGACATTGGCTTGAACAAAACGTCATTGATAAACCAAGAGGGAAATAAAGCTTGACACTACCCACAACGAGCTCTTTCGCACTCTCCAAATTAGAAGTAAAGTTGCAAAATCAATTAACTTTATGGCAACACACCAAACTACATAATGAAACAAAATCTATTTATATTTGCATGGAGAGGAAAGACATGGGAAATGTTTGATTTTATGCGCCCATACATAGGAAAGTCAAAACAATAAATGCTCTATTTTCTCAAGTTAAAAGTGGTGATTGAGGTATACTTGCAATAAACACACTATAATCACTCTTACACCAATCTAATGCAATATTAATCCTAACTAAATTCATACCTGCATAAAATATAAGTGTTTGCGTCATATATATATAAAGACAAAGTAAACACAACGAATAGAATGATCATATAAATACATAACTAGAGTATGAAAGGCACACATGAAAATCAAATACTTCCATAATTAAAACCAAGGTAGAGCTTACATGGAAAAGTATTACCACACACATTGAATAAATATTATTGAGAAAGGATGGAAGGACGATGTGGCTATATTGGTGGGCCCTGCCAAATAGCTATGTTGCCTGCATTAGATAATTAGATCAACCGTATAGCATGAAAAAGAATTTGTTACAAAACACCTACACACTGTATTGTACACATATATTCTGAATGAAAATTACATTCCAACAATTCTAGGTAAACCCTGAGAACATTTCTATCTAAACAGTTTATGACATAAAGTAATACATATACTTCTTAATCTCCACCTTTGTCATATGCTTGATACACAATGGTATGGGATATACAATTGTGTGAAAGAGAGGCATGAATTGGTGGATCCATGAATCCCCTATCTTGCTTGATGAATATAAATACAATTCATTTTCAAATGAGATCCAGGTATGGAGATGAAATTTGATTTCATGGCTAATAGAAATGACGAATTCACCTTGTTCAACTATAAGACATTTTCATATGAAAACTTTATTGAATCAATTAGATAAAAGGTTGATGTCTTTCAGATTAATCACATAATCAAGATTTGGTCAATGTTTCGAACCAACTAATGTGGTCCATCCTTAGGACAAGGTGAATAATCAATCGATCTTAAGGAATAAATAGTATGGATGCATCATATGCCTCATATGGATTATAGAGAAGTTAGAAATGGTGGGAAAGGAGTGTGATTGATGCGATATGTTGAGTAGTCTTAAGGATTTTAAGTGAAGGACATGAAAAATCACATTTTTAGGTTAAATAAAGCATTATATGGTTTGAAGAAAGCCCTTAGAGTATGGCATGCCTCCATTGATATTTACCAAGTGAAGCTTGGATTCAAAAGAAGTAATGTTGACACAAACCTATACTTCAAAGTGGTCCAAGATATGCCTTTAATTTTGGTTTATATGTTGATGATTTATTATTTACACGTAGTGAGCCCCTCCTACTCAAGTGTAAGAGAGACTTGGCCTCTTAGTTCGAAATGAAGGATCTTAGTATGATGCATTAATTTCTAGGAAACGAGGTGTGGAAAATACCCAAAGACATTTTCCTTTCTCAAGGAAAATATGTTGTGAAGTTGTTAGAAATATTTGGAATGGTAGAATGTAAGTCCCTGGCCATAACGATGGAGAAAAAATTTAAGAAACTGTGCGGATTGGGGCATTGATGTTTGTTGTGAAAATTCATTCAAACATATACTTTGTAGTGAACAGTTTGAGTAAATTTATTACTAATCCCCTTCATGCACATTGGATTTCTTACAAGCACATACTGAGATATTTTCATGGGATGATTAACCTCACTCTGAGATATACTACTTGAGATGTATGAATTCATGGTTACATTGATGTTGAACGGGGTGGAATTGTCCGAACACATCTAGATGTTGACTTAGTTTGGGGCCTTCCATGATATATTGGATGAGAAGAAAAGAAAAGTCCATAGCTTTGAGCACAAATGAGGCGTAATATATTTCTGCTAGGATGGTTAGTTGTGAGGCCATTTCATTGAGAAATCTGTTGGGAGATTTGTGATCCGAATTTAAATAGGAATGCAAAAAATTACGAATACAACCATAAATATAGAGATGTGGCAGAAATAACATTTCATTTCCTTAATATCAAATAATGAAATATGCTTACAAACAATATGGAAATGAGACTAGCTCGGCAATGGTATCTTATCTCTGAGAAGAGATGTGATGGATACATGCCTCTGAACTATGTTACAATGAGGCTCAAACACCTTTTTATTACTGAACAATAAGAGAAAACCCTAAATGACCAAAACCCTAACCCGAGGAGATGTAACACCAAGAGTTTATGGGCCTGTTGGGGTTAGTTGGGCATCCAACTTCCTGGGGTCGTGACTTGGTCATATTATCTTCGTTTGATGTGCATGATACCCCATTGGAAAGATCTCTCTGATGACTATGAAGTAGAAAATGACTTATCCCTAGTCATTGGTGGTAGATTGCAAAAAAAATGTCATTTAGCGCCTCAAAATGGCTCCAGAAGTTTAGGACCCAAAAAAATGCTAAAAATAGTAAACTGTGCTAAAATTAAGGAAACTGAAAAACTGAAAGAAATAATGGTGGTGATCAAAGTGGAATTGGTAGGTGGCCACCGATATCCACCTACATCATTCCTCCCCTCTTAGGAAGCAATAGTCCCCATTACGTTGAGTTCCTCCATGAGATGAGGAAACTTCTGTTGAACTTGGTCCCTGGTGAGCCACCTACCCTAGTGAAGGAGTTGGCATGCTTTGACAACTCGATACAGTTGGATCTTCTGCTGGCAAGTGTTCTTGATCTGCATGCCCATGATCCGATCAGTCGCAACTTGTTCCATGCACTCTGGATTTAACTCTATTGGTGTGAGTTGTTCTGCAATGTAGGATGTATCTAGTAATGGTGGAAAGTATGGCCGAAGGCAATCCACATTAAAAAATCAGTGCAAGCCAAGGAATGGGGTAATGTTGTGCTCCAAAGCATTGCTTCCCACATATTTGTTGATGGTGCAAGGACCAGATTGGAGTGGTCTGAGCTTCTGATGGGCTCTATTAAGGCATTCTTTCTGCAAATGCAACCAAACTTTGTCACCCACCTGAAACTTGTCTGACACTTGATGTTGATCATGTTGTTGCTTGTACTTAGCCTTTTCTAGAATGGAGCATCAATATATTATCCCATTGGTTGGAGGTTCTCTAGGAGTTAGATCAAACGAATGCTTAACTTGACAATGTAATGGTATCCCTGTCGGTAAGGAGAAGATTGTTACATGTCCATTTTGGCACATCACTCCCATCATCCAGATCAGTGTTTTAGGGTTCATTAAACCATATTTTGAGTTGCTACATGCCCTAAATAGGTCACCCTTTTGAATGACTCCTTCCCATAAAGTTTCATGACATGTAGACATCATGAAATGACCTCTAGAGGGACCAGGGCAGGTAGGACCATGTAAGGGTACGTTGCAGAGTAGTTGAGTCCATGCTAAGGTGCTTTGCAGAGAACTTAGGCTTCCCTTCACCTGCATTGGGTGAGTTTGAGCAAAATTCACATAGGGTCTAGGGAATATTCTTATATTTTGGACTCATCTAGAAGGTTCCCTCACTTATCAACTCCTATGAGCTCGAAAATGGATGAGGAATGAGTTAAGATGCATCCTATCCTCTCATTCCTTCCTCCATGGAACTAATTCTAAGTATGGAAAGCCATTCAATACAACCATTTATGAAAATATCTCCTTCATATCCTAATAAATTGACCACTCATCTAAGTGATCATGGGCTAGACTATGTTGAATTGTAAAGAGATAATGTTGCTATGAGGATTGGTTTTGAAGCAAGTATTGTAATGCTACAAGTTTGTCATGCTTTTTATGTGGTGTGGATGGGATCCAAGCTGGAGGAATGACATTGAATCAAACACAATGGTTGTAATTCCTTCTTCTATTCAATAAAGTATTTGAACCTTTCTCCCATATGTTTTTATTGCCATATGATGCTTATATGTGTGAAATGTATTTGATTCCATTTACTTGTATTCAATAGATCTTTTGCTTTGATCGGTTCTTTGTATTTTGTTTGTGTTTACAAGTATTGCTCAAGCATGTTAAGTATGGGAAGGAGTGACATGATCGATACAAAGGAGACAAGAGGAAAGAGGAACTACAAGTAGGCCTTCTCATCTTATTTTGTCTTATCTAATTCTTATAGGAAAAGGCTAAATTGCTTTAAACTGTTATTCTAGATATGTCTACTTATCTAGGGAATTAGTATTTATCCGTAGATACCAAATTCTCTGAAACAAATTGGCAACCATACTGGGGAAGACCATTTTTCCTAGTACCTTATCCACCATCTAAGACATTCTTGTAGACCCTACTTGTGTTCATTGATTGTATTTCAGTGCTTTTTCATTGAATTTTGGTCAAAACTATGTCAAATTTCCTTTTGAAATGGCTCACTCTCACCAGCGCAGGCTTGTGAGGGACACAGTATGCTGCAGAGCACCATTGGCTTAGGGACAGTGCTCTGAAGCACACTATCTACCGTTCAAGGTTGCGCTGATCCTACTAGGGTTAGTTTCCCACCTTTGGAATGAGTTTTTGCCAACTTTTCTTTGTTTGTTTGTTTGCTGATTGACTAATGAATGTCATGTCTCAGAGAACAAGTTTCTATCTCCCTTGCTAGCCATTCTTTGACTTGATTGACTAATGTTCGTTAAATATTTTCTTTGTCATTATTGATCCATAGTCAAATTTATAATATAGTTGATTAATCTTTGATCGAAATAAAGTGTCGTAAAAGTCTTCTTTTCCATCGACACAGAACTTTTGTAAAGTATTCGTTCTTGTTAAGGATTGATTGATTGTATGTGAATAGCTTTAATTTTTGTTTACATTCACATTAAGGAAATAGTTTGGGGAAATTGCATTAGATTGTGCTCTTTTGTCTTTGATTGGAGGAAATCTGATTACTCTATCCCTAATAGCTAGGATTTTCATTGTTAAATTGAATGGAAAGAATGCTTATCATGATAGTTCCATTCCTAGGAATTTCAAAATACATCACGTGGTGAACTTGAAAGGAAAATTCCTAAGCAAGATCAACATAATATTAACATCAATTTACCTAATGGAGCATTGTCATTATCGAAAAACATTTGGTGGTTCTAGGCTAGAGACATGTTCCAGCATCGTAAAACAAAGCATCTGTCACTAACTTGTCTGCAATACATCCTAAGTGTGAAGCCTCATTCCACGTACATAAGTATATCATAGCTTTTCCACGTAACTTCGAGTATATAGGGCGATGTTACAGTAGGTAAAGTATATGGGAATGCTCTCATTGTACAATTTTGCATTAGACAACACTTATACAGATTGGGCCTCCACGTACCTTTGGGTATATATGGAAGGACAACACTAGGTTGCTATCAATCCTTAGGTAATCGAGTCATCCACCTTGTACACTGTGATACATTGAACACAACATTTAGGGATATTGCCTACCCATACTTCTTGGTTCACTAGGAGGTATTCTGCAGTTCATAGTTGCTTGGTAAACCCTTTGCGTAGTTTACCCCTTTTTGTTTATTTATTTTTTGATAATAAAATTAGTCAACAATCATGGAGGAACATCAACCCTTACCCCATCATTCGCAGAGAACACCGAGTAAACCACCTTTGCCGCCCAAAGCTACACCTATTTAGTTGAAGCAGTTTCACATAACTGAGTCAAGTACATCAAGAACTCTTAGTTATTCATCTAAATTACCTGGATCATCCATTTCGGTAAGTAATGAGACTCCAGTTACTCCAACTATTTTTGGTACATCCATTTCTGAAGAAGAAGTTTCACAATTACTTGAGGACATTATCATTGATCCTAGTGAAACAATAACTAAAGTTGTTCAACAACAAGTTGATCCTCAGCTTGAAGTTGCTCAACAAGAAATTACTTCTGAACTTGAATCAGTTCAACCAAAAGTTAATCCAGAACCTATCATAGTTCAAACATAAGTTACATCTAAACCTTGAAGTTGTTCAGGAACCTCTCCCTAAAACTGTTGTTCTTTTACCGGAACATCTGGACTTTGAATTTAAAAATTTATAAGTTGTTACTTTACTCGAACATGATCAATCGGTTACCCCTTAGACATTAGTAACTACTAAAACTTCCACTTTATTAACACCAGAAGTCTATTACGGACCAGACGTGAAGTTCTTCCACCTAGTTTAATTGTTGTCGAGGAAGAATTGGAAGAAGATTCCACACGTGGAACCCCATTCCATTTTGGAAGTAGGATTTATCTTTACCCTCATGCGCCTCATTTTACTGCTCCTTTTGATCTTGCTTCCTTTCAAGTGCCTGTCGATTCTTTAGGACAACTTTTGGGTCTATTATCTATGGCTGAACAACTGTCAACATCCCAGACTGTATCATCTTATGCAACTGCGACAAAATCTTCTATCGCAAATTATTCAATGTTTTCTACTACACCTGAGTCGCACATATATGGTGAATCTGCCATCCCATTGGTTACTAATATTTATTACTAACCCACTTAGGGGTTGCTTCTACACCATGGTCATCACCCATGTCCTCAACCATAATTCTACCTGGTTCTTCTTTAAAGGGAACTCAACAGTTTGACCCTACATATCAATATCAAACTAGGAAATCTAGTCAACAAAGACCTATATATCTATTACATACTGGATTTCCACCATATGAAGAGAAATATGCTTATTCACCTTATCCTCCATATCCTAGAGGACCATCATATGTTAGTATCCTGCAGTATTCAGGTCAACCTATAATTTGAGTTTGTCAATGGAAACCAACAATGCTAGTTCATCCAAGGCTTGTGTATCCAACACAACCAATGCAAACTATGCTAGCTATTCCTACTACACCTGTTGTTACCACTATACTGTAGTAACAATTTCAGATAGTTGTATCTCAAACTATACAAACTGGTCCTTCTACCTCGCAACCACAAGTTTCCGGTCAAGAAGTTAAATTTTCTCAAGATGTTATACAACAACCACTTGTTTCTAGGATCCAACAACCTTAGGTTAGTATACCTTTATACGGTGTGACTCAGGATAACACTAGTATAGTTTATTCACAACCTAGCCAACCTTTCATTGTTGGGCAACAAAAACCATTAAATCAACAATAGTTGTACCAACAACAACAACAACAGTTGATTCAACGACCATGGCAACCTCAATATCAACAGCCTCAATTCCAACGATTCCAACCCCAATTTGGACTTTCCCAATAGGCTCAACCTGGGTTTGGATAGTATCAAGCTTACCAAGGTCCTAATCAACAAGGCTTTATTGGTTATGGACAACCAAAAATTCAACCTGGTTATCAACAACCACCTTATGCTAGATTTGTTCAACAACCACCTTATCAAGGTTACCAAATGCAAATGCCCTATGTTGGTATGAAAAGACCTATTTCTCAGGCAATTCCATCATATCTTGGGTATGCTCAACCTGACTTATTTGTAGCAACTCTAGAATTACCAGATTTAAACCAGCTAACTAATGATCCAATCTTATATGCACCTTAGTGGTTGGTCATTCCGCATAAGTTACCTTCTAACATTCTAAAATTAAATGGAAATCCCAGAGAAGACCCATCAAATCATGTCATGACCTTTCATTTGTGGTGCTCATCAAACTCCTTAAATGATGACTCGGTTAGACTCTGTCTTTTCCAAAGAAAGCTTACTAGTCCAGCTGCAAAGTGGGACATTGAGTTACCACAAGCTTCTTTCGATAACTTTACGACTTTAGCCACCACATTTTTGACCCAATTCTAGTTACCTATCAGATACAAGACTGGAACGGAACTCCTAACCAACTTTAAACAGACTGCCTCTATTCATATATCAAATCATATTCATGACTGGTAGTGCGTCATCGAATGGTTAAGACCTATGTTCTTGATCAACTTTTGGCTGAGTGGTTCATAAAATCCTTGTTGCCATCAATCACCAAGGATGTCGCGAAAGGTGGAGTTGTCACAGAAGAGCAAGTAATTGCTCGTGCCCAATATTTGGATTTGATCTATACACAATCTGGCATGCTCTACGACAAGATTCCCAATGCACCCCCACCAGCTTTCACTGTTCCTCCTCCTCCACAATCGAGTAAGGACTTTCATGCAGGTGACAGTGTGATTGGTTCTTCAAGCACACAAATGGTAGGAAGACCATTTGGTAAAACTCTTGCCATTTCCAATCAAACTACCAATGCATTATAAAACACTCTTGCTTCCGAAGTCAATGCCTTGTCATCTGACAAAGGAAAAAATCAAAGGCAACCAGAAGGTAAGAAGAAGGGGAAAAACAAGAAGAAACAAGATAATTCCCCTGACGAGAAATCATTTGATTCGTCCACTTCAGTAAGGAAATCTCATTATCCATGTCTAATCTATAATGATGAGAATTTTACAAGAGATTTTCCACACCGCTCAGAAGTCTCTAAGATTCTAAAGACTTATAACACATTTCTAGTGTTGACTGATCCGTTTCTAAACCAGGAGACACGTTTGGTTGCAACAGACCATGCTTCCACATCCCAAGTACTTATGTTATCCATCAAAAAGCCACAAAACAAAGTTTTGGTGTCAAGGAGAAATAAATATTATGGAACTCCACCATCATCTTCGAATACTCAGGCCACTGATTAACCTAATCCTTTGACTTCAACTTCATCTAAAAATATTCCACCACCTATTACACTAGAATTGACAATAAAACCACCGAAGGGAGTTGTGCATAAATCGTCATTTAACCCTCGGTCTCGAGCAGCTCAGAACTATAACATAGTAGAAGATCTTGCTCAATAACCTTCTGCTATGTCGACACTCAAGGTGTTACAAAATTGTCTCTCCCAGAAGTAAGCTTTACTGTCAGCAATTGGTGGAATAGACCCTATGGATTCCAATCTTGTGGTTTTCAACCATGCGGGATATACACGACAGTTACCGACGCAATTAGCTTTCCTAATAAAAGTAAAAACTCTCAATAAGAATGTTCACCGAACTATTATTAACAGGGGGGCATCTACTTGCATTATGTCAATGAGCTACTGGAGAACACTTGGTTGACCATCGTTGTGATATTCACCAACCATGTTAAAAGATTTTGACGGACGACCATATACTCCTTGTGGGATTTTGAGTAACCTGCAGATCAAACTAGGGGGAAAAACAATTACTGTTGAGGTTAAGGTAGTTGACGGACCCCTCGACTACAACATTTTATTGGGAAGGCCATGGGTATATGCTATGTCTGCTATGGCTGCAATGTACTTTCATACTATTTCATTCCCTCATAAGTGTGGAATCATAGTTATCGATCATCTTGCCATCTTTGCGTCTATTTCTCAGGCTACGGGAAGCATTGCATTGGTACACTAACCCCCGTTGTCACATCAAACTGTTGGTGTAGTTCTCTTTAAAGATCTTTTCCTAATGGGTACTTTTACTTTACCATCACCATTTGATTTGGCAGAAGTGGCAAGAGTAGAGACTTGCAACATGATTTCCTCCACCTCATCTAATTTAAGGAGGATTACCAGCAATTCTAAAGTTGATAGTAATACTGATGTTATGCCGTTAAGCCCCATTGAGCTTGCATAGTAACCAATTTTTCTGGCTTGTGCGACAAACCCAAATCCACTTTCACCAATTGTATGGGTAGACCGTTCGTTAGAATATGGTAATTTTCAGAATCCTTTTTCATGTATACATTCTAAAGATGAAGGAATCATCCAATCAATGATGATAGGAGAAGAACCTTGTGAAGATTATCATCATCGTTCCCCTCTTCTAGCCATCAAATATTATTAAAATGAACTAAACAACCCTTCATTTGTTGATTTCCTTTTGAATTCAATTTTCATAGACACAGTAGATTCTGAGCAAAACCTGTCGAATATTGAAGAAACGATTTCTATTAATATTTTGACCAAGCCTAATATTGTAGAAAACATTCATGTCGAAGATGTAATACTTGTATGATTATATGCTCTTACTCCAAAGTCCAATGCTGCAACCTCATTATGATGATCTGCATCTCCTGCTCTATCTCGTCCAACTCATTAGCATCATAACAACCAATAACACCATGATGACCTAAATTACTCACAATAACTTCACAAGGCCTGTTTGACCTACTATACATGCATAATCATAACCAAGACCATACATGCATAACAACAACCATTACTCCATTGTACACATTTCCACATGCAACCAACAATATGCATAAGCAATGCCAAAAAAAATACACCCACACATAAACGCATGTAGTCAAACATAAGCAATCAATTCTTGTAATCAACTTACAAGACTAATACATGTAATCAAAATATTCAAAAATGTAACCTAACATATAAGGATGTAAGTAGGTATCATGAAATCAACATGTAAGCGACATATAATTCATACATAGTTAGTCACATGTTCTAAAAATGAAGACATTGTGTCTATTATTTTGAAATCAGCATTCACCAATATAACAACCTATAAGCATACCACCGTACTATCCATGGTCCACACTAAGGTAGAAGGAGGAAACTACTATAATGTCCCAATCTCAAAATATCTACTAAATTTAATCACGCTTGAAAATAAATTGATTTTTATTTCTTATAAATTTGTATGATACTAAGTAAAAAACATTTCACTTATTCCACTTGTAACATAATAACTAAAAACATGCCACTTTTCCATTTCCTTACATAACTTTTCAAATTCCTTGCATACAACCTTTCAAATTCCATACATGCAACTCTTCAAATTATTTGCATGCAAATAGGCATAGATCAGCTACATCCATATTATCATACTACAATACTATTGCATTTAAAAAATAACATTTTCTTCAAACAATTAGCATACTTTTACATTTTCTTCAAACAACTACTATACTATTACATTTGCATGTAAGAATTTCTTCAAACACTTTACATGTAAACTAATATAACAATGTATTTGCATAAAAGTAAGCATATATCACTATAGAAATACTATTACACATCAATGCTATCCCCAACCACAAACAACATACTCATTGGGGAATTTTATCAAATAGTTTGTATGCAATTAATCATTGAGGCATTTAAGCATTTCATCAAACACTTTTCATGCAAACTAATATAGTGAATGATTCAATTTATATATCCTAAAATGTAGTAGCAAAAGTTATGGAACATGAACCATATGATCAGTGGTATTTCCCTCACTATAGTTCAAGTTTCAACTTTTGATATTTCATAGATGAAAAGTTATAACAAAATACCAACACAATTATATTTGGTGCACAATTCTAGGAGTATCTAGAAAGCTTGACTTCCTCTGGTCATATTGCCTAAACTATAATGGATAAATGTCTGAAATTTTTCTCACAATATAAGTGGGACTTCCTCTCATTGTGGGAAAACTTTCAGCTCCTGAGAATTCCAAGCATAAAATTTATAACAAAAATGCCAACATGACCTATTTGAGGCCTAATTTTAGGATCATTCAGAAGGCTCGACTACCTATACTCATATCTCCTAAAATATTGCAACCCAATATATGAGATTTATACCACATAATCATTGGTATTTACCCTCAATGTGGATGATTTGTCAATTTTTGAAAACCTACAAAAGAAAAGTTATTGCAGAAATTCCAACATGACCTGTCTAAAGGTGCATTCAGGAAGGTCATCTTCCTCGGATCATAATTCCTAAAGTGTTGTGAACCAATATCTGAAATTTTTACAGCATATCAGTGGGATTTACCTTCAGTATGGACAAAATTTTGAATTTTAATATTCCATAGAAGAAAAGTTCTAACAGATATGACAGAATGGTCTAAAGTTAACCTTTGTTCTTCATTTTACCTTTGACAGGCCCATTGAGTCCAAGTGTTTGAACCATGCTCTGATACCACTTGTAACACCCTCTGGGATAAATGTGCACAAAATAAAACATAATAGGAACAAAAATACAATAAACATATCAGCCATTAGAATCCACACACACACACACACACACACACACACACATATATATATATATATACATTTTCACATGAAAATCAAGGGAATGATTTTTTCTTTAATAAATGCAATGAACCAATCGGTGATGGGACTACCACGTTCCACCCAATCATGGATTGGCTGAGGCAAGTCTCTCTTCAGCCAATCACCCTTGTTCCATATTCCAATAATGAATGTGGGACTCATAGAACACATCAGAAGACACCAATCAATGTGGATTCCACCAGAGTTATCCACCTATGCCGTGAGGAATTTGAGTGCCTCCTAGACTCTCAGGCTTTACTGTGCATCCGCAGTCTGATGCAGGGTTCATTAGTCCCTACATAGAGACATACTCTCCAGGATTTACCGTGAATTCCATCCTAGAATCACTAGGCCCAACGGAGAGAAAATCCACCTTTTGGCTTTACCATATATCCTGCCATTCACCGGCAAGGATTCCTAGGCCCACCGAGGCACTCAACCTAGCTTTACCACAATGAACAGTCCAGTTTAGGGGTCACAAATCTAATGGCTTCATACATCCTCATCCTGGTTCAAGGACCACTACCACCATGTGTTTGTCAAATCAGAGATCCACCCCACTCATCTTCAAATCCAATCCGGCCATCCCCCACAAAATTCATGAGACAACCCATCTCATCAAAGCTATCAAGAAATGGCAATGCTAGGCTGAAAATACTATCACACCTGGCAAAACCCATGCCATGGTATAAAGAAACACATGCAATCCCATGCATGCCAAATCTAGCAAGGAAAATACACATGCAAGTTGATACCTACAATGAAGCCTGTTGTAGCTGCTTGATCGTCCCTTTCCCTTCTTGATCTTTGCTTCCTCTTGCCTTCTTTTCTTTTCTTGGTCCAATGCCAAAGTGCTCCAAGAAAACTCTAAGTAACCAAGAGTATGAGAGAGAGAGAGAGAATAATGAGAGAGCTCCAAAATTAAACTGACCAAGTCTTACCCACTGATCCTCATAAGCCTTTTTCTTAATGAGGCCTCTATCTTCTTCATTTTCCATTATTTTCCTTCAATTTCCTCCTCACATGCAACTTGTGACCTTCCAATTCCTTTTTCTCTTAATTTCCATTATTTTTCTTCATTTTTCTCATCACATGCAACTTGTGACTTTTTACCTTCCTTTTCTCTTAACTTCAATTATTTTCATAAATAAATGTGCCAAAATACCTTTTTTCCTCTTTAATGCCTTAGCCATTACCTTTGCCAATTTCCTTAGCCATAAACAATCAAATGAACACCCTCTAGGATGTCTTGCCCACCATTCAACTTGAAGTATGTGTCCCATAATCCGTGGTATTTATATATATTTTATATGGAATTTTCACAAGGGTTGTTACACCTATACTCTTCCTTGTGGGCATATCGAACCTCAATGAGAAATACAATTGGATTCACACCCTTTCAGTTGGTGTATGGTATTGAAGCATTCTTACTGATACAATGCAAAATTTCATCTCCCAAATTTGCGATTGACCTGTTACCCAACACTTCTGAAGAAGAAGCGCGTTTCTTGGAATTAGTCCATCTAGATGAAACCTGTCGTGATGCCACATTGGCTAATGAAGTGCATAATAAATGAATCAAGGTGAAATATGATAAAATTGTTAAGCCTCATATTTTCTCAGAAAGAGATCAGGTCTTGCTTTATGATCAGGAAGCTGATAAACTTGGAGCAGGGAAATTTGAACCAATGTGGATGGGTCCTTATATTATTAAGCGTGTTTTGGCAAAAGGTGCCTACGAGTTAGTAGATTATGATGGCATTCCATTGTCATAGCCCCGAAACGGGCTATACCTCAAATGTTACTATGCTTTATTAAGTGTGGTAAAACTCACTGTATATATGCTTTCATTGCATTGTGTGTGTCACTGTGTGTCTTTTAAAGTTTTTTATCTGGTTAATAATCCACTTTGTATTTGTTGTAGATGTCAGAGTCTTTGAAACCATTTGTTGGTTACTGCGGTGGTGCTAGTCGTGGTATGCAGAACCTATCCTCTGCAGCATGGGCAATTTTCACTCCAAGTGGCGAGTTAGTGAGTTTTCAAGGGATTTGTATCAATCAATCGACGAAAAACATCGCTGAGTATAGCGCGTTGATTGAACTTCTCTCTAATGTCATTTCACTTAGCATTCGCCGAATCATCATTAGGCTGGACTCACAACTCATTGTACTACAACTAACAAACATTTATACTGTCTGAAACCCAAAAATTCTTCATATGTTCCTTAGAGTTCGTATTTTGGAAAGGTATTTTGAATACATTCAACATCAACATATTTCAAAAAACTTGAACACATTAACTGATTCTCTAACGAATTGTGTTAAATAGACATTTGCGACACATGTAAAAGTAATATTTTCAATTCACATCATCAGTTGAATAGTATTGAACATAACCATAGAAAACTATAAAAGTAAAATTGATAAGTTTTTAAAAGTTTTTACAAAATTTGTGTCCAAAACAAGTTTTGTCATCTGACCCAAAAACTCAAAATGTATGCAAAAACATCCTAAGTAGATCTAGTGGTGCTCATGATAATAGGTCACAACTTGTGCTATCATGTGCAAAAGCCTCATCCAATGGCTTGGAACACCAATAGTGTGGTGCTGCAGCCTCATAGGTAACTCCTTGATCTAGACATCCCGAATACCAAGGGTCAATCCCTCTATTTGATCTTGTAACTCTGCCAAGGTTTCAGCCAAATCCAAGTCATGGAGAACTGCTCTCCCAATTTTTCTCCATGATGGCCCAGCTGCACCCTATTGGTGCCCCACAGGTTGAACAATACCCACACCTGCATACATGAGAATTATTTTAGTTTAGTCTTGGAAACATTAAAAACACAAAAAACATATAAAAACTTGAAAAATCAAAAAACGCTTTGGTCAAACAATTTACCTATAGTACCCCATTTTGCTCCAACTGGTAGAATCAAATCTGGATCTCCACGGAAATACATCCTTGACTATGGATGATCCTTGATGATGAGATTTTTTCAATCAAGCCAACTCAAGAATGTAGTGGGAAAAATGATTGTTGATTGACCCGCATGTCGAGCCATCAATTCAACCCACCTCTGCATACATGGATCTCTAGGACTAGCTACACCGAGTGATACATGCCGTGGTTGCATCAATGGGATTCTCTCTAAGGTAAAAGCAATTAAGATTGAACCATAGCAGAAATTCTTCATCTTACCACCTTTTACATTGGTTAGTTGTTCTTTTAGTGAAAAGAGCACGACCTCGCACTAGTTGAATACTTTTGGCTCTAGACATTGAAGTGCATATTCCATATATGATCTGTTCACTAGATGTAGTGCTACATTACTAGCCAATTTTGAGATTGTGACGAGGATTGTTCTCAAATGCAAATCACCTACATCCCTGATGTTTATTTTCCCATTCTTGATAGGTTGTGTACCTGGTCGACAAAACTATCGAATGTAATCTCTCACCAATTCACCTCCATGGGCAAATCTAGAAAGTGAGATGGGGGCACCTCACCTCAACAATCTGGTAAGAAGGTAAATATCATCAATGGTAATAGGGACCATATTGTTACTTATTTGAAATTCTAATCTGTTGGATCCCATCCATGAACAATGAACTGCAATAGTTATATTTGTTGCCTGATTCCGGACAACTTGAAGTATTTGAGTAACCCACAGTTCTTGAGGGCCTCAACTGTACTCAGATTGTTTAGGGAAACCATGTCTTGTTCTTCATGCTTTCTTTCTTTCCATGTAATCGACATTTGGATCTAATGAAAGCCTCAAACACAATCATAAGCTTAGTTAGGATCATTTCCATGCAAAAAGTAAGTCAAATTTTGGAGTAAACAACTAAAACAAATTGGGGAAACTCACCCAGCGCAGCTCAGGCATAGAGAGAGTGTGCTGCAGAGTAGGAAACCTTCTATTTGGGTGCTCTTTAACATATTTTTCGATGCAAAAGCTTGCGTTGATCCCGGGTGAGAAAATGAAACCCCATAGGCCCCAAAAAATCCTAAAACTTGCATGAAATGACAAAAGAATGACCTGAAAAGAAAGAGGGGAAGGTATCCTACCTGGTCTAGATGACATAAGAAATGGTCTGCAAAATCTCTCGCAATCAGCTGATGAAGTTCGAGGTAAAAAACTAGCCCAGAGCACAAAACTAAATGGTACGTTCCAAATGGTAAAAATGTCATGGTAAAAACTTGTTTTATGTTTATTTCATGTTCATTAATCAAGTAAACATTAGTATTTGCCAATTTTTTCCTATGAAACAGGTATTTCTAATCCATTTGGTGGTGTTTTGGGTAGGTTTTACAACTGACTTATAGAATTCGACGTGCTCGATTGTAAATTGTGCCTTTGATCACAAAGCATACTTTTATCTCTTTTTCGATCTCTGTTAAAAAGGAAAAAGGAACACCCTTGGAGTCCTCTTTAAGCTCTAAACATGAAAATATTACCAAGTGCTTGTCTTTTTCAACTCATTAATGGATTCGAAATGACATCTCTCTCATATTGTTTTATGCTTTGTTGGGTTTGAGAGATTAATTTATGAAAAATAATTGTGGAGTTTTCTTTTTGTCCCTTTTCAAACTCTCTAAACATGAAAAGGACATATTTATCTTTATCGTTAAACTTGTTAAAACATCAAATAACGACAAACTTGTCCATCTAGACAAGACCAAGTTTCACCTTCGCTAGACTCGTTAAAAAATCAAATAGCGATGGATTCACTCGAAGGGTGGAATTATACAACAAGCATATGTTATCCTCCTCAAGCTTGATAAAAAATAAAGAGGTATTGGTCAACAATTACTAGGGAAAATGGGAAAAAGGGGAAAACCACTTTATGGTAGCAAGTCGCTCTTGAACATGACACTTTTACTCCATCACCGTGACTATTTGGGTTGGGTTATTAGCTTGATGGTTATCATACTATTGGTCTATCATACCATCCATCACTTTGTTTTGGGTCAATGCTACCAATTCATTTTAGTGTCGCCGACATGTTCAAGAGAAGTCATCTAGTCAAAATTCATCCTTTGCAATACCATAAACCTTCATTTTCATGACCTCCATTCCTCAACCTTGTGTCTTCAGTCAAATTCCATCTCCAAAGTCACTAAACTCATTCTGTGTCGTTCATGTGGGATACATCAAGGTCGTCCTACGATGAGTCGCTTCTTGTCGACATCAGCACATTATCCAAGAAGTTGACTTAGAAACACCCTTCCAGTACCCTAAGGCTTGCATACATCAATGGCAAGTTTCTCACTTCCGACGATAGGTTTACATAAATGGCCCTTAACTGAAAGAATTTGTATGATGTTTGACATCAAAACATATATTCACACCATGTAGAATGTACTGCAGTACCTTGAGGATCATTATCATTATCAGTGATTTCTCTCACATCTGTTAACAACTTACATCATTGGTTGGTAATCAGCCGATGTCTTCCCATGTTTGACTTGAGATCACATATTCACATAGTTAGACTCGTACTTGAGCAAACGATTGAATGATATAGAAGACCCTGGATCTAGTTTCATCCATCCAGGCTATGATTTCATGAGTACTAAATCATATGTACAATGGCTTTACATTGATGGTCATTCTGATCATGGATCTATATCTGTAGACGACGGTCTATGTACATGTAATGAAATTTTATGAGCTGATCATGGGTATGCCTTACCTCAGAGATTCATGTAAAAAATCAAAATATCATGATATATGTATTGTAATTGATGCAATTCACCCTCCAATTTGAAACCTTCTCACCACATCGTAAAGAATTTCATTCAACATTGGCATTTTTCTGACTTCATGCTTTAGGGGGTAGTTGTTACGGATCCATTTGGGCACATCACTCCCATCATCCATATTAGTGTTTTAGGGACCATCAAACCCTAATTTCAATTGCTACATGCCCTAAACAAGTCACCCTTTTAAATGCCTCCTTTCCAGACAGTTTCATGACATGAAGACATCCTGAAATAACCACTAGAGGGACCAACGCAGGTAGGCCCATGTAAGGGTGCATTGTAGAGTAGTTGAGTCCATGCCAGAGTGATCTGCAGAGAACTTAAGCTTCCTTTCACCTATACTGGACAAGTTTGAGCGAAGTTTACATAGGGTTTGAGGAATATTCTTATGTTTTGGAGTCATTTAGAAGGTTCCCTCACTTGTCAACTCCTATGAGCTCGAAAATGGATCAGGAAAGAGTTAATATGCATCCTATCCTCTCATCCATTCCTCCATGGAAGTAATTCTATGTATGGAAGGCCATTCAATACCACCATTTATGAGAAAACCTCCTTCATCTCCCTATAAATTGACCACTCATCTAAGTGATCTGGGGTTGGACTATGTTAAATTGTAAAGAGATAATGTTGCTATGATAATTGGCTTTGAGGAAAGTATTGTAATGCTACAAGTTTGTCATGATTTTGATGTGATGTGGATGGGATACAAGCTGGAGGAATGACTTTGGATCACAGACAATGGTTGTAATTCCTTCTTTTATTCAATAAATTATTTGAACCTTTCCCCAATATGTTTGTATTTTCCTATGATTCTTATATGTGTGAAATGTATCTAATTCCATTTACTTGTATTCAATAGATCTTTTCCTTTGATCAGTTCTTTGTCTTTTCTTTGTGCTTACAAGTACTTCTCAAGCGTGTTTAGTACGGGAAGGAGCGATAAGATTGATACAATGGAGACAAGAGGAAAGTGAAACTACAATTAGGTCTTCTCATCTTATTTGTCTTATCTATTGCTTATACAAAAAGGCTAAATTGCTTTAAACTGTTGTTCTGTAAATGTCTACTTATCTAGGGAATTAGTATTTATCCGTAGATACCAAATTCTCCAAAACAAAGATGTCACTGTATCCTTTCATGATCCTATCCACCTGCTTCTGATTCGTCAAGGAACCCTTCTCGACGGCCATAGATGTGGCTACGATCTTCCCCTTACTTTGAGAGAAAGCCATAAATAAAATAAATTTCCTAGTCTGGGGGATGATCTTACTGCCTTTCTTAGCAGTGATCAAAGAAGTGGTGGTAGGTGGGGCTACCTCCAGTATCCTGTATAATGTATTACACAAAGAAATAATGACAACACAAGGCCTTGACTCATACAAAACATTTCACTTCCACAAGTATGGTTGGCCTAATAATAAATCACAAACATCAAGAGGTGCAACATCACACAACACCTCATCTGTGAAGGACTTAATGCTATAGGGAAGGTGGCACTGCTAGCAACTTGGAGATCTCATCCTTGGTGAAGCCATCCAATACTGTACGATTGTAGGTGTGGTATGGTTATTAGTCCCAGTTGCTTCATGACCTCTACTAAAATGAGGTTCCTTTGGCTCCCACTATCAATAATGAATTCCAGGGACAAACCCTTCACCCACATCTGTGAGTGGAAAAGATTCTCCCCCTCCTCTAGATCTTCGAGCTCATTCTTCTAGATCTCATCTGTGGCAACAGTGGTGTTGGGCTCCACATCAATGATCTACTTCCCTTTGTAATTCTTCTTATCAATTTCTAACTCAGGGTTGGAACATGCATCTGATTCTAAAGCCTTCAACTTGGCCACCAGTGTCTACTTGGCCTAACACTCACTTGCGTTGTGAGTGGGGCTCTTGTGGAACTCACACCACTTTCATGTGTCCTTATTTGGCTTTGTGGTGTTGTTATTTTCTTGTGTCCTTCTTGGGATTCCTTGTGTCACCCTGCCTTGGCTTTGTCCTTTGTGCTTCGGATGCGAATATCCAAAGTCTCGCTTCTTCTGTTTAAAATTTTTCTCGATCCTGATAGCATATCGGTACGCCATGCCAAGTGATGAGATGTTCAAGAACTCCATCTCATCCTAGATGTAAGTATGTAGGAAGCCGTGTTATTTGAGTACCAAATGTTTCTCAGAATCCTTGATACCCAACTTCATACGAATGGTATGAAAAAAATTGGTAAACTCTTGGACATCTTGGTCCCTTCCCTACCACAGCATTGTCCACTTTATGTATTTGTCGTCATAGCTCCCAACAGGGTAGTATTGCTCCTTGATGGAATCCCAAAATGAATTCCAAGTGGAAGTGATTGAAAATAGTGAGTTCGTACCTTCATCCTTTTGTTCACGATAGATTTCCCTCATGTCCTTTACATGGGGGATGACTTTGAGAAGAGAAAAAGTAATATTTTCTCCGTTGGAAAAATCATGAACAGAAAAATATCCTTCTATCAGATTCAACCATTTATCTACAATGTCTACATCTATTTGGCGCTCAAATATGGGAATGTCAAAGTTTACTTATACCTTAAAGGGTGTGGCAGAGTAGCTGTTGGAAGTAGCTGCGTCACCCCTGGGTAGTTGCTGAAGGATCTGGGAAAAGTTGTCCATCATCGCATTCCTTTTTTGCTCGAGGGCTTCTTCGAGCAAGATTTTGATAGGATCTCATGCTCCCTCGTCTTTCTTTTCATCCACCATGGGAGGCCATCAGGGTTTACGAGGCGCGTCTTGAAAATGTTCGACCAGTTCAAGCCCTAACTCCTTATATTCTAACCTCGTTGGGGACATGCAAAGAAAAAAGAGAAAGAGAAGACTGATATGATACCACTGATCTGAATTTAAACATGAAAAAAACATATTACAGATATAACCATAAATACAAAGATGCAACTGAAATAACACTTCCTTTCATTAATATCAAATAATGAAATTTATGCTTACAAACAATATGGAAATGAACTAGCTCGATCATGGTAGCTTATCTCTGAGAAGCGATGTGGTGGCTACATGCCTCCGAACTATGTTACAATGAGGCTCAAAGGCCCTTTTATTATTGAACAATAAGAGAAAACCCTAAACAACCAAAACCCTAACCCAAGGAGTTGTAACACCAAGAGTTTATGGGCCCCGTTGGGGTTAGTTGGGTAGCCAACTTCTCGGGGTCGTGACTTGGTCATATTATCCCAATTTGACATGCATGATACCCCATTGGAAATATATTTTCTGGGACTATGATGGAAAAATGACTTACTACAAGTTGCTAGTGGTCGATTGCCAACGAAAACGTCGTTTAGGGCCTCAAAATGACTCCAAAAGTTTAGGACCTGAAAAGCTGCTAAAAATAGTCAACTGTGCTACAATTAAGGAAATTGAAAAACTGAAAGAAACAATGGTCCAAGTGGAATTAGCGGGTGACCACCAATATCCACCTGGATCAATTTGTTTCAGTAGTTCTTGATACGACCGTGATAGATTAAGATAACAAGATTGAGATTCAATTATCAATAAGTATCGTATTTCATGGTAAGTCCATGCATATTGAGATCATGTATCATTATATATGAGACATGGTGCAGAGAGGAGAAGTGAGGATCCATCATGTTTTTATAGATGAGAAAATGGTGGATATAACCACAAAGGCTTTGTTGAAATGGAAGTTCTTGGTAGTTAGATAAAAACTTGGACTGATGTATGTGACCCTCCTTGGTAAGGGTCCCAACTAATGGATAAAAATCAATGTTCTCTTCCTTGTGTTGGGCTCATAGGGTGGTAATTTATTAGTAAGGGCTCCTGGGGTTGGGGTACCTCTCGAAAATTAGATACGATGTGTATCCTTACCCTATGGTAATTTTGTATTTCCTATTGTCACTTTATCAAATAATACCCAAATTAGCATCCTACCCACAAGCCGGGCTTGTTGGGATTAGACCTCCCCACCTAGGCTATGGGTTGAGGTGACTTGAGATAGGATGTGTATCCTTACCCATGTGGTAAGTAAATCTTGTTCACGTCTTGGATGCAGGTGTTCTACCACTTGAATATTAAGGGTCTTTGTGGAGGATCAATGGATAATAGGACAGAGGGAGATCCTTAAGTCAATCTCACATATTGTCACTAGACAATATGATAGAGTGTGATCCTTCATTAGCTATTGCCTATTGTCCTAGGTTAGTAGGAAACAATATTATCCTTGCCCTTGAGGTATGTAGATCTTGCCTATTGATAGAGGGTGGTAGCTTTAGCTCTTCTATGTTGTCAATCTATATTATTTTATATTCAAAAGTGTTCATTAGTGATGAGAAGAGACAAGAAGTGATGAAATTTGACTTGATGATCATGAAATAGAGATAGGGCATATTTTATAGTCTATAATTTCCCCCTAGCTAAGAGGGAGTGTTAAATTTGTACCTCAAGGAAAAATTCCTTCCTATTGACAACCTTCCTCATCAAGAAAGACCCCTCCTATCCCTCGGATAAATTTAATTTGGTCAAGGAAAAAATTACTTTTAATGTGACAACCCAAAGTTCACAAAATTTTAGGTTGGATTTAAGGACAAATTTGATCTCCTCCAATTCCTATTAATATGTCTCACTAGCCCACATCTAGATACATCACTCACATATTCATTATCATTCTCTTTGAGGTCCGATCTTTCTCTTCTTTGGATTTTCCCTACATGTATGAAATTGGAGGGTCCAAGCTCATAGATGCGAAGAGAAGAAATAAAGCTATAGCCATAGGGTTGGATCGAAAAAAATTTAGCTACATGTGCCAGGTTATTAGGGCATTCCCTATGAATGGAGGGATACAACCATATTGTATTTCACTAGGTCCCTATGCCTGTGACCTAAAATATTGTTGATCATTGATCATAGATTTTGATCATATTTGGAGACTTTGACTTTCATCACATTTGTCTATTAGGCTCATCACTTGGATATTGTTTGATTGGTCTTATTGGATAGTGAAAGGATTGAATTTTGACTCTTGATTAATGAGCTAGAACATTACACTCTCTGTGTTGAACATTTTATGATCTAATAAGAAGAATAATTTGAAAGGGTTTTCCACATTGTGGGGCTTTTCCCTAGTCTATGACCAATCCTAGTGTCTATTATTATTGCACTTGATTGTCTTCTAATATACATCGCATTTACTATTCTATCTAAAATTGCTATTACTATTGTAGGTTTGATTTGATTGTTAATTGAAGCTAAGAATTGGGATAAAGTGTTTGTAAGAACACAAATTAATGGAAAATTAATAGATTCACTATGCTAGAACATGGTTTGACTAAGAATGATCATCATTTGACCATGGTTTTTCTATGTTCAACCACAATTGAATATGATTGGTTATAGCTAAGCATGATTTGAATATGAGTTTACTATGGTTGACCATATTTTGGTTATGAATTGTCTATAGTTGACCATGATTTGATTATTGTTACCCTTGAAATGGTGGTTTAACCATGTTTTCACTATGGTTAACCCCGACCATCCACAATAGGCCTCCACGGTCCACCATGGAGATCTAGTATGGTTCAATTAAGTTCACTATGGCTCACAATAGGTCACCTACACATTGACCATGATTCGTATGGTAAGTTTGGTTCACCATGGTAGTCATGTTTACTATTGTTTGGTATGATGTCCATGTTGA
Source organism: Pinus tabuliformis (assembly GCA_031772625.1). Taxonomy (NCBI): domain Eukaryota; kingdom Viridiplantae; phylum Streptophyta; class Pinopsida; order Pinales; family Pinaceae; genus Pinus; species Pinus tabuliformis. The sequence goes on along the minus strand of CM062818.1, from coordinate 1,251,977,924 downwards.
CTATTGTGGACCATATTAACAATAGTTGACCATAGTCAACATGTGTCAATATATAGATATATTTATAGTTTAGACATTATAAATGTGTAGATTAATTATTAATTTGTAGTACATTCTTCTTAGTTGTTTGTGGTTGTATAGTGAATGTGTATGTGAACAACAAACATATATTCATTTAAACATTCATTGTAGATGTTTCCTACAAAGGTTAACTATGTTTCACTATGTCATCATGTTGACTTTGGGTTTGTTGCTACGCTTAACTGTATTCATGTTAAACATAACCCCTATAATAAATTATAGTTGAACATGATATTTGTGTTTGACTTACTGAATCATGACTAAGATATGTTAATGTTTAAAATAATATATTGTTAATGTTTTAATGCATATATTAATGTATTAATGTATATTTATTAATATATTATTATAATTTTATTAAGATTTAAATACTATTATAAAGATAATATTACACGTTATTATGCATTAAGGAAGTGTTGTGTTAATAAATAATGTAATTATAAATAAAACCTTAATATTAATTATAAAATTTATTTTCATTATAAATTCAAATCCGCTATGATATGATATTTGCAATGTACCAAATCTATTGGATGTTGTAAATATTGTATCTATTAACCAAAATTAATCCATAAACTACTCAACCCTATATATCTCTTAGTGCATATCAAATATTTACATGGGTTTGTATTACTTCAATCAATTCTAAAGGAAAGAAATTATCCCATTGATAAAAATGGGGCCCTTAAGGTCTAAACCAGAGGGGAAGGAAAAATATTTCATCATCTATACTCCCATCCTTATAGTCTGTAACAAGAAGAAACCCAAATAAAACACAGAAATGAGAAATCAATATAAGAAGGAAGGTCTACATCTAATTAACTGCAATATATAAGCCTAAAAACTAATCACTTCCTACCATACCTCTGAGCCTTGTTTACCTAGGGGTGATGGCCGATGATGACAATATCAATATTTGTTTCATTACTTATATTAGTAGGGCAAGGTTCCAGCTGATGAATACGCCTCATGCCTTTGGTGTTAGGGAAGGTTTTATGGAATATATATTAGGGAGGTTCACAACAAAATGTTTGTTCTCTTATCATGTGAGCCATGATTTATTGTTGTTTAAAGCTTGATCTCTCACTACGGGAGTGGAGTATGAACTCACAAACACTATGGTAGTGGAGTATAAACACAAAAATAGGCCCATCTAGGAAATTATAGGGTATGATGAATATTTCACTTAAAAAACCACTTAATGATAAAATTTTGACTTTCTAAAGGGTGTACCTTAATGCTACTCTAAGTGGTAAGTTGTTGGATTTCTAAAATACATCCCCATTAATATCTTAGTGAATGAGCACTGCTTAATGAACTCATCCAAATATTAGAGGTTATTAATATCTTTAATTTGAACAAGGTCTTTTTGTTTGATATTGAATAATAGATATCTACTCTCAGCACTTCCTTTCTAAACTAATAAGGCCAGATTGGAGGTTGTCTCAGTAAAAACTATTTAGGAATAAACTTTGTTCCCTTCTCCGCGAGCAAAATAACAAGAGTGCACTTGAAAATAGAATATTGTTTGGGATTTTGGAAGGGGAATTACATAAGCAACACCTCTAAGTATGCCTCCTAGCAAGCGATTGAATTCACAAATGAGGGTTTTTTATATAACCAATTAGCTAGACACTCCCTAGTTTAGGCTGGATATTCATCCCATATATCATGTTTGTATGGTGGTGGGATGGAATTTGAGGAAACTATAGAATGGGAAATGTCTATTCCACACACTCATTGATGGAATGAAATGTGTCATGGAATGAAGTATTATATCCCGTAAAGTCTTCTAGAGTCAAAAAGAAAGGAGAAATATAGCTAACCCTAATCATTATCATGTTTTCAAAAACTAATTTGTTACATCCTCCTTGGCTTTGTGTGTGACTCAAGCCATCAATTGGGATGAAAGGGCTTCAATTTTAATAAGAAGAACCAAAGGGATCAGGAACCTCAAGAAAACCTCATTCCACTTGAGAAAAATGTGATATTTTAGCTATTTCATGACTAATAAATAAATAAATATTAATTGAAATAAAATAAAGTTGTTATTTAGTCTCAAATTAATGTCTTAAAATCCCCCTTTATGAAGTAGTAGTGTTAAAACCTTAACCCAAATATGAAGCCAACATTATAAACATTAGGATAGACCCTAAGATATTACGATAATATTATATATGTGTTAATATTATATCATTATCATAATTAATATTAATAATATGATGTCACATGGGTGATTGGCTGAAAGAAAGATTTGGTTCATCCCAATCTATGGTCAGTTGGTACGCGGAAGTCCCTGCCCTCGCTGTATTTTTAATATGTTAATAAGAGCTCTTTCACTCTTGTATTTCATGAGTACTTGTACTTGTTATTATGTAGCTTTGATGGGTGTTCTATCACGATTATTATTTTGGTTATATGTTGGTTATTAGCATGGTTCCATAATAGGTTCTAGCTATGGCTCTTGACATGTTTTGATTAGTTGATGAATGGTTATTGAATGCATGAAATAATAAGTGTTATTGCACCTTTTATAAGAGGTCATTATACCTTCTTGATAATTCTATGAGAAGTATCATAACACTATGTACATATATCCATTAATGGCATGTATATTACACGTTCTCAATATGTTTGATGATACAACTATCATGGTTACGCTTGGTTAGGTCAATTTTGTGATTAAATTTTGTATGTTTAGCCTTAAATTGAGTTAATTATCATTTTGGAAAGTCTAGAGAAATTTTGGGAAGTGATTTGGAGGATGACCTAGAATTTAGGCTCAAAATCTAGGACCACAACCTCTGAACTGAAGAATGTGGGTCAGAACCACACCCTAGTAGGCTTATTCATGTGATTGGAGGACCTCAACTACATGTAGTCCTGTTCAAGCATGTGGTTACGATCCAATGTCAGGAAAAAGTCGTTCGGGCTCACGATTTGGGCACTAGGAATGGTTTTTCGTCTCCTAGGTGTCTTGTAGGTGATGAGGAAGGTTAGTAAGGTTCCAGTTTGAAAATTTCACTTCCTTAACTATACTTAGGAGGTTGAGTCATGTCAAAGTATCCCCCAACTCATTTTTGCCTCCAAAATATAGTGAAGGTGGGTAAATGGGGTAGGGGTGGTTATAAATGTTATAATAAGATCCTTCTTGAGGATCATTTGAATGAAAGATAACGTGGGAAAAGAAAGTTGGTGCATGAAAATGAACTTGATGCAAACTTATTTTGAACAAGTGAAAGGTATTTTGAGTATAAGTGAGTTGACAAAATGTGTATGCTACAATGTGTTAATGTATCTTAACACTAAAAGATATGTATAGTATATTGTTTCATTGTTATGATTTAGCTAGAATGTTGAATGACAAGATAAACCTTGAGGTATATCAAGAATATCACTCTCAATTTTAACTCGATTCATGCATGCTAGTCGCATACATATGTAGGTGAGTTTTATTATTTATACATGTCATATAATAGTAACCATTAATATGATCTCTCTCATATCTGACAAGCATATGACCTTTCATGTGACCTTGTTGATATCATCATTATGTCGACGATAAAACAAGGCTAGAAGCATTGATTTTTGATATACGATAACTGGACATTGTTAACAGTATGGTAACCCCAATGGAAATAGATGGTTGTAATATTGATACCCAGGATATTCTGATTATATTCTTGTTGATATTAATAAGGTTCTAATAACTATATCTTCTATGATGACTTAATAACATAGTGAATTTGACAATGTAACAAATCGATACCCTCACTTAATAAAGTTAGTATTTTGATAAAAAAAACGTTTGTATAATGTGATAAAGAAATGAGTTTATGATCCTTAAAGTATGACGACACACTTTTCAACCTCCCTAACTATATGACATTAACCTTTGTTGAATTCCATGTCCATATGTGATAGTGAAGCAATTGATGGTGACTTGTCATGACTATAATAGTTTGACTCCATGACCTAACAATTTTTTTGATGGATGACATAAGAAAAATAGGTTGATGTCTTCATTTAACGAGTATTCTGATTTAGAGTGACATACCATTGATGAGATCCGAACATCTATTATTATTTATATGGGATGATTAGAAGTCCCATTATTGCATAAGTAATGAACATTTGATCTTATTAAAGATATGTGTTTGTTAATTAATTTGATGATCTAAAAGTTCTTTTGTTGATAGGATTGGTTTACTGTATACATTATCATGATCCACCTCTCATATAGAACATATTTTATGATATTCTTGATTGATTTGACTAATTATTTTTGATTAGTTAGATAGACCCTTGGATGTACTCTAAGCTAGAAAAGGATTGGTCATATATATATCTATGACAGAGACATATTCATGAATTGAGATGATTTTTCATTTAGAGAAAATATTAGGCTTGTGGTTACTACCTCCCTATGTGAGCTTAGGCTTCAATCATCTCACCTTAATACATGACTACTTGTTTATATATATATATATATATATATATATATATATATGACATCAATGTGAAGAATAAAAAGACTAAGATAGTGAATCAAATATCTCCAAGGTTCGCTCTTTGTATGGTTTGAATATTGTTGGGTGCCAAACTTGCATACTTTTTCCCTCCATTTTTACTCTCTCTCTCACTCATCTGTATCATTTAATTTCACTAATCACCCTAAATGCATAAGGTAAACCCTCTTTGATTTCTTTCACAGAATGCTTAATTAATGTAGTAATAGTTGTGGAGAATTTACCTATGCCAGTTACTAATATTTCCATTTCCACAGATCTGGTGGTCAATGGTCATGGGTGCAAAACACAGAAGCAAATTCCAAATTTCCAATATCCTATCGGCAAGCGTTGTAACATCATAACTGATTCAAGGCCTGTTCGAGACCTTTCTTGTCTTTCTCTCAGCAACTAATTTGTCATTGTAACAATTGTATAATGATATAACATTAGCTGCCATCTTGAGAAATAGTTTTCTCTGTGTATTGTAAAAGAAGGTTTTCAATGCTATGAATCAGGGTTAGCCGTGCAAGAGATTGAGATTGTAACATAAGACTATTAAGTTAATCAAATGCAAATTATTTTTCTGTTCTTTCTATAAGCTGTGAATCCATTGCAGCCCTCGTCAGAGAGTTGCGCCCACTATACTAATCAGGTAATGTGTTATTTTTTTGTGTTGTTATTTCATATGTGTTGAGTTAATTTGATTGTTGTTACAATATTTTTGTTAATTGTTGTGAATGATTTTTATAGTTCTACACTTCATTCTTAATTGCTATCACAATGACTCGTTCGTTAACTCTATTGCTTTATCTATGATTAGTGATTGATTGTGGCATTTCTAGCTGCATATATTTTGCGTGTTTCCTTGAAACAAACTATGCACCCATCTTGATAAATTAATGTGGAAAAGTGTTGAATAGGTATTAACACTCGGACACCAACATTTTAGCGTCGTTGCGGGGAGGCTAACAAGGTGCAAGAACATGATCTACACTGATATTTGGATCAATCTCTCATCTTAGGGAGCGAATTTATTGTCCTGCTCTAAGTCCTAAGTGTAGTGTTTTATTTTATTTTATTTTTGTTTATTTTCCATTTTTATGATTCTGTAGAAACTGATCTCTCGTTCTGGGGAGGGAATTGTTACCCTTCTCCAAATCTTTAGCCTTAGCTTTTTTTTTTCTTTTTTTTCTTTTTTTTTTTTTTTTCTTTTTTTCTGGGTTTTATTTCATTTTCTTTTTGATTTTATATAGGGGCCACTCTCTTGTTCTCGGGAGGGAAAGAGTTTCCTCACCCTGCTCCAGTTCCTGAGCTCTAGTTTTTTTTTTTTTGCGGATTTATTGTTTTTTATATCATCCTCTCATCTTGGGGAGGGAAAAGAGTTTCCTCTGCCTGCTCTAGGTCTTGAGCTGTGAATTTTTAATGTTTTCTTTCCAATAAATCTATGAACAGGGGTTCAAATAAGAGGGGTAGAGGAGGACCCCAGAGGCAAGGAAGGAAGGATTTGGGGAGGAATACCTATATCCAGGAAATTATTACAAAAGCTGCATCAAAAGCCTCTTCACGAGTTGTGATTAGGGTGAGGGTTACCACAAGATCCGAAGGACATTCTGTGGAAGAACCTATACAACTTCGAGAGGTGGAAGTATCCCTTTCAATAGCTGTAGGAGAAACAGGAACTAGGGCATCAGAGAAAGTAGAGACACTTCCTTTGGTATCAGACAGGGAGGAGGTAGCCAATAGACGGTTAGAAGAAGAAACCCACTGAAGGATTGAAGAAGGAAGCTTCAAAGGATTTTCTTCACCTTGTGATCAAGGGAGCGTTGTCAAATCTTCACAACCACTAGTTGTTACACAACAGAACCCATTGAAGTTCCAAGCGAGTATTGGATGATATTTATAGCACCCACAACATCTTAAATTGATTTCCCAATTGGGGAAATTACAAGTGATGCACCAATGAAGCCTATTCCACTAACCACACTGCCAAAATTCCATGGGATTTCCATGGAGGATCCAGACACTTTCCTGTTTGAGTTTGATATCATTTTCAAAGGGCATGACTTTGTTAATGATTTTCAAAATTTGGAAATTTTTCTTGCTACATCGAAAGGGACAATGTTGCGATGGTTCATGGGTTTAGGAGGGAAAACCATTTCTACTTGGGCTGAGATGAGGAAGACCTTCCTGGAGAAATATTAGTATTATTGTAAATCCCGGGACATCAAGGAAGAATTTTTCAAGTTTATGCACAAGGAGGATGAAAATATGTAGAACTATGTGGAGCACTTTAAGTACACTCTCCAGAGGTCTAGCCACAGTGACCTTGACAAGGATATTTTGAAAATTATTTTTCTTCAGGCCCTGAGGGAAGAGTATTTGGAGTTTTCAAACATAGTAGGACAAGGGGATATATCTAAGGAAGAATTTGACACCATGTGTGAAATCTGTATTCAGTGTTCAAGAGGAGCCAAAAGGAATAAACAAGGGATCTGAAATTTCAAAGCATTAATCGAGTTGGATCATAAAAGAAGAAATTAGGAACCTGCTGGATAGTTTGAAAATTGATATCCTAACTACATTATCCTCCCAGAAGGACACATTACAAAAAAAGCAGAAGTAGATGGAATTGGAAATTACAATGGCTATTTTCTGTCTATGGTGTAGAAAGAAACACTCACTCAAGGAGTGTCCACTAGACACTATAGAAACATGTGCTATCTGTGAGCAGAACCACTCCACCGGTGCATGTCCATCACTACCAGCACTAAAAGTAGTATTTCAGGGAACAAATGAAGAATCAGATCAACTATGCTTTATGGGGTCCAAGAAATCATGTTTGTCATGGTCATCAAGCCTAAATTCAGGTACGTCTCATGATCCTTTAAAGTATTATAACATGCATCCTTAGTCAGTTACTTTTTGGCCTCAGTATTATCAATACCCGCCTTGGAAACAATGATGTCCTCAACCTAATCCGAGTTCTTCATGGTCTCAAAGTTGGCATAGCCCTGTTCCCCCTCCTCCTTAATTTCCTCAACCTACACAATAATAGTAGTTACAAATTCCATCTAACATACCCTCGAATAATCCTCCTCTTCGGCCCAACTTCCTATTCACCCAAACCCAAATCCAAACAATAAGGGCGCTCAACAAGTACACACCCTCAACCTTCCTTCATACAACATTTATACCGCAGGGTTTAATGAGATAAATCTGCAATCTGTTTGGGTAGTAAATGCTCCGACATCGCCTGTTATCATTGAACATCTTAATGATGAGAAGCCAAAGTCTCAAGCAGTTAGGGATGAAACAACCCAACCATTTTCAGAATATTCTCCTTCTCATTTGACTATTAATCAAGCCTGTCAAACCAATCTTCCTTATTCAGAATGATTAGCCTTGAGTAAACCAGTCCCTCAACCAAAATTTGATCTTTTAGGAGAATTGGATAATTTGTTTGTCAAAATCCCCCTACTTCAGGCTATGAAAGATGTACCTATTTATGCTAAGACTATCAGAGAATATTGTTCCAAGATAGATGGGAAGAAAAAAAAGATCCACTTACAATTCATGTTATGGGAAGATTATCGACATTATGCTGGGAAAGGCTATGCCTGTAAAATATGGGGATCCTGGGAACCCAATTCTAATAGTTCAAATTAGTGGGGCAGATATTCCAAATGTACTGGTAGATTTGGGCGCTGCAATTAATGTAATCACTTCCAAAACCATGTTTACACCAGGATTGCATGACCTCAAGCCAACCCCTACAGTCTTAGAATTAGCTGACAGATCTATAATCAGACCGATAGGGAAATTGGAAGACATAACCATTTCAGTGGACTCTTAGCGCTACCCCGTTGATCTCCTACTCTTGCATATGGAGTCCCCATCTGGTGGCCATCCCCTTATTTTAAGATGACTGTGGCCTGCAACCGTTGATGCCTATATCATATGTAGATCAAGACACATGATAATTTCTAATGGGTAAAATATGAAAAATCTTTTTCTTTATCCCCCTGTAGAACCTAGTTCACAGAAAAAGCCCAAGCAGAACTCTTTGTCCATGGATGGGATCAAAATTGAAAAGTAGGAACTTCAACTAGTGCTTAGTATGGGGCAAGCCTCTGATTTGAAAATGAGAAAGAGGGTGATACTATCAACACTTTTATTAGCAGCCCTCATGTTGTTGCAGGTCCAACTCGACAGTTTTTGGAATCAATAATGAGTTGTGAGATACAAGAAACTATCGGATTGGAAACCAAAGGTGAAGACATACGTGTAACAACACTTTCTGATAGCATACTGGTGGAGATTGAGCTAGGGAAGATATTGAATATTAACCCAAATTTTTCACTGACCCAGACAGAACAACTCCTTAAGCTCCTTGGAGAACAGAAAGATGATTTCGCCTAGGATTATATTGATATAAAAGATATCCCTGCCCATTTGTGTACTCATAATATTTACATCAATGAAGATTGTCAACCTGTCAGACAACCTCAAATAAGGATGAACCTTACCTTGAAGAACATTGTCAAGGAGGAGCTTCAGAAATTATTGCATGCAGGATTTACTTACCCAATGTCGAACAACCAATAGGTATCCTCATTAGTCATTGTTCTTAAAATGAATGGTAAATAGTGGATTTGTGTATGTTATAGGGAGCTGAATAAAGCAACCCTGAAAGATCATTTTCCTCTGCCATATATCGGCCAAGTCCTTAATAACCTGGCTAGAAAGAAGTTCTTCACTTTCTTGGATGGGTTTAGCAGGTAAAACCAAATCCAAATAGCTCCTGAGGATCAAGACAAGACTACCTTTACATGCCCTTGGGGGACATTCACTTACTGAGTCATTCCTTTTGGTCTTTGTAATGCGCCTACTACCTTTCAGAGGGAAATATTGGGATTTTTTTCTGATTTACTCAACGACAATGTGGAAATTTACATGGATCAATTCACGCCATACAGGGGGTCATCCAAAGAAGGATTGGCAAAATTGGAGAAATTTCTTAAAATGTGTAAACAAATGCATGTTTCTTTGAGTACAATAAAATGTCATATGATGAGAGAAGAGGGAGTAGTGCTGGGAAATTTACTCTCAGCTACGAGATACAAGTTGATCCTGCCAAGGTAAAGGTAATTATTCATTTTCCTGTACCTAAGACACTGACTAGGTACATAGTTTTATTGCCTGTGCTGGCTACTATAGGCATTTTATAGAAAAAATTTCTAAAACTACATTTCCACTTTTTCAACTATTAACTAAAGATGCTAAATTTTTATGGACATATGATTATGAAGTAGCCTTTCAAAAGATTGAGGAACTAATCTGCCAAGCTCCAATGATACATGGTCCCAACAGGGAACTTTTGTTTAATTTCCATGTAGATGCCTCTCAAACGGATGTGGGGGCAGTCTTGGGACAACAAGAAGAGAAGGATCTGTATGTGGTCTATTACGTTAGCAATAATTTAACATCTACTAAATTAAACTATATAGTAATGGAGAAAGAGTTCTTGGCAGCTATCTATGCTGTCAATGAATTTCGACATTATATTACTGGGTATCCTAGTTTTGTCCACATTGAACACACAACAATCAAGTATTTGATGAAAAAACCTGTAACTCCTGGGTGTATAACAAGGTGGTTGTTATTACTTCAAGAATTTGATATCACCAATATAGAGAAAACAGGCAAGGATAACGTAGTTGTTGATTTTCTGCGTAGATTAAATGTTGATAATGAAGGAGAACCTATAGAAGGTAGCTTTCCAGATGAACATTTGTTTGAAATTTCTAGTAATACCCCTTGGTACGCAGAGATTTCTAACTATTTGCTACAGGAAAAGTACCTCAGCATTTGTTATATAGGGAACAATGAAGGATTATCCATCATAGTGCCCATTACTCATGGATAGCAAGATATCTCTTTTATATAGGGGGTGATAAGCAAATCCGTCCTTGTGTAGTAGAAGGTGACATCTATGAGGTTTTGAGAGCTACTCATGATGGCCCTTGTGGGGGGCATTTTGCAGTCAAATGAACTGGCCAAAAGGTGTTATAGATGGGATATTATTGTCCATCTATCTTCAACAATGCACGAAACTATGTTCGAAGATGCGATAGCTGCCAATGGATGGGTCAGCTTGGTCGCTGAGACAAAATGCCATTACGGCCATAGGTAGTTCTTGTGCCTTTTGAAAGATGGGCCATTGATTTTGTGGGTCCATTTAACCTAGCTTCACATCCAAAAATCAACATTTTAGTCTGCACAGATTATGTGACAAAGTGGGTTGAAGCCAAGGCTATAGCAAAAACGACAGAGCATGTTGTCTTAGACATTCTATTTGAAGAAATGTTTGCTAGTATGGTACTCCGAGAGAGAATTTCAGATGGAGGAGCACAACTCAATTCACACATGATAGCAAAGCTTATGGAAAAATATGGGATCAAACATAGGATAAAACCCCATATCATCCTTAGATGAATGGTCAAGCGGAGAGCACAAACAACGTATTGGAAAACATTCTCACCAAGATCATGGCAAATGATCGTCGGGATTGGGCTGAAAAACTTCTTGAAGCTCTTTGGGCATATATAACAACTTGGTGGAACACGACATGATTTTCACCATTTGAACTTGTCTATGGCAAATCCCCATTGTTCTCGGTAGAATTTGAAATCAGTATGCTCATAACAACTTTGGAAATTGGACTGCATCTTTCAGAAGCCCAGAAACACAAGTTGGAGCAGTTGAATGAGCTGGATGAAATTATTTTAATGGCAGTCTAGAGAACTACTCCCATACAACAGCAGAGAGAAAAATGGCACGATAAATTTATTAAAAATAAGGTGTTTCACAGAGGGGATTAGGCATTACTGTATGATTCCCACTTTAAGGATTTTAAAGGAAATCTTTGCTCGTGATGGCTGGTACCATATGAGATTGATCGGTATTTGAAAATGGGATTGTCAAATTGATTACAATCAATGATTCCCATGTTTCTTTCATTATAAATGGACATCAAGTTAGACTCTACCATTACCTAGCCTCAAGAGAAGCCTTCATCAAACATCTCTCTAAAAAACGTGGATTGAAGGTTATTGGTGCAAAAGATACCTCCTCTGCACCCTCAAACTATATCTATATATATATATTTATATATATATATATATAGATAGATATATATATATACACATATACATATAAATATAAATAAAATTTTGTTACTACTCACTTGTTGTCTTCTTGCAGGAGCTACTATCAAGGCACAATAATGGAGGAGCTGAAAGATTTCTTGAGTAATTGGGACAACCACTCCACTAATACTAATCTTCTTGAGAAATTTTCTAAGTATTGGTTGTTGTTACTCATTGTTGTTAGTCCTCGGTGGTTGAGGGGAAAGTATCCCTATGGTCCTTTGGGTTAAGACTCTACCAGACCGAAGATTGCTTATTCAAAGAAACACACGCACAACCATTATCTTTATTGTAAGCAAATTCTAATGTTTAGGGTACGTACCTAAGGTCCTACGTTCGAGAAGGCCTTGAGGGTCCAAACCCTTCTTGGAGTTCCCTTCTTCTCCTTTGACCTGTAAAACAAACAAACCAAAGAACACAACAGTACATGGACAAATACTTATATATAAACCATCTTCATGCTATAAAGTTAGTTATAAAAATCTTTAAGTAACTACTTGCATAAGAATTCAAGACAAGAATCTCATAAGCATAAAGAAGGATTGTTTCGGGAACCAAGACGCGTTTCTTTATATAAAGGCAAGTAAAGTACATATAATGGAAAGATTTCACCTGAAACACCTTCAGCAAGCTCCAAGCAAAGCTTCCTCCCGGATTCGTTCCAGCCTCAAGCCTCCAACAAAAGCTCCTTCCAAGTCTTACTCAATGGTGATATAAAGGATGGATGATCACCAATACACATGGAAACAAGGGTTTCCTATGCAAGATGGGGGAAGTGCAGAAAGCACCAAGGACTTCAGACCTGGTCTAAGGGAAAAATCTCAGCATAATAATCTTGCTCTCCTCTCTCTCCTTTGGCCTTCCCTTTGATGTCTTTTTATACCATATCCAAATTAGTTTTTTAGTTAGGAGTTGGTTGGGAATGGTTGGGCCACGGGCACTAACAGGTGATCAGCAGGTAAAACTCGCGATCTCTGCCCGAAAATGAGGAATTATTTATTTTTTTAAGTGTTTTAATACATACACGCGGGTTGGGTATAGACATACCCGCGTGTACACGCGTTTAACTCAGGGCAATGTCGCGTATAGGGAATAAAACACTGTTTTTTAAATTTTAGGACCAGGTCTAGAAGGAGGGGTTTCCCTAGGCCATGAGTGCAGCATCACAAACCATAAGAGTGAGATTTGGAGCTATAACAGATGCCCCCTAATTTATGAGGTCAGAAGGGGAACATGATGGCCGAAATATATTATGTAAGTACATGGAAAGGAACTCTGTCGAAAAACCGAGGAGGACTTCACCAAAATTCAGCCTGCCAAGCCACCAAAAGGAGATCAGAAAGAAACACTATCTGAGGCGGGCATACCCATGCTCAGAAAAAGTAAAGCATGTCCGCATATCAAATACAAGCGGATCCACTAAGTATACAAGTATAAACAACTGGAAGATACATAATGGATCATCTGATCATAAGGAGCAAGTACATGTCTGAATATCACATATAAGACTGTCAATGATGCTGAAAGATACAACGGATCACTGATATCAAAGACTGATCCCAAAAGGTACCAACTGAACATGATGGAATAGGATGGTACTACACTGCAAACTCAGGTGCCAGCATATAAAATGTCGCCATGACTGACTGCAACATATAAGGTGGAGTGGTATCAACTAGCAGCAACAGGAGCAACTGTCAAGTGAACCAATGAATGCTGATACAACTTGAGGTCTTCACCGACCGCCGTGGTACATTTCTACACCATGGGAATAAATGATCTGAAGTCAACCATGTGAGAAATCGTTTGATTATCGGTCATTGATGTATACCGTTAACAAACGCGAGACTACTCACCGATAATGATAATGAGCGTCAAGGTACCCAGTACAATCTAACAAGTGTGAATAGATGAGCTGAAGTCGAACACCTGTAAGAATCTATCGATCAGGAGAGAATGATGGTTTCCCACTGTCGATAGCGAGGAATCTGCCACTAATGACTGCAAACCCCAAGGTACTACCAAATGGACTCTAGATCTTTGCCCCAGAGCAATGAGTCAGAGTCGATAGGGAAAGATCCGCTAGAAGGAAGGCATTAAGGCATCCTTCATCAATCTAGCGCGAGTGTAACCCGTAGGCCAATAATGTGGAAGGAATTGGACGAAAAAGATGTAGTAACCCAACCGAAGTACGTTTCCGACGTACACAAGATGTGGCTAGCGCATGGCAGAAACCCTCTGAACCAACCAATAATGAAAGCCGACACAGAGGCGAGGTATCCACCAATAGGGTCAAATGGAAACCAAGGTACTGCACGAATCCCAATGTGTGATAATGTATGCTGATGTCGAACACAAGGGAAACCACTCAGTCAAAGACCCATGATACTGATCGATGCTGAGCATAAGGTGACCTATCAATAATGAAAATAGGGCCAGGGTGCGGCTCTAGGCCTGTCCTCAGAGCAAGGTGTCGTCGTCGATAAGGACAAGACCCGCCAGCAAGAAGTCAATGGGGACCTTCTCAAACCGGCACGAGTAAAGGACCAATATAGCTTATGTGATGATAGACATGATACTGACAACCAGGGATGGCCGACTGAAAAATGAGTCAAGAGACATCGCAAAGAGGCCGACTCAGGCTAACTTCCCTTGAACAAAAGCACGACTCAATGTGACTATGTGGCAGCATATGATGACTCTGTATAAGTTCGCCATGCAGGAGGCACGAACAAACCCTCCATATGATTGGAAGAGATAACCAATCAGGGAGAACTGACTCAATAACAAGGTTACGGCATACCTAAGTCAAACTAAATCCCACCCATGCGGAGGAGACTTTGTTTTGAGTGCTTTGTTCAAGGGCGACACGACTGACTCTAGCTGCCAACAATAAATGGAAATAATGTCCCTGTTCCCGCTCTTTTTTGGAATATTTAATTTTTTTTGTCTTTTTCTGTTAAGCCAGAAAAAGAATAAAAGAATGCTATGGTATAGTGGAAAGAACGAGTGTCGGTGAAACAGATGATCTAGTTCCTGGGAAAGGAACGTTCCTATGCTCAATGCAGGGAGGTGAAAACTGGTCAGCGACACTCAAAGGTATGTTCCTTCCACGGATCTGGGTATGTCAAGCTGCAGGAGTCAAAGGTATGCAAGGTTGATTTTGCAGATGCCATGGTCAAAAGTTGGCTTAAACACGAGTCCAAGTGAAGCCGGCTCTAGGCCAAAAGGTGCAAATGGTCAACATGCAATGCAAAAGTACAACTCGACACACATAGGAGCCTCTAGGGTATAAGGCCAGAACGAAGCGAAGAAGTAAAGAGGAATGAGTCTTCAACGCATAAGTCATGGCGGGACTACAGAGGACTCCCGAGCCTACTCCAAATGAAGCTGCATGGGCAACAAATGTCAGTGAGGTGCTAACTACGATGCCCATGTAAAGGGATGGCTCTACCATCGTATCATGATTTAAAAAATCGGCGAGTGAAAATGGCTTACGAACCATAACACGATGGGGTAGACCCTACGACAGATGTATCGGTCATGTGGAGGCTAGTATGCATAATGCAACGGAAAAAATTGTGTCCCTAGCCTATATGCCAGTGAAAACACGATACCTGCCATGACGGGTCAGCGGTCATGGAACCATCTCGAACTGTCGAAAAATGTCCAAAATGTCCTAAAAACAAACCAAACTCGGTATTCCAAGCTCCCAAGTTAAAAGTCACATGAGGTCGTACAAAATAAAATTTTGAAAAAATTTTGCATTTTCAAAACTTATAAAAGGCATTTTTGACTTACCATTATCATCATTTGACTTGGAGAGCTAAAATTGTGGAGCAAAAGGAGCAAACTTCCCTGCGACCAATTCAACTGTTCAAACTTGCCGAAAACTTCCAGGTAATCCTCAAACTTGTCTTGCAATTAATTGTGATAGTCTTTAGGAAGTTTAGTTGATGTTTCACCGTTAGACTTTTGCAAAAAATTGTTTTGCGGTGTACACGCGGGTTGGCATTACAGAACTCGCGTATACGACGGCCCTACACGCGACTTTGTACAGGTGAACCCGCGTGTGCGCAACAAACTAATTTTATACACAAAACTAACGGATGGAAATGATTTTTTCTTCCAGGATGACTCTCACATCGCGTGAAAGAGAGCACTGAGCTGTGGATAATGATGTTATGGGCAATGATGAGGCATTAGAGGCCTTACGGGGATGCGGGTTACTAAAATTCTTCAAATTGCCAAATATGAAAGGGAACACGCGTCTGCTCGAGAGGCTCATTGACTATTGGGATGTCGATGAGGAAGCATTCATCATTGATCAGATGCCACTCAGGATAGAAGTGGAAGATATATATTTTATCACGGGCCTCTCTCGAAGGGGCGAGGTAGTACATTCCCAGGGCAGAACCCGGAATAGCCTCAGTGTAGATGACTATGTACAGATTTACTGCCCGGGTCATCGGAAGGTTGGGAGTCAGATCTCTATCCCACATGTGGCGAGTTTGTCACTCAGGATAATCTTGTTCACCATAGCTCGAGTGAACGGATCATCCTCACTACATCAGGCGTCACGGGTAACCATGAGCGTGGCAGTGGACTGTCTCACTACAGTTTTTGACTGGTGTACTCCTCTTCTTGCCAACATGAAGGAACAACTCACTTCTATCAGGAGGGGACAGGCCAAGAACTTTGGGTTCGGAACCATCTTGTGCACTTTCTTCTTCAAGAAGGTTCCCGCACTCTACCCCAGGGTAGCAGTTCCCATCAGCAGTCCACGTGATCCACGCATGGGCCGGTGGGCTGACTTGATGAAACGTTTGGGGGGTGGGGAAGTCCCAAGGAATGCATTCGACGACGACTTCTTTGCCTGGTGGGAGTAGCAGATCATCGCCGTGGATGACTACCCCTATGTTGGGCTGGATTTCCGAGGAGATCCTGATCTAGTGTTACCACCGGACGCAGCATGGGGCGCGATTGGTAAGAATTTTTTATGATTTTATGATTTTTTTTGGATTTTTCAAATATAATGATAAATTTTGAAAAATATTTTTGGTGAGACTCAAATGACTAATATGATGATCATGTTCTAGACATTGGGCCCGTACGACCAGATGGATTTCCGCGGCATGGATGGCGTGGCCGAGGAGCCGAAGAGGCGGCTGCCGATACGGAACGGACCCTCAACAACGTTCAGCGACACTTGGCAAGACTGAGCTGCGAAGTACCGATGGCCGAGATAGAGGATCTTCCTCCGGATATGCAGCGTCATGTGGTTGGCATGCCACGTGACTGGGTTCGCATCTTTCGGCACGTGGCCAATGCCATAGTCACATATTTAAATGCTCATCCTGAGCCATGGCGTTAGATATGCCTGACATGATTATGGGCATTTGAGTCCCAATTTTGTATATTTTGGACACACATATGTACACTCGAGGCGTTTTATGATATATATATATATATATATATATATACAGTTTGACTTTTTGATGCATGATTTTATGACGATGAATGATTGATATGCCAGTCTAATGCTTGATTAGCAATAGAATCAGCTAACCAATTTTGAGATCTTGGAATGTGCAAATAATTAATGTAAACGAATGATCTTTGCAACAACCTCACCCTTAAATATTGGCGATATAATAATGGATCCCTAACACGATAGATGTTATTTAATTGAGACACTATCAATTGAGAATCGAGATATACTACCAACGAGTCAATCCCATAAGAGATTGCCTCGGATAATAAATTTATCATAGTTGTATACTCGGCCATATTGTTTGACGCAGGACCGATACATACGCCTCTCGATACCATCAATTGACCAGTTGGATAATAAAGTACCCAAGCTGCGGAAGCAAGATTCCGAGTGTGCCGACTAGCACCATCGACGAACCCAAAATAGACCAAATCATCCATCAACACCTGACACAGCAAACCAAAAAGTACTAATATCAGAAAACGCTCTACGATATATGTATAAATATATACATAAAGTACAAAGAAGTCATTACCCAACCTAAGCTAAGCAAAGTACTTCTTTAGGTAGAGCCCATTTCGGGGCTCCGCCAGCTTGTTTCCTTCAAAGTCAATTAACTCATACGCCCCTTTTTCTAAAACTCGTTTAATGATGAAAGGACCGTACCACATAGGCTTGAATTTTCCTGCCCCAAGGCATCCTTATCTTGGTCATAGACCAGGACAAGGTCACCTTTAGAAAAGACTCGAGGACGGACAAACTTATCATACTGAGTTTTAACACTTTTCTTATGGGCCTCATTCATCGTGGCAGCATCTCGACGCTGCTCATCGAGATGTTCCAGGTGAACTAGGCGCTCCTCGAGACTCGAAGTCTCAGGAAGAAGCTCAACAGCCAACTTGAGAGATGGAATTTCACATTTGATCGGAAAGATAGATTCCATCCCGTAAACCAACTAAAAAGGAGTAAAACCCATAGCTGTTTTGACAGAGGTTCGATATGCCCAAAGAGCCGAATACAACATAATGTGCCAATTGGACCTATTTTTATCGATTTTCCATTCGAGTATCGTCTTAAGAGTTTTATTAACTGCCTCGACCTGCCCATTGGCCTGAGGATAATAAGGGGACGAATGCTCCTGACGGAAACCTAATTTAGGAGCCAATTCGGACATTAGTTGATTTTGGAAGTGACTGCCATGGTCAGTGGCAATCTCCCTTGGGATACCAAATCTTGAGATGATCTGATTGAAAAGAAACAAAGCTGTTGTGTCACTATCGTTCTTATAAGTAGGCATGGCCTCAGCCCACTTCGTGAAGTAGTCTACAGCCGCGATAATGTACTTGTGATTCACCGCTGAAGGCAGGTTACAAGTCATAAAGTCAATGCCCCACTTAGTAAAGGGACCGACAGTGACAACAGGGAAAAGTGGAGCTGGATGCGCACGCATCTTGCGAGTAAAGATTTGACATGGGTGGCAGCGTTTGACTGCTTCCACACAATCCTTAAAGAGTGAAGGCCAAAAATAGCCAGCACGTAAGATGCGTTGGGCTGTAGCAAGCCCTGATAGATGACCACCACAAGCTCCACTGTGGCAATCATTGAGCATGGACTCTGCTTCCTCTAAGGTTAAACAACGCCGGAGGATTGAGTCAACCCCGCGACGATATAATGTGTCACCAACAATAACATAGTTCTTTGCCAGGTGACGTAATTTGCGACGTTCATCCTTGGAGAAAGTAGAGGGGCACTTCGAAGTCTGGAGATAAACAATGATATCTCCATACCAAGGGTCTTGTGCAGAGATGAGGAATATATGTTCGTCGGGTAAACTTTCCTCATAAACAATATCATCTGCACAAGGTAGTTCCGAGAGAAGTTCCACGAAAACCATTGATTTCTTAGATTTGGCAGACAAGAACTCGCGATCGAATTCTTGCAAAATGACTATCCATCTATTATATTTTCCCCCAATCACTCGCCTACTGAGGGCAAACTGAAATGGATTGACTGCCGCTAAGACAAAAGTTTTACGTAGCAAAATATAATGACGGAGCCATTGGACAGCATGGATAGCTTCCAAGGCCAACTTCTCAACCAGAGAATAGTGAAGCTCAGGGCCTATCAAGCCTCGGCTCAAATAATAAATGACGTGCTCGGCGAGAGCATCATCCTCCTGAACTAGAACCATACCAATGGTTGATTCTGCCGCAGCGAGATACAAAAGGAAGTCTCTACCATAATCCGGTGGACTCAAAAGCGGGGCAGAGACTAATGCTTTTTTCAAAGCATCAAACGACCGCTGCGCAAAGTCATCCCATATAAATGGAACTCCCTTCCGTAGTAGGCGCATGAACCCTTTAGTGATCTCGACGTAATTTGCTATAAACCATCTTAAGAAGTTAGCCTTCGCTTGAAGACTTTGAAGTTGCCGAATTGAAGACGGGGGACGCAACTGAATTATTGCCTCAACCTTGAAGGGATCAACCCTAATCCCTTCATTAAATACAATGAACCCTAACAGCCGACCGGACGTAACCGCGAAAACACACTTGTTGGGATTCAACCGGATTTTATAAAAACGACATCTCTCAAAGACTAATCGAAGATGACTAGGGTGATCTGTTCTCTTTCGAGAACGAGCAATGAGATCATATAAGTATGCCTCGATGACATGTTTGATGTTGTGGAAAGCGTATGACATGGCCCGCTGAAACGTAGCTCTAGCATTTTTAAGACCAAAAGGCATCTTTCGATATGCAAAGGTACCCGAGGGACATATGAAGGTTGTCTTATGCTGATCCTCAGGACGAATAGAGATTTGATTATAACCTAAAAAGCCATCCATGAAGGAAAAAACTTCGTTACCCGCACACTCGTCATAATTTGATCAATAAATGGCATGGGGTAATTGTCTTTTGGATAAGCCTTATTTAAATCCCTAAAATCGATGCATACACAGATTGTTCCTTTCTTTTTATCTACGGGGACTGGATTAGAAACCCAATCTGTAAGAGGAACAGGGTATATAAAACCCGCCTTTAGCAGCTTCTGGACTTCAGCTTTGATAGCTGCTACTTTCCTAGGGTTAACCGGACGAAGTCTTTGACGAACAGGTTTCACGTTTTCATATGTCTTGATCTCATGTTGAACTATAGAAGGATCAATGCCAGGCATTTCTTCATAAGACCAAGCAAATACGTCACGATATTCCTTAAAGAGGTCAGTGTAGATTTGAATTTCTTCAGGGGAACACTCAATTCCGATGAAGATATTCTCAATGATGTTAGGGTCCCTAGAGATGTTGATGGGTATCGTTTTTGAAATTACCGACATATTATCTTCGGCGCGGGTGTGTGCTAGAGCCAAAGGGTTCGACACCATATCAACATCACTAGTACAGAGCTCGGAAAAGCTAGATTCTACTTCCTGCAAAGGAGGAAGAAAGTACGAACGATGGTGTAAGTCTTCCCAAGGTTGATCTATACCCATCATTGCTTCAAGGATTGCTTCTTCAGAAGGTAAAATTGAATCTAAGCAATCTAAGGTAGAGATAGAATCTAGGCTCCAGGCTGGGGCCACATGACCATCCAACTCTTCTTCAGAAAAAGGAGTGGAATGGTTATCTGCAGAGTCTACGATAGACTGATATCTAAGCTCAGCTGCAGATATGGGAAACGCCATTCCATTTACTTGTCCTTCAACTAATGTGGTCGTAGGTGAAGGCAAGGTCCAAGGGTCAGAAAAATGATGAGTTCGGAAGAACTCTTCTCGAGGAGACTCCTTGGATGATGAAATAGCATTGATCTTTGCAAAAGGAGAGGGAAGATCAAACGTACCCATCAATGAGGAATACATCCCTACTCCTAAATTCTCAATCGGCGGGCGAGGGTTATCCACCAAAGGAACAGTAGAGTCGGAGCTTGCTTGAGGATCGATTGGAGAATAGTCCAATTGATCTACCCTAACGATTTTCCCCTCATGAGGAAAGCAAATGACATGAAACAAAGTCGATACGACGGCTTCCATTTCATATACCCAGTTCCTTCCTAATAGGAGATTATAGTCTAGGTTAGCATCTACGACTTCAACTTCGATATTAACGACCTTCCCTCCAACACATATAGGAAAGGCCGGGATAATCCCATGCGGCTTGTGAGAATGACCATCAAATGCAGTTAAGACGGTTGGTGAAGGAACAGCCGAAGGTGAACTAATAGCCTTCCAACATGACATCGACATGACACATGTGGAAGCTCCTTCATCGATAACGGTGCGGAAAATATTGATTTTCTGGTATGTAGACTTTATCTGAAAAGCCATGTGATGAGGGAGTCGCTTTTTGACATTTAACATGTCAAAAGTGAGCATTAAAGAGTTAGCCGGATCAACTGCTCCAATTGCGGAGAGTAAAGCACTTCTCTGAGTCGGACACAACTGGAGAACCTCTAAAGCGGACATAGCACACGGTCTTTGAGCCAGATCATCCACAATGGAGTAATTCTGAGCGGCCCTAGCATTAGGGTTAATTGTCGCGCGTTTGGTGGACCCTTTCGGTATCTGAGGTATAGTCTCAACAGGGGGTCGCTCGATATGAAGGTCAGTACCTCCTGGAACAATTCTATCCTTAGATGTTTCGGCTTCACCATAATCACGTGACCGAGTAGTCACATGGACATTTGAACCCATCATAAAAACATTTGATGCTTTTTCCCCTTCCTGGTTGCCCCCTGAGGAGGTCCCAGGATTCGAACTCGCGCCAGCAAGAAGTTGCTGCCCTTGGGGAAACGGGTTAGTTAACACAACTTGTGAACTAGAAGTCCCTTGCTGTCCTAACAAGCGCTGAGCATCTTCAATCCTAGGGCACAGATGAGTTAGATGGTCTCCTTTGCATAACTTGCAAGGAAACTTAACTTTCTTTCTCGACTCACCTTTACCACCACCAGCATTGTTGCCGGATTTATTTGCATCGGGCTTCCCATCCGAATTCTTCTTCTTACCACGTCCTTTCTTTTTTCCATCGGAACTTTGATTTCCTTCGGGGTTATCGGATTGGACGGCGTTGACTGAAGAAGTTTGGGAAGCGGGCGGATTAGACAATGTGACTTGGTTGTTAGAAGCAGTTTGCAAAGAAAACTGCTGCAATTGATTCAACAAGTTCACTGTAGATGTGTCTACTTACCCAACGATACCGTCTGCGTGCGGACCTGGCTTCGGCTTAGCTAAATCAACCTTAGATCCAGGAGCATCTGGCAAGTACTTTTGTAGGATCCCAGACTGAGAGTAGATCAATTCTAATTGCTGGGCCCTGAAAATGGCTTGCTCCTCAGAATATACCCCAGACATGGAGACATCCTTAGAGATCTCGGGTTGTAAAGACTTCAAAAACCACTCGAGATGGTATTCCGGAGGAATTTCGGCTTTAATGAGCCTCTTTATCCGTCTCCATTCCTGAATGTGATCGGAAATGTGAGTAGCCTTATCCTGACGAAAAGTGGCCAGAAGTTCAGTTCTGGCGTCATAGCGGACAGGCAACTGAAAGTGATTTAAGAAGATGTTGGCTAAGTCGGCGAACGATGTAAAGCTGCCCCCTGGCAACTCTATATACCACTTGGACGCATTACCAGTCAAGGTGTGCTGAAAGAGTCTCAACCTAACTGAATCATCGATGAGGGAGTCGGATGAGCACCACAGATGGAATGTGGTTACATGGTCGCCCGGGTCCTCACCACTTTTCCCTTCGAATTTTGGAATGTCCGAAGGGAGTTTGGTTGGGACCGGAGGCCATGCCGGATTATACCTAATTGGGTCATTCATTAACTTAGTGAGATCTGGCAAGTTTAACGTTTCCAGAAATGGAAGCCTAGGAGGGCCTAGGGGATTCCACCCAGACTGGGCAGAACTCCCTAAGCCCTGAAAAGATTGTCCTGGAATTTGGGAGGCACCAGGCTGCCCGGAGTGACCAGTAGAACCGGCTGAACCAAAAGGCAAGCCTTGTGGTCCAGCAAAATTCGGAGTTTGACCAACTCCTGCCATATAACCTCCATAACCCGCAAAGTTTCCTCCTAGATGGTAAGGAGTTGATAACCCCTGATATGGATTCCAAGCCGAAGCAAGGGGAGGAATACTTTGAAACATACTAACCGTGGAGTACGGCCTATTCCCTTGTTGGCCGCTAAACGAATTCCCAGCTCCTGAGCTACTAACCCCAGGGTTATTCCAACCTTGGAAAGGATTGCTGCTTTGTCCTATAAAAGAAAAAGGCATGGATCCTACCATTGGGTTGGAATGTGGTATATGACCGCTTCCGAAAGGAAAACCTTGGAATGAAGCCGATCCGCCCAACATGGACGTAGCGGCACTTAACGGAACCGATGGAATACCTTGTGATTGGGTGCCAAAAGGGAAGAGTCCAGTACCAAAAGCATTGGTTTGGGTACTTACACTCATGGACGGAATGGAGGTAGATCCCACTAACGATGTGCTAGCAAAAGATCCGAACAAGGAAGCAGAGGGGATGGAAATGGTTCCTCCCCCTTGCACTGATGTAGGGGTTTGCATAGTCGTAGCACTCGTAGAAGCCATGCTTCCAGTAGTGGTCATGAATGGTAAGCACGTAGCGTAACTTGGACTTGATGGTCTATGAGACGGAGTCCCAACGTATTGCAATACGTCTGGATGACTAGATGGTAGTGGAGAATTTGGAGCCACTAATGACTCTGAAAGTTCTTCTACCTCTACGTTGTTCTCCGCTTGAAAGCGAACTCGAGAAAGGACTGGAATGTCCCTCTCTTGCTCAGAAATGCCAGGCCTTGCTTGGCCTCTAATGTCCCCAAAAGGAGGATCAATCCCCGATGCGTCAACCGGCGTGGGATGAACCCCACCAGTAGTATTGCCTCTGCGCCTTCTAGGAGAAGGCTCTAAACTTGGTGGCGAGAGACCACGAAGTCTTCGAGACCGTCTTGGAGATCGGTCAGCCACTTTGAATTGTTGTTATGATCTAACTAAAGACTCAAAAAAATTAAAAGCTAGGCCAACTAGGAGCACAGAGCACACACTATAAAGTCCCTAAAGATACAGCCAGTCAAACAATCTTCCAAGTATTTCCGCTCCGGGTGATTAGGACCGGACACCAAAATACGAGAAAGTGAATCAAGGGGCCTTCCGAAGATAGTCTGGGATGATGAGGGCCCAGTCCTATCAGCGAAGGTATCAGAGGAAGTTACGCTGACCTCCTAACAACAGCCTGCACCGGTGCAAGCCCCCAAGCTTCGCAAGGGTGCCCTCCAGTAGTACTGTTGAGAGTGATACAACGTCAACCTCAGGTGCCACGGGATTCCCCTCTGTAGCAACCTGTGCAGATCCCTAGGAGAGGCAACTATGGGTACCAACTCGTCGCAGAAGCTAGGCAGAACAGTCGTGAGGTAAGTTCGGACAAGTAGGAGAGGGGGTATCTCTCTTCCCTGTCTTCACAGACCCTCGTGCTTAACTCCCAGATCCAGAGCTTTCCCGGTCTTCCTAACGCTATTGGATTTACTCTCGTTAATCAGACTCTTACGTTTGACGTTTTATGTGGCCTTGGAGAGTTAACTCTCCACTCGCCTAATCCAAGGCCCTAAAATCCTAAACTTGTTGGTTTAACTGACTAAAACAAAAAGTTCTAATGGATTTTAATTAGCGCTTGATTTTATTAGGCTGTTCTTTAAGTCACAAGGTAATGGAGATGAAACTTGTGGTGTTTTTATGGACGCAAAAGAAATTAATAAAACTTAGCTACATGCACATGCACTTTTGTTTTCGATGAAGGGAAATTTCTATGAGCTTCAGAAGGTACTTCTAATATAAACAAATTTTACTTTTCTTTTCAGAATCCACACTCACAAAAACTAACAAAACTATATATGCCTAAAAAGAGATGTAAATCTATCCTAATGCAAGAACTATATGTGGATGCAAGATTCAAAGACTACTCTAAAAACAAAGAAGGAAAGTTGCTCACTTACCAAATTTGTCTTGCCACTAAAATGTTTAGATAGAAGATGATGTGTTACCAATCATTTCGTCCAAACAATAAAAACAAGTTCTAAGATAAACACAAAGCACTTTCACTTCGCAAAAAAGGAAATCAAATGAAAAGCAAGTTCAAGAAAGCGAAACTCAAAACTTTCAAAAGATTTTCTTTCAATCAAACCAAAAAGTCTTTTTCAAAAAGGCTCTCAAAAATACTGACACCATTGATTGGTGAATAAGCAACCAAAAACTTTTGTGAATTCACACCTTTCAAATGATGAAAATCCAACAAAAATAAATGCGCTTGAAATTGCTCTTAAAAGCAGCAATGAAAGTCCAAAGATCAAAAGACAAGTTTCAAGAAAATGGTAACAAACAACTTTCTGAAACGAAGGAGCAAACGGTCACAAAAATGATTTCGTTAAGCAAACAAAAGGGTCACTGAAACAAAATGAACACAAATATTGAATCCAACCTTCCTACTCTGCCAAAACAGAGCAGTCAAGACTCTTAACCAGAAATCTTGTATGTCAAAAACAATGACGCTTGCAATCAACGAAAACAAGACTGATACTCCTTATAACTAGAGAGAGTTCAAAACAAGATGCCCCCTGTCAAACAGAGAACTGTTACTGGAAAATGATTGCTTCAAACTGACCCAAACCACCAGACAAACATTCAACAAAAAGAAGATTTATAAATCTTGAAAATTATATAATATACGCTCCTGCAGTGATGTACAGAATGCGTGTACACGCGACTGTAACTGAGGAAACACGCGTATACGCGGGTTCACTTAGTACAACTTGCGTATATACACTTATGTAATCTAGGAAAACAGCGTATCTGAAGATTTTCAAGAAAAATAAAAAATACAGACTGAAAAAACTGGAAAAGCTTATAGTTCAAGAACAGATCAGACAGTCAGAGCCAACAAACAGAGGGGCTGAGCCTTGATTGGCTTGAGGACTACCCAAACTAGGAACAACAAGAGTGTTGTTCCCCAGCGGAGTCGCCAATTCTGGTTGAGGGGAAAGTACCCCTAGGGTCCTTTGGGTTAAGACTCTACCAGACCGAAGATTGCTTATTCAAAGAAACACACACACAACCATTATCTTTATTGTAAGAAAATTCTAATGTTTAGGGTACGTACCTAAGGTCCTACGTTCGAGAAGGCCTTTAGGGTCCAAACCCTTCTTGGAGTTCCCTTCTTCTCCTTTGACCTGTAAAACAAACAAATCAAAGAACACAACAGTACATGGACAAATACTTATATATAAACCATCTTCGTGCTATAAAGTTAGTTATAAAAATCTTTAAGTAACTACTTGCATAAGAATTCAAGAAAAGAATCTCATAAGCATAAAGAAAGATTGTTTCGGGAACCAAGACGCATTTCTTTATATAAAGGCAAGTAAAGTACATATAATGGAAAGATTTCACCTGAAACACCTTCAGCAGGTTCCAAGCAAAGCTTCCTCCCGGATTCGTTCCAGCCTCAAGCCTCCAACAAAAGCTCCTTCCAAGTCTTACTCAATGGTGATATAAAGGATGGATGATCACCAATACACATGGAAACAAGGGTTTCCTATGCAATATGGGGGAAGTACAGAAAGCACCAAGGACTTCAGACCTGGTCTAAGGGAAAAATCTCAGCATAATAATCTTGCTCTCCTCTCTCTCCTTTGGCCTTCCCTTTGATCTCTTTTTATACCATCTCCAAAGTAGTTTTTTAGTTAGGAGTTGGTTGGGAACAGTTGGGCCACGGGCACTAACAGGTGATCAACAGGTAAAACCCGCGATCTCCGCCCGAAAATGAGGAATTATTTATTTTTTTAAGTGTTTTAATACATACACGCGGGTTGGGTATAGACATACCCGCCTGTACACGCGTTTAACTCAGGGCAATGTCACGTATAGGGAATAAAACACTGTTTTTTAAATTTTAGGACCAGGTCTGGAAGGAGGGGTTGCCCTAGGCCATGAGTGCAGCATCACAAACCATAAGAGTGAGATTTGTAGCTATAACACTCGGTTTCTATTACTCGTTGGGTGTTGTTACTCCTCGATTGTTATTAATCCTCAGTTGTTGTTACTCTATCGATGTTGTTACTCTGTCGATGATGTTACTCCGCCGTTGTTGTTACTCCACCGATGCTGTTACTCCATCATTGTTGTTACTCTGCCGTTACTCTGCCAGCTATCAGGTAGGTCGCCAAGTATGTCTCCATTGAATTTTATGGATTTAATTAAATATTCCATGGACAAGACATTGACATGCCATGGATGGCTATTTATAAGTTGGGTGGGGGGGTTCCATCATTATTAAATAATGGTGTAATCAGAACTGCACTAATGATTGAACCTCTACCATCATTAAAACATGTGCGATGGTACGCTCCATCATCTCCATCATTATTCCACATAATCATTGGTATGTGTTGAGATTTCAAATATGTACCTTTTCATTTAATACAGAGTAATTACCATACCATTCACCACATCCACCATGATTCTCTTCATTTCTCGAGAAATTACCCACATTTTTACCATTGTTCTACCTTATTTATTTTTTTAACCATGTTGTTACTGCAAGAAGTTGGCTGCTGTCCCTCCTCCCAATGGTCTGCTACGTCCAAAGTGCTGTTACAATTTCTACATGATGGGTGGACTAGTTGTGCATCATGAACCCAAGGATAGAACCTTGGTCCATAGCAATGCAAATGTGTGGAGGGTCTTTGTAGAGGCAGGATGGGATGTTTATTTCAACATACTACAGTGGTTCGATGAGGGGATCATGGTGGAATTCGCAATGAATTTGGACGAGAATTTCTCATGGGTTAGAGGATTAGAAATCCATGTCACAAAGGAGGCCATTGCAGAAGTCAATGGGTTAACATAGCAAGGGAAAAAGTGGTTCTCAAGGAAGGCTCTGCTGCCTGAGTTACTGGAATTATTTTTGCAGGTTGGAGAAAGCATTGTTATGAAGGGAAGGGAATATGACTGAAAGTCCTTGCCACATCCATGGGGTGAAGCAGTATGCTTTGTTATCAAATATATAACTTGCGAGGGGCGATCTACCGCCCTATTCAAATACCACTTCAAAATTATAGCCCACCTTCAATTTCCAGAGGCACAAGTTCATTCTATGAGCATACGTTTCTTTTTTATTAAGAGTCTTCAACTTAATACATAGTCCGCTCAGTGCTCATGCCAAGCACTGGAGGTCCTCACAAATCATGTACTGGTTTGACTACTGGTCATGCATGTAGTGACCCAATTGCAAGTACCTTGGGTGCAATTCCTCGAGATGACAGATGAGGAAGTGTCAGCTGTTAAGGCTGCTAGAGAGGAAGAGCCTGAGGAATTGGAGGGGAAAGAATTAGCGTCTCCTACTGGTACAGCAGGAGAGGAATAAGAGCCTAAGGAAGAACCAACATCTCTTGCTGGCACAACAAGAGAAGAAGGAGAGGAGCCTGAGGAAATGGAGAAAGAAGAAGAGGAACCAGATGAAATGGAAATGGAAGTGGAAGAAGCAGTTGGTAACATAATCGAGGCTACCACACAAGAACGAGCCCCAACTTTGGAACCGATTAGTACAAAGATGGAGGTGGAAGAAACTGTCGAACTTGTTATTGAAGACATGGAAGTAGAAGTGGAAGAAGCAATTGGTGGCATAGGCGAGGTTGTCAGACAAGAACCAGCCCCATATGTGGAGCCTAATGTTGCAGAAATGGAATTTGAGGAGACAATTGGTGGTACAGTCGAGGCTGTCAAACAAGAACCAACCTCGCCTGTGGAATCTAACGATGGGCTATGAAGGAAATGGATGAAGTTGATGTTGTTTTGCAGGAATAAACTTTTAGTAATGAAGCGCAAGGAGAGGAAGTTCCAGTCAAAGAGCTGGCAAGTGATGTTGTCACACCAAGATCAACACCACTTGCCCAAATAAACGTGGCTATTGAAATGAGTGGGGGTGTTACACATGAACCACCACCAACTCAATCAGGACAAGAAAATGTGGAAGAGGTGGATCTTAAGGTTGACGGTGTTCCACAAGAACCAGCGTCGACCACAGGACAAGAGGCACCACACGAAGAAGGTTCGGCCCAATTAAGGGATGAAGGTGAAGAAGAAAGAAAATTAGAAGTAGAAGAAGGGACCCATATCGAAGAAGCAGAGGGTATTCCCCACTCTCTGTTTCAGGCCACAATGCGAAGAGGAGCGAGGAAGGTTCGTTCCTCCTGAGATTCCACAAAGGAAATTGTTGTTCCTCCCATATTGAAGTATTTCAACCTGAAGGAGGGCGCAGCCATTGTTGGTTCATTACTTGAGGATTCCCATTAGGGGCCTCTTGAAGAATAGGTCGACGAAGGAATTTTGACAGCAGGATTGGAGCAAGGGGTGATCACTGAGGGCACTGTCCAGGCGACAAAAGTTCCCGAATTTAGACAAGTTGAGCAGGAAAGTGCTCCCGAGGATAGGAAACTAAGTAACGAAGACTTCATGAAGGAACCAGTCGATGCCTCTAATGAGTGCCAATATTGTAGCAAAGATGCTGCAACTCTTGGGCTACAAGCTTTACTTTATCAACCCAGGGTTCGTACAAACTTGGAGGTGACAGTGCTATATATACAAGTAAAAGTGGTGGTTCTGTCTGTTGTTAATGTTCATCTGGTGAGTGACCACTGAGGTTCCAACCCATACTTCTACGAAGTTAGAAGAAGCTTGATTCTTTGATGGAAGAAAGGTAAATCTACTCTAAGAGAGAGTTACTCTACTGCAATAATGGAGAAGGTCGACATGTAATGCTAAATCACACCATTTCATAATTAACCACTAAGGAACTATGCTTGGCTAAAATTCTAAATCAACATGAAACAAATGGTACTATCTAAGTTATAGAAGTAATAAGCATCCAACATCACTATTGTGCAAGTAAAGAGACTGAACTAAATCTGTTTTTGCTTTTTTTTTTTTCTTTTTATGTAAAATCAAGTATGCAAACTAATTGCTTCTATGGATGTGGTAGGTGAATTAAGGATGTTTGAGGGTGGATGGAAGGGTTATGAGATGGTTGGATGGTGTGGAATATCCTTGCGAGGCTTTTGGTGACTTCATAGAGGTTTTCCATTAATTTGGCCTTAAAATAGGCCATTTCAGGAAATCCTACAAGATGATCATGTAGGAATTACAGTGAACCTATAGGATATAGTCGAGAAAAAAATGTGAGAAGTTGGAGGTGATGGGAGGTCTAGGAAAGGTGTTTGATGGGTGGAATGGAGTGGGATAAGGTCTAGGATCACATAGGTTTCAACATCAAAGAGAGTATATGGCTGGATTCGCTCAATGTGCTTGGAAGGATTTCTATGAAAAATGATGAAAAATTAGTGAAGGTGATGGTGGAAGCAAGGGATGGCTAAGGTGGATGGAGTGGAAGGTGGCTGGTAGCTATGAAATCTTAGTCTCCTCTTGAAGCACCTTCTCTAATAAAACATGTTTGTCTTCCAAAAAGCTGTGCAAACAAGATACATTTTCATAAACTAGAAAAGCAGAATTAATGGATTAACTACCTACACTATGCATGAGGAAGGTTCCTAAAAGGAATGAAAACATCAATGAGATCTACTGCAGAAATGAATATGGAAAAGGTGACAATGGAAATCTACTTTGAAAAACTGACCAAATACTTATTTAAAGACAACAAACTCTAAAGCTCATAAAAGAACTAGAAATTTGTGTTTTTGGGGTTGCTTAAGGGTCCCTTCCTCAAGTCAAGATCATAGAGGGAGGATGTGAGGTGGAGAGACCTGCTGACAACCTTGTGGTGATCTTTTTTATCCTTGCTAACCTTCTACTTGAATTAAGGTACAAATGGAAGCAAACTAATAAACCACCAATCTAATCTACACTACATGTAATATAAATTCATCTAAAAATAAATATACAATGAAGCTATGAATCTACACTAAAAATCCAAATCCTACTGAGGTCCTAGGCCTCTCTACTTATACAACTAAAGTCCCTAATGATGTCTTTAAAATTAGGGAGGACCAGATCAAAAACATGAGATAAACTGGTGCTTTGTCTTTCACTTGCTTGGCTGCCTTCTAATCCTCATGATTTGGCTGTTTGCACTCCGAGCTGATGTGATGAATGGAGGAATATTCGAATGGAGGAGTAGTAAAAGAGGAGGATTTACATCCTAAAATCCCTCTCCCTTCTCCCATTCGAGTCCTGACCTTAGTATTTGCCAAAATTCATTGATTGTCTCCTTTAATCTTGCATTCAATGCATATTAGCCCACTAAGCATAATATCCAACTCTAAGTCACATCATAAACAAGATATAATAAAAAACATGTAATATGTTATGATAAAAGTTGTTTTGACTAAGCTAAGAGGTGAATTAAGGCCCATATAATTACGCAATGATGATGCTCATGATCACCCCACTACTGAAAGTGTTGTTCATCCTCTGAGAAACTTAATCAATATCCATATCCTTCATGGTCCTAGTGGCCTCTCTGATATCCCATGCCTCTATTGTGGCCTCCTCCTCTTGTTCATAGAAGCCTTATTTCTTTTCTACCTCCCCCCACTTCCTCTTTTCCTCTTCTTCCTTTCTTCCCTCTAGCATCCCTAAGAGTAGTGGTGTACTAAGTTTTAGGCCAATCCAGTTGACTTTCAAACTTTGCATAGATTTCTTATACATGGGTGTCTTGTTTAGTGCCTCTCTCAACCTTTGAGGAGAGTGATACTCTCTTATCTTTAAGTTGTATGGCAGTGTGTTCCATCTCCTCATGCAAGAATGTATGCTATCATCTCCTAGCAACCTAAACATGTACTCAAAATGTGAATTTTTTTTCTCTTGGGAAGCAAGATATCTAGGTCAAGCTGAGGATCATTTGAAATAAAATTATGGGTACTGATGAGGGCCATGAGATTTGATTGTTCAGCTCTAATCACAAGAGGTTCAGCTTGCTCTCTTGCCAATATCCTTTTCATCTTTGTAGCCCTTGACTCCTCTTGGTTCATCTATGATGCCAAAGCCATCAATTGTAAATCTCCTATCTTGGCATTAGGGTCCCATACATTCATGTCTATTAGGGCCATGTTGTGAAAATAAAATTCAGCCATCTTGGCCCTATATTCTAGTGTGCTATTATCACAAATATCAATGAATAGCATGTAGTCCTGAAATGGCATGGTGCCTCTCTATGCTAGGGCCTTGATATGGAACTACAACCACTATTCTTTGAGGTATAGGGCATAGGATTTAGTTGGCATCCTACACTAGATTGCTTCCAAAGAGAGACTGGACATACATGCCAATTGATTCTCTCTTTCCTACGACTGTCCTCTCAACCATGCATTTTCTGTCTCTAGTTGATTTCTCATTATGGCCTCTTTGTCTCTCAATCAACTTAGCTCTCTACCCATCTTCTTGAGTTTCTCCTCCATGTGCTAAATTTATTCCACCCCTTTTGATTTGGCGATCAACATCCATTGGTGAGTTCTAGACCTCTCCTTCTCAAGCTCGAAGAATAGTGAGATAGCAAATTTTTGAGGTATGACCCTGCCTCCTTCAATAAACCTGTAGTAGGAGTCCAGGTTAGGTTTGGGGCTAAGTTATTTTTTCTTTGGGTCCTCTTCTTTAGTTTATTACTGCTCCCCTACCTCCCTTTCCAATTTTTGTGCCTCCTGTAGGTTCATTAGAGTATCCGTAGGACAACTTCTGCTCATGTAGATTGTGTTGTGTGTCCTATAGGATTGCCTTTCCCTTTGAGGAGGTTGATCTAGTAGTAGGCATTCTCACATAGGTGATAGGAGACTTAGGCGAAGGAATTTTATCCTTTTGTGGAGGGGAGTGTTAAATCACAATAGGAATTTTGGTTGATGTTTGGGGTTTCCCTTATCTTATTCTTGTGCTTTTTCTTGTCCTAAAATATAAGGGGGTCTTCCTCTGTCTTCTGTCGTTTTGCTTGATGGGGGTCCTAAGAGCAGTGAGGGTAGCTACTGCCTCTCTCTTAGTGGCTTCTGGAGACACCCAAGGTGACTCCTCCTTCTTTTTTGTCCCCTCTTTTCCATTGCCTTCTTCACCTATGTCCTTCCTATCCTCTTCCTCTTGTAGATCTTCAACATATTGATCAGTTTCCTCCTTAACATCCTCCTCTGCTTCTTCATCATCCTCCTTCTCTTCCCCCCTTCTCCTTTATCTTCTTCATTTCCTTTGTTTCATCTCCTTCTTCATCTATCTCATCCCCATATCCTTCTCTTTCTTCCTCTTCCTACTTTACTTCTTCTTCCTCTGCTTCAGTCTTTACCTCTCCCTCTTCATTGATAGTAGGACTAACATCATATGTGAGAGCTTTGATATCATCCTTTGCTGGCATGCCTATGAAAACTAACCATGTTATAGGAATTATGAGGTTTTGGAGGGCATCGTATATGACAATTCTAATTAGCCCATGGTGAGCTAATTGTTGGGAATTTCCCTCCTACACCTTGATGCTTGAGTGTATTAGTGATTGCAGTAGGAAGTATGGTATGCTGAGCCTTTGGTGAAGGGGTGTATTTTCTCGAAATCACAATTCTTCAAGAAGCCTAAAATGATAGCCATAAACCACACTATACCTACCCTCATATGAAATTTATTTTGTCAGTTGATAGCTTACCTCATTCCATGGATATGGCAGACTTTCCCTCCTTACTCCTTTTTTGACCTCAGTGGGTTCCTCACCTTCTAAAAAGAATTTCCTTTTGGTAACCTGGCTATCTCCTTTGTCTTCTTTCCTCAATGGTACTCCTAGGGGAAGTGTGGTGACTCTACTGATGAGCTCAGGCATGCATTCTATAGAGAGGTCCCTTATCATAATAGTGGCATGGATTCTGGTGAGTGGAATAAAGGAGAGAGAAAATTCTTGAGCCACCTCATCATAATACCCTTTGAATTTTTGAAAAACCCCATCCAATTATGTCTTCTGAAGCTTTCAAGCACTTGGGGGTGTTTTTGGATTCTCACAGTGTTAATGGGCTCCCTCCTATTAAACCCTCCTGTCATCTTGGTTGGTGAAGTTTGAGGATATGAGAGGGTTGAGACAATTTTCAAATGCAAAACAAAAACAAAAAAGATTGTGTATGTAATTCCCTTACCCAACTGCTAAATTCACTCAAACTTAGAGGATTTCAGGTTCAATTACTTTGTAAAGAGGGATGTAATTACAGATCATGCCTCTTTATATTGTTTGCAGTGGCCAACTCTTATGTTATCCCCTCTGAAACTCTTCTCGACCAATCCTACAGACAGTCTCTATGTGTCTTGTAGAAATTCCTATGCAATCCTGTATGAATTCCTGTGCAATAAAACGATGGAGTTTTGCTTGTGGTGGGTTGCCTGGGTTTGAGAACAACCTGTGAGAGTGAGCTTCGAGGAAGTGAATGCATGAATGCATGGGAATGATGATTATTCCTCTCATGGTTATTTGGGGTGAGGTGGTGTTTTGGCAACAAAGGTACATTTCCATTTTTGGACCGTTTGTCCCCACGACCACCCCATGATTCCCCACTCCTCGTAATTAGCTCCTACCTTGTGCATCGATATTTTTAACCACTTTTTTCTTTCTTCCTCTTTGTCTTTGAGTTGACTACTGCCACGTTGAGAGGGCACGTTGTTGTGTAGGTGTTGACTGAATGAAGATGGTCAAGTTAACTGGCCACCTTTTCGCTTATAAACCAACTTACTCGTAACCTTTACATTTTTTTGACCACATGATGCATATGAGGGAGCGAGTGGGATACTTAGCTGTGGTGCCAATGCTTTGCTGCAATTCTCAAAGACCCAAGGTGTTGCTGTGTGTATTGGTTGTATGCTATTCTTTTTCCTCCTCTTATTGTTTGCTAATGACTCCTTTATTTGTGTAGTACTTGTTGTTGAAGATGGTGGTGTTGCTACTGCTTTGGAGCTCTTGGATCATCATGCTAGAGGTTTGCTGCTGTTGTGATTGGTATTATGTGGGATAGGCTACTACAAGATTTCCTACAGGATGTCCTGTAGCTACTTCTCCCTCAGAACTCTTAATCATTCTTTTTGCTAGTGTTGTGAGGATGGTGACATGGATGGAGAGAATGAATAGGAGTGTGGAGGATAAGGAATACTCAGGTGATGTTCTTTATTCCTCCCTTCTTCCCTTCTTTTCAAAGACTTAAAAAAATACTCTTGAAACTGATTTTGTCTTTAATGGTGAGTGCAGGGGTGATGACGGTGGACAAGGTATGGTGATTGAATGATGAAACGGGAAATTTATTGGCCTATAAAGTCATTCATTTTTCTTAGGATTGCCTCCTATAGGATTTCTGGGTCACTGTAATTTCTACAGGATCATCCTATAGGTATTCAGGGGATCCTGTAGGTTTACAGGGGATCTTGTAGAAAACATAGTCCCTTTGTAAATTGAAGCAACGGAGTGGAAAAAATGACAAAAATGGTGGAGGAATGAATGGTAATGAGGGTAAAAATAAAGATGTGAGTGACAGGGGTCTCTTTGTGATCCTCCTTTTCTCCTTGACCGTCCTTATTGCTGACCTGCAAATGGAAATTTCATGATTTTAATTTTTTTTTTTTTTTTGAAAAACAACTAGGTTGCCTCTAAGAGGTTTTCACCCTATTTGTTTGCGGTGGGGGCCTCAAGAGAGGTTTTCACCTAGGGAGCTTTCTTATTCTCCTTTTTGTCTCTCTTTTTTTTTTTTTTTGACACCATTGGGCTGCCTCAAGAGGTTTTCAACCCAATGATGGGACTCAGGTGCTTCATGAAGGTTTTCACCCAAGTCCTTATTTTTCCTTTTTCCTTTTCTCAGTGATTAGATGAGGGAGGAGCTGGAACTTTCTCCATTATCATCATTACTTTATTGATATCATCAATGAAATCTTTTTTTGATAAAGGTCTCTTGTAAATTTCCAATTAGTGTCCATTAACAAGAAAAAGAATGACCTCTTCATCTATGGTTTTGATTTGCACTAAACCATTATCATGGCATATTTCTACAACATAAGGTCCTAGCCATCTTGTCCTTAACTTTCCCTTGAAATATTTATACCTCAAATCATATAGCAACACCCAATTTCCTTTCTAAAATTACTTCTCCTTGATGTTTTTATCATGCCAAATCTTCCTCTGTAGTTGAACTATCTCTGTATGTAAGAGGGTCTGCATTCTAAAGTCATCATCCAAACCATTCAACTGGAACAATTTTTCTTTTTGTGCACTACTGAGATCTAGATCTAGTTGGGTTGTCATCCTTAATGTGTTATACCCAAATTCAATGGACAACAAGGCCCTTTTCCCATAGACTAGCTCATAGGGTGTGAATTCGATGGTGGTCTTCCATGTGGTATTATAGGCCCAGGTGGCCTCAACTAGTCTATCTACCCAATATTTCCTACTGTTGCTTACCACTTTGGTCAAGATGCCCTCGAGTGCTCTATTGGTCACCTCCACTTGCCCATTATCTTGTGGACGATAAGGATTGGAGGTTCTATGATTGATGTTGTGCTCACCGAGCAAGTCTTCAATCATGTTGGAGGTAAACTGGCTACCTTGGTCTGTGACTAGCTCTCTAGGGTACTCAAATTTGTAGAATACATTACCCCTTAGGAACTCAACCACCTTCTCCTCTGTTTCTATCTTAATTTCCTTGGTTTCAACCAACCGAGTCAAATAATCAGTGCACACAATAATGTACTATTTTTTCTTTGAAGGAGGATCAATAGGTCCAATGAAGTTTGTGCCCCACTTGTCAAATGTCTCGAAAGTCACTTGAGGCTACAGAGGAATTTCATCTCTTGGAGTAGGCCTTCCCATCCTTTGGCACCGATCACACTAACTAGTATATGTTTTTACATCATGATGAAGAGTGGGCCAATAATAGCCTACTTGTAACTTTGAATGATGTCCTCTTTGTTGCAAAGTGACCTCCACAAGGCCCATCATGACAGGTCAGAAGGATGTCAAAGACTTCCTCCTCCCTGATGCACCTTCTCAAGATTTGATCTAGGCCAAGTTTGAAGAGCTTTCCCCCTCTCCAAGTGAAGGGGGCTCTTTTCCTTACTATCTTTCTCTTTTCTTTGGAGGACAATTTTAGTGGGAACTGTGCTAATATGAAATAGTTTTTTATATCAGAAAACCATGGAGAGAGAACTGAAATAGAAAATAAGTGCTCATTTGGTAATTGGTCATCAACCATTCCTTCATCACCTGTAGGAAAATTTACTCTAGACAAAAAAGCTGCAACAACATTTTCCTTACTAAGCTTATTAAAAATGGTTAGATCAAACTGTTGTAATAAAAGTAAGCATCTTATAATTCAAGCATTCACATCTGGTTTGTTCATTAAATATTTGATTGCAACATGGTTAGTATGCACAAATGTTTGATAGTCTGTAATATAGTGCCTGAATTTTTCAATGAATGCACAATAGCCAAGAGTTCCTTTTCGGTCACTATGTAATTTAGTTTAGCCTTTAACAAATTCTTACTGATAAAATAGATAGAATAAAGTAGTTTTTCATCTATCTAACCTAGGGCTGTTCTTATGGATTTGTGTGAGGCATCAATATGAATATGAAAGGGGAGGGCCCAATTTGGGCCTCGTAGAATCGTTGCAGTGGTTAACTTGTCCTTTAGGATGTCTAAGGCCTCCTGACAACTTCTTGACCATATAAACTCGGAGTACTTTGCCAACACACCAAATAAAGGAGAAGCCAACTTGCTGAAATCCTTTATGAACGTTTGGTAGTATCCAACTAACCCTAGGAAACTTCTAACATCTCTCTCCTTTTGAGGAAGTGGGACCCTTTGGATGATAGCTATTTTGTTTGGGTCCACCTGCAGTCCTTGCTGAGATATGGAATGACCTAGCACGGTCGGGCCTGCAGTCATCAAGAATTCACATTTTCGAGACTGAGAGATATGATCGTTTCAATGAATTTGTACAATACTTTCCCTAGGATAGATAGAGCTTCTTGAAAATCATAGCCATAAGGTGTAAAATCATCCATATAAATCTCCACCACATCATGGACTAATTCGGAGAAAATACTCAGGACTGCTCTCTAGAAAGTGGCAGGATCATTGCATAGGACAAAAGGAAGGACCATATATGCAAAAATACACCAAGGATAAGTGAATGTGGTTTTATCCTAGTCTTCTAGAAAGATATGGATTTGGTTGTACCCACTGAATCCATCTAGGAACGAGAAAAACCTTTTCCCTACTAGGCCATATAGCACTTGGTCAATGAAGGGTACAGGGAAATAGTCCTTCTTTGTGGCTTTGCTCAACTTCCTGTCAGTGACACAAATTCTCCACTTACCATTTTTCTTTGGAACTAACACCAAAGGACAGACCCACTCACTATCAGAGATAGGGTAAATGACTCCTAGATCTAGCAGTTTTTGTAGTTCTTCTTTGAATATATATTTAAGAGCTAGATTCATCCTCCTTTGGGGTTTCTAGACCAGCTTGCAACCTTCTTTGATGTATATGTGGTGAGTACACACTGAGCAACGTACTCCCTTCATTTATTTGTAACTCCAAGTGAAGGCTTCTAGATTTTCCTTTAGCATGTTGCATAACTTCTCTTCTGGGAGAGCAGAAAGAGATGGATTGATTTTCAAGGTTCTCTCTAGGCCGAATTCTATGGTTTTGACATGGAGTGGGTTGGAATCGGACAAGCATAAG
Source organism: Pinus tabuliformis (assembly GCA_031772625.1). NCBI lineage: Eukaryota > Viridiplantae > Streptophyta > Pinopsida > Pinales > Pinaceae > Pinus > Pinus tabuliformis. The sequence goes on along the minus strand of CM062818.1, from coordinate 1,251,938,882 downwards.
TCAATTGGATGATTGTTCTAGGCTTCCTTTATTGCTTCTTCTAAGGGCAATGAACTGGGAGTTAGACTTTGGAGTAGGTGTTCAATCAAGTCCTCCTCCCATGGCTGCTTCTAAAGTATAAAGTTGGGTGGAATAAACTTGATCTTCTTCATCCTCCTCCAACCGCAAAGGTAAGTCATGCTCTAGAGAAGGTTGAGCAGGAGGGTATAGGACTAACTGCTTGGACATATGCCCATTCTTGATGGTCATATACCCAGCTTTGTAGCTAATGTAATAATTGGCTGTGGCCAACCATGGTCTCCCAAGGGTGAGAGGGTAACTAGTAAACTTAGCCTTAGGTTGGAGAACTAGTAAATCTACAGGGTACTACCAAGAGTCAATGGAGACCATCACATCCTCCACAATCCCCTCAGGGGTTACTGTGGAATGGTCTATAAGTTGCAAAATTGTTGTGGTCTTCCTCAATGAACCTTGGAGGTTGAGCTTGAGCATGGTTTCCTTGGTCGTCACATTAATGTCAACCCCAAGATCGATTGGAGTGTGTGGAACAATGGTACCATTGATGTGCACATCTACTACAGGGCTTTCAGGGTCCAAATAATTTGGATAGATTACTTGCCCCATCATTAAGTCGAACAACTGCCCAATGACATTAATGGTAGGGGCATCCCTTCTTCACCTCCCGGGATGCTTGAAGCACTCCTCCTTAATCAACTTATTTTAAATAGGAACATCTTTTATTACTTGGAGAAGTAGAATATTTACACATAGGTTTTTCAATTCTCCCAGAAGTTTAGTCTCTTCTAGGGTAGGCTGGAGTGGTTGGGATAATCTCTTAGGAAAGGGTGGATTCACTTTAAGATTGCTTTCCTCTCTCTCTTCCTCAACCTCCCTAGTCGGAGGTGGAGGTTGGTTATCCGGGAAAACTCTCCTTGATCTTAGGTTAATCTCCTGGATTTCCATAGCATAAGCTGGTTATGATGTCTCTCCATTGTATACTTGTTGAGCCTCCCTATTGTTCAGGTTCGGATTTGGTTTGGCAGGCATATGGGGTTGCATGGGTGGATCAGAGTGTAGGAGATGTGGTTGGGCAGGTGGTGGAGGCAATAGAGCTAGAGCATTGTTGTATTGGGGCCTCCACCCATGGGGCAATTCATTCCACTGAGGTTGTGGCAGAGCATAAGGTTGAAATTATTGGCTCACTAGCTGGGAGTGATACTGAGATGAAAAGGACCAAGGAGGGGGTGTAGACTAGGAAGGATGAGCAGGTGGTCCCCAGGAAGGTATGGTTGTGGTTTGGTTGGGGTTGTAATATGCATGGGACAACCCTTGCATGCCCTACTGGTATGGTCTAGGCCCATGAGGTCTCCTTTGGTTAATGTAGAAGAGCTACTGAGTGACCCCTTGGGCTCCTTGATATACAAATTTGGGTCTAGGAAAAGACGAGCACTTTGTTTGTGGAGTGGTTTTCTTCACAAACTAGGAAAATTTCAATAGAGTTCAATGGACATTCATTCTTAGGATGCCTCCTAGTGCACCTAGGAAAAAAAATGGCTAAGGCTCTCTCTGCATCCTCCTCCTTCCTCTTAATGTGCATGGTGTCGACTTGCAAGGCAATGGTTTGCAACATCTCACTTTTGAAATCTTCTAACATGTTTCTGATTTCACCCTTGATGGATGACGTGGAAGACAATGTACTGACGATAGGTTGACTACCCCTACCCTTTGTCCTAGCTTCCCTAGAATGGTTTCTAAAGACAATCTTGATATCCTTATGGGGTAATTGGTATATATCTCCTGCTACTAACAAATGTAGGGTATCCAGAAGATCTTCCCTTACTCCCCTAAGTAGGACTAGCTTTAGTGACTGAGGGTCAGGTCTTTTGTAACTAAGATGGAATCTTTCTTCATAATCCTCTAGGGATTCACCATTGCCTATGGTCATCTTGAAAATTTCTTCTTTAGTATCCTTTGACTGACATTAGTCTCGATATTTATTGTTAAAGGGTTGTTGCATCTAAGCCCAAGCTATGATGCTATCTCTAGGTAAACCCATGAACCAACACAATGCCGCATCCTTGAGGGTAGATGGAAATAGTTTTAACTTTTGGTTATCATCTATATAGTCATAGGTTCAACATATAACAACAAAATCAAATAGGAAAGTGTCGATGTCCTCTGTGGTCAGACCATGGAAATGAGGTAGGGTAGAGGGGCTTATATTTTTCATCTTAGTGTCCCCATTGGTTTCCATAATGGGGAAGGCACCCTCAACTCTCTCTCTATTCACTCTATCATTTTTGTTTTCAGCCATTGGTTCAGTATGAATGGGTTCTTCTTCTTCTTCTTCTTCCCTTATAGGTTCTTCAAATATTCTAGGTTGCTCACCTAAGGGTTCCTCTAGTTCACAACCACCGAAGAAGAGGGAAGGTTGGTTGTTTGATGCAATGGGGCTACTTGCCAAAAAATTCCCTAAGCTGTCCATATTTCTATGAGGCATGAAAGGAAATATTTGTGGTTAGGTTTTGTATCTTTTCCAAACTTGGAAAGTACTTTTTAGAATTGAAATCGTTGATTGAACGAAAAATTACTGACAAAATGAAAAAGCTACCTGCTGAATTGAACTCTTGCTCGCAAAATGGAAAGGAAAGCAGAAAATGGAAAATGGAGGAAAAGAAATAACTAGATTACTTTTGCAGCAATAAACTAATGGTAGAATATTGAAGACAAGAAATAGAAGAAAAAAAGCAGTAATGACATCTTACTCAGACACCTCCCCAGAAATAGCTCCAAAAAGTGATGAGCACTAGTATTGTAGCAATGATGCTGCAACTTTTGGGCTACCAACTTTAATTTATCGACTTGAGGTTCATAAAAACATGGAGGTGACAATGATGTATACACAAGTAAAAGTGATGGTTCTGACCATTGTCATTATTCATCTGGCGAGAGACCACTGAGGTTCTAAGCTAGAATTCTATGTAGTCAAAAGAAGCTTTATTCTTTCATGGAAGAAAGGTAAATCTACTCTAAGAGAGAGTTACTCTACTACAATAATGGATAAGGTTGACATGTAATGATAAATCACACCATTTCCTAATTAACCACAAATGAACTATGCTTGGAATAAATGATAAATAAACATGAAACAAATGCTACTATCTAAGTTCTGTAAGTAATAAGCATCAAACATCACTACAGTGCAAGTAAAGAGACTGAACTAAATCTGTTTTTTCTTTTTTGTCTTTTTATGCAAAATCTAGTATGCAAACTAATTGCTTCTGTGGATGTGGCAAGTGAATTAAGGATTTTTGAGGGTGGTTGGAAGGGTTATGAGATGGTTGGATGGTGTGGAAGACCTTTTGGAGGCTTTTTGTAACTTCCTAGAGGTTTTCCATCAATTCGGCCTTAAAACAGGCCATTTGAGGAAACCCTACATGATGTACCAAAAACCTACACGATGATCCTGTAGGAATTAAAACGAACCTATAGGGTACAACAGAGAGAAAAATGTAAGGTGTTGGAGGTGATGGTAAGCCTAGGAAAGGTGTGTGATGGGTGGAATGGAGTGGGAGAAGGTCTAGGATAACTTAGGAGTGAACATCAAAGATAGTAGATTGCTAGATTCACTCAATGTGCTTCGAAGGATTTCTATGAAAAATGATGAAAAATTAGTGAAGGTGATGGTGGAAACAAGGGATGGCTAAGGTGGAGGGAGTGTAAGGTGGCTACTGACTATGAAGTCTTAGTCTCCTCTTGAAGCACCTTCTCTGCATAAAACATGCGTGTCTTCTGAAAATCTATCCAAACAAGATACATTTTCATAAACTAGAAAACATAATTAATGGATTAACTACCTACACTATGGATGAGGAAATTTTCTAAAAAGAGTGAAAGCATGGATGAGATCTAATACAAAATTGAACATGGAAAAGGTGATAATGGAAATCTACTTTTCGAAATTGACCCAATACTAATTTAAAGACAACAAACTCCAAAGCTCATAAAAGAACTAGAAATCTATGTTTTTGGGGCTGCTTAAGGTCCCTTCCTCAAGTCAAGATCCCAGAAGGAGGAAGTGAGGCTGAGACACCTACTGACAACCTTGTGGTGATCCTTTTTATCCGTACTAACCTGCTACTTGAAGTAAGGCACAAATGGAATTAAACTAGTAAACCACTAATCTAATCTACACTACCTGTAATGGAAACGCATCTAAAAAGCAAATTAAAAATGAAGCTATGAATCTACGCTAAACATAAATGTAAAATAAAGAGGATCCTCAGCTTCCACGGTTGGGCCCTAACCCAAGAGCTCTAGCCCTCTGAGTTAACTTAGTGCTGGCTCAAAACAAAACTCATTCTTATTACCAAAACAATGAATTACATCAATAGAACTTTCACAAGTATTACAGCTCGAAAATAGCTTAGAGTTTCACAATAAAAATATGAATCCTACTGAGGTCCTAGGCCTCTCTACTTATACAACTAAAGTCCCTAATGGCTTCCTTAAAATTAGGGAGGCTTAGCTCCAAAACTCGAGATAAACTGGTCCTTTGTCTCTCACTTGCTCAGCTGCCTGGTAATCCTCATGATTTGTCTATTTGCACTCCAAGATGATTGATGAATGGAGGAATATTCGAATGGAGGAGTAGTAAATGTGGAGGATTTAGCTCCTACAATCCCTCTCCCTTGTCCCATTCGAGTCTTGACCCTAGTCTTTTCCAAAATTCCTTGATTGCCTCCTTTAATCCTGCATTCAATGCATATTAGTCCACTAAGCATAATATCCAACTCTAAGTCATGTCATAAAAAAGATATAATAAAAAACATGTAATAAGTTATGAGAAAAGTTGGTTTGAATAAGCTAGGAGGTGAATTAAGACCCATATAATTACCCAATGATGAGTCTCGTTAGCGTCAAAAGAAAATCCACCACCTTCTTAACCAGCTGTGGGGCTGGGAAATGAATTTACTGTTAAACAAGAGTGGGTGGAACAGTGTGAGAGGAGAAGACCACCTCTCAATGAGAGGTATGAACTTCAGTTTGGAGAGACCATGCGGTTAAAAATGGAGTTTCAGAAGATGAGAAAGTAGGTATCTCGACTGAAAAAGAAGGTAAAGAAATATAAATGGAAGGCCATGAGGCCGAAGGTTGAGGTCTCCTCAGTAGCTGTATCGATCGAGGATGTTCCCACAACTTCTGCTGCTACACAGACTGGTCCTATAGAATAGTTGTTTGAGGCCTATGAATTCTTCTGAGTGGTTGAAATTCAAATATGGAAATCTGTAGTGAATGCACAAAAGAAGGAGACATCGAGGGTTCGAAAGAAGACTACTGCGATTGTCACTGAGTATATAGATCAGCTGGATAAAGAAAATCAGAGGTAGGAGAAATAATAGAAAAAGATAGGGGGTTTAGAAGGGTAGATATAGGTCTTGAAGACATATAAGGAATAGATGTTTACCCAACACACAACAGGTAATGGCCTATCGGCCTCTTGCCCATAATTATGCTTTGTTTCTTTAGGAGCAGTTCTTTTTCTTCTGCGTGGAAAGCATCTACAAATAAATCAGCCATGAGATCGAGTACCCAATTCAATTCCTTCATATTATAAGAATCCATGATATCGTGAACCATAATTTGATGTGTGAGCTCTACATGCATGGTTATTTCCTAAAGGATGATGAGAGCTTCAACCTAGTTCCATTCATGGGAAATGTGCACTTGAGAGCCTTTACCTCTTACATCATTAACCAGGTTAAATGTAGGAAGGCTTGTGATACTTTTGAAGGAAATCAAGCTACAAATACACTAATAATAAGGAGGTAGAATGGCCAATCTGTGACTATTGATAACAAGCATTAGACCTTTCTAGAGATTGAGGAGTCTAAGGAACAAATGCTGGAAACATAGAGCTGGTGTATTGACCTCTGTTTCAGATAGATAGTCACTTTTTAGGATGAAGCCCTTGACAATTACAAAAGAATATGGATGATGTCATCATCAACTGTCAGAAACTAGGAACCTTTTGGGGCACACAATTTTGCAGGAAGATTAGAAAGGGCACCACATTTTTTTGCATGCATTCAGACCTGTGGGGTTTGGTGGATGGGGTTGAGGTTTCAGTTTCCTCTCATTTAGCTGCTAGCAGAGAATTACACTCTAACACACAATGTGAGTAATGATTGGTGGAAGGATGTCCTTATGATAGAAGGATACACACCTCGAGGGACAGAGATGGCCGAAGAATATGGCCTTGCTCAACTTCATGTTGACCACAGTTAGTCCAACCCAGATCTGAGGAGACGATGAGCTGCATGAGGGCATGTAGAAAGACCAATTGGGGGAAGATGTTGGGTGCGAAACTTGCATAATTTTTCCCTCCATTTTTAATCTCTCTCTCACTCCTTTGTATCATTTAATTTCACTAATTGCCCTAAATGAATAAGGTAAACCCTCTTTGTTGCTTTCACGTAATGTTCAATTAATGAAGTAATAGTTATGGATAATTTGCCTATGTGAGTTACTAATCTTGCCATTTCCACAGATCTGGTGGTCAAAGTTCATGGGTGCAAAACACATAAGCAAATTTCAAGTTTCCAGTATCATATCGACAAGCACTATAACAACATAACGGATTTGAGGCCTATTCCAAACCTTTCTTGTCTTTCTCTCAACAACTAATTGGACATTGTAACAATTGTATCATGATAGAACATTAACTGCAATCTTGAGAAATAGTTTTATCTGTGTATTGTATAAGAAGGGTTTTAATGTTGTGAATCAGGGTTTGTCGTGCAAGAGTTTGAGATTGTAACATAATATTGTTAAGTTAATCGAATGCAATTTATTTTTCTCTTCTTTCTATAAGATGTGAATCCATCACAACCCTATTCAGAGATTTGGGCCCACTCTTTTGATGAGGTGCTAATTTTTTTATTGTGTTGATATTTCGTATCTGTTGAGTTAAATTGATTGTTGTTACAATAGTTTAGTTAATTTTTGTGAATGCCTTTTATAGTTCTGCAATTCATTCTTAATTTCTATCACAATGACTCTTTCGTTAACTCTGTTGCTGAATCTAGGATTAGTGATTGAATGTGGAATTTCTACCTGCATATATTTTGCATGTTTCCTTCAAAAAAATTACACACCCATATTGATAAATTAATTTGTAAAAGAGTTGAATAGGTATTCACACTCGGACACCAACAAATATCATGAATTAAATCTTATAGGACTCATATTACTCATATATATTCACATCTTTTAATGGTGGCATTATATTTTTCATGATATTCACGATGACATTATATATTTGATCTTTGTTATGGAATTATATATATTTCATCCCTACAATGCCTCTACATACTTGATATCTGCGATATACCTCTACGAAACTGTGTATATTTTGTTTCTACAATATAAGGTCATTACATTATATACAAGGTCTCTACTATCAAGGTTTCTACGTTAATAATATTTTCATTCTATATGGTCTCGTCACAATGATCTATACATATATATCTTGTTCCTCGGCACAAAGGTTTGTACATCTAAGCATAATGATTTATATCACATCCCTCGATATGTTAGTATTAGTGTTAAAGTATCATCATTATTTTCATGTGTTTCTGTTCGGTGTACATGGCCCATCATGGCCCGCCACTTATGGCCCTATTGATAGTATGGAACTATGGCCTGATTGGTAGTATGGTATATATAGACTGACAATACGATGTAAACATGGCCCAGGGTGGCCTAGGAACAATAGGCAACATGTCTTAGGGTGGCCTAGAGACAATAAGAATCATGGCCCAACAGGACCCCTTGAAAGTAGGTAGCATGAACCAAGGTGGCCCAGTGACAACATCCATCATGGCTTAGGGTGGCCCACTAAAAGTAGGCAACATGGTCGAAGGTGGCCAAGGTATAATAGGAAGAAATTCCATGTGTGGCCAGTTGAAGAAAAATAGCATGGCCTAGGGTGACCCTGTGAAAGTAGGCAACATGGACTAGGATCGCCCGGGGACAATAGGCATCGTGGCCTAGTGAGAGTAGGAATAATGGACCAAGATGGACAATGTAGAATAGGAAGCATGGCCTAGGGTGACCTAGTTATAATAGGAAACATTTCTTAAGTTGGCTCAATCGTAGTAGGAAGCATGGACCATTGTGGCCGAGTGACAACAAGTAGCATGACCCAACATGTCCCAATGACAATAAACAACAAGGGTAGCCTAGTGATAGTAGTTAGCATCGTCCAGAGTGGCCACGTGACAATGGTTCACATGGACCAGGGTGGCCCTTGATATGATTATGTATATTTTTATCAATGTACTTCATATGTCAACTAAAAATTTGATGAAATCTAATAGAAAAAGAAGAATTGAATTCTGGGTTTTCTCCCTTGTGGGGTTTTTCCCTAGTCTCTGATCAAATCCAGTTGTCTCTATGTGTGCATGATTTTCTTCTATTGATCCTTTTTGTTTCACTTCATTGTTGATAATATGTTCTTTCTATATATGTGACAATTTTATAATGATGTTATGGGGCGAATGTATATGTATTGATGAAATGCAATTATGAAAGCAAAGAAAAATATAGCCTTAAGGAAAATTAACAAGAAATTCCCCGTTGGGTATCTTATTTTTATAGACTATCATTCCATCCAATATGGTGAATATTTCAAATAAAAGATATAAAATAAAATTCTTCCTTGGTGTATAAACCGAATTGGTTGAAGCATTTCTTCCATCTTTGAAAAATTAATCAACGACAAGCTTCACGATCTACATAAAAGTGAAATGTTCTTTGCAATAAATTGGAGGTTTGTAATGAACATTGCAAATATAACGCTTGAGCTTAAATATATAGGAGGATAAAAATACATACATGTTGTGCATCTATAGAACTAGATCACCTAACGATTGAATGGATATTCCTTGATTCAAATAAGACAAAACTACCTCGAATTTAGCTTGGATCATAATCTAAGAGGAAATAAATTTTTAAGGAACACTAATCCAAGCCTAGCTAAGTTGATGGAAGAATGGCATAAAATTTTGGGTGTAGATTTAAGGCTTATGCACCATGTTCATTTAATTTAAACAAAGTGAAAGATTTTATGATACCTTTCAAACTAAATTCTATATTTAAAAAGACACAATCCAAAAACCTTGGATATGGAAAACATCGTTTGGATACATTGGAATGCACCCAGCATTTTAATGTCACACACCCAAGTAAATATTGTAGTCCAAAACTAGTAGAAGCTCCAAAAAAATCATTTTCATGTGGGATCTAGTCAAATAAAATAGTTTGAAAAGATAGATTGAAAAGGGAATCGAAAAAATATACCCACCACAATATCAGTTGATCCCTAAACTAGTTAACCTTGCCAACTTCTCAGTGCATATCAAATCCTTACATGGGTTTGTATATATTACTTCAATCAACTATAAAGACAGAAAATTAACATGATGATAAAAATTGAGTCCTTAAGCTCTAAACTAGAGGGGAAGGTACAATATTTTATCGTATGTTATCCCATCCTTGCACTCTACATCAAGCGTAAACCAAGAATGAGTGACAAAAAATGAGAAATGAATATAAGAATGGATTTTAAAATTAACCACAATATCTAACCCAAAAAATTAATCATTTCCTTCCATAACTCTTAGCCTTGTTGTCCTATGCGTGATGGCCAATGAAGGTTGTATGAGTAGTCATTTCCTTACTTATCTATTAGTAAGTAAAAGTCACAACTAATGAATGATTCTCATGGCTTTGATATTGGGGGAGGTTTTATGGAATATATATTATGGAGGTGCATGCAAAAAATTCTTTCTCCTCTCACGCAAGTCATGATTTAGCGCTATTTAAAGTTCGGTCTCTAAATATGGGATTGGAGAATGAACACACAAATAGGTCTATCTAGGGAATTATAGGGCACCATCAATATTCCACGTAGAAAATCTCTAAATAACAAAACCTTTGAAATTCTAAAGGATGCACTCTAATGCTATTATAATGGGAATGCTTCAGTCTTTCCAAAATACATCCTCGTTTAAATCCATGAGAATAAGGAATGAGTAATGACCTCGTCCAAATGTTGTAGGTTGTTAATATGTTTACTTTAAACAAGGTCATGCAATTTGAGATTGAGTAATAAATGTTTACTTCTAGATCTTCCAAAATCAAATAATAAGGGAAAATTGGAGAGTTGTCTCAAGCTGAACTATTCCAGTGAAAGCTCTAATCCTTTCTCTTTCTAGGAAAACAATGTAAATGCACCGAAAAATAGAAAATTTTAATTTTATAAGCTAAAACCTCCGAGTTTATTTCCAAACAAGTGATTGAATTCCAAAATGAGGTTTTTCCAAATAACGAATGAGCTAGACACTTCTAAGTTTAGGCTCAATATTCATCCCATATACCATGTTCATATAGTGGTGCAATGACACTTGAGGAAACTATAGAATGGGAAATTCCCTACCTACGCACACATTGATGGAATGAAAATATGTCATGGAACAAAGTATTATAACCCATAACCTCTTTTGGTATGGAACAAAAGGAAAGACATAGTTAACCCCAATCATTATCATGTCCCCCCAATCTTAGCCATTGCATCCTACTTGGCTATGCCTGTGACTCAACCCCCCTCACATATTTCAACCGGGATGAAAAGGATTCAATTTCAATAAGAAGAATAAGCTTGAGAAAAATGTGTTATTTGATCACTAAGAAAAGTGTTATGTAATGAGAGAGATAAATAAATAAATATTAGTTAAAATAAATAAAACAAGAAAAGGGGTAATTTGAGATGATCATCTTAAATTAATTTCATAAAATCCCCCTCTATGTAGTAGTGTTAAACCCAATATTATAAATCCAAATATTAAGCCCAATATTAAAACCCTAATTATATAAATCCTAGTATTATAAACACTATATTATAAACCCTAATATTAAATCATATATATTATAAACCATATATATTTAAAAAACCACATGATTGGCATGTTTTACCATGTTGAACTAGATTGCCCATATTTGAACTTATTAACAAAGGTTGGCCATGTGGAGCATGGGTTGACCATGGCATTAATTGTTTATTACGGTGACTATTGTTGAATGAATACGATCGTGATTGACGATGGTGGGCCTAGGTTTTATGTGGTTGAACATGATTGACCATGGTTGATGGAGGTCAACCCCATTGAATATAGTTAACTATGGTGGACAATGGCTGACCAAGGTGACCGTAGTTAACTATGGCTAATCATATTCAACCATGGTGATCATATCTGGTGATGGCTGACCATGGTTAGACTATGGTTGACAATGACTGACTATTGTTAAACATCATTGACTATGTTTTCACTAAGGTTAAATTTTTTTTTGACTATGGTTCTCCATGTTTAGCCTATAAAGGTTGACTATGTTTCACTATGTCATCACATTCATTACTTTTAATTATAGTAAACATAGTGTTTCCATGTTTGGTCATGGTAAACTATTTAAACATCGACTATCAAGGTTCGACTATGTTTATGTAATGTTGTTGACTATGTTTGACTATTATTATTAATCAATAATAATATGAGATTATGTTTGGCAAATGCTAAAGAGGGTTGATCTTCAAACATAGGATGACATGGTTTTTCTATGGAAGAACATGGCTTGACTACGATCTACCATCATTTGACCATGGTTTGGCTATGTTCAACCACAACTGAATACGATTGATTATATTAGACCATCATTTGAATATGGGTTTAATATTGTTGACCATATTTTGGCTATGGTTTGTTTGTAGTTGACCACGATTTGACTCTCATTATGATTGCAATGGTGGTTTAACCATGGTTTCACTATGGTTAACCCTGACCATCAACTATAGCCCTCCATGGTCCACCATGGCCACGTCATATGGTTCAATTAGGTTCAATATGCTTCACTATAGGTCACCTATACATAGACCATGATGCCCATGGTAGTTTTGGTTCAGCATGGCAGTGATGTTGACTATTGTTGAGTATGATGTACATGTTGACTATAGTATAACATGTCAACAATAGTCAACCATAGACAACATGTGTTAATGTATAGATTTACTTATAGTTAAGACAATATAAATGTGTAGATTATTGTTTGTTATAAATGTGTAGATTAATGATTAATGTGGAATTTCTTCTGAATTGTTTGTGGTTTTGTAATGAATGTGTATGTGAAAAAAAAAATGAATGGGTGGTCGATCAACCAAATTATTATTAATAATAATCATCTAATTTTATCTAATAATATTAAAAATATTAATTATGGGTGAACAAGGTGGGATAAAATTGATTATGTTAAATATATGATTGATTAGGGTTAACGATCATTGACTATTTAAACATTCATCATAAAGGTTTCCTACAAAGGTTAACTACGTTTCACCTTGTCATGATGTTGGCTTTGGGTATATGTCTATGCTTAGCTATATGAATGTTAAAAATAATGCCTAAATCATGTATATTGTTGAACCCTATATTTATGTTGACTATGTTTGACCGAGCCAATCATGATTGAGACTTGTTAATATTTAAATTAATATATTGGTAATATGTTAATGCATAGATTAATGTATAATTATTAATATATTGTTATAAGTTTATTAAGATTTAAATAATATTACTAAGATATTTAGATAATATTAGATATGAGTGTTAATATTATATTAATGTAATAATTAAATATTAAGAATATATTAAATATTGAATAATAATATATTAATTATGCATTAAGAATGTATTTTGTTAATAAAGTGATTAATTAGATCAAACTATGTAGGGTCTCCCTCTCAAAAATCTCCATGTGGTATATGTGGTGATGTGGCATCTAGGACATTGTTTGATGCATTCTCAAAGATCCTACACGTATTCTAAATAATTACATGGGTCCCAAGGTAGGAGGTATAGAGAGTCTTAATATACATATATATGTCTAAATGGAGGTATAGGAATCCCAATGCAACATCTCATATCTCAACGCAATGCCATGGATCCCTAGAGATGGTACACTTTTCCAAAACTAGAGAACACATTTATAGTGGTGGGTTTACCCCCTTTATAAATCTTTAGGTGGTGGAAAACAATTGTTATCTCCTAGGAGGCTTAAAACGCAACTTAATTCTACAATATTCGTATGTCTTACCATGGGAGGAAACATTTACATCCTTTAAATGTGACAATTCTAAGATATATTTCCTATATCACTAAATTATATATAGTTGAAATATGATGAATAACTTGTGAAAATAGAAGGAAAGTGTAATGAAATGACGGTCAAATTTGTATTGATGGTAATTTTCATTTTTACTAGTCTAACTAGATATGAAGAGATAACAAACTTCATTGCTCAAGAATTGAAGTTTTTAAGAGAAGGCTTGTATTAGAGTTACAACCTAGAAACTCTACTTATTTTCCTTGGTATATACTTTTTCTTTGATATCATTTTTCAAGTCCATCTTCATTATATATCTATAGACAAGCACGAGAAATGGGGTAGCTTGATATGGATTGGGTCATTATTTTTTATGACATCCATAATGATTATTTTAGAGTGGAAACATAAGAGGAGTCAACTCACATGATCATTTTTCTCCTATGTCCCAGTTTTTTGAATTTGGGTTTATAAAATTAAAGAAGAAAATTAAGAAATATATTTCTTTCAAACAATTTTATGCACTCATCTACATTTCCATCATTGTAAGGAAGATGTGAAAGAGAGATTTTATGCAAAAATTATGCCACCTATAAGTTGATATTCCTATTTTGTCAACCATGATGTCAAAGAATGCCACATAAGCACCATTACTCATGGAAATGTGGCTATCCACTTGGTTCTATTTTATTATATTATTTTTTCATGCATAAAATAGGTAAACTATAGAAATTGGAGAATAAACAAAAATAAAATCCCTCAAAACCATAACATAATATATACCTTGGGAAACGCATTTGACATAAGACCTAACCTGAAGGTGAGGCTACTTTCTTCTCTCTTTCTCTAGATGGAAATATATGAGTATAAATAAGTGACATTTATGGCCCATGGTGTGTTACAAAAGACAAACACACTTTTTTTTATCTCTCTATATCCACTCTCATCCACTATTATCATCTATGAAACAAAGTGCATTGAAATAGAGTGGAACCCCTTTTCCTCCTAGTGTCCTGATTATAACATAACTAGATAGCCTATTAGTGGTTAAGTTGACTCATTTAAATCTTAACTGGATTTAGAAAATTAAATCTTCTAGAGTATTATTCATGATGATCAAATGGATAGACACTTTTCCATGAATAATGGGGAATGGCATGGCATCCTCTCAAATCATGGTGGAAAAAAGAGGAAGGTCAAGTAACATGACATAATTTTTTGATATAGACTTCGATTAAAGTGATTCTTATGTTAATAGAAAAGTTTCTTTTAATTCGTCAAAAAGCTTGTAAAATATTTCTCACCTCGTTTCACCAAATTGGGACCCACCAGTAAAAATAGTCCTATGAGGTAATTCATAAAGTATTTCCACTCTAGAAAATTCAATATTGACGACAAATTCGATAAATATACAATCCAAATAATACGTGTAATTGATTAAGAACACTCTAAAAGAGTGAGGTTGTAAATCATATTAAGGGCTCAATGGGTCAAATTTAACCCCTAGTTCGCTATCAGTTTGTGTTATAATAGGGCCACTAGGAGGAAAAGGTGTTTAACTCTATTCTACTACATTTTTATTCTAAAGTAGATAAGAGTATATAGCATATGAATGGGGGGAGTGTTAGCTATTTTAATTTCTTAAAGGATTTGAAATTAAATTATCGATTAGGATGTTTGTAAAATTTGAAATAGTACACAATAAGTGCATAGGAAACAATACCAATGGACTTTCATCCTAGCATTATAAAAGTAAATTACATGGAAAACCAAACCAACTAAAAGTAAACTCATAGTGATATTGTTCCCTAGACAATAGAATTAAGGAAGATGGTCATAGAATTTCATGACATAATCTTATTGCACAAACTAATTGTTGCATTCTTATATTATTCATGCAACGTGAAACTAAGCCTCAAATTTATCTTCTCTTTAAGAGTAACAACCATAAGAAAAGGTAGAAGGAAAGGAATTCCTAGTATACTAAGGCCACTAGAATTGCCTACAATATCCGTTAGTGATATCACCTTATTTATGAAATTGGATTGACCAAACAGTCATTGAACAACCATGAGGGAAACAAATCTTAATACTAACCACAGTTTTCTCTTTCAAACTGTCCAAATTAGAAATGAATTTCCAAGATAAATGAACTCTATGGAAACACACCAAACTACATAATGAAACAAAACCTATCTATATTTGCGTAGAGATGAAAGACTTGGAAAATGTTTTATTTTATGAGACCATACATAGGAAAGTAAAAAAGAATAAATGTTCTATTTTTTCAAGTTAATAGGGATCGTTTAGGTATACCTACAATAAACACATTTATGGTGCTAGAAGTCCATCAAGAAAGGGGGGTATCCTCGATGCGAATTACCAATTAGACCTCACACCATTTGGAGTAGGATCCTAATCCAAATTATCAACCCAACTTCCATGTATCTTTGCAGATTTTCCTTGGCTACAAATTTTAACAAAATAGTAATACACATGTATTTTCAGATCATCAAGTGAGTATGCCTTGTGAAATCTTCAACTATGGAAAGTATCAAGGTCCTTCTACCAAAAGGGAAGAGAAAATTTGGCTCTTTAAAGGTAAGTAATAATAATAATCTAGAAAAGGCACACAAGCATATAAAATATGAATGAACGATTGACCAACCAACGAAATAGTTCACAAGGAAGCAATGATTGTTAAAGAAAATACAACACACCTTAAATAAGATAAGTGTCGAAGCCACCAAAATAGTTCAATTTCCTTAATATAGATGAAAAGAGCATACATCACAAACATTCAAGGAAGAATGTTACAATATTCATGACATATGCATGAAAGAGTGTTGTCTCAATGTGCTTTTGAATTAAGTAGAAGTTCCAAGGTACATCAAGACAATGAAAACCACTAGCCCCAATAGTGGAGCATAAGAGTAGTCAATCGCTCCTCTGAAATAAATATATCTTCCTCTTTAATGCCTGGTAGGAGGAGCTAAGGTGAAAATTTCCTTTTCATGAGCTATGATGGTGTGTATATAACAAATGAGGTGACCATTCACCTCCCTTGTGACTCTTGGACTACCCTCATGGTTGTTGGACTTCTCTATTATATTTCAACTTCCTACATGACTTTTAAGATTACATAGATGACTCTTAGACTTCAAATTTACATCAAAATTTTCCAATATTGAATTTACATGATCCACAAAATTATGTGGCTAATGATTACTCATGATAGGACATAACATGACACTGATGAGATGTGGTAGTGTCAAGATTTACTTCTTGTTGCTTTTTATTCAACAACAACAACTATATAAATTCAATAGAACCATATTTCCAACCTTATAAGTGAACCTCATGACCAATAATATGGTAATAAAGTCATAAAAAAGTTACAAGTTCTGTAGCACAAGATTATGTAACAACATATATCATTTGCGAAGGTAAAAGTAAGGATGGCGTTATATATGAATATATACATATTTGTCATGTTTTTCAACAAGTCACTTACGCCAACAGTAAATGAAAAGGTTAAATGATCATGAAGGACCCCATGAATTTAGGAGTAATGGAAAATGAATAATTTCATAAGTGCTTAAAACAATGTAAACATTAATTTTTCAATGCATTCACCACCCAAGTCAATGCACAATCTCGAACTACCTTGTCGGTTAGTTTAGATAACGATGCACTTTTCAGATTTATTATCTAACTTGGTTCATTTCTCTTTTGGAACATGTACATATGCATCACATCCAAATATGCTCAGATTTGAAAGAGAGGGTTTCTTACGAGTCCATACCTCTTGTGGAGTCTTATCCTCCAACATTGATGAAGGTGATCTATTGACCAGGTAACATGCTGTCTCCACTACCTCTGCCGAGAATTCCTATACTAACCCAACACCACTAAGCATGCTTCTTTACCTTTCCATCAACATCTTGTTCATTCTTTCTACAACTCCATTTTGCTGAGGTGTATATGGAGTAGTCTTTTGCCATGCTATACAACACTTCTTACAAAAATTTTCAAATTCCTTACTACAAAACTCTCCACCGTTATCTGTCCTCGGCACCTTTATGTTGTTCTCTGTCTGGTTTTCCACCAGAGCCTTAAATTCTTTAAACCTATCATAGAATTAAGATTTATTCTTAAGGAAATATATCCATGTATTCCTTGAGAATTAATCTATAGATGATACATAGTACATAAACTTACCCAGTGATGGAACCTTTAGAGGTCGAAACACATCACTGTGTAGAAGCTAATATCTGTTTCACCTGATTACCACTAGAGGGGAAACTCACCTGATTCTACTTCACATATACACAATTTTCACAGAAATAAAAATTTGGAGAGCTATTACTCATACCTTCTACTATATCTTTACCATGAGGCATTCGAAGGTCCTTCTCTCTAATATGTCCAATCCTTTGATGCCACAGCATGGTCTTCCCTCTAGAGACCACTAGTTTTTCTACTCCACTTTCAGGAATGATAGAACTGTTGCACCCATCAACAACAATGCTACCTTGTAACTTGTATAAAGTTCCAATCCAAACTCCCCACATCAATACCAATTCTCCCTGAACCATCTTGCAGGTATCCTTCTCGAACATTGTTTTTACACCTACATCATCTAGCTTGCTTACAAAAATCAGATTTCTGGCCAATGTAAGAATATGGAGAACACTAGGAAGTGTTCTAACCCTTCCACCTTGCAACTTCAACTTTAATCTTCCGCAACCAACGATCCTAGCCTTCCTATCATCCCTTAAGAAGACATCACCATAATCATATTTCTCATACTCGCAGAACCACTCTCTATCAGGAGTGAAGTGAAAGGATGCACCTGAATCAATCAACCATGCCTCATGAGCTACATGTGTACTTGAAGAAGACAAGTAAACATCCCCACCTTCATCTGAGGTGGTTTTGCCTCTCTAGAAGGCGCATCATCAGATCCCTTTCCTTTATCAATAGCTTTAGATTTACAGTCCATTTTGTAGTGCCCTTCCTTTTTGCATTTCCAGAACGTCACCTTTACAAGTTTTCCTAGAGATTTAGATCTCCCTCTAGATTTAGATCTCCCCCCCGATGATTTTTTTTTTTTTCTATTCTGGGACCATCCTTGTATAGACAAGGCATCACCATTCTAGCTCTCCATATTTTTCCATCTCATCTTCTCTGTCAATAAGGATGAGACTATTTCATCAAACTACAAGGCAGTAACATTTCTACCTATTACAATAACCAGTCTATCCCATGAATCTGGTAGATAATACAACAAACTAATGCACTTATCTTCATCTGAAATTTTGATATAAATAGATGATAACTGACTTACCACAATATTAAACACATTTAGATGCTCTGTCATTAAGTCTCGATCTTTCATCCTCAGGTTATACAACTTTTTCCATAGGAACAGTTTATTCACCAAAGACTTAGATTAGTACAAAGTCCCTAACTTTTCCCACAAAGCCTTGGCTGTAGCTTCCCCTGATACATTAAGCAATAGTGAATCTGAGACACACAATTGTATTGTGATTTTTTCCTTCTGATCCAACTTCTTCCATTCTTCATTGGACACTCCCATTGGTTTAGTACCTGGATCTACCACAATCCATTGATCTTTATCCACCAACAGATCCTCCATCTTGAGTTTCCATAACTCAAAACTTGGACCATTAAATTTCTCAATCTCTATATTTCCACTGCAGCCCTTCTTGACTTAGATTTCACTTCTAAATCTTTCTGAAATGCCTCCTGAAGTTCTAATTTTGACTTTCACCTCTTCATAGAGCCTATGGACAACAACTCTATAATGTAAAGGAATTTCAAGTTCTTCCATTCTACTCCACAACTTATCTCTAGGGACCATTTCAAATGCCATTTTGAAGTCAACAAAGCAACAAAATACTTCTTCTTTCCCCTCCCAAGCGTTTTCAATAATGTGTCTCAACGTGATACCATGATCTACTATAGAATGCTTCGGCCTAAAACCTGCTTGCCCTTTTACCCTATTTCTTTGACTTCTTCCCACTTACTGATTCTATTTTCTACAATGTCACTGAAGAGTTTTGTAAACAAAGGATTGATCATAATGGTTCTATAGTTGGAAGGATTATTAATATCTTCAATTTTAAAAAGGCATATTGCTAGACTAGTTGTAATCTCTTGGGAATCCTTGTCGAATGGCATTGTTTAATATTTCCATGATGTGCAGTGCAAGAATGTTCATTCCCCACTTTAGATATTCTGCTTGAAGTTCAACCAATTCCTTTGCCTCTCTTATTTTCAACTTCTTAATTCCTGTCTCTACTTACTGTAATGTGAAACGCTTTGTAGTTATGTTGATCCTTAGAGGAGGCTCCTCCTCTGATTTTTTCTCATAATTTTTTCTTGCATAATCAAACCATTGATTGGCTGTAATATTATTTTCAATTTTTTTCTTCCTTTGTTGAAGTTCCTACCAAAAACATTTTGGGTTATTCTTTTCCTAGATATATTAACTCTTCTCGCCTTGTTTGCATGAACTCATCTATTTTCCTTTTTAAAATCTGCTTATATAACTTTACGTTCTTCTCCTCCTCACCTTCCTTTTTCAAGTTTTTCCTTACCATTTTTCATTCCTCATAAAACCAAGCATTTACAGGAAAACAATTTAATTTAGATTTCCTATTTTTTGTCTATTTTACACTTCTCAAGTGCACTTTGAATTATATTTGTTAACTCATGACTATTGATACTTTGGGAACCCTTCTTCCCCTTATCAATTGATCTCTCCAACATTGTTTTAAATATAGTGCAATTTTCTTGTGTTAGAAGAAATTTTCCCCTCGTGTGAGAGGAGAGGGCGAGACTATAGACAGATTGTCCAATATTGACCCATGTGATAAGGCAGGAGCAGTATGTTCTATCATCTGAACATGATGACGTCGAGCAGGATGTCGTGGAACATGAGGCCATGGAAAAGAACCAGGTGAGACACTGTTAAGTGATAAATCTCATTTATTACCCTATCCTGGAAAGTTCCGCTAATTGGAACGGGACTGGGAGGACCTGGAAGGGGGGACACAAACAACCTTACCTGGCCTTCTTCGTTGTAGCTCAGTTAAGTCAAGTTTCTTTTTCTATTTCTTTTTCAAAGAATGGATAGAGACTTACCTCTAGCTTCTTTGCTTACGCTCAGGGGATCGCTGATGCTCTGCTAAGTAAGCTCTTTCAAAGAACGGATACAACGTCTTGCTTCTTCGCTAAAGCTCAGGGACTGGACTAGCTTCACTTACACTCAATTACCCATATTCCCCATTCTAGATTATAGAATGCCCCCTTGGTACAATAAAATATTAATAAATATAATGATTTTATACTTTATAACATTTTTCCCAATTATAAATTTAATGAAAATTTAAAACATAATGAAAGTTAATATATAATTAAAATTTCATTGTCAATTAAATTTAACATAAAATGAAATCATAATTTTTGAATAATTTTAAATTAACCAAAATAAATAAAATTCACATGAAATTACACATTGACTTTATATATATATATATATATATATATATATATATATATATATATATATATATATATATATATATATATATATATCTGAAAATATGTAGAGGTTGTTATATTGTTTCCCATAATTAGTATTCATTTATGTTAGGGATATGAATACCAACATAGATCCACCTTAAGCACGGATCTAACATAAGTTCAGAGGAATCAAATTTCTTGAGGTGCAAACTTATTTTAGTGTGCAAAAAAAAATTTAATTTTTATTGTTTAAATTGTTATAGAGATTACCTAACTTAAACATTTAAGTCCAGGAAATCTTTGTTGGATTTCGACAGAAAAACATATACCTAAAAAAAAAAAAAAATTGCCAAACATTTTAACCATAAAAACCTTTTTTTCAATAACTTTATATGATATATACATAAATTGTTTTTTCTAAATTGGACTATTTCTACATTAAAAAAAAAGAGTAATATACATCAGGCCGTGGCCTTGAAAGATCTAGCCAATACCGTGCTTCTTAGCACACGCATATGACAGAGTTGCATTAGATCAGCATGATTTTGGTTCGAATGGAAATTTAACTCCGGTTTGCGCATGTCTCAGCTGAAACTTGAATCCGCTTGACACTTGCACTGTCCATTCAGTGGAAGGGAGTGTTTCAGTCTATCTTCCTAACCAACATTACGCTGCCAGCTATGAGCATTCTCCAGCTCAGAGGTGGGCCTGTGTGAACAGATGAGGACCGCCTTCATTGACTTGCGAAGCCTGTTTTGAGCCTTAGAGAGAGGAGCTGGACATTGGTGGTGACCAATGGCCCCTGTATGTGACCCATTGCCTGACATCTTCAACCTTATCCTCCTAGCTTTCCGATCAGTGCCTCTCTGCCTGGATTGAAAGGTCCTGTTGTGCCAGAGCGATGCATTCCTTCTGTAGTTGTTCATCATTTGTATCACTGAGAGGGCTTGAGAAGTTGTAAATCTGCTGACTGATCCCCTGGTTGGCCATTCTGTCTGCCACTTTGTTGGTTGTGCGTCTTATGTGCCTAAAAGTGATGCTTCGAGGAATCCGCAGTCTTTCCTCCATCTGCTCCAATCTGCTGAGTAATCTCCAACTTGTGCCTGTTTTGGAAGCTGGGGAGCCTGCCTGAATTCTAATAACTACTGTTATTATTATAAGGGAGTCTCCTTCAACCTCAAGAGGATACAAGTTTTCTTTCTCTGCTATGCAGATACCTTTCCAGATTTCTTCCAGCTCCGCTACATTATTGGTGTCGATGCCGATATTGCCGTGATAAATGTGTCTGACTGTGCCTATTTCATCTCTGAAGACTCCTCCGTAACTAGCAGGTCCTAGGTTTCCCTTAGCCGCACCATAAAAGTTTAATTTGAATGAATTGGGAGCAGGGGGAACCAGAATAGAGGAGAGGTAGAGCTAGATGGGGAACAAGGGTTGATTTGGACCGCAGAGGAAACGTCCATGTTCCAGGCATTTAAGATAAGGCATTCCTGAGGGAGTTTTGGCAGGTCCATCGGTTGCCATTGTCTTAATGTTAGAGTCTCTCAGAGATTGTGCTGGAGGAGAAGCCATAGAGTGTTGATAGGCTTGCTGGAGTTGTTGAAGACCCTATTGTTTCTCTCTTTCCATAATATCCAATAAGCGAAGCTTGGGATGAGGTTCCATAACGAGTTTAACAAAGAGCTTTGAAAGGGTTGCCTTGGCCAGTTTCTGATGGTTTCTGCAATATCTCCTTGTCTTCTGCCAGATCTTCTGTTGCAGTTATAAATTTTCTCCCATAGGAGAGTAGCAAGAGGACAAGTATCCATTAGATGCACAGCTGTTTCTACGTTGAGGTTGTAGTTAGGACATATTGAAGGTCCTATGAAGCCTTGTTTTTGCAGCTTGTCCCATGTGAGAATGCGTTGTTTGCCTAGCAGCCATAAGAAAGTGGAGACCTTGGGCCATATACCTGGTTGCCAAACTTGGTCCCAGAGTTTGTCTTTCTTTGCCTGCGTGGGAGTGTAGCGTAGGTGATGTGCTTCCTTCATGGTAAACATACCTTTAGGCATGTGACCCCAGCAAAGCTTGTCCTGTTGATCAGATTGCTTGATTTTCCTTTGATTCAACTCCTGCTCTACCTCTGTGTATGATTCACCTTGCTAGTTGGCCTGCCAAGTGCTTGCTGATTTCCAGCAATGAAAATCGTGAGATGTTTGTTGTTGCCAGAATTGATGAATGTTGATAAGATCAGCATGTTGCATATGAGCCTGCCACCTTGGCTTGTAAAAGAGAGACGCTAGTTTTGGGAGTTGCTGCCATGAATCCTCCCAAAATCTAGCTGAGGTACCCGAGCGCACTTCCCAGAAGTTGTGTTCCTGTATGAAGGCATTGTGGAGCTTGGCCGCATTCCAAATCAGGGAACCAGGAGTTGTAGGGAAGATTCTAATAAGATCTTTCCATTAGCATCCAGGTACATATTTTTCTTGCCAAAGACGATCCCAAGGAGTGTGTGGTTTGGAGAGCCAGTTCCACCATACTCGGGCTCCCATTGTGTTGTTACTTTGGAGGGGATCTCACAGTCCTAACCTGCTGATTTCTTTTGGTTGACAGACTTCATTCCAATTTACCAGTGCCCATTTCCTGTTGAGACCAGAGGAGCCCCACAAAAAGTTTCTCTGCAGATTGCGGATGCTTTTAAGAACCCATTTTGGAGCAGCTAAAATAGAAAAGAGATATAGGGGCATTGCCTGGAGAAATGATTTTATGAGGATTAGTCTGCTGGCCATATTGAGCGAGCGAAAAGTCCATGAGGAGAGCCTAGATTCCAGCTTGTCTATCAGAGTTCTCTAAGAGGCATTTTTAATAGCTGAGTCCAGGAGAGGAGCTCCCAGATATTTCGAAGGGAGCATTGCAATGGAGTATCCCAAAATTCTTGCTATGTTTCTTTGAATGGAGGCCGGAGTATGAAAGAAGAAAAGCTGGGATTTGGTAGCATTGATAGAGGTGCCAGAGGCTTCAGAAAAGAGAGAGAGCAGATCTTTGAAGGCAGAGGCTTCATGAGATGAAGGGTGTCCGAAGAGCATGGTGTCATCAACAAACTGTTGGTGAGACAAAGGGTGAAGACCATGAAGAGAGATGTCTTTCAGGGTTTGAGAAGAGATAGCTGAGTGGAGCAAACAGCTGAGGCCTTCAGCCATTAGAATAAAAAGAAAAGGGGAGAGGGGGTCGCCTTGACGGATTCCACGAGAGTGGTGGAAGGGCTTGGAGGGAGAACCATTGAGCAGGATTGAGAAGTTGGGTGAAGAAATGAGGTTCATAATCCATCTAGTCCATGTTGCATTAAAGCCAAACACCAGTAACATCTGTTGTATATAAGACCAGCTGAGTTTATCAAATGCTTTTGAAAGATCAAGCTTCAGAATCATACCTGGCTTTTTTAGAAGCTTCAGTGAATGAATCACCTCGTTTGAGAGAATTATGCCATCCATTATTTGTCTCCCCTCTACATAGCCAGTCTGCTCTGGCGAGATTAAGAGTCGAAGAAGGGGTTTGAGCCTGTTGGCTAAGACTTTGGAAATAAGTTTGTAGATGACGTTACAGAGTGCAATAGGCCTGTATTTGTCGAGCGTGTTTGACTCAGCCCCTTTGGGAATTAACGCTAAAAAGGTGGAGTTAAGAGAAGGGAGAATCCAATGCATTATCCGTGATTCCTCCACTAATTCCCATACTTCTGTGCTAATCACCTCCAAAAATTCATGAAAAAAATTTGCTGTGAACCCGTCAGGACCTGGTGCTTTGCCATCTTTGATTTGAGCCATAGCCTCTTCCACTTCTGTCATTGAGATGGGTTGAAGCAACTGTTTGTTGTGGTCTTCCGTAATTATTTTAGGGATGAGCTATGTAATTTTTTTAATAGCCTGATCTCTGCTTTCTGGTTGTTCCTTAAGGATTTCCTGAAAGTGTTCTTGGAATTCATTTTCCATTTCTTCATGCTTTTCTAATTTTCCCCCCTACTTGTTGTTAATGAATGTTATATTATTGTGCATCCTCCTTTGGATTACGGATCTGTGGAAAAACTTCGTGTTTTTCTCCCCATCCTTTAGCCAGCGAATGCGAGATTTCTACCGCCACAGAGTTTCTTCCTGCTGTCTGCGTGTCTCGATTTCAGTCCAAAGGATCTACTCCTGGTGCGCACTATCTCCTGTTCGCCCCTCCATAATAATCTCCTGTTGTAAAGTGCACATTTTCTGCTCCAATTTTTTTCGCTGCTCAAATATATTGCCGAATTGGGTATGATTCCAATTTTTGAGAAGTTGTTTGAGACTTTTCAATTTCTGTTGAAATTGGAACATTTTGGTTCCTTCAGAGGGTTTGAAGGTTTTCCATGCCTCTTTCAGCACTGATTTGAAATTGGGGTTGGTGAACCAAAACGCCTCAAATCGAAAGGGTCTGTTGCTTTTTGTGCCTGGGCGTGCCCATTGCAGCATAATGGGCCAGTGGTTGGATCCTCCGTGGGGCACAATAGAGGCGTGAAAATCCCCTCCAAGGTGTATGGCATTGTCCGAAATAAGAAAGCGATCCAGTCTTGAGGCGATGTGCTGAGATCCACTGCGTTTATTGGACCAGGTATAGACTTCGTTTGAGGTGTGAATGTCCATGAAGTGATTATTTTGAAATAAAATTACGAAAGCCAATACTCTCTCCTTCTAATTTTGTTCTGCCGCCGCGTTTTTCTTCCAGGGTTATGATGATGTTGAAATCGCCCCCTCCAATCCAAAGTGGAAATTGTTTGTTTGAATTCAGAGTCGTGAGAGTATCCAGAAGCGCTAGTTTTTTATTTAATTGTTGCGGGAAGTAGACATTTGAAAGGTGACCATGAATGTCTGTTCCTGTGAGATGAAAAGTGGCTTGGATAAAGAAATGAGAAGCATGGAAATCATGAAGAGTGAGAAGTTGTGGGTTCCAAATGATCACTAGTCCCCCCAATGTGCCTGAGGCATCAATAGTGACTGAGCTACAGCTGGCCCAGATCTTTCTCAGAATCTTTTCTAAGATGGTACTGTTGCTTTTTGTTTCTTGAAGAAAAACTATGGAGGGATTTTCTTGTTGTATCACATTTTTTAATATTCTATGTTTGGAAGCACTGTTTAATCCTCTTAAATTCTAGGAAAGAAGCTTCATGAGGAACTGTGGGGTTGAGATTTGTAGAACTTTGTCAGCTTAGGAAATCTTCCACATTCCATGAGCAATTCTCCTAGTATGATGGTCCTCTGCAGGTCCGTTTTGCACCCTCTTTTTTTTGTTTCTTTTAGGATTTTATTTCCATCCCATGGGCTTCATGCTTGTATACCTAAGCATTTGTTGTGATGCGCTTTACTGAGAACTCCTTCTAGCCTTTCGATTTCCCATGGAGGGATTGAGTTATACTCTTTTTGTTTGCAGGTTGTCTCCAGCTTGAGTATGTCTAAACCTTCTAAGTTGATACTCTCTGGATCTTCATCCATTTTTGAGGGCATGTTTTGTTCTTCCCTGAGAGTACTATCCTTAGTACTGAGGATTAAAGCCGCTTCCAGATCCATTGAATAAGGTTTCACTGCATTCTCTGGTTCTGATATCTTATGAGTAGGGGAGATGGGAAGGCTTGAAGGATCTGAGTCAGCTGAAGGAAGAGGAAGCTTGAGGATCCTGGAGGGAGAAGGTAGTTCAACATTATCCAAGGATGAAGCTGGAGGATTTTTAGAAGGTTCACTAGGGGTGAGTATTGCAAATCTGTTCTGGGAGTCTAGCTTTTTGGAGCTATCAGGAACAGGGGTAGATTTCTTTACATGACGGTGGCGATTAGGGATTTTGATGAAGCCTTCTGAGTCTGTGCTTGGATCATTGACAGGGGGTTTGGGTTGAGGATTGAGGGGACAATCCCTGAAGAGATGGCCATGCTCATGGCACTTCCTGCAATGAAAAGGAATGTGCTCATAATCTAAATATTGAATCCACTCAAAGTCGTCATGGAAAAGACTTATCGAATTTGCAAGATCTTTGGAAAGGTGCATTTGGACATAGATCTGAGCATAAGAAGTGTATCTACGAGTTTTAGTTTCCTCAAAAGCTTTGATGAAGGTCCCCAGGTTGTTGTCTATGTCCCTTAGAGTTTCCTCCTTCCAATATTCTGTAGGGCAGGAATACATTCGTATCCAGATAGGAGCCCAGTTGAAATCCTCCTTGTCTGGATCGAATATTTCTTTCCATTCTCTTAAGTACGGTCAAGAAGAATTAAAGAAATACGAACCTCCTTCAAATATTCGAGATTTTTCCTCCATACAGTTAAAGATTGTTGTGAAGAAGCCTTTGGGGCAAAGCTACAAAGTGACTTGTCCCTTAGGATTCCATTTTGAAGCGATCCTGCCATACAGTGACTTTTCAGAAGGCCAGAATCCAAGGAACTTGCCGATGAGTGCATGATCCCCCATAAATTGAATTTTTCCATTGATTCGTTCGCTGGGTAGATCGACTTTGATTCTTTCAGCCTTTTTTGGTATGCATGTGGCTGAAGTCACCTTTGTTTGTGTCTTAGGAGATTTCTTATTCATGCCACTATCTTTTCCAGTGTCATCGCATGTAACAGAAGTTTCTTCTTCATTGGTAGCCAGATTTGGTCCTTGGTCTGTTTCAGGGAGGCTCGCTGGTTTCTCTAGAGGATCATTGTTTTTTTTCCTTAAGTTGTCAGAGGTTGAGCCAAAGTATGGGGGGGGGAGGATCCTGCCCCTCCTGGGAGTGCAATCATTGGAGAACCTTCAGTCAGGGTGCTTCAGATTGAAGGTTGAGCGTTGCGTGAAGTAGGGGTTTCAAAATGGAGAGCCAAGGCGATTTCAAATCACATTCGCAGAGCGCGCTTTGATATATACATAATTTTTAAAAATAATATATATTTTTTTTGAATAACTGCACATTAAAATAAATTTTTTTTATTAATATATTTTTAAGTATACTTAAATGTTAATTCATATTTAAATATTTTATTCATAACCCACAATGAATATTTTATTATATACAACATTAAAATATTTTATTTTAATATTTTTTCTATATATAAATATTACCAGCCTAGATCCATCTTAACTCTGAATCTATCAAGTGTCGGGATCAAATCTCTCGAGGTGAAAACCTCTTTTTTGAGTGTAAAACTTGAGGAAAGATTCGCACTTCGAGAGATTTGATCCCTCTTATTACTTGATAGTTCTAGAGTTAAGATGGATCTAGGTTGGTTTCAGTCGTGTGGGTCCAAGGAAAATCTATCACACATATCATTAATTTTATCAACAATATGTAAATACATATAATATTAATATAATAATTTTAAATATGCTAAATATGTCTAAGATTCATCTGATCATTTTAATTTTAAATTTTCTTAGTTACCTCAGTTTGGTTAGATGATAAATATTGTTAATAAATTTAATGATGAAAAATGACGAAATAAAATTTTTGAATGCAGAGTGACAATGTAATAGTGTTTAATGATAGAAAAATGTGAATAATAAGAATGTCGTCAATTACAAATAGTCTTCATTGTGATCAATCTCAAACTATTTTCTTGTACTATTATGATTGTCACAATTGTTAGTTTTGTCATTTTTTCATATCAATTATATGAAAAGGGTAGTTGAAATTGTAAACCATTTAAATCTTTAGCTCAAGCTATTGTAGTAAAAATCATTCATTGTCTCTCTTTCTCTCCAATATTAATAGGTTGAATTACTATAACATAAAAATCAATGTACATTGTCAACAATTTTTTGTGCTTACAATGAAATCAAAGCACACTATTAACCAATCACTTTAAAATTAATGTACCATCATACATCCAATTACATCAAATTTGAAATCAACATATGCACTAAAATCAATGCATCTAATGGAAGCAATCAAATAATATTAGAAAACAACATATACACTGAAATCAATGCATCCAATGCATGTAATCAAATAGGATTAGAAATCATCTACATTGAAATCATTGTATCTAGTGCAAGCAATAAAATATAATTAGAAATCAACATCTACATTGAAATTAATTCATCTAGTGCATGCAATCAAATAGGATTATAAATCACCATCTACATTGAAATCAATGAATTTAGTGCAAGGAATTAGATAGGATTATAAATCATCTATATTTAAATCAATGCATATAGTGCAAGCAATCAAATATCATTACAAACCAAAGTCTACACTAAAATCAATACATCTAGTGAAAAAAAAATTCTTCCCTCTCTCCCCCCTCCATCTATATGTATATCTCCCTTCATATCTCCTCCATTGTCACTCTATCTCACCCCCCAAAACTCACATTCTCTCTCAATCCATATCTATCAATCTCTTTGTCCCTCCCTCCTCGTCTCCATCTCTCTCTTCTTCCCTCTTCACCTTCCATATATATCTCTATCTCCCTCTCTCTCTTTATATCACCCCCAAAAAATACGTTTTGTTTCTCCAATCTATCTATCTTTCACTCCCTCCTCCTCTCTCTCTCTCTCTCTCTCTCTCTCTCTCTCTCTCTTTATCTCCTTCTCCCCCATTTCTATCTCTCTTACCTCTTGCTGTCCTCTCTCCCTCTCTCTCCATATTCTTTATCACTCCCTCTCTCTCCCCACCTTTATCTCTCCATGTCTTTCTTCATACCTCCCTCTCTCTCCCCCTCCATATCCATATCTCTTTCCCTACCTCTCTCCACTCTCTCACATTCTCTCTCTCTCCCTTTCTCTCCTACCTCTCTCTCTCTCTCTCTCTCTCTCTCTCTCTCTCTCTCTCCCCCGCCTCTCTCTCTCTCTCTCTCCCCTCCAATCCTCTCTTCCCCCATCTCTCTTCCTCTCTCTCATCCTTCCTCTCTCTCCCTTTCTTTCATTCCTCTCTCTCTATCTTCCTCTCTCTCCCTTTCTCTCATGCCTCCCTCTATCTTCATCTTTCTCTCTCTCCCTCCATTTCTCTCATGCCTCTCTCTCTCTCTCTCTCTCTCTCTCTCTCTCTCTTTCCCCCCAATCATCTCTCTTCCCCCATCACTCTCTCTCTCTCTCTCTCTCTCTCTCTCTCTCTCTCTTCCCCCATCACTCTCTCTCTTTCCAACTGTGTTACTATATCCCTCCCTTCTCCTTCTCTCTCCTTCTCCCCCCCTTGTCTCCATCTCTCCTTCTTTGTCTCTTTATCTCACCCCTAAACATACACACACTCTCTCCATCTTCTCCCTCTCTCTCTCCACTTTTCGCTCTCTATGTATTTCTTCTTCCCTCCTTGTCTCCCCCATTAACTCCATCTCTCTATCCATCCTTCTGTCATCCTTCCTCTCTCTCCCTTTCTCTCGCACATCCCTCTCTCCTCCTCTCTCTCTCCTCATCCCTCTCTCTTCTCTCTCTCTCTCTCTCTCTCTCTCTCTCTCTCTCTTCAATCCTCTCACTATCTCCCTCCCTCTCTCCTTCTCTATGTTCCACCTACACTTTATGTCTCCCTCTCCCTATCTTACCCTTCTCTACCTCTCTCACTCCTCTCCTTCTCTCTCTTCATTTGTCCTCTCATCTTTCTTTAATTTATCATCTCTCCCTTGGCAATCCCCATATCTCTCCACCTCTATCACTGTATGTCTTTGATCTTCCCTCCTATATATATCTAGAATTAGTATATATATACCATGATCTATTAATATATATTATAATATAACAAATCTAATATTGTATTAATCTAAAGTTATTAAATTTAATAATAATAATATTATAATATATTAATATGAATATTAGATTTAATGATAATATTAATATTAGGGTTAATAATGTTTTTTTTTACATGGTATTAATAATAATTTGGTCCACAGTATTTGTCCCATTGGCTTGGTATATAATTAGATGTTGATTTCTAATCCTATTTGACATATTTTTATTTATTTACCATACCTCTAGAGTAAGTATAAAAAAAGTTTTTATTTATTTACCATACCTCTAGTTTATTTATATTTATATTTATTTACCAAAGCTCTTTTTAGAGTTTTCATAAACCTCTTCATTTTTTAAATTTATATTGTGTTTATACATAATAATAATTAGATTGATTTTTACATAGGACCGACATATCATTAAAAATGTTAAATGTTTACATGTTTATGTTTACCTTTATGTGTTTATGTATGCTAAATGTTAAACATTACAGGTTAAATGTTTACGTGTTTATGTTTACATTTATATTTAGATTTACATTTACATTTTTAAGTGAGATCTACCCCCATATTGGGTTGTAGAGCACCTCTAAGTACAATAAAGTTTCAAACACCATGGAAAAATACCATGGGTTGTTGGTTATAGCCGACATTTCTTTTTTATTGTAATAATATTTTATTTTTATTTTAAAAGGCATACATTTCAACTCCAAATTTCTTTTTTTTATTGCAAGAATATTTTATTTTTATTTTAAGAGGGATACATTTCAACTCCAAATTGAGCACATACGTTTAGATTTACATTTACATTTATGTTTTTAAGTGATATCTACCCCCATACCGGGTTCTAGAGTGCCTCTTGGCCCGATAAAGTTTCAAATACCATAGCCGGCATTTCTTTTTTATTGAAATAATATTTTATTTTTATTTTAAAAGGGATACATTTCAACTCCAAATTGTTTTTTTTATTGTAAAAATATTTTATTTTTATTTTAAGAGGGATACATTTCAACTCCAAATTGAGCACAGACATACTCACATATTGCCTTCACACTGGGTTGTAGAATGAGCCTCTCGCTCAAGTATTTAACATCGAATACATATGAATTTCCATAATACTAAAAGGTGGATAGCCCATGTGATAAATAGCATATCCTTCATAACACATGGGCTAGGCATGTTTTCCCACGACTCCATGAAATAATGATGTACAACCCGAATCAATATGATATTGTTTCTATGTGAACAAATGTGCCATGGATAAAGAATGGGGTCAACCATATGTATGGGCAGCTCAAATAAATGGTAAGACTATACCATATAATGTGCAAGATATAGTACAAGAAGTAAAGTATGTGCCCACCATGGTATAAAAATAGATTGCCTTCACCAAAATAGTAATATTTTATTTCCACATGTGCTAATACAACCCTAATAATAAATCAAGAGAATAAAGGGGAATGTACCAAACACTTTCTTCAAATGTGATCCCATCCTTGCCAACATGTGATGACCATAGGAAATATATCAATAAGTTCTAGGGAATCTCAATAAACAAACTCAAATATCACCCCACCTAGGTCTCACCAAGTGCCAAGTGATGATTAAAAACATAAGAGAAGGCAAAAATGTGAACGATACCCTCCTAACCAATCAAAAAATGATTTATCATCACCAACAGAGCCAACCCCTTGGGGAATTATACCCATCATACACAAGCATAGGTGTAGTAATATCTAAAAATAATAAGAAATATACCAATAACAACATCATGATGCTAAGAATAGTCACATGAAGAAAATTTTAAGCACCATAACCAAATATCCAATAACATATTGATCCATCAACCATAGATATGCCACCCTAAATAGAGAACTAATGAATAAGCCATTACCACTGATCCATGTCACACGGAATAAGTCGATCTTGCGGACAAGATAGACCTTCCTAGAATCTAAAGAAGACCTAATGACAAGCAACCAATCACACACTATCTTTCTCTAAATATGCTTTTATAAACAAAGGCAAACAAGTGTTTTAGGCCTACCTTGGGTCCAACGCAAGTTTGTGGAAGCCTCGCCCTTTCGATCCAAATGAGCTCCCTTGTCACGAATCTGCAAACACAAACAAGCAAACAAATTAAATAGCACCTGAAAATCCAATATCATAAAACATATTTAACATGAAAGTCAAGGAATTCATGAAACAAATGACATGAGACAATTTGTTAAGAAAAATGAGCTTGATTGTATTAATTCAAATCTAGAAGAACTTTACAACCTGTGCCTTGACGCTGTACAAGCTCCTCCCAGGATCCAGCAAGAAGTCTCCTCTACTTTGACAAGTTTCACTCTCTTCCCAATGAAGCGAAAAAGGTATGTGATCTCTCCTCTCAAGCTTAACTAGGAAGTCTTAATTTCACCAACATTTACCCTCAAAAAAGTTCAACTTCTAACCTCCCGAGCAACTAGCCCAATGCCTAAATTTATAGTGCAATGGAGGGAATTTACTAGGTCCTCCTTCAAAGGGATAAAGCCCTCCTTCAAAGGGATAGCTCCTCTCATCAAGGGATTAGCTCCTCTTTTGGGATCCATGAATCACCTAAGAGCGGCCAATCCACGTCAAAATTCCTTCTAAAATCATCTACAATTAACCCAAAGTGAGTTTTTTAGAATAAACTTTCACTTTTTTGACTTTCACAGGGGTCCGCACTGATGCAGACCTGGTCTGCAATACCCAGGATTCCTCTCTTCAATTTTAACATACACCTTAGTTGATGCTAATCAAACACCCCAATGGCTAATTCTAAATCATTCATGTAAAAATTTACTGCATTTCCAACACCTACCGATCACCTTTCACCTGTTATAAAGGTTCTAGCGCCAACACCATCAATCGATCTATCCTTCTAATCATCTTGCATGGAGAGGTCAGAATATTATATTGAAATAAGGCAGATAATCAAATCACTGGACTAATCGTATAACAAAATAACCTTCATTGTTAGAACAACTTGTATAAACGGTCTCAAGGCCCTCCAGCTTGGATTCGAAAGCTTCCTCGCTGCCTCAGGTAGGAAGCTTCGCTCCACTTATAATTTAAATGCCATTACACGTACTTCAGGAAAATTGTGATTCAATTAAAGAAAATTTCACATAAACCCAACTGCGCCCATGCTTGCAGGTATATATATATATATATATATATATATATATATATATATCATCGGCAACCCTGTCCACGCGTACAAAGATGTAGTTAACAACAAATAGGTAACTATTGGTTTGAATGGCTAAGAACCGCTCTGCCAGCGGACACCCTCTCCACGCGCACAGTTATATAACTAATAGTCAATATGTTAGGAACGCGCTGCCCTTTCCATACATATAATACCGCCTTCGAGCCAAATGCTGGAGAATTCGCTTCCAAAGTATTTAATACACATGGTTATATATATCCACGCTTGCAGGGCGGTATTAATACATAAGTTTATATATATCAAATACAAACAGCTGTACCATGTGGAAGTGGCGGAATTCTCAAATGCAGCGTGTAAGGTTTGGTAATTCTTTCACTGAAATTGCGCCTGAGGTTCGAACTTATACTGCACTGTTACCCAACTGTATTAATACACAGATCTTTCAAACATTCACTGGAAATTTACCTATACCGAATTCTGTCTCTTGGAATCGATCCATTGAGATTGATTTGTTAACTCCATGATTTCAATTAAGGCGCAGGATAATTTGATAACTCCATGATTTCACACAATTTCATATAAACAAACAGTCATTCGCACTAATGTCTTCACAACCAAATTCTATGAAACATGTATTCAACTTAAAATCTAGTTACAAAAATATTCCACAACTTAATGAATCGAGCCCCACAATTCTGAAAACACATTGTTTTTACATTAACAAATGCAATTAATTACTTGCAACCTTTCTTTGTGGCCAAATATTCAACAGTTGTGGCCTTACAATTTGTTGAAGGCTTATAGCCTTGCTGTCTAAGCTTACTCTCCTTCTCTCTCCTCCTTCAATGCCTTTGAGGCTTCATAATTTATTAAACTTAGCATGATCTAAAAATCCTAAAATTACTCAACTAAAAGCTCTAAGACTCTACATGCAATGCATACATATGGCAAAAAGCATCTCCTCAGCTTTATTCCATCTTTTTCCCTGTTCTAAAATAGAAAAGCTTTCCTTATCACTTAATGGTCCACATCCATTCCTTTTATGCCTAAAATCTCTCCTAGTTTTATTTATTTATTTTGAAAATATCTAATTAAAAGCCTAAATATTAAAGTGACATGGAATTTAGGAAACTAATTCCACAATTGCATGACCCCTATGTCTATTATTTACAATAATTTCCCTTTGGGCTGAATGCTCCCACATCACGCACCCACACCTTTAGGGACAGAGCGGGTAGGTCCGCAGTTTTTGTAAACAGAAGGTGCGGGACCGCAGGTAATAGTGAGAGAAAGTGCAGAACCAGAGTTTTATTGATTTTCAATATCTTTCTCTCAATTTCAAAGCTTGACTTGAAGAGCTGAGGTCTGAGACTTTCTTAGGAGGATAGTACAAGTGATTATAGACCCATATTGACTGCAAATAATCATGGTGACGATATTTTTGTGTAACAGATTTCCCCCTAAAGTGCGAAGTCTGTAGTAGATGAGGATTTCATTTATCATTTAGGAAGAGTGAAGTACTTTATCATTTCGGGGATCATCTTGTGGAGAGTCCGGTTGGAACCTGTAAAAACATTCAATGCAAGATATGTATATGAGATCATATCATCGCTGAGGTAGGCATTCCCATACTCAAATAAAAACTGACTTAGAAAACTAACTACTACTCTGATCTTGTAATGATCCTGTAATACATCACAAGTATAGACTCATGTGGACACAGTATGGACACAGCCATCTGTTTATGAATAGTCCATTATATAATGAATACAAAATTCCTCACAGCCTGGATTGTGGAAACTAGATCCAGGGTCTTCATTTCTACTTCTCGAAACAATACGATTCTATCCATGCGAATGAATGTGTTGATGTCGAACATGGTAGAAACCACTTGATTATCATTCAATGATGTAAACTGTTAACAAGTGTGAGAGAAACCACCAGTGATTCAATGGCTCTCAAAGTACCCAGTACAATCCATGAGATGTGAATAAATGTGTTGATGTCGAACATGTCACGAAATCCTTTGATCGAAGGTCAATGATGCAACCTGTCATCAAAGGCGAGAAACCTGCCATTGAGGCATGCAGATCCCAAGGTATTGACGATTTCTAGATCATCTTTCTAGATAATGAACTGAAGTCGATAGAAAGCGATCCATCACAGGCAAGCCTACCACACAAAATCATAGATCAAGTTGAAGAAATTTAGTTGCAAGGACTGACTCAGGGATGGTCAAGATGGATGGCAGATATTTTGCAGATGAATGGCTTATTGGCAGTGGCCTCTTGAACACGTAATGACACAACAGATGGCTTGGTCACAATTGACCCAAAGTTAATACCCAGAAACCAGCTGAATACTTTCAATGTGGTTTGATCAAGTGTTAGGCAAAGGATTTCCCAACCCAGGTGAATAAAAGTGTCGTGTTCAAGAGTGGTTACAAATTATGACAAACAGGCTCATTTTTCTCTCTTTTCCCCCACCATTTCTCGCAAGTACCTCTTTATTTTTGACAAGCTTGAGGAGGATAACATTTGCTTGATTATAAGCTCATCCTTCGGATGAGTCCAACTTAGTTTAAATTCGAACCCTAAGAAGGAGTGGTTCGTTCCTATTTGTAATTGAACAGGCCCTTTACTGTGAAATTTTAATGAGTCCAGTATAGGAGAAACTCGACATTTTTCAATTTTAGAGAGTTTGAAAAACTTAAGAAGACTCCAAGGTTGACCTTTTTCGTAAATTTGTGTCTCGCAAGCCCGAAAAAGTATAAAATAATACTTGAGAGAACCACTTTATCTTTACGACCAAGGAGTACTTTTTGTAATTAGTGCCCTTGATCTGAAAA
Organism: Pinus tabuliformis; assembly: GCA_031772625.1. Lineage (NCBI taxonomy): Eukaryota > Viridiplantae > Streptophyta > Pinopsida > Pinales > Pinaceae > Pinus > Pinus tabuliformis. Next base: position 1,251,902,387 of record CM062818.1, on the reverse strand, counting down.
AGTAAAAAAGCGATCAATGACACGTCGTTTTATAACCAATACCGAATTTGAAACGACAAAAATCCGGCAATCTTTTCATGTTTTTACGGTCAGAAAAGAGATGTAAGTGGACCGTCTTTTAGTTCCGTTTTAACGAGTTTAAAAGAAAAACTTGGCAATCTTTTCATGTTTCAGGAGTCAGAAAAGAGCTTAAAGGTGACTCTAAATGTTTTTCGCCGAAAATGATAGATTTCGCCTGAATAATCTGTTATCCTGAACAAAACGCAAACATTACTCATACCTGTTTGAAATGAATAAAAATGTTGCAAAAATACCTTTCCAAAGTGAAACATGAACAAATTTGCAATTTATTTACTCAAAAAACTTATAAAAAGGGCTTTCGTCAATTTATTTTTACCGTTTGAGTTTTGGGTGAGAAAATAGTGCTTTTGTTCAGAAAACTTCCCGTGAAGATTGCCGAAAATCCAACCGTCGGAATCGAACGTCGTCTTCTCCAGGTAATTCACATCGTCCAACTCTTCATTTTTAACTGTTTCATTTTTTGTTTTGGGTTTTCATTTCATTTTTTGGAGGGTTTCTAGGCTTAAAACCCGCGCGCGGGGGCCCGCACGTGTAACACTGCCAGCCCGCGGACCCCAACTTTTTCTCAATTGGGAAAAAGTCAGGGGTCCGCACCTTCCATGTAGGCAAGGTGCGGACCCACGCACTGTGTCTAACCCAGAGGGTGCATTCCCCGCCGAAAGGGTTTTTAACCCAAAAATTCTCAAATTTGGCCCAAACAAATTAATTTCTAGCATTCTAATTTATTTTTTTACTTGATGCAGAGAGTATGTCATGCTAGATTGGCATGAATGAAAGCATGAGGACGTGGATGTAGCCGCATTGAACCACCAACCTTCGATCGATGTATTGAAGGCATGCGGCTTGTACAAATTCTGGGCCATACCTGGCATGAGGGCCTAGGTGGATTTCTTACAGTGGTTGGTTGACAGATGGAGCATACAGGACCAGTGCTTCTTCATTGGTGCCCACCAGCTCCAAATCGAGCCGGCAGACATATATTTCTTGACCAGTTTTCCTAAGAGAGGCGAAGACTTGACTCTATTCGGGGCTAGGCCAGGTGGCTAGTCTGTCGATAGCCTCCAACTAGAGTTCTACAATAGCCAGGCTAGAGACAAAGGGATAGACATAAAAACCATATCCCTTCCTGAACTCATGGTGATCGCATTTACTATCACCATACTTTGCGGGAGTGCCGCATTACATGTTGCCACCAGATCCCAGATGCAGATGGCAGTTGACTGCTTTCGAGGCACCATCTTCAACTGGTGCGATGTTGCGTTGGCCAATGTGAAAGGCCAACTGACCAGAGCTAAGAACGGACAACTAAAGACCTTTGGTTATGGGGCTTTGGTTGTGAGCTTTAGTTTGGAGAGGGTTCCCATGTTGATCCCACAGCACCTTACCGTTAGAGCTGGGCTTCCTCGAGAGCGCAAACTGATGCGATGGGTCACAATTATGGCCCGTCATCTGAACGAGGAGACATAGGTTGTTCGATTCAAACCTGAGTATTTCCAATGGTTGGAAAACCAGGTTTTTTCTATTCAGGACTTCCCTTACGCTGGGGTAGATTTTCATGGTGACCCAGACATGGCTCTTCCTCCAAGAGAGCAATGGGATGACTCAGGTAAAATCATTTTCAACATTTTTTTCTATTTTTTTTTTTTTTTTTTTCTATCATCCCAAAACTGATAGTAAAAGTTTCAAATGCAGATGTGGGCCCACAGTGACCAGTCGCTCTCTGGCCTTACGAAAGGAAATAACCAGTTGCAGTCGCGCTAGCCCCACAGGATGAATCAGCAGAGGTTTTGGCCGAGTTGGAGAGTCATCTAGAGCATTTGACAGGAGATATTCCGGAGACCACCATAGATGACATTCCTCGTCGACTTCAGCGCTATGTGATTGGGGTCCCAGGACCTTTTAGGAGGTTCCTTTGCAAGGTCGCCTGTGCAGTGGTTTCTTATAGAGATCATCACCAGTGATAAGATGATCGCCTATTGTGGGCACATATGACATTTTGGTTTTTGTACTTATCATTTTTGCCGATCATAAGGTGTTTTTCAACCTATGATCGAGGACGATGTATTTTTTGACACACTCCTATAAATCATGTTATGGAATGGTTTTAAATTTACATGTATGATTATTGCAAATGTCTACTTAACATTCGAGAAGCAATTGCATCTGCTAATGTATTTAAAGATCTTGGAATATGTTGATATTCAATATAATCAAATTCACGTTCCAAGAGACGCACTCTCAAAAATAATCTCAACAACACTGGATTTCTAATGGCATACACTCTATTAAGTTGTAATACAACGAGTTCAGAATCTAACCTCACTATCAAACTCTGAATCCCAAATGAAATAGATTCAGATAATAACTCAATCATTACACTATACTCGGCAATGTTGTTCGTTGTTTGACTGAGGCTTACCCCATGCATAGGTACCAACTCGTCAGAGGGCGAATAGATAACCCAAGTTGCAGAAGAAATGTTCCATGTATTACGACAAGCACCATCAGCGAAACCAATGTATGTTTGGAGAGGCATCGACATCTGCAATATCAAGAGTAAAACCAAGATAAGCAGGAATAATGACAAAAAGCACTCTCTAAGCTAAGCACACTTTTTAAACTAAAACCCACCAGCTAGAAAGAAAAACTATCCTAACTAAAAATCTCCATACCCATTCTTTAAGCATAATACCTCCTCAGGTAAAGACCATTTCTGGGTTTACCTAAAGAGTCCCCATCAAAGTCTACAAATTCATAGGCCCCTTTTGCTAGCTTTCGCTTGACAACATAGGCACCATGCCACATAGGAACAAATTTTCCAGCGCCTAATTTATCATTAGCTTGATCGTAAACTAATACTAGATCTCCTTCCAAAAAATTTCGAGGGGTCACATTTCGATCGCCAATGCAGCATCACGTCGATTCTCATCTAATTGAGCCAAGTATAACAAATGCTTTTCCTCTTCGGAAGTGGCTGGAAGTAACTCGATGGCCATTTGTAATGACGGGATTTCGCATTCAATGGGTAACACAACTTCCAGACCATAAACTAGCTGGAAAGGAGTGAACCCTGTTGATTTTTTTACTGAAGTTCGATACACCCAAAGCGCTGAAAATAGCATGTTATGCCAATTCGACCGATGAATCCCAATGATTCATTGGATCATGATGACTAAGACTTTGTTGATGGATTCAACCAGACCATAAGCTTGTGGATAATAAAGAGTTGAACTATCGTGACACAAACCAAGTTGGCCTGTAATTTGGTCATCATAACATTTCAAAAATGACGCCCATGATCAGTGATAATCGCTTGTGGGACACCAAACCTAGCAATTATGTGATTGAACACGAAAATTTCAGCTGTCTTTCCGTCTGCCTCAAATGTAGGCATCGCCTCAGCCCACTTGGTAAAATAATCTACCGCAAGGATGATATACGCATACCCCCCGGTCGAGTGAGGGTTACATGTAATAAAATCGATACCCCATTTGGAAAAAGGACCAACGACAATTATAGGGTGGAGAGGAGCAGGTGGAGTGCGCATCTTTCGATCAAAAATTTGGTAGTTGTGGCATTTTCGGACTGCAGTAATACAATCTTTAAACAAAGACAGCCAAACGAGCCAGCACACAATATCTTTTGGGCTGTGGCGTACCCAGACATATGACCGCCACACGCTCCAGAGTGACAGTAATTTAGAACCCTTTCAGCTTCCTCGTGAGTTAAACAACATTGAAAAACAGAGTCCGCCCCACGGCGATAAAGAGTATCTCCAATAATCCTGAATTGTTGGGACTGGAATCGTATTTCCGACGTTCTGACCTTGAAATTTCTGGCCGAAAGGATTGGGTCTGGAGATAAACGATGATATCCCCATAACATGGATCTAAAGTGCTAATTGGAAACAAGGATTCGTCCGCAATGGGATCCTCTGCTACAGTCTCCGTGTCAGCAAGCGGGAAGTCACACATTAACTCTGCAAAAACTAAAGACTTCTTAGACTTAGATTTTTCAAATTCCAAGTCAAACTCCTGCAGGATAACAATCCATTTAGAGTACCTGCCCCCTAGCAATTGCTTGGTCAAAATGTAGATCATAGTGTTGCAATCAGAAATTACTGTAGTTTTACGTAGTAAAATGTAGTGACGAAAACGTTGGACAACTTGAACAGCTGCCAATGCCAATGTCTCCACATGTGAGTATTTTAGCTCAGTTGGATTTAAAGTTCGACTAAGGTAATATATCACATGTTCAGTTCTGAATTCATCTTCCTGAACTAAGACCATTCCAAATGTGGAATGAGAGGCGGCGAGATACAAGAAGTAATCTTGGTTGTAGTTGGGAGGATGCAATAACGGTGCATGGGTCAATGCGTGTTTGTAGTGCATCAAAAGATTTATGAGCTATCTCATCCCAATAGAATGTAGTATTCTGTTTCAACAATCGGGTAAAACCCTTTGTAACCTCGGCGTAGTTAGGAATGAATCGTCGTAAAAAGTTTGCTTTCCCTTGCAAAATTTGGAGTTGGCGAAGACTCGAAGGAGGAGGCAATTTGATAATAGCTTCGACCTTCGAGGGATCGACATGAATGCCGGCTTTCGAAACTACAAACCCCAGCAATCAACTCGTTTCTATACAGAAAACACATTTGTGTGGATTCAACCGAATACGATAATGCCTACACCTCATAAAGATTGCTCGTAAATGGATGAGATGATCAGCTCGATGTAATGAATGAGTAGGCAAGTCATCGAGATAGGGTTGCATAATGTGCTTGATGTCATGAAACGCATAAGACATGGCCCTTTGAAAAGTTGCTCTGGCATTCTTGAGCCCAAAAGGTAATTTGCAATAAGAAAATGTCCCGCATGGACAAATGAAAGTCATTTCTGGTTGATCAGTAGGTAGAATATTGATTTGATTGTATCCAGAAAAACCATCCATGAAGGAGAATATTTCGTTGCCGACACAATCATTAATGATTTGATCGATATAGGGTGTTGGGTAATTGTCCTTTGGACAGGCTCGATTAATGTCCCTATAATCGATACATATTCTTATTTTCCCTTGCTTTTTGTTAACCAGAACAATATTCGATACCCAATCCGTTAACGGGATCAGATAAATGAAACCTGCTTTGAGTATTTTTCAACTTCTGCTTTAATTGCAGCAGCTTTTCTTGGGTGAATCTGACGCAAACGTTGCCGAACGGGTTTAGTGTCCGGGTAAGTCTTTATTTCGTGAACAACAATCATGGGATCAATTCCTGGCATTTCCTCATAGGACCAGGCAAACACATCGCTGAATTCCTGAAATAGGGTCTTATATATTTGAATTTCATCATCTATACACGAGGCACCTATATGAATGTTTTCAACAATTCCAGGCTTAACCAAAATGTCAATAGGAATAGTTCGAGACTTGTTTCCCAAATTTAACTTTGAATCAGGATGTTTCATTGGATTCTGAGGTTCCTTGACATATTTAGTTGTAAAAATCGATGAAAAATCATTTTCAAAACGATCATTCTCAGGTAAAAACGAAGATCTGTGATGGAGATCTTCCCATGGTAAATCATCTACATATAGGATTTCACGAATTTGCTCATTAGAGTGAGCAAGTTCAGAAAACGTGATTGAATCCGAGCTTGATGTGAAAAGTGATTCTTCACGGACCACATTCATTAAGTCAATTTCGGTTGAAGATGGGTCGGTAAACGATTGCACGGCCTCATACGCAATTTCATATGGACTCAAAGGCATGACATCACCAAATGAGTCTATCTCAGGTTCAGAAGGAACGATCCAAGGATCATCATAAACAATGGTGTCTGATGTAATCATATGAATGGTTGCAAATGAAGACGATGCGTTGATCGGAGGGAAATGAAAAGTTCCCAGTAAACCAGCATCTTTAACTAGTCCTACTCCAACATCCTTATATGGGATAGTCGTTTTACCGACATGCTGAATACTTTCAGAAGAGGCTGGGTTAGATGAAAAGTAAGCCAACTGGTCTATTGTTACGATATTTCCATTATGAGGAAACTTTATAACCCGAAAGACCGATGAAACGATAGCCGTCATAGCGTAATACCAACTTCGACCCAAGAGAAGGTTGTAATCTAGAGGGGCATCAACCACCTCCACATCTAGATTAACAATTTTTCCTTCAACCCCTATAGAAAAATCCTGTAGAATGCCAAATGGATGAAACCCACGGCCATCAAAGGCCTTTAGAATCGCCGGGGATTGATTTAGTGAAGGAGAACCAAGCGATCTCCAACATTGTATCGACATAATACACGTTGAGGCTCCCTCATCAATCACAGTTTGATGAATAGGCCTGTTTTTTACTATCACTGGAATCTGGAAAGCCATTTGATGAGGTAAGCGCGATGTACTATTTTCTAGATCGAAAATTATTAGGTTCGAGTCCTGAACGTCAACAACTCCTATAGCTGACAAAAGTAATTTACGCTATGATGGACATGATTGCAGCACTTCCAATGCCGACATTGCTAAGGGTGAAATAGCTAAATCCTCAACAATGTTATAGTTCTGAGCCGCTCTCACATGTGGATTGAAAGCTGACTTTCGAAGTATACCCTTGGTGGGCGGTTTTATTAGCAAGTCTGGATTAGGTTTCTCGATCTGTAGTGGATCGGAACCGGGAGCTGAGGTTTATGGATTAGAATGAGAAGATTCTACTTGTTTACCATCAACATGACTTTTACTACCATAATCATGTGATTGAGTCGCAATCCTAACATGAGACATCATCAGTATGGGTTCTTCATTGGCACTCGAGGAAGAACCTATCATCTTACTGTCTTGACTTGGAAAAGGATCCTTTAAAACAACAGGCGTTTGGGAACCTTTGACAATCTTTGCAACCTCTGCACGATGAGGGCAGTCTCTTGTAAAATGTTCATCGTCACAAATGAGACAAGGATAATGAGGTTTTCATTTTTCATCATTGGATTCCAATTTTTCAAGTTTCTCCTTTGAATTTTTGTTCGCTTTATTCTTCTTCTTCCCTTTCTTCTTCCCACCAGATTTTGATTTGGCTGTAGATGACTCTACAATGTGAATATCGGCGGAAATCTCCACAGAAGAATCTCCTGTTAGGGAATCAGGAAAGGTTATGATAGGAGAAGAATTATTGGAATACTTCTTCTTACTCTTAGTGTTAACCGTACCAATCATACCATCGGCGGCATGAGATCCCGAAGGAGCTGCAGTGATTTGATTTTTCTTGGGAAGATCGAGGATTTTCTCATGTAATGTACCTGACTGAGTGTAGACCAAGTCAAGGTACTATGCTTGAGCGATTACTTGCTCCTCAGTAACAACTCCGGCGTTAGCTACATATTCAGTGATCTTTGGCAACAAAGACTTTACAAACCAATCAGCGAAAATCTGATCCGGAATAAAAACCTTCACTAAGCGCCGTCAACGTCTCCATTCATGAATATGATCTGAAATGTAAGTGGACGTCGATTGCTTTAACGAAGATAAGAATTCCGTGCCATTGTCATATCTGACCGGCAACTAAAAATGAGTTAAAAACGAGGTAGCTAACTGACTAAAATGATAAAAAGTGCCTCGCGGTAACTCAATGTACCACTTGGCCGCAAGACCAATTAGAGTGCGCTAGAAAATTCTTAGACGGATTGAATCATCTGAAATGGAGTTAGACGCACACCAGAGGTGATAAGTCATCACATGGTTCGACGGGTCCTCTCCTAATTTGCCTTCGAAATTAGGAATATCACTAGGCAACTTATTCGGCATTGGCGGCCAAAACAGAAGATAATTAATGGGATCGTTCATTAGAAACGACAAGTCAGGCAAGTCCAAAGTTGCGATAAATGGTAATTGATGATTAGGGTCCCTAAAACTCTGGGTCATGAGACCAGCCCCACAAGGAGGATATCTGGGATAACTAGGAATAGGAATTGAGTTTGGGATATTGTATCCTTTCGGAAAACCAGGATTAACCGGACCGTACTGGGGTTGTTGAGGTTGTTGATATGTGTACCCAGGGTATGGTTGATACTGATAGACTGGCTGTTGCACAGCAGGACCGAATTGGTACTGTCCCTGGTACGGTTGATAAGTAAATTGTGGTTAACTTGTGACAACTGTACTTGAACCAGGTTGTCCTACAGACATGTGAACCGAAGTTTGAATCGTAGATCCAGATGGTGGTAAAGATATCTGAGGAGTAGATACATGAACAATAGAAACTAGAGCTGTCGATACTCCGGAAGTAGGTGGGGTAGATTGAACAGATGTTGCGGCAGTTGTAGTAGTCGTTTGAGGCGGAGTACGAGGCGTACTAGGCCCAGGCTGAGAAACTACCGAAGGTACAGAAGTTTGAATATTAGACTGGACAGGTTGCTGGGGTGTACCAGAAACTAAGGGTTGTCCAGTTTGAGATGACAACTGTACATTTGGCTACAACCCCTGTTGAGTTTGCGATGGATCCCGCACTAAATTCATTCCAGGGTACTAACCCGTAACAGGTTGAGAATATTGAGGACCATAACCGGGTTGAGGGTAGGATTGACAATTCAAAGGTACATTTCCAATTCCTTGAACATATGATTGACCGGAGGGTGGTTGGAAACCTTGGTTCGAGTATTGACCTTGGGGTTGATACCCTTGAGGTATGTACTAATACTGGGGTTGACCTTGAGGTATAAATTGATACTCGGGTTGACCTTGGGATAGATATTGAGTCTGGGGTTGACCTCGAGGAACGTACTGTCCTGTAGGTATGTACTGTCCTTGAGGTTGCCCCCCAAACGCAAATTGGGTACCTTGGGGTTGCCCCCCAGGCGATAATTGAGGCTGCCTCCAGGGAGTAACTGGCCACCTTGAGGTTGAGGATTGGGAATAGAACCTGACATCATGAGAATATCTTCTACGCTCAATGGCTTAGTACCATTGCCTCCAGTTAATAACCCTTGTTCAATGGGTTGAGGAGATGCTCCCGAAAAAGTATCAGAAAGTGACTGATACCCAGAGGGAACAGAAGGACCACCGTAAAAAAAGGATTCGGGTGATTGAGTAAACATGGATGACTGTCGTGACATATTCAATGGAGGATAATAACCTCTAGGTGTTGGGTGATAAGAAACACGAGGTGGTGAAAAAACTTAAACCTGGGTCTTCTAAGAAATTAGTCAAAGAAAGATACCAAGCACTGCTCCTAGGTGGACTGTAAAAAATTGATTCACACTCCCTTAGCTCAATAACAGGTTGATTTTCAGGGATAGGGATGCCTACTTCTTCTTTGGAGTAGCAAGTTCTTCGATAGCTATAAGTCCAGAAGGAAGATCTTGGGTGATTATTCTTTCTACCCTAGGTGAACCAGGACCACTAGAAGCTAGAGAAGTAAACCCCAATGTCGGAGTAGCAACAAATTCACTTTCAGGTTCGGATAATTCAGGTTCCTCACCTATATCATTAGTAGATGAAAAGCTACCAGTAGCTTCGGAAACAGACACTGGTTGGGGATTATAATCTGCTACTAAAGCTTGAAAATCAGGATGTACCACCAAAGAAGACTCTCCTTCTTCAGGTGACGCAACTCTACTGTCTCTAGGAGTTACGAGGACTTTCAACCCTTCAGGATGGCTCAGTGAAAACTCAGGAGGTTGGCCCTAAAGTCTATAGGACTTCCTCGGTAATTCAGCCACGGTTAAAAACTTTTAACTACTTCACACACAAACAAAGTAAAATCTCAATGAAAACCACCTAAAGCCTCTAAAGAACCAAACAAATTTGAATCACACGCCTAAAGAATCTAGGAGATCAAACACACATAAACAGTAACTTTCCATACTGAAAACACTAGTTGGTGATGAAATCCAACGTCGCAGAGTACAATACAGAAATGGCGGTTGGAACAGCTACCCCAGCAACCTACTTAATGAATAGACTGGCACAAGTTCCTCCACTTAACCCTCTCGAGTGAAGAGAACCCCCCAGAAAATCCAAGTGAGTCTAGCCGACATCTACTCCAGGTACAGTGGGATCTTCCCACCACTGTCACCTTAGGAAGAATCTGAAAGAATATGGCCATTAAGGTTACCAACTGAAACAAATATACCTTGGGGAATAGTCTACGATCTGATACGCATGCAAGGGCAGAGTAGCAAGCTCAATCCCCTTGAAGGCTCCTTGACATAATCCAAGGTTTACCAACAAGTGACCCCAGGCTCCTCGACAATGGTTAATTCGAGGTTTACCATTTTTAATATGTGAATATCTAGCGTCATTCCCAATGAGGAAGGATTGATTCCCACACTGGTTCGGACACGATCTCGTGCTTCTCCTTTAAGAGGAGCTTTCCCAGAGCATAAAAGCAACAATTGGATTTCTTCCCTACCACAAGATACAACTACTTGCTTGTTTTTACTGTCTTGGAGAGTTAATTACTCTCCTACTCCAAGACAGTAGCCTAAGCTAAGTTGGTGTATGAAAGCCCTAGAAATAAAAATGTTACTAGACGAATTTTACTTTAAGCGTTATTTTTATTGGTTTTTTTTTAAGTCAAAAAGTGCGGAGATGAAACTCGTGGTATGAAGACTCGACTCAAAATCACTAAAAATGCACCTAAGATGATTTAAACAATCTTTTCCCTTCGATGAACTTCTAGCTAAGAAAGAGTTTGAGAATGCAAATACTTTGTAAACACAAATCTTTCTTAACAAACAAATTAAAAGAAGAGCTTTTTCCCTTTCCAATGCACTCAAAATGAGACAACTAGTTATCTTCACAAAAATTTCCCTTTTTCTTTTCAAAGCACTCAAACACTACAAAAAACAAACTTTTTCCAAAAGAGATTTTTTTATAAAACACTCAAAACTATGGAAATGACTAGCCTTGAGATCTACAAATCATAAAAACCTATTTGAATTCAAAGCCTACAAGATGTCTTTTTAAGGATGTTTTACTTAGCGAGATGTAAACTAAGGACCAATTTATGCAGAATCACAAATCAGTAAAAAACAACCAATTTTTTTTTATTTTTTAAAAATGAAAATCCAAACTTTTAAACACAAGATTTTCGAAGTTTTGTAAAGAAAAAACACAAAGCGGATTCCTCAACAAGGGTAGATTTCATTAATGGTCAGACTCATAAGAAGACTGGTAGAAACCAGGGTGATTTTAGGTCCCTACAACTTCTAAGCTTAGAGCTACTACAAGACCAAGATGAAAAACAAACCCAACAAGCAAAACTCCTAGGAATTTCACCTAAAACCCTAACACCAATGAAATCAACCTAAGGAAAGCTTCTAACAAGTTATATGTAGGTCTGGGCAGTGGATAATAACTTCTAAACAAAAACTAAGCTGACTAACAGAGGAAATCTTAGGTTTTTCAAAATTTTGACAGGGTCCACAAGCCCACAGTTAACACAGGTGCGGTATCGCTCTGTGCTAAAAGCAAAAGTGCAGATAAGTACGCACTGTGTCAAAAGGCTAGGGTGGGGTCCTCTCCCAAAGCTATGAAAAACAAAAAATAACCCCGGATCTACAATTTCTACCCAATTCCACACACAACAAGCCAAAAATAGAAACAAAAACATAGTTCCTCAGGTCAAAGTAAAAACAAGGAAAAAATCAAGTCCCCAGCGGAGTCACCATTTTGTCACACAAAATAAGTCGATCTTGCGGACAAGATAGACCTTCCTAGAATCTAAAGAAGACCTAATGACAAGAAAACCAATCACACACTATCTTTCTCTAAATATTCTTTTATAAACAAAGGCAAACAAGTGTTTTAGGCCTACCTTTGGTCCAACACAAGTTTGTGGAAGCCTCGCGCTTTCGATCCAAATGAGCTCCCTTGTCGCGAATCTGCAAACACAAACAAGCAAACAAATTAAATAGCACCTGAAAAGCCAATATCATAAAACATATTTAACATGAAAGTCAAGGAATTCATGAAACAAATGACATGAGACAATTTGTTGAGAAAAATGAGTTTGATTGTATTAATTCAAATCAAGAAGAACTTTACAACTTGTGCATTGACGCTGTAAAAGATCCTCCCAGGGTCCAGCAAGAAGTTTCCTCTACTTTGACAAGTTTCACTCTCTTCCCAATGAAGCCAAAAAGGTATGTGATCTCTCCTCCCAAGCTTAACTAGGAAGTCTTAATTTCACTAGCATTTACCCTCAAAGAAGTTCAACTTCTAATCTCCCCAGCAATTAGCCCAATGCTTGAATTTATAGTGCAATGGAGGGAAGTTACTAGGTCCTCCTTCAAAGGGATAAAGCCCTCCTTCAAAGGGATAGCTCCTCTGATCAAGGGATTAGCGCCTTCTCTTTTGGGATACATGAACCCCCTAAGAGTGGCCAATCCACGTCAAAATTCCTTCTAGAATCATCTAGAATTAACCCAAAGTGAATTTTTTAGAATAAACTTGCACCTTTTTGACTTTCACAAGGGTCTGCACACACACCTTTAGGGAAAGAGCGGGGCGGTCCACAGTTTTTGTAAAAAGAAGGTGCAGGACCGCAGGTAACAGTGAGAGAAAGTGCGGAACCAGAGTTTTATTGATTTTCAATTTCTTTCTCTCAATTTCAAAGCTTGACATGAAGAGTTGACGTTTGAGACTTGCTTAGGAGGATAGTAGAAGTGATGATAGACCCATACTGACTGCAAATAATCATGGTGGCGATATTTTTGTGTAACAATCCGAAAGGGGTAAAATAATATCATCCAATCCAAAATATTGAAGGAACCTAATGGAATTACCATCTCCAAGTAATCACTTCTCATAAAGCTATCATCTTGCAAATCCCTGTAATGTTTAGTAAAAAGTACACATACAATCCTCATGCAGTATGAGGGGTAACGATGACAAAAATGGAAATAATATAGCACATTGATGATTGAGGATTGAAAGCTTAGTGACTGTGGTTATGGATTCCAATGCTAATTCCTTAATAGTAATAATTGATAGTAGTTCTCTAGGACTTTCTTATAGACACAAAGAATAATATCCATGTTTACAAAGCAGGCTAGATCCCTAATGTAGTATTGTAATATAGTTTAGCTTACATAATCACTTATGGCCAAAATTATCAAGCCTAGCTATTGAAAAAAATTCACTTAAGAACATAATAACTTAACAAAATATAAAAATGACTCTTCAAATAAAAATAAATACAATTAAAATGACAGATGCCATTTTACCTGTCAGAAAGGAAATATCATATTCATCTATCTAAACAAAATCAAAATGAAATTTAAAGAGAGAAAAAATGTCATACAAAACCAATATTGAAAAACTTGGCTTAGCGAATGGCTTATGCTGAGTATGAGAGTTTGTATCAAACTTTCCAAATATTAGAAAATAAACATGGGAAAAAAATGATTGATCTTTCATAATTTTAGTTATAAACTAACACCATACAAGTTCCTCCCCAAGCTTACAATTCAACTCAGTCAGCAGGATCACGGCTATATGGCTCTATCGAATTTATGGTTGAGAGATATGTTTGTTCTTCACATCCATCCTCCAAAGGGTTGTGATCGCTATGGAGTGTTCATGTGGTCTTGACCTTTGATATTTTGTTGTACTCTGGTGTTCCTTCATCTTCTCACCAGAGGATCATATTATCCCTTCATCTCCATAAGTCTCTCTTAGCATGGCCTCCTTCTCCTTTTCCTCAATCATCATCCTATCATGATTAGATAGAGTAAATGCAACTAAAAAGCACTCATGATAGGATAAACTCAGTCTAAAACCTTCTTATCTAACATGTTTCATGAAATCACTTGCCTAGGACTAGAACCAAGTGACTAATTGAGTTCTTGACTCAAGGATTGTGTAGTTACAAAAGTCAAGGTCCAGGACTGGGCCTATAGAATGCATTGGTGCTTGAGTATTTAGGTTTCCCAATGTGTAGTTCTAGAAGGATAGACTTAAGGGACTGAGGAGTTAAGGGACTCAAAAGGTCAAGCTTGAGGCTTGAGACTTGAAGTTTCCCAATGCGCAACTTTAGGACGTTGGGCTAGGTGACTGCGCAGTTGAGGGGATCAAGAGCTCAAGGTTGAGGATTAAGGCTTGAAGTTTACCAATGCAAAGTTATGGAGGTAGAATAGTCTCATGGATTACATAGTTTCACAACTCAAGGTGTTAGGCAGAAAGCTTGAGGTTTGATACTAAGCAGTGCGTAGTTGTGGCTGACTGGGGACAGAAATTGCACGATTCTAGAGCTCAAGGGTCAAGGTTGGACACTTTGACTATGTAGTGCACAGTTCCAAGAGGCAAGGTCAAGGGTTAAGGGTTGAGACTATGCAATTGGAAGTTCAGGAGGGCTGAGTGATGTCTAGTTGCTCAGGAAGAAACTTTTCTGAATTTGGCTAAGTGTGGCATCAGTGAGACCAAAGTGAAAAGTAGAAAAAAATGAACATGATCACACACATAGAGAAGTTCATGACATCAAATTTATCACTCAGAACACGTGAAAAGCATATTTTCCTCAATGTGATGAAATTGTGACAACTTTTCCCAAGTGTGACACTAAAGGTACACTTTGTGACGACTGTGACGACACTTGCGCGAAAATGCATGGAAATTTGGGAATGGGTATGATACATGTATATATGGTAAGCATGACTAAATAGAAAAAATAATATCCCTTGAAACAAACGAAAACTACATTTTATTTGATAAGTGACAATTCCCATGCGAAAAGATGACATTCACTATATGAAGAGAAAAGTGCAAGTGACACTTGTGATATGCGAATGACAGTGAAAGTGATACATTCTTAAGAAAATATAACATGAAAGAGACAATAATTAAGGTGAAGGAAAGTGAAAAAGATAGTAAAAAAACATGAAAGAGACTCAAAAGTGAGATACTGTCAATTGAAAATGCGCATTGATTGTTGCCATAAGTTGAAAATCGCATCGATAATGTCTTGATGGACTACACTATGCATGTTCAAGCTTGTGTGAAGGAATGCATTCATGAATTCATTACGGACTGACCATGTGTGAGGAAGTGAATTTGACACTTGCAATCCAAAAAGGAACTATGGGACCAACTGACGAAGAAGTGACTATAGAATGATCAATCACAAGAAAAGTTTTGGAGGGTTTTTGTTGTGGCCACAACACTTGGTGACACACTGGTAGAACTCTTGCTACTCTTCCTTGGTCAAATATTTCATTTAGGGTCTAGTTCCTTAGGGAGAATTGATTCATCATTCACATTACTTTGGCTTCCCCACTTACCATTTGTATAAAAATACTTCCCTTTATCCTTTCTCAGTTGAAAGAAAGACATAGTATCACAATGTTTCATTGCAAAGGTTTTCTACAAAGCTTAACTATGTTTCACTATGTCATCATGTTGACTTTGGATATGTGTCTATGCTTCACTATAAGCATGTTAAACATAATGCCCATAATCAAGTATAGTTGAACATGATATTTATGTTTGAGTGAGTCAATCGTCAGTGAGATATGTTAATGTTTAAATCAATATATTTTTAATAATATGTTAATGCATAGGTTAATATATTAATTTATAGTTATTAATATATTATTATAAGTTTATTAAGATTAAATATTATTATCAATATATTAGGATAATATTATATATGTGTGTGTGTTTGTGTGCATTTATATTAATGTTATAATTAAATGTTAATAATATATTAAATATTTAAATAAAAATTATGCATTAAGGAAGTATTGTATTAATAAGTAGAGTAATTATTAATAAAACCTCAATATTAATTAATTATTAATATTAATTATAAAACTTACTTACATTATAAATTCAAATTCACCATGATATGATATCTGCAATGTGCCAAATCTATTAAACTTTGTAAATGTTGTAACTATTAACCAAAATTAATCCCTAAACTAAAACTCGAGCAATCTGTGAGTGCATATCAAATCTTTACATGGCTTTATATTACTTCAATCAATTGTAAAGAAAATGAATTATCTCATTGATAAAATGGGGTCGTTAAGGTCTGAACTAGAAGGGAAGACACAAGATTTGATGCTCCATGCTCCTAGCCTTGTAGTGTGTAGCAAGAAGAAAGCCAAAAAAACACATAAACAAGAAATCAATATAAGAATGAAGGTCAACATCTAATTAACTACAATATATAACCCGAAAATTTATCACTTCGTGCCATATCTTTGAGCCTTCTTACCCCATGGGTGATGCTCAATGACGATAGTATGAGTAGTTGTTTCATTACCTTCGGTATTAGGGAAGGGGAAGGTTTTTTGGGAAGATATATTAGGGAGTAACACACCAAAATATTTGTTCTCCTCTCATGTGAGCCATGAGTTATTGTTATTTAAAGCTCAATCTCTCACTATGTGAGTGGAGTATGAACACACAAACACTCTCGGAGTGGAGTATATATGAATGTAAAAATGGATGCTTCTAGGAAATTATAGGGCATGATCAATATTCCACTAAAAAACCTTTGAATGATAAAAATTCTAAATTTTTAAGGGGTGTATGTTAATGGTACTCTAACTGGTAGGTTTTAGTCTTTTGAAAAGACATCCCCATTCATATCATAGATAATGAGCCATGCTTAATGACCTCATCCAAATCCTGGAGATTGTTAATATTTGTACTTTCAACAAGGTATTGGTGTTCGAGATTGAGTAATAAATATCTACTTCCATCTGTTCTTGGCTTAAATGATAGGGGAAGATTGGAGAGTTATCTCTTGAAGAACTATTCAAGCAAAAGCTCTATTCCTTTCTCTGCTAGGAAAACAACATGAGTGCACTTGGAAATGGAATATAGTAATGGCCTTTGGAAGGGGAATTTTATAATCCAACACCTCACAGTGTGTCTCTAGCAAGTGATTGAATTCACAAATAAGGACCTTTTATATAACGAATGAGCTAGACAATTGCTAGTTTAGGCTCGATATTCATCCCATATACCATGTTCATATGGTGGTGGGATGGCACTTGAGAAAACTATGGAATGGTAAGTGCCTCTGCCACACACCCATTGATGCATGAAAATATGTCATGGAATAAAGTCTTATATCCCTTAAACGCTTATAAACTCGAAATGAAAGAAGAAATCGACTTAACCCTAATCATTATCATGTCCTCTCAAATGAAGTTGTTGCATGCTCCTTGGTAGCGCACGTGACTCAGGACCCCTCAACTCCTTCAACCACGATCAAAATGTTTTCATTCTAATAGGATGAGCGAGTGTGATTAGGAACCTCAAGAAAACCTCATTTCATTAGAGAAAATTTCCCTATTTCAGGTATTTCATGAGTATGAAAAGCTTTATCTAGCGATAGATAAAAAATAAATAAATATTAAATATTAGTTAAAACAAATAAAAGTTGTTATTTGGTTTCAAATTAATGTCTTAAAATCCGCTTCTATTTAGTAGTGTTAAACCCTAAACCCAAATATTAACTCAATATTATAAACATGAGGATAAACCCTAAGATATTAAGATAATATTATATATGTATGTTGATATTATGTTAATGTCATAGTTAAATAATAATATATTTACTATGCATTAAAAAGGTATTGTATTAATAAAATGATTATTCATAAAAAAAAGAATCATTATTAATATTAATTATAAGACTTCTTTTCATTATAAGTTTAAATTCAAATCAGCGAATCGATTACATGTTGTAAATGTTGTAACTGTTAACCAAAATTAATAGGAGTAAATATGGATCAATGTATGATCTCACAACAATGGTAAGAGAATGAGTTGCATGAAGAATATCATCAACTATTCGTGTGATGACCTTCCATTGGGAGTCTGAGACAATGAAAGTATATAACATGGTCACGTCAAACACCCTCACTATGTAAAAATTGACAGACGTTGAACTTGTACAACCTTGCATCATCATTGTTTTGAGTTTCTTTAGGTTTGTTTCTCACTCACTCGTAGTTGTTGTAAATTTTGTGGTCACCATCCTTGCTTTGAACAAGGTTGTTAATATATTTACTTTGAACAAGGTCTCATAGTTCAATATTTAGTAATAAATTTTCGAGATTGAGTAATGGTTCAAGTGAAATTTATGTTCCCTTTTCTTGCAATGAAAACAACATGAGTGAAACTAAAAAAAGAATATCGCAAGGGCCTTCAAAAGGGGAATTTTATAAGCCAACACCTCCAAGTTTGTTTCCTAAAAAGCGATCGAATTCAAAAATAAGGGTTCTTTTATAAAACTGATGATCTAGATGCTCCTTAGTTTAGGCTTTATATTCATCCCATATACCATGTTTGTAAGGTTGCATGATGACACTCAAGGAAAATTTGGAATGGGCATACAAATATGTCATAGAACAAAGTCTTATAACCCTTAACCTCTTATGGACTAGAACAAAATGAAAAACTCACTTAACCCCAATCATTAGAAGCTGAGTCATTACATCCTCCTTAGTTATGCCTCTAACTCTATACCCTTCACCTCCTTTAACCAGGATGAAAAGGCTTCAATTTCAATAGGAAGAATGGGTAGGATGAGGAACCTCGAGCAAATTGTCTTTCACTCAAGAAAGTTGTGCTAGTTCATCACTAAGGTAATATTTATGATGCTAAAGAGAAAAATAATTAAATAATTAAATAAATGTTAATTAAAATAAATATAAATAGAAAAAGGGTAAGTTAAGACGAAATTGTTGTTTTGTCTCAAACTAATATCTTAAAATCTCCCTCTATGTAGTAGCATTAAACAAAATACTATAAAAAAAAATATTAAACCTAATATTATAGACCCTAATATAAAACCCAATATTATAAACACTAATATTATAAACCCCATTATTAAACCCATTACTATAGACCTTAACATTAAAACTAATATTAAAAAAATATAAACCCTATATTATAAACGGTAACATGGTAGAGTTACATTGGGAGGACAACTATGAGTGACTTTAGACTTTTGTGAGATATGCTAAACATAGGGTTGACCTAGTTTGACCATGGTTAACTATTTAATCATGAACTATAAATGTTAACCTTTTTTTTACTATTTTGCACTAATGTGGTTAACTATGTTTGACTATTAATATAATTCAATAATATCAATAGGGGATTATGTTTGATCAAAGTTGAAGAGTGTTGAGTGCTATACATAGTCTAACATTGTCCAACATAGTCAACACCAGTACTAAGTTCGATAAATTTCAATGTAATATAACAATCCAATAATGTTTTTCTTAGTGTGACAAAGGAACATTGCAACAATGTTTGTCACATTGTGATGTTTGCCACATGGCGTGACCAAGTTCACCATGGGTGAACATGGTTTAACTAAGTTGACCACGGTTGACCATAGTATTCTATGATAGATTATGGTTGCCTATATTGATAATGGAAGGCTACCATTGACCATGTTTTACAAGGTTGATCATATTATACCATATTAACAATGGTTCACCATGTGGAGCATGGGTTAGCCATGGTTTCTAAGTTTTGATTATGGTGACTATTATGGTCATGATTGACCATGGTTGACCTCCTTTGTGTGTGGTTGAACATGATTGACCATGGTTGACAGAGGTCAACCATGTTGAATACAGTCAATTATGGTTGACAATAGTTGACCAAGGTGATCATAGTTAGCTATTTTCAATCATAATCAACCATGGTGATCACAGTTGATGATGGTTGATTGTGGTTAGACTATGGTTCACAATGTGTGCCTATTGTTAAAGATCACTCACTATGTTCTCAATAAGGTTAACGATTTTTTCCCTATGATTTAACATTGATGACTAGGGTTGTCCATGTTCACCCTAGAAAGGTTGACTATGTCTCACTATATTATCACGTTCATTATTGTTAAATATGGTAAACATAGGCTTTCCAAGTTTAATCATGGTCAACTATTTAAACATTGACTATCAAGGTTTGACTGTGTTTATCTAATGTTGTTGACTATGTTTGACTATTAATATTAATCAATAGTAATAGGTGATTATATTTGATTGAAGTTGAAGAGCGTTGACTCAAGCAAAAGCAGACATGGTTTTGCTATCGTAGAACATGGTCTGATTATCACTCACCATAGTTTGACTATGTTCAACCACAATTAAATATGATTGATTATAGGTGACCATCATTAGAACATGGGTTTACTATGGCTCACCATATTTTGGCTATGGTTTGTCTATAGTTGACTATGATTTGACTATAGTTACCATTGGAGTGTTGGTTTAACCATGATTTCACTATGGTTAACCCGGACCGTCCACTATATAGGTATAATGAATTATACTTGAACATAATATTTATGTTTACTTGTTTGACCAAATCAATTATGATTGAGATGTGTTAATGTTTAAATTAATATATTGTTAATGTGTTGATGCATAGGTAAATATATTGCCGTATAAATATTAATATATTATTCTAAGTTTATTAAGATTTAAATAATATTATTTAGATACTAAGATTTAAGGTAATATTATATCTATGTGATTATATTATTCAATATCATAATTAAATGTTAATAATATACTAAATTAAACAAAGTCTTTATGGTCCTAATGATGAACCACACTTGTTGGTTCCAAAGGCGTAGGCCAAAAAGTTCTCTCATGTGATTTTTGCCGAAAGACTTTGTTTAATTCATTATGGATCACAAAAACTTAAATACAAAAATATACTAAATATTAAATAATTATATATTAATTATACAATAAAAATATGATATTAATAAATTAATTATCAATATTAATTATAAAACTTCCTTTCTTTATAAATTCAAATCCACCGTGATATGATATCAGCAAGTAACCAAATCCACTAGATGTGATAAATGTTGTAACTTCAAGGTTATTGCTATTAACCAAAATTAATAGCAAATGTTCCTCTTGTAATTGGGAAGAACTTTTAGATTATTACAGGATGGAAGTAATGATAGGGTATAAATTTTTCCTTGCTATCTATTTTTGTTTTCGTATATGTAGCAACCTCTTATGTTTCATGATTAGAGTCCATTAGGAGGACAAATCCGTGAGAATATAAGAACCTCGTATGGCGAAGCATGTTCCAGGAAATCGATCACAGTTCGCATGTATTATTCTTCCACTCTTCTCTTGCCTTCGTTTATTAACTTCGCAGCGAAAGACACAGGCTGGTCAGTTAGATTCCGGGCTTTTGAGTTAGAGAAGCCGAAAAATATTGCATTGCCATAGTAACCGTTGGGGAGGAGCGGTCGAAATCGAGAACGGCAGTTCATACAAAACAGCAATCTTGCTGGGAGATTCAGAGCCTTTGTTTGCGATTACCACAAGCACGCAGATAACGCTTCGATGGTCGTGCATTTGCCGTTGCCTTCTATCTGCCGTTTTCCAAACTGGCGGAACCGAATGCCAAACCCTATTCCTCGAAATCGATTGCAAGGGACCAAAATTAACCATCTTCCAAAACTTTCAGTACTGTAAACCTCTGAAAGGATAAATTTCTACAGAGATGGAATAAAATCAGTGAAAATGGAATTGATGCAGGGTTAATGTGGGGAGTTACACTGTTAATGTTTCTTTTCTAACGCTTTTCATAATTTTTGAGGTTCTAGCCTCAATAAATAGAAAAAGCTAAAGAAGTCCCCTGTGCTGTTACAATCAACGGATGAAATGGATCAGCAGGGGCAAAGGAATTTTTGGCTGAGCTCATCATTACGCATCATTGAATTAGATTTGAAAAACAATTTATCCCAGAGTAGTTAAATGGCCGCAGACTCAGTTGTCTAGCAATGTTTCTAGAATATTCGCGCGAGCTGGACTTCTGCATTTTATCGAAATTTAAGCATTCAAAGCACAATATAAATAGAATTCAAGTATCTATTATTATTATTATTTCATCTTTATAATATAATTTATAATATATGTGTTATAGTATGGATATATAAATTAATATTTGGAAAAACATTTAACATATAATAATATTATTTTCCACTATGTTATTTTTAATAATTTATTATTTATATATATATTAAGGAATGAGAATAATTATATTTTATAAGTGTCAAATAATTGGTTGATTATTTTGTGTGGGGAATGTGTGAAGTTTAGTTTTTACTCCATTTTATATTTAAATCTAGTGAGAGAAATTGAATATGAAATGACCTTTTATCAAATTAAGTTATTAGAAAAATTCTTATTCATCACTCTTTAAGATTCACTAAATCTCCCCTTAGTTTTATTTAAAATATATAAAAGCATAATCAATGATTTATTTAGTTGTTTCAAATAGATAACGATAGCAATTCTACTTTAAATTTAAAAAAACCACTAAACCAATACTCCCTTTTTCACAACTTTTAAGGTTTTGAGTTGGGACATGCCCAATTAAATTAAGTTATTAGAAAAATTCTTATTCATCACTCTTTCTTTAAGATTTACTAAATCTCCCTTTAGTTTTATTTAAAATATATAAAAGCATAATCAATGATTTATTTAGTTGTCTCAAATAGATAACGATAGCAATTCTGCTTTAAATTTACAAAAAACTACTAAATCAATATTCCCTTTTCATAGCTTTTAAGGTTTTGAGTTGGGACATGCCCAATTATTAGGAGTAAATACCTTGCTAAAAAGTATTTACTTCGTAAAAAGTACTCCTAAAATTTTGAGTAAACTAGTCTAAATTCACCTTAACTCCCCATCTACCAAACACTTCTAGATGGACTTCCTCGTTCACACTCCCCTATTCTAAAGCAATGGGTAAATTTAAATTAAGTTGTATTATTATATATATTAATTTAATAACAATTTTTGTGTTCGATATTTTTTTTTTGTTTTTTATGCTTTAAAGAATTTTGTTTTATTTGGGTATTTTAATATATATATATATATATATATATATATATATATGTTTTTTATAACTATATTATTAAATTAACCAACCTAATAATGAGTGACAAGTGTCCATGGTTGTTTAGGCCTTATTAGCCACTAGCTTGTTGCCACTTCAGATGTGGGTCCCATATAACTTGCTGAGTGGAATGCCACATGGTACAATGTGGGCTCTTCTTTTTTTTCTTGCCTTGTCAAAATTCAAAGTGCAATACGTTGGCCATAGGAACTTGGATTTGAGTGTAGTTTATGCCACTAGAATGTTAAAGACTAGAAACTTTGTCTTACTTATGTTGCCCCTTGAAGACTTTGATTTTTTATTTTTTTAGAGCCACCTCAATTGTTCCTCCCCACTAAAAGACTTTCACATCTCAATAAATATAAGAAGTATTGCAATCTTGTTATGCATAACAAATGTCTTTGACATGCCATCTTCCCATTTTCTTCACTTTTCTACTTCATAAAGTTGAATGATGAAGCCAATACCTCTATCTATATGGAAATATGTAGCTCCGAATATATTTCCAGCTTGAAAGATCCCAAGCAAGACCATACTTGGCAAGAGTTTATGGAACACTCATGGTCAAGTTTTACAACATAAATCATACACTTTGCTCTCTAGATAAAGGCCAAAATATCACCATGTTGCATACTTTTTCCAATCTATGGGGCCTTGAGAAGAAACACGTGATCTACAATGGTGGTTATGATCAACTACATAAAAAGGCCACCCATCTCTTACCTAACTAGGCTAATGGTACTTCATTGGCTAGTTCCTTCATAGATGCTTTCATATGATCCATGTTCTTCTTTGGACCTAGCTCTAGATGGAGCTTCCAACATGTGGCTCTGTGATTTTCACCCTTGTTGCAATGGTTGAAATGGTTTTTCTTCCTCCATACTTTGTTGACCTTCTTTCGTGAATGGATTTTTTTGGTGAAAATTTGCGGAGGAGAGCTTTCCTTAGCTATTCCTTTGAAATCATCATTGTCACTAGAAGGTTGTGATGTGCTTTCAACATCCTTTCCTACATATCCCAATCCTGCAAATTGAGGTAGTTCCACTACTTGGATGGAATTCACAATTCCCTCGCCATTAACTTTTAGGCTCTTTCCTTCATATCTCATCTTCTTCTTTAGCTTCAAACTAATCCCTGCAGCATGTTTTTCAAATGCACTAAAGTTATCATCCCAATATGAAAATGAAATTGAAGAATCACTCACATTATTTAACTGAGTTTTCAATTTTGAGGTGGGTGATGATGGATGTGTTAACCCTTCATTTCAGTTCAATGTTTTTAATGCGTCTTCTATGGCTTGTAATTGAAGCTACAATCTGTTCTTCTCCTCTTTTGTTTTTTGTAGAACTCTAATGAGTTAAACATTCTCTTCCATTACATGAAATTTCAGCCTAAAAGTGGTCTCCTAAGGAAAAATATTTAAATAATTTTTAAAATAATAAAATAAGAGTTATGGATTTTGGAGAGGAAAGAACAAAACTAATCTTTTTACTTGTATTTTTTGTTTATCTCTTTATCGGTTTACCAAAATTTCATGTGTAAACACTTGTTAGATGCATAATTAAATTTCAAATCTAACGAGTACCCATTATGCATACGTTTTATAAGACCGACATTGATAAAAACTAAATAGTCATTAAAAAAGTGTGTTCAACATGCTTTTTAAATGTATCTTAAATTTTTATCATGTGGGTCTTCTCAAAAGTATCAATTATCGGGAACATTATACTAGGGAATAATTTGATTGGAACTTTCCAATGATGAGGATTATGATATTAGAATGCTTTGATATGAATGTTTTGATATTGTTTTAAAGGTCTATTGGGGTTTTAATGGATGGAATCAAAATTATAGAATACTCAAATTCCAATGAACAACAAATAAACTTCCCTGAACATGTTGCATATTTGAAAAAAATATGGCTACTTGTTTATGTGAGCTCTCTACAATTAAGTCAATGAAGACCTGTAAAAGAAACAAAACAGAAATAAGAAATAAACCGTGGAAAAGAAAATCAAACAATAGATAAATATGAACTTGTAAAATGAATACCTTGAAGAATATTGACCATAAGTTTACCTTATGAATCTTCCATTTCTCCCATGGATTTCTCAAAATTTTCATATGTTCAAGACCATCTTCTTATTTAATTTAAAAATGATAAATAACAAATTTACAAATTGCATCCATCTCAAATTTACATCGAAAGACAAGAGTAGTTAAAACGAGATTTTTTTCAGAAACTTGAGAATGAAAAATTGTCAATTTATAGTGAATTCTTGGAATTTCTTCATATATATGATCAATGTGATGAACTTTTGCAAAACAAGACAATTAAGGGCTTCATAAATATGTATGATCTCATTATTTAAGAGCTTCTAAACTTTTGTAAGTCGCTTTCCCAAACATGAAAGGGGATGACTGCAAGTAGCCAGATTGATTACTTTCTTATTAAAAAATATGCGATAATGAAATAAATGCGAACACAATAGAAATTTAATCTAAATTAATGTATTCCTATTTCTAACTTAATGAGGGAAACATGACTAGGTATAATCATACTTCCAATGTAACCATGCAAGCATTTTAATTTTTGCATGTATGTATAGGTCAAACATTAGTTACAAAAATACAAATATAATTAACGTAAGAAAACTAAATCTGAAAGCCAAATGTACATTTATTGCTAACATATTTACACGAAGGAACTTATTTAAAATCACCTTCTCTTCAAATGTCCTTTCCAACTGAATTTCAATTAGATAATAGAAATCTGGATGAATTTCCATTAATGATTGTGAGAGGTTCAAAAGGGATGATGACACGTCAGATTGTGGAAATGAACTTTTAGATACAAAGGTCTACATAAATTTATTAGTGTTATGTGCAAGTGTTACAATCTTCTATGTAGGAAAACTCTTCAAACATTTTTGAAATGGGTCAATGAAAAATGGATGGAAATTTGTTAGATACAATGGAAGATTACTAATTGAATTATAGTGTTGGTTATATTATGAAAATGCACTCTCTTCTTAGCACTACCTTTGAGAAGAAATGAGCAATTGGTAAGAGATAAACATCAATTGAGATTGGAAGAAAAATAGCTTTTGATGTCCATGATTGTAATTTGAAACTTCATATTCCCATTCAGGCAATGCATCAATTGAGTGTTCAGTAGT
This sequence comes from Pinus tabuliformis, assembly GCA_031772625.1. Taxonomy (NCBI): domain Eukaryota; kingdom Viridiplantae; phylum Streptophyta; class Pinopsida; order Pinales; family Pinaceae; genus Pinus; species Pinus tabuliformis. The sequence continues at coordinate 1,251,876,226 of CM062818.1, read as the reverse complement.
GAGCTCATCAATATGCCAGCACAAAGTATCTAAAAATAAAAAATGAAGACATAAAACAAATATGAAAAGAAACAAAATAAATGAAGGAACCACAATAAAATAAAATTTTACTTCACACTAAAGTTACAATTATTGTTACAACGCAATTGAGACTTTCTTAAAGCAATTTCATCTTCACAAGAATTTTCCAAAATAATGATATTAGAATGATTTCCAATACCAGTTTGTGAATTAGAGAGAGGGTTATGACTATGGATAGGAATGAGAGCCTGATCGTGATATAAATCATAAATTGGAATGGTTTATTGAATGCTAAAATCATGAGTATGATTAATTGTTTGAAAATGAGAACTATTTGAAACAATTTTTGAGCTAGAGTGTTCTTCATTTTCACATGTGATTCGAATTTGATCATGACGATTTAATTGACAAGAAGAAAAATTAGTATCCTTAATGTCAAAGTAACTATCATGAATTACATCGCAACATTCATTAGAATTCCAATTCGATCTCATCCAATGTATCAAAACAAGAAGTAATATTAATGCGAGAATAATGATAAATGTTTGATTTTCTATCTTGATAAAAACTAAGTGGAAATTCAGTTATAGTGGCCTCTCTGTTTTCTGGAATAACATTATTACAAAGAGAGCATAAATTGCTATCAACAAAAATATCAGGATGGAGGCGAAAATGAGAATCAGAAGAAATGAATAAGAAAATGTCTTTGTTTGAGAACCCTTGTACATTTTCTTCATTTCAAATTTCAGATTTAAGATCATTTACTTGGGTAACTCTGTTTTCTTGAAGAATGTTTCTTTGTTGTCCTAAATTTGGCATTTGCTCATCATGAAATAATTCAAAAATTTGTACAATATACTGTACATCGTTGGAAACTTTAATTACTACTTGTATTTTCTTATTTATAGTCTCATTTTCTGAATGATATTAATTTTCTCATTTCAAGACAACAGTTTCGTCAAGATTGTTGTTAGCATCTTCTTGTGGTTGATTAGCGAAAATTTCCAAGCTTTGCAATACTAGTTCATTAACATGATTATCATTAATATCTTAAGATGTTTGTCCTAAATTTAAGATTTTGTTATACGTGGCTGAAGCCACTTCATCATGATTGGTATGCACCTCTATGTTGGGATATTCAGTTATGTTAATAAAATTTGAAGAGGATTGATCAAATCTTGTAATAATTCCACATGGATTATAAATCGGAGGAAGAGAATAAATATATTCAAACCAATCTAATATTTACTCTTTCAAAGTTTTATTCTTAATTTGAAATCTCAAGAAATATAAATGAAATTGAATGGAAAAATCAATAAAAGTTTCATTTTCAAACCTTCGTAAATAATAAAAATCGCCACATACCGGTTTGTAGACATAGCCATCAAATTTAGAAAGAAACATTGTAATAAATTGGTCTAGGTTGTCAATAGAGGCAACTGGAAGCGATTGGCATGAGCTTCTAGCTTTTTCCAAGAATGTAAGAGTAAAAATCCTGCATAAAATGCCTTCATCAATATCATGGAAAGTAGGGTTTGAATTTTTTGAATGAATTCTAAAGCATGATTAAATGCAGAAGTATTCCTCTTACCGTTAAACTTTACCTGAGATAAGGATCTTACCAGTTTTGGTGGAGTATTGTCACATGCACGTCCAGAAATAAAACTCCAAATTGGAAGTTTAAGAGGAGCCATTGTAATAAAGATAAAATATTATAATATAAAGACTTCACTAGAAAACAAGTTTTAGGCCCTCCTTCTAGCGCCAAAGATGTTGAAGGCTCGAAATTAAATTATCTGCCTACAACACTATAAGTGAGACCACCTTGTCTAGACCTTAAAGAAGCTTCTTTTCCATTTGGAATGGTGGTTCCAACTAGTTTATCTAGGTCCAATTACCTTTTCCCTATTGGTATTGGTTTAATATGTTTCTTTACTTATCAATAGGAAGAGACATAAGATCGATTCTTCTTGGTGATCAGGAAAGAGAATGAACCTTAAGCTGCTTTAACGACATAACTAAAGCACTATAAAGTTTTTCCTCTTAAAAAGAGGAATTCTAGAATGCAAAAGGTATGATAACACATGCAATGATCTAATGTAAGATGCAATTAATATAACCTATCTCGATTGAAGGAAAGAGAAATCCTTCTCTCAATCGAGAGCCAATCTTAGCATGGAAAAGAAGCTTTAAAGAATTGGAATTAGAATGAGGGAATTAGATCAAGGAGATAGGCCACAAGATATGATTCCTTGTTAACATAAACACTAATAATTAAACACTTAGTAAATAATTATATAAGAGCCTATTGAAAATATATTTAATTCCTTATTTATCATATGCATAAGAGCTAAAAAAATTCATGATTGATTACTAAATTAGTTCAAATAAGGCATAATGTATGCGAGCAAACAATTATGATCCTAAATATTAAGATAGATTGTCGATCTAATATTATAACAATGTGTTCCTATTGAAACTTCAGTTCTCATATTATATGTAAAATTAAGTTTGTAGAATAGTTTAAGTAGACTTCTAAATGAATTAACACTCAAGATTCAACAATAGTACATAAATTCAATTATTAACTCATACATTTGAAATATAAATTGAAAGAGTGAAGGAAGTATTCATTTCAATTAAATTCTGTAACAAATAGTGCTAAACATCGTTAACTAAAATAAAAAAAATTTAGTAAATGAAATCAAATCACAGATCCTCATAGTACGACAATAATGCACAATACAATGGGCCTACAATCGATCTCTGCTTGCAAAAATGGCCTGCTCCTTATAGTAGTAGTACATAACAAGAAAGAGTTTCTCCACAACAAGATTAAAACACTGTAATATTAAGCCTTCTTCACCAAATATTCCTCTCACCTACAACTCTAAATCCTCATTACAATAGTGCTTTTAGGAATTCTAGAATTGTAGAGCAGAGAAGCCATTAATACATTCTATAATCTATTATTTATAATATTTACAGAAAGAATTCCCACTAAGAAAGTTTATCGAAGAATAAATCTGCTCCATCAATTTTCATTGTGGCAAAATCACATTCTTCTCTTTATAGAGCATTATCATTGATTGATATATTTTTCTTCTCATATTTTCAACATTTTCCTTACAAAAATAAATCCAAAATTAAATTAAAATACAAAATCAAATCAAAATACCGTTTCTTGAATAAAATATCTTCAATCAAACTTAATTAAATAGTTAAATGAAAAGGAAATTTGAGCTTTCTACTGATGCCTCTGATGATCTAATTGGTCAAGGAGAACATCAATGAATTGATATGTACTCAGTAGAGCCTCCAAATTTGATGAGTCAAAACTACGAGAATTCTCGAAATTCTATTGCATGGGCTAAAAATGGAATTCTTTAAATTAAATTATAGCCCTAAATTATATTGCAATTATTAATTAATTAATATTAATTAATTTTAATTATGTTATTAATCTTAATTAATTATAAAATTAATTGTAAACATAAATTAATTAATATAAAAAATGATTTTATAATTAATTAAATTATTATTATATTATATTAATATTATAATTTAAATTATATTAAAATTATCATAAAGTATTATAATTAAAATATAATTATTATAGTATGAATATACAATATATATTAAACTTCTTAACCATATTATTGTAATTCAAAAACTTAAAAAAAACCAAAACAAAGCTACATGACGCGAGGGAGTAGTGCAAGCTTAATGTAGCTATAAGGAGAGGTGAGTGATGGTGGAGGAAGGTGAGTGTATGGTGAGGTGGAGTGATAAGGAGGTGAGGGTAACATGAGGTGATGAAAGTACGAGAGTCATAAGGAGGTTACGTAATTTTTTTTTGTTAAAACTAAAAATCCCATCGCATAAAACCAAATATCACACATCACATATTTTATGAGTGAACAATTAAGTTTCTGATATGTGATATGAGATATATTGCATTGCAATTTTCATTTCAGCATTTTAAAATCATGTTTTTTAATTTTGGGATTTTGGAAGCGAGAATCTACTGAGAAGTGGTGCTTATCTAGAATTAAAAGTTCTACAAATTTAACTACAACCACTTTGCAATTTTGAGATTTCTAGTTTGGCAATTTGTTTTTAAAATAATAAATTGGAGTAAATTACCCTTAGTGAAAAATGAAAAAAATAGTGAAAAGTAACTAAGAGTTAATATTTAAAATGAATCACTTATTTTAATTGAAAAAGTTGAAATAGTATACATTTTATGCATTTTTAAACCCTGACGAAAAAAAATGATCAAACTTTGCTATTTACATTTAAAAACCGGTTGACTAAATGAGGCGAAACAAGTATCGATGGAAAGCTTGCTAAAGAATGAATTCAATGAAAGAATAAAAATAGAAATCCGATAAAAACAAAAAAAAGGAAAAAATTTTAGGATAATTAACTTAATGAAAATCATAAAGTGTGTTTAGCCAAAAATTGATTTAAAGGGTGCCCATTATTTCAAATAATGGGGGGTGTTGGGTTTTCTTGACAACAACTTCTTGAATTTTGGATTTAGGTAGTTGAGTAACATCAATTCTTACTTCTGTCCATTCTTCGAGCTAGTTGGTCATTGACTAAATAGGAGTAATTATATGTGCAGATGATTTGGCTTGGTCTAGGATAATGTGTCCATTTAAATGTTCTTAGTTTTTAGGATTTTTTCCGATTCCACTGATAAAAATAATGGTATCTTCTTGTTTTTAGCGATTTTCACCATTAACTGTGATTTAAGATGATAAGGTGTAACATCCATAGGTAAAGTTCATGTAATAAAGTTAGTAAAGGCAATATAAGACAAATGTCATAAGACATGTATTAGAAGCTGAATGCTGGGAAATAATCCTATTGGGTGTCACTTTCGGTTTATTTATGGCTAAGGAAATTGATAAAGGAAAATAAGCATTATTTGGCATTTTATTTATAGAAATAAGGGAAAATGGGATAAAAGAGAGATGAAAGGTCACCCATTTTCATGAGAGGAAAATTGAAGTAAAATAGAGGAAAATTGAAGAAAATAGAGGCCTCAACTATAAAAATGCTTAAGAGGATCAATTCACTTCCTTTTGTCGATTTAGTTTTGGGGCTCTCTCTATTCTCTCACACCATTGCACACTTAGAGAATTCATGGAGAACTCTAGCATTCGAGAAAGGAAGGAAAGGAAGGTCAAGGAAAGAAAATGAAAGAAAATGAAAAACGAGGAAGGTTCAATCAAGTAGCTTCGAAGGAGGATTTGCAAATAACAGGTTGTATGTGTGATTTCTTAGTTGATTTGTTAATGCATGGTACATGCATTTCTATTTTTGGTTCTTTTGTTGTCATTGGCATGGGTTTTTTGAGTTTGATAATGGTTTCAGTCTCGCCTTTCCATTTTTGGATAACTATGGTGTGATGGGATTCTTTTCTTGGTTGACCTTTTAACTTCTAGAATTTTTTAGAATCGAGTGATGTTCTATGAGGAAAATTGCCAAGGGTTAGGGGTGGATATTGTTCAATCTCACGGAAGCCCTCGATAGGTGGGTGGAGATAGAAAAATTCCTCAAGTTATTGGTGAAGGAAATCTTAGGCATCCAATCTTGTTTTTGGCTTTGTGATCTCTTTACTAATTTTGGCGAGACCGTGGTAGCGTGAGGATGGAGGTGGTTTAATCTTTGAGAATCCATGGCTATTTATGTCTTGATATCGCTCATTCATGCTTGGATTTTGGCATGGGGATGATTGATTGGAATAAAGAGTTGGTTCAACCCAATCTATGGTCGGGTGGTAAGTGGAAGTCCCTGTCTTGGTTGGATTTTTCATAAGTTAATAAGGGTTATTTTCCTATTTTAATTAATGAGCACTTATACTTATTATTATGATGATTCGATGGCTATTCTATCATGGTTAATAATTTGGCTATATGTTAGTTATAAGCATGGATTGTTAATGTGCTCTAGTTATGAATTATTCAGGTTTTGATAACTATTTGACGGTTGATGAATGCATGGGATAATAATTTTTGTTGGAGCTATTATGAGAAGGAATTAGACCTTTTTGATCATTCTCAGATAAGTTTCAGACTGCTATGATCAGATATTCATTCATGACCTCGAGCTTACATGTTCAACATATGTTTGTTGAAATGACTATCATGGTTAGGCATCCTTTAGTCAAGTCCTTTGTCAAGTTTTTTTATGATTAGTGTTACACTAAAATTTGTCACCATGACTATTTGCAGTCAGTATGGCTCCATCAACAAGCATACTGTCCTCCTTGGCAAGTCTTATACCTCTGCTCCTCATGTCAAACTCCAAAAAAGAGAGAAAGTCTTTAAAATTCAATATAACTCTGGTTACGCAGTTTCTCTTACTCTTACCTGCGTGTACGCACCTGAAGTATATAATACATGCGTACTTGTACGCTCTGTTTGTAAAGGGGTGGGTGGGTACTCCTGTAAAATTCAAAAGGCGCAAGTTTTACTTCAAAAAACTTACTTGTGGTCGATTCTAGAGCATTCTAGAAGATGGTTTGACGTGGATTGAGCGCCTCCAGATGGTTCATGCATCCCAATGAAAGAGGAACTTATCCCATGAAGAGGGGAGCTATCCCTTTGAAAGAGGGGCTTATCCCATTGATGGTGGACCTGTTTAACTTCCTCCAAAGCATTATAAATACAGGCATTGGGCCAGAGGGAGGGGAGGTTGAAAGCTGAAGATTCCTAAGGGTAGATGCTACTGAAATTAGGACTCCCTTATAGAGCTTGAGAGGAGAGATTCCAATCCTTCCTTAGCTTCATTTGGAAGTGGGTGAGCTGATCAAAGTAGAGGAGAACTCTTGCTGGACCCTAGGAGGGACCTGCACAACACCAAGGCACTGGTTGTAATGGTTTCTTTTGTTTCCAATTAATACAATTAAGTTCATTTTTCTCAACAAGTTGTGTTATATAATTTGTTTCATAAACTCCTTGGTATTTATGATGAATGTGTTTTATTATATGAGTTATTCAGGTGCTATGTAATCGTTTGCTTGTTAGTGAATGCAGGCTTCAAGGAGAAGGAGCTCATCTGGATCAAAGAGCCTTGCCTACTACAAATAAGCGTTGGACTAAGGGTAAGCCTTAAACACCTGGTTTCTTTTATTTTTAATGCATATTTAGGGAAAGATAGTGCTTGATTGTTTTGTTTGTCACTAGAAAAACCTTGTTTTCTAGGGAGGTCGATTTTGTCCGCAAAATTGACTCTTTCCGCATGACAAAATGGCGACTCCACCGGGGAATCCATGGATTTGATTGATTTCTCTTTTGATTGATACTTTGATTTGAGAAAAGTTGATTTCTTTCTAAGTTTTGACTGATCGACTGTGAATTTGGGTGGAATAGCTTAGGATTGAGTTAGTTTTTTATTTTTCTTATTTTTGAGAGTAGTACGCACCCTCTGCGTTAAGCACAGTGCGTACCTGTACGCACTTCTGCTTTGTACACAGAGCGTGGCCGCACCTGTGCAAACAGGCTGCCTGCGTACCCTGTCAAAAGTTTAGAAAATTTCAATTTTTTCCTTTTTACCTGTTAGATTTTGTTTATAGTTTATTTATTGCTGCCCAGATCCACTGGTTACGTGTCAGAAGTTCTCATCTAGGCTTGTTTCATTAGCATCAAGGGTTTTAGTGAAGTTCATAGAAATTCTAGCCCTAGGTTTGATTTTTGTATTGGTCTTGTAGTGACTCTAGCTTTGGAAGTTGTAAAAACCTTGGATATCCTTGGTATTTTTAGTCTTCTTAGGAGTTAAACCTTTCATAAAATCCACCTCTGTATGAGAAACCTACCGTTGTGTTGTCTCTTTGCGGAATTTCGAGAAGGCTTGTTTGTTAAGCTATGAATTTCATTCTTAAGAAAAAGAACAAGAGTTTTTTATTTTTGTTTTTGACTGATTTATGATTCTGCATGAATTAGTCCTTGGTTGAATTGTAACTGAGTAAAACAACTTGGAATTATATTTTGTAGGCTTTTACCTCATTATATTTGCTTTTAGGTAAATTTCTCTTAGATTTTCATAGATCTTAAAATTGATTTTTGTTAAGTAGTTTTACATGCTTTGTTAAAATAGGAAAAAATAAAAAATCTATTTTGAAGAAAGTTTGTTTTAGTAGCGTTTGAAGTCTTTAAAAAGAGAAAGGAACTTTTCGTGAAATAATTAGTGGTCTTCTGTTGTGTCCTTTGGAAAAGATAAAGAGATTTTTTCTTTGATTTCATTGTTAAGAAAGTTGTCTTTATAAATTTTTCATTCTCCAACTCTCTTAGCTAGGGACTTCATTGAAAAGAAAAGATTGCTTTTTCATCCTAGGTGCATCTTTTTAGTGGATTTAAGTCGAGTCTACACATCATAAGTTTCATCTCCGCTACCTTTTGTCCTAAAGAAAAGCCTTGTTTTCTTGGGAGGTCGGTTTTGTCCGCAAAATTGACTCTTTCCGCATGACAAAATGGACGACTGACCTGACATATTTACGGGAGTATAAAGACCCCTAGGTGGATAAATAGCGCGAGGTGATGAAAAACTTAACCTTGAGTTGTCCAAATAATTAGTTAAAGAAAGATACCAAGTAGTACTTCTACGTGGACTGTAAAAAATTGGTTCACGCTCCCTTACATCAATAGTAGGTTGATTTTCAGGGATAGGGATGCCTATTTCTTCTTCCGGAGCAAGTTCTTCAATAGCTATCAAACCAGAAGGAAGATTTTTGGTGATTACTCTTTCTACCCTAGGTGAATTAGGAACACTAGAAGTTGGAGAGACTAACCCTGATGTTGGAGTAACAGGTTCAGATATCTCAGGTTCTTCGCCGATATCACTAGTAGATGAAAAGCTACCAGCAAGTTCGGAAACCGAAATAGCTTCAGGATTATAACCTGTTTCTAGAGTTTGGCAATCAGGATGAACAACCAACAAAGACTCTCCTTCTTCAGGTGACCCTACTTTACTACCACTAGGAGTTACGAGGACTTTCAAGCCTTCATAATGGCCCAGGACTTCTTCAGGAGGTTGGACCCGAAGTCTACTGGACTTCCTCAACAAATCAGCCACGGTTACAACCTCAGGAGACTGGCCCCGAAGTCTACGGGACTGTCTTAGTAAGTCAGCCACAACTAAAAACTTTTAACTACTGCACACGCAAACAAAGTAAAATCTCAAAGCAAACCACCTTTTGTCCTAAAGAAAAGCCATAAAAATTAACGCTTAAAGTAAAAGTAACTTAGTAACTTTTTATTTACTAGGGCTTTGATACACCAACATAGATCAGGCTAGTGTCTTGGAGTAGGAGAGTAATTAACTCTCCAAGACAGTAAAAATAAACAAGTAGCTTATCTTGCGGTAGGATAAATCCAACTGTTACCTTTATGCTCCGGGAAAGCTCCTCTTAAAGGAGAAGCATGAGATCGTGTCCGAACCAGTGAGGGAATCAATCCTCCTTCATTGGGAACGACGCGAGATATGCACATACTAAAAATGGTAAACCTCGGATTAACCATTGTCGAGGAGCCTGGGGTCACTTGTCGGTAAACCTTGGATTGTTGTCAAGGAGCCGGCAAGGGGATTGAGCTTGTTACTCTGCCCTTGCGTACGTATCGGATCGTAGAATGTTCCCCCAGGTATATTTGTTGCTGTTGGTGATCTTAGTGAATATTATCTTTAGGATTCTTCCTAAGGTGATGGTGGAGGGAAGATCCCACTGTACCTGGAGCAGACGTCAGCTAGACTCACTTGGATTTTCTGGGGGGTTCACTTCACTCGAGACGGTTAAAGTGGAGGAACTTGGTCCAGTCTATTCATTAAGCAGGTTGCCGGGGTAACTGTTCCACCCGCCACTTCTGTACTGAATTTTACGATGTTGGATTTCATCACCAACTAGTGTTTTCGATCCGGAAGGTTACTGTTTGTGTGTGGTTTGACGCCCTATATTCTTTAGGCGTGTGATTCGAATTTGTTTGGTTCTTTAGAGACTTTAGGCGGTTTGCTTTGAGATTTTACTTTGTTTGCGTGTGCAGTAGTTAAAAGCTTTTAGCTGTGGCTGACTTACCAAGACATTCCCGTAGACTTCGGGGCCAGTCTCCTAAGGTTGTAACCGTGGCTGATTTGTTGAGGAAGTCTCGTAGACTTCGGGGCCAACCTCCTGAAGAAGTCTCGGGCCATTACAAAGGCTTGAAAGTCCTCGTAACTCCTAGTGGTAGTAAAGTAGGGTCACCTGAAGAAGGAGAGTCTTCGTTGGTTGTTCATCCTGATTACCAAACTCTAGAAACATGTTATAATCCTGAAGCTATTTCGGTTTCCGAACTTGTTGGTAGCTTTTCATCTACTAGTGATATAGGCAAAGAACCTGAGATATCTGAACCTGTTACTCCAACATCGGGGTTAGTCTCTCCAACTTCTAGTGTTCCTAATTCACCTAGGGTAGAAAGAGTAATCACCGAAAATCTTCCTTCTGGTTTGATAGCTATTGAAGAACTTGCTCCGGAAGAAGAAATAGGAATCCCTATCCCTGAAAATCAACCTACTATTGATCTAAGGGAGCGTGAATCAATTTTTTATAGTCCACCTAGAAGTACTACTTGGTATCTTTCTTTAACTAATTATTTGGACAACTTAGGGTTAAGTTTTTCATCACCTCGTGCTCTTTATCCACCTAGGGGTCTTTATACTCCCGTAAATATGTCAGGTCAGTCATCCATGTTTACTCAATCGCTTGAATCTTTTTTGTACGGCAGTCCTTCTGTTCCCGCTGGGTATCAGTCACTTTCTGGTACTTTTTCGGGAGCATCTCCTCAACCCATTCAACAAAGGTTATTCACTGGAAGCAATGGTGCAAAGCCATTGAGCATAGAAGACATTCTTATGATGTCAGGTTCTATTCCGAATTCTCAACCTCAAGGTGGCCAGTTACCGCCTGGGGGGCAACCTCAAGGTACACAATTTGCATATGGGGGGAAACCTCAAGGACATTACGTGCCTACGATACATTACATTCCTCAAGGTTAACCCCAGACTCAATATGTACCCCAAGGTCAACCCCAGTATCAATACCTCAAGGTCAATCCCAGTATCAGTACATGCCTCAAGGGTATCTACCCCAAGGTCAGTACTCGAACCAAGGTTTCCAACCACCCCAAGGTCAATCTTATGTTCAAGGAACGGGAAATGTACCTTTCAATTATCAATCCTACCCTCAACCCGGTTATGGATCTCAATATCCTCGACCTATTATGGGACAATACCCCGGAATAAACATAGTGTGGGATCCGTCACAAGTTCAACAGGTGTTGCAGCCAAATGTACAATTGTCATCTCAAACTGGACAACCCTTAGTTTCTGGTTCACCCCAGCAACCAGTCCAGTCTAATATTCAAACTTCTGTACCTTCGGTAGTTTCTCAGTCTGGGCCTATTTTGCCTCGTACTCCACCTCAAACGACTGCTGCAACTGCCGCAACATCTGTTCAATCTACCCCACTTACTTCTGGAGTATCAACGGCTCCGGTTTCTACTGTCCCTGTATCTACTCCTCAGACATCTTTACCATCGTCTGGATCCACGATTCAAACTACGGTTCAGATGCCTGTAGGACAACCTGGTTTAAGTACGGTTGTCACAAGTCAACCAAAATTCACTTATCAACCGTACCAGGGACAATACCAATTCGGTCCTGTTGTCCAGCAGCCAGTTTACCAGTATCAACCGTATCTTGGGTACACTTATCAACAACCACAACAACCCCAGTACGGTCCGGTTGATCCTGGTTTTCCAGGAGAATACAATATCCCAAACGTGATTCCTATTCCTAGTTATCCTGGATATCCTCCTCCTGGGGCTGGTCTCATGACCCAGAGTTTTAGGGATCCTAATCACCAGTTACCGTTTATCGCAGCTTTGGATTTTCCAGACTTGTCGCGCCTAACAAACGATCCAATTAATTATCTTTCGTTTGGGCCGCCAATGCAGAATAAGTTGCCCAGTGACATTCCCAAGTTCAAGGGTAAGTCTGGAGAGGACCCGTCGAATCATGTGATGACTTACCACCTCCGGTGTGCCTCTAATTCCATCTCGGATGATTTGATCCGTTTACGTCTTTTCCAGTACACTCTCATTGGTCTTGCGGCCAAGTGGTACATTGAGTTACCACGGGCCTCTTTTTATAATTTTAGCCAGTTAGCTACCTCGTTTTTAACTCATTTTCAATTGCGGGTCAGGTATGATAATGACACAGAGTTACTAACTTCATTAAAGCAATCGATGTCCACTTATATTTCCAATCGTATTCATGAATGGAGACGTCGAAGGCAATTAGTGAAAGTTTTTATCCCGGACCAGATCTTAGCTGAATGGTTTGTTAAATCATTGTTACCGAAGATTACTGAAGACGTAGCTAAGGCTGGAGTAGTAACTGAGGAGCAAGTGATTGCTCAAGCACAATACCTTGACTTAGTTTATACTCAGTCAGGTACGTTACACGAAAAGATCCCTGATCTTCCTAAGTCAAATCAAATCATTGCAGCTCCTTCGGGATCTGATGCTACTGATGGCATGATTGGTACGGTGAACACTAAAAGCAAGAAGAAATCCTCCAAGAATTCTTCTCCTATTATAACCTTACCAGACTCCACGACAGGAGATTCTTCTGCTGAACTCTCCATCGATATTCACGTCGTAGAGTCATCTACGACTAAATCAAAATCCGGTGGGAAGAAGAAAGGGAAGAAGAAGAATAAAGCAGACAAAAATCCAAAGGAGAAAACTGAAAAGGCAGAATCCAATGATGAAAAGTGCAAACCTCGTTATCCATGTCTTATTTGCGAAGAAGAACACTTTACAAGAGACTGCCCTCATCGGGCAGAGGTTGCGAATATCGTCAAAGGTTCCCAAACTCCTGCTGTCTTGAAGGATCCATTTCCAAAAGATAGCAAAATGATAGGTTCTTCCTCGAGTGCCAATGAAGAACCCATTTTGATGATGTCCCATGTAAGGATTGCGACTCGATCGCAAGATTATGGTAGTAAAAGTCCTGTTGATGGCAAAGAAGTAGAATCTTCTCATTCTAATCCATCAACCTCAGCTCTCGGTTCCGATCCACTACAGATCGAGAAACCTAACCCAGACTTAGTAATCAAACCGCCTGCCAAGGGTGTACTTCAAAGGTCTGCTTTCAATCCACATGCAAGAGTGGCCCAGAATTATAACATTGTTGAGGACTTAGCTGTTTCACCCTCAACAATGTCGGCTTTGGAAGTGCTGCAATCATGTCCAGTACAACACAAATTACTTTTGTCGGCTATAGGAGATGTTGATGTTCAGGACCCGAACCTAATAATCTTTGATCTAGAAAATAGTACACCGCGTTTGCCTCATCAAATGGCTTTCCAGATCCCAGTGATAGTAAAAAACAGGCCTATTCATCAGACTGTAATTGATGAGGGGGCTTCAACGTGTATTATGTCGATACAGTGTTGGAGATCACTTGGTTCTCCTTCACTAAATCAATCCTCGACAATTCTTAAGGCCTTTGATGGCCGTGGGTTTCATCCTTTTGGCATTCTACAGGATTTGCCTATAGGGGTTGAAGGAAAAACCGTTAGTCTAGATGTGGAGGTGGTTGATGCCCCTCTAGACTACAACCTTCTCTTGGGTCGAAGTTGGTCTTACGCTATGACAGCAGTCGTTTCATCGGTCTTCCGAGTAATAAAGTTCCCACATAATGGAAAGATCGTAACAATAAACCAGCTGGCTTACTTTTCATCCGACCCAACCTCTTCAGAGAGTGTTCAGCATGTCGGTAAAATGACTATACCATATAAGGATGTTGGAGTAGGATTAGTTAAAGATGTCGGTTTACTGGGAACTTTTCCTTTTCCTCCACTGAACGCATTATCTTCATTTGCAACCATTCATATGATTACATCAGATACTATTTATTATGATGATCCTTGGATCATTCCTTTTGAATCTGAAATAGACTCATTTGGTAATTTTATGCCTTTGAGTCCATATGAAATTGCCTATGAAGCCGTGCAGTCTTTTACCGACCCATGTTCAACCAAAATCGACCTAATGAATGTGGTCTGTGAGGAATCACTTTTCACATCAACCTCGGAGTTAATAACATTTCCCGAAGTTGTTTCATCTGATGAACAACTTTGTGAAATCCTATGTGTAGACGATTTACCATGGGAAGATCTCCATCACAGATCTTCGTTTTTACTTGAGGATGATCATTTTGAAAATGATTTCTCATCAATTTTTACAGCTGAATATGTCAAGGAAGCTCAGAATCCAATGAAACATCCTGATTCAGAGTTGAATTTGGGAAACATCTCTTGAACTATTCCTATTGACATTTCGGTTAAGCCTGGAATTATTGAAAACATTCATATAGGTGCCTCGTGTACAGATGACGAAATTCAGACATACAAGGCCCTATTTCAAGAATTCCACGACATGTTTGCCTGGTCCTATGAGGAAATGCCAGGAATTGATCCCGCAATTGTTGTTCATGAGATCAAGACTTACCCGGATGCTAAACCCGCCCGGCAACGTTTGTGTCAGATTCACCCACGAAAAGCTTCTGCAATTTAAGCAGAAGTTGAAAAACTGTTGAAAGCCGGTTTCATTTATCCGATCCCGTTAACAGATTGGGTATCGAATATTGTTCCGGTTAACAAAAAACAGGGAACAATAAGAATATGCATTGATTATAGGGACATTAATCGAGCTTGTCCAAAAGACAACTACCCAACACCCTATATCGATCAAATCATTGATTATTGTGCCGGCAGCGAAATATTTTCCTTTATGGACGGTTTTTCTGGTTACAATCAAATCAATATTCTATCCGCCGATCAACCAAAAACGGCTTTCATTTGTCCATGGGGGACATTTGCTTATTGCAAATTGCCTTTTGGGCTAAAGAATGCCGCAAAAACTTTTCAAAGGGCAATGTATTATGTGTTTCATGACATCAAACACATTGTGCAACTGTATCTCGATGATTTGCCTGCTCATTCATTACATCGAGCTGATCACCTTGTCCATTTACGAGCAATCTTCATGAGGTGTAGGCATTATCGTATTCGGTTGAACCCACACAAATGTGTCTTCTGTATAGAAGTGGGTCGATTACTGGGATTTGTAGTTTCGAAAGCCGGCATTCGCGTCGATCCCTCGAAGGTAGAAGCTATCATCAAATTGCCTCCTCCTTCGAGTCTTCGCCAACTCCAAAGTTTGCAGGGGAAAGCAAACTTTTTACGATGATTCATTCCTAAGTACACCGAGGTTACAAAGGGTTTTACAAGGCTGTTGAAACAGAATGCTCAATTCTCTTGGGATGAGATAGCTCAAAAATCTTTTGATGCACTCAAACACGCGTTGACCCATGCACCGTTGTTGCATCCTCCCAACTACAATCAGGATTACTTTTTGTATCTCGTCGCCTCCCATTCCACCATTGGAATGGTCTTAGTTCAGGAAGATGAATTCGGAATGGAACATGTGATATATTACCTTAGTAGGACATTAAATCCAACTGAGCTAAAATACTCACATGTGGAGAAATTGGCATTGGCAGCCGTTCAAGCTGTCCAACGTTTTCGTCACTACATTTTACTCCGTAAAATTACAGTCATTTCGGATTGCAACCCTATGATCTACATTTTGACTAAACAATTGCTAGGGGGAAAGTACTCTAAATGGATTGTTATCCTGCAGAAGTTTGACTTGGAGTTTGAGAAATCTAAGTCTAAGAAATCTTTAGTTTTTGCAGAGTTAATGTGTGACTTCCCGCGTGCTGAGACGAAAACTGTGGCAGAGGAGCCCATTGCGGACGAGTCTTTGTTTCTAATCAGCACTTTAGATCCGTGGTATGGGGATATCATCGTCTATCTCCAGACCCAATCCTTTCAGCCTGAAGTTTCAAAGTCGGAATGTCGGAAAATTCGATTCCAGTCCCAACAATACAAAATTATTGGAGATACTCTTTATCGCCGTGGGGCGGACTCTATCTTTCGACATTGCTTAACTCACGAAGAGGCTGAAAGGGTTCTAAATGACTGTCACTCTGGAGCGTGTGGCAGTCATATGTCTGGGTATGCCACAGCCCAAAAGATATTGCGTGCTCGCTACTTCTGGCCATCCTTGTTTAAAGATTGTATTACTGCGGTCCGAAAATGCCACAACTGTCAAGTGTTTGATCGAAAGATGCGCACTCCACCTACTCCTCTCCACCCTATAATTGTCATTGGTCCTTTTGCCGAATGGGGTATCGATTTTATTACATGTAACCCTCACTCGGCCGGGGGGCATGCGTATATCATCCTTGCAGTAGAATATTTTACTAACTGGGCTGAGGCGATGCCTACATACGAGGCAAACGGAAAGACAGCTGCAATTTTCGTATTCAATCATATAATTGCTAGGTTTGGTGTCCCACAAGAGATAATCACTGACCATGGGTGCCATTTTCGAAACATTATGATGACAGAACTTACAGGCCAGCTTGGTTTGCGTCACGATAGTTCAACTCCTTATTATCCAGAAGCGAATGGTCTGGTTGAGTCCATCAACAAAGTTTTAGTTATCATGATCCGACGAATCATTGGTATTCATCGGTCGAATTGGCACAACATGTTATTTTCAGCGCTTTGGGCATACCGAACCTCAGTGAAAACATCAACAGGGTTCACTCCTTTCCAACTAGTTTATGGTTTGGAAGTTGTGCTACCCATTGAATGCGAAATCCCGTCACTGCAAATGGCCATCGAGTTACTTCCAGCTACTTCTGAAGAGGAGAAGCGTTTATTATACTTAGCTCAATTAGATGAGAATCGACGTGATGTTGCATTGGTGATCGAGACTCATGCAAAATGTATGAAAGCTCAGTATGATCGAAATGTGACCCCTCAAAATTTTTCGGAAGGAGACCTAATGTTATTATATGATCAAGCTAATGATAAATTAGGTGCTGGAAAATTCGTTTCTATGTGGCATGGGCCCTATATTGTCAAGCGAAAGCTAGCAAAAGGGGCCTATGAGCTGGTAGATTTTGACGGGGACTCTTTGGGTAAACCCAGAAATGGACTTTACCTAAAGAGGTATTATGCTTAAAAGATGGGTATGGAGATTTTTAGTTAGGTTATTTTTTCTTTCTAGCTGGTGTGTTTGTTAGTTTAGACAGTGTGCTTAGCTTAGAGAGTGTGTTTTTGTCATTATTCTGGCTTATCTTGGTTTTACTCTTGATGATGCAGATGTCGATGCCTCTCCAAACATACATTGGTTTCGTTGATGGTGCTTGTCATAGTACACGGAATATCTCTTCCGCAGCTTGGGTTATCTATTCGCCCTCTGACGAGTTAGTTTCTATGCATGGGGTGAGCCTCGGTCAAATAACAAACAACATTGCCGAGTACAATGTAGTGATTGAGTTACTGTCTGAATATATTTCATTTGGGATTCGGAGTTTGATAGTGAGGTTAGATTCTGAACTCGTTATATTACAACTTAATAGAGTGTATGCCATTAGAAATCCAGTGTTATTAAGGTTATTTTTGAGAGTGCGTCTCTTGGAACGTGAGTTTGATTACATTGAATATCAACATATTCCAAGGTCTTTAAATACATTAGCAGATAAAATTGCTTCTCGAATGTTAAATAGACATTTGCAATAATCATACATGTAAATTTAAAACCATTCCATAACATGATTTACAAGGTAAGCCAGTAATAATGATATATATAGATAGGAGTGCGTCCAAAAATACATCGTCTGCGATCATAGGTTGAAAAACACCTTATGATGGGCAAAAATGATAAGTACAAAAAACCAAAATGTCACATGTGTCTACAAAACAACCATCCAATCACTGGTGATGATTTTTATATGACACCACTGCACGGGCCACCCTACACAAGAACCTCCTAAAAGGTCCTGGGACCCCGACTACATAGAGCTGAAGCCTGATTGGAATATCATCTATGGTAGTCTCTGGTATGTCTGCTGTAAGATGCTCTAGGTCACTTTCCAACTCAGCCAAAGTCTCTGTGGCCTCGTCCTGTGGGGCCAGTGCCGCTACAACTGGTAGTCTCCTCTCGTAAGGCTGGAGATTGGCTGGACGTCGTGGGACTACATCTGCATTTTGAAAATTATTACTATCAGTTTTGAGACGATATAAAAATAAAAATAAAAAAATAGATAGTTTAAAAAACTTGTGGAAAATGAAGTTACCTATATCATCCCATTGTTCTCCCGGTGGAAGAACCATGTCCGGATCTCCACGAAAATCAACTCCGGCATAAGGAAAATCCTATATAGAAAAGACCTGGTCTTCTAACCAGCGAAAGTACTCTGGAGTAAATCAAACAACCTTCGTTCCCTCATCAGGATGACGGGCCATAACTGCAACCCATCGCATCAATTTGGGCTCTCGAGGAAACCTAGCCTCAATAGTGAGCTGCTGTGGGATCAACATCAGAACCCTCTCTAAGCCAAAACTCACAACTAAAGCCCCATACCCAAAGGTCTTTAGCTCTCCGTTTTTGGTTCTAGTCACTTGGCCTTTTACATTGGCCAACACAGCATCACACCAGTTGAAAATGGTACCTCAATAGCAATCAATAGCCATCCGCATCTGGGATCTAGTAGCAATGTGTAAAGCGGTAGCCCCGCAAAGTCTAGTAACTGTAAAGGCAATCACTTTAAGTTCAGGAAGGGATATAGTTTTGATCTCTATCCCCTTCTCCTGAGACTGAGTGTTACACCACTCTAGTCGGAGACTAGTGATAGACTGGTCATGTGGCCTCGTCCCGAACAGAGTCAAGTGTTCGCCTCTCTTGGGCAAGCCAGTGAGAAAGTAGATATCTGCGGGCTCCATCTCAAGCTGGTTCCCTCCAATATAAAAACACTGGTCCTGAACATTCCATCTTTTTACCAGCCACTTTAGAAAGCTCACTTGGGCCCTCATGCCAGGTATGGCCCAGTATTTATAAAGACCGCATGCCTTCAAAGCATCAATTGACGGTTGATGATTAATGGTGGCCAAATCAACATCTTCGTGCTCTCTCTCGTGCCAATCGAGCATGGTGAACAATCTACATGCCAAAAAACATCCATTAGATTCCATGAAATCAGAACTTTTTGGTCCATTTTGGAGAATTTGGGGTTTAAAAACTTGCTGCGCGGAGTACGCACCCCGCCTTTAGGAACAGAGCGTGAGTATGCAGGTTCCCTGAAGGCAAGGTGTGTACCCCGACATTTTTCCAACTGAGAAAATGTCGGGGTACGCGGGTCCCTAGTGTGGTGCCTGTGTACCCCGAGAGGCGGTCTTTGAAACCCCAAAACCTCCAAAAAATGAAATCTGGGGCCTTAAAAAGAATTCTAAACAGATGAAATTGAAGAGGAGGATGTTGAAAATTACCTAGAAGAGACGACATTCGGTTTCTACAGTCGGATTCTCCACAATGTCCACAGGAAGTTTCTTGCCAAAAGCCCTTTTCCTCTCCTCAACAGTAAAATGGTAAAAATGAATTGGTAAAAGTCCCTTTTTATAGGTTTTTTGGGTAAATAAATGGTAAATTTGTTTATTTTTCACCATGAAAAGGTATTTTTCAAAGTATTTTTATCTATCTTAAACATGTATGAGTAATGTGTTGGTTTTTGTGCAGGATAAAGGATTTTCAGGGAAAATTGTCATTTTTTACAAACAAAAATATCAGAGTCATCTTTAAGCCCTTTTCTGACTCCTAAAACATCAAAAGATTTCCAAGCATTTCTTTTACACTCGTTAAAACAGAATTAAAAGATGATCCTCTTACAACCCTTTTCTGACTGTAAAAACATGAAAAGATTGCCGGATTTTTGTCATTTCAAATTCGATATTGGAAATAAAACGACGTGACCTTGGTCGCTTTTTACTTTTCAGATCAGAGACACTAATCATGAAAGTACTCCTTGGTTGTAAAGATCAAGCGGTTCTCTCAAGTATTATTTTATACTTTTTTGGGCTTGGGAGACACAAATTTATGAAAAAGGTCAACCCTGG
This sequence comes from Pinus tabuliformis, assembly GCA_031772625.1. Classification (NCBI taxonomy): domain Eukaryota; kingdom Viridiplantae; phylum Streptophyta; class Pinopsida; order Pinales; family Pinaceae; genus Pinus; species Pinus tabuliformis. Next base: position 1,251,856,131 of record CM062818.1, on the reverse strand, counting down.
AGTCTTCTTAAGTTCTTCAGACTCTCTAAAATTGAAAACGCCGAGTTTCTCTTATACTGGACTCGTTAAAATTTCACAGTAAAGGACCTGTTTGATTACAAATAGGAACAGACCACTCCTTCTTAGGGTTCGAATCTAAACTAAGTTGGACTCATCTGAAGGATGAGCTTATAATCAAGCAAATGTTATCCTCCTCAAGCTTGTAAAAAATAAAGAGGTACTTGCCAGAAATGGTGGGGGAAAAAAGAGAAAAATGAGCCTATTTGTTATCCTTTGTCTCGGAGAAACCTTATCACCACTCTTGAACATGACACTTTTAATTCACCTGGGTTGGGAAATCCTTTGCCTAACAGTTGATCAAACCACATTGAAAGTCTTCAGTCGTTTTCTGGGTATTAACTTTGGGTCAATTGTCACCAAGCCATCTGTTGTGTTGTTATTTGTTCAAGAGGTCACTGCAAATAAACCATTCATCTGCAAAATACCTGTCATCCATCTTGACCATCCCTGAGTCAGTCCTTACAGCTAAATTTCTTCAACTTGATCTATGATTTCGTGTCGTGGGCTTGCCTATGACGGATCGCTTTCTATCGACATCAGCACATTATCTAGAAAGATGATCTAGGAATCATCAATACCTTGAAATCTGCATGCCTCAATGGCAGGTTTCTCACCTTTGACGACAGTTTACATCATTGACTTTCGATCAAAGGATTCCATGACATGTTCGACATCAACACGTCCATTCACATCTCATGGATTGTACTGGGTACTTTGAGAACCATTGACATCACTGGTGGTCTCTCTCACACTTGTTAACAGTTTACATCATTGACTGGTAATCAAGTGGTTTCTACCATGTTTGACATCAACTCGTTTATTCGCATGGATATAATCGTACTATTTCGGGAAGCAAGAATGAAGACCTTGGATCTAGTTTCCACCATCCAAGCTGCGAGGAGTTTTGTATTCATTATATAGTAGACTAATTATAAACAGATGGTTGCGTCCATACTGTGTCTACATGTGTCTATGATTATGATGTACTGCGAAATCATTCCTATATCAGAGTAGTAGTTAGTTTGTTAGTTAAGTTTTTGATCTGAGTATGGGAATGCCTACCTCAGTGATGATATGATCTCATATATGTATTTTGTGTTGAATATTTGCAGGTTCCAACTGGGCTCTCCACAAGATAATCCTTGAAATCATAAAGTGCTTCACCCTTCCTAGATGATATGAAACCCTAATCTACTACAGACCTCGTACTTTAGGGGGCAATATGTTACACTAAAATTTGTCACCATGACTATTTGCAGTCAGTATGGCTCCATCAACAACCATATTGTCCTCCTTGGCAAGTCTTATACCTCTGCTCCTCATGTCAAACTCCAAAAAAGAGAGAAAGTCTTTAAAAATCAATATAACTCTGGTTACGTAGTTTCTCTTACTCTTACCCGCGTGTACGCACCTGAAGTATATAATACCCGTGTACTTGTACGCTCTGTCTGTAAAGGGCTGGGTGCGTACTCCTGTAAAAGTAAAAAGGCACAAGTTTTACTTCAAAAAACTTACTTGTGGTCGATTCTAGAGCATTCTAGGATATGGTTTGACGTGATTGAGCACCTCTAGATGGTTCATGCATCCCAATGAAAGAGGAACTTATCCCATCAAGAGGGGAGCTATCCCTTTGAAAGCGGGGCTTATCCCATTGATGGTGGACCTGTTTAACTTCCTCCAAAGCATTATAAATACAGGCATTGGGCCAGAGGGAGGGGAGGTTGAAAGTTGAACATTCCTAAGGGTAGATGCTGCTGAAATTAGGGCTCCCTTATAGAGCTTGAGAGGAGAGATTCCAATCCTTTCTTAGCTTCATTTGGAAGTGGGTGAGCTAATCAAAGTAGAGGAGAACTCTTGCTGGACCCTAGGAGGGACCTGCACAACACCAAGGCACTGGTCATAATGGTTTCTTTTGTTTCCAATTAATACAATTAAGTTCATTTTTCTCAACAAGTTGTGTTATATAATTTGTTTCATAAACTCCTTGGTCTTTATGATGAATATGTTTTATTATATGAGCTATTCAGGTGTTATGTAATCGTTTGCTTGTTAGTGAATGCAGGCTTCAAGGAGAAGGAGCTCATCTGGATCGAAGAGGCTTGGCTGCTAAAAACAAGCGTTGGACTAAAGGTAAGCCTTAAACACCTGGTTGCTTTTATTTTTAATGCATATTTAGCGAATGATAGTGCTTGATTGTTTTGTTTGTCACTAGAAAAACCTTGTTTTCTAGGGAGGTCGGTTTTGTCCGCAAAATTGACTCTTTCTGCATGACAATTAGCATTATCAATAAGTTACTTATCATTTTGGAGAGTCTCAAGAATTTCTGGGTAGTGGTCTAGAGGATAGCCTAGATTTGGGCCTTAAATCTTGGACTACACCATATGAACTAAGGATTTTGGGCTACAATTGCACTCATGCAGGCTTGTGCATGCGGTTGTGGGCCTAGATCACTAGAAAACTAAATAACTTAGGGTTTGCTCACCTCGGGTGATTCTTTGGCCCTTTAGCTTCTTGTACGCCCTGTATGATATTAGTTGTGGCTAGTAAGTCTCAATTTCCAGCCCCACTTCCATAATTGAAGCTTGGAGGTCGGGTCATGACATAGTAACACTTTACCTCATGTTTACCTTTGTAGATTGGTGAAATGGGATAAATGTGTGAGGGTGAGCATTATAGATTGGTATTAGAGTGAGGATGCAACATTGGAAATTAGGGTAAATGTGATTATCATACATTGATGTCAGTGTCTATGTGGTTATTATGCATGCATAGTGGTGGCTCTGGTTCACATGTATGTGGTTGTTGTTATAGGTTTTTCTTGTCATGTACAACGATTATTGTGTCGATGTCATTATTCATATATGTGTATGGTGCTAATATAGATTGATTTTCAGATGAGATAACCTCCTGTGAACTTCACTAAGGTATGTTGATTATGTTTATATTGTCTATGTCACATGTTATGTCTGCAAGAAGAAGAGGATTAGAGATAACTAGAAGAATGGTGGATTACAGTTTAACTTGCTCTCCTTATAGATCATATGAGCAGCCAAGAGGTGAGTACTCTCCTAGCATAGTAGATAGCTTGAGAATTGGAATGGAATAAATTAGAAGTTGTAAGGCGGATAATGAAAAAGTTATTTCATCATAGGAAAGGCTTGTAGGGAACATGAAAAACAAGTAGAAGTCAATATAGTTATCCTTCATATCTTTTCATATTTGCAGAGAGACGTAGAGCCACAAACCAATTATTGACAAGAGGATAGGACTAATGGGGCATATGGTATCATACCTTGATCAAGGCACATGTCAGATAGGGATGGCACAGTCATAGATTCTATGTTATTGGATACAACTAATAGCAGAGGTAGTTGTTATGGGTTCTATTCTAGCTCTAGTTTATACAGGTATCATGGTCATCAATGCTATAATCCTTACAGGAGGAGCAAGAGGGGATAATTTCCACATGTGTTCAAGAAATCCAAGCCACCTGCATTTGGTGGAGAGTTGAAGAAGCCAAAATATGTAGAGGCATGGTTCCTTGGAATGAAGAAGTTATTTAACCTACATGAATATGCAAAGAAAATGAAGGATAGGATAACAATTTTAAGTCTCAAAGGGAAAGCAAACATCTAGTGGGAAGATGTGAAGTGTGCCCCAGACATCTGGATAGAGGAGTTGAGTTGGCATGAATTCAAAAGACTCTTCATGAAGAAGTACTTGTTAGAGAGGTACTATGACGTTAAGGATAAGGAATTATATGATTTGAAGATGGGATCTATGATAGACGAGGAGTACACAAATAAGTTATAGGAGATTTTAAGGTATGTTCCTTACCTCAAGGATGAGAAGACAAAGGTTAAGATATTTATCAGTGGAATACCACTAGCATTCAAGGATTGGATTGAGTATGATGACCCTTAGTCATTGGAGGAAGTCATTGGGAATTTCAAACATTGTTTTGAGCAATCGAAGTGTAAGTCTGAGTCTAAGGAGGGTCGGAGAGGGAATGAAAATACTAAAGGAAAGTGGCCACCAAAGCGAGCAAGACCTCAGGGTGCAGGTGAAAAGGGAAATGTGGCTCCTTAGAAGAAGTTCATTGCAGTGGAGAAGGGAAATGGATCTCAGCTTGGAGACCAGCAAAATGAAGGTACTCATAGGGAAGCATTGCATTGCTGGATATGTGGAAAATATCAACGCAAGAAAGATTATCTATCATATTAGGGTAGAAAACCTCATATCTACGGTGCTCAGGAGGCACAAACATTTTGGGTTGTTAGACAAAACATTCCTTGCATTTATGCAACATTTGATAACAAGCAAGCATATCTCTAAGCATCCATTATTGAGATGGAAGGTAAGCTTTGTGATTAAGTTGTTTCCAGTTTAATTGACCATGTATATAATTACATCTATGTTAGTCCCTACCTCGTTGATAAGTGTGGTTTGAGAAAATAAATACATGTAGAGGCTTGGTTGGTGTAGTTGGATACAGGTACTAAGAACATAGTTCATCATTGGGTGATAGCTTGTGGATTTGAGTTGAACGGTATGCATACATCACGATATTTGAATGTGCTTCTTTTGAGTTCATACAATATGATTTTGGGTATGGATTGGTTGTACCTTCACAGGACTAAGGTAGATTGTTATGAAAAGGCTATAGAGTACTTGGATGATGATGGAGAAAATCGAATCTTCTAGGGGAAGAAGAAGCCTACTTCAGTGAGAATGGTTACAACTATGCAAGAAAAGCGTAGTTGTAGGAAAGGGTGTGTATTTCTTGTAGTGCATGTTTCCAATGATAAAGGTAATGATTTTGACGATGCAGAAGTCTTGAAGAGGTATCGGGCTTTACAATACTTTCAGGATGTATTCCCAACAGATATTTTAGAGTCACCTCTTCACAGGGAAGTGGATTTCTCGATTGAGTTGGTACGAAGAGAAACACGAACATCAAAGGCACCTTAGAGCATGTGTTAATGTGAATTATTTATGCAGGTGAGAAAAAATCCCTTGACTTAAGTTATAGGTGTGTTATAATGCTAACAACAAAAATATGGTTGCTTCTATGCTTCAAATCTGCAATAAAACATAAGAGAAAAACCTACAACAAAATATATCATGCAAATAGAAACATATAACAAAAATAAAATAAAGTGTAATAACCAAATGGAGGACTTAAATAAATATTTTTTTATTAAAATGACCGGTGAGGAGACTTTACAACATTAGTCCAAGCATATCCCCTTAGGGTGCAACACTGTTGTTTGTGAAGAGGAACCACATTATCTTAGGTTTTGCATTGATTACAGTGAGGTGAACAAGGTGAATATTAAGAAAATGTATCCTTTTTCGAGGATTGATTACTTGTTTGACCAGTTGAATAGAGCAACAATGTTCTCAAAGATTGACTTGAGATCATGATATCATTAGGTACACATCAAAGAAGAGGACATCTACAAGACATCATTTCAGACTAAGTATGGTAACTATGAGTTTGTTGTGGTTCCTTTTGATTTGAAATATGACCCAAATAGTTTCATGTGTTTGATGAATAATGTGTTGTGCCCTTATCTAGACAACGTTGTGATAATGTTCATTGATGATATATTTATATATTTTAAGAATGAGGAAGAGCATGCAAAACACCTCATAGCAATATTGAGATTTTTTATAGAGAATATGTTGTATGACAAGCTTAGTAACTGGAGTTTATTTTATACAAACACTCATTACTTGGGATAAGTTGTTTCCAAGGAAGGCATAGTAGTGGATCTATAAAATATCAGAGCTATCATGGAATGTGTAGATCCTAGGAATTTGGATCAGGCTAGATCATTCATGGGGTTGGAAAACTATTATAGGAGGTTCATCAAGAAATTATCACATATTCTCTATTCTATAACGTCATTGCAAAGAAAAGGAAGGATGTTTTAATGGATAAAGGAATGTGCAACTAGTTTTGAGCAGTTGCAGCAATTTCTTACAAATGCTCCAGTTTTAAACATTGAAAATCTAGATAAAGATTTCATGGTGTGTACAGATGCTTGCAAGAGAGGACTTGGTGGAGTCTTGATGTAACATGGATATGTGCTATGCTATGATTCAAGGAAAATGAAAGAGAACAAGTAGAATTATATGACTCATGATCTTGAGTTGGCATTCATGCATTGAATATGTGGAGCCATTATCTTCTTGCCTGAAGGTTTGTGTTGATGAGTGATCATAGTGGGCTGAGACACTTGTTTGACTAACCTAGTATGAATGCTAAGAAATCTAGATGGTTGGCTACACTCAGTGAGTTTTAATTTGGATAAGGTACATTAAGGGTAAGGAGAATAAGGTTGTAAATGATATTATAATAAGAGTGTAGGTAAATCACGTTACGGTTATGAGTTGACATAGAATAGATTTGTAGAAGCAAATACTAGAGCTAGTATAATTTGATGACAAGCATCAACAAATTAAGAACATGATAGAAAAGTAGAGTATAGGTGATTAGGATGTGGATTATCATCTCATGGTAGATGGTTTTGTGAGATTTAAGAACAAGATCTATGTGTCAGATAATATTGAGCTCAAGAAGCATATCTTTAGGGAATTTTAGGTTAATATGTATTTAGATCACCCTCGATATTAGAATAGTTTGACCAATTTGAAGAATTGCTATAATTGGATAAATATGAAGAAAGAGGTGGCTGAGTTTGTTGCAAGGTGTTTGGATTTCCAATGGGAAAAAATAGAGTAGAAGCACCTAGGTGGTTTATCACAGTTGTTTCTGATTCCAAACTTGAAATGGGAGGTTGTTTCCATGGATTTCATTACAAGATTTCCAGATACATCTAGACAACATGATTCCATCATGGTTGTGGTTGAAAAGTTGACCAAGGTAGCTCACTTCATTCTAGTGAAGTCTACTAGTTTATTTAGTGATGTAACTTAGGTCTTCATCATGGAAATAGTGAGGTTGCATGGTGTTTCTAAGAAGATAATATTAGAAATTTAGATATAGATGCCAAGTTCATTTCTAGGTTTGAGAAGGCGTTGCTTGTATTTTTTGGGACAAATTTTGATTTTAGTATAGCCTATCAGCCATCAACAATTGGATAGACATAGAGGGTTAGGAATATTCCTGAGGACTCATTGATGATGTATGTTATGCACTAGAAGAGGAACTGGGAAGAGTATCCTCCATTGGTACAATTTGCATATAATAATGGGTATCAAGAGTCCTTGAAGATGAGTCTATTTGAATCACTTTAAGGGTGGAGTTCCAACACTCCCATCCATTGGAGTGATCCAATGAACATGGTGTTGATTGGAACAAACATGTTGGGAGAGATGAACAAGAAATGAAGGTTATCAATAAGAATCTAAAGGAAGCAGAAGATATACATAAGAGCTATGTATATCAACATAAGGAATTTAAGGAGTTTGAGGTTGGCGAGTATGTATACTTATGCATCAACCTCAAGAATTACTCCTTGAGGATTGGATCATGTGCCAAGTTTGCACCTTAGTATTACAGGCCTTTCGAGATCCTTGAGAGGATTGCACCAATGGCCTAGAGACTTGCACTACCTCCAAATGTGAAAGTCCATGATATTTTCCATGTTTCATTACTTAAATATATGTGAAGGATATTAATCATGTGATTGAATGGTTTGTATTATAAGTGGAGCCAGAAGGAGAATTCCATCTAAAACCTTAGTGCATATTATAGCAAAAACAACTCATTCTCTAGAACCGAGAAATCAAGTAATTCAAAGTGTAGTGGAAGCACTCTGGCCCATATCAATCTATATATGAGATGGTTGAATATATGTGGGATATGTACCCTTCATTATTTTTCACTTAAGGGAAAGGATTTTTGGTATATGTATATATATATGTGTGGTTGTTATTGTAAATATAGTAATGAGTTGTCTTTTAAAGCTCCAATAAGTCTTATGTTCATCATGTTTGTCATCTTGTTCATGGTTTGTGGTGGTTGTTATTCTAAATACTGCATTGATAAAAGTTATAAATATCCATAGGATGTATGTTTTGGTTTCCAATGTTTTTTCTAGTCATAGGTGTCATAAAACATCAAGGATGGTGTTCCCTAAGCGTGAGGGGTTTGTAACAAACCTAGGTTAAAATTTCATGTAATAGAGTTAATAAAGAAAAAATAAGATAGAGGTCATGGGACACGTATTGTAAACAAAATGTTGGGAAAAATATCCTAGTGCGTGTCACTTTTAGTTATTTATAGCTAATGAAACTGGAAAAAGAAAAGAGGCATTATTTGAATTTTATTTTTGAAAATAAAGGAAAATAGTAGAAAAGGGAGATGAAAGGTCACATATTTGCATAAGAGTAAAATTGAAGGAACATAGAGAAAAATGAAAAAAATAGAGGAATCAATGATAAAAAGTATTATGAGGATCAATTCATAGCTTTTTGTGAGTTCAATTTTGAAGGTCTCTATACTCTCTCATGCCATTGCACACTTAGAGAATTCTTGGAGCACTTTGGCATTGGACAAAGGAAGGTAGGAAGTGCAAGGAAATCAAACAAGAACAAAGGATAAAAAAAGAAGGTTGGATCAAATTTCTTTGATAGGAGGATTTATAGGTAACATGTTGCAAGTGTGATTTCCTAGATGATTTGCCAATGCATGTTAAATGTGTTTGTGTTTTTTGTTCCTTTTCTACAATTAGCATGAGTTTATTGGGTTTGACAATGGTTTCATCCTTACCTTCCCATTTCTTGAAAGCCATGCTATGATGGGATTCTTCTCTCAGTTGAGATTTGAATTGTCAGAAGGTTTTTGAACAAAGTGAGATGGTGTTAGGAAACTTTCCAAGGGTTGGGGGTGGATTCAGTTTAATATCATGGAAGCTCTCGACGGATGGGTGAAGATAAGAAAACCTCAAGGTATTGGTCAAGGAACTATAAGGCATCCAATATTTTTTTGAGCTTTGTGATCTCTTGATTAGTTTTGGTGAGATCATGACAGGTTGACAGTGGAGATAGTTTAATCTCTAGGAAGCCCTAATTTTTTATGTCTTGAGATACCACATTCATGCTTGGAATATTGCATGGGGGTGATTGGGTGAAACAAAGGTTTAGCTTAGCCCAGTCTATGGTCGAGTGGCACATGGAAGTCCCTGAATTGGTTAGCTTTTGCATAAGCTAATCAGAACTATTTTCCAATTGTAACTGATGAAAAATTATACTTGTTACTACAATGATTTGATGGTTGTCCTTTCATGGTCAATAGTCTATTTATAGGATGGTTATTAGCATGGACTAGTAATGTTCTCTAGTTATGAAACATTGAGGATTTGATAAGTAGTTGATCATTAATAAATGCATGAGATAACAAGTGTTATTATGGTTATTATGAGAAGGTGTTATACCTTCTTAATGGTTCTTGAATAACTTTGAGAATCCTATGATCAAATAGGAATCCATGACTTGTAGCTTACATGTTCACCATATGCTTGACAAAATGAATATCATGGTTAGGCATGGTTAGGTCAATCCCTTGATCAAGTTTATACGACTATTATTTTCTTTAAGTTAATTATCATTCTGGAAAGCCTCAGGAAGATTTGTGCAATGGTCTAGTGGCTAGCATGGAATTGTAGCTCAGATCTTGGGACTCACCCTCTAAACTAAGGATTTTTAGCTACAGGTGAACTCAGGAAGGCTTATGCATGCTATTGGAGGGACATAACTATACGCTTGTAGGTTTTTGCATGGAGTTATGGGCACGGGTCATCGAAAAGCTACCCAACTTAGTGTTTTGTCACCCGGGGTACTTCTTTGGCTCCTGATTGTCTTGTAATCACTGTAGCATGTCAGTTGCAGGTAGTGAGTCTCAGTTGTTAGCTCCACTTTCGTAAACAAAGTTTAATGTTTAGTTAATTTGGTAGTAACTCTTTGTCTCAATTTTACCCTTTCCAACCGGTGAAATTGCATAAAAGTTGGAGAGGACATGTCACATAGTGGGCTGCAAGAAGGATTTGCATCAATTTATCCAATACAATGAATATATTAAAGTCCATGTACAAAGAATATATCACCAAATGGGGTGAAATGCCCTCTTCAAAAAAAATGGAAAGGCATCGTAGATCTTGTTGGTAGCCTTGAATTTATCTGGAAAGTTTTCTTCTAGTATCAACTAGTTTTCATTTCCCCAAAAGTGGGGACACCAAACCATCCTAAGTAGTTTCGTTCAGTTCTGAAATGATCAGTAACCTCTTTCACCTTTTCAAACTAATCCTTCATCTATAAGAGGAATCTATATTTCTCCTTTATCACAAAAAGAGAATAGATGCAATCATCTCTATTTGGTAAGTCCATATATGAGAGTGTCTCATATTCAATACTGTCAATAAAGTCATCAAGATGGTCAAGATCCTTTAACCTATTTTCAAGCAAAGGGAAGAAATTTTTAGCATCTAAGTTAACATTTTTCATCAAAACCTTTTTATAGTCTCACAAAATCATGAGATATGAGTGAACTATTGAAATATTCTGATTAATCTCTTTCCATATTTCTTCTTTAGCTTGGACAAGTACTTGTGTTCTAACTGATGCTATCTTAATAATCTCTTGTATCAATGTGATCTCGCTTCGATTACCCTTAAGGTATTCTAAAATTGCTTAATTATTTCATCCTTTATTTACACTTTTTGGGCTAGCCTTCTTCCAACTTGCTCTATTTCAAGCCCTAACGCATTCATCTTTTGTGCTAATCACGAGGACTTAAGGTTGAAAAAATTTAGATTATTTATATTCATAGATTCTATTGTAGTCAAGACCTTATTTAAATTAGTTTTATATTCTACGATGATAGTAAGATACTTATTTTATTTATCTTCAAACTCCTTTAAATTTTCCATCTAATCTTGTCATCCATTAAGTTCTAGATCCTTTGATTCAAGGGACATTTGCATCATCTGTAACTAGATCTTGAATTTTTCTTTTCTTTCAAATGCAACTAATAGGTTATTTTCATCATAGTAAGGCATTTCAGTTATCACCTTAATACTCTTTAACTACTTCTATTTCTCTTCCAACAATTTCTTGAAAGAACTATTATATTTGGGTTGTCCTAACTCTTTATTTATTTTATCCTAAATTTATTTGCTACCATTTTGTTTAGTCTTTAAGGTTGCTCGTGCAATATATAGTTGTTCATAAACCTTTTTTAGCATGGCCTGTAGTTTTCTATTACTACGAATTGAATTTAGCAACCCTTTAGCTACAATCTCATTAGCATGATTGTGCCAATTTAACATGTCTGGTTCAAACAAGTCACCTATATTGACAGCCAAAGAGTAAGCCCTCGAGTCTAATAATTTCTTACTTTCATCAATTTCTAGCTATACCATAGTGAGGTTGAATGTAACGGTTTCAGAATTAACAGAAGAAATACATTTTGGCCATTTAGTGAGAGCCATTTAATCCAGTACAACCCTTTCCACCTGTTGTCACTGTGACAAACACCCTCCAAAATTTTTCTTACACTTGAATTTTGGATCCTATTAGTGATCTAGCAATTGCTAATTCTGTAGTTACCTCTTGGTTCAGTCATGCTTTCATTGTATGTTTCGAAGTCAACTCCTCACACATGCTCATGTATGTAATGCATTCATGAACATGTTCCTTCGCGCAAGGTTGAATATGCATGGCATAGTCCATCAAGATAGTGTTTGTGCAATGTTCAACCCAAGTCAATAGTTAGTTCACACTTTCATTGATAGTATCTCACATTTGGTTATGTTTGTACTTCTATTTCTATGAGGTTTCCAAATTGTCACTTTTGTGCACCTTGGCTTTCGCAAGTGTCGTTTTCATGTTTGCAACTATCATTTATGATTTTTTTCACCTTAACAATTTAAATTTTCATGTAATCTTCACTCTAGCATATGTTATCTCCACCGCCAGTCATATATCGCAAGTTTCATTCGTATTTTTCTCTTCATATGAAAAGTGTCTCCTTCTAGCATGCTTAGTATCACATATTGTACAAAATCTAGTTCTGGTTATTTCAAAGGGTAAACTTTGTGTTAATGAGTTGTCCTTATCATATAAAATTATATGGCACTCATTTCCAATGTTTTATGCCTTCTTTCACAACTTTAGTAACTATCATGACAAAGTGTATCTTTAGTGTCGCACTTGGATTGAGCTATCACAATGTTGCTACATTGAGAAAAGTATTACATTCATGTGTTTAGAGTGTTTTTTGTTATGTTATCAAGTGAGCTAAGTGTGTGATCATGTTCAATAATTACTTTTGTTTAATTTCCTGTCACTAATCCAACACTTTGTAAAAAATGAGAAAAATCCCCGATTGGGCCATTGAACCTGATCCAACCCTCCTAAATTGTAAATTATGAAGTCTGAGTCATCAAGCAACAACCTTGCCTTTTAGCATTACCCAGCATGCAATATTTGCTTCCCAGAACTGCACACTACATAATTAGAGTGCTCAAGATAAGTCTTGAGCTCTAGAACTATGCAATTTTCTTCTCCAACTAGTCCTTCATTGTGCATTGCATAGTCTCATTCCTTAAGCCTTAAACATTCCTTCCTGAACTATGCAATTTCATAGTCCTTTGGCTTCCTCTCCTTCTACAACTATGCAGTGGGCAAACTCAGTGGTCAAGCGGTCAACATTCCTCCTTTAGTTCCTGAACTATGAAATTGATGAGGCCAGCCCAGCCTGAGCTATGCACTTTGTAGTCTCAAGGACCAGTCTAGGAAATTGACTTCCTTAGTCCATCAACTGTGTATATCCTTAAGTTTTTCTTTCTAGAACTATGCACTGGGAAACCTCAAGACTCAATCCCTAGCCTTGAGCTCTTGAGCCACTCAACTGCATAATCCTTTGACCTTAGCCATCCTGAAATGTGCATTGTGCAGCCTCTAGCCTCGGTCCCATACCATGGAATCTATAACTGCATAATCACGTAGTTAGTCACTTAACCAGTCACCACTTCCAGCCTTAACAAGTGATTTCATGGAGCATGTTAGATTAGGGTTTTCTCAGAATAATGTAGTATTGTCATGAGTTTCTTTTAGTTGTATGTACTTTATCTTATTATGAAAGGATGATGATGATGCAAAAGGTGAAGGATACCATGCTAGATGACACCTATTGATCCAGAAAAGACTAGGTAATCATTAGGCGAGAAGACAAAGTATAGAGATCAAATTGAAGACACCTTATCTTCGATTCATGAGGAGGAGGAAGAATGGAACGTGCGCCTTCTTTCAAGAAGACATAGAAACTAGTGGTGTTCATTTTCTTGATGTATCTTAGAACTTTTACTTAATTTAGAATCTCATTGAGCCAGGATGCTTTCCTGCATATGTCACGAATATTGTAAGACTATTGTTTGAATGCTTGTGATGTATGTTGATTTCATTTGTAATAATAAAATTGAACTATTTAAATGGATTTAGTATTTATCTTGTTGAAGGTACGTTGTATTTGCTTTAACGATCATTTGTTCCTTGTGAACTATTTCATTGGTTGATCAACGATTCATGCATATGTATATGCCCCTGTGCATTTTCTAGATTATTATTATTATTCATCTCTAAAGGGACCATTTTTCTCTTCCATTTTAGTATACAGACCTTGATATTTTCCATAGCTGAACATTTCACAAGGCATACTCACAAGTTGATCCGAAAATACTTGTGTATTACTATCTTCTACTAAACTTTGTAACCAAGGAAAATCTACAAGGATACATGACAACAAGGCAGATACTCTAGATCGGGCTCCTACTCCAAATCGTGTGATGTCTAATTGGGACTTCACATTAGGTAAAATCCATTGGTTGAAAAATTTCCAAAAACATAAAAAAGATGGTGCTAGAAGGGGGGCCAAATGACAAGTTGTGCCCATTCAATCTATTATAAATCTCTTATTTTAAATGACTTATCCCAAAATCATACTCCTGGGATGTTCTTCTAACATATCCCCTCATAAAATTTTAATCCATGATGAGCCTCTTTATCACTTGTCTCAATTGAAGTTTCATGGTGAGGATGGAATATCCATAGCTGAGAAATTTTTTAATTTTGTTAAATTTTTTCAATAATACGAAATCAATGATGAATATTTTTCTTATGTGGCTTACTTCCTTACCCTTGAAAGTTGTGTTAGTAAATGGTGTCTAACTTTTGCTTAGGTTTATACCTCTATTTTGATGAGTTTTTCAAACTATCTCTTTTGTGCACCTTCACTTCTGTGAGTGTTGTTTTCATGTTTGCGACTATCACTTTTTCTTTCTTTCACCTTAATGAGGGACATTTTCATGTAGTATTCACTCTAGCATGTTTCATCTTCACTGTCACTTATATATCACAAGTGTCATTCACACTTTTCTCTACGTATCACAAATGTCGCCTTTTAGCATCTTTAGTGTTACATATTGTACAAAAGCTAGTTGTGGTTATTTCAATGGGTAATCTTTGCCTTAATCCGTTTTCTTGATCATGTAAAATTGTGTCACACTCATTTCCAAACTCTCAAGAATTGTTGCACAAGTGTCATCAATATCATTGCAAAGTGTATCTTTAGTGTCACATTTGGACTGAGTTATCACAATGTTACTGCACTGAGTAATGTAAGTCGTTCATGTGTTTTTAGTTTTCCATGTTTTGTTGTTAGGTGAACTAAATGTGTGACCATGCTTAGGTAATTCTTTTTTTCAACTTCACCTCATTGATCCAACACTTAGTTAGAAATGAGAAAAGTTCATGATTGGGCCACTGAACCTCATCTAACCCTCCTGAACTACACACTACGTAGTATCGGCCCTCAAAAAATAACCTTGCCCCTTAGCACTGCCCAATGCGCAGTTTCCTCCTCCAAGAACATTGCGCAATGCAATCATAATGCTCAAGCCGAGCCCTTGAGCTCCAGAACTACACAATTTGCTTCTCCAGGTAGTCCTTCACTGTGCATTGCATAGTCTCAATCCTCAAGCTCCAGTCTTGAACCCTTGAATTGTGCAATTTCATAGTCACTTGGCTTCCTCTCCTTCTAGAACTGTGTAGTGTTAAAAATCAGTGCTTAAGCCCTCAATCTACCTCCTTAAGTTCTTTGACTGCACAATGATGAGCCTAACCCAACCTGAACTATGGATTGCACAATCTCAAGGATAATTCCAACACCTGAACTACCTAAGTCCCTGAATTGTGTATTTCCTTAAGTCTGTCTTTCAAGAACTACCCATTGGGTAACCTCAATCCCTATCCTTGAGCTCTTGATCCCCTCAACTGTGTAATCCTTTGACCTTAGCCATCCTAAACTATGTATTATGTATTCTCAAGCCTGAGTCTGAGACATTGGCCTCTAGAACTCTACAATCACTAAGTAAGTTACTCAATTAGTTGCCAATTCTAGGCCTAAATAGTGATTTAATTAAGCATGTTAGATTAGTGGTTTTTCAAACTGATGTTTCCTTGTCATGAATGGCTCTTAGTTTTAGGTATTTTATCTTATTATGATAGGATGATGATTATGGAAAAGGTGAAGAATAATATGCTAGATGATACCTATGGAGCCAAATAAGACCAGGTAATCATTAGGCATGAAGATGAAATAACACAAGAATAGGACATAAGACAAAAGATCAAGATCACATTGGAGACTCCTTATCTTCTAGTCATGAGGAGGAGGAGGAAGAAAAACATAGAAAATCTTTGAAGAAGACAGAGAAACTAGAAGTGAAGGGTGACTTGACATTACCATGTCATCATGCAATCCATGTCATTAGTGTCATGTGATGTAATGTCAAGAGTCATCATATGCCACATTATTTTTTGGATTATGTAAATTCAATATTAGAGAAAAGTAATGTAAAGTGGAAGCCCAATATTCATCCATGTAACATGAAAATTCATGTAAGAAGTCAAACAGTCATGGACAAATCCAATATTCATGAGTGTAGTCAGGGAGTCACAAGGGAGGTGAATGGACACCTCATGTGTTATATATACACCCTCGTTGTATAAGAAAATGATTTTTTACCTTGGCTTCTCCTACAAGTAATTGGAGAGGAAGATAGTTGTTTTAGAGGAGCAAGTGACTATGCTAATGCTCAACTATTGGGGCTAGTGGTGTTCATTGTCTTGATGAATATTGAAACTTTTACTTAATTCAGAAGTTCATTGAGCCATCAGGCATTCATGCATATGCTGTGAATATTGTAAGATTATTCTTTGATTTTTTCAATGTATGTTGTTTTCATTTGTACTAAGGAAATGAACTATTTTGATTTCTTTGGTAATCATCTTTTGAAGGTGTGTTTTATTTGCTTTAACAATCATTTTTTCCTTTTGAAGTATTTTTCTAGTTGATAAATGATCCATTTGTATGTATATGCTCATGTGCCTTTTGTAAATTAGTATTATTACTTGTTTCTAAAGGGCACACTTTTCTCTACCCTTTCAATAAAAGGACCTTGATATTTTCTGCAACTAAACATTTCACAAGGAATTGTCACCTACTGATATAAAAATACAAGTGTGTTACTATCTTATGCTAAACTTTATAGTCAAGGTGAATCTACAAGGATACATCGCAACCGGTGCAGTGGTCTGGATGGGGCTCCTACTCTAAATGGTGTGAGGTCTAATTGGGACTTCACATCAGGGAGAGACCCTTGGTTGACAAATTTCCATTACCATCAACAAAATGGTTCTAGAAGCGGGGCCAAAAGATTAGAGGTGCCCATTAAGTCTATTATGAATCTTTGATCTTAAATGGCTCATCCCAAAATCATAATCCTAGGGTATTTTTCTAACGTATTATTAGGGAAACTTTTAATCCACAATGAGGCTCTTTATTACTTGTCTCAATTGAAGTTTCATGGTGAGGATGAAACATCCATAACTTAGCTCATTTCTAATTTTCTTAAATTTTGTGAATATTGTGAAATAAATGATGAAGGGTTTTCTTGTGTGGATCTATTCCTCACCCTTGAAGCTCATGTTAATCGATGGTTTCCCACTTTTGGTTATGTTTGTACTTCTATTTTAGTGAGTTTTTCAAAATGTCACTTTTGCGCACCTTTTCTTTCACGAGTGTTGTTTTCATGTTTCCAACCATCGCTTTTGACTTTTTTCATCTTAACAAGTGACATTTTCATGTAATCATCACTCTAGCATGTTTCATCTTAATCATTTCTTGTATATTTCAAGTTTTGTTCGCACTTTTCTCTTCATATGGAAAATTTCTTCCTTTAGCATGTTTAGTATCACATGCTATACCAAATCTACTTCTTCTTTTCTCAAGGGGTAATATTCGCTTTAGTGAATTTTCCTTATAATATAAACTTGTATCACACTCATTTCCAAATACTAAAGAACTATCGCACAAGTGTCATCACTATCATTGCATAGTGTATCTTTAGTGTCATGCCTAGAATGAGTTATCACAATGTTGCTGCATTGAGGAAAGTCTTTTGTTCAAGTGTTTTGAGTGTTCCGTGTTGAGTTTTCAAGTGAAATAAGTGTGTGATCAAGTTCAAGTATTGGTTTCTTTAAAATTCCCCTCATTGATCCAACACTTAGTCAAAACTAAGAAAACTCTGTGATTAGGCCACTAAATCTCATCTAGCCCTCCTAAAGTACGCACTTTGTAGTTTCAATCATCAAGTAGCGGTCTTGCCTCTTACCACTCTACAATGCACAATATCTACCTCCCATAATTACGCACCTCACAATCATAGTGCTCAATCACTGCACCTGAGCTCCAGAACTGTGTAGTTTTCTTCTCCAAATAGTCCTTCGCTATGCATTACATAGTCTCAGTTATCAAGCCTTAGCCTTGAGCTCCCACACTGTGAAAATGCACAGTCACTTGGCGTCTTCACCTTCCAAAAATGTGTAGTGGGAAAAATCAGTGCTCAAGCTTTCCGCCTTCCTTATTGAGTTCCCCAACTCCGCAATTGATGAGCCTAGTCCAATATGAACTATGCATTGTGTAGTCTTAAGGCTCAGTCTAGGACCTTAACTACCCGATTCCCTCAATTGCACAATTCCTTAAGTCTGTGTTTCCAGAGATGTAGATTGCAAAACCTTAAGCTTCAAGACCCACCCTTGAGCTCTTGAGCCACTTAACTGCACATGTGCTTTGAACCTAGCCGTCATGAACTATGCATTGTGTAGTTTCAAGCCTTAGTCCTATACCTCAACATCTGGAACTGTGCAATTCCTAAGGCCATCACTCAACGAGTCACCCGTTCCAGCCCTAACAATTGATTTCATAGATCAAGTTATATTAGCAATTTTCAAACTAATTTCATCATGTCATGAATGGATTTTAGTTTAGGTAATTTATCTTATTATGACAAGATGATGGTGATTGAAAATGTGAAGGAGACCATGCGAGAAGACACCTATAGAGCCAAAGAGGACCTGGTAATAATCTAGCCCCCAGAAAAAAGAACATAAGAATAAAAAAGAAGAGAAAAGAACAAGATCACATTGAAGACTCATCTTCAAGTGATGAGGAGGAAGAAGAAGAAAATGCACCATCTTTCAAGAATACAAAGAAACTAGTAGTAAAGGGTGACTACAATGTCATCATGCCATCTATATCATCAATGTCATGGGTCATCATGTGCCAAATCATTTTTTGGATTATGTCAATTCAATATTAGAGAAATTTAATGTAAAGAGGAAGTCCAAGTGTAATCCATGTAAGGTGAAAAGTCAAGTAGGAAGTCAAAGAGTCATGGAGAAGTCAAACAATCATGAGGATAATCCAAGAGTCACAAAGGAGGTGAATGGTCACCTCATTCATTATATATACACCCTCATTGTACAAGAAAATGAATTTTCACTTTGGCTCCATCTACTAGGCATTGGAGAGGAATTTAGTTGTTTTGGAGGAGCAGGTGACTTCTCTAATGTGCCTATGTTGAGGATAGTGGCATTCATTGTCTTGATGAATATTGGAAATTTTACTTAATTCAGAAGCTCGTTGAGGAAGCACACTTTCATGAATATGTCATGAATATTGTAAGACTAGTCTTTAAGTGTTTGTAATGTATGTTATTTTCATCTGTGCTAAGGAAATTAAACTATTTTGATGGCTTTGGTACTTATCTTGCTGAAGGTGTGTTGTATTTGATTTAACAATTGTTTCTTCCTTATGAACTATTTCGATGGTTGAACATTGATTCATTCATATGCATATAATCATGTTCCATTTCTAGATTAGTACTATTATTTGTATTTAAAGGACCAATTTTTTCGCTTCCCTTTCAGTAGAAGGACCTTTGACAATTTCACAAGGCATACCCACCTGTTGATCCAAAAATACTTGTGTATTACTATATTCGGCTAAAATTTGTAGGCAAGGGAAATATACAAGGATACATGGCAACTAGGTAAATACTTTGGATGGGGCTCGTACTCCAAATGTTGTGACATCTATTTGTGACATCAGATCAAGGATACCCCTTGGTTGAAAAATTTCCAACACTGTCAACAAAAGGGTGCTAGAAGGGGGGCAAGGCGAAAATTTGTGCTCATTGAGTCTATTATCAATCTCTTATGTTAAATGGATCATCCCAAAATCATACTTGATGGTCTTCTTCTAATCTATACCCTTGTAAATGTTTAATCCCTGATGATTCTCTTTATCACTTGTCTCCAGTGAAGTTTCATGGTGAGGATGGAACATCCATAACCGAGCATATTTCTAATTTTCTTAAATTTTGTGAATATTATGAAATAAATGATGAATATCTTTCTTCTACGACTTTCTTCCTCACCCTTGAAGGTCGTGTTAGTTGATGGTGTCTCACTTTTGGTTATGTTTGTACTTCTATTTCGGTGAGTTTTTCAAATGTTGTTGTTGATTTTTTTCATCTTAACAAGTGAAATTTTCATGTAATCTTTGATTTGGCATGTGTTGTCTTTACCATCACCTGTATATCGGAAGTGTCATTCACACTTTTCTCTTCATCTCAAAAGTGTTATCTTTTCACATGTTTAATATCACATATTGTAAGAAATATAGTTCAATTTGTTTCCAAGGGTAATATTTGTGTTAATTAGTTTTCCTTATCATGTAAACTTGTATCACACTCATTTCCAAAGTCTCAAGAACTGTCGCACAAGTGTCACCACTATGGTCGCAAAGTGTATCTAAAGTGTGAGACTTGGAGTGAGCTATCACAATGTTGTTCCATTGAGAAAAGTACATTGTCCATGCACTTTGAGTGTTTTGTGTTGTGTCATCAAGTGAACTAAGTGTGTGATCATGTTCAAGTATTGATTTTGTTCAAATTCCTCTCACTGATCCAACACTTAGTAAAAACTAAGAAAAATCCCTAATTGGACCATTGGTCTTCATCCAGAACTCTTGAACTATGCACTTCACAATCTCGGTTCTCAAGCAAGAGCCTTACCTCTTAGCACTTCCCAATGCATAGTCTCTACATCCTAGAACTATGCATTGCATACTCATAGTACTCAACCCCTTCCCTTGAGCTCCAGAACTATGTAATGTTCTTCCTAAACCATTCCTTCACTATGCATTTCACAGTCTCAGTCCTCAAGCCTGAACCTTGACCTCCTAAACTACACAGTTGTGCAGTCACTTAGATTCCTCACCTTCTGGAACTACGTAGTCGTAAAAATTAAGGCTCAAGCCTTAAGCCTTCCAACTTAAGTTACCCATGTGACAAATTGATGAGCCTAGCTCAACCTAAATGTGCATTGCATAGTCTCAAGGCTTATTCCAGAACCTTGACCGCATGAGTCGATAAACAATGTAGTTCCTTAAGTCTGTGTTTCTAGAGTTGTACATTGGGAAACCTCAAGAATCAAGCCTCTACCTTGAGCTCTTGAGACCCTGAAATATGAAATCCTTTGACCCTAGCCATCATGAGTTGTTCATTGGATAGTTGTAAGCCTTAGTCTTGGAACTTGGCCTCTAGAACTGCACAATCCCTGAGTCAGTTACTCAATCAGTCACCAGTTCCAACCCTAACAAGTGATTTCATGGAGCCTGTTAGATTAGCCATTTTTTAGACTGATGTCGTCTTTTCATGAATGGATTTCAATTATAGGTACTTTATCTTATTATGACAAGATGATGATTAGGGAAACAGTGAAGGATACCATGCTAACAAACACTTATGGAGCTGAATAAGACCAAGAAATCATCTTGCAAAAAGATGAAATAACACAAGAATAAAAAAGAACAGAGAAGATAAAGATCACATTGAAGAGCCCTTATCTTTGAGTCATGAGGAGGAGGAAGAATAAGAACGTGCACCATATTTCAGGAAGACAAATAAACTAGTAGTAAAGGCTGACTTGATATTGCCATGTCGCCATGTATTCCATGTCATCAATGGCATGTCATGTCATGTCATGAGTCACCATGTTCCACATCATTTTGTGGATAATGTAATTTCAATATTAGAGAAATTTAATGTAAAGTGGAGGTACAATAGTCATCCATGTAATTTGAAAATTCATGTAGGAATTCAAAGAGTCATGGAGAATTCAAATAATCATGAGGATAGTACAAGAGTCACAGAGGAGGTGAATGGTCAGCACATTTGTTATATATACACCATCATTGTACAAGAAAATTAATTTTCACCTTGCCTCCTCCAACTAGGCATTTGAGAGGAGGATAGTTGTTTTTGAGGAGTGAGTAACTGCTCTAATGTTCAACTATTGGGGCTAGTGGTTTTGGTTGTCGTAATGAATATCATAACCTTTACTTAATTTAGAAGCTCATTGAGCCAACACACTTTCATGCATATGTCGTGAATATTGTAAGACTATTCTTTGAATGTTGATGATGTATGCCGTTTTCATCTGTACTAAGGAAATTGAACTATTTCAATGGATTTGGTACTTAGCTTGTTGAATGTGTGTTGTATTTACTTTAATAATCTTTTCTACCTTGTGAACTATTTCACTGGTTGATCAACGATTCATTCATATGTATATTTTCATGTGCCTTTTCTACATTAGTACTATTACTTGTCTCTAATGGTCCCACTTTTCTCTTCCCTTTCAGTAGAAGGACCTTGATATTTCTACAGCTAAACATTTCACATGGCATACTCGCTTGCTAATCCAAAAATACCTATGTATTACTATCTTGTGGTAAAATTTGTAGCCAAGTAAAATATACAATGATACATAGCAGCGAGGCCAATAATCTCGATGGGGCTCATACTCTAAAAAATGTAAGGTTTAATTGGGACTTCACACTGGGGAGACCCCCTTGGTTGACATATTTCCAGCACTGTCAACAATGTGGCGCTAGGAGGGGGGGAATAACAAGTTGTAGCCATTGATTCTATTGTGAATCTCTTACCTTAAATGTCTAATACAAAAATCATAATCCCTGGGTGTTTTCTAGCCTATTCCCTGGTCAATGTTTAATCCCCGATGAGCCTCTTTATCACTTGTCTCAATTGAAGTTTCATGATGAGGACGAAACATCCATAACTGATCACATTTATAATTTTCTTAAAATTTTGTCAATATAAGGAAATGAACGATGAATATTTCGCTTGTGTGGCTTTCTTCCTCACCCTTGATGGAAATCTTAATCAATGGTGTCCCATTTTTGGTTATGTTTGTATTTCTATTTTAGTGAGTTTTTGAAACTATCACTTTTATGTACCTTCGTTTTCGTGAGTGTCGTTTTCATGTTTGCAACTATTACTTCTGATTTTTTTTCACTTTAGCAAGTGAAATTTTCATGTAATCTTCTCTCTGGCATGTCTTGTCTTCATCATCACTCGTATATCATGAGTGTTCTTCACACTTTTCTCTTCATGTCACAAGTTTCATATTTTAGCATGTTTAGTATCATATATTGTACAAAATTTAGTTCTCGTTATTTCAAGGGGTAATATTTGCATTAATGAGTTTTCCTTATCATGTAAACTTGTATCCCACTCATTTGAAAGTCTCAATCATTGTCACGAAAGTGTTGCATTATCATCACAAAGTGTATCTTTACTGTCACAGTTGGAGTTAACTACCACAAAGTTTCCACATTGAGGAAATTATGTTATTCATGTGTTTTTAGTGGTCGATGTTGTGTCATCATGTGAAATAAGTTTTTGATCATGTTCAAGTATTGATTTTGTTCAAATTTCTCTCACGGATCCAACATTTAAACAAAACTAAGAAAACTCCCCAAACAGGCCACTGAACCTCATCCAAACCTCCCAAAATGTGCACTACAATATTAGTCCTCAATCAATGGCCTTTTCTCTTAGCACTTCACAATGTATAATAACTTCCTACTAGAAATGTGCACTACAAAATAATAGTGCTCAAGGCTAGCCCCTGAGCTACAAAACCACACCGTTTTCTTCTCCAGCGAGTACTTCACTACACATTGCACAGTATTAGTCCTCAAGCCTTAGCCTTGAGCTATTGAATTATGCAACTGTGCAGTCACTTGGCTTTCTCTCCTTCCAAAACTATGTTGTGTGCAAAATCAATGCTTAAGCACTCCACCTCTCTCCTTCATTTCCCTAACTATGCAATTGATGAACCTAGCCCATCATGAACTACACATTGCACTGTATCAGGACTCAGTCCTGAACCTTGACTGCTTGAGTCCCTCAACTACGTAGTTCCTTAACTCTATATTTTCAAGATTGTGCATTGCAACCTCAAGCCTCAAGCCCCAAGCTTGAGATCTCGAGCTCGTCAACTAGAAAATCCTTTGACCCTAGCCATCATGAATTGTCCATTGTGGAATCTCAAGCCTCAGTCCCGGACCATGGAATCTATAACCGCACAATTCCTGGGTCAGTCACTCAACCAGTCACTACTTCTAGTCTTAACAAGTAATTTCATGGAGCATATTAGATTAGGGGGTTTTGAGACTGATATCATCTTGTTATGAATGGTTTTTAGTTGCAAGTACTTTATCTTATTATGATAAGATTATGATGATGGAAAAGGTGAAGGAGACCATGCTAAAGGACACCTATGGAGCCAAAGTGGACCGGGTAATCATAAGGAGAGAAGACAAAAGAAAACAAGAATAGAAAAAAATATATAAGATCAAGATCACATTGAGGACTTCTTATCTTCAAGTGATGAGGAGGAGAAGGAAGAATAACATCCACGATCTTTCAAGAAGACAAAGAAACTAGCAATAAAGGGTGACTTAAAATGGCCATGTCATCATGCAATCCATTTCATGTCATGTCATGGCATGAGTCATCATGTGCCACATCATTTTGTGGATTATGTAAATTCAGTATTAATGAAATGTAATGTAAAGTGGAAGTCCAAGAGTCATCCATATAATGTGAAAAGTCATGTAGAAAGTCAAATAGTCATGGGAAATCAAATAGTCATGAGAGTAGTCCAAGAGTCACATGGGAGGTGAATGGTCACCTCATTCTTTATATATACACCCTCATTATAAAATCAAAGGAATTTTCACCTTGGCTCCACCTACTAGGCATTGGAGTGGAAGATAGTTGTTTTGGAGGAGAAATTGAATGTTCTAATGCTCCACTATGGGGGCTAGTGGTTTTTATTATCTTGGCGTATCTTGGAAGATTTTCTTAATTCAAAAGCTCATTGAGCAAGCATGCTTTCATGCATATGCCGTGAATATTGTAAGACTATTCCTTGAATGTTTCTGATGTATTTTGTTTTTGTCTGAACTAAGAAAATTGAACTATTTTGATGGCTTTGGTACTTATCTCATTGAAGGTGTGTTGTATTTTATTTAACAATTGTTGCTTCCTTGTGACATATTTCGCTATTTGATCAACAATTCATTCATATGTGTATGCTATCATTCCTTTTCTATATTAGTACTATTACTTGTCTCTAAAGGCCCCACTTTTCTCTTCCCTTTTAGTAGAACAACCTTGATATTTTATGCAACTAACATTTGACACATCAAACTCACTTGTTGATCTGAAAATACTTGTGTATTAGTCTCTTTTGGTAGACTTTGTAGCAAAATAAAATCTACAAGGATACATGGAATCTAGGCCAATACTCTGGATAGGTCTCCTACTCGAAATGGTGTGAGGTCTTGTTGGGACTTCACATTGGGGAGATCCCTTGGTTGAGATATTTCTAGCACCATCAACAAACTGATGATGGAAGTTTGTGCCCATTGAGTCTATTCTAAATCTCTTACCTTAAGTGGCTCATCCCAAAATCATACTCTCGGGGTGTTTTTCTAACCTATCCCCTAATAAAATTTTAATCCCTAATGAACCTCTTTATCACCACTTGTCTCAGTTGAAGTTTCATGGTGAGGATGGAACATCCATAACCAAGCACAATTGTAATTTTATTAAATTTTGTTAATATTAGGAAATCAATGATGAATATTTTTCTTGTGTATTTCTTCCTCACCCTTGAAGGTTGTGTTAATCAATGGTGTCATACCTTACCATCTAGATACATACATTCTCTTCATCATTTCCTCAAGGAGATTTATCAATCCTTTCATAGTTTTTATTTCTGAGATTTTATGAAAGAATCAGTTAGCTAAGAATGAAGCCTAATGAATCAGTTAGGATTTATATGGTCAATTCCTTCACCTTCATTATGAGTTTCCTGAATAAGACAAGAATTGGGATTTTTCTAATCAAAAGTTTGAGAATTTAGTTGACATCTCTTTGCTTGGTGAATCTTAGCCTCTTGATTTTTCTATTTCCCCAACTCTTGTAAATCATGGGACACCTCTAATTTCAAGGGAGGAATATACTATTCCTTTTGTTACTTGTCCTCCTTATTTTTTAGTTTTGATGTGGATGCCTCCTTGTGATAATCCCAAAGTTGGGAAACCTTTGAATGGCTCATGGAGCATAGGGTGAAAGCTAATCCTTTCATTCCTCAAGATGACATTATCACTCTTAACCTTAATCTTGAATGTGGTTCCACTAAAACTGATACTTCTTCAAGGGATATTTGTTATCGTTTATCATCTACATTCCATGACTCTGTGTACCGTGATCTATTTAATCAATTTGCTCCATCAACTAGTTTTACACACTCTCTTGATTTTCGAGTTGCTAGTTCAAATTGTGATTAGGTTCAAGGTAGTCACATTTCATAGGTAGAGGAGATGAAAGGTGAAGGTGATTTCAATATCTCTTCTCTTGTTCAAAATCCTACATGTGAAGATTGTTTTTCCTCAATCTTCACTAATAATGAAGTTGGTAAGATTGGTAATCAATGACACGGAATCAAGTTTCCTAATCAATCTCAAGTATTTGGAAATAATCATTTTGATGAGGATGACTCCACTAATATATATGATGATGACTACCCAAGTGTAGCAACTAATATTTCAACATTTCAGGGAGATTTTGTTTCGAAATATGTAGATCTTCAATCTATTTTGGTCAAGCAACATTCCCTTATGAAGAATTCTCCCTCTTTATCTCCCTATCGTTTGTTCTCTATTGTTTACAATGCGTCAACTTACGATGGGGACTCTCCATGCTCTTCAAGCTTGTTATCTCATTAGTTGAATCTTGAAATGACACAGGGTAGTGAGAATATTTACGATGAAGAGGAAATCAATGAAGTTACAAATCATCCATTCCATTTCTTATCATCTATATTTTTTCTTGGGGGAAACATTTCGACTAAGTTGGCTCGTGAGATTTTTATGATTGCGATCAAAATAATATTACAACTTAAGTAATATTTTTGTTGAAGTTGTAAAATTTGATCAAACCAATGATGTAGATCACTGCCATTTAGATAATGGTGATCATGTTGACTTAATTGATAACACTTGTCCACATGCAATTTGAGGTTTGACTCGATTTAGAAAATTTATTATCTGTCTTTTCAAAGTTCCAAGAATTATCAAGAAGTCGAGGCACTTCAACTCTCATTGATGGTTATGTCAGGCACTTATGATCCTAGTGAAATTCCTCAACCATGTTAGATTTGTATTTTCTCACCATTCTGTCATTCGTATTATTTTGTTGGAAGAAAAAACATTCTTGATGGATTTCAGAATTTCTCGTTACATTTTCCTATTTATCAAGACGAGTTTATGATCATGCTAATGTGGTGAATTCATCCCCATGCAAATCTCTTGTTTAGAATCTAGGTTCGGAGTTTATACCGTTTATGAATGTGTGGAATTATGAAGTCCATCGATTTGAAGACTATATTTGGCTAAATAACTCATATATGTTGAGTTTTATGGTGGATAATCAACTCCTTGTCTTCCTTGTGAATGCCTTGGTGAAATAAAAAATCCTCTTGTTTATTAGTAATTTCTTGAGTTGTTTGTTTAATTGGGTTCCCCTTTTTCATCCATTACATCTTGACAAGTTTCATATGTTCCCTATACTAGCATTTCTTTTCAATTCTTTTGATGATTGTGGTGCTTGTACAATTTGTCACCAATTACAGGCAAATTGCTTGTCACATTCGACATGTGAGGAAGTTTATTCTATTGTTTATATAATTTTCAAAGACGTTCACATTGATTTATATTTAAGGGAATCTAATGCTTTAATGAGCTCATCTGATCATGATTTTGACTCTATTGAGTGTCATTCAACTTACCATTTTCCCATCGATACATCAGTTATAATTGTGTTAAATCCTTTGATCTTTATGGTTTAACATTTTGCTATTTGTGTAGTTGTCAAGTAGTTGAGGCACTTTAGCCTTCACTGGTTTTTGTGTTAGGTCCTCACTATCTTTGCATGCTTGCTGAATATGATCATATCAATTTTACTCAAAAAATTCTTATCCTAACCGTGCGATTTTAATTGAAAATTCAACCTTTCATGGATTGTGGGGTTTTCAAGACAATTATTTTAAATTTCGTTATTCAATCTATGATTGTATGGAAGCATCTTACTTAGCAAGCACAATTTATAATAAAACGGTTTGGTATTTGCTCATGCTTTCTAAGAAGGATGGCACAAATGAAAGAGTATTCACAAGAAGCTTTTGACATTTTCCTATTTATAATTTTCATAAAAAATGTAAGATCACATATTGGGTAGAATTAGTGGCTATGAAATATCATTCTACTGAAAGGAAAGACCTTCAAATTTTTGTGCATGTTATTGAAGAAGTTATCTTTTCCATTGCACATTATTTTATATTTGTTTTAATTGCTGAAATCTTTGTGTATGCAGGTCAAGAGAAGCTTTGGTGGCTACATTGGAAATTTCATTATATGTGACCTTGAGCTTCTAGCTAGTTAGGTTATGAGTAGGTCTAGTTGCATATTAGTTTCCCTTACACATGAATCCCAAACTTACGTACCGTAGTATTTCATTTGTTTTCTAGCTTTTTCCTCGCATTCTACTTTTTGTTTAGCCTTTATATGCTTTGTCTTGTTGATTTTGTTTCCTTGTTTTGCCTTGTCTTTTCCTTTGGGTTTTCGATCAAAGATGCCTCGTTGGCTCAAAAGACACTGTGAAAAAACTTGAAAATGCAATTTGTGATGACGAACGATGATTGGATTATCTTTTATCCTCTTCTCTCTCTTGGGTTTACATACCTTTAGAGTCAATGATGTCTAGACAGAAAATATAATTTTTTTATTCATAAAGCCTTTAGTCGAACCATGACGTGCGTATCTTAATTAGGATCTTCATTCTTGAATCAACCCTGTATTGAATAAGTGTTTCAACATGTCAACCCATCCGAGTAGAGAAGGAAAAGGAAAAAAAATTAAATGAGCATATAACTTTGGTTATCATTCAAATCCTTAAAACAAGGACCAGCCTATTCTTCTCTCAAAATGTCAAGATGCATCTTCCACCGTCAAAATACTTAAGTGCGTTTTCACATTCTATTGGTAACTAAACAAAAGGTGAATAAGAGAAAATATTCCTCCACAAAGAGGTGAATCAAGTAACTTCAATGGGGTATTGTTCAGGCTTGCTGGCATCAAATCAATGCTTGTAGTTCCTTGAGGTTACCTCGTTGGGATACTTTTCAGGGTCATTGTCAACAGAGCGACACCGAGGAACATGCTTTAAAAGTTAGTTATAATTATTAATCTTCTCCCCTATCGAAATAGTCAAGGTATGACTAGTATTATTTTGATGTGTTTGAAGTTGAGTAAGGAAAAGAGGAGACTACATCTTTAACTCGCATAAATGGTGATGCCAGGAAATCTACATGGTGAATCAATACTTCTTGAAATATTGAGACCTTGCACTTAAGAACAAAACCAAAATAGAGAAGCGAGAGTTCTACTAGTGTGTCACCAAGTCTTGTCAATGCGACAAACAACCTCGAAATTTTTCCTACACTTGAATTTTAAAGACTAATTTGGATCTTATGATTGACCATTCTGTAGTTACCACTTGGTGGATTTATCATTTGATTCTAAGTGTCAAAGTCACCTGCTCACACATGCTCACATATGTAATGACTTCATCAAATTGTTCGTTCATGCAAGCTTGAATAGGCATGGAATAGTCCATCAAGACAGTTCATGTGCAATTTTCAACCCATGTTGATGATCAGTGTGAAATTTCGTTGGGAGACTCTCAATTTTGGTTATGTTTGTAATTCTATTTCAATGAATTTTTCAAATTCTCACTTTTGTGCATCTTCACTTTCGCAAGTGTCATTGTCATGTTTACGACTGTCACTTTAGTTTCTTTTCACCTTAACGAGTCATGTTTTCATGTCATCTTCAATCTGGCATGTGTCACCTTCAACATCTCTCATGTATTGCAAGTTTCATTCACACTTTTCTCTTCATATCATAAGCGTCATCTTTTATCGTGTTTAGTATCTCATATTGTACAAAATCTAGTTCTGGTTGTTTCAAGGGGTAATATTTGTTTTAGTAAGTTTTCCTTATCATGTAAACTTGTATCACACTCATTTCAAATGTCTCAAGCAGTGTCACACAAGCATTGTCACTATCATCGCAAAGTGTATCTTTATTGTCGCACTTGGATTGAGCCATCACAATGTTGTTGCATTGATGAAAGTATGTTGTTCATGTGTTTTGAGTGTTTTGTGTGAAATAAGTATGTGATCATGTTCAAGTATTGATTTTGTTCAACTTCATCTCAATGATCCAACACTTAGTGAAAACAAAGAAAAAATCCCCTACCGAGCCACTCAACCTCACCCAACCCTCCTGAAGCACACACTGCACAATCCAGTCCTCAAGAAACATCCTTTCCTCTTGGCACTACATGACGTGCAAATTTTTCCTCCTAGAACTACATAATGTGAAATCACAGTGCTTAATCCCAACTCCTATGATCTGTAACTATATATTTTTCTTCTTCATCAAGTGCATCATTATGCATTGTGTAGTATTAGTCCTCAAGCCTAAGCCTTGAGCTCCTGAACTATGTAAATTTGTAGTCACCTGGCTTCCTTTCCTTCAAGAACTGAGAAGTGGGAAAAATCAATGCTCAAGCCCTTATTTTTCCTCCCTGAGTTTCCCAACTACATAATTGACGACCCTAGCCTAGCCTGAAGAGAGCGTTGTGTAGTCTCAAGGCTCAATCTAGGACCTTGACTACTTGAGTTCCTCAACTATACAATTCCTTAAGTTTGTCTTTCTAGAACTGTGCATTGGGAAACCTCAAGCCTCAAGCTTTAACCTTGAGCTCTTAATCCCCTCAACTTTGCAATCCTTTTACCCTGGCCATCCTAAGCTGATCATTACATAGTCTCAGACCTAAGTCTCAGACCTTTGCTTCTAAAGCTTGCAATGCTTGAGTCAGTCACAGAAGCAGTCATTAGTTCCAACCCTAACGAGTGATTTCATGGATCATGTAAGATTATGAGTTTTTCAAACTGATGTTTCCTTATCATGAATGGATTTTAGTTGTAGGTACTTTATCTTGTTATGGCAGGATGATGACGAAGGAATAGGTGAAGGATACCATGCTGGAAGACACTTATGGAGCCAAATAAAACCACGTAATCACTAGGTGAGAAGACGAAAGAAGGAAATAATACAATAGAAGACATAAAATCAAGATCACATTGAAGACTCCTTATCTTTGAGTCATGAGAAGGAGGAAGAACAAGAATATACACCATCTTTTAAAAAGACAAAGAAACAAGCAACAAAGAGTGACTTGACATTGCCATGTCATCATGCAGTTCATGTCATCAATGTCATGTCATGTCACGTCGAGAGTCATCATGTGGCACATCATTTTGTGGATTATGAAAATTTAATATTACAGAAATTAATGTAAAGTGGAAGTCCAAGAGTCATCCATGTAATCTAAAAATTCATTTAGGAAGTCAAAGATTCATGGAGAAGTCAAACAATCATGACAATATTTGAAGACTCAAAGGGGTTGAATGGTCACTTCATTTGTTATATATACACCCTCATTATACAAGAAAAGGACTTTTTACCTTGGATCCTCCTACCAGGCATTGGAGTGGAAGATATTTCTTTTCAAGGAGTGACTGATTGCTCTAATGCTCCACTATTGGGGTTAATGGTGTTCATTATCCTGATGTATCTTGGAAAGTTTACTTAATTGAGAAGATCTTTGGCCTATCATGGTTTCATGCATATGTCATGAATATTGTAAGACTCTTCTTTGAATGTTTGTGATGTATGATGTTTTCATATGTTTTGGTACTTATCTTGTTGAAGTTGTGTTGTATTTTTTTTAGCAATCATTGCTTCCTTGTGAAATATTTCATTTGTTGATCAATGATTCATATATATGTATTTGATCGTGTGCCTTTTCTAGATTACTACTATTGTCTGTAAAGGGCCCACTTTTATCTTCCCCTTCAGTAAAAGGACCTTGATATTACCACAATAGGAAATTTCACAAGGCATACTCACTTGATAATCCAAAAATACATGTGTAGTACTCTCTTGTGCCAAACTTTATAGCCGAGGAAAATCTACAAGGATACGTGGAAGTTGGGCCAATACTCTAGATGGAGATCCTACTCCAAATGGAGTGATGTCTAATTGGGACTGAATCATGGAGACCCCCTTGGTTGACAAATTTCTAGCACCGTCATCACCACCATTTGTGCTTGTTTAGGAACAATCATTAACTCTTTTCTGAAGTTTGCTACAACTTTCTCTTAGATAAAATTATGTTTCATAGCCAAAGGCTATTCCCCTAAATCCTTTGGTTGTGCTTCACCAAGATCTTGTTGGATTTCCTTTCTCAATTGTTCTAGTGCCTCATCAAAATATTAAATATCAATAAATTGTCTTCCTTAGCCTTAATAGTGT
This sequence comes from Pinus tabuliformis, assembly GCA_031772625.1. Taxonomy (NCBI): domain Eukaryota; kingdom Viridiplantae; phylum Streptophyta; class Pinopsida; order Pinales; family Pinaceae; genus Pinus; species Pinus tabuliformis. The sequence goes on along the minus strand of CM062818.1, from coordinate 1,251,823,817 downwards.
GCTCTCCCTCTTTCAATTGTAATGAGTTTGATTTCCTTTTCATGACATTTATGTGTCATTTTGCTAAAGATTGGGAAGTTTCAGCATCAAAGGCTAGAGTTGTTATTAGTATAATAGCTTGATATGTTCCTTCACTCATGCTTTCTTTTGTTTCACCTTGCCCCATGGTCACCTAAATAATTATTTGTTCCTTGCTACTCCGAGACGAAGGAAAAACATTTACCATTTTTTGAATTTCCTTCATAGTTTCATGAACATAAGCAGAGAGGTTGACTTGCTTTCACATGCCAGAGACGATACCATGAGGATCATACCTCCAACATATTTCATACACCAAACCAAATGATAGAATTTATTTCTCAATAATGTCAACTGTAATTTTATATCTAGCAATGAGAGAGAGAATTGAATATGGAAATTAAAGAGTGCCATTTTATTCTTTTGAGCAAAAATGAAAATCATTTACAATATTCCTTTTCCTTAATACCTCATAAGTGAATATTAATGGGTAATAAATTGGGGAAGGGAGTATGCTTCCTTCTAGAAGCCATAAATTATAATAATAAAGTAATAAGCTTAAAGGAACCCACTGTCAATATTATCCTCTTTGGTTAACCTTAAAAATTTTCTTTATTCTTTAGATATTCTATCTCGGATCTCCCCTAATAATTTTACCATTAAGTAAAACTAAAAATGACAAGAAATTGAGTATAGCCATAAGGAATACAACTAGGATATATAATATTTTTCCAATCATGGACTTCCATTTCTATTTCGTTTTGGTCTTTAATGGTCTCTATTAACTTCATGGACATGAAAAAGGGGGGACAATTAAACAATATCAGATGTATCAAGTAAGTACAATGTCGATAGGCTTCGAGTGGAGAGTTGTACTAGCATTGACCAAAATGGATTTAGCCAAATATTTGGGAGAGTTAACAGTTACCTCTTTAGAGTTGGCCATTATGAGATGAGTGGTTAAAAATATGGCTTAATCCATTTTAGAATAATCAACGAGGCCAAAAATCACACTAAAGAGGAAAGTTAAGCTTTGAAAGAAGGGATTTAGTAGGCTGGTAGGGAGGAATAATTATAATTTCTGGTTTTTGACTGGGTTTTTAATCAAAGTTTGGGAAAATGGGAACTTATGATCCTCTACCGAAGCTATAAACAGCTCATCAAATCCTTTATCTATAATGTCGACCGATGCATCAGGTAAGCTTAACATCTTATCAAAAGTAGCCTCCAAAATTTCTAGAAAAACATGATTATCAATGAAAAAGGTGATAGTTTTTGTCTCAAAGCTAAAAGGTCTTGGCCAAGAGTGGTAGGCAATTGGGGTAAACATGAACAGTAGGTAAGGTGGCTGGTAATATGATTGACTGGAATAAGAAATCATCATCCTAAAATTTATTCGCAGAAATTCTCAAAGCCTTTTTTTCTATTAAAATGTCAGTATTGTAGGCGTGGGTATTCTTAAATCATGCCAGTTCATTAATATAAATCTCCTTTATTGAATCTTCAATCATTCCTCTGATTTAAGCATGAATTGGATTAGAAAAGAAGTATTGCGTAAAAATAACGAAGTGGGTACCTACCTCGCAGTGATGAAACAAAAGGGTTGGGCTCCAATTTGAATTTTGTGCAGGATTGAGAGTGGAATCGCACAATCCCCATTAGAGAAACATGCGATAAGAATGGTTTGCGTTGTCGAAAATACAAGTAAAGTTGTTGAACCCTGTGCACCATCCCATCCATCGGGTCTCACTACCAGCTTTAACTTCTGCCTATTTTTGCACTCGATATGATTAAGTGGTTGTTGATTTGAAAGGTAATGGACAGTCAGATCTCATCAGGTAGGAAAAGGTACATTATCAGACATGCTTTTTCCCACACGAAGACGAACGATATCTCTGCATCGGTCGTGGGAGAGTTAACTAAAAGGTGAGTGTTTTCACACTCGATAGCACATCACGTTCTATGATTTTCTTTCTGGATAATTGTCATTTTTTGGAATTTAAATTGTCGGATAATCCATCAGGTAGAAGGAAAATTGTTAAATATATCAAAGTTTAGAGCCCGATAAAAAATATAATCGAATAATACTTACGATTATTTAATTGAGTCTAAGGAAGCACTGAGTTAATATGATCGTTACTCATGTGGATCGAATATATGGAAAGTTAGAGATAAACTTGAACATCTATAATTTAAAGAGCTATGGGTATTATAAACATGTAGGAAAACACATAATATAATAACTCGCTCAAACTGGGGATACTATTCCCCGGTGGAATGGTAAGAACATTACTTATTAGCTTCTATTTGGCTTATTGAGTCATGAGCTAAGTGGTAGCATTCAGTTACCAGATAGGAACATTCCACGCATGAAAATTTATTATTCGGGATTGATGGTATGAAAGGATGACTCGTGATATCAACTTTCATTACACAAATCAGTGTTATCATTTGGGTCCGACATGTTATCAGTGTTATTGTTGCTTTCGAAACCTTGAAAGATGGGGGATGTTTCAGGAGTAAGAAATAACATATGTGAGACTTTACATGAAAAATTGGATAGACTCTGAAGTGTAATGGAAGATGTACAAGTACGGGTAATTTGAATTGAAGAAGAACTAGCTATTTTGTGAGGGATTTACGCAACGGTCCCTAAGGCACGCATAGAAAAAGGTGTGGGAAGTATTCCTTGAACCGATGGTAATCATCCACCCGAGGTGATAGTGATCATATCAGACTAACAGGTTTGGAATTAGAGGCAAGATGGAAAGATAATTATAGTAATTCTCACAACTTTTCGCATTTAGAAAGTCTCTCTAGCATGTGATAGCAATAAGGGTAGTTTAATCCCGTTTGTTATCCATATTTCTGTATAATTGTAAATATTATCATACGAAAAGTAATCTTGGAATTAGAAGAAGTTTTCTGGGCTTTCCTTGATATAATTTGACATTTCCTATATGTTAAAAGATATTAGATGTCAAATCACTTAAAGAGTTATTTTGAGGGTGTTGTTTTGGTAAAAAAAAATATGAATATGTTGATGTTTCTATTGTTAATATGGTTATATCAAACAATATGTTTATATCTTTAAATATAGCCCGGTGCAAGTATTTATTTAATCCGGGAAAGCTTTCTATTTATTTGTTAGTATGGATATAAAATTGTTAGATGGCCAGGAGATCAGGCCCACATAAGATATTATAATTCAACATTTGAGATGACATTAATCGCATTGTTCCTTACATTTTTTTCAATTTCTGTCATACCAGAAACCGATAGTTCTCATAGAATAACATAGCAAGCGATAATTATCATGTCATGGGATTTTTGATGTATGGACTGCAAACAAAGAGAGTAAGAACTCCATTTAAAACACCCTTTTCATGGTCCTTGGTGCTGAAGGTAGCTCCACCTTCAACGAGCCTCTTCAATAACCCGACATAGTCATTCTTTGTGTCTTAGTATGATTTCCCATATCCTTTTGTTTTACCTTGCATTAGTGATCCTTGATGACTCTTTGTTTAAACAGTTAGCTTTGTTAACTTTCACTTTATTATTATAAATATTTCAATTCGAACTTTATGCTGGGTAATATGGGAACATACCGCACTCAGTAAATCCAATACCACCATCATTGCACTACTTCCACTCAAATTAATTCATTTCTCCGACAGAGTCTCCAACCTACCCCATTAGAGTGAACACAGTGCAAGGGGGTGGGAATGTAATGGACTTGGTAAACCCAAAGCCGCTAACATCGCTCTACCGCCCATCAAACCCGTTCAATACTCAGGTGGAGTTGTCATCACGTAACTAGATTAGGTACGATATGGTAGCATAAATGAATTCATAAAGCTCATCTCAATATCGTATTCAAATTACTATTAGGAAATTAATCCGCTTTAATATAACAGTTAGAGTAGTTTGAAAATTTTAATTTTTTGCTTTTCATTTTATCTAGAGTTTATTTGTTATTATTTACATATTATATGCATTTTAACTCTAGTTTTCTATAAGTATAGACACATTTTTTTAAGGAAAGAACTTAGTATGTGAAATAATGTTTAAGGAATTGGCTATTTACTGAAGGGCCAATTACCTCGCAAATGAAATTCTTAAGGGCGAATGTATTTTCTCCCTCAATGTGGTCAATGATAAAGGGACTAAGCCAAAAGTTATCAATTCTTTTTGTATTTCGAAGGCTCTTCATTCCTCTTATCCCACTTTGACACTAAATCTCTTGGGAGGAATTTTTTTGTCTTTAGCTTGTTTATCAAATAATTTTTTGACTTATGCTTGATGTTTTGTTATCCTTTTGGAAACTTTCTCCCTTTCTTATTGGACATAAATTAGTTGGTTGATCCTTCTTTGTAGATCATTTGGTTCCTCACTAATTTCTTGCAAAAGTTTCATTACTTTATTACCTATATAAAGTGGTATCATTGCGTCTATACCATACACTAGAGGAGAAAGCGATGTATCAATTGATCTTTTTGGACTTATCCTATTGAACCAAAGAGCATACTTTAACATGGTGTGCTAATTTCTTAGAATCAATTTTATTATTTAAAAGTGTCATGATATTTTTATTCGTCGATTCGGCCAGCACATTTCCCTGAGGGTAATAAGTTATCGAATGGCCAAGAGTGATATTATGATTTTCATAGAAATTAAGGAATGAAAATGAGCAGAGAAGCTTGCAATTATTGGAAATAATTTTTTGGGGGAAACCATAGTATAAAAAAGGCATAAAAAAAATGCCTTCAACAAGAAAATTCATGACTATATCTTTTGTGTTTTTGACAAGTACTGACTGAACCCATTTCATGAAATAGTTAGTCTAAATCAACATCCACTAGTCTTGACCACTACAAGGAGGATGAATCTCGCCAATAAAATCTAGCCCACATTTTTGTAAAGGGACCTCAATAGAAATGAGTTTTAGAGGTAAGGAAACCGACATTTTCTTTCCAGTGAAGATCTCACATTGATGGCACTCCCTCACTTTTTTGTGAATGTCAGAAAATAATGTTGGCCAATAATTGGCCCTCAAAATCCTATTTGTAGTAGTTTCCCATGCATAGTGTCCACCACATATCCCGTCATGAAATTAAGTAATTAAATAATCGACTTGGTCAAGGAGAATGCAATTTAATAAAATGCTTACTAGATCTTTCCATTATAATTACTTATCTGTGCTATAATGGTTTACAAAATTTAATGTTAAAGCACATTATTCATATTCATTCAGATGAACTCGGAATCATAAGGTTTGAAGATAGCTTATTATGTCTATATACCATTCAGAGGCAACAAAGCTTCGACTAATGCACATGTTAGTATATTTCAATAACAGAAACTGCGACTATTTATCTAATTTCATGTCCTTAACCTGTATAATGTAATTCGTATGATTTGATACGTTCAACCCTAGTGCTTCAAAAATAGCTTTGGAAAGTAACTTAGTAAGACGTTTCCCCTTTACTATCTTGATGGGCTTCAGTTCTATATTGTATTCCTAAAATTTAGAAAACCATCTGCCCCTTCATCCCTCAACATCATGTTCAGTGAGAACATATTTTTTGTATTAGTTTGGGTAAGTATACGATGATTTTGGAATGTAGTATATAATCCCTAAAGGCCTTTAAGGATTTTACTAGTGAGTAACCTTGTTTTTCCATAATGTTATATTAAAGCTCAGAATATTGTAATGCCTTTCTAAAGAAGGCAATGGGTTGTTTGAATCCCTGGACATTTTTCTGAAGGCGAACACCAACAACATTGTGTTCAAAGGTGAAAGGAAAGACTAAAATGCCTTTCACGTAATATGTACTTATGATGACAAGTGCCTCCAGTAATGAATTTTTAACTTGGGAGAAATGTTACATGGCTTCGTCAGTCCACTTTATCCCATTTCCTTTCTTAAGAATTACAGTTATATTTTTGACAACATCAAAAATATTTGGTATAAACCCACATAAAAAGTCATTCTTTTGCAAAGAATGATTGGATCTCCATTTTGGTTTTGGGGAAGGGAATTTTTTTGACTTCCTGGACTCTTCCTAGATTTACACGAACCCCTTGCTCTGATACTATATGACCAAGTAGTTTTCCTTCAATCATGGTGAAGAATGATTTGTGGGGATTAAGTGAGACGCCATATTTTTGACACTTTTAAAAAATTTCCCTTTGGTGATCTAGATGTTCTGAATCAGGATTCGAGTATACTTTCATATTGTTAGGTCATGGAAAAGGTATGTTTTTCCTCCTCATTTACTTGATTAATCATATGGTTTTCATGAAATTTCTCTACTCTTAAATATATTCTCGAAGAAAAACCATGAAAAACTAATAAAAAATAGTGTTGAACAAGTTACATGCTTTTAGCATTAAAAGCCTAAGTTTTCACGTGTTTATGCACAGGATGAATCGATTGGACAACTGTTGTTCCTTTGGATAAGACAACAATGCCAAGGAATGAATATGGCGTTATTCCTTCTACGCAGGCCAAGCTAAAGACAGGAGGCAAAACATGAAATTGATGTGGAAAATCCAATTATTCAGCCAATCAATCTTGAGGATCTTTCAATCCTCAAGATAAGCTTCAATTTTGCTAGCATTTCATAGAGAATATATAATGCTAGTAGATGAAAAGGAACTATAACTTTTGTAATCATTGTTAATTTCCAGCAAGACTGTGAATGCAGATTCAACCTTAAGGGTTGTAATGATTTTGTAATTTCTTTTTGACAGTTAATGAAAAACTTGTAGTTTCACATTAAATCTGTGTATTGAGCTTCTATAGCAGTTCCTTCTAGAGCCTTCAGACCCGATCACTGCAAGATTTATTGCTCATTTATATTATGTTAATTACTCTTTACTGTCGATATTTACATTTTTCTTCCTTGCACAGGTTGAGATAGATTAAGTTTTATATTATGTTAATTACTCTTTACTGTCGATATTTACAATTTTTTTCCTTGCACAGGTTGGGAGACCAACCTTTATAGATGAAATAATTTAGAGAGATGAACCTCAAGCGTCACTAGGACCATGGACAGTATTTGGAAAGGCGTCTAGCTTGGCCCCTCAAGCCGCAAAATCACCAACTGCTTCTTACGCCCAGATCCATAGAAAAATTGAAGGATCTACGAAGGGTTTTCAAAATACAAATAATCTACAATATAGTCCTTCACAAGAGGGAAAGTCGTGTAATTTGAATGAAGGAGAGGGAGAAACTAGTGGAGCTACTAAAGCAAACCACCATCCATCTAAATTAGTATCTCCCGTAACCCTATTTGAAAATGAAGTACCTAATATCCTAGATCTAAGTAGTATAGAAAATCCCCTTTGAATTTTGAATACTCCATCTGCCCAGATAACACCTCCTGACCAAAAAATGCCTCAATATTATTGGCACATATTTGATCAAATGGAAAATTAACCACCTCAAGGTCAGACCTCGATGTCCCTATCGCCGACCGAGTAGGGAATGCCTCGATGAAGGCCATTTCTTTAGAAAACATCCAAGCTTTCACGGGATGACCTCAAAGGATCCATATTATTTTCTATTTGAGTTTGATGTCCTATGGAGAGGATATGAATACGCCTCTTATCCTTAGAAATTCAAGTTGTTCCCCTCTACCTTAAAGGGAGCAACTTTCCGGTTCTTTATGAGTTTAGGTGGAAGTACCATAAACTTATGGGATGAAATGAAGAACGCTTTTCTCACCAAGTACTAGGACTATTGTAGAACTAGGGATCTAAAGGATGAAATCTTTAAAATGTCTATGAAGGACAATGAAACTTTAGAATAATATGTTGAATGGTTTCAGTATAATTTGCAGAGATACCCCCATGCCACATGACCAAAAGCAGTCTTAAAAGCCATTTAGATAAAGGGAATGAGAGAAGAATGAGTACAAACTTTAAATATAATGGGGAAAGGTGACATTTATCAAGATGAATATGATGAAATTATCCGATTGTGTATCAGGTGTTCATGAGGTAGTGCACGCATCAGACTAGGAGGGAGAGATTCGATGACTAGAGGACGCAGACCCCCCAGCGAAGGTTTGACGGGGACAGAGATCAACAACCTCTTGGAAGATTTAAAGATAGATATCCTGGGCCTATTGACTACGCAGTTAGACGTCTTACATGCCATAAAAATACAAGCTGAGGCAAAAAAAATGCTAACCATATTTTGTCCACGCTGTTGAAAGAAGCATAATTAAAGAGAATGTCCATTGGACATGATTCAAATGTGCTCTACATGCAGTAAGGACCATGCAATGAATTAGTATCCATCACTTCTTCGATTAAAAGCAATGTTCAAAGAAGTAGAGGAAGGAACATAGCTGACGTACTTAATGGCCCAACACCGACAATGGAAATCACGATCCTCAGGTATGCCACAAGGCCCTTGTTTGTTCTTTCCTATGCAATATAATAAACAACAAAATCCTAGAACAACATGGCAAGGTCAACCACCGTTATCTGCCTGGAAATCCCAATAGTATTCCATGTCACCCTGGCTGAACCAACCCTTTCTAGGAGCTGGTTGGCCAAATTCACAAAGCTCTGCGGCCTTCTAGAAAAATTCAACTAGCAATCCTTACCCTCCACAATGGGCTTCTTCGACCTCATAGAACCCAAATTGGTCTCAAAACTAGTAGTAGCCTACAGGGATGACCAATATACCCATGGGAACGGGTTCTCAACCTCATCCGACATTCCCTGGTCCACTCCAGAACCCTCAGCCTTCAGTATGTCCCCAATTTCCATCTCAACCAAATTTGAATCCTAATAATAAACGAGTTCAATATGTATAGATTCTTCAGAATTCAGAGAATGAAACAAAACCAGTAGAATGCAATGAGCTTCAGCTGAGGCCAAGGCGCATTATTACTACAGAAGAAAATAAAGCGATTGAAAACAAAAAAAACCCACAATAAATCCTTCGAATGTCATTGCCACAAAAATAAAACAAGGAGAAGGTACAGTCAAGCAGCAGAATTAATGAGCCTCGGTATTCCAACAAGAATGCTACAACTCCCAAGGCTATCGACTTTAATTATCAAACCGGGATTCGTACAAACTTAAGAGGTATCAGAACTATACGTGCAGCATACAATGTGTCATTCCTTTGTTGCCATGATGTAATGGAGTGCATGTGCTAAAGTCAAATCCTAAACTAATTGTAGAAGGTGAAATGTTTGAAATGGAACCTTGACCTATTGCAAGAAAGAATGTACAAGGAAAGAAACATATTCTAATTGCATAAAGATCATGAACTAAATGTAAAAGAAAGCTAGCTTAACCCTATTTATCACATGTGATGATTTAAACTAATTGAGCATGAAATATAATCTAGGGAGTACTAACTACTATGTGCATGTGTAAATATAAAAGAACTTATTTTTTAAATCTTTTTGCTTTATGAATGCAAATGGTAATCTTTCCTTCATCTTTGGCAGGGGAGACAAGTGTGGAGCAAGAGGGTTAAAATGGTCTTCATGGCATGGAGGTCAAGTAGATGCCTAATCCCAGTTTCAATGATGATTTTTCTCAATTGAGGTTCAAAACAGGCTTTCCTACAAGATTCTACACTGATTTTATACTGCATGCTACAGTGATTTCCTACAGGATCCCTTGATTTACTATAGGATGTTACATATTTCTATACGAAATTATAATTCATTGAATAACCAATAAAATCAAATCCAAATTGGATGGGACAAATTTTGTTATTAACTAGGATGTCTTAGGTCCCCATTCCAAGTGTAATCACTCAAAAAGACCTCTCTTAACCCATGCTAAAAAATAGAAAAGCATTACTAGTCGAAAATCTAGAAATTCGAGAACTACTTTGCTAGTAAATATAAAAAATGCCTAACCTAATCAAGTGAAAATTCAATGGGGTAATTTTATTTTGAACTAGAATCTAATGCAAGTGGAACCAACTTGATTGAGGGTTGTTAGCATGCTCTAAAAAATAGCAGAAATTTACTATTCTTTGCCATAAAGGAGTTCTAGAAATCTAGATTTGGGAATAAGAAGACTAATCCAAGAAGCTCAATGATTACTATGAACTTCCAAAGATTTTCCAAGGATGAAATAATGTTTGGGACACTGCAAAATAACTTACATTAACCATTTAATTCAATCCTACAACAAGAAATCATTAATACTAAATGCAGAAGTAGAAGGAAATAAAAACAAGAGATGCATGTGAATTAGAAGTGACAAGAAGGAAAGAAAATGATAAAAAAGGGCTATAAGGCTCTTGGGATGGCCAAACCCAAAAAAACACTCAGAGACCTATGGAGGAGAAAAATATTTAGAAGCTGACCATGACACCAATCTTCATTATTTCATCAATACAATTACACCCCTCAAAGAAAATACAATGGAGCTCCAAAAATATGAGTTCTCTCCACAAGAACACTAATGAAAATCTATCCCTGAAGGAAAATTTGACTTAGTACTTATACAAAATGATTAGGAATCATTCCCCATGAATGGAGGAAGCTTTCCCCACCAAAATCCCTTGATTAGTGGATCTGGTCCCCAATACTAGGAATGTGCATTAAATAGCTCAGAACACATTCCTAGATTTTCTCAATCATTGGAGTTCCACAATCTGTGCCATAATTCCGTAATACCCTATTAGTTTATTATTTATTATTGATCCTCCTATAGTAGGGACCAAGTCCCTAAATTATCTCCTCCTCCAAATCTTCATAATCTGCCCAATATTCTCATAATATTCCACAAAAATAAATAATATTAGGCACAAATATGCAATTAATCATAAACCTTCCTAATGAATATATTGAAGTTAAAAATACATTATCGAATGTAAAAAGAGAGGTTTAATGTGCTGAAGGATGGTCATAGGTCTTAAATTAATGTTTAATTTAGAGGTATGAGCCTTAATTTATGTCTAGTTTAGAGGCCCATCATACCCCCCCACTGAAAGTGTTTCTCATCTTGTGGGAAACTTAGTGACCTCGTTGTGCCTCATTCACGGCCCTAGTGGCCTCTCTCTTGTGCCTTAAGAATATTGGCTGTAAGTTGTGCAAGGAAAAGCCCAGAAACATATTTGTGCAAAGAAAAATCATTATTTCTTGAGACCATTAGCTTTCCTCCTTCCCCTTATTCAAGAACGGTTTTGAATATTTTCAGTTTGGCAAGGTCTTCCACACTGTTATCAATCTTCTGCTACCTTGTTCCTCCATTTGAACACCTCTAACACCTTCAAAATACATTTAGATGAGAACTAGGACATCTTGTCGTAATTCCTGTCAAAACTATAGGAAGCATTTTCTGAGCATAAATGATATTATGACCCTATGACATGCCCTCAACTTGACTCCCATTCCTTTTCCCCATTTTTACACCTTGGAAAAAGGCTAGAAAGATCCTGGAGGCCTCTTGGAAAAAATATTTTCATCATCGTAGTTTCAATTTTGTTTTCATGTTGAATGCCTCATTTCCTTTTGTTTCCTTCTTCTTCTCTCTTGTGGCTTAGATGACTGCCTAATGGCCTTGGAGTTCTTTGTTTTAATTAGGTCTTTCTTAAGCTATACCATCTTGCGGTTTAGCATAATTTGTTCATTTATTCCTTCTTGTAGCAACATTCTGCGTTCATGTAGTAGTCATTCCTCCTCTTTCAGGGTCTTCTAACTATATAGGAGTGATGAGGAATGATGAAAAGGGATTGGATGATGATGTTAGGGTTAAAAGGGAGGAGTGTAGGTTTGTGAGAATGGAGAGGATGCTATGTTTGTTTGTTTGCTTTTTCAAGCATGAAATGCACTGGATGAATGATGAATACATAGTTAATATGAAGTGGATGGAGGGCTTGGAGTGTTGTGGTGACTTGGCGTTTGCAAAAATTTCTTTTTTTAACTGCTATCCCCATTCCTTAAAATCATCACCCTTCACAATTTGACTTTTCAACATTGCATGAGTGAAGGAGTGAGTTGCAATTAACTAGTTGAAGGTAGCTGAGACTGCTGACCCATCCTTAGCTTATAAAACCTCATTTATCATGCATTGACAAAAAATTTCTAACTATAATATGCTCAAGGGAAGAGGTAAAAAATATTGCATACCTATACTTACCTGATGGCCTTCCTATAGATGTTGTTTATTGGAGAGTCAAATCCTTTATTCTATTTTCTCCATGTGTTTTTCTCTTTTTTTTCTTTGATATTATTCCTTGATGTGCAGGTACTAGATGGTGATGCTGATGAATCCTCATTGTGCTGGTGGGTTCCCTCTTGTTAAGTCCCCCTTTCATGTTTCTCTGATGGATGTGGATGGTTGTATATGTCTCCTTATCACTATTTGATGAGGCCAACCTCTAGTTTTTCCCTTTAAAACATCTCACTGCTAAACCTGTAGGTGTTGTTCTATATCTTGTAGGATCCTATTGGTTTTCAAGGAATCATATAGGTTTTTAGGACAACCTTTTGTCACTTACCTGTTTTGTCCATATTTCCGAAACAGTAGAATGGACTGACCTAAAACTTTCTGAGCATGTTTCCATCATCATTATGCACTTCCCCATCAAAAAAATGTTGTCAATGGATGCACGGATCTCAAGAAAAACTAAACATCGCTGAAGGTGATGGAGGCTGATTTCTTGGAAACCATGCACTGGAAGTTGCTAAAATTTCTTGTGCATGTTACCATCATCAATATGCATCTCCCATGAATCAAATTTTTTAATGGATGCATGGATATCGAGAAAATGCAAAAATGGTTGTATGTGATGGAGGTTGATTTCTCGAAAAGTGTGCACTATAATTTTCTGAAATTGCTTGAGCATCTTACCATCATCCATATGCATCTCCCCCTAAAATTTCTTGGAAAATGGATGCATGGTTTTCAAGTTATGGAAAAACAAATTTTTGCTCTATGTATTTTTCTTTCCTATAGTAAAATAGAGCATCCTGTAGTTTTTTAGGACAGAAAGAAAATTGAATGTTAGAAGCTTGAGAATGATGGGTGGATGGTGGAAATAGATGAGGGTGATGGAGTAACATGGTCTTGGCCTTGTTGGAGCATTTGACCGAAGGAGGAGAAAGTCAAAATTTGATTTCTTTTTACTTGGTTTGACATATTTTTTCTTTTCTTTAGTGCCAACTTGTTTTTGTTCCTTGTAGATGTTGGAGAGCACCTGCATTCATCATGGAGGAAAGGTTTTTTTTTTTTATTCTAGGCCTACTAGCCGCCTCAAGGAGGTTTACAACTAGTAGTTCTACCTAGGTGCCTCAAAAGAGGTTTTCACCTAGGATCTTTTTTTTTCTTTTTCCTTTTTTCCAACCCATTGATCGCCTCATGGAAGTTTTCAACCAATTTTTACCCTACCCTACTTGAAAAACAAAATCACCTTCAAGTATACGAATACTTTCAATGGAGCCATGTGCACATCAAGATGATAGACAAAATGATGTGTACGCTTGAAATGTATGCTTTGACATGTACCTAGATTTCAAAGACTAAATGATTTGACCTTAAAGGATCAAGAATAGTTGAGGAAGAGAGTGATTCTCCATCTTGTTGATTTTCTAGAACCAAACCTCAATATAACTTTGACGTCCTTGGTATTCTTGCTTGCATGGATCATTCTTCATGTCTTCTTCTAACATGACCTTCAAATCTTCCTGTTTTTTTTTATTGTTCCCTTCAATACATGGAGGATTTGATGGTAACCATGAGGGAGTTTTCTCAATTTCTGAGTTTGATGTCTACTATTCATCAAGTGCAACCCATGATTCTTTGATCTTCTCTTTGGAATCTTCTTCTTCTAGATGTAGTCCTTCAATGATATCAATAGAGTCTCTTTTTTGTAATACTCTTCCTGAGCTATGGTGAATACCATTGAGCTCAAGAGGAGATGTTTGGAACTGTTGTACCTAAGCATTGTAAGTTGGCTGAGCTACTTCAATATGTGGGTTTGGAAATGGTGGTATAGGTAGTTGAGTGGGAGTGTATATTTGAGATTGATGTAGATGGGGTTGTGGTGGAGGTGAATGGTAGGGATAACATAGAGTTGGGTATGGAGGATATTGAGGAAAATATTGAGGATATTGTGGATGGCTCCCATAAGTTCCTTGCCAACCTTGTTGCCGAGATTGGTTTTGGGGTTGAGATGGCCAATGTTGCCAAGGAAGAGATGTGTTCCAATTACTTTGAGGTGGACACGCTTAACCTTGAAATTGGGAATTAGGCTCTTGCATCATATCACGCTGATTAGGCTATCACCGTCCTCTTGGAGCTACATAACATCACTGCATTGGCAATCGATTTGATCCATTGTCCTCTTGGTGAACTTCCTTCAACCTTGGTGATGAGGAGAATCATTTAACATCATGTGATTCTGCATAGACAAGACAAACATCTTATTTTTTCTCATTTTGTATTCTTAACCTTTCTACTTGTTCGGTTAGATTTCTAAGAATTTTTTTTTTTAAGTCATCAAACGAATCTCCAGGTTTAGCTTGACTTACCGATCTTGATGCTGATTGACTTAATCATTCCTTTCCTCTTGACATGTGTTTGCATTTTTCAAAAATTTCTTCAAATGATAATTGATATGCATCACGTCTACTCATGAGATTAAGAATATCAATCCACTCATCCCTAATTTTTCTAAGTAAGAGGGTTTTTAGTGCGTCAGATCCTAAATGATGTAGTCTCCCCCCCTTAACATTATACATGAACCTCTCTATTAGATCTTCTAGACTCTCATCTTCTCTTTGATTCATTCTAAAGATTTCTTCTTTAAGATCATGATCTTTATATTTTTCTTGAAATATATTTTGCATATCATTCCATGATCTTATTGAATTAGTCACTAAAATCACGAACCATTTAAGAGCCCTATCCTTCAATGTTGCCATAAATAATCTCAATCTTTGAATTTTTAATAAGTAACCATAAGATCTACAAGAAATTTCAAATTCAAAGAGAAAGGTTTCTGGATCCTCTAACCTTAGACCATGAAATTTTGGAAAAAGAGATGGAGGGATGTTCTTCATGTGCACATTACTGTTAGTATCTTGAATGGGAAATTTGAGAGGATCTTCCCCATTGTCATCATCTCCATCCATTTCTTCTACATTCTTTGTTATCTTCTTCTTCTACCTGCAAAAGTGAATAGTGATGTGGCTCTTATTGCATCACATGATCAAATGTGGGGGGGGGGGGGTGGTTGGTGTTGAAGAATTTTTTGTTTTTGTTTTTATGATTGAAAGAAAGCTATAATGTAATGCAATTTTATACTTTTGAAATTAAATATGCCTAATGAAATTTTTTTTTCTTCAAAAAGTAAAAAGAAATGAATAAACTAGGGAAGAAAACATCGCATGCTTTGACACCTCCCTGAAAACGGTGCCAAAAAGTGTTGAGCATCAGTATTGCAACAAGAATGCTACAACTCCCAAGGCTACCGACTTTAATTATCAACCCGGGGTTCGTACAAACTTAAGAGGTATCAGCTCTATATGTGCAGCATACAATGTGTCATTACTTTGTTGTCATGATGTAATGTAGTGCATGTACTGAAGTCAAATCCTAAACTAATTGTAGAAGATGAAATGTTTGAAATGGAACCTTGACCTATTGAAAGAAAGAAAGTACAAGGAAAGAAACCCATTCCAATTGCATAAAGATCATGAACTAAATGGAAAACAAAACTAGCTTAACCTTATTTATCCCATGTGACGATTTATAATAATTGAGCATGAAATCTAATCTAGCGAGTACTAACTGTTGTGTGCATGTGTAAATATAAAAGAACTTATTTTTAAAATCTTTTTGCTTTATGAATTCAAATGCTAATATTTCCTCCATCTTTTGCAGGGGAGACAAGTGTGGAGCAAGAGGGATAAAATGGTATTCATGGCATGGAGGTAAAGTAGACACCTAATCCCAGCTTCAGTGATGATTTTTCTCAATTTGGGCTCAAAAAAAGCTTTCCTATAGGATGCCATATTGATTTGCTATAGGATGCTATAGTGATTTCCTACAGGATCCCCTGATTTACTATAGGATGTTACATATTTACTATATGAAATTATAATTCATCTAATGACCAATAAAATCAAATCCAATTTCGATGGAACAAATTTTTTTATTAACTAGGATGTCTTAGGTCCCCATTCCAAGTGGAATCACTTGAAAATACATCTGTTAACCCATGCTAAAAAATAGAAAAACATTACTAGTCGAAAATCTAGAAATTTGAGAACTAGTGTGCTAGTAAATCTAAAAAATGCCTAACCTAATAAAGTCCAAATACAATGGGGTGATTTTTGTTATGAACTATAATTTTTTTTTTATCTAATGCAAGTGGAACCAACTCGATTGAAGCTCGTTAGCATGCCCTAAAAAATAGCATAAATTTATTGTTCTTTGCGACAAAGGAGTTCTACAAATCTAGATTTGGGAATAAGAAGACTAATCCAAGCAGCTTAATGATTAATATGAAATTCCAAAGCTTTTACAAGGATCAAATAATTCTTTTTATCCTGGAAAATAACTTACATTAACCATTTAACTCAATCCTACAACAAGAAGTCATTAATACTAAATGCAAAAGTAGAAAGAAATAAAAACAAGAGATGCATGTGAATAAGAAGTGAAAAGAAGGAAAGAAAACAATAAAAAAGCACTCTGAGGCTCCTGGGATGGCCAATCCGAAGGAAAATTAAATACCTATGGAGGAGAGCAAGATTTAGAAGCTGACCATGACACCAATCTTCATTATTTCTTCAATACAATTACATCCCTGAAAGAAAATACAATGGAGCTGCAAAAATATGAGTTCTCTCCACAAGAACACTAATGAAAATCTATACCTGAAGGAAAAATCGACTTGGTACTTATAAAAAATGATTAGGAATCATTCCCCATGAATCGAGGAAGAATTCCCCACCAAAATCCCTTGATTAGTGGATCTAGTCCCCAATACTAGCAATCTGCATTAAATAGCAGGGAACACATTCCTAGATTTTCTCAATCATTGAAGTTCCATAATCTGTGCCATAATTCCATAATATATTGTTGATTTATTATTTATTATTGATCCTCTTGTAGTAGGGAAAATGTCCCTAACTTATCTCCTCCTCCAAATCTTAATAATCTGCCTAATATTCTCATAATATTCCACAAAAATAAATAATCTTAGGCAAAAATATGCAATTATTCATAAAGCTTTGTAATGAATATATTAAAGTTGAAAATACATTATCTAATGCAGAAATAGAGGTTTAATGTGCTAAAGGATGGTCATAGGCCTTAAATTAATGTTTAATTTAGAGGTATGGGCCTTAATTAATGTCTAATTTAGAGGCCCATCAAGAATATTGATAAAATTATAATTTATTCTCCCCCATTCCATCATAAACTAGAGATAGATAAACCTATTGTCTATCTTGATTTTCATATCTTAGGGGAAATGAAAAATTTTTGTATAAAGATTCTGCTCCTTTAGGCCATATAGGACATCCCGATTTATGCAAAGACAATTAAGGAATTACTTGGGAAGAAGCCTAGGATGAAATTTAAAAATCCACCAATAGTACATGTGGTAGGAACTTTATCTGATCTAATTTTGGGTAATCAAGCACCAAATAAATATGAAGACCCAGGAAATACTATAGTAATAGTTCATATACAAGGTTGCACCTTTCCAAACACACTAGTAGATCTTGGGGCAGCCATTAATATTCTAACCACTTAAACTTGCAAGGTTCTGGGCAATACATCTTTAGAACCCACCTCAACCTTATTAGAACTTGCCAACATATCAGTAGTTAGACCTAAAGGAACCTTACAGGATGTGACTGTCTCTGTTGACTCCTCAGAATATCTTGTGGACTTTCTAGTCATCAACCCAAAAAGTAGGCTAGATGGACATCCTTTGATATTGGGTTGACCTTGGTTAGCAAGAACAAATGCTTATATAGGATGTCGTGCACACAACATGACTATCACTCAAGGAAAAATTGTGAATAATTTATTTTTTTTGCATCCCCCAACTAAACCAAGTCTTCCTATTGTAAATCCTCAGTTACACCCCTCTAGATACCTGGAACAAAACATACACTCTCCTGCCACACAAGAAGAATCTCTTGAATTTAAGAATCAAATGGAAGATGATGTGATTAACAACTTCATTAATAGACCAGTTTCCATGAATAATCACACATGCCTAGTGATAAAGGCCATCCTTGATAATGACGCATAGCGAGATCCCTTGAGGGACACACACGATTAGCATATACCCATGACTATTGTTTATAATAGCAAACCAATTGAGATTGAACCAGGTAAAATTCCTAACATTAACTGTAACTTGGATAGTCATCAACAACAAAGACTTATTCAGGTACTTCAGAAATATAAAAAATATTTTTCCTGGGAATACTCAGACATGAAAGGTATAGATCCCCAGCTGGGTACCCATCATATTTACATTGATAAGGACACTCGCACCATCCGACAACCTCAGAGGATTTTGAATCCGCATGTCAGATAAATTGTGAAAGAAGAACTACAAAAGCTTTTGGATGTAAATTTTATTTGTCCTATCTCAGATAGTCAGTGGGTCTCCCCGTGGGTAGTCATTCCCAACAAAAATTGGAAATGGAAAATTTTCATGGACTACAGAGAATTGAACAAGGCCACTCAGAAGGATCATCTCCCTCTTCCTTTTATTGATCAAGTTCTCGATACCTTAGTAGGGAAATAATTTTTTTCCTACCTTGATGGCTTCAGTGGCTATAATCAGATTCAGATTGCCCTTGAAGACTACGGTAAAACTACATTTACTTTCCCATCGGTTATGTTTTCATACAGAGTTTTACCCTTCGGTTTATGCAATTCCCCAGCCATGTTTTAGAGAGCAATAATGAGAATTTTTTTCAATCTCATTAACGAAGGATGTGAAATTTATATGGATGATTTTACCCACTATGGAAGTGACTTTGAGTAAGGCTTACAAAATCTAGAAAAGGTACTTGAACGATGCATTGCTACCAAGTCATGCTTAAGAAATGTAAAGTGTCACATGATGATGACCGGAGGTGTGGTTCTGGGACACTACATGTTTGCGACTGGAATACAAGTAGATCCAGTGGAAATAGAGGTAATTCTTGCACTACCCACACCCTGCACACAGACTGAGGTACATAGTTTCATAGAATATGCAGGGTACTACCATAGATCTATAGAAAACTTTTCAAAAATTGCAACAACTTTATATGTCTTAACAAGTAATGTTGAATTTAATTGGTCTGACAAATGTGATGTTCCCTTTCCAAATCTAAAGAAATTGATTTCAACCGCACCAATATTACGATGACCAAATTAGGAGTTACCTTTCCATATCTCTATAGAAGCATCAGACACAACTATAGGCATTGTACATGGAGAAGAAGAGGATAGGAAGCCCTACATTATCTATTATATTAGTAAAAATGTTACCCCTACTGAGTTAAATTATATAGTAACAAAAAAATAATTATTGGCTATTATACATGCTATCAATAAGGTTACTCATTATATCATAGGCTATCCAGTTTTCCTGTATACTGACCATCTATTTTGGAAAGGGAGTGTGTACGAGTTGTATATTCGAATAATATGGCTGGGCCCAACCAGCTGCACTTGGATTTGTCAATTATGTTATGTTCGGAGTACTACTCATAGTCACTTGATTGAATTAGGAGAAGCAGTAGGTATATATACTGGTTTCCACAAACTATGTGACTAAATGGGTAGAAACAGTAGCCTTACCATGGGATACAAAAGAAACAATGATTAATTTCCCTTTCGAACTATTCGTACGATATGGATTACCAATGGAGGTAATAATTGATGGAGGATCACAGTTTACAAGACATACGATTTCGGCCACTCTCTAAAATCATCATATCAAACATCAAGTTACCTCTTCGTACCACCCATAGGTAAATGGACAAGTAGAGAGCACCAACAAATTCCTGGAAGTAATCTTGACTAAGACACTCTTGAAAAATCGATGGTATTGGGCTACTAAACTTCCAGAGGCCTTGTGGGCCTATCACACGACATGGTGCAATACTACTAGGTACTCCCCTTACCAACTTGTTTTGGGAAAAGAACCAATCCTCCCAATATAGATTGAGATAAAGGCTCTTAGGATAACCTAGGAGGTTGGACTAGATCTTACAGAGTCCCAAACACAACAACTTTAGAAATTAAATGAATTAGATGAAGCACACTTATTTTCCCTGCAACGTACAACAATTATGCAACAAAAAAGGGCCAAGTGGCATGATAGGCTTATTAAAAAGAAATCATTTTAGAAAGGTGATTGGGCACTCCTCTATGACTCTAGATTTCATGAATTCATATGGAAAATACAGACAAGGTGGCTCGGCCGTTATGGTATTCAAGAAGTGCATAGTAACGGAACCATAACTTTAATCACCATTGACGGGTCTGATGCTCCCTTTCTAGTGAATGGGCATCAGTTTTGAATTTATCACCATCCACTCACAGAGGAGTCTTTCTATCAACAGGTAAGTAATGATCCTACTCTCCAAATCAGAGTTGCATGGGATGGTAACCCAAAAGCTTCATTTCCATAAAAAATTTGTTTTCTTTCCATATTGTAAATAGTGTACAAATTTTCTTTGAAAATGGTTGAGAAATTTTATTTTTCTTTCTTTTCTTATTTAGCATGCTGGAATTTTGATACAAACATTGTTTTATAATCAATCGTTTTTCTCTCCTTGAAGCACAATTGTTGTTCCCTTCTCAAAGAAACAGATCTTTTTCCCTTCTCAAGTAAATACTGTTGTTCCCTTTGCGAAGAAATGATTATTGTTCCCTTTTAGAAGAAATAATTGTTGTTCCCTTTTAGAAAAGAAATTGTTTTTCCCTTATCGAAGATATAGTTGTTGTTCTCTTTTTGAAGAAATAGTTGTTGTTCCCATTTAGAAGAAACAATTGATGTTATCTTTGTGAAGAAACGGTTCTTGTTCCCTTTTAGAAGAAATAGTTGTTGTTCGCTTTTCAAAGATACAGTTGTTGTTCCCTTTTCGAAGAAATAGTTGTTTTTCCCTTTTTGAAGGAACATCTATTGTTCCCTTTTCGAAGGAGCAACTATGGTTCTCGAGATAATTGTTGTTCCATTTTTTAAAGATCAGTTGTTGTGCCCTCTTTGAATGAAACATTTGATGTCCCCTTTCTCAAAAGAATAATTGTTGATCCATCACCATGAATGATTGTTGTTCCCATTACTATCATTCCATGCTGGTCATTATTTTTGGTTATGAGTTTGATCTAAATACTTAAAAGCATTAACCTTTAGATCATCATGATTTTTATCCTCTTGGTGAATATTTTTTTTTAAATCTAACATGCTCTATCTACTTACATTTATTTTTCAGATACATTATAAATTGTTCATGATATCTCCCAACCATACTAGTTTTTCTCTTATTACACATTCAAATGGTTGATCCCTTCACAAATACGATGAAGAAACTAAGGCATATTACTCTTGGAATTTTTTTTTTTAATTTTTACACCATCTGTGACTCTTAAGGAGTTGATGAGCCTCCTTCAACTTCTAAAAAAATAAGAAGGAAACAAAAACAGAAATAAATTCGGAAATATATTAATTTCATTTCCTTCTCAAAAGGGATAGGGGGTCTCATCACGAGCCAACCTACCACGATCATAGGAAATTAGCATAAGTGACATTCCCATTATGGCTACCACACCAGTGTATTGGCCTTGTGACACTAAAATGTCAAAGGATAGGATATCTCATCTCGATTGGGTCTGTTCACTTTGTTATGATCTGGTCAGTGGCATTGTTACTATCTATTCATCATGCAAGGGAAATGTCCATTTTGAGGGAAATATTTTTTATAAGTTAGGGATACTAGCTCATTTGTGGGTTAAAAGGAAACCCTATCGAAGATATGGATGCCTTCTGGCAGCAGTGGCTTTGTTTATGGCATCGAAGTATACTTTGAAGTTGCCAAACTCTTATGATGTCCTTAGTTCTTCTTTATTAAATAAAAAGGGAGAAAACACCTTTGGTTAGTGATTATATCCTTAATAACTTGTATGGGAATCATATTTATATTACATGGACCATGTCAACATTATCCAATCATCTGAAATCAACATTAATAAATTTAAAATAATGCTTCGTTAGATTTCGTCGCACATACTCCAAAAGGAAAATCTCTTTCCATGATGTATATTTCATACGCTTTATTTCTTATGATCTTGTTTGACCAATCATATGGTTGTGCATTCATTACATTTAATTCTTTCCATATCACTGCTCTGACCACTTTTTTATGTATTAATCATGTCGTTGCCTTTTCCCTTCCACATGCTTCAAAGTTTGTGGTCGCCCTTTTTCTTATTAAAGGGAGACAATCATACACTATGACGATGTGAAAGTGCACAATTAACAAACATCCACCAGACCTGTCAATTCGATGGAATATTATTACTAAGAGTTTGTACTTAGTTTTCGCTCCTTATACTCCTGCATGTAGCTTAACGTATGTTGTTTCATTACGGGAATTATGGGATTCAATAATGCATGCAAGTTTGCAATCGTTCTAAGGAAAATATCAAGTATGGGTGGCACCTCCATTCGCAGTGAGCCTACACTGTAACAAATCACCACGCAAGCACGATATATTATAGAACATGAAGGATGGCCAAGATATATTTCTCGGTTGTAGGGTTTTAATGATGATATCACTTTGGAATTCTTACAGAATCTACAGAACAAGAGCACAACTGTCAAAGGCAGGACCATAGCAGTAATTGAAGCCATTTTCTCAGATGGCATAGGCCTCCCTACACAAGGCATAAAATGGGTAGAAAAGCACATGACACTCCATGAAGTTTTAGAATTATTCAAGGATATTAGCGAGGAATTAGTTTGGAAAGGCAAAGGTCTTTGTCCTATATCTCTTAGCGTGCCATGGTGTGAACTGGAAAAGGTCATCTAGAAATATATCACATGCGACGACCGCCATGACGTGGTAAGGCCTTGGCACCTTAAACTATTAGCAACATGAAAACAAAAAATAGTAATCAATTTTCCATTCTTCTTGAACTTGTTATTACATGAAATTTCTAGTGGAGTGAGAAAATCCAAAAACTCGCAAGCTATAATTAGTCATCATGGTTTGATCAAATTGATAATCACCAAGGAATTAACATCAGTTGCAACTAACCTTGAACAATTTTATAAGTACTAATGTGCCACCCCTGAAAGGAAGCCTTGAAAATGCCCAGCCTGAGGAAGAACATCAGAATACGGAGGTGCAAGCCCTAAAAAGGAGAGAAAAAAGGAAAACCCCTATCTTGACATCCATTTCTTTTAAACGAAGATGGTGTGAGTGAATAATCCAATGGAGAAGCATTAATGTAACCACATATGAGGTGAGATCACTTGATGGATCCCATGATAGGAAACGAGTCTATTTTCCTCACGACTATGAAGAAGATGTGGCTTGGGTCTTCAAAAATTTGGAAACCCTCTTTGAGGAGATAGGTCAATTTGAGAATCCATAAGAACCAATCCCTAATCCTATCTCTTCTACTTCTCCTGATAGTTCTCACCGCAAAGAGACATTACCTTCTTCTAGAAATGATAGAGATACATAGGAATTGGAAGGAAAAAAAATTCTAGAATTGAAACCTAGGAGCTTGAATCTAATTCAGAAGATACAAACTCACTTGAACAAATCCCTAACAATGTTGCGGATCCTGAAGCTAATTCAGGAGATACAACCTCACTTGAACAAAACGCTGACAATGTTGTGTTGGAAATAATACTGAGAGGGGGGGTGAATTAGTATTATCAAATTCTTTCCAATATTCCCTCTAGATTTATAATTTAATTTATTCTTCAGATGTTGACCATTAATTTGAATGTCAATACCATATAATAATGAACAGGAACAAGAAAAATAGACAGTCACACCAAAGAACACCAGATATATCGTGGAAACCCAATGTGGGTGAAAACCACCTGCTGCAATGTGTCTCTATCTTCTTTCAATTAGAAACTTCTTTTACAATGATTCTGTACTGGTGTAGTCCTTTACCAGTACGCAGGCTACAACCTGCAGAGAGCTACAACCCTCTCTCGTTTTCCAGACTCTCCTGGAAGGGAGCTACAACCCCCTTAGCTCTTGTACTAGCTGAGCTACTAGTACGTAGGTGCTGACCTACTTCTTTTCTTCCAAGGACCACGTTTCATCAATTTTCAGACTGGATCCATGAACATCAAATAATCATCAAGTACATGTGAATCAACCAATCTCCTTTTACAATCAACTAATGAATCAACCAATAGCTTCTCAGAATGCAGTAACCAGAAAAGCAATACCAGTAATCTAAACCCAGAACTCTGCAGCAATAGACAAAAGGCAGCCAACAAATATTTCAAGAAAAGTCCACAACTTCACCAATAGAAACCTGTGAATATCCGCACTTCTGCTGTGTCTAGCCTGTGCAGCTCTGCACCTGCTCTGTCTACTCGACAACACACCTCCGCACCTGATCCATCTATTGGACTGCTTACCTCTGCACCTGCGTCATCTACTGGACAGCAGACCTTTGCACCTGTGTCGTCTACTGGACTGCGCACCTCCGCACCTGATCCGTCTACTGGACTGCGCACATTTGCACCTGCGCCGTCTACTGGACTGTGAACCTCCGCACCTGCAACATCTACTGGACTGCGCACCTTCGCACCTGAGTCGTATCTCGCCTGCAGACCTCCAGATATAAACACTTTATTAGTCCTCAATTGTACCCCAGTCTATCGAATTCATAGATCTGATCATGTGCCAAGGAGACCTCAACTTATCAGTAGATCCGTCTTATAATTCATGGTTTTCTCCTTGATTCAGATCTAGCTTCACAAACCGATCACCAAAATTTCAGGTCTTAAGATATTCAATATTCACAAGTGTCTAGGCCAAATGATCTCCTTCCCTTTTTATAGTCTAGGCCTTTCTCAAACCATGGACCAAAACCATTGAGAAACAATACCAAGGACTCAATACTTGGGTTCAACTCTTTTGAATGCAATACCACGGACCAAAACCATAGGATCAAAAACTACAGACTAAATACCATGGATCAATCATAAAATTTCCCACGTGTGCACGCTTTTCTTCATTGAAGTGAGTGAATTTGACGTCCGCAGCTTTTGTTTGGAGAACCTGTGGGTATGTCCGCACTTCTTGTTCGGGGCACCTTCGAGTTCGCAGCTTTTGTTAGGCGCACCTGCGGGTATCTCATTTTCTATTATTTTGAGAGCCTGAACAGTGATTTTCCACTTGAGTGAGTTGCCATCAAGGACAACACCTGTGCCATAGCGTCAAACCTGAGTCATAATGCCAACAATCTTCCCCTTTGGACTTGATGGCAACCCCAAGATCCTCAAAGTCATTATCCCCCTTTGTCATCAAGGGAAAAGGGTTATGCTCCCCCTGAGAACATGCTGAAAACTCTGCTCTGCTGTGCTGATCATGCTCCCCCTAACTGTAGGCTAGATCTGCAAAAGAAATTTTCTTCAAGAAGAACCATAATCCACCATACACCATAAATGACCTTCCTATCACCAAAAGACTCTATACATACATTCATCACCCAACCAAGTGGGGATCATCCTCCCAACCAAGTGGGGTTACATCAGAAATTTACATATGACAGCCAAGTACATTATATCATTCATCCCAGACATAGGCCGTTACATGACCTTGACAAAACATTAGCAGCAATATTCAGATCAGCATCCATGTTCTCCTTCTATACTTGCTCCTCCAAGATCTTCTACAACAATGCCAACAATGCATTATTAGAAGAATATATGCTCCCCCTGAACCTGTGCCATTTGGTCTTTGACCAATCCATAAACTAGCGAATGTATACGTATACCCCATATGAAACTCGTGTAAAACCAACAATCTCTGAAACATGCAAGATTCAACGGCAAGATGATGCATCAACTACCCCCAGCTTTTGCCTGAGGTATTCAAAGGTCTCCCTGGGCAGTAGTTTGGTGAGTATATCAGCAACTTGTTCCTTAGAGGGAACATACTCCAACTTGACCTTTTGTTGAAGCACTTGTTCCCGAAGAAAATGATATTTGGTAGGTATATGCTTGGTCTTTGAGTGCATGACTGGGTTCTTTGAGATACTGATTGCACTTGTATAGATAGGTGGAGTAAAAGTGATTTGCATGTATTGCAATGTTTGCATCATCCAAAGGAGTTGTGTGCAGCAAGATGCAGCAGCTACATATTCTGCTTCAGCTGTAGATAATGCAATAGAGCTTTGTTTCTTGCTGAACCAAGATACTAATCTAGGACCCATGAAGAATGCACCACCACTAGTGCTTTTCCTATCATCCACACTCCCTACCCAATCCGCATCTGTGTATGCATGAAGTGTGAGGTCTATACCATTAGGATACCATAAGCCATAGTTTCAAGTTCCTTGAAGATACTTGAAGATTCTCTTAACTGACTGAAGATGAGTTTCCTTTGGATTTTCCTGAAACCTTCCAACTATTCCCACTGCATGCATAATGTCTGGTCGGGTACCTGTTAGATAGAGTAGACTACCAATCATGGATCTATAGGTTGGTTGATGTACTGCTACTAACTCATCATTCGCGCTGAGGCTGCATCCTATCACCATAGGGGTACATACAGGTTTCGAATCCTCCATCCCATATTTCTTCAAGATCTGCTTGAGATACTTGGTTTGTGATAGAAAAATACCGTCTTTGTTTTGTTGGACTTGCAAACCAAGGAAATATGTGAGCTCACCAAGCATGGACATTTCAAACTCTTGCATCACCAAGGCAAACTTTTGACTCATGTCTTCTTCATTGCTGCCAAAGATGATATCATCTACATACACAACAAGTATTAGCAACTTTTCATTATCAACCTTTATATATAGATTGTTGTTAGTTGATCCTTTTATAAAACCTTGTTGATGAAGATATTTATCCAACCGATAATACCACGCCCTAGGAGCCTATTTAAGACCATAGAGAGCTTTTTTGAGCCTGCATACAAGATTTGGATCATTTGCAAGGATGAACCCATCTGGTTGTTCAATGTACACTTCTTCATTCAAGTCTCCATTCAGAAAGGCAGATTTTACGTCCATCTGAAATACTTTGAACTTCTGAAAGCTAGAGACAGCAAGGAACATTCTTATAGCCTCAAGTCTAGCAACTGGTGCAAAGGTTTCTTCAAAGTCTATGCCCTCTTGTTGCGCATATCCTTTACAAACAAGTCTTGCCTTATTTCTAACCACATCTCCATTTTCATTTAGTTTATTTTTGAAAATACACTTTGTCCCTATGACATTCTTATCTTTTGGTCTAGGAACCAGTTCCCAAGTGTTATTCCTTTCAATCTGTTCAAGTTCTTCATCCATTGCCTTGACCCAGCATTCATCTTTGCATGCCTCTCTTACATTTTGTGGTTTAGTGGAGGAAAGTAATGCCAAATAGCTTGAAGCTTCTACAATTGTTCTTCTTGTTTGTATGCCTGCCTCCTTTTGCCCCAAAATTTGAGATTATGGATGATTCTTTTGAGCATACCTGGATGGAGTCTTTTCTTCTATCCTTATATGTTCCTCTGGTGCCTCATGGATTTCTTCTTCATCATGAATCTGATTTGATGTTGATGGATAGTCCTCATCATCTTCAAAGTCTTCAGATCTTACCTGCTTGGGAGTGTTTTCTTTTTCATCCACCACTACATCAATGCTGTCAACAATTCTTCCAAGCCTTTTGTTGTAACATTTGTATGCTTTGCTATGAGGAGAATAACTAAGGAGAATGCCTTCATCTTCTCTAGGTTCAAACTTGCCAACATTTTCATCATTATTTTTAATATAACATTTGCTTCCAAAAATTTTGAAATTTTTTACTCAAGGAGTCTCACCATACCAAAGCTCATGAGGAGTATGAGTGTCGTTCACCCGGATATTTGTCTTGTTGAGAATAACAACTGCAACAAATGCGGCTTCACCCCAGAAGGTTGCAGGAGTTCCAGACTCATCAAGCATAGCACGAGCCATTTGTTGAACCGTTCTGTTCATCCTTTCCACTACTCCATTTTGCTGAGGAGTCCTAGCTGTAGAGAATTCCCTTCTTATTCCATGTTCTTCACAAAAGTAGAAAAATTCATTTGAGGTAAACTCCCCACCTCTATCAGACCTGAGGCATTTGATTTTGTGATCTGATTCATTCTCTACCAAGGCTTTGAATGATTTGAACATTTCAAAGGCTTCGTCTTTGTGCTTCATAAGTCCTATACAACACATCCTGGAAAAGTCGTCAATGAATAATATAAAATATTCTTCTCCTCGAGGTGACCTTTTCCTAGATGGACCACATACATCAGTATGGACCAGTTCAAGTGGCCTACTAGCTGATCTTTCCTTCTCAGGGAAGCTAGCTCTGGTTTTCTTACCAAACTGACATGATTTGAATATTGTATTGTCTGGAATTTTGATGTCCGGAAGACCACAAACTGCTTGGTATTTGCATGCTTTCCTTATTTCTGAGAAGCTTAGATGCCCCAATCTTTTGTGCCATGGCTAGTGTTCATCATTCTTACTTAGATAGCATTGATGTTGTCCTTCTTTGAATATGTATAAATTATTTGGAGTTCTTATGCCTTTGATCACTGTTTTTCTTGTATCAAGATCACGAACACTACATCCATTTGATCGAAATATTACCTCAATTCCTTGATCGCACATCTGACTGACGCTCAATAGATTATGCTTTAAGCCATTAAAATACATGACATTTCCAGCTTTGACCTTTTCTTTTAACTGAACAGAACCTTTACCTTTTATGAGAGCAGGGGTGTCATTTCCAAACGAGACCTTCTTCTCCTTCTCTAAGGCACTATATGACTGAATTTTTCCTTATCACCCGTCATGTGTTTCGAACAGCCACTGTCGATGTACCATTGATTTTCTTGCCCTTCTGCATATAAAGCTATACCACATATCTCTGGTTGTGGTTCCTTCATTCTCCATGTTTTGACACTTGAGGCTTGCTCCTTCTGAGTTGTCTATCGAAACCTGCTCCAGCACTTAGAATATTCATGACCGAAGATGTTACAAATAGATCATTCTATTTCATTTTCAAGAGCAGAAAAGTTATTGTAGGTTCTTTTCACGGTCCCAGTCATACTCCTTTGTTTTGGAGCTTCTCTAGTCATGATTGTCTTATAGGCAACACATTTAGCTGCTTTGTGGCCAAATTTATGACAAGGGAAACATTGGTCATTGAAGAAACTCCTGTGATTATCAAATCTACCAGCCAAATGATTGTAGTTTCTATTGACATCCATTCTTGAGGCAAATTGAGAAGGTTTTACCTGAGGCTGGTTGTAGCTTCTGTTTGTCCTTAAAGTAGATTGCCCCTGATTTACCTGATAGTCTTTGTTCATTCTTGAGGTAAACTGTCCCTGATTTACCTGATGATTTCTATTAGGCCTTTGCTCGCTCCTCCTTGCTGCATCAAGATAACTTTTGGAGGTGGATGCTTGAGATGCTTCTTCATTATATCTCAGACCTGTCTTGATTAGTGGAGAACATTGCACATTGATAATCTCATCTAGAGTTTTAGATCCTTTAACAAATCTAAGATTAAGAGATTTTGTTTTCTCAATCTCTTTTCTAAGACCAACAATGTCACATTCTAACTTTTCATGAAGTTTTTCTTTTTCAGCCAGTTGGAATTGCAGAGTATCAATAATCATATTTTTCTCTTCTAAACAAATTTTGAGTTTAGAAATCTCTTCATACAGACCTTCTTCATCTATAGCATCCATGAAATCATCATCTTCAAAAGCCATTAAAAGTCTATAATTGTTACCTTGTTCATCTTCATCACTATTCGAAAGTCCATCACTGTCTTCATGAGTGTAATTGCTTTTTTTATTTACATTTTGTTTCTTGGTCCATGTGACAGGTTCCTTACCTTTATCAAGCTTATCTTTATGAGGACACTTTGCAGCATAGTGACCGACTCTTCCACAAGCCAAGCATTTGAAAGGTAACTTACCTCTAAATCTTCCAGCACCTAGATGAAGGTTCTTGACAAAATTTGATTCTTCTTCTTCTTCTGATAGATGTCCTGACTCATAGTAATCTCCTTTGGCTGAAGCCTTCAATGCAGCTTCTCTCCTGTCTGATGGTTCTCCTTTCCTCATTTCGTAAGCAGTTAGAATTCCGTGCAGCTGTGACATTGTAAGGTTCCGTAGATTCTCCTTTTCCTCTATTGCAGAAACTTTTGATTCAAACTTAGGGGGACAAAGATCTTAGATCTTTTTCAACCATAACAGCCTCTTTTATTTCTTCACCCAAGTTTTTCATACAATTAACAATCTCATCTACATGAAGGAAATAGTTAGCCACACTTTCATCACTGTGCATTCTGAGATTTTCATACTGAATTCTGAGGGTTTGAAGTTTTGCTCGTTTTACCTTTTCATCTCCTTCATAGCTCAGAACAATCTTGTCCCATATTTCTTTTGCGGATTTATACTGCATAACCTGGACGAATTCTGATTGAGATAGACATCCTAATAGAGTATTGACAACCTTTGCATTTTTTTCATATTGCTTTTTACCAGCCGGATCTGTAGGTGTTGTTGACGGAAAGGTGTGTACCCTGTATCTATGATATCCCAGACTTCTCTACCAAGAGATTGAAGATAGGTAGTGACTCTTACCTTCCAATATACGAAGTTTCTCCCATCAAAAATTGGTGGCCTTATCGATGCTTCTCTCTTGTAGTTGCTCATGATGATAGATCTTCCTTCAAGCGATCAAGCTTCTTCTGAAGGACCCGCTCTGATACCAATTGTTGGAAATAATACTGAGAGGGGGGGTGAATCAGTGTTATCAAATTCTTTTCAATATTCCCTCTAGATTTATAATTTAATTTGTTCTTTAGATGTTGACCATTAATTTGAATGTCAGTACCATATAACAATGAACAGGAACAAGAAAAACAGACAGTCACACCAAAGAACACCAGATATAAGGTGGAAACCTAATGTGGGTGAAAACCACCTACTGCAATGTGTCTCTATATTCTTTCAATTAGAAACTTCTTTTACAATGATTCTGTACTGGCGCAGTCCTTTACCAGTACGCAGGCTGCAATCTGCAGAGAGCTACAACCCTCTCTCATTTTCCAGACTCTCCTAGAAGGGAGCTACAACCCCCTTAGCTCTTGTACTAGCTAAGCTACTAGTACGTAGGTGCTGACCTACTTCTTTTCTTCCAAGGACCACATTTCATCAATTTTCAGACTGGATCCATGAACATAAAATAATCATCAAGTACATGTGAATCAACCAATCTCCTTTTACAATCAACTAATGAATCAACCAATAGCTTCTCAGAATGCAGTAACCAGAAAAGCAATACCAGTAATCTAAACCCAGAACTCTGCAGCAATAGACAATAGACAGCCAACAAATATTTCAAGAAAAGTCAGCAACTTCACCAATAGAAACCTGCGAATATCCGCACTTCTACTGTGTCTAGCCTGCGCAGCTCCGCACCTGCTCTATCTACTCAACAATGCACCGCCATACCTGATCCGTCTATTGGACTGTGTACCTCCGTACCTGCGCTGTCTACTAGACCGTGGACCTCCACACCTACGTCGTCTACTGGACTGCGCCCCTCCGCACCTGATCCGTCTACTAGACTGCGCACCTCCGCACCTGCGCCGTCTACTGGACTGTGAACCTCTGCACCTGCACCGTCTACTGGACTGCGCACCTTCGCACCTGAGCCGTATCTCGCCTGTGGACCTCTGAATATAAACACTTTATCAGTCCTCAATTGTACCCCAGTCTATTGAATTCACAGATCTAATCATGCGCCAAAGAGACCTCGACTTATCAGTAGATCTGTCTTATAATTCACGGTTTTCTCCTTGATTCAGATCTAGCTTCACAAACCGATCACCAAAATTTCAGGTCTTAAGATATTCAATATTCACAAGTGTCTAGGCCAAATGATCTCCTTCCCCTTTTATAGTCTAGGCCTTTCTCAAATCATGGACCAAAACCATTGAGAAACAATACCAAGGACTCAATACTTGGGTTCAACTCTTTTGAATCCAATACCATGGACCAAAACCATAGGATGAAAAACTGCGGACTAAATACCATGGATCAATCATAAAATTTCCCACGTGCGTGCGCTTTTCTGCATTGAAGTGAGTGAATTTGACATTCATACCTTTTGTTTGAAGAACCTGCGGGTATGTCCGCACTTCTTGTTCGGGGCACCTGCGGGTCCGCACTTCTTGTTTGGGGCACCTGCGGGTATCTCATTTTCTATTATTTTGAGAACCTGAACAGTGATTTGCCACTTGAGTGAGTTGCCATCAAGGACAACACCTGTGCCATACCGCCAAACCTGAGTCATAATTCCAACATGTTGAGGAGTCTGAAGATAACTCAGGAGATACAACCTTACGTGAACCAGACCTTGACAATGTTGAGGAGTCAAAAGCGAATTAAAGAGACACAGTCTTACTTGAACGTGATCTAGACGATTTTGAAACTTCTCCTAATTTTGAAAATATTATTGTTGGTCCTTCTTCCCCAGTGAATAAACCCATTGTAGGAGAAAATAAGAGAGATGATCATAAGTTGGAACTAATGAATAATGAAAATAAGAAGCTGAAAATAAAAAACAAGCAGCTTAGGAAATGGCTAAAAGAATTTAAGAAAACATATAAGAAGAAAGTGGACTTGAAATCAATAGGAACCCAGAGTGAGAATTTTCTTATCTCCACTGGAATAAAAATGGAAAACGTCAACACTTGTCTAGCAGGGACTGAAACAAAGGATGTTTATAATAGTTCTGTAGAAACCTGAACATATTTTTGTCCTTCTGTGGAATTAATAGCAACAACTATTCAAACAAATCTTCAAACAAACCTTTGTGTTCCTATGTCAATAGTGGAAATAACCATTCAAAAAGATTCGTTAGAAACTTGTAGCAAGACTACTCAAACTAAGAACATACCTCTATATACCCCGTTGGTAGTAGAGACTATTGTTCGAAAGTTAAAAATAGAACTAGCAAAGTTACAACAGCTTCTACAAGAGCATAAAAAAGAAGTTGTGCCTTTAAATAATTACCAAGAGTTACTAAAAAAAATTAATGAATTGACTACAATAGAGGATGAGACATCTTCTAGTCTTAGAGCAGAATGAAAGAAAGTGGAGGAAGTACAATGACAGTTTTAGAAATCCTTGGATCAAATCAAAATTATTTGTTTTGTTTATTCAAATGCACTAGCTTGTAGGTCACCTACTACAAACTATGCACTTTTTTTTCTTGAATGATATTTTTTGTAAAAAGTTAAGGCTATTAGAGTTGGTTAGTCTTTTGAGTTTAGTTCTACTCCTAATTTTATTAAATGCTACCAAAAATAGAGCCAGGTTGTAAAACATTTTCTATGTGAATTATATTTACATAACTTTTTTCTCGAAGATGAAAAGGATGCCAATCCAAACCCCTTCATTGGGGATGTCTAGTTCCAGGCTTTCATATCCTTCGCCAAAAGCAGCTCAAATGGGCTAAGGTGCATGATACTTTCCAGAGGAGAGAAAGTGGATTGGATCTTTGGGTAAGAGGTGAACCTACAAGGTCCCTCCAGATCTTTATATGCATAAAATGTTTATGGGATAGGAAGGGGTTGTGTCTACATTGGGCCCCATCCACACAGACATTATCAACTCAGGTTTGGAATATTTTGAGGACATTATAGACGAAGCTCTCCTGGCTGCATAGAAAAGGTGGGCAACTTCTACCAACGGTGTCAGAAATCGAGAACCCTTTAGCTACAGGAACTTTAAGGTAGCTGGAGCTAGACTCATCTATTATGGTAACATTATCATGAGTGAGCGTCTTACCTAGATTGGAAGTGGTCATAGAACCCCTATTATTTGGTATCCTCTTGATGGGTGTCATTCTGATTATGAGCTATTCGAATAACAGGAAGGCCCATCCTTTGCAGTACTTGAAAATAAAAATTGCTTTCAGCTCTACAAGGAAGAAACATATCATGCATATTCTCCGACTCAGTTTCATCTTAATTATCCTATTGTATGAGTACATGAAAAAAGGTAATCTAGGGAGTATGTTGGGTCATGGAAAATGTAATTTTTCCTCCTCATTTACTTGATTAATCATATGGTTTTCATTAACTTTCTCTCGTCTTGAACATATTCTCGAAGAAAGACCATGAAAAATGAATAAAAGGCAGTGTCGAACAAGTTACATGCTTTTAGCATTAAAAGCCTAAGTTTTCACTTATTTATGCGTGGGATGATTAGATTGGACAACTGTTGTTCCTCTAGATAAGATAACAACACCAAGGAAGGAATATTTCGTTATTCTAGCTATGCTGGCCAAGCTAAAGACAGGAGGCAAAAGACAAAATTAATGTGGAAAATTTGATTATTCAGGTGATTAATCCTAAGGATCTTCCGATCCTCAGGATAAGCTCTAATTTTTCTAGCATTTAATAGATAATATATAACACTAGTAGATGAAAAAGAACTATAACTTTTGTAATCATTGTCAATTTCCAGGAAGACTATGAGTGCAGATTCAAGCTTAAGGGTTGTAGTGATTTTGTAATTTCATTTTTACAGTTAACGAAAAACTTGGAGTTTCACATTAAATCGGTGTATTGAGATTTTATAAAATTTCCTTCTAGAGCCTTTGGGCCTGGTCATTGGAAGATCTACTACTCATTTGTTTTATGTTAATTACCCTTACTGTCAAGATTTACATTGGTGTTCCTTCTACAAGCTGAAAAAGATTAAGCTTTGTATCTCTGTTAGTGTCATTTGCATAATTCACAGTGAAGTAAATCATGTATTTGATTGTTGTTTTCTCTTCGCATATGATTTTTGCAATGACCGTATCATCTCTGTATAATCTTGAATCGATCTTGTTCTCCTTGTTCTTCCAAACAATATTGAGTTCTTTCCATGCGCACTAGTGCTAGATCGGATCAAACATGCTGATTCAAGTTCATGTAAAACTTGCTTCGTCCCTGAAAAGGGGTTTTCATCTTGAAAAGATGTGGATCATACGATGAGAAATGGACACCCGAGCCTTCTTTCTTCATGGGAAACATGAGCCCTTTATCGGACTTGAACCGATGACTTACGCCTTACCATGGCGTTACTCTACCGCTAGATGTGGATGCTCCTTGTGATTAGCATGATTTTAGTAGTTTCCTTTAATACATGTGGATTTGATTATTCAATTTGATTTCCTTTTTGGCATTTAGAATATTAGATTGAGATATTTGTTTGAAAGTACTTTGCAATTGATTTATCTTTCCAATTTCAAACTATAGAATAATTTATGTTTTGCATTTTAATTTCTAGAGTCAATGAGTTGTTGAGAAATTATTTATTTCTACAATGATTGGTTACAATTTAGGATTAATTACCTGCATCCTAATCTCCATTTTTTATTGCACAGATAATGCTAGCAGCCTTGATATAAAAAGACGAATCCGAGGTTGACATATTAATGTAGGATTAAGATTGATTTATAAAGTCATCTTAGTGCACCAACACATGTCATCTAGGTATATGAAAATGAAATAATCATTTTCATCCACAAAATCTATGTCCATATATTTTTAAAAGGTATCCCAAACATTCATAAGTCTTAAAGGAATCTTCTCATACATGAACATTCCCTAACAGGTTATAAAGGTTGTTTTGTGCCTATCTTATATATGGAAGGAAATCTCGTTGTATCGAGAGAAACCATCCATCATTAGCATTCTGTGAGATCTAACCACTCACTATAAGATGTGGTGCATATTAGGTAATGAACAATTATCCTGTAAATATTCCTTGTTAACATTTCAAAAATCTACACAGAGCCTAATATCTCCATTCTTGTTCCTCACATGAACTATGTTGGAAACCCAATCAAAATATATGAGAGGTATATGGTTTTGCAATATAATAAGTTTTTCATTTCCTTTTCAATCAAAGGAAGTAGAAGAGGGTTTATTTGTATAATTTGTTTGTAAGAAGGGTCTTACTCCCTCTTTTAATGGCATTTTTTGTTAGATAATTTCCTTACCATAAGTCTTCAGATCACTATAAGTCCAAGATAAAACATTAGAAAAAAATTTGAAGAGGCTTAAATGCTATTTTATTATTTTTGCTGGAAGTGTTTTAGAAAGGTTTATTAGCCTAGATTTTTGTTTTGTACCCAAATTGATCTGCTCGATTTCTACATCCAATGGTTTTAGAAGGGGAGAAGAGATGACTCCTTTCTGAACAAATATTTTCTTGAAGGGGATCAACCCTCGAGGAATATAATTATTTTTAAATTGTTTTATGTCATGCTTTCCCTTTTTTTTTTGAATCAAGGTAGGTCATAATGATGTTGATTTCCATTCTTATCTTCTTCAATATAAAGGTCAAAAAAATAACTCACCATTTTGATAAATTACTTGACTTGTTTATCATCCTCAAACACCTACCATTATTTTACATTGTCAAGTACTGAGGGGTGGCATGAAATTTTAATTTTCACTTAAGTATTTTTTGCTCTGGAGGAACAAAAAATCAATTGTAACGCCTAAGGCATCAAGGAATTCATTGATTTCTCTAGGAATGGTAGTGAAATTCATAGCTGAAAATAAATTTTCCACCAGGTCTTAGACCAGATTTCTATAAGCTTTATGTCTAGGATGTTTGGTTTCGCACTTGTTTGTTACATTTTTATTAGTAGATAAAACTAACAAAAGAATGAAATATTCTGAATAAAAAGATTGCAGACCATCTCCAAACCTAGAACCAATGCCTCATATTCATCTCGATTATTGGTATTTTTGAAATCGAGTTTAAAAGGGAAGGTTAGATTTTCCTAGAAAGGGAAAACAAGAACCACACCAAACCTAGATCCATTCTTGGATGAGGCACCAACAAAAAACATTTTCCAGATGGAATTATTATCTACAATATTTTTAGGTTGTTGTTTTTTATTGATTAAATATTTCTCTTCATCACTTAATTTCAAGACAAAATTTCCTAAATTTTCATCAAAAGCATAAACAATAATTTCTTTTCTTTTTCTTTTGATATTATAGTATAGTCCAATCATGATTCACAGTATAATTAATATGTCCCTCCTCTGAAGAAGGGAATATTTGCATAGGATACATCAATTTGAAGGGAGCCTCCCAATTCGAGTCCCGAAGACCTAGAGAGAAGGAAGTTTTATTTTTTAACGTATTTGATTAATTCTGTAAATTGAAATTTCATGGGGCATGGTGTTGATTCTCATCTTGTTCCTCCCCTTTAGGATCTTGTATATCTACTATCTTCCCATCTTTGGGGGGGAGATCCTTTTTCATTTTTTCTTTACGATTTTTGTTTTGTATCCTTTGGTTTTCTTTGTGCGGCCCCAGATCCTATTTGTGTTGGACTTGGGACTCCAAATAATGAGATAATTTTTCAAATTGGGGCCCCCAAAACTCTCTATCGAAATACATAATATCCCATTTTTCAAGGCTTAACTAATCAAAGCCTAAATAATAATTGAGGCAGTTTAATTTAGGTTATTATTCCTCTTCGTGATTGGCTTGTTGGATTTTTATTTCATCGTTATAGTCTTCTGGTAGATTGGTGTTATTCCTTAAGGGAGGTTGAACTGGGGGTTCCTCCCCTCTCTTACCTAATTGGACAATTTGTGGATTAAAAGGTCTATGATATGGTGGCTAATTTTTTTATGGTTGATTAGGGTTTCTATTTGGTATGTTTTGTTGGAAATTTCAAGGTGGAGGTGGATTTTGAGGACCTCAGGCATGAGGTCTATTTTTAACTTCAAGTCTTTGGAGTTTATTAGATAATGACTTAATTAACTTAACCACTTCAACTATTTTTTTCCCTTGGGATTCTTTAGTCCTAAAGTCTTTAGGTGTAGGGTCAATAATATTATTTTTACCTTGAACTTTTTATTATTTAGTATGTCGCTACTTGATGCGTATTAAATTTACTTCACATGAAAAATATTTGGCTTGAGCATCTGATAAGGTTGTTGGCTCATGTTCTCTCAACATTGGAGAGAGATCAGAGTCCAAGGCTGTCAAATAGACTACCAGGAAAGGAACGTCTAAAGGTTTAATATCAATGGGAAGTTGATTAAAGCATTTGTTAAATCTTTTGTTAAAATCATTGATAAACTCATAAAGTTTAATTTTTATAGCCCCAAAATCGGTTAGCTATAGTTGAATAATTTTCTTAATGCCAAAATGTCTTAGTAATAGTTCAACCAATTGATTTAATGAATTACTAAAAGTGGTCTATAAAATTCTAAACCATTTATGTGCATCAACATCTAAGCTTCACACAAATAACTTGATGAAAATATCACGATATTCACCTTAGATATTTTCACAGTAATCCTAGAACTTAACAACATGTTATTCTACATCAAATTCTCCCTTGTAGGTCATATATTTGTCCCTCTAAATGAGGGGGTGATAACGAACATTAAGCCACGCGTTCATATTCAAGAATGTAGGAGGTGAAGCTAGTAAAAACTAATAAGGGGAAGTCATAGGACTAACCTTAAGAGGAGAATAAGGACCAGAGGTTGGGTTAGGTTTGATCTCAACGTTTGATGAGTTGGAGGCTATCTTATATTTGCGAGTAGGGCTTGAAGGCTGCAAATTTTCATGCTTTCTAGGGTTAGATAATTGAAGATGGGTCAACCTGAATTTACTAATCTCTTTAATCTATTGGAAAAGGTGACTAAGATTTTAAGATCCTCTAGGGCTGAATAAGTTACGTGAGATATAGGTCTAATGATTCTTTTCGGGATATCTATTTTTGAAGTCACCAAAAATTATGGTTTAAATGTAATATATTTAGATGAATAAGGGTGTACCTATTTAGAGCGGTGGATTATGTCATGAATCTGTGTCTTCACAAAAAAAATCACTCCTTGAGCCTTTTTTTTCGTTGGAGGGGATTTATGTTAGGTTGTGCTCACTCATCTTCTTGAGCTAACACTTGCTAGTTGCTTGCTAGTTCTTCTTGAGAAGATTCAAAAGATAAAAATTATTAAAGATACTACATTCTTTATGCAATCCAAAAATAAGTTAGGGTTGAAAAATGTTATCATTAGTCATCAACAAACACAAAGAAATTCGATCCCTTGCAATGACACCAAAAGAATGTCAGTTCTCTAACTGTTTTGTTGACTATAAAACAATTAAAAAAGCATTCATTGAGGGCAAAGCCCTCCTGCTTTGAACTATTTGACTACCTATCTTTTAAGTGAAAAAAATATTTTCAATGTCACCTTTATAATGTAACCATACTGATGATCAAGTGTCAAATAATACAAATCTCAAAGTTCTAGGTGTATGAAAACAGTTTGCCTTACAAGATCTTAGGTTGTGCAGAAAGGAAAGGACAATCAAGAACATGAAATGGGACACATAAGAAGTAAATTTTGTAGCAAATACCAATCAATAAAAATAAAGTAAGAAAATTTGAAAAGGAAAAATTATTTTAAGTCAGTAAATACATGGTAACAACTTGCTAGAACTATATAGAGTGAGAGACATCAAGTATCATTTCACTACTATTTAACTCTTCAGATAACTTTAAAAGATTCAAAACCACTAAGTAATATAATTTATGTGATTTATAAATTCACAATGGGTTAAATGTTGAACTCAGCTCTAGTCAACAACTTCAAACTTAACACATGATTACCATATCAAGAAAATAATTCTATAATATGAAGTTATTGAAGTAATACTAGATTTCCTACAAAGATGAAAGCATCACATACTTGATTCATCAAAGAAAATATCATAAACCAGATGTATAAGTATTATAATCCTCAACCAACATGTGTTTTACCTAATATTATTCACTTAAAGAACCACCCCAATCGAATTGCATAAGCCACCTTGGTTTCCTCAATACTTAAGAACGGAACTGAAATAGATTTAAAAAAAATAAAGGAAAATAGACATATCATATTCAAACATATAAATTATTTCAACACAACATTAGATTCATTAGTGTAGCTAGTGCAGTTATACTTCTTAGAAAAAAATGTCTCCTAATTCACTCAAAAATTGACCCCCTCATAATGAGAAATAAGGCCATCTATAAAAAATTAAGATAATTATCAGAAAGAAACTTTTTTAAAATAAACAAACTATTTGGTTAAATAAATAATCATAATAAATCATTTATGAAGACCTTTTCATTTTTACGGATAAATTTATTTCCTTGGGGATTTTGGACATGGAAGCTAGTGATGTACTTTGAGCTCCCCAATTTTTGGGTTTAGAGTGTTGATTAATATCAAAGCCTTATTTTTCCCATTCCTGGAATTAGTTGGTCACTGAGTTCATAGGATGAATTATTTATTCTTAGATACATATTATTCTAAGGTAACCTGTCAATTTATGTTTTTATTAACTTTAGAAATTTTGTCCCATTCTGCTAGCAACAACCACAATGTCTTCTTGTATTTAGTGTCTGTCACCATTAAATGTGATTTAAGATGATAGAGGGATGTGAGAAGGATACATATAAATTTATCGAATACAAGAAATATATTAAAGTCCCTGTAAAAATAATTTATTACCAAATCGGGTGAAATGGCCTCCTCACTGACAATGGAAAGGAATCTGATATCTTGTTGGGTTGCCTTTAAGTTGTCTAGAAATTTTTCTTCTCATATCAACTAGTATTCATTTCCCTAAAAATAGGGGATACCAAACCATCCTATGTAGTTTTGTTCAGTTATGAACTTATTAATAACCTCTTAGGTCTTCTTGAAATCACCTTTCATCTGTAAGAGGCAAGCCTTTTGTTTATCCTTTATCATAAAAGGACAATAGATACAATCATCTATATTTGGTAAGTCCATATCTGCAAGCGTCACATCTTCAAGAGTGTTAATAAATTCAAAAAACTGGTCAATTTCCTTTAACCTCTCTTCAAGTAGAGGTGTGAGATTTCTAACATATAAGTCATCATTTTACATCACAACCATTTCACATTCCAATAAGCTTCCTCCATGTTTCTTCTTTAGCATGGATTAGGAATTTTCATCTAGATGATGTGGCTTGAATATTATTTTGTAGATACATGACCTTGTCCTTCTTTTCTTTTAAGGTATTCTATAGTTGCTCAACTATTTCAACATTTATTTGCACTTATTGGGTCAACATTCTTTCAATTTTCTCTTTTGAAGCCCTAACTCATTCCTATTTTGTTTTAATTGTGAATACTTAAGATCAAAATACTTTAAACTATCTGTATTCATAGTTTCTTGTGTAGCGAGGGACTTATATATGGTAATTTTATATTATTTGGTCCTAGTAAAATAACTCTTTTCTTTATCATCAAACTCCCTTAAATTTTCCATATGATATTGTTGTAACTTAATTTCTTGATCCTTGTATTATAGCGGGCTTTGAATCCTATGTAACTGGATCGTGACTTCTTATTTTCCTTCAAATGCATATAACAAGATATTTGCATCATAGTCAAGGATTTCATCTATTGCCTTAAGACACTTTTTCTCCTTATCTTTCTCTTCCAATAATTTGTTGAAAGAATCATTATCTTTGCACTGTACTCACTGTTCAATTATTTTTTCCTCTAGTTCTTTGATTCCATTAGGCTTAGCATTTAAGAATACTCATTCAATAAACAATTGTTGGAAAATATGTATGAGTCAGAGAACTTGCCTAGAATGATGGCCAAAGAAGAAGCTCTTCAGCCCAATAATTTTTTTGTTTTCATCAATTTATGGCTGCACCATGATGAGGTTGAAAGTATTGGTTTCAAAATTAGTAGAAGAAATATCTTCTTTCCCTACAGTGGGATCTATCTCATCCAATACAACCCTTTCAACCATTTTTGCTTGTTGAGGCAAAAGAATTAACTCTTTGGCCAAGATTTCTACAACTTTCTCTTTGATAAAAATGTGTTTTAGAGCCAAATTCTATTCCCCGAATCCTTTGGTTGTGCTTTCTTAGTATTAAAATTCTTGAAAGGTGTACCAAAAATATTCCACTTAAGTCACTGGTGACTCATGACCCTAACAACATTATGTGGTTTATTCTGCGGCATATCTACATAATGAAACTAGAATAACCTACAACAAAAAAGATATGTGATCCAAAATAGAAAACAACAAAATATATCCAATGTAATAACCTAAATGGAAAGAATTTTTGAAATGAATAATTAATCTTTACTCATAACACTTGGTGAAGGAGATCTACAAAAGGCTGTGCAAATCCCCCTCTGTGGGATGGGTCCTTTGATGTCCTTGATGTTTTAGTAATCGATTCTCTGTTTCAATGTATTAAAAACCCAAAACAATGTGTAGAACTCAAGTGGGAGCTCAAGTGCAAGAAGACGATAATGGTGACAATGATAATGGCCATGGTGAAGAATGAATGGAAAACCCTCCTATTTACAACAAAGTATTTAGTTAATCTCAAGAATAGATAATAATAAAATAATATTTATGTAATCAAGATCTAACTGTTAGGAATACTTTATTATATTTTTTGGAGAGGGAAAATATATTTAAAATGGTCAAATATCTTTATTTAGAAATAATTAAGAAATAAAACTATTTATTAATTATTTTGCAAGGATTAAGGATGTTCTGAAATTTAAATAATTATTAAATAGTGATTTAACAATTATTCCAATAATAGAATTAAGAAATAACAAATAAATTGTGATTTATTTAATTATTCCTAGGGGTTTAGTAAAATGTGACAAGGAATAATTATCAAAGAAAAATTTAATAATTATTCCTAGAGAAAATTAAAGAAACAACGACTTATTCAATTATCCTCATGGTTTTTTTAATCAAATAATAATTTAATAAAAGTCGTATACTAAATTATTTCCCAAGGTGAAAGTGATTTTTCTATGGTAAAAGTAATCATACATGGTGTATTTTAATCCACTTAGCTAGAGATGGCTTGGTGATCATTTTTTGGTGATAACATGCTTCACAAAG
Source organism: Pinus tabuliformis (assembly GCA_031772625.1). Classification (NCBI taxonomy): domain Eukaryota; kingdom Viridiplantae; phylum Streptophyta; class Pinopsida; order Pinales; family Pinaceae; genus Pinus; species Pinus tabuliformis. The sequence continues at coordinate 1,251,780,584 of CM062818.1, read as the reverse complement.
AGCTTGTTGTATTTCCTTCATCAATTGTTCTATTTCGTCCTCAAAATAAAGTATCAATATCTTGGCCTTCCTTAGCTTTAATATTGTGCTCTCCCTCTTCCGATTGTAATGAGACGTATTTCCTTTTCATGACACTTATGGGTAATGTTGGTAAATATTGGATAGTTTTGACATCCAATGCTTCAGTTTTTACTAGCATAATAACTTGACATGTTCTTTCAATCCTACTTTCTCTTATTTCACCTTACCCTATGGTAACCTGCATAATTATTTGTTCCTTCCTGCTCTGAGGTGGAGAAAAAATGTTAGCCATTTTATCAATTTCCTTTTTAGTTTCATGAATATAACAAGAGAGGCCAGATTGCTTTCTCAAGCCAAAGATAATACCATGAGGATCATACCTCCGAAAGACATCATGGACCAAACCAAATGGGAGAATTTCCTTTTTAATAGCGTCAACTATACTTTTATGTCTAGCAATGACAGAGGGAACTGCATATGGGAAACTAAAGAGCACCTTTTTGTATTTAAAGCAAAATGAAGCTCAATTACAATAATCCTTTTCCTTAATACGTCATAAGTAAATATTAAGCGTCTTATAAATTTGGGAAGATGGTAGGGTTCCTTCTCAATTCCATAAATTCTCATAATAGAGTATGTTAGCACCTAAATATGCCCTAGCCTAATGGAAGGAAAAAATTAGGGTAACCACAAACCACGCTCAGTCTGGTAGCTAGCCCTACCAGAACAAGAGAGGGCTCTCTCCGAGTCACGCTCAGTGAATATATAAGCAAAACAGTCTGAGATGAGTTATAATGAAATATTTACCTTAGGCTAGTAAGTGAATATGGATTCGGGAAACAATTTTCATGAATGACCGAGCTTCTGGGATGTTATGGGACCAGTGCTCAGCAAAGAACAGAGAATTTAATACAAAGGCATAGATTATTCCATGAGGCAAGGTAGGCAGAAAATGTAACAATTTAGTTTGAGGTACCGCGGCATGAATAGATTGCTGAAGAAAGTGAAAAGGGCATAGCGACATGAATCCTTTTCAACAGAAGAATAACACTAAACATGAAAGTTTCCCACAGGCAGAGCAATAAAATTAAATTCTACCTAATCTCACTCAGAAAATTTCACTGGAAATGAACATGAATTGAATTATGAAACATAACGAAATACATATGAAAACATAAGAGACACATTTGCTACACTCACAACCACAAGAATCTCATGAAACAGAGCCGCTGCCTTTCATTAGTTCTCTATCAAAAATACACAATGAAGAAACAAAGTTGCTTTCCCACAGTCTCCCAGAAGTTACAAGCCAACCAACCCTTTGCAAATAGCTTGCATAAAATATATAGACTGTGTGAGGAAGAGATAGAACGCCTAAGGGTTGGGGAGTTACTCGAACCATTACGAAATGGAGATGGAGAGCCAACCATCAGCTACAGGTGCAGCGCTCACAAACATGAAATTTGGCCTGGGTGACCCTTTGCCTTCCTTCGCCACTTGGATAGATGCCAATATGGATAAAAAACACCTTAAATGCCACCTTTGGTGCCAAAAAACCAAAGTGTAGATGACTGGGCCCACTTGGAGAAGTCGCGAACTGAAATTTCGCGAAACGGGAGCAAATTGGCAGTTTTTCCTCTGTGCACCGTGCCAATTTCTCTGTGCATCGCAGAACTTTGGGGCCTGTTTTGGTGCACTTGTAGGTGTCAAAAATGTACCCAAGTGGGCTTGTTGGAAAGCCTGTCCTATTTACTTTCCAACACAACTAGAATTTTTGAATTTGGTGCTCATTTTCCCCTCCAAATCTCAATTCGCCCAAGACTGCTTTCTGTGTGTCAAAAAAGTGGCAGAGGGGCCATTTTTTGGGAGTTTTTGACCTCTAGGAGGCTCAAATCTTGCCCAAATTTCTTGCCTGGACACCAATAGTCGTGATTTTCCATCCTGAATCAAAAACTACAAGCCATTCCTCATTTGGAGCTCTAGAATTTTAGGGACGCACCAGTGGCGAGGCGCACAGGGAAGAAATCCCTGTTTTTTGCCCAAAAAATTTCCATGTGACCAAAAATTCCCCAAATTTCTTGAAATTTGGGCTGGAGGTTCTCTATGGGGTGCCATGCTGAGCCAAGGAAGCCTCATCCAAGATTGTAAGCCTATCTTTCTCTTTTTCCTCTTTTTCCCTCCTTGTTGCTTTCCTCAATTTTTCTTTTAAACTCTTTATTCGAGCCTTGGTGCTCATGTTTCGTGCCCTGTAATGAAATGCCATGTGTCTCAACAGAGCAAGGTCTTTGTCGGCCTTGTCTAACAGCCTCTCCAGATGCACACTTGACCCTCTCAAGGTTTGCCTCCCTATCCTCATTGATTTCTTGCTCCAAAGATGTGAGCTCAACCCTTCTTCTTTGAGCAGCTTGGCGATGCTCTCGAATGTTTTGCAGCTCCATGATCGCCTGATGGTCCTCAAGCTGCGTGTTTCTCTGCTCTAGGTACTTCATGTTCCACTTGGCCCTCTCCAAGTCAACGGACAAGGCCTCAATCTCTGATTGTTGTTCCTGGATGACCTCTCTAAGCTCTGGATTTGTTGGCCCTCTATCGGTCTCATCATCGTGAAGGAGAATGAACTTAGTCTCTCGTTCACCTGATGGCTCTCCTAAAGGCCCCTCATCATGCGCTGGCTCCTTACCTCTATTTTAGGAGAAAACACAATCCTTCTACCTCTTTGATATGTATTGGTCACCTTAGTCCTAGGCGCCTTGGAACCTCATCATTCTTTCTTGATGACCCAACCTCCATTGGCTATGCTGACATAGTTTGGTGCTGGCTTGGTGAAGTAGTTATATGCATGTTCAAAGCTGCCTCAATGAAAGTGTCCCATGTCATGTTATTTTTTGTCAACTGATGGAGAACCATAACCTTTATCAAGCTATGATTAAAGAGACTTGGATAATGCACTTTTCCTTTCAATTTCACCTTTTTAGACATCTTGGTTAAGCTCCTATACAAGTAACTACTCAAATTGAGTGACTTGGTTGCTGTAAAGTGCATGAGAAGCCTTATGTGATATTGATGAAACCTGGAAAATTTTCCCTCACATGTGAAGAATTTCATGACAACCTTCATTAATGGTGCATATAACTCCAAAAAATATTTGAATGGGAAAACATGTGAGTGAGTTTCTTTATATTATGATTTCAGTTAGGGTTTGTACTCTTCTAGGTCTACGTTCAGGTCTTTGAACCAATTTTCACCATGGTTTGGTATGTCTATAGCTTGAGAGATGGAATCTACTGAAAACATGAAATCATTCCCTGCAATGGTGATTTTGTCTTCCATCAAGGTGAAGGAAAATATACATCTGAGATTCTCATGGTGAAAAACTTGTTCTTGGCCTTTTTCTTGCCACATGTTCTTCATGGTGCTCAATGTTATCATGGTCCACCAATTCCTTTCCCTTCATCTCTTGTTTCTTGACTTTGAATTGTTCTTTCTCCATAGGTAGATGTTGTGCTTTAAGCTGACTGTTTTCTTGATCAAGGAATGAAATGTTAAATTTGGCCCTTATCAAATTTTCCTTGACCTACATGATCTGAGAATACTTCTCTTTGATGACTTCTTGTATGGATTTATGCTCATCTTGTGCCTCCTGGAAGTCAATTAGGTCAAAATCATGCTCAATGAGCTCCTCATCATGTAAAGAAGCCTCATGATGTGATGGTGATCCCTGTTCTTGTTTACTTTCGCCAACAACTTCTCTAAGTTGATGTGGATCCTCTCGAGCCAAATCTCTCAATCAACCTCTATCTGCTGCTGAATAAGTGTCTTCTTGTGGTTGTCTTTATGAAATTTGTTGCATTCAATCATAGGCATATAACCACGATATCACTCATAAAATTTGATAAAAAAGTGATGTTATAGAGCCTACGTTGCAATTCGATGGGCTTCACAAGAAATTTGAGGCAAAATGGCACAATTTCAGGCCTTTTTTTCCCTGTGCGCTGCGTCAGTGTAAATTTACACTGGAAATTTCCTCCCAGTGCGCCGCGCTCCCTTTGTGCGCCGTGCTCTTTTCCAGGAAACTTTTGGAGGCCTTCCCGGTGTTCAAATTGGGTGTAGGATAGCTCGTTCGAAAGGTATTTGAGTCTAATTTTCAACCCAATCAGAATTTGTCAATTTGGAGTTTATTTTCCCTTTCAAAATTCAAATCTCCCAAGACTGGTCAAAATGTGCCCAGTGAGGCTGCCTCAAGGCAGAGTGCTGTTACAGTCAACTTTTGAATGCCTTCCTCAACTCAACATTGATCTCATGATAGCTCATTGGAAAGCCCTTTGTGTTTAGTTATCATTTGAGTCATAAAGCAAGTCATTTGGCAAACTTAGCTAGGAGAAAACTTGATTTTCCCAAGGTCACTTCAGAGGTGTATCAATTCTCCCGAGGCAATTGTATTTTTGACACTTATCTAAGACCATGACACATGTGTAAAAAGTGAAGGAGGTTTTTCTTCCTTGGCCTAGTTTGGACAAAAACCACTCTCTATTTTCCTAAATTCATCTTTGATTGCTCAGAAACATCATTTGAGTGAAACCTACCCCGATGTGTGGAACAAGGGATTTGTTGAAATGAAGCGAAATGAAGGGGATAGGGAGCTTATAAATTCTTGAGGAAATTTTGGGAAGTAGGGAGGGATTTTAGAAAGTAGGGGAAAGTGGTATATCTGAAATTGAGTGAGGGGAAGGGGTCCAAAAAGGCAAAACACAGGCCCAACCTAGAAAACTGCCAGGTTATAGCAAGAAACTAGTGTTTGTGCGAAAATGAGGAATTTGGCTAATCTCAGTGATGGGAAGTGTTTGATAAGGTATTTTAAGGATAGGGGAAGGTGTATGAACATCAGGATACAATTTTTGCTGATGATTTGACCGTGTAAGAGAAATTGCCTTCAAAACCATGGGAGAGGGAAATGACCTTACCTAGGTGCAATTGAACCATGAACAAGGTGTAAAATGACCCATTGGAACCTGACATGATGATGGAAACCCTCAGAATGATGGTAGACTCAGCTGAATAGTGACATAGACCAACATTTGGACGACTTTGGAAGGAGTGAAAGCAAACCCTAGACCTAATGCCTAGTGATCAAATTTTACTTGAAGACTCACTGAAATGACAAAATTTGACCTTGACACCTTAAAACCACTTTTTAAGAGCATGTTTGATCACTGGAAGAAGGCTGGAAAGATGGACGCTAACATTGGCTCCAATGGTGGATGGTAGCTCCTTGGAGGTGCCAAGAATGGCAGATCTCTAGAAGAGCTAGACAATGCCTTCATCCATTGGGCTATGGAGTCATCATTTTGACAAACGACACGCAACTCTTGACTCATTTATTGACTAAAACTTGACTCGGACTGAATCTAATTTGCACTTACAATGACTGAAAAAACTGACTCAATGTAAAAGGAAATGACTCATGACTGACTTAACTAAAACAAGAACTGACAAAACTTATTCAATGGCCGCAGTCCAAGAAGATTCGAGGGTTCCAAATCATGGCGAAAGCCACCTACATACTAATGCAATATGTACAATCATGTGTAATGTGTCTTCCAATGTAATCAATCAAGTAGATGCCTCCTTGATTGATTCTCCAGATTATATCTTCTGGTCAACAGCAGATATTGGTATCTGGGCTTCCAAAAACACAATTTACCATGATCTCCTTCATCACTGAATACTGCAATAATCACTATCATTGCTGACTGCAACAGATTTTCCATTGGATACTGAAAAACATGAAGATTTACCTCCTGCTAAAGAAACAAGGTGTCCATTTCTTGTGATGCTGATCTCTTTTCACAAATAAGAGTATGTTCCTGGTCCTTAAAAAATTCGGAACAAGTAGATGAGCAGCTCTCCGTTTCAAAGAACATTTCAAAACATGAGACATATGAAGAAGAATATGAAAGGGAATCCGGAATGATCTGATTTTCTGTGGTATGAATATACTATAGGTCATCTTCATATGATATGACAGCCAGATTATCATGTTCCTCATTATATTCATCACTCAAGAGAAAAGAAACTTCAGATGATTCTTGAAACCCAACACAATCCTTTATATCATCTACCACAAATTCATCTAGAGGGATGTTTTCACTTACTTGAGCAAAGATCTGAGCTGATTGGATTACTTCTTCATGAAGACTATGTTCTGATGACATGAGAACATTTGGATCCATAACCCTACCTTCTTCATCCCAGATGATTTTTAACCGCAGAGTTCTCTTTCGTGGGACTTAGTACAAGGTTTTTTTGGTCATCACAATCTGAATCTGAATCTGAAATGGGTGACTTGACATTATCATATTCTGGAATTAGATCTGGAGTTCCTTGCATGCTGTCTTCTTCTATGGATAGATCTGAACCGACACTTTTTCTTTCATCACTTTCAGCCATATGGAACTCTTCAACCTGCTGATCTATTTCATGTAATTCATGTTTACTATCAAGATGCAAAATTCTTTCCTCTTCCACCGTACTACAATCTTGATCATGCTACAAATCTTCATGATCGTCTTTACACTGCTGAAATGGATTTTCATCCAGGGATTCCATGATCTCATCATCCATAAAATTATCATCGTCATAGTATTTTTCAAGCCTTTCAATAAAAGTAGAAGCATGTTTGCAACAGTCATGAACTAGATTTAATGATGGATAAGAGTCTTTATATCTTTCAATGAACATGGCATGAAAATCATTTAAACAGTAAATACAAGCAGGCGGCAAACTTTCATACCAAGATTGGGCTTCACCTTCTAGAGTGGCCATGAATATCTTCATTAAGCAATCTTCAGGAAAATCAACCTTCAACTTGCGAGTATGCATATGAAATCGAAGTAGATGTAAAGTAGCGTCCTTCTTACCATCATCTTTAAACGTAGGCAAATTCCTTGACCAATCTACTTTCAAAATATTATTTGGAAAGCCTGGAATGTGATCTCGGCTCATGGGAGTGTATCTTCTTGCAACCCAATCCTTCTTGAAAACCTCAAAGCTACTGACCTCTCTGTAGTGGAGTCACCATGAAGTACCGATTGTTGGATTCTTCAGTGAATGGAGTCGCCAGGTGAATGATTTCAGTCGTCGTCTTATGTCTCATCATTGTTCACCATCAACCATCAGATCTAAGCTTGATGGATATACTGGGGCAAAACAGTCTTCAAGCAAACCATTTTGTTCCCCAGCGGAGTCGCCACTATGTTAGCACCTAAATTTTTCCTAGGCTGAAGGAAGGAACAAATTATGGTAACCACAAACCACGCTCGGTCTGGTAGCTAGCCCAACAGAATAGTAGAGGGCTCTCTCTGAGTCACGCTCAGTGAATATATAAGCAAAATGGTCTGAGATGACTTACAATGAAATATTTACCTTAGGCTAGTAAGTGAATAGGGATTCGGGAAACAATTTTCATGAATGACTGAGCTTATGGGATGTTATGGGACCGACGCTCAGCGAAGAATAAAGAATTTAATACAAAGGCATAGATTATTCCATGAGGCAAGGTAGGCGGAAAATGTAACAATTTAGTTTGAGGTACCGCGGCATGAATAGATTGCTGAAGAAAGTGAAAAGGGCATAGTGACATGAATCCTTTTCAACAGAAGAATAACACTGAACATGAAATTTTCCCACAGGCAGAGCAATAAAATTGAATTCTACCAAATCTCACTCAGAAAATTTCATTGGAAATGAACATGAATTGAATTATGAAACATAACAAAATACATATGAAAACATAAGAGACACATTTTCTACACTCACAACCACAAGAATCTCATGAAACAGAGCCGTTGCCTTTCATTAGTTCTCTGTCAAAAATACACAGTGAAGAAACAAAGTTTCTTTCCCACAGTCTCCCAGAAATTACAAGCCAACCAACCCTTTGCAAATAGCTTGCATACAATATATAGAATGTGTGAGGAAGAGATAGAATTTCCAAGGGTTGGGGAGTTACTCGAACCATTACAAAATGGAGATGGAGAGCCAACCATCAGCTATAGGTGCAGCGCTCACAAACATGACAATTGGCCTGGGTGACCCTTTGCCTTCCTTCGCCACTTGTATAGATGCCAATCTGGAGAAAAAACACTTTAAATGCCGCCTTTGGTGCCAAAAAATTGAAGTGTAGATGACCGGGCCCACTTGCAGAAGTCGTGAACCGAAATTTCGTGAAACGGGAGCAAATTGGCAGTTTTTCCTCTGTCCGCCACGCCAATTACGCTGTGCGTTGCGCCAATTTGGGGCTTTTTTTGGGGCACTTGCATGTGTCGAAAATGTGCCCAAGTGGGCTTGTTGGAAAGCCTATCCTACCTACTTTCTATCCCAACTGGAATTTTTGAATTTGGTGCTCATTTTCCCTCCAAATCGCGATTCTCCCAAGACTGCTTTCTGTGCGTCAAAAAAGTGGCAGAGAGGCCATTTTTTGGGTGTTTTTGACCTCTAGGAGGCTCAATCTTGCCCAAATTTCTTTCCCAGACACCAGTAGACGTGATTTTCCATGATGAATCCAAAACTACAAGCCATTCCTCATTTGGAGCTCTAGAATTTTAGGGTCGCGCCAGTGGCGCAGCGCACAGGGAGAAAATCCCTACTTTTTGCCCAAAAAATTTCCATGTGACCAAAAATTCCCCAAATTTCTTGAAATTTGGGCTAGAGGTCCTCTATGGGGTACCATGCTGAGCTAATGAAGCCTCAGCCAAGATTCTAATCCTTTCTTTCTCTTTTGCCTCTTTTTCCCTCCTTGTTTCTTTCCTCAATTTTGCTTTTAAACTCTTTATTCGGGCCTTGGCGCTCATGTTTCGTGCCCTGTAATGAAATGCCATGTGTCTCAATAGAGAAAGGTCTTTTTCGGCCTTGTCTAGTAGCCTCTCCAAATGCATGTTTGACCCTCTCAAGTTTGGCCTCCCTATCCTTATTGATATCTTGCTCCAAAGATGTGAGCTCAACCCTTCTTCTTTGAGTAGCATGGCGATGCTCTCGAATGTTTTGCAGCTCTATGATTGCCTGCTAGTCCTCAAACCGCTTGTTTCTCTGCTCCAGGTACGTCATGTTCCACTTGGCCCTGTCCAAGTCAAGGGACAAGGCCTCAATCTCTAATTGTTGTTCCTGGATGATCTCTCTAAGCTCTGCATTTGTTGGCTCTGTATCGGTCTCATCATCGTGAAGGAGAACGAAATCGGTCTCTCATTCACCTGATGGCTCTCCTGAAGGCCCCTCATCATGTGCTGGCTCCCTACCTCTGTTTTAGGAGAAAACACAATCCTTCAGCCTCTTTTATATGCATTGGTCAACTCAATCCTAGGTGCCTTGGAACCTCATCATTCTTTCTTCATGACCCAACCTCCATTGACTATACTGACATAGTTTGGTGCTGGCTTGGTGAAGTAGTTATATGCATGTTCAAAGCTGCCTCAATGAAAGTGTCCCATGTCATGTTATTTTTTGTCAACTGATGGAGAACCATAACCTTTATCAAGCTATGATCAAAGAGACTGGGATAATGCACTTTTGCTTTCAATTTCACCTTTTTAGACATCTTGGTTAAGCTCCTATACAGGTAACTACTCAAATTGAGCGACTTGGTTGCTGTAAAGTGCATGAGCAACCTTATCTGATATTGATGCAACTTGGAAAATTTTCCCTCACATGTGAAGAATTTCATGACAACCTTCATTAATGGTGCATATATCTCCAAAAAATATCTGAATGGGAAAACATGTGAGTGAGTTTCTTTATATTATGATTTCAGCTAGGGTTTGTACTCTTCTAGGTCTATGTTAATGTCTTTGAACCAATTTTCACCATGGTTTGGTATGCATGTAGCTTGAGAGATGGAATCTACTAAAAACATGAAATCATTCCCTGCAATGGTGACCTTGTCTTCCATCAAAGTGAGGGAAAATATACATCTCAGATGCTCATGGTGAAAAACTTGTTCTTCACCTTTTTCTTGCCACATGTTCTTCATGGTGCTCAATGTTATCATGGTCCACCAATTCCTTTCCCTTCATCTCTTGTACCTTGACATTGAATTGTTCCTTCTCCATAGGTAGATGTTGTGCTTTAAGCTGACTGTTTTCTTGATCAAGGAATGAAATGATAAATTTGGCCCTTATCAAATTTTCCTTGAGCTACATGATCTGAGAATACTTCTCTTTGATGACATGTTGTATCGATTTATGCTCATCTTGTTCCTCCAAGTCAACTAGGCCAAAATCATACTCAATGAGCTCCTCATCATGCAAAGAAGCCTCGTGATGTGATGGTGATCCCTGTTCTTGTTTGCTTTCGCCAACAGCTTCTCTAAGTGGATGTGGATCCTCTCGAGCGAAATCTCTCAATTAGCCTCTATCTCCTGCTGAATAGGTGTCTTCTTGTGGTTGTCTTTATGAAATTTGTTGCATTCAATAATAGGCATGTAACCACCATATCACTCATAAAATTTGATAAACAAGTGATGTTATAGAGCCAACCTTGCAATTTGATGGGCTTCACAAGAAATTTGAGGCAAAATGGCACAATTTCGGGCCCTTTTTTCCCTGTGCGTCGCGCTCTCTATGTGCGTCGTGCAAGTGTAAATTTACACTGGAAATTTCCTCCCAGTGCGCCGCGCTCCCTCTGTCCGCCGTGCTCTTTTCCAGGCAACTTTTGCAGGCCTTACCGGTGTCCAAATTGGGTACATGATAGCTCTTTGGAAATTTCTTTGAGTCTACTTTCCAACCCAAACCGAATTTTTCAATTTGGAGTTCATTTGCCCTGTAAAAGGGCAAACCTCCCAAGACTGGTCAAAATGTGCCCAATGAGGCTGCCTCAAGGCAGAGTGCTGTTACAGTCAACTGTTGAATGCCTTCCACAACTCCAAATTGATCTCATGATAGCTCATTCGAAAGATATTTGTGTCTAGTTATCATTTTACTCATCAAGACAGTCATTTGGCCAACCTAACTAGGAGAAAACGTTATTTTCCCAAGGTCACTTCAGAGGTGCATCAATTCTCCCGAGGCAATTGTATTTTTGACATTTCTATAAAACCATGACGCCTGTTTAAAAAGTGAAGGAGGTTTTTCTTCCTTGGCCTATTTTGGAAAAAATACTCTCTCTGTTTTCCTAAATTCATCTTTGATTGCTCAGAAACATCATTTGAGTGAAACCTACCCCGATGTGTTGAACAAGGGATTTGTCGAAATGAAGCGAAATGAAGGGGATAGGGAGGTTCTAAATTCTTGAGGAAATTTTGGTAAGTAAGGAGGGATGTTAGGAAGTAGGTGAAAGATGAATCTCTGAAATTGAGGTAGGGGAAGGGGTCCAAAAAGGCAAAACACAGGCCCAACCTAGAAAACGGCCGAGTTGTAGCAAGAAACTAGGGTTTGTGCGAAAATGAGGAATTTGGGTAATCTCAGTGATGGGAAATGTTTGATAAGGTATCTTAAGGATAGGGGAAGGTTTATGAACATCAGGATACAAGTTTTGCCGATGATTTGACCGTCCAATAGAAATTGCCTTCAAAACCATAGGAGAGGGAAATGACCTTACCTATGCGCAACTGAAGCATGAAAAAGGTGTAAAATGACCCATTAGAACCTGACATGATGATGGAAACCCTCAGAATGATGGTAGACTCAGCTAAATGGTGACATAGACCAACATTTGGACGAATTTGGAAGGAGTGAAAGCAAACCCTAGACCTAATGCCTAGTTATCAAATTTTACTTGAAGACTCACTCAAATGAAAAAATTTGACCTTGACACCTTAAAACCACTTTGTAAGAGCCTGTTTGATCACTGGAAGAAGGCTGGAAAGACTGACACTAACATTGGCTCCAATGCGGGATGGTAGCTCCTTGGAGGTGCCAAGAACAGCAGATCTCTGGAAGAGCTAGACAGTGCCTTCGTCCAATGGGCTATGGAGTCATCATTTTGACAAATGACACGCAACTGTTGACTCATTTATTGACTGAAACTTGACTCGGACTAACTCCAATTTGTACTTACAATGACTGAAAGAACTGACCCAATGTAAAAGGAAATGACTCATGACTGACTTAACTAAAACAAGAACTAACAAAACTTATTCAATGGCCACAGTCCATCAAGATTCGAGGGTTCCAAATCATGATGACAGCCACCTGTGTACTAATGCAATATGTACATCATGTGTAATGTGTCTTCCAATGTAACCAATCAAGTAGATGCCTCCTTGATTGATTCTCCGGATTAGATCTTCTAGTCAACAACAGATATTGGTAACTCGGCTTCCAAAAACATAGTTTACCATGATCTCCTTCATCACTGAATACTGCAATAATCACTATCACTGCTAACTGCAACAGATTTGCCATTGGATCCTGAAAAACATGAAGATTTACCCCCTGCTGAAGAAACAAGGTGTCCATTTCTTGTGATGCTAATCTCTTTTCACAAATAAGAGTATGTTCCCAGTGGTCCTTAAAAAATTCAGAACAAGTAGATGAGCAGCTCTTCGTTTCAAAGAACATTTCAAAACATGAGACATATGAAGAAGAATCTGAAAGGGAATCCGGAATGATCTGATTTTCTGTGGTCTGAATATGCTGTAGGTCATCTTCATATGATATGATAGCCAGATTATCATGTTCCTCATTACATTCCTCACTCAAGAGAAAAGAAACTTCAGATGATTCTTGAAACCCAACACAACCCTTTATATCATCTACCACAAATTCATCTAGAGGAATGTTTTCACTTACTTGAGCAAAGATCTGAGCTGACTGGATTATTTCTTCATGAAGACTGTGTTCTTATGACATGAGAACATTTGGATCCATAACCCTACCTTCTTTATCCCAGATGATTTTAACTGCAGAGTTCTCTTTCATGGGACTTAGTACAAGGTGCTCTTGGTCATCACAATTTGAATCTGAATCTGAAATGGGTGACTTGACATTATCACATTCTGGAATTAGAACTAGACTTCCTTGCATGCTGTCTTCTTCTATGGACAGATCTGAATCGACACTTTTTCTTTCATCACTTTCAGCAATATGGAACTCTTCAACCTGCTGATCTATTTCATGTAATTCATGTTGACTGTCAAGATGCAAAATTCTTTCCTCTTCCACCATACTACAATCTTAATCATGCTGAAAATTTTCATGATAGTCTTTATGTTGCTGAAAGGGATTTTCATCCAGGGCTTCCATGATCTCATCATCCATAAAATTATCATCCTCATAGTATTTTTCAAGGATTTCAATAAAAGTAGAAGCATGTTTGCAACAATCATGAACTAGATTTAATGATGGATAAGATTCTTTATATCTTTCAATGAACATGGCATGAAAATCCTTTAAACAGTAAATACAAGCAGGCGGAAAACTTTCATACCAAGATTGGGCTTCACCTTCTAGAGTGGCCATGAATATCTTCATTAAGAAATCTTCAGGAAAATCAACCTTCAACTTGCGAATATGCATGTGAAATCGAACTAGATGTAAAGCGGTGTCCTTCTTACCATCATCTTTAAACGTAGGCAAATTCCTTGACCAATCTACTTTCCATATCTAATTTGGAAAGCCTGGAATGTGATCTCGGCTCATGGGAGCATATCTTCTTGCAACTCGATCCATCTTGAAAACCTCAAAGCTACTGACCTCTCTGCAGTGGAGTCACCATGAAGCACCGATTGTTGGATTCTTCAGTGAATGTAGTCAGCAAGTGAATGATTTCAACCGTCCTCTTATGTCTAATCATTGTTCACCATCAACCATCAGATCTGAGCTTGATGGATGTACTGGGGCAAAACAGTCTTCAAGCAAACCATTTTGTTCCCCACCGGAGTCGCCACTATGTTAGTACCTAAATCTACCCTAGGCTGAAGGAAGGAAAAAATTAGGGTAACCACAAACCACGCTCAGTCTGGTAGCTAACCCTACCAGAACAGGAGAGGGCTCTCTCCGAGTGACGCTCAGTGAATATATAAGCAAAACGGTTTGAGATGACTTACAATGAAATATTTACCTTAGGCTAGTAAGTGAATAGGGATTCGAGAAACAATTTTCATGAATGACCGAGCTTCTGGGATGTTATGGGACTGGCACTCATCAAAGAACAAAGAATTTAATACAAAGGCATAGATTATTCCATGAGGCAAGGTAGGCGGAAAATGCAACAATTTCGTTTGAGGTACCGTGGCATGAATAGATTGCTGAAGAAAGTGAAAACGACATAGTGACATGAATCCTTTTCAACAGAAGAATAGCACTGAACATGAAATTTTCCCACAGGCAGAGCAATAAAATTGAATTCTACCTAATCTCACTCAGAAAATTTCACTGGAAATGAACATGAATTAAATTATGAAACATAACGAAATACATATGAAAACATAAGAGACACATTTGCTACACTCACAACCACAAGAATCTCATGAAACAGAGCCGCTGCCTTTCATTAGTTCTCTGTCAAAAATACACAATGAATAAACAAAGTTTCTTTCCCACAGTCTCCCAGAAGTTACAAGCCAACCAACCCTTTGCAAATATCTTGCATACAATATATAGAATGTGTGAGGAAGAGATAGAATGCCCAAGGGTTGGGGAGTTACTCGAACCATTACAAAATCGAGATGGAGAGCCAACCATCAGCTACAGGTGCAGCGCTCACAAACATGACATTTGGCCTGGGTGACTGTTGGAGGGAAATGTTCCCCTAGGGCACTTTGGGTTGAAACCCTAGCAGACTGAAAGATTTCTATTCAAAGAAACATGCATTCACACAGCCATTATGCTATTATAATCAAATTCTATGATAGTGGTACGTACCTTTGGTCCTATGTTTGAGAAGGCCCTTAGGGTCCAAACCCTTCTTGGAGTTACCTTCTTCTCTTTTGTCCTGCAAAGCAACCAATTCCAAAGAACACAACAGTATATGGACAAAACCTTATAAAGAAACCATCTTCATGTTATAAAGAAAAGGTAGTTAGTTATGAAATCCAAACAACCATTTACATATGAATTCTAAACATGAATATCATTAACATAAAGAAGATTCATTTCGGGAACCAAGACATGTGTTTCTTTCATTATAGACAAATAAAGTACATAAAAAGGAATGATTTCACCTAAGTCACCTTCAGCAGGCTCCAAGCAAAGCTTCCTTCCGGATCTGTTCCAGCCTCAAGCCTTTAACAAACTCATTCCATGACTCTCTCCATGATGTCACAAGTAATGAATGAACATCAAGACACAAGGAAACAAGAGTTTCCTATACAAATGGGGGAAGTGTAGAAGGCACAAGTGACTTCAGACCTGGTCAGGGGAAAAATCTCAGCATAATAACCTTTCTCTCTCTTCTCTCCTCCTTTAGACCTTCCATTTGAGGTCTTTTTATACCTCTCTCAAAGTAGTTTTTTAGTTGGGAGTTGGTTGGGAACAGTTGGGCCATGGGCACTAACAGGTGATCAGCAGGTAAAACCTGCGATCTCCACCCGAAAATAAGGAATTTTGTATTTTTTTAAGTGTTTTAATACATATACGCGGGTTGGCTATACACAGACCCGCATATACACAGGTTTAACTCAGGGCAATGTCGTGTATAAGGGATAAAACACTGTTTTTTAAATTTTAGGACCAGGTCTGGAAGGAGGAGTTTCCCTAGGCCATGAGTACAGCATCACAAACCATAAGAGTGAGATTTGGAGCTATAACAGATGCCCCCTAATATATGAGGTCAGAAGGGGTACATGATTGCCGAAATGTATTATGCAAGTACATGGAAAGGAAGTCTGTCAAAAACAGAGGAGGACTTCACCAGAATTCATCCTGCCAGGCCACCAAAGGAAATAAGAAAGAAACACTGTCTGAGGCAGGCATACCCATGCTGAGAAAAAGTAAAGCATGTCCGCATAGCAAGTACAAGCGGATCCACTAAGTATACAAGTATAAATGACTGAAAGATACATAATGGATCATCTGATCATAATGAACAAGTACATGTCTGAATATCACATATAAGACTGTCAATGATGCTGAAAGATTCAACAGATCACTGATATCAAAGACTGATCCCAAAAGGTACCAACTGAACATGATGGAATAGGATGGTACTACACTGCAAACTCAGGTGCCAACATATAGAATGTCGCCATGACTGACTGCAACTTATAAAGTGGAGTGGTATCAACTAGCAGCAACAGGAGCAACTGTCAAGTGAATCAATGAATGCTGATACAACCTGAGGTCTTCACCGACCGCCATGGTACATTTCTACACCATGGGAATAAATGATCTGAAGTCGACCATGTGAGAAATCATTTGATTACCGGTCATTGATGTATACCATTAGCAAATGCGAGACTACTCACCGATAATGATAATGAGTGTCAAGGTACCCAGTACAACCTAACAAGTGTGAATAGATGAGCTGGAGTCGAACACCTGTAAGAATCTATCGATTAGGAGACAATGATGGTTTCCCACTGTCGATAGCGAAGGATCTGCCACTAATGACTGCAAACCCCAAGGTACTGCCAAATCGACTCTAGATCTTTGCCCCAGAGCAATGACTTGGAGTCGATAGGGAAAGATCTGCTAGAAGGAAGGCATTAAGGCATCCTTCATCAATCTAGCGCGAATGTAACCCGTAGGCCAATAATGTGGAACGAATCGGACGAAAAAAGATGTAGTAACCCAACCGAAGTATGTTTCCGGCGTACATAAGATGTGGCTAGCGCACGACAGAAACCCTCTGAACCAACCAATAGTGAAAGCTGACACAGAGGCAAGGTATCTACCAATAGGGTCAAATGGAAACCAAGGTACTGCACGAATCCCAATGTGTGATAATGTAAGCTGATTTCGAACACAAGGGAAACCACTCAGTCAAAGACTCATGATACTGATCGATGCTGAGCACAAGGTGACCTATCAATAATGAAAATAGGGCCAGGGTGCGGCTCTAGGCCTATCCTCAAAGCAAGATGTCATCGTCGATAAAGACAAGACCCGCCAGCAAGAAGTCAATGGGGACATTCTCAAACGGGCACAACTAAAGGACCAATATAGCTGATGTCATGATAGACATGACACTGACAACCAAGGATGGCCAACTGAAAAATGAGTCAAGAGACACCGCAGAGAGGTTGACTCAGGCTAACTTCCCTTGAACAAAAGCACGACTCAATGTGACTATGTGGCAGCATATGATGACTCCATATATTTCGCCATGTAGGAGGCACGAACGAACCCTCCATATGATTGGAAGAGATAACCAATCGGGGGAGAACTGACTCAATAACAAGGTTATGGCGTACCTAAGTCAAACTAAATCCCACCCATGCAGAGGAGACTTTGTTTTGAGTGCTTTGTTCAAGGGTGACACGACTGACTCTAGCTGCCAACAATAAATGGAAATACTGTCCCGTTCCCGCTCTTTTTTGGAATATTTAATTTTTTTGTCTTTTTCTGTTAAGCTGGAAAAAGAATAAAAGAATGCTATGGTATAGTGGAAAGAACGAGTGTCAGTGAAACAGATGATCTAGTTCCTGGGAATGGAACGTTCCTATGCTCAATGCAGGGAGGTGAAAACTGGTCAGTGACACTCAAAGGTGTGTTCCTTCCATGGGTCAAGGTGTGTCAAGCTGCAGAAGTCAAAGGTATGCAAAGTTGATTTTGTAGTCGTCATGGTCAAAAGTTGGCTTAAACACGAGTCCAAGTGAAGCCGGCTCTAGGCCAAAAGGTGCAAGTGGTCAACATGCAATGCAGTAGTACAACTCAACACAAAGGAGCCTCTAGGGTATAAGGCCAGAACAAAGTGGAGAAGCTAAGAGGAATGAGTCTTCAACGCATAAGTCATGGCGGGACTACAAAGGACTCCCGAGCCTAAGGACAAAAAATCTGCATGAGTGCCAAGTGACAACAAGGTACTAACTAGGGCACCCATGATAAGGTAGGCTCTACCACACAAGTCATGACACTTCTAAGCAATGAGAAGGTTCCGCATCATAACTTGGTGGGGTCGATCCTAAGGCAAAATGGGAAAGGAAACTGATAAGTGCACAATGCAGGAGGAAAAAACCTAACCTATATGCTAGTTTCGAGAACCAATACCTGTCAGAATGGACCAACCATACACTTCGAAAGGAGAAATCTTCCAAGTTCTGTAAACATAAATAGGAACACTAGACACGAAGTTAATACATCCCACATATAAACTTCATATAAAATCTTGTGTTATAGGATACAAAACTTGAAAATGCGTACCTCATATATACAATATGGTACAGGGAACCACGCAACCTTGCGGTTTACGCATAATGGTTCTTCTGAACAAACCCCTTGTAGGGATCAGGCCAAGGGCTCCTTTGGTAGTCATAACTCATGGCTTCAAAGAGTTCCTCCTGTGAAGGCAAAGAAAAATCTGAGAAATCATGAGAACTACAAGGATCAAAAGTGGGAATTAAAGGGTCCCATGTCCCTATAGGATGAATCTCTCGGTCAACTTCCGGGACCAAGTCCCAAGAAGGAGAATAATAGGTCAAAGGATCCTTCTTAGAGGCGATTGAACATTGAAGATTCAATGCCACATAATTGACCCATGGCGGGGTAGAGTCTACTTAAACACTTGGAACAAACCAAGGGGCATTCTGCAGTAAAGTCGAATTAGGTTGTTGATTATCAGATGCAAGCTGATCAATAGTGAGAATATTCTCGTTATGAGGAAAGCACATTACTCGAAAGAGTGAAGACACCACAGCATTCATAGCATAGACATAATCATGCCCAAGTAGCATATTAAAGTCTAAAGGGCTATCAACCACCATCATATCGATTAAGATAGTATTCCCACCTAAAGTGATAGGCAATTGAGGAAGAACACCCATAGATTCACCAGGTCTTCTATCATAGGCTAACAACTAACTCTAAGCTGTCAGCAACTTTGGGGAACCCAAAACTTTCCAAGTCAAAGAGGATATAATACTTGTAGAGGATCCTTCATCCACCATACATCGATAGACATTTGTGGAATTAACCCTGACCTTTATTTGGAAAGGTGCAGCGGGAGGAATACAAGGCTCAACAAGATTGTCCCAATCAAAGGAAACACTCCTAGAACTTGGAGGGGGAACATTCGAAGAAACTAGAATGCCCCCTATACCAGAAGACTCTGTACTAGAGATCAAACAGACTCTTTTGTTAGGCACTTCACCCCCCAAAAGAGGAGTGTAATCAGCAAGTGATTGCACTGATGCAACCACATTATCAACCAATGGTTGATGGGATTGATGAGAAACCATATCGGATCTAGGAGTAGAAGTACTTTCAGACTCGGACCATATCCTTTGAACCTCTGGAATACCAGGGCATAAATGAGTAAGATGGTCTCCCTTGCATATCTTACAAGGGAACTTAGGTTTAAAACTTCTACATCCAGGTTTCTTATCAACCTCCATTCCGCCAACATGACTAGTAGTGGTTTGCAGAGAGTCCTGAACATGACTTGCGGAGGTCAGTGACTCTTTGCTAGTATGACTCGTAGTGACTAGGCTCGTGCCCCCAGCATGACTTGCAGCGGCTGAAGACTCATCTCCAACATGACTGGCAGAGGTTGAGGATGAAGTGCTAGTGTGACTTGCAGTGACTAGACTTGTGCCCCCAGCATGACTTGTAGCGGCTGAAGGCTCATCTCCAACATGACTGGCAGAGGTTGAAGATGAATGGATAGAATTATTATTCTTCTTTGACTTCCCTTTTATCCTCTTTTTAGATTTCTTGTTACAAGAAGGAGGAAAAGAAGGAATCCAAGATTTCTCTTTGAAAGAAGATGAACAATTAGCACCCATGTGATGCCCTTGAAATAAAGCATTCAACTGAGAAGCTTCAAGAGCATTTGGAATATTCGGAGTGGACCACAGCCAAACGGGTAGTCCAACATTCAACCCAGGAATATTTAAAGTGGCCATCAAGGGAGTACCAACGTTTCCAAAGAAAGGAAAAGCACAAGGATCCCCATTTGGAAGGGTACCTTGGTTGGTTTCCACAGGAGTATTAGCCATATCAAACTGATCCGCCGAGCCTTCCCTTACGGGAATGTAGAAATAACTTTTCAAGGAATATGGATAAGCAATCAAAACCTTTGCCCTTGAGGAGGCAACTCCACAACTTCTGAAAGAATGACCAAAAGCCTTTCAATATTGGTAGAGTGGTAAGCCAGTCACTCAGAACACAAAGTCCAAACGTGACTAGACAAAAATACCTAAAGCCAACTATATACAAGGAACAAAGAGCACTCACTAAAAAGTCCCTAAAGGTAACAGCTAGTCAAACAGCTTCCAAGTATTTTTGCTCCAGGTGATGAGGAACGGACACCAAAATACAAGAAAGTGGAGTAAGGGGCCTTCCGAAGATAGTCTGGGATAATGACGGCCTAGTCCTATCAGCGAAGGTAACAAAGGAAGTTACGGTCGAGAGTGATGCAACGTCGACCTCAGGTGCCACGGAATTCCCCTCTGTAGCTACCTGTGTAGACCCCTAGGAGTAGCAACTATTGATACCAATTCGTCACAGAGGCCAGGCGGAACAGTTGTGAGGTAAGTTTGGACAAGTAGGAGAGGGGGTATCTCTCTTCCCTGTCTTCACAAACCCTCATGCTTAACTCCCAGATCCGGAGCTTTCCTGGTCTTCCTAACGCTATTGGATTTTCTCTCGTTATTCAGACTCCTACGTTTGACGTTTAAATGGCCTTCGAGAGTTAACTCTCCACTCGCCTAATCCAAGGCTCTAAAATCCTAAACTTGTTGGTGTAACTGACTAAAACAAAAAGTTCTAGTGAATTTTATTTAGTGCTTGATTTTAAAATACATTGTTCTTTAAGTCACAAGGTAACGGAAGGGAAACTAGTGGTGTTTTTTGACGCAAAAGAAACTAATAAAAACTTAACTACATGCACATGCACTTTTTCATTTTTCGATGAAAAGTAATTTCTATAGGGTTCAGAGGAACTTCTAATAAAGCAATTTTTTCTTTTATTTTCGTTAATTCACCCTTCACACTCACAAAAGTTAACAACTCTATGTATGCCTAAAAAGGTATGCAAATCTATCCTAATGCAACAAATATATGCCAATGCAAGATTCAAAACTACTCTAAAAACAAAAAATGAAAGTTGCTTGCTTATCAATCTTTATCTTGCCACTTAAAATGTCTAGATGGAATATGAGATGCTACAATTCATTTCGTCTAAACACTAAAAACAAGTTCTAAGACAAACATAAAGCACTTTGACTCACTAAAAGGAAACCAAATGAAAACCAAGTTCAAGAAAGAAAAACGAAGTTTTTCAAAAGATTTTCTTCAAAAGCTACAACAAAAGAGTCTTTTCAAAAATGCTCTCAACAACACTGAAACTTGTGATTGAAGAATAGGCAATCAAACACTTTTGCAAGTTGACACCACACAACGGATGAAAACTCAACAAAAATAAATGTGTTTAAAAGTGCTCTTAACAATCAAAAGCAGCAATGAAAGCTTTGGCAATGAAAACCAAAAAGATCAAAAAGACAAATTCCAAGAAAGTGTCAATCAACAACTTTCATGAAACAAAGAAGTGGATGGTCACAAAAAGCGGTTTTTTTCAAGAAAACAAAAAGTCACCAAAAGCAAGATTAACACAAAGATTGAGATCAATCTTCCTACCCTGATAAATTAGAGTAGCCAAGATTCCTAGCAAGAAATCTTGCGTGCTTTAGCAAAAAAACGATGACGCTCGCAATAAAAAAAAAAGAAGACCAATACTTCTTATAATAAGAGAGAATTCGGAACAAGATGCTCACTATAAAACAAATAATTGATACTAGACAATGACTATTTCAGACTGACTCAAACTACCAGACAGACATTCAGAGACAAAAAGATTTACAAATCTTGAAAATTGCAAGATATACGCGACTGTACATCTGTACAGAATGCGTGTATACGCTACTGTAACTAAGGAAACCTGCGTATATGCAGGTTTACTTAAAGTAACATGCATACATATGCCTCTGTAACTAAGAAAAACAACGTATATAAAAGGTTTCAAGAAAAATAAAAAACAAACTGAAGAAACTGGCAAAACTTAAAGTTCAAAAATAGACCAGACAACAACAACAAACAAACAGGCAGCTGAGCCCTGATTGGCTTGAAAAAAACCCAAACTACGAACAACAAGAGTGTTGTCCCCAGTGGAGTCGCCAATTATGTTGGAGGGAAATGTTCCCCTAGGGCTTTTTGGGTTGAAACCCTAGCAGACTGAAAGTTGTCTATTCAAAGAAACATGCATTCACACAGCCATTATGCTATTATAAGCAAATTCTATGATAAGGGTACATACCTTTGGTCCTACGTTTGAGAAGGCCCTTAGGGTCCAAACCCTTCTTGGCGTTCCCTTCTTCTCTTTTGTCCTGCAAAACAACCAATTCCAAAGAACACAACAGTATATGGACAAAGCCTTATAAAGAAACCATCTTCATGTTATAAAGAAAAGTTAGTTAGTTATGAAATCCAAACAACCATTTACATATGAATTCTAAACATGAATATCATTAACATAAATAAGATTCATTTCGGGAACCAAGACATGTGTTTCTTTTATTATAGACAAATAAAGTACATAAAAAGGAATGATTTCACCTGAGTCACCTTCAGCAGGCTCCAAGCAAAGCTTCCTTCCGGATCCATTCCAGCCTCAAGCCTTTAATAAACTCCTTCCATGACTCTCTCCATGATGTCACAAGTAATGAACGAACATCAACGCACAAGGAAACAAGAGTTTCCTGCACAAATGGGGGAAGTGTAGAAGGCACAAGGGACTTCAGACCTGGTCAGGGGAAAAATCTCAGCATAATAACCTTTCTCTCTCTTCTCTCCTCCTTTAGACCTTCCCTTGGAGGTCTTTTTATACCTCTCCCAAAGTACTTTTTTAGTTGGGAGTTGGTTCGGAACAGTTGGGCCACAGACACTAACAGGTGATCAGCAGGTAAAACCTGTGATCTCCACCCGAAAATAAGGAATTTTATATTTTTTTAAGTGTTTTAATACATATACACGGGTTGGATATACACATACCCGTGTATACACGCATTTAACTCAAGGCAATTTCGCGTATAAGGGATAAAAAACTGTTTTTTAAATTTTAGGACAAGGTCTGGAAGGAGGGGTTGCCCTAGGCCATGAGTACAGCATCACAAACCATAAGAGTGAGATTTGGAGCTATAACAGTGACCCTTTGCCTTCCTTCGCCACTTGGATAGATGCCAATCTAGAGAAAAAACACTTTAAGTGCCACCTTTGGTGCCAAAAAATTGAAGTGTAGATGACCGGCCCCACTTGGAGAAGTTGCGAACCGAAATTTGGTGAAAGGAGAGCAAATTGGCAATTTTTCCTCTATGCGTCGCGCCAATTTCTCTGTGCGTCGCGCCACTTTGGGGCCTATTTCCGGGCACTTGCATGTGTCGAAAATGTGCCCAAGTGGGCTTGTTCGAAATCCTGTCCTGTCTACTTTCTAACCCAACTGGAACTTTTGAATTTGGTGCTCATTTTCCCCTCCAAATCTCCATTCTCCCAAGACTGCTTTTTGTGTGTCAAAAAAGTGGCAGAGAGGCCATTTTTTGGGTGTTTTTGACCTCTAGGAGGCTCAGATCTTCCCCAAATTTCTTGCCCGAATGCTAGTAGTCGTGATTTTCCATGCTGAACCCAAAACTGCAAGCCATTCCTCATTTGGAGCTCTAGAATTTTAGGGTCGCGCTAGTGGCATGGCACACAGGGAGAAAATCCCTGTTTTTTGCCCAAAAAATTTCCTTGTGACCCAAAATTCCCCAAATTTCTTGAAATTTGGGCTAGAGGTTCTCTATGGGGTGCCATTCTGATCCAAGGAAGCCTCAGCCAAGATTCTAAGCCTATATTGCTCTTTTGCCTCTTTTGCCCTCCTTGTTGTTTTCCTCAATTTTGCTTTTAAACTCTTTATTCGGGCCTTGGCGCTCATGTTTCGTGCCCTGTAGTGAAATGTCATGTGTCTCAATAGAGCAAGGTCTTTGTCGGCCTTGTCTAGCAGCCTCTCCAAATGCATGTTTGACCCTCTCAAGGTTGGCCTCCCTATCCTCATTGATTTCTTGCTCCAAAGATGTGAGCTCAACCCTTCTTCTTTGAGCAGCTTGGTGATGCTCTCGAATGTTTTGCAGCTCCATGATCGCCTGCTACTTGTTTCTCTGCTCCAGGTACTTCATGTTCCACTTGGCCCTCTCCAAGTCAAGGGACAAGGCCTCAATCTCTTATTGTTGTTCCTAGATGGCCTCTCTAAGCTCTGCATTTGTTGGCTTTGTATCGGTCTCATCATCGTGAAGGAGAAAAAACTCGGTCTCTCGTTCACCTGATGGCTCTCCTGAGGGCCCCTCATCATGCAGTGGCTCCTTACCTCTGTTTTAGGAGAAAGCACAATCCTTATGCCTCTTTGATATGTATTGGTCACCTCAGTCCCAGGTGCCTTGGAACCTCATCATTCTTTCATGATGATCCAACCTCCATTGACTGTGCTGACATAGTTTGGTGCTAGCTTGGTGAAGTAGTTATATGCATGTTCAAAACTGCCTCAATGAAAGTGTCCCATGTCATGTTATTTTTTGTCAACTGATGGAGAACCATAACCTTTATCAAGCTATGATTAAAGAGACTGGGATAATGCACTTTTACTTTCAATTTCACCTTTTTAGACATCTTGGTTAAGCTCCTATACAAGTAACTACTCAAATTGAGCGACCTGGTTGCTTTAAAGTGCATGAGCAGCCTTATGTGATATTGATGCAACCTGGAAAATTTTCCCTCACATGTGAAGAATTTCATGACAGCCTTCATTAATGGTGCATATATCTCCAAAAAATATCTGAATGGGAAAACATGTGAGTGAGTTTCTTTATATTATGATTTTAGATAGGGTTTGTACTCTTCTAGGTCTAGGTTCATGTCTTTGAACCAATTTTCACCATGGTTTGGTATGCCTGTAGCTTGAGAGATGGAATCTACTAAAAACATGAAATCATTCCCTGCAATGGTGACCTTGTCTTCCATCAAGGTGAGGGAAAATATACATCTCAGATGCTCATGGTGAAAAACTTGTTCCTGGTCTTTTTCTTGCCACATGTTCTTCATGGTGCTCAATGTTATCATGGTCCACCAATTCCTTTCCCTTCATCTCTTGTTTCTTGACTTTGAATTGTTCTTTGTCCATAGGTAGATGTTGTGCTTTAAGCTGACTGTTTTCTTGATCAAGGAATGAAATGATAAATTTGGCCCTTATCAAATAGTCCTTGAGCTACATGATCTAAGAATACTTCTCTTTGATGACTTGTTGTATGGATTTATGCTCATCTTGTGCCTCCAAGTCAACTAGGTCAAAATCATGCTCAATGAGCTCCTCATCATGCAAAGAAGCCTCATGATGTGACGGTGATCCCTGTTCTTTTTTTCTTTCGCCAATAGCTTCTCTAAGTGGATGTGGATCCTCTCGAGCCAAATCTCTCAATCAGCCTCTATCTCGTGCTGAATAGGTGTCTTCTTGTGGTTGTCTTTATGAAATTTGTTGCATTCAATCATAGGCATATAACCACCATACCACTCATAAAATTTGATAAACAAGTGATGTTATAGAGCCTACCTTGCAATTTGATGGGCTTCACAAGAAATTTGAGGCAAAGTGGCACAATTTTAGGCCTTTTTTCCCTGTGCTCCGCGCTCTCTATGTGTGTCGCGCTAGTGTAAATTTACACTAGAAATTTCCTCCCAGTGCGCCATGCTCCCTCTGTGCACCGCGCTCTTTTCCAGGTGACTTTTGGAGGCCTTCACGGTGTCCAAATTGGGTACAAGATAGCTCGTTGGAAAGGTGTTTGTGTCTACCTTCCAACCCAATCTGAACTTTTGAATTTGCAGTTCATTTGCCCTATCAAAAGGCAAATCTCCCAGGACTGCTCAAAATGTGCCCAGTGAGGCTGCCTCAAGGCAGAGTGCTGTTACAGTCAACTTTTGGATGCCTTACTCAACTCCAAATTGAGCTCATGATAGCTCATTGAAAATAAATTTGTGTCTAGTTATCATTTTAGGCATTAAGAAAGTCATTTGGTGAACTTAGCTAGGCGAAAACGTGATTTTCCCAAGGTCACTTCAGAGGTGCATCAATTCTCCCGAGGCAATTGTATTTTTGACATTTCTCTACAACCATGACACCTGTTTAAAAATTGAAGGAGGTGTTTCTTCCTTGGACTAGTTTGGAAAAAAACCTCTCTCCGTGTTTCTAAATTCATCTTTGATTGCTCAGAAACATCATTTGAGTGAAACCTACCCCAATGTGTGGAACAAGGGATTTGTCCAAATGAAGCGAAATGAAGGGGATAGGAAGCTTCTAAATCCTTGAGGAAATTTTGGGAAGTATGGAGGGATTTTAGGAAGTAGGGGAAAGTGGAATCTCTAAAATTGAATAAGGGGAAGGGGTCCAAAAAGGAAAAACACAGTCCCAACCTAGAAAACTGCCAGGTTGTAGCAAGAAACTAGGGTTTGTGCGAAAATGAGGAATTTGGGTAATCTCAGTGATGGGAAGTGTTTGATAAGGTATTTTAAGGATATGGGAAGGTGTATGAACATCAGGATACAAGTTTTGCCAATGATTTGACCGTCCAAGAGAAATTGCCTTCAAAACCCTAGGAGAGGGAAATGACCTTACCTAGGCGCAACTGAAGCATGAACAAGGTGTAAAATGACCCATTGGAAACTAACACGATGATGACAACCCTCAAAATGATGGTAGAATCAGCTGAATAGTTACATAAAAAAACATTTGGACAAATTTGAAAGGAGTGAAAGCAAACCCTAGACCTAATGCCTAGTGATCAAATTTTACTTGAAGATTCACTGAAATGACAAAATTTGACCTTGACACCTTAAAACCACTTTGTAAGAGCATGTTTGATCACTGGAAGAAGGCTGGAAAGACTGACACTAACATTCGCTCTAATGGGGGATGGTATCTCCTCGGAGGTGCCAAGAACAGCAGATCTCTAGAAGAGCTAGACAGTGCCTTCGTCCATTGGGCTATGGAGTCATCATTTTGACAAACAAAATGCAACTCTAGACTCATTTATTGACTAAAACTTGACTCGGACTAACTCCGATTTGTACTTACAATGAATGAAAAAACCGACTCAATGTAAAAGGAAATGACTCATGACTGACTTAACTAAAACAAGAACTGACGAAACTTATTCAATGGTCGCAGTCCATGAAGATTCGAGGGTTCCAAATCATGATGACAGCCACCTGCGTACTAATGCAATATGTACAATCATGTGTAATGTGTCTTCCAATGTAACCAATCAAGTAGATGCCTCCTTGATTGATTCTCTAGATTAGATCTTCAGGTCAACAACAGATATTGGTAACTGGGCTCCCAAAAACACAGTTGACCATGATATCCTTCATCACTGAATACTGCAATAATCACTATCACTACTGACTAGAACAGATTTGCCATTGGATCCTGAAAAACATGAAGATTTACCTCCTGCTGAAGAAACAAGGTGTCCATTTCTTGTGATGCTGATCTCTTTTCACAAATAAGAGTATGTTCCTGGTCCTTAAAAAATTCAGAACAAGTGAATGAGCAGCTCTCCGTTTGAAAGAACATTTCAAAACATGAGACATATGAAGAAGAATCTGAAAGGGAATCCAGAATGATCTGATTTTCCGTGGTCTGAATATACTGTAGGTCATCCTCATATGATATGACAACTAGATTATCATGTTCCTCACTACATTCATCACTCAAGAGAAAAGAAACTTTAGATGATTCTTGAAACCCAACACAATCCTTTATATCATCTACCACAAATTCATCTAGAGGAATGTTTTCACTTACTTGAGCAAAGATCTGAGCTGACTGGATTATTTCTTCATGAAGACTGTGTTCTGATGACATGAGAACATTTGGATCCATAACCCTACCTTCTTCATCCCAGATTATTTTAACCGCAAAGTTCTCTTTCATGGGACTTAGTACAAGGTTTTCTTGGTCATCACAATTTGAATCTGAATCTGAAATGGGTGACTTGACATTATCACATTCTGGAATTAGAACTAGACTTCCTTGCATGCTATCTTCTTCTATGGATAGATGTGAACCGACACTTTTTCTTTCATCACTTTCAGCCATATGGAACTCTTCAACCTGTTGATCTATTTCATGTAATTCATGTTGACTGTCAAGATGCAAAATTCTTTCCTCTTCCACCGTACTACAATCTTGATCATGCTGCAAATTTTCATGATCGTCTTTACGCTACTGAAATGGATTTTCATCCAGGGCTTCCATGATCTCATCATCCAGAAAATTATCATCCTCATAGTATTTTTCAAGGCTTTCAATAAAAGTAGAAGCATGTTTGCAACAGTCATGAACTAGATTTAATGATGGATAAGAGTCTTTATATCTTTCAATGAACATGGCATGAAAATCTTTGAAACAGTAAATACAAGTAGGCAGCAAACTTTAATACCAAGATTGGGCTTCACCTTCTAGAGTGGCCATGAATATCTTCATTAAGCAATCTTAAGGAAAATCAACCTTCAACTTGTGAATATGCATGTGAAATCGAACTAGATGTAAAGCAGCATCCTTCTTACCATCATCTTTAAACATAGGCAAATTCCTTGACCAATGTACTTTCGGAATCTTATTTGGAAAGCCTAGAATGTGATCTCGGCTCATGGGAGCGTATCTTCTTGCAAACCAAACCATCTTGAAAACCTCAAAGCTACTGACCTCTCTGCAGTGGAGTCACCATGAAAGACCGATTGTTGGATTGTTCAGTGAATGGAGTCGCTAGGTGAATGATTTCTGCCTTCTTCTTATGTTTGATCATTTTTCACCATCAACCATCAGATCTGAGCTGGATAGATGTACTGGGGCAAAACAGTCTTCAAGAAAACCATTTTGTTCCCTAGCGGAGTCGCCACTATGTTAGCACCTAAATCTGCCCTAGGCTGAAGGAAGGCAAAAATTAGGGTAACCACAAACCACGCTCAGTATGGTAGCTAGCCCTACCAGAACAGGAGAGGGCTCTCTCCGAGTCACACTCAATGAATATATAATAAAAACGGTCTGAGATGACTTACAATGAAATATTTGCCTTAGGCTAGTAAGTAAATAGGGATTCGGGAAACAATTTTCATGAATGACCAAGCTTCTCGGATGTTATGGGACCGGTGCTCAACAAAGAACAAAGAATTTAATACAAAGGCACAGATTATTCCATGAGGCAAGGTAGGCGGAAAATGTAACAATTTAGTTCGAGGTACCGCGGCATGAATAGATTTCTGAAGAAAGTGAAAAGGGCATAGTGACATGAATCCTTTTCAACAGAAGAATAACACTAAACATGAAATTTTCCCACAGGCAGAGCAATAAAATTGAAGTCTACCTAATCTCACTCAGAAAATTTCATTGGAAATGAACATGAATTGAATTATGAAACATAACGAAATACATATGAAAACATAAGAGACACATTTGCTACACTCATAACCAAAAGAATCTCATGAAACAGAGCCGCTGCCTTTCATTAGTTCTCTTTCAAAAATACACAGTGAAGAAACAAAGTTTCTTTCCCACAGTCTCCCAGAAGTTACAAGCCAACCAACCCTTTGAAAATAGCTTGCATACAATATATAGAATGTATGAGGAAGAGATAGAATTCCCAAGGGTTGGGGAGTTACTCAAACCATTACAAAATGGAGATGGAGAGCCAACCATCAGCTATAGGTGCAGCGCTCACAAACATGACATTTGGCCTGGGTGACCCTTTGCCTTCCTTCGCCACTTGGATAGATGCCAATCTGGAGAAGAGAAACTTTAAATGCCACCTTTGGTGTGAAAAAACAGAACTTTAGATGACCGGGCACACTTGGAGAAGTCGCAAACTAAAATTTCACGAAACGGGAGCAAATTGGAAGTTTTTCCTCTGTGCGCTGCGCCAATTTCTCTATGCATCGCGCCACTTTGGGGCCTGTTTTGATGCACTTGTAGGTGTCCAAAATGTGCCCAAGTGGGCTTGTTGGAAAGCTTGTCCTGTCTACCTTCTAACCCAACTGGAATTTTAGAATTTGGTGCTCATTTTGCCCTCCAAATCTCCATTCTCTGAAGACTGCTTTCTATGTGTCAAAAAAGTGGCAGAGAGGCCATTTTTTGGGTGTTTTTGACCTCTAGGAGGCTCAGATCTTGCCCCAATTTCTTGCCCGGACACCAGTAGTCGTGATTTTCCATGCTGAATCCAAAATTGCAAGCCATTCCTCATTTGGAGCTCTAGAATTTTAGGGTCGCGCCAGTGGCGTGACGCATAGGGAGAAAATCCCTGTTTTTTGCCCAAAAAATTTCCATGTGACCCAAAATTCCCAAAATTTCTTGAAATTTGGGTTGGAGGTTCTCTATGGGGTGCCATGCTAAGCCAAAGAAGCCTCAACCAAGATTCTAAGCCTATCTTTCTCTTTTGCCTCTTTTGCCCTCTTTGTTGCTTTCCTCAATTTTGCTTTTAAACTCTTTATTCGGGCCTTGGCGCTCATGTTTCGTGCCCTGTAATGAAATGCCATGTGTCTCAACAGAGCAAGGTCTTTGTCGGCCTTGTCTAGCAGCCTCTCCAAATGCATGTTGACCCTCTCAAGGTTGGCCTCCCTATCCTCATTGATTTCTTGCTCCAAAGATGTGAGCTCAACCCTTCTTCTTTGAGCAGCTTGGCGATGCTCTCGAATGTTTTGCAGCTCCATGATCGCCTGCTGGTCCTCAAGCTGCTTGTTTCTCTGCTCCAGGTACTTCATGTTCCACTTGGCCCTCTCCAAGTCAAGGGACAAGGCCTCAATCTCTAATTGCTATTCCTGGATGACCTCTCTAAGCTCTGCATTTGTTGGCTCTGTATCGGTCTCATCATCGTGAAGGAGAACGAACTCGGTCTCTCATTCACCTGATGGCTCTCCTGAAGGCCCCTCATCATGCGCTGGCTCCTTACCTCTGTTTTAGGAGAAAACACAATCCTTCTGCCTCTTTGATATGTATTGGTCACCTCAGTCCTAGGTGCCTTGGAACCTCATCATTCTTTCTTGATGACCCAACCTCCATTGACTGTGCTGACATAGTTTGGTGCTGGCTTGGTGAAGTAGTTATATGCATGTTCAAAGCTGCCTCAATGAAAGTGTCCCATGTCATGTTATTTTTTGTCAACTGATGGAGAACCATAACCTTTATCAAGCTATGATTAAAGAGACTGGGATAATGCACTTTTTCTTTAA
Source organism: Pinus tabuliformis (assembly GCA_031772625.1). Lineage (NCBI taxonomy): Eukaryota > Viridiplantae > Streptophyta > Pinopsida > Pinales > Pinaceae > Pinus > Pinus tabuliformis. The sequence continues at coordinate 1,251,749,184 of CM062818.1, read as the reverse complement.
ATTTCACCTTTTTAGACATCTTGGTTAAACTCCTATACAAGTAACTACGCAAATTGAGCGACTTGGTTGCTGTAAAGTGCATGAGCAGCCTTATGTGATATTGATGCAACCTGGAAAATTTTCCCTCACATGTGAAGAATTTCATGACAGCCTTCATTAATGGTGCATATATCTCCAAAAAATATCTGAATGGGAAAACATGTGAGTGAGTTTCTTTATATTATGATTTCATTTAGGCTTTGTACTCTTCTAGGTCTAGGTTCATGTCTTTGAACCAATTTTCACCATGGTTTGGTATGCCTGTAGCTTGAGAGATGGAATCTTCTGAAAACATGAAATCATTCCCTGCAATGGTGACTTTGTCTTCCATCAAGGTGAGGGAAAATATACATCTGAGATGCTAATGGTGAAAAACTTGTTCTTGGCCTTTTTCTTGCCACATGTTCTTCATGGTGCTTAATGTTATCATGGTGCACCAATTCCTTTCCCTTCATCTCTTGTTTCTTGACATTGAATTGTTCTTTCTCCATAGGTAGATGTTGTGCTTTAAGCTGACTGTTTTCTTGATCAAGGAATGAAATGATAAATTTGGCCCTTATCAAATTGTCCTTGACCTACATGATCTGAGAATACTTCTCTTTCATGACTTGTTGTATGGATTTATGCTCATCTTGTGCCTCCAAGTCAACTAGGTCAAACTCATGCTCAATGAGCTCCTCATCATGCAAAGAAGCCTCATGATGTGATGGTGATCCCTGTTCTTGTTTGCTTTCACCAACAGCTTCTCTAAGTGGATGTGGATCCTCTTGAGCCAAATCTCTCAATCAGCCTCTATCTCCTGTTGAATAGGTGTCTTCTTGTGGTTGTCTTTATGAAATTTGTTGCATTCAATCATAGGCATATAACCACCATATCACTCATAAAATTTGATAAACAAGTGATGTTATAGAGCCTAACTTGAAATTTGATGGGCTTCAAAAGAAATTTGAGGCAAAATGGCACAATTTGATTCCTTTTTTTCCCTGTGCACCGCGCTCTTTATGTGCGCCGCGCCAGTGTAAATTTACACTGGAAATTTCCTCCGAGTGCACCGCACTCCCTCTGTGCGCCGCACTCTTTTCCAGGCGACTTTTGGAGACCTTACCATTGTCCAAATTGCGTACAGGATAGCTTGTTGGAAAGGTCTTTGAGTCTACCTACCAACCCAACCATAATTTTTCAATTTAGAGTTCATTTGCCCTGTCAAAGGGCAAATCTCCCAAGACTGGTCAAAATGTGCCCAGTGAGGCTGCCTCAAGGCAGAGTGCTGTTACAGTCAACTGTTGAAGGCCTTCCTCAACTCAAAATTGAGCTCATGATAGCTCATTGGAAATCTCTTTGTGTCTAGTTATCATTTAACTCATCAAGAAAGTAATTTGGCCAACTCAGCTAGGATAAAACTTGATTTTCCCAAGGTCACTTCAGAGGTGCATAAATTCTCCCAAGTCAATTGTATTTTTGACATTTCTCTAAAACCATGACACCTGTGTAAAAAGTGAAGGAGGCTTTTCTTGTTTGACCTGTTTTGGACAAAAACTGCTCTCAGTTTTCCTAATTTCATGTTTTATTTCTCAGAAACATCATTTGAGTGAAACCTACCCTGATATGTGGAACAAGGGATTTGTCGAAATGAAGAGAAATGAAGGGGATAGGGAGCTTCTAAATTCTTGAGGAAATTTTGGGAAGTAGGGAGGGATTTTAGGAAGTAGGGGAAATTGGAATCTCTGAAATTGAGTGAGGGGAAGGGGTCCAAAAAGGCAAAACATAGGCCCAACCTAGAAAACTGCCAGGTTGTAGCAAGAAACTAGGTTTTGTACGAAAAAGAGGAATTTGGGTAATCTCAGTGATGGGAAGTGTTTGATAAGGTATTTTAAGGATAGGGGAAGGTGTATGAACATCAGGATACAAGTTTTGCCGACGATTTGACCATCCAAGAGAAATTGCCTTCAAAATCCTAGGAGAGGGAAATGACCTTACCTAGGCGCAACTGAAGCATGAACAAGGTGTAAAATGACCCATTGGAACCTGACATGATGATGGAAATCCTTAGAATGATGGTAGACTCAGCTAAATAGTGACATAGACCAACATTTAGATGACTTTGGAAGGAGTGAAAGCAAACCCTAGACCTAATGCCTAGTGATCAAATTTTACTTAAAGACTCACTGAAATGAAAAAATTTGACCTTGACACCTTAAAACCACTTTGTAAGAGCATGTTTGATCACTGGAAGAAGGCTGGAAAGACTGACACTAACAGAGTAATTAGGGTAAAGGAAAAAAAATTCATTGCTATAATCTTAGGTTAACCTTAAAAATATTCTTTTTTTACCGATATTCTATCTCAGATCTCCCTTAGTAATTTCACCCTTAAGTAAAAATGAAAATGATCAATAAACCGAGTATAGTCATAAGGAATTCAGATAGGATATATAATGTTTTTCCATCGATAGACTTCCATTTCAACTTCATTTCTTCTTTAATTGTCTTTATTAGCTTCATGGACATGAAAAAGGAGGGATTATTAAACAATATCAGATGTATAAAGGAAGTACGCTGTCGAAAATATTTGAATGGACTGATTGTACTAAGACCAATGATTGTGGCTCTAGCCAAATATTTGGGAAATTAAATAGTTACTTGTTTAGGGCTGGACATTATGAGAAGAGTGGTTGAAATATGGCTTCATCTATTGCAGAATTATCAGCAAGGCCAAAAATCAGAATGACGAGGGAACTCATGGTATGAAAGAAGGGTTTTAGTAGGATGTAGGGAGGGGGGATTCTAATTTCTAGTTGTGGACTAGGGTTTTAAGGAAACATTGGAAAAATTTGAACTCCTCATCCTTTTCCCAAGCTATAAAATCCTCATCAAGCCCTTTATGTTTAATTTCAAGCCTGTCGGCACGTCAATTTAACATATTAGCAAAAGTTTCCTCAGAAATTTCTAGAAAAACTTGGTTATCAATGAGAGAAGTGATAATCTTGATCTTAGAGTTAAAAATCTTGGCCAATATTAGTATGGAATCGGGGTCATCATGGACAAAGAGGAAGGTGGTTGTTAATACCCTAGACTAGATGAAGTAATTATCATTCTAAATTTCATTAATAGAAAGGCTTAAAGCCTATTTTAGACTTAAAATATCAGTATTGCAGGCTTGGGTATCCCTAATTCCTGCTATTTTATTAATATAAATCTCATTTTTCGAATCTTCACTCATTTCTACCAGTCAGGTGTGAATTGGCTTAGAAATGAAGTGTGGAATAGATATAATGGAGTGGGAACCTACTTGGAAGTGATGAAACAAAAAGGTTAGGGTCCTATTTGAGTTGTGTGGAGGATTGAGAGTGGAATCGTGCGATCCCCAATTAAGCACCCTAAAAGAAGAATGGCTCGTGTTGTTGAAAATACAAACTAAATTTGACAGAAGAGAGAAAGAAATTATAAATTCTATGTTACAAGTGATATGTACATTTTTCATAATTTAAATTAAATTAATTAAATGGTGTTCGAAATTTGTGTGTCGTCCCATCCAGTGGGTCCGAAAAATGACTTTAAATTCTTCGCATTTTAACATTCGATATGATTCTGTGGGAAAAGGCACGTTATCACAAAGACTTTTTGCCACCTGACGATGAATGAGAGTTGTCAAATGAAAAAATATCTCGACATCGGACATGGGAGAGTTAACTAAAGAGTGGGTTTTTTCACACCCGATATCACATCATGTATGTTGATTTTCTTTTTGAATGGCCTTCTTATTTTTAGAATTTAAATTTTTGTATAATCTGTCGGGCATATGGGAATTTGTTAAATATATCAAATTTTATCACTCAATAAAAAAAGACTAATCATTGATCAATACTTACAATTGTTTAATTGATACTAAAGAAGAAATAAAATTATATGATCACTACTTATGTGGATTAGGCCCATTAAGTGACTAGCTTGCATATGTTGAAAGTTAGAGATAAAATTTAGTCTCTATAATTTAAAGATATATGGGTAATATAACCATGTACGAAAACTAGTAATATAATAGGCTCCATGGGGTATAATGGCCCTTGGAAACGTTTGAGAACATGTAGTTCCAATGCTTTTTTTGGGCTATGGATTCCTTTGGAATCAATTCGTTTTCTCCTCTTGTAACCTTTTTATTGAAAACTTGAAAACTACCACATTCAAGAGAAAAATATTGAAATGAAATTCTTGAAAAAAAAATTCTTTTTCTTTTTTGTTTTCCATTAATAACTTAGAAGAATATTTCAAGTGAAGAATTTCTTCATGAGCCTACCATTTATAGGAATACAAAGGAAATATCCATAAGTGTGCCATGTTTATAAGTGTTGTTATCTTGGACTTCTTGTACTCGGAATGTAGCATTGTAGAGGATGTCAAATTCCCCACACTACTCTTTGTTAACATGGGTTGAGTCCCATTTGAGCTCCAAATCCCCCATTTTTAGATTTCATTCCTTTGCCCTTTTGTTAAAAACAACTTTAATTTCTTTTTGATAAGTTTCAATCCTACCTAAATCTTCTTCTCTTTTTTGTTGAACCTCTACAGGTTGATAGATTATTTTCAATGTTGAATTGGTGTATGTTTCCTCTTCTTGCATAAACCTAATTACTGGTAGGGAAATGTTCATGGGGAATATGACATCCGTATCATACACTAGTTGATAAGGTGAAGTGTTAATGGCTCTATTGGTGCTGATTATGTCTACCCAGACTACATATTTGATATTTTCATCCCAAATCTTTTTATTTTTTTCGAACATCCTTTTTAATTTTTTTTATAAGATTTTTTTACGAGGGTTCTACTAGCGCATTTCATTGGGATATTAAGCTATGGAATGTGCTAATTCTATGTTGTAGTCTTGGAAGAATTGTATCATCTTGGATAATTTCAAATTATGGGCATTATCCATGACCAGCTTTTGGGGCACCCGAATCTTGAAAGCATGAGTGTTCAAGGAATGTGATAGTCACTTTATCATCATTTTCTCTATTTGGAATGGTTTCCACCCACTTAGCGAAATAATTTATGGTTTTGAGGATATACCTATTTTTAAAAAATGAGTTAGAGTGTATCTCTACAATGAATTCTAATCCCGATTGTTGAAATGGAACTTAAACTTTTATGGGCTTCAATGGTAAATATTTCAACTCATGCTTTCATGAAAACATTTGACATTGTAGAAAAGTTCTGATAGTGACACTGGTATCTTTAAAATGGGAGGGCTAGTAGTATCCAGCTCTCAAAATATTGTACGTTGTGACTTTACATGCTTGATGTCCTCCACATATACCATGGTGAAATTCTAAAATTATCTCCTAGGTTTCATCCTCTGCACATGTAAGTAGGACACCAACAAGGTCTTTCCAATACAAATCTTCATCTATAATGCAATACTCGATGGCTTTCAATTTTAGGAATCTCGATTTGGACTTGGGCATCTCAAGAGGAAATTGTAAAATATGCAAGAATAATATTATATCTCGATACCAAGTGGAGTTATGGAACTTTGCAATTCCCTTTGGGAAGGTTGCTTGTGGATTCCTTGCTTCCAATGGGAAGGGTTACTGTGGATTCCTTCCTTCTGATGGAAAGGGTTCTTGAGGATTCCTTTCTACTGGAATGAGAGGTTTTTGTGGATTCTCTCTTCGAGGTTGAAGAGGTTTTTGTGGGTTCTCTTAAATTGAAGAAGGGGGTTCTTATGGATTCTCCTCTCCACAGATGTTGGAAATATCTTCATTGATGCACATATTTAACACTACATGATCTGACTTAGTATGAAGATTATAAAATCCTTAACCTTTCATGAGATTTTTATGTTTAATCTCCATATCATATGATTGGAGCTTGGTTATCAATTTCCCTTACCTTGCATCACTGTCAGACCTCTTGACAATCTCTTTTACTACTGTCAATGTCACATATTCTATCACATTCAAATGCATCACATATTCTATAAATACTTTAAAGGCCCTCACCATAACATACTTTTGTTTCTCTATAATAATATATTTGATTTCTACATATCTCAATGTGTACCTGAGAAATGATACTGGATATTCATACCTTTCTTGATTCTGCTGTAATAACACTGATGATATTGTGTGTTTGGATGCAAAAGAAAAAATATGGAATTATTTTGAAAAATATGGACTAGCTAGCATCAGGGCTTCCATAATAGTGTTATTAATTTGATCAAAATATATTTTGGTTTAAACTATCCACTTCACATCACTATTCTTCTTAAGCATGCCTAATATGTGTTTGAGGAGCTCTATGAAATTTGTGATGAATATATGCAAAAAAAATACCTTCCCAAAAAAATGACTAAAGTTAATTTTTATTCCACAGTAAACTGATATTCGATATATCTTCTACCATTCTCAATCAATCTTGATGCCATCTTTGGTTACTATGTGTCCCAAAAATTTTCCTTCTTCCAAAGAAAAAAATTATTTCTTGGGATTTAAAGAAAGGCCAAACTTCCTACACTAGAATAACACTTGTCTCAAATGATCTAGGTGTTCTTCATCAGGTTTGGAGAACATTTTCATGTCATCCAAATATATAACTATGAACATGTCCCTCCCTCTTACAAAACGAATGTCCATAGCCCTTTGAAATTTCACTCTCGTGTTCATCAAATCAAATGGGATTTTATCGTACATGAATGTTCCCCATGTTGAGGTGAAAGTGATCTTTCATTTATCTGTTGGATGCATAGATATTTGATTATATATCGAGAAACCATCCTTTATCAATATTCTCAAGGATCCTATCACCTTCTACAATAAATGATCCATCTTAGGAAATGGATAATTTTTCTTTAGTGAGCATTTACTCAAATTCCGGAAATCTATGAACAACCTTATGTCTCCATTTTTCTTTCTAACAGACACCAAATTTGTTACCCACTCAAATTATATTAATGGCACAATAATTTTCCAACATATTAGCTTCTTGATTTCCTTCTCAAGCATGGGTAAAAGAATAGGATTTAATCTTTGTAATTTCTACACAAAAGGTTTGTATCCCTCGTTCAAGGGAATCCTATGTTATATAATAGAAGTGTCATATGTTGTCAAATATTCATAAATCCATGGAAAAACATCTTTGAATTATTAAATAACTCAATGTATATCATTTTTTAGGCGGGTTCCAACGATATGGTGAGATTTAGCTTTTGTGGTTTCTCTTCAGTGCTTAAGTTATGTTCCTTGACGTTCTTGGTCATCTGTTGGAAAATGGCTCTGTTAGTAACATCATTGTCATAAAATATTTGCTCTAGTAGGACCAAACCCTTTGAGATAAGGTTATTTTTTAGTTGTATCACTCCATGGACTCTGATTTGATTTAGAAAGTTAGGGCTGTCTTCGAATTATTTCGTCTCTTGTTGATCCATTTCAAGAGCCTAGTGTTTTTTATTTATGTTAGTGGACAAAATTTCATTGACTAACTCCAGAAATATCTTTAGTTTTTACCATCCTCGAAAATTACTCATGATTGATGTTGTTTGAGATTGAAGGCTTGTATCTCATCTCCACTTCATAATTTAGTTTTGGCTTAGGGGGTATCTCAAAGGTGGTAGTTTTTGTTGCCAATGCATTTGCCTGTTGGTTGTCTTCCCTAGGCATAGCTATAATGTAAAATGCATCAAAGTAATTTCCAATAATATCCCACAATGCATTAATATACGATCTAGTTATCGGGTATTTGGTAATGTATATGTCTCTTATATGAAAACTTACCTGTTAGAAATCACCAAAATCCACTATGTTCTTAACTCCCATTTTCCTCATCCTCTCGAAACTTAGAATTAATGCATCATATTTCACCAACATGTTTTGTGGCCTCAAATTTTAGTTTGAATGAAATGGGAATGTCTTGGCCCATAGGAGGTACTAAGAACACTCTTTCCCCTGTTCCTTAAATAGATCATGCACCATTAAACAACAACTTATATACTAGATGTTTTCCTTGTTTTCGTTTAATATTAGTAGGTAGTTTATCTACTACCACCATCACTTCACGATTCATGAATATGTTGTAAAAATACATGGACTCCTCTATGGCATATACATTTTGATTTCTTGATCTATTTATCAATCACCACATATGAAAGTTTATCTTCTTTATATAGTCTCCTCCCTTAACCCGCAAAGGCAAGTATGGTCACATAGGATAAACCTATCTACAAGGACCAACCTAATTTTTAAGCCCATGGCTTAGAAAGTAACATGCCATAGGTAGTTAGACTATCAACTACTACTACGTCCATACCTATGCTATTGTTAGATATTTTGGTAAGAGATATCACTAAGCCGTTAATTATATTGAAGAATTTCAACCTTCTAGAATCAAATGAATAAAGATCATGGTATGGTTTGGCGATGTCTAATCCTAACTCGACGGAGACTGAATTGTGCTTGAGGTTATGCGATGCTCTTGAGTGTAACATGTAGTTGTGAAGAACCTTATTATGAATTTTATGGGTGAAGTAAAATGCAGGGCTATCATCATCTTGTTTTTATACATCTAGTGCACACTCTACAGTAAGACAATCTTCCTGAATATTTAAGGTGTTTATGAGAAATTAGTTCCACGGGATTTATAAAATTTTATATGTGGGGCTGATATCTTGAATTATGGGCAACTTCGATAGATGCACTAGTAATTTTATCTTACACAATTATTGTTCCAAGTTAAATAATGGGGCTTTATCCCTTTCAGCTTATATAAGTAGTTGAATTCATGGTTAAGATGAAGATTGTGATTTATTCATTTTCCAACTGGGGTCTCGATTGGAATCCAAATTTGTCTTCCTTTTCTAATGTGAGGGACCCTATGTTCTTGTTAAATTTTCAGGAGGTATTTGAATTGCATCATAGCCTTAGTTGTGAATCAAGTAAAGGCACAACAATTTTGATCAAGTGCCCCTCCCTAGATGGTTTGTTTGGTTTGGGACATAAGTCATAATTGGTCCTAAGTTCTGCCATTACTATGTTTTTAATTAATTGATATTAAGAGGTGGGGATATCATAATCATCAAATGAATCATAGGCCTCTCATAGTGCTAGGGAGTTTCTGTAGTCAATATTTTTGATGTAGAAAGTGGGGCTCTATTCTACCCAATTTATGATTTCATCTTCGATAAATTTGTCACAAAATTTGTTTGTTTGGAGCTTCAAATCCCATCTAATAAAAGGTTGTATTAGTTGACCTTCGGGCCTATTTTCTATATGTATCTATTGAATGTTGAATTCCCTACAAATGAAAGTGGGATTTCGGGGTGGCTGTGTTTGATTTTTTCTTGATACTTCTAACTGGAGTTTAGTGATTTATTGTAATAGTTCCTTGTCATGATAGTCATTTATTCAATGTTTTCTTTTGAAGTGTGCTTACTATATTTAGAGTGTTCAAGTTCATATTTTACCTTTTTTTTCCTTTATCCTTGTTGCATCTGTTCTCTTTCTCAATTCCATAGTTCTTATCTCCAGTCTAGTCCCTTCATAGTTTTCATGTAACAGTTAACTTTCTTTCTATTTCGAGCACATATTATTAGACATCCACCAAGGTTCAGGTCTTCTTTCTCTCGTTGTGACAGAAAAATCAATTTGAAAGGCTACACCATCATTCACCATAGCAGCCATAGGCATAGTTTTTATTTCATTTGGGATTCTTTTATAGAGATTGTTGAATATTTTAGTGAACTCTTCTACATTCAAAGATTTTATTTTTAACTACTAAAAATTCAATGACATAATATTGGAAATCCTTTTTCACACCCCATTAGGTGTGAAATGTCCTTTCTAAGTCACCATGTGAGTGCACAGAGTTTGGGGGGAGAGTACGAAACAATTTTCGCACATCTCCTTCCAGGGTCTGTATAAGCAGCCTCATGAACACATCCTCTTCCCCCATAATAAAGTTATCAATGAAATATTGGAAGGCATTGACATGTTCTACAAATATCCTTTTCTTTTGCCCATTAAATATGGGTGGACGTTTCATATAGTATTGAGGAATATCATGTAAGACCCAAGGCAAAGCCAAGGGTTCACACCAAGTTGTTACCGAGGTGAATGGTTGGTGAGGTGGGTTATTTTATTGTGAGGTTTCCCTTGCCCAACCATAATGTGTTGTAGTAATATGTCGATAACAATATATGATATTGGGGAGTTGGTTTTCCCTGTCGTTTCTGAAGTTAGGCAAGGTGTAGATGAGAGGGCAGTTTTAGAAATGTGAGGAGAGACAAGTGCCTCATATGTTAATGTTTTGGTTGCAAGGATGGTGCACCAATCTAAGTAATCACTAAATGGTTGAGCTAAAAAATCATGGTGGGACAAGGTTGGGATGCAGAATTGGTTGTCTAATTATCTAAGGTTCGTTCTTGTAGAGTTTTGTTTATTTTTTTCTAAATATAAAAAAAAACACTGAATATTGAAAGCTAGAAGCATTAAGTTTGGTTTTGGGTTACTACGGGTGTGTCTCCTCATAGAAGCCACACTATGAATCATAAATTATCAAGAACTATGTGCTCAAAAGATAAAACATATTTTTAACAAGTACGTAAAATGGGTTAACTATGTTAGGGAGCTATCATCATTCTAGTATGACCTGAGTATAAAAATAGTAATGTAGTATATAGAAAAGAGATCTTATGAATAGTGGAAACACCAGGTGGAATGCATATCTGAGAAATTCAAATTCCGTCCACCTACAAAATCTGAGAAAATCGTTGTTTCACTTGGGGAATATTTTCAAATCAACATTGACAAGATTGTCATGAGATGTCTGGGGTCGAGAGCCACACTATATTGTGTTGTAGTGCATATCCTAGGAACATCTCAATCTCATTCTTAATTTGTTGTTTTTTGTTTCATTTTATGCTAGGAAATGTGTTTGAAAGCACTAAAGTTTTTTTAAATTTTTCTAGGTAAATTTATGCATATTTTCAAGTATGATCATTCATGTAACTTGGTTTAAATGTAAGGTTTTAATAAGAATTTAGAAAATATGGAGAACAAATTTCATTAAGTTAAATAAAATTTCATTTTCTATTTTTATGAGTTTTGTTTCTATTGGAAAATGATGTATGAAAATACTAACAATTTATAAAAATGTTGTTGGGCATAATTTCCACTTGTTTTCATGTTAGAGAATTGATATACCTTGGCTTTAACATAATATTTATGAGGTTTTTGTAAAGAAATGTAAAGCGTGAACAATAAACATCAACAAGCTAATATGGGTAATCAAGAATCGTTTCATAGATTACTTATATCTATGTGAAATTTTACCAAAATAACCAAGGAAATCAATGCAATCGTGATAGATTCCACAAAATTAAATAAAATAATATTATAAATTCAAAATTCTCTTTAATTTATACAATTACAGATAGACTCAAAACAAACATAAGTTTTACAACATGATCTTCCATGAAAAGCTTTTACAAATCTATTAATATTTATCATAATTCAAATTACAAAATGAGTTTCAAAATTATATGGAAAAGAAGCACTCACAACCCAAGACATACTTTGGAACTCCTCTGTTACAACAACTTAAAAATATCCTAGCAATTTCCAGAAAAAATTTGATAGAGTTTCCTTACATCATATTTTCTCTCCATATTTACATCAAAATTTCCCTATATATATGATGAGAATACCCAACAACCTAACCCTAGACCACTCATGGTATTTAATAACAACTAGGAATATGCACAAAATATCCAATTGTTATGTAACCAACTTCTTCTAAAACTTTCTATATATAACGTGCCAGAAGTTTCCAACTATACGACGGATCATATCTGCCTTTGATGTAGTGGGCCTATTTCTCTCTCTTGCTCGTGCATTGGATGAAATATGTGCGGATCATATAGTTCAGTCATTAGTAGGGGAACATTGGTTGGGTTGACACTTGTGATTGTACTTGTGGTTGCCTTAGCTTAGGTGTCCTAGAACTTAAGCCTCCTGTGGCATTGCTCCTCCAATGTGGTATTGTATAGGTTATTTTTGAGTGGCCAATCTTTATAGGTCCATCAATCCTGTCCACTCTTCATGTAACATAACATCAATTGCTTTTGCATCTAAAATGGAAACTTCCATATTTTTTACCACATCATAATCCACTTTTCCTTATTCTTTGAAGAGGCTCTTTAGAGTCAACAAAACTTCAAAATGATCTCCATACATGTTTACAATGAATTTTCCTTGCACAGTGTTGTCCTCTTCTCCAACGTATTTACGATAATTTCTTAGTGGAATTAGGATCTTCATGAGATATTCCTTGGAGTATAACTCTCCATTACCATCAAATAATGATGGGAATTTCGTTTTGTACAACATATCACATTTATCTTTGATTTCATGTGCTTCCTCTGCGAGTGCCCCTTCTTTTTTCTACACCATTATTACCATTTTTTCTTTATTCTCCCATGATTGGACCATATATAAATATTTTCCTTCATGAAATCCTCCTTGGTCATATTGGTTGGGGAGTCACCAATAGTGTTCTTAATCATATTAATATTTTTATTAGCTCTCTAGAAAATGTCTGTTTCCTCCTCTATTAGCTCCATATGATCCTAGTGCTTGTCCATTATATTCATTATTCTATCCCACATGATTCCTCTTGCATCCTTAAAAGAGGATTTTCTTGGATGTTTCCTTCTCAAGAATTCTATTTATGTTTCAATTTTTTGACCATCTTCTTGTCTCTAGTATAGTTCTATCTTTGTGAATTGTAAATCCTCATCCTCCTTCAACTTTTCCTTTCCATTAGATTGTAGAAACTGAAATTTATTTGCATATTCCTATACCATCATTGATTCACCCTATCCAGCTAGAACATCAAGAGTATTATGGGATTGAGATGTCTCAGTTGTACTTTGTTTCATCCTTTAGACTTGTGCCTATCGCTACAAAAATTTATCTTTGCATTATTCGTTCTTAATTAAAACAACATCGACCTTTTGATTCAGCTCTTGATTTTCTCTTTTTGCTTCTTCCAATTCATCAATTTACATGGGGTGTGCATATGAGATCTTCAATTTCTTTTTCTTGGAAGCTATCTCTCTATATTTTTCATCCAACATGGTCTTATAGTGCTTGAATTCACGAGGATATGTATCCAAATGGGTGATTTTTTCCTCCATATTCTTTATTTTCATTTTCCTGGATATACATAATATCCTCTCGTACTTCAACTCATTGCTTTCCTTATTGTACATTTCCTGCAATTTTCTAGCCATGGCATTCATCCAATGCATTTTCCTATGAATCATATGAGTCACTTGAATATCTAGTTCCATGATTCCTATGGACGGAATATGATAAACCAATAGGTACGTCTGATGAAATTCATATTCCTCCAATGGATTCTAAACCTGAATTTGGTGAAATGGTTGATTGTTTGCTCTCCTTATATCTCTTTTCGTTTATTTAGTTGATTTTTAGCCATTTCTTCAATTTTTTATACAACTAACACCCATCTAGGTTTAGAAACCTCGCGTGACTCTGCTACTTTAGATGCTAACATAACAGAGGGCATATGTTCAATATAAACACTTGCTTTGACAGGGCTTCCAGTTGGTTGTTATACAACATGAATGCTTGTGAATTTGTCTCCTATTCATTATAATCCTCATTTCTCTTCGTCTCCCTTGGCCTCCTCAGAGCTAGGCTCCTCTCCTTAATCAATGTCCATGAGCTTTAAATTCGCTCTTCTATTGCTCGAGAAGTGAGATGTATGTGACTTTAATGGATGTAAGATTTCATTAACCTCCTCCCAAGTAGATTTATTAGTATCATCCTCTACTATGGGATTTGATTCATGTTTATGATTTTCTCTGTCTATATCCTTTATTCTGTCATAAATTATGTTATGAGGATCATATTTCCATACTCGTGCTTGCTGGAAAAAAAAAATTGCAACATCTTCTCCACAAGGGTTAAGGCATTCCTTGCATTGACCACAAATTCTCCTACCTCATGAGGTAGGTGGAAAGTAATAACTTCCTTCTTGGAAGAAAAATGTAGATTATCATTGTTGAACCTTTACCTTAGATACTCTGATGCAAAGATGAGGGGAATCATAAATTTTAAAAACTACTATGCTCTGTGTTCAAAACCATATAATACGAGGCCTATGTATTCTTGAAAGAGATACGAGTAACCCACTATCGTATTAGGATTGAACTGCAACTTCTCCCTAAGGAACTCAGGAGCTCTAGGCAAAATCACACCATGCAATAGGGTATAGACAACTGACATTAATGACAACACATATTTGAAGAAGCCTTAGTTAATTTCTAGTTTTATAACCATCGATAATCACTCTAAAATAAATAATAGGGAATTTTTCTCACCAACCATCTTGGGATTTAAGCTTTGGAGATAAGAATAGTTTTAGTGGATGAAAAATAAGAATACATAATCTTGGTACCAAAAATATTGTCCTTCTTCAAAACATATTAGTTTGGCATGAATATCATTGGATAAAAATTGAGGAAAGTCATATTTTTCATAGGCCTTGGTGCTTGCATGCCATAAGGTTACTGAGAAACCTAAGATCATCTAAGTTATATGAGCGTCGGTACTGATACCAAGGAATTGGGCATTCATTGAAAAATATATGTTTGGCAAAAAGTTAAAATCCACGATGGGGTAGGGAAGAGGCCCAAAAGGGGATATACTCTCCCTTTAACAGTTTCATTGAATATCGATTATTTTATGTCTAGCGAGAGTTTCTTTCACTAATCTACTAGTGTTTCTTTATCTTTCTTTCTGTGGGATTTGCATATTGGTCCTATTAGTATATCATAACATATCTGCAATGGATTTTTGTAGTATGTTGATCACTGCCTTATCTATTTCAAAGGATAGGATAACTCTTTGACTTGGTAGATACCTGTTGACAGACCATTATACCATTTTTGGGAACTAACGAACTTGGTGAACCACTTTTAGGACCAATTTTGATTCAAATAAATTGTTGTTGTCCCTTATTGTGTTGAAAGTACTATGTACCAGTTGGATAGCCTTTCTCATGTCATATATGGTTATGATTAGGTCTCCTACATCCAGATCTTCATCATAGAAATAAGGGTCTTTGGATTTCTCAACCATTGGAACATCAAAAGCACTATGAACTGGTGGTGTTTCAATTGGAAATACGGGACTTGGTAAAAAGGGGATTAAATTACTGAGGTAGAGTAAGGAAAAGGACAAAAGGGAGAATTATAAGTGTGACTAACTAGTCAATATTTAGGTGCCACCTCGCTAAAGGAGATTAGCTCATGACATTGAGGGATATTTATTTAAATTTCCTAGTTACAATGGGATGGTGCACACAAATGTCAAATTAAAGGGTTTTGAGAAATTTGTGCTTGAAGTTGGAAAATCCATCATAAATTCATCTCATGATAAGAATTAGATGAAATATTGGATAAAACAAGGAGTTTATTAATGAGAAGAATGATTTCCACAGGCAAGTGAGCCTTTGTTATGTGGATAGGGCTAGGGATTCCTCTAAGAGCTAAAATTTACCTAAATTTCAGCTTGGTGATGGTTTTAGTAGGTTGAATCTGTGACGAAGAGGTGAGTTGAGCATTTGAAAACTCGAATTTGAGATCATCGGGTTGGAAATGAGAAAATTGAGTTCACCGGTGCATCAAGTCACTTGGAAGTAGAATAGGACATAATAGAGTCAAAATGGGATCTCATTCCTTTTTGATAAAATAAATTTTCCACATGTCAGATAATTATTGGGAAATAATTTTAGGGATTACATCATGATGACATCATTGTGACACATAGAACATGCCACATGTCGCGAGGGTGGTGCCACATGGTAGGGGATTATTGGCATGTGAGGTGATTGGGTTGGAAGGTTATGTGTCATGGTTCATGGAAGGCTAGCATAGGGGTTGAAGTGGGAGGAAGGCTGATGTGGATGGCTATGTTAGTGCAGAAATCTTACGTGGTAGGTTGCATGACTTCCCAAGCATGCCCTTCAAACTCAGTTTTGAAATTTTTGCATAGGTGTGTGATGCACAAGATGGTACCATGTGGCCTTCTCTCCACCCTGCGAGATCATGAAATAATACAATCACTCACAACCCTATTAACATGCAATATGATCTAAGAAACACTTATGGGAGAAAACACAACCAGAGGGTGAGGTTGCTCTACTCTATCTTTCATTGAATGGAAATGGATAAAAGTAGATGGAGTGAGACATTTCCCCATGGGCTGTGACACTACACACACTAGTTCTATTTTCTCTCTCTCTATCCATTCTCAACCACTCTTCGCATCTATTGAAAAAATGGGTTCGAATAAAATGAAATAATTTTCCTCCTATTAGCCTGATTCTAACATAACATAATAGCATACTAGTGGTTAACTTTGAATTTAATTCTAAGTTAGGGATATGGTCAAAAGAGGAAGATCAACTTACGAGTGGCATATTTTTTCATACATACACTACTTGAGGATATTATTGCAAGATTTGAAAGATATATATGTGTAGAATAGCCCTATCTCATGCACTACTTGAGCAATGAAATTTCATCCCCATAAAACATTTATTGATGAATCAAACATCTTTCGAAAGTTCTCAAACACAAAACCCTAAACTAGAAAGTGTAGTTAAAGATGGTTCTCTCAAATTATTCCTCCAATTTTTCACCTTTGAAAGTATCAAAATCTATGAAAATTAATGTATTTAACAAATCTAGATATTATCATATAGATAAAATTTAGCCGAGACTTTATATATAGATAACTATGTTTTCCAGAAAATAACATACATAAACATAAAATCTCTAAAAAAGTCATATAAAATACAATTGTAATGTACCCTAAGTTTATAAAATGTTAATTTCTCATGTATTCCCTCTCTGCCATTGTTACATGTTGTTTGCTTATACCATTGTTATATTATGTTCTTACATCACACAAGTTTGTTAAGAAAATGTGTTACAACCATTGTGCTTGTAATGGAGATAAGGATAGTCATATAAAGATTAAGATCAGGGCTTGTGTTTAGTTCGAGGTTACATTATATTTCAACGAAATGATAAATTATTGTTTTAAAATAGGATTATAGACCACCTTAACCATTCTACCCTCGAGACAACCTTTGGCTACCTAAGGTCAATGCCCAAGACATCCACTAGCACCAATAAAATTTTTAAAAGACTTATTTCCCCAAAGCAAAATCACCACTAGTGTGCAAAGTTGAATAATTCTTTTGAATAATGAAAACCCAATAGAATGGCCTTTTTCTTGATGATTACAAACTTTTAAAAGACTAAGATGAGAGAGGAATAAAAAGAGGAACAAGGTTTTCACTTGGGGCTCATGGAATGGGCCTCGTAGAATCCAACATTCAAATCCGAAAAGAGAATAAGTGAATATAAAAAAGTAGAAAATTGAGAATGACAATGCTCAAGTGAATGGAGCACCGCCTCCTAAAGAAGGAACATGTATTTTATCCTAGGAGTTGTAACATTAATAAATATGAACCTATCTTAAGAATGAACAACTTCAAATGAAGAAAAACCAATTTTGAAAAATAATACAGTGAGAAATAAACACAACATACTCTAATACACCAAGAAATATGGAATCAACCTATATGTGTATTTATTATTTTTGAAGGAAGGTTAAGAATTACACAATTAACCTCCAAATTCGCGAGTCTCGATGAATGGTGTAAAATTTAGCATTAATATTCTCTATTTCAATTGAGTAAGGTCCTATTAAATGGTACCTTGTTGGTGCTAACTTTAAGAAGAAATTTAACATCTTGACCTTGGAGTATTTAACTACAAAATTAACCATGGATCTAGAGGATGTGGTGAGCACCAAGAGGGCTCAAATCTTTTAAGGTGCAGAAGAAAAACGTGAACCAATATTTATACTCACACACACACACACACACACACACATATTCTTTATTTAAATTTCACTTTTGAATACATAAATTGATTCCCCTACTTCAAAATTCCATTGGACACTTGGATTATCTTTAAATTATAAACTCCAACAAATCTTTAGTGCAATGAAGAAAAAAAATGAATTAAAAATATAGCTATAAGAGTATTTGAAATTTTTTAGCCATATATATATATATATATATATATATATATATATAAACCATTATAATATATATACTTGATATTCAAACATATTAATTTTATATTAACAATGGAATGTATTACACATGTGGAGATCCATCCTAATTACACGTCTTATTAGTAATAGAATTAAAATATTTTTCTTATTAAGCAAAGCCCCACACCACAGAACTATGAGGGTGTGTGGAGGAGAATTGAACTCATAACCTCTCATTAAGGAGGTACCATGAGGGTATCCTAGAGAATTGAACCCATGACCTCTCATTAAAGAGGTACTTTTAGCAATGGGAACTAGACCAATTGAGCTAATTGTGAGAGGGGATATTATAATTGAATTCAAAATATACCTTAAAAAGATGTCAAAATATAAACTAGTAAGAGTACTTGATTTTTTTTTAGATTTTTCGATACATGTTACACATGTAGTATTAGAGCTCACATTAACATAATTTTTTTGTTACTAACCAGAGCCAAGCTTGAGGGGAGGAAAATTGAAGCCATGATCTCTCATTAGGGCACTTGCGAGAATTGAACCCATAATCTCTCCTTAAAAGATGCTTTTAGCAATGAAAACTATACCAATTATATATATGTATATGTTTACTAAAAAATGTTTTTTAATATATTTATTATACAAACTAAACTTATATTTTTATCACGATCTCATAAATTATTATAATATCTTAACTATATATTTATATATAAAATATTATTTTGATGTAGAAAATATTCTATTTAAAAAAAAAAAACATGTTTCTACATTCTTTCATATTTTCTCTTATACACCGGCAAAAAAAATTAATAAAAATACATTATGAATTCTACTTTCACAGGAAGCCAAATTAAAATTGCTTGAGGTGAAACATCAAAACATACAAGATCTCATATCACTTCACCGGATCCAAGTGCTATGAACATAAATTTTCTCTCGAAATGATAAATGATATAAAATCAATAGACAAAGTGGATGACTTTCTACAATGTGAGTATCCATCCATTTCACTAGCATAGACATGAACTCATGATACATCTCTAAACCAATAGCTTCTTGTTTTAGTTGCTTCTTGGGTGATCTCAATAAACGAGAACAAGGATAGCTGATTGTTGGGTGATCTCAATAAACGAGAGCAAGGATAGCTAGAGGAATGAAAGGAGGAATAGAATTGGTTCATTTACGATTTTTTTAGAATTTAAAATAAAAATTAAGTTATAAAATATTGAAACCATTTTAAAAGTTTTAATTATAATTTTTTTGTTATTTTATATATATGACATTATAATATTTTACAATTTTCTTATTATTAATATTTTTAAGTATATGTTAATAAGTATTAAAATATTTTATTGATAATTTATATTAAAATATTTTTTTTTAATATTTTTTTTAAATTGATATAAACATAAATTATATATATATATATATATATATATATATATATATATATATAATTTATTTAAATACTTTATTGAAATATTTTTGAAAACTATTAAATTTAAACATTTTACTTGCTTCTTCTACTATATTGATTTTTTAGAATTATAAATTATATTTAATTTTTTTAATTTTTTTTTAATTAAAAAAACACTTCTCAATCCCATAATCCCATAATCATATTAATATGAACATAACATCCCCATCCCCTTATAATTAGCTATAGAAACAATCACTCAACAAAAGAGACACTCAACAAAAGAGATTTCCATTTAGTAGATAGCTTCCCTTCCACCGAATAGTTGTTATACATCAAATAGATCATGCCTTCATTGGTCGACTCTAGTAGTCTCTATTAACATTATGACTGAACTGTTTTATAGAGGTCTTTAATAACACGGAAGGTTGAAACTGTATACCAGTAAATGCATTAATCGAAATATCAGTCAAAAATATTGGAATGTGTTCATTGATTACATTGTTAACTAATAGGAAATCCTTTGATAAGGGTTATTGCATGTTTTGTTCACAGCTCCTCATTGTTTAAACTGTAGGTTGTTAAATTATTATTAGGCGGAGTAGCAATTAGATTGTGCTGACGTGTTAGTGTCGTAAACATAATCGTCATAACACCAGACATCTAGCTGTAATAAATGTAAGATAAGCGGCTGTTATGTATGGTATGCATGGCCAAGCCTAATATTTTTGTTGTAATATTTCTGTCGATATTTCAGTTAAATTTAATATCTTAAATTGTAATCCATCTCATTCATGTGGCATTGCTCCTCCAATGTGGTATTGTATAGGTTATTTTTGAGTGGCCAATCTTTATAGGTCCATCAATCCTGTCCCCTCTTCATGCAACATAACATCAATTGCTTTTGCATCTAAAATGGAAACTTCCATATTTTTTACCACATCATAATCCACTTTTCCTTATTCTTTGAAGAGGCTCTTTAGAGTCAACAAAACTTCAAAATGATCTCCATACATGTTTACAATGACTTTTCCTTGCACAGTGTTGTCCTCTTCTCCAACGTATTTATGATAATTTCTTAGTGGAATTAGGATCTTCATGAGATATTCCTTGGAGTATAACTCTCCATTACCATCAAATAATGATGGGAATTTCGTTTTGTACAACATATCACATTTATCTTTGATTTCATGGCTTCCTCTGCGAGTGCCCCTTCTTTTTTCTACACCATTATTACCATTTTTTCTTTATTTTCCCATGATTGGCCCATATATAAATATTTTCCTTCATGAAATCCTCCTTGGTCATATTGGTTGGGGAGTCACCAATAGTGTTCTTAATCATATTAATATTTTTATTAGCTCTCTAGACAATGTCTGTTTCCTCCTCTATTAGCTCCATATGATCCTAGTGCTTGTCCATTATATTCATTATTCTATCCCACATGATTCCTCTTGCATCCTTAAAAGAGGATTTTCTTGGATGTTTCCTTCTCAAGAATTCTATTTATGTTTCAATTTTTTGACCATCTTCTTGTCTCTAGTATAGTTCTATCTTTGTGAATTGTAAATCCTCATCCTCCTTCAACTTTTCCTTTCCATTAGATTGTAGAAACTGAAATTTATTTGCATATTCCTATACCATCATTGATTCACCCTATCCAACTAGAACATCAAGAGTCTTATGGGATTGAGATGTCTCAGTTGTACTTTGTTTCATCCTTTAGACTTGTGCCTATCGCTACAAAAATTTATCTTTGCATTATTCGTTCTTAATTAAAACAACATCGACCTTTTGATTCAGCTCTTGATTTTCTCTTTTTGCTTCTTCCAATTCATCAATTTACATGGGGTGTGCATATGAGATCTTCAATTTCTTTTTCTTGGAAGCTATCTCTCTATATTTTTCATCCAACATGGTCTTATAGTGCTTGAATTCACGAGGATATGTATCCAAATGGGTGATTTTTTCCTCCATATTCTTTATTTTCATTTTCCTGGATATACATAATATCCTCTCGTACTTCAACTCGTTGCTTTCCTTATTGTACCTTTCCTGCAATTTTCTAGTCGTGGCATTGGTCCAATGCATTTTCCTATGAATCATATGAGTCACTTGAATATCTAGTTCCATGATTCCTATGGACGGAATATGATAAACCAATAGGTACGTCTGATGAAATTCATATTCCTCCAATGGATTCTAAACCTGAATTTGGTGAAATGGTTGATTGTTTGCTCTCCTTATATCTCTTTTCCTTTATTTAGTTGATTTTTTAGCCATTTCTTCAATTTTTTATACAACTAACACCCATCTAGGTTTAGAAACCTCGCGTGACTCTGCTACTTTAGATGCTGACATAACAGAGGGCATATGTTCAATATAAACACTTGCTTTGACAGGGCTTCTAGTTGTTTGTTATACAGCATGAATGCTTGTGAATTTGTCTCCTCTTCATTATAATCCTCATTTCTCTTCGTCTCCCTTGGCCTCCTCAGAGCTAGGCTCCTCTCCTTAATCAATGTCCATGAGCTTTAAATTCGCTCTTCTATTGCTCGAGAAGTGAGATGTATGTGACTTTAATGGATGTAAGATTTCATTAACCTCCTCCCAAGCAGATTTATTAGTATCATCCTCTACTATGGGATTTGATTCATGTTTATGATTTTCTCTGTCTATATCCTTTATTCTGTCATAAATTATGTTATGAGGATCATATTTCCATACTCGTGCTTGCTGGAAAAAAAAAATTGCAACATCTTCTCCACAAGAGTTAAGGCATTCCTTGCATTGACCACAAATTCTCCTACCTCATGAGGTAGGTGGAAAGTAATAACTTCCTTCTTGGAAGAAAAATGTAGATTATCATTGTTGAACCTTTACCTTAGATACTCCGATGCAAAGATGAGGGGAATCATAAATTTTAAAAACTAGTATGCTCTGTGTTCAAAACCATATAATACGAGGCCTATGTATTCTTGAAAGAGATACGAGTAACCCACTATCGTATTAGGATTGAACTGCAACTTCTCCCTAAGGAACTCAGGAGCTCTAGGCAAAATTACACCATGCAATAGGGTATAGACAACTGACATTAATGACAACACATATTTGAAGAAGCCTTAGTTAATTTCTAGTTTTATAACCATCGATAATCACTCTAAAATAAATAATAGGGAATTTTTCTCACCAACCATCTTGGGATTTAAGCTTTGGAGATAAGAATAGTTTTAGTGGATGAAAAATAAGAATACATAATCTTGTTACCAAAAATATTGTCCTTCTTCAAAACGTATTAGTTTGGCATGAATATCATTGGATAAAAATTGAGGAAAGTCATATTTTTCATAGGCCTTGGTGCTTGCATGCCATAAGGTTACTGAGAAACCTAAGATCATCTAAGTTATATGAGCGTCGGTACTGATACCAAGGAATTGGGCATTCATTGCAAAATATATGTTTGGCAAAAAGTTAAAATCCACGACGGGGTAGGGAAGAGGCCCAAAAGGGGATATACTCTCCCTTTAACAGTTTCATTGAATATCGATTATTTTATGTCTAGCGAGAGTTTCTTTCACTAATCTACTAGTGTTTCTTTATCTTTCTTTGTGTGGGATTTGCATATTGGTCCTATTAGTATATCATAACATATCTGCAATGGATTTTTGTATTATGTTGATCACTGCCTTATCTATTTCAAAGGATATGATAACTCTTTGACTTGGTAGATACCTGTTGACAGACCATTATACCATTTTTGGGAACTAACGAACTTGGTGAACTACTTTTAGGACCAATTTTGATTCAAATAAATTGTTGTTGTCCCTTATTGTGTTGAAAGTACTATGTACCAGTTGGATAGCCTTTCTCATGTCATATATGGTTATGATTAGGTCTCCTACATCCAGATCTTCATCATAGAAATAAGGGTCTTTGGATTTCTCAACCATTGGAACATCAAAAGCACTTTGAATTGGTGGTGTTTCAATTGGAAATACGGGACTTGGTAAAAAGGGGATTAAATTACTGAGGTAGAGTAAGGAAAAGGACAAAAGGGAGAATTATAAGTGTGACTAACTAGTCAACATTTAGGTGCCACCCCACTAAAGGAGGTTATCTCGTGAGGTGGAGGGAGATTTATTTAAATTTCCTAGTTACGATGGGATGGTGCACAAAAATGTCAAATTAAAGGGTTTTAAGAAAGATGTGCTTGAATTTGGCAAATCCATCATAAATTCATCTCATGATAAGAATTAGATGAAATATTGGATAAAAAAGGGAGTTTATTAACAAGAAGAATGATTTCCACAGGAAGGTGAGCCTTTATTATATGGATAGGGCTAAGGATTGCTCTAAGAGCTAAAATTTACCTAAATTTCATCTTGGTGATGGTTTTAGAAGGTTGAATCTGTGTTGAAGAGGTGAATTGAGAATTTGAAAACTAAAATTTGAGATCATCGGGTTGGAAATGAGAAAATTGAGTTCACCGGTGCATCAAGTCACTTGGAAGCAGAATAGGACATAATAGAGTCAAAATGGGATCTCATTCCCTTTTGATAAAATAAATTTTCCACATGTCAAATAATTATTGGGAAATAATTTTAGGGATTACATCATTGTGACACATAGAACATGCCACATGTCGCAAGGGTGGTGCCACATGGTATGGGATTATTGGCATGTGAGGTGATTGGGTTGGAAGGTTATGTGTCATGGTTCATGGAAGGCTAGCATAGGGGTTCAAGTGGGAGGAAGGCTGATGTGGATGGCTATGTTAGTGCAGAAATCTTACGTGGTAGGTTGCATGACTTCCCAAGCATGCCCTTCAAACTCAGTTTTGAAATTTTTGCATAGGTGTGTGATGCACAAGATGGTACCATGTGGCCTTCTCTCCACCCTGTGAGATCATGAAATAATACAATCACTCACAACCCTATTAACAAGCAATATGATCTAAGAAACACTTATGGGAGAAAACACAACCAGAGGGTGAGGTTACTCTACTCTATCTTTCATTGAATGGAAATGGATAAAAGTAGATGGAGTGAGACATTTCCCCATGGGCTGTGACACTACACACACTAGTTCTATTTTCTCTCTCTCTATCCATTCTCAACCACTCTTCGCATCTATTGAAAAAATGGGTTCGAATAAAATGAAATAATTTTCCTCCTATTAGCCTGATTCTAACATAACATAATAACATACTAGTGGTTAACTTTGAATTTAATTCTAAGTTAGCGATATGGTCAAAAGAGGAAGATCAACTTACGAGTGGCATATTTTTTCATACATACACTACTTGAGGATATTATTGCAAGATTTGAAAGATATATATGTGTAGAATAGCCCTATCTCATGCACTACTTGAGCAATGAAATTTCATCCCCATAAAACATTTATTGATGAATCAAACATCTTTCGAAAGTTCTCAAACACAAAACCCTAAACTAGAAAGTGTAGTTAAAGATGGTTCTCTCAAATTATTCCTCCAATTTTTCAACTTTGAAAGTGTCAAAACCTATGAAAATTAATGTATTTAACAAATCTAGATATTATCATATAGATAAAAATTAGCCGAGACTTTATATATAGATAACTATGTTTTCCAGAAAATAACATACATAAACATAAAATCTCTAAAAAAGTCATATAAAATACAATTGTAATGTACCCTAAGTTTATAAAATGTTAATTTCTCATGTATTCCCTCTCTGCCATTGTTACATGTTGTTTGCTTATACCATTGTTATATTATGTGCTTACATCACACAAGTTTGTTAAGAAAATGTGTTACAACCATTGTGCTTGTAATGGAGATAAGGATAGTCATATAAAGATTAAGATCAGGGCTTGTGTTTAGTTCGAGGTTACATTATATTTCAACGAAATGATAAATTATTGTTTTAAAATAGGATTATAGACCACCTTAACCATTCTACCCTCGAGACAACCTTTGGCTACCTAAGGTCAATGCCCAAGACATCCACTAGCACCAATAAAATTTTTAAAAGACTTATTTCCCCAAAGCAAAATCACCACTAGTGTGCAAAGTTGAATAATTCTTTTGAATAATGAAAACCCAATAGAATGGCCTTTTTCTTGATGATTACAAACTTTTAAAAGACTAAGATGAGAAAGGAATAAAAAGAGGAACAAGGTTTTCTCTTCGGGCTCATGGAATGGGCCTCTTAGAATCCAACACTCAAATCCGAAAAGAGAATAAGTGAATATTAAAATGTAGAAAAATGAGAATGACAATTTTCAAGTGAATGGAGCACTGCCTCCTAAAGAAGGAACATGTATTTTATCCTAGGAGTTGTAACATTAATAAATATGAACCTATCTTAAGAATGAACAACTTCAAATGAAGAAAAACAAATTTTGAAAAATAATACAGTGAGAAATAAACACAACATACTCTAATACACCAAGAAATATGGAATCAACCTATATGTGTATTTATTATTTTTGAAGGAAGGTTAAGAATTACACAATTAACCTCCAAATTCACGAGTCTCGATGAATGGTGTAAAATTTAGCATTAATATTCTCTATTTCAATTGAGTAAGGTCCTATTAAATGGTACCTTGTTGGTGCTAACTTTAAGAAGAAATTTAACATCTTGACCTTGGAGTATTTAACTACAAAATTAACCATGGATCTAGAGGATGTGGTGAGCACCAAGAGGGCTCAAATCTTTTAAGGTGCAGAAGAAAAACTTGAACCAATATTTATACTCACACACACACACACACACACACACATATTCTTTATTTAAATTTCACTTTTGAATACATAAATTGATTCCCCTACTTCAAAATTCCATTGGACACTTGGATTATCTTTAAATTATAAACTACAACAAATCTTTAGTGCAATGAAGAAAAAAAATGAATTAAAAATATAGCTATAAGAGTATTTGAAATTTTTTAGCCATATATATATATATATATATATATATATATATATATATATAAACCATTATAATATATATACTTGATATTCAAACATATTAATTTTATATTAACAATGGAATGTATTACACATGTGGAGATCCATCCTAATTACACGTCTTATTAGTAATAGAATTAAAATATTTTTCTTATTAAGCAAAGCCCCACACCATAGAATTGTGAGGGTGTGTCGAGGAGAATTGAACCCATAACCTCTCATTAAGGAGGTACCATGAGGGTGTCCTAGAGAATTGAACCCATGACCTCTCATTAAAGAGGTACTTTTAGCAATGGGAACTAGACCAATTGAGCTAATTGTGAGAGGGATATTATAATTGAATTCAAAATATACCTTAAAAATATGTCGAAATATAAACTAGTAAGAGTACTTGATTTTTTTTTAGATTTTTTTAATAAATGTTACACATGTAGTATTAGAGCTCACATTAACATAATTTTTTTGTTACTAACCAGAGCCAAGCTTGAGGGGAGGAAAATTGAAGCCATGATCTCTCATTAGGGCACTTGCGAGAATTGAACCCATAATCTCTCCTTAAAAGATCCTTTTAGCAATGAAAACTATACCAATTATATATATGTATATGTTTACTAAAAAATGTTTTTTAATATATTTATTATACAAACTAAACTTATATTTTTATCACGATCTCATAAATTATTATAATATCTTAACTATATATTTATATATAAAATATTATTTTGATGTAGAAAATATTCTATTTAAAAAAAAAAAACATGTTTCTACATTCTTTCATATTTTCTCTTATACACCGTCAAAAAAAATTAATAAAAATACATTATGAATTCTACTTTCACAGGAAGCCAAATTAAAATTGCTTGAGGTGAAACATCAAAACATACAAGATCTCATATCACTTCACCGGATCCAAGTGCTATGAACATAAATTTTCTCTCGAAATGATAAATGATATAAAATCAATAGACAAAGTGGATGACTTTCTACAATGTGAGTATCCATCCATTTCACTAGCATAGACATGAACTCATGATACATCTCTAAACCAATAGCTTCTTGTTTTAGTTGCTTCTTGGGTGATCTCAATAAACGAGAACAAGGATAGCTGATTGTTGGGTGATCTCAATAAACGAGAGCAAGGATAGCTAGAGGAATGAAAGGAGGAATAGAATTGGTTCATTTACGATTTTTTTAGAATTTAAAATAAAAATTAAGTTATAAAATATTGAAACCATTTTAAAAGTTTTAATTATAATTTTTTTGTTATTTTATATATATGACATTATAATATTTTACAATTTTCTTATTATTAATATTTTTAAGTATATGTTAATAAGTATTAAAATATTTTATTGATAATTTATATTAAAATATTTTTTTTTAATATTTTTTTTAAATTGATATAAACATAAATTTTTATATATATATATATATATATATATATATATATATATATAATTTATTTAAATACTTTATTGAAATATTTTTGAAAACTATTAAATTTAAACATTTTACTTGCTTCTTCTACTATATTGATTTTTTAGAATTATAAATTATATTTAATTTTTTTAATTTTTTTTTAATTAAAAAAACACTTCTCAATCCCATAATCCCATAATCATATTAATATGAACATAACATCCCCATCCCCTTATAATTAGCTATAGAAACAATCACTCAACAAAAGAGATTTCCATTTAGTAGATAGCTTCCCTTCCACCGAATAGTTGTTATACATCAAATAGATCATGCCTTCATTGGTCGACTCTAGTAGTCTCTATTAACATTATGACTGAACTGTTTTATAGAGGTCTTTAATAACACGGAAGGTTGAAACTATATACCAGTAAATGCATTAATCGAAATATCAGTCAAAAATATTGGAATGTGTTCATTGATTACATTGTTAACTAATAGGAAATCCTTTGATAAGGGTTATTGCATGTTTTGTTTAAACTGTAGGTTGTTAAATTATTATTAAGCGGAGTAGCAATTAGATTGTGCTGACGTGTTAGTGTCGTAAACATAATCGTCATAACACCAGACATCTAGCTGTAATAAATGTAAGATAAGCGGCTGTTTTTGTTGTAATATTTCTGTCGATATTTCAGTTAAATTTAATATCTTAAATTGTAATCCATCTCATTCATGTGGCATTGCTCCTCCAATGTGGTATTGTATAGGTTATTTTTGAGTGGCCAATCTTTATAGGTCCATCAATCCTGTCCCCTCTTCATGCAACATAACATCAATTGCTTTTGCATCTAAAATGGAAACTTCCATATTTTTTACCACATCATAATCCACTTTTCCTTATTCTTTGAAGAGGCTCTTTAGAGTCAACAAAACTTCAAAATGATCTCCATACATGTTTACAATGACTTTTCCTTGCACAGTGTTGTCCTCTTCTCCAACGTATTTATGATAATTTCTTAGTGGAATTAGGATCTTCATGAGATATTCCTTGGAGTATAACTCTCCATTACCATCAAATAATGATGGGAATTTCGTTTTGTACAACATATCACATTTATCTTTGATTTCATGGCTTCCTCTGCGAGTGCCCCTTCTTTTTTCTACACCATTATTACCATTTTTTCTTTATTTTCCCATGATTGGCCCATATATAAATATTTTCCTTCATGAAATCCTCCTTGGTCATATTGGTTGGGGAGTCACCAATAGTGTTCTTAATCATATTAATATTTTTATTAGCTCTCTAGACAATGTCTGTTTCCTCCTCTATTAGCTCCATATGATCCTAGTGCTTGTCCATTATATTCATTATTCTATCCCACATGATTCCTCTTGCATCCTTAAAAGAGGATTTTCTTGGATGTTTCCTTCTCAAGAATTCTATTTATGTTTCAATTTTTTGACCATCTTCTTGTCTCTAGTATAGTTCTATCTTTGTGAATTGTAAATCCTCATCCTCCTTCAACTTTTCCTTTCCATTAGATTGTAGAAACTGAAATTTATTTGCATATTCCTATACCATCATTGATTCACCCTATCCAACTAGAACATCAAGAGTCTTATGGGATTGAGATGTCTCAGTTGTACTTTGTTTCATCCTTTAGACTTGTGCCTATCGCTACAAAAATTTATCTTTGCATTATTCGTTCTTAATTAAAACAACATCGACCTTTTGATTCAGCTCTTGATTTTCTCTTTTTGCTTCTTCCAATTCATCAATTTACATGGGGTGTGCATATGAGATCTTCAATTTCTTTTTCTTGGAAGCTATCTCTCTATATTTTTCATCCAACATGGTCTTATAGTGCTTGAATTCACGAGGATATGTATCCAAATGGGTGATTTTTTCCTCCATATTCTTTATTTTCATTTTCCTGGATATACATAATATCCTCTCGTACTTCAACTCGTTGCTTTCCTTATTGTACCTTTCCTGCAATTTTCTAGTCGTGGCATTGGTCCAATGCATTTTCCTATGAATCATATGAGTCACTTGAATATCTAGTTCCATGATTCCTATGGACGGAATATGATAAACCAATAGGTACGTCTGATGAAATTCATATTCCTCCAATGGATTCTAAACCTGAATTTGGTGAAATGGTTGATTGTTTGCTCTCCTTATATCTCTTTTCCTTTATTTAGTTGATTTTTTAGCCATTTCTTCAATTTTTTATACAACTAACACCCATCTAGGTTTAGAAACCTCGCGTGACTCTGCTACTTTAGATGCTGACATAACAGAGGGCATATGTTCAATATAAACACTTGCTTTGACAGGGCTTCTAGTTGTTTGTTATACAACATGAATGCTTGTGAATTTGTCTCCTCTTCATTATAATCCTCATTTCTCTTCGTCTCCCTTGGCCTCCTCAGAGCTAGGCTCCTCTCCTTAATCAATGTCCATGAGCTTTAAATTCGCTCTTCTATTGCTCGAGAAGTGAGATGTATGTGACTTTAATGGATGTAAGATTTCATTAACCTCCTCCCAAGCAGATTTATTAGTATCATCCTCTACTATGGGATTTGATTCATGTTTATGATTTTCTCTGTCTATATCCTTTATTCTGTCATAAATTATGTTATGAGGATCATATTTCCATACTCGTGCTTGCTGGAAAAAAAAAATTGCAACATCTTCTCCACAAGAGTTAAGGCATTCCTTGCATTGACCACAAATTCTCCTACCTCATGAGGTAGGTGGAAAGTAATAACTTCCTTCTTGGAAGAAAAATGTAGATTATCATTGTTGAACCTTTACCTTAGATACTCCGATGCAAAGATGAGGGGAATCATAAATTTTAAAAACTAGTATGCTCTGTGTTCAAAACCATATAATACGAGGCCTATGTATTCTTGAAAGAGATACGAGTAACCCACTATCGTATTAGGATTGAACTGCAACTTCTCCCTAAGGAACTCAGGAGCTCTAGGCAAAATCACACCATGCAATAGGGTATAGACAACTGACATTAATGACAACACATATTTGAAGAAGCCTTAGTTAATTTCTAGTTTTATAACCATCGATAATCACTCTAAAATAAATAATAGGGAATTTTTCTCACCAACCATCTTGGGATTTAAGCTTTGGAGATAAGAATAGTTTTAGTGGATGAAAAATAAGAATACATAATCTTGTTACCAAAAATATTGTCCTTCTTCAAAACGTATTAGTTTGGCATGAATATCATTGGATAAAAATTGAGGAAAGTCATATTTTTCATAGGCCTTGGTGCTTGCATGCCATAAGGTTACTGAGAAACCTAAGATCATCTAAGTTATATGAGCGTCGGTACTGATACCAAGGAATTGGGCATTCATTGCAAAATATATGTTTGGCAAAAAGTTAAAATCCACGACGGGGTAGGGAAGAGGCCCAAAAGGGGATATACTCTCCCTTTAACAGTTTCATTGAATATCGATTATTTTATGTCTAGAGAGAGTTTCTTTCACTAATCTACTAGTGTTTCTTTATCTTTCTTTGTGTGGGATTTGCATATTGGTCCTATTAGTATATCATAACATATCTGCAATGGATTTTTGTATTATGTTGATCACTGCCTTATCTATTTCAAAGGATATGATAACTCTTTGACTTGGTAGATACCTGTTGACAGACCATTATACCATTTTTGGGAACTAACGAACTTGGTGAACCACTTTTAGGACCAATTTTGATTCAAATAAATTGTTGTTGTCCCTTATTGTGTTGAAAGTACTATGTACCAGTTGGATAGCCTTTCTCATGTCATATATGGTTATGATTAGGTCTCCTACATCCAGATCTTCATCATAGAAATAAGGGTCTTTGGATTTCTCAACCATTGGAACATCAAAAGCACTTTGAATTGGTGGTGTTTCAATTGGAAATACGGGACTTGGTAAAAAGGGGATTAAATTACTGAGGTAGAGTAAGGAAAAGGACAAAAGGGAGAATTATAAGTGTGACTAACTAGTCAATATTTAGGTGCCACCTCGCTAAAGGAGATTAGCTCGTGACATTGAGGGATATTTATTTAAATTTCCTAGTTACAATGGGATGGTGCACACAAATGTCAAATTAAAGGGTTTTGAGAAATTTGTGCTTGAAGTTGGAAAATCCATCATAAATTCATCTCATGATAAGAATTAGATGAAATATTGGATAAAACAAGGAGTTTATTAATGAGAAGAATGATTTCCACAGGCAGGTGAGCCTTTGTTATGTGGATAGGGCTAGGGATTCCTCTAAGAGCTAAAATTTACCTAAATTTCAGCTTGGTGATGGTTTTAGTAGGTTGAATCTGTGACGAAGAGGTGAATTGAGCATTTGAAAACTCGAATTTGAGATCATCGGGTTGGAAATGAGAAAATTGAGTTCACCGGTGCATCAAGTCACTTGGAAGCAGAATAGGACATAATAGAGTCAAAATGGGATCTCATTCCCTTTTGATAAAATAAATTTTCCACATGTCAGATAATTATTGGGAAATAATTTTAGGGATTACATCATTGTGACACATAGAACATGCCACATGTCGCAAGGGTGGTGCCACATGGTATGGGATTATTGGCATGTGAGGTGATTGGGTTGGAAGGTTATGTGTCATGGTTCATGGAAGGCTAGCATAGGGGTTCAAGTGGGAGGAAGGCTGATGTGGATGGCTATGTTAGTGCAGAAATCTTACGTGGTAGGTTGCATGACTTCCCAAGCATGCCCTTCAAACTCAGTTTTGAAATTTTTGCATAGGTGTGTGATGCACAAGATGGTACCATGTGGCCTTCTCTCCACCCTGTGAGATCATGAAATAATACAATCACTCACAACCCTATTAACATGCAATATGATCTAAGAAACACTTATGGGAGAAAACACAACCAGAGGGTGAGGTTGCTCTACTCTATCTTTCATTGAATGGAAATGGATAAAAGTAGATGGAGTGAGACATTTCCCCATGGGCTGTGACACTACACACACTAGTTCTATTTTCTCTCTCTCTATCCATTCTCAACCACTCTTCGCATCTATTGAAAAAATGGGTTCGAATAAAATGAAATAATTTTCCTCCTATTAGCCTGATTCTAACATAACATAATAACATACTAGTGGTTAACTTTGAATTTAATTCTAAGTTAGCGATATGGTCAAAAGAGGAAGATCAACTTACGAGTGGCATATTTTTTCATACATACACTACTTGAGGATATTATTGCAAGATTTGAAAGATATATATGTGTAGAATAGCCCTATCTAATGCACTACTTGAGCAATGAAATTTCATCCCCATAAAACATTTATTGATGAATCAAACATCTTTCGAAAGTTCTCAAACACAAAACCCTAAACTAGAAAGTGTAGTTAAAGATGGTTCTCTCAAATTATTCCTCCAATTTTTCAACTTTGAAAGTGTCAAAACCTATGAAAATTAATGTATTTAACAAATCTAGATATTATCATATAGATAAAAATTAGCCGAGACTTTATATATAGATAACTATGTTTTCCAGAAAATAACATACATAAACATAAAATCTCTAAAAAAAGTCATATAAAATACAATTGTAATGTACCCTAAGTTTATAAAATGTTAATTTCTCATGTATTCCCTCTCTGCCATTGTTACATGTTGTTTGCTTATACCATTGTTATATTATGTGCTTACATCACACAAGTTTGTTAAGAAAATGTGTTACAACCATTGTGCTTGTAATGGAGATAAGGATAGTCATATAAAGATTAAGATCAGGGCTTGTGTTTAGTTCGAGGTTACATTATATTTCAACGAAATGATAAATTATTGTTTTAAAATAGGATTATAGACCACCTTAACCATTCTATCCTCGAGACAACCTTTGGCTACCTAAGGTCAATGCCCAAGACATCCACTAGCACCAATAAAATTTTTAAAAGACTTATTTCCCCAAAGCAAAATCACCACTAGTGTGCAAAGTTGAATAATTCTTTTGAATAATGAAAACCCAATAGAATGGCCTTTTTCTTGATGATTACAAACTTTTAAAAGACTAAGATGAGAAAGGAATAAAAAGAGGAACAAGGTTTTCTCTTCGGGCTCATGGAATGGGCCTCTTAGAATCCAACACTCAAATCCGAAAAGAGAATAAGTGAATATTAAAATGTAGAAAAATGAGAATGACAATGCTCAAGTGAATGGAGCACTGCCTCCTAAAGAAAGAACATGTATTTTATCCTAGGAGTTGTAACATTAATAAATATGAACCTATCTTAAGAATGAACAACTTCAAATGAAGAAAAACAAATTTTGAAAAATAATACAGTGAGAAATAAACACAACATACTCTAATACACCAAGAAATATGGAATCAACCTATATGTGTATTTATTATTTTTGAAGGAAGGTTAAGAATTACACAATTAACCTCCAAATTCACGAGTCTCGATGAATGGTGTAAAATTTAGCATTAATATTCTCTATTTCAATTGAGTAAGGTCCTATTAAATGGTACCTTGTTGGTGCTAACTTTAAGAAGAAATTTAACATCTTGACCTTGGAGTATTTAACTACAAAATTAACCATGGATCTAGAGGATGTGGTGAGCACCAAGAGGGCTCAAATCTTTTAAGGTGCAGAAGAAAAACTTGAACCAATATTTATACTCACACACACACACACACACACACACATATTCTTTATTTAAATTTCACTTTTGAATACATAAATTGATTCCCCTACTTCAAAATTCCATTGGACACTTGGATTATCTTTAAATTATAAACTACAACAAATCTTTAGTGCAATGAAGAAAAAAAATGAATTAAAAATATAGCTATAAGAGTATTTGAAATTTTTTAGCCATATATATATATATATATATATATATATATATATATATATATATATAAACCATTATAATATATATACTTGATATTCAAACATATTAATTTTATATTAACAATGGAATGTATTACACATGTGGAGATCCATCCTAATTACACGTCTTATTAGTAATAGAATTAAAATATTTTTCTTATTAAGCAAAGCCCCACACCATAGAACTGTGAGGGTGTGTCGAGGAGAATTGAACCCATAACCTCTCATTAAGGAGGTACCATGAGGGTGTCCTAGAGAATTGAACCCATGACCTCTCATTAAAGAGGTACTTTTAGCAATGGGAACTAGACCAATTGAGCTAATTGTGAGAGGGATATTATAATTGAATTCAAAATATACCTTAAAAATATGTCGAAATATAAACTAGTAAGAGTACTTGATTTTTTTTTAGATTTTTTTAATAAATGTTACACATGTAGTATTAGAGCTCACATTAACATAATTTTTTTGTTACTAACCAGAGCCAAGCTTGAGGGGAGGAAAATTGAAGCCATGATCTCTCATTAGGGCACTTGCGAGAATTGAACCCATAATCTCTCCTTAAAAGATGCTTTTAGCAATGAAAACTATACCAATTATATATATGTATATGTTTACTAAAAAATGTTTTTTAATATATTTATTATACAAACTAAACTTATATTTTTATCACGATCTCATAAATTATTATAATATCTTAACTATATATTTATATATAAAATATTATTTTGATGTAGAAAATATTCTATTTAAAAAAAAAACATGTTTCTACATTCTTTCATATTTTCTCTTATACACCGTCAAAAAAAATTAATAAAAATACATTATGAATTCTACTTTCACAAGAAGCCAAATTAAAATTGCTTGAGGTGAAACATCAAAACATACAAGATCTCATATCACTTCACCGGATCCAAGTGCTATGAACATAAATTTTCTCTCGAAATGATAAATGATATAAAATCAATAGACAAAGTGGATGACTTTCTACAATGTGAGTATCCATCCATTTCACTAGCATAGACATGAACTCATGATACATCTCTAAACCAATAGCTTCTTGTTTTAGTTGCTTCTTGGGTGATCTCAATAAACGAGAACAAGGATAGCTGATTGTTGGGTGATCTCAATAAACGAGAGCAAGGATAGCTAGAGGAATGAAAGGAGGAATAGAATTGGTTCATTTACGATTTTTTTAGAATTTAAAATAAAAATTAAGTTATAAAATATTGAAACCATTTTAAAAGTTTTAATTATAATTTTTTTTTGTTATTTTATATATATGACATTATAATATTTTACATCAAATTAAAATATTTTCTTATTATTAATATTTTTAAGTATATGTTAATAAGTATTAAAATATTTTATTGATAATTTATATTAAAATATTTTTTTTTAATATTTTTTTTAAATTGATATAAACATAAATTATAAATTATATATATATATATATATATATATATATATATATATATATATATATATATAATTTATTTAAATACTTTATTGAAATATTTTTGAAAACTATTAAATTTAAACATTTTACTTGCTTCTTCTACTATATTGATTTTTTAGAATTATAAATTATATTTAATTTTTTTAATTAAAAAAACACTTCTCAATCCCATAATCCCATAATCATATTAATATGAACATAACATCCCCATCCCCTTATAATTAGCTATAGAAACAATCACTCAACAAAAGAGACACTCAACAAAAGAGATTTCCATTTAGTAGATAGCTTCCCTTCCACCGAATAGTTGTTATACATCAAATAGATCATGCCTTCATTGGTCGACTCTACCAGTAAAGGCATTATGACTGAACTGTTTTATAGAGGTCTTTAATAACACGGAAGGTTGAAACTGTATACCAGTAAATGCATTAATCGAAATATCAGTCAAAAATATTGGAATGTGTTCATTGATTACATTGTTAACTAATAGGAAATCCTTTGATAAGGGTTATTGCATGTTTTGTTCACAGCTCCTCATTGTTTAAACTGTAGGTTGTTAAATTATTATTAAGCGGAGTAGCAATTAGATTGTGCTGACGTGTTAGTGTCGTAAACATAATCGTCATAACACCAGACATCTAGCTGTAATAAATGTAAGATAAGCGGCTGTTTTTGTTGTAATATTTCTGTCGATATTTCAGTTAAATTTAATATCTTAAATTGTAATCCATCTCATTCATGTGGTTGCGTAAAACTAAAATAACAAAAGAAACAATTATACTGGACATTTTATTTCCGATTAAAACTAATGCTCACAATTTTGTGGACACAATTGTGATCATATCTTATTACAAAAGTTGAAAGAGAAACAATTTTTTGTCTCGGATTAAAGATAGGTTTTAAACAAATCTAATGTGAATATTAGTGAATTAGTGAATGTGTTGGTGATATTATATTTCTAAATTACTTATGATATTGAGAATACTTCGTAAAAACGAATTCAAACATTCAAATTCTAATAATTGAATTAGCTAATTGGGGAAATTTAAATTATATCTTATCATTTACAGACAACAATATCCACACCAAGATACTTATTAAGTGATGTGAATCAATATTAATAATCAGAAGAATTAAAAGTCATGTTAATATAAATCTATTGATATTAAATCTAATAGTTAATAGTTAGTTTATAGTAGATACTAATTCTAGCTTCATTTCTAACATATAAATTAGTGATTAAAAAAATGATATAATCTATAATTATTTGGAAAATTGGTAATTAATTTACGGAAAATAGTTAATGGTTAGTTTATAGTAGATACTAATTCTAGCTTCATTTCTAACATATAAATTAGTGATTAAAAAAATGATATAATCTATAATTATTTGGAAAACTGGTAATTAATTTACGGCAAGTGTTATGGTATGTTTCTAGTTTTAAAATAAGTCATGGTTAAGATTAGATTTAAAAAAAAATCAAATTTATTCCAATTTATTTTCTTTCTATGTAAGGTAGAAATTGTTCACATTAAAGAAAATATATTATTAATAAATAAAAATAAAAATAAAAATAATTATTATGGTTATTCTTAATAATAATAATTTTTTAATTACAAAAATTATTAATAATACAAATTTATTTATAATAATCATTATTAATTGTTTATAATAATAACTAGTTTTTAATTATAATATCTATTAATCAAATCTTATATTAAATAAAGTCTTTTTGTAGAAATCATATGAGAGAATTTTTTGGCGTACACATTTCTAACCAACAAGTGTAGTTCTAACCATGGTAAAGGGTTAAATAGAGAGCAATGTAGAGACATAAGTTCAAGTAACGTCTATATAAAACGGGTAAAAATATTTAAATATATTTCATTAATTTATTAAAAATATTAATAGGTAAAGGCTATATTAAACAGCTAGTTTTTGAAAAATAATATTTAAATTAATTTATTAAAACCAAATATTAATTTCAAGTAATTTAAATAATCATATTATTTCATTAATTTATTAAAAATATTAATAGGTAATGGCTATATTAAAGGGCTAGTTTTTGAAAAATAATATTTAAATTAAGTTATTAAAACCAAATATTATTAGTTCTTGAAAAATAATATTTAAATCTTATATTATTAAAAATAGATAAATAATAATGATCTTTATAAATAATAGTTACATTACCTACTAATCAATTAATTGTTTAACTAAATACTTCTTTTAGAATTAAAATATAATAATTAATAATAAATTTTTTTTATATAGAATCTATTTAAGTAATCAACTAATTAATTACATCATCTAAAAAATATATTATTAATAACATAATTAAAGAAAATTTACTTAAAGATAATAAGCCCCTAAAAACCTATTAGTTATTACAAATTAAAATTAAAATAATAATTTAAGATATATTAAATTAAAAAATTTATATAATGTATTCAATTAATTAACTATTCTAATTACAATATTAAGCTAATATAAAATCTAAAGTAATAATAAGAAACTATTTATTTAAAGATTATAAAAAACATTTAATACTATTAAATAATTATTATAAATAAAAATAATAATTAAAATTAAAAATTAGAATTAATAGGACTTTCATTTCCTTAGCAATCAAAAATACTATTTATCCTATTACCAATTCTTTTTCTATCATCATTCAGAATTGTCATGATGGATTGGTGTTGGGATTTGAAACGTTGACAAAAATGATTTTTAGATTGGATTTTGAGTTAATTGGTTATGTATAAATTGTATTTCTCTTGTATAGTTTATAAATTTAAAGTATATATAATGTTAGGTATATAGGTAATAATATAAGTTATTACAAAATTTTTATATTAAACTAGCAAAATAAAGAATAGTATAGAAAAATGGAAAGAATGACATTGAAGAAAGAAGTAAAAATAGTATAATTGCCATTTATGAGTCAATTTTGTTATTTTTTTGGAACATCTAGCATAACATAATTCGAAACTATCATTTGAGGAATACTAAAATTACTAACATACAACTAGACTTGGAGTGAAAACCTTCCAAAAGATCCCTAAAATTCAGCAAAATCTTCACTACATTTTTCCTATTTAAGGATAAAAACCTTCATTACAACATACGGAGATCCACTCGATCTCGACATTTGTTTGTTGTTAAATCACTTGAACTAGCAAGTCCTTCAAGATTCGGACAAAATTCTTAACTAGAGATCGGAACTCCTAACAGATTGAGATAAGTGATATATTTCATCTTCCTACTTTTCCATTTTGCCTCCAATTCCCAACCATAATTCCATCTCATTGACAATATAGATTGATTATACATTATGGTGAAGTTTCAATTTTATAACTTTAATTTACATGTCATTTATATTTATGCATGTCATTAGGCTTATTTTTTAGTTGAATGATGACACAATTCAAATACCGAATTATTGTGGACCAATATATAATATTTTTTAAAAGCAAATATTAAATTAAAACCTTAGCCAAAAAGTTCTTGATAGAGTAAAATAAATTGTGTAGCTTTAACGTACCTAAACACTTGGATGAAAAATATTTCAACCAAAGGGTATTATGGTTTAATAAAGGTCATCCAACCATTGAATTTCCAGGTTATTTTTCGAAGTGAGATTATTTGGTATGAGTCCATCTTTAACCAACAATGATGAAGAATTTGAAGAAGATGAAATAATTCAGAATCTAGTTTTGGTTTTATTTTGTCTTGGCTTAGTTACTAAGATATGTATTCCAAAATAGTAGTGAGGGATGTTTTTTCCCTCTAGTACTCCAATTTTTCTTAGCTCTATTATGTCGTTTTAACTTTAACTTTATGTGTCAATACTGTAGCAAGTTTGACCACACTATAGAAGAATGCCCTGTGTTGATTGCTAAAATGTAGGAGGAAAAGGTGCAGCCTCAACAATCTACACAGAACTTACAAATGATGAGAGTTGAGCCCATCGAAGAAGATGAGAATGTGAATATAGTGCTGAGGAGCGGAATAAACACTAGCGATGACAAGGGAAAATAACCTAAAGAGGAGGGATGGGTTTATAAGGCCCTAGAGAAGGAAGTTGGTTTTGATCTGGAGTGCATGAAGGAATTGTTTATGGAAGCCAAGAAAATCTTTGCTCAGGCCTCCACCTCAGGAAGCTAGAACAAAGTACAAGAAACCACCGCACCTACACAGGTTGATCCCTCTATGCTTACCACATTCTTGGAGACCTGCATGAAATTGTTGCGCAATAGCAAAGTTGTGAAGGCCATACAGGAGTTAATAAACAAGTACGTTGGAAAAAATAAATGCCCCTGATGGATACCGTGTGGTTAGAAAAATCGGCAAACATAAGGCAAGAACAGTGCACGAGATGATGCTCACTGCGCAAATAGGAGAATATGAGATGTACCGGGTTACTTTGGATCTCGGGTTGGATGCGAACGTTTTGCCTAAATAGACATGAGAAAGGATGGGGAGACCCATGCTAAAGTGGTCTCAGATCCAGCTTAGAATGGAAAACATGTAGAAGATCATCCCTATGGGACAACTACATGGAGTAACAATGGATATAGAAGTTGAAAGCATGCTAGCTAATTTCGAAGTAATAGAGATTGTCGATGACAGTAATCCATACCCCATGCTCCTCTAAATTGACTAGGCCATTGTTATGAATGGATTCATTAACTTGAAAAATAAGACAATGTCGTTTGAAAGAAATTTGCTTCGGGTTGTAGTACCGTTGGACCCTACATAAGGACCACACTATACTGAACCACTCTGTGACTATGAATAAAGTGATGATGACTTGGATCAGATATACAAAATAATTGTGCGAGATCAAGATTGGATTAATCCAGCAGCGTGAGATCAAGATTAGATTAATCCAAACAACTAATGGACAGATTACATGGGACCGAGAAGGTTCATGTACCTTGGATTGAGATGAAGAGTTGGAGCACTTACATAATAGGCTACATCAAGTATCTACACTATGCTGCAACATAATGAGTAAATCATTGCGCTGTGTGTCATCGGAGGTCAGAAATTTACCCTATTATGATGGTTTAATTAACGTAGATAAGTTTTTGGATGCCTTTGAAAGAGAAGTCCCTGAGGATCATCACTTCCAAGAACTGGATTTGGCGTTGCATGCTACACCCACACAATGGTGGGGTACACACAAGGATAGATTTGATGGATGGCGAGATTACAGAAGGATGATGAGGTTATGATTTGGTCGTCCTAACATTTGAATAACTCATAAATTCAATGGGAGAAATGATCTGCGCGATCATTTAGGGAAGTGGACTAAATCTTATGGAACGAAGCCATAGCTAAAGTGGGTGCACTTATTCTGTCATACTTTGGATACAATCCCTTTGAATTTGTATATGGAAGCAAAGCTCCGCCATGGCACCGCGGAGTGGGATGTATTAAGGGAAGGATTCTTAATGACCTTTTGTTTTGAGGATGGGTTTAAGAGCATTGATGAAGCCCTACGGGAGGTTAAGACAACAATCTTCACAATACTGAAGAAACCCTTAGAATGGGTTCAACCATATTGGGGCACCCAGCTACACCATGCACTAGAATGCTATAATGTGACCGCTACGGGGGAGGATGAAGATACAAGAAATATTAATATTCTAGAGGCAGAAGGCCATCGCGAGGTCGAAGGTCCACAAATAGAAAACCTAGACATCACTGCGCCATTGAAAACCAAGCAAGTGAACATTGGTACTGAAGCAGAGCCAAAATTTGTGAAGATTGGGAACTACTGGGATGATGCCACACTGGATAAAGTTGTTGAGCTACTCCGCGAGTACCAGGATTGTTTTCCCACCAAGTTTCAGAACTAAAGGGCATCATAGGTGACTTTGGTGTGATGAAAATCACTTTGAAACTAGATGCAAGGCCTATTAAGCAGAGGTTGTATCACCTTAATCCCAAATACAAGGAAGAGGTTCCCTTGGAGTTG
This sequence comes from Pinus tabuliformis, assembly GCA_031772625.1. Classification (NCBI taxonomy): domain Eukaryota; kingdom Viridiplantae; phylum Streptophyta; class Pinopsida; order Pinales; family Pinaceae; genus Pinus; species Pinus tabuliformis. Next base: position 1,251,706,854 of record CM062818.1, on the reverse strand, counting down.
GATAAGATGCTAGAAGCAATCATCATCGAACCTGTGGAAGAATGTCATTGGGTGAGCCCGATGGTGGTTCAAGAGAAGAAACATAAGGGAGAAATAAGGATTTACGTAGAAGTGACGAAACTTAATGATGACTGCATCCATGACCCATTTCCAACGTCATTTACAGATGAAGTATTGGACAACATTGGAGGGCACGAGGCCTATTTATTCACTGATGGGTTTTCATGGTACCATCACATCAATATCATGCGAGAGGATAGGAGCAAAAAAAACTCCGCGAGGGAATGGGATTGTTTCTAGTATACTATAATGCCGTTTGGACTCAAGAATGCACCTTCGATATTCTCTCACGTAGCTATAGCAGAATTTAAGGAGTTCATTCATAAGTTCTTGGAGGCATATTTTGATGAATCGATGGTGTTCATTTTAGTGAAGCAACATGTAGCAAGTCTGCACTTGATGTTGGATACATGCCACAGAGACCAGATCATGCTAAATCTGTAGAAGTGTTTATTATGTATCACCTTTGGGATCATGTTAGGTAATGTGGTGTGGAAGCAAGGGCTGATGGTGGACCCTACCAAGATCACGATGATACTGAATTTGGAGGCCCCAAGAAGTGTTAAAGAGTTGCGTGCAATGCTTGAACATACAGGATATTACAGGAACTTCATCAAGGCTTATGCTCAGATGATCGTGCCCATGGGGAAATTTTTTGAGGAAGGACGCTACATTCTGTTGGGATGAAGAATGTAAGTGTAGTTTGGATGTATTAAAGGAGAAGATGGTCACTACACCAATTTTGGTCTTCCCCGATTGGAATAAGGAATTCCACGTACATGTCGATGCCTCATGCATTGTGTTGGGAGCATTGCTAACTCAGGCTGGTGAAGGAGAGATGGAGCAACCTATAGCCATCACGAGTAGGAAACTATCGAAGGCCGAGAAGAGTTACTCAACAAAAGAGTGTGAAGGATTGGCTATGTTGTATGCCCTTAAAAAATTCAGGCACTATCTGTTCAGTGGACATTTCAAAATGTACACAGATCATTCTACCTTGAAATACATAGTCAATAAGCCTGTGTTGGGGGGAAGATCTACCGATGGTTGTTGTTATTCCAGGAGTATGACTTTGAGGTTATTATGAAACGACGTAGGTTGAATGCAGGACCTGACCATCTATCGTGGATCGAAATAGGAGAGGAGCCTACTAATTTGGAGGAAGGGTTGCCTGATGCACAAATCTTCACAGTGCGCATAACAAATAACCACTTTGCAGATATTATTCACTTTTTGACTACAATAATGGCACCAGAAGTGTATACAAGTTAGAAAAAGAAGGAACTAGTAGTGCACGTAGCGAATTTCTCAGTGATTGAGGGACATTTGTATAAGATGGTTGCAGATGAGATATTGCGAAGATATGTACCAGATTTGGAGACGAACAAAATTCTCATTAAATTTCATGGAGGGGTTGTGGGAGGACACTATGCAGGAAAATCAACTATGCATAATATTTTTCACGTAGGTTTATGGTGTCTTACATTGCAGAAAGATTCCAAGGCATATGGTAGGGCATGTGATGCATGTCAGTGAACCGGTAAACCAGCATGGAGGGACGAGTTTCCACTAAATCCTCAAGTGTCTTTGCAGCCTTTTGAAAAATGGGCGATTGAATTTATTGGGTTCATTCAGCCCCTAGGGAAGAAAACTGGTGAGTGCTACATCATTACCGTGACAAAGTATTTAACCCGATCGGCAGAGGCATAGCCAATTAAGGATTGTACATGAGCTACAACAGTGAAGTTTTTGTTTGAATATGTCTTAAATAGGTTTGGTTGTGTTATCAGACAAAACTTTTCCTGAGAAGTTTTCAAAATAAGGAAAGGATCAAGGTAACCACAAACCAATCTTTTATGTATAGGCTCTAGCCAGCCTATGACTCAGAGAGGGCTCTCTCTATATGATTTAGCTTTCTTTGCTGGGATTTTAGGCTAGTTCTAAAGGTTTAGCAGGTTTTGATTTGTATTGAATGGTTGGATCGTGGAATCCTTAAAACAGATGGATAGACTGATGTCTTTGGACCATTGGGCTATGGAGTCAAAGGAGAGCAGCTGAACTAGAATTAACTCACTAAAGGGAGTGTTCAAAGGGAAATCTAGCAGAGTGAAGTGCAGGTATTTTGGCTAGATGGGTGAAATGATCTTAACTAGGGTGAGAGAGAACTTAAGAATTCTCATACCGGGATTAAAATGAGGAACATAGGACAATCATGAACAAAGGGAAATTAATAATCCTTTGTTATAGACTACGGGGAGACTAGTAGAAAAAATTAAAATGCATAATAGTTAAAACAAAGTGCAATGAAGTAAATTATGATATATCATTCCATATTATAGCATTCAGATTTCAGATACATTAAAGATTGTGGAAATTTTTTAAAGAAAAATAACAACACAAGAGAAAATACTTTTCTGCACTTTGCTGTACACATGAATCCATTGAAATGTCTTGTCTTTATTCATTAATCTAGCTTGTTGGTCCAATCAGTGATACAATAGCTTACAGTATTTGATCAAAAGGGTCTATATAAATGTCTAAGAATCCACCCTACATACTTCGAATGGTGAAGTATTTATACAAAAACTATTATAAAATATCTCAAAACAAACTTGAGATTTAATCTAGGAAATACAAATATCTTCTTGCAAGAAGATAGAGTCAGCTATTGAACTGTTTCATGTTGTCCCATTTTATGTGGTACTGCTAGCTTTTATGGTTGTATTTGTAGCCCTTTATGTTGGCTTGCAGTTGTGGTCTTTTACGTCGGAATATTCTTCAATTTTTATCTTTCACCTGATACACTTTGACCCTATTGTCCTATTTTCATGTATTTACCTTGCTGCTCTATTTTTACTATGCAGTAACTTTTTACTATAAATTTCTCATAGTAAATCAATTATGCTTTCCCACCATTTTGCATCAGGTAATTTGACATTCATCATCCTTCGGTATATCTCATCAGCTTCAGTATACTTGGGAAAATTGGGCTTGGTGATGAATAAGTGTTTTACCTCATGTTGGAGGAAAAACAAGTTCTCAAAAGTGTTATATAAAACTTTTCCTGTTGGCAGGGCTTTAATAGATGAAGAACTAGCTTGTGCTTTAGCCAGCTACCTAAGTCTACATCATAGTCCTGCTATGTCATAAGCTTGTCATTGATGACCAATGGATTGGGCAATCCTTTTACCCTCAAAATTTGGAATTTGGCCATGAATCTATCAATGGCCACCTGCATGTTTTTACACTTTTCCTCCAATTTTAGCATTAGGTTCCTCTTGGAAAGAACATTTCTTATTTCCAAAATAGTTTCAATTCTATCTTCTATATTTAGCTCCTAAAGCTCATATCTATTTTTGTTGTTAAGGAAATGGATGAGTCTATTGGCATCCTCTGGCATGTCACCCAATTCCTCAACTTTTTGAATAGCTACTGTAGCTATCTTTATCAGCTCTGTCTGCTCAAAAATAACTTTAATAGATTCCAAATATTCTTGACAAAGTCAATGATATTGACCCTTAACAGTTCCTTGGCTTGCCCGAGGGGTTTCTCTAATGTCAAGTCTTTCTCCAAGGCTTTGACCCTTTCAGTCATCCTATTAGCCTTCTGAGTTTCTTCTTTTTGCATAAGTTAGGCATGTTTGTAATCAGTTTCTAAACTTGCCACCTTTTCTTTTAGTTTGCTCATTTTAGTGGCTTGGATGGACATTTCATTCATGGCCTTGACTAATTTATCTACATCCTCTCCTGGTGTACCTATTGTTGTAGATTCCATTGTAACTGGCAATGATGTGCCAAGTGGAGCTGTTGGTGCAAGTGAAGCTACCAGTGTGGAAGGGATTGCTGTAGACACTGTAGGGATGACATTTGCAGAAGTTGATGCAATGTTAGTTTGTTTCATTTGGATTAAATTATCCAATTATTTCTCTGTTTCCTCTAGCTGATCATTGAGTTTTAGGACCAAGTCCATCAACTCTTCATGTTTGGTTTGGCTCTCCAAAACTTCTAGTGTTTAAGGATGTTGCAGCTGAGGAATTTCCAATTGCTTCTTCAGTACAGTCATATCACTGTTCTTCTTCTTTATCAGCTATTAAGTAGCTTTTATATATTTGGGATCATGTCCCAACTCAATAACCAAGTCTTCCAAAGACTTGATCCTCATATCCTTGTCCTGTGAGGAGGCTTTCTCCAACTGAAACTGTGCTGACATGTTGTTTACTGAGTTTTGTAGCTGGTGGGCAGCTATGGCTTTACCTGTTAGGGTGGAGTATATCACCTCTCTAGCCTGTTTGTGCAGTTCTATTTGGTCTAGGGAATGAATATCCCTTGCCAACACTTCAAAGTCAACCCTTTTGTAATTTGATGATTTTTTGGGCTGTTGTGCTATAGGTTTGATAAAAGACATTTGTAGATTTCCCTCCTTGACGTCAAAGGCTAATATTAGCCTTGTTTGATTTGTGGGAGTGAGCTTTAGGTATCGAGCATATGTTTGGGCTTTAAGTTTCTCATTTCTCATTTTGATTTCCTTATACCTGTCCTTTATGTCCTGATCTTTGTCAGCAGGCCTACTGAAGGAAGACAATTCCACACTAAGATGCCTTTCCAACATCTGAGTCTGTGATGTGGAAGGCTCTTGTATGTCTTCAAATGGAGTTGTTGGCCTACTTCTGTCTACCTATGTGTTGGTTACTTGTGTTGATCCTTTTGTATATTCCTGTTCAGAGTCCGGATTTAGCCTTTGCCTCTTGTTGTGACTGGCTTCCAGCTATAGATTAGAGGTGTCCATTCCTGAAGTGGAAGCTCCCTCTTTGTTTCTTTTTGGATTTTTCTCCTCATTCTGAGGAGTCTGTGTGACTGGAGGGGTGCTCATGGCTCTTTCTTGCTCTTCTAGTACCTGCAGAAAAGTGCTCTCATCAAGCTTCTTTTCCAAATCAATCGAAGCATTTTCTACATCTACCCTTGTGATGTCTCTATCTACTAAAGTATTTTCCACCCATTCTATTTGATTTGCATATGCCTCTATCTCTGGTATGGGGTGGTGAATGAAAGGTCCTAGCTTGACCTTTTACCTTTTCTTGGTAATGAATTCTAAAGGGTCATATCTCCATAAAAAACTCCTTTGGAATTTCATTCTTTGCAGGATAAGGTCTACCTCTTTTCCTGCCTCTCTGGAATTACATATGAAGGGACCTAACTAATCTTTGATTTTGAAATTGGCCTTATTCTTGGCATTGAAAAATTTGACCTCATCTGCATTGATGATATTTTTGTAATATTGTAAGGAAAACAACCTCATGGGGAGGTATCTTGGCAACTTATATGGTGCAAGCAGGCAACCATATATTCTGATTTCTGTGTGGTTTTGGCGAAGGTACCAATCTCCCACTTTGGTTTGTTTGGAAAGTTGGAGGACTCTTTTTATCTCTGGACTTATCCTAGGTGGAGGATTTCCAGTGTGCATTTTCATGATTGGATACACAAAAGAATCTATGAAGTCAGAGTATGTATAAGGGGATCTATCCTCATGGAAAAGTGGGGTCCAAAAAATGACAAATCTGGGCTAGCCCCTGGTGTTAAGCTTCTAGAGAGTAAGAGGAAACTTATCCGACTGATAATAAAAAAATAGATGGTACAATACATAGGAGTATTTGAATAATCTCTCATTGCCCATTCTTGTGAACTGCTCATGCATCCTATCAGCTATGAATTTGGCAAAGTCATATGTGATTGCAAGTGGCTGCCCTGGGGTATAAATGGACATGGAAGCAAGATAAGTTCATCAAATTTTTCACTAGTAGAGTAACCCAAAACACATGATATCATGGTTACGATGTATTAGCCCCATTGAGAGAAAATAGTTGACACATATGGAGGGGAGTCCTTAGGGATGTGTTTCTCCTCTCTAATAAATGTTTGGAACAACTAGGCCAATCTTGATGGACTTAGCTTGGGATTTTGGTCCAACGGGTCTCCAACTGAGAGTGGGGTTAGGTTTGGTCCTGGTTGGAACTGAAGCATTTCATTAACAGACTCTGCTGTGATAGTGAATAGAACCTTCTAGTCATGAGACATTATGGCTCTATGGCTGGGGACGTAGTATGCATAGCACATATGAACAATTTTTGGAAAGATGTGAACTTGGGGGAACTAGTATCTGGGTAAATTGGACTCCCAGAGGCCAATATCATTTGTATGGTTCAGGTATCTATCGTTGCTTGAGCAATGAATTTTCATCAGGAGCTCTATTGCAGTTGTGTCCTTGATTTGGAAATCCTTGTCAGCCAAGGGAAGGTGGTCCAGGTCTATGTGTGGAGTGGTAATGGGTCTAATGTCCATGGAAATAGGGGCAACCATAATTCAGTTGTTATGGATTTGAATTAGGCTCTGGGGATTCACTCTGAGGTTTCGAACAGAAATTCGAAACTTCAAAGGGTTTTGGCGAGAGGTGTTTGTGCTTTTAAGTAATTTTTGAATCAATTAGACTTAATGAGAATCTTAAACAAGCTAAATGCTTTCAATTTTGCATAGGGAATGGTATTCTATGATGAAATAACTGGAAATTGGGTAAATTGGCTTCAAATTGATGGTTCTCGGTGGCTGCAGAGGTTTGTACAATTCTGGTATGGACTGAAAGGTCAACTAGGTTGTCTGTTGTGTCTTCTAGAGCGGTCTTGAAATTCTGGTGCTAAATTTGGTGTTCGCAAGGATTGCACTAGTTCACAGAGTTTACACAGAGAACGCGCGGAAGAAAAAAAGGCGAAAGAGGGATTCAGGGCCTTTTATAGAGAAAATAATTAATTTTGGCAGGCTCATTTTCAAATGAACAGTTGATGGTTTTTCGGTTAAATGGGGGGAGCAGTTTTGGAGGGCCATCACACCACTTTTGTGGCGCGGGCGATATTTGGGAGGGGTCACCCAATGCAATACAATGCTTGACACATAGCATCTGTGGGGTTGGGGAAAACCACTTTATCGGGTGGTTAATGTTTAGCCATCGGGCACGGCCGATATGGCTGTGCATCGTTGGATGAGGGGGGGTGATTATCAATGGTGGTCAGGTGGAAGAGCTACTGTCACACGGAATCTGTCAAGGGTGCGGACACGACTGACCTTCCTAGAAGTCTAAGACATTCTAATGACAAACAAGACAAAATGGAGTGATCTTTCTCTAAATACACCTTTTACAACATGAAAACTACAAGTGTTTAGGCTTACCTTATTCCAAAACGCTGTTGTTGAAGTCCGTTCTTGACTATCCGGATGAGCTCCTCCTTCAAGTCAATTCCTGCAACCACAAACAATCAAACAATTACCAAGCACTTGCATTTCATATAATAAAACATATATTCAACATGCAGACCAAGGAACACATGAAATAACTCATTAACACAAGCTATTGAGAAAAATAAACCAGTTTGTATTAATAACGAAACAAAGAAACTCTTACAACCTGGCCTTGGTGTTGTGCAAATTCCTCCCAGGGTCCATCAAGGGTTTTCCTCTACTTTGACAAAGCTCACCCTCTCCCAAGTAGAATCAAGTGAAGACAATCTCTCCTCACAAAGGTTCTAATGGAAGACCTAAATCCTGCAGCATTTACCCAAAGAAAATGTATAGCTCCAACCTCTTCTCCTTCTGGCTCAATGCCTTCATTTATAGTGCTGTAAAGAGGTTATTCAGGTCCACTATCAATGGGATCATCCCCCTCTATGGGTGGGATAGCTCCCTTATTGATGGGATAAGTTCCCCCTTAATAGAGATACATGAACCAACTGGAGGCGCATCCATTTCATCAAACCGACCTCTAGAATGTTCTAGAAGTAACCACAAGTAACTTTTTCAAGATAAAACTCGCGCATTTTGCCTTTTACAGAGGGACGCACCTGTCCCTTAACATACAGAGCGTCTATGGACGCGGATTTTGTGAACATGGTCAGCGTCCCCGCAGGTAAGGCTAGAGAGAACCTGCGACCCCAGAGATAAACATGATTTTTACAAGACTTTCTCTCTTCTTTGAGTTTGAGATGGATAACAGAGGCATGAGACTTGCCTAAGAGGGTAGCATGACTTGTTGATTGGAGCCATACTAACTGTAAGTAGTCAAGGTGACATTTTTTAGTGTAACAGCTACATAGGGGGAATTGACAGGAGTTGATGGGGGGCCCAGGGATTTAATCACGGTGGTTCGAGATTAGTTTAGGGATAAATCAAAGGTTTAAATTGATCAAGCCAGGCTTAATGAGGGATTAGGGAGTCGGGTGAGGTTAATACCGGGATTAACTTAAGTTTACTGGGATTAGGTAAAGTAAGTAAAGTTATATCGGGGTATGGGGAATTTCTATTAGTTTTTATGAAAAGTAAGGGTGGGGGTAATTACGTAAGGGGATTAATTTAATACGGGATAATGGGGATTTCGGGAATTTATATAATAATATTAGAAATTAATTTGAAATTGTGATGACAGAGTGGGTTTTTCCTTAGTACAAGGGTAAATTAAACATTTGTGCACTTAGCTTTATACTTTAGGAAAAAGGCTTTTTTGTGGGTTTTTTGGATGAAAGGGTTTTGTATGGGGGGTATCATTTTCCTAGGTAAAAGGTGTTTAAACCTTAGGAAAAGGGATTTTCTTAGGTTAATGAGGGGAAATGGATTTTATGAAGGGGGAAACTGTTTTTATGAACGGGGTTCTAGTACTTGTCCCCCTATGTCATTAAGCCGAGGGTCCAGTCCCTCCAAAAGTTAGAGAAATGCTCTGAGCCTTTTTGACTTGTAGGATTTGAGCACTTAGAACTTATTTATGAGAAATTATTAAAGTAAAGGGGTGAAATGAATAAGGGGATGTTAAATAAACCATATTGTGAACCATTTTCTTTTCTTTGTTTACTGCTTACGCATATTTGAAAGATGCATTTAAAACAATGACATAAGTGCTTTTGAGTAATCACATGATATTTACGCAACCTTTCTAATACTTACGCATTTACTCATCCTAACATTTTTTCTTCATTTTATTTTGGTGCGTTTAGGCTAGCAAACCCTTATTAAATCCTCTTCTTTTACAAAGAAAACTATCTAATTCTAACCTTATAACATCCAAGGGCTCAAATTAAACTGATGAGCTCCATTTATTTACCTATCTAATGATCTGCCAAGGTTAAACTGTTTGGTTAGGTTTTATTCTCTAACTTTAAACATAAAATTCAAAACATGGTATAATCAAGATTAAACAATTTGATTACCATGGATTGTGGCATGAGTAAAAAGTTGCACACAATCATTATTATGCATAAAAGTAAATAGTAGTGGCATTTTGACTTGCTCACTTTCATGGTATCTTTTTTCTTTTTTGGGTTCATAAATTTTCATTTTTTTGGACCTTTTCTTACTCTTTTTGTCCTTTGATTATTCTTTTAGGACATACCCTATTTACATTTTTTAAATTTTTAATATGGAAAACATTTGCAGAAGGAAAAGCTATGTAAAATATTACAAGGCTTAACCTTATTCATTCAAAATTATGACACATATTGGGATAGGAACCTAACAGATTGCTTGAAAATGTTGATGAGTGATCAAGGTACGCACTTTCTAAATGAGACAATCGATGCTTTGACTCAGGAGTTCCAAGTCTATCATCAGAAAAGTACATTGTATCACCTGCAGGCGCATGGAAAAATTGAGGCCTTTAATAATGTTTTGGAGAATACGCTGACAAAGATATGCAACGCGCAGCGGAATGACTGGGATGTGTGCATAAGTGGAGTGTTATGGGCTTACCATACTACTTGTAAAAAACTAACAGGGTAGACACCTTTTAGATTCCTCTATGGTATAAAATTTATGATGCCTATGGAATATATCATGCATGGTAGATTGTGAAGCCTTGGAAGAATGGCTCATGCAGCTGATGGAACTTGAAGAAGATAGATTCTTGGTTGGATTCCATCACTAAGTACAGAAGGAATGTGAAAAAGCGTGGCATGATCAACACATCAAGCTTTGTACGTTCAAGGTAAATGATCTGCTATTGTTATATGATAGTAAGTTAACTAAGTTTCCAGGGAAATTTCATATGCATTGGCTGGGCCCATACATTATGAACGAAATTACACATGGAGTCATAGTTCAGCTCGTGAAGCTAAATGCAGAACCTTTTCCGGGAAGGGTTAATGGAAGCTGATTGAAGCAATATATAAGGGATCCTACAAAATGACTATATGGTGGTAGGATAGTCTTAGTGTTCTAGGTAGTTGTAAGGGAGCGTGGGACTATAAACTACACTACCAGGGTTGGAGGACTATGTGGTAGGCAGGCTGTGTGGAAAATGGTGAAGTTGTTGTATAAGAAACCGCATGCAGGGAGCTGTGCTATGGACGTATGTGTTACGTAGTGCACCAAGAAAGTGAACATTGGAGTCACTGTTCATGATTTGATAGTGAAGATATGGTTAAGGGGAGCGAGATGGCATCATTTAAGGCCAAAATATTTGAAGTTCCGCTGCTAAAACAACATTAATGGTTGAATTTTTGGGGGAATGGTCGGATTTTAATTCAAAAACCCCTATAAATTATGTGTTCTAGTCCAACAAAGGTCACTTTGCACCCTTAGAGTTTTTATTAAGTTGTGTTGTCTATTGCCTATGAACTTCTCGTATTGGGATGATTTTTTTGCAAGCCCTGCATTTTCCAAGTTTTCCAATTTGAATCAGAAATTCATCCTTGAAAAGATGCTAGGACAAAGCCCTACAGCAACTGTGAGTACTGGTGGGGATGTCGCGTCTGAAGGAGTTGCTCCAGAGGTAGTGAGTATGGAAGTTCTAGCCCTTGTGGATACAACGCTGAGGTCACGTAGGCCGAAGCCTACCCATGCTAGAGAAACCCAGAAATTGAAGATGGATAAACAAAAGAAGCTGGTACTAGTACATGAATCACCCAGAAAACACTCTACAGCTCAAAGAAAAGAAAGGAAGAAAAGCAGCCCAAGAAGGTCATCGATTCAAAAGTGGAGGAAGCACAAGGCACAGAGGACATATATGCCAAGCAAATGGAGCCCATTACAAAGTTTCCTGACTATATCCCTCCATGTAAGGGGAGGAAAAAGGTCTCTAAGGACCCAAACCCAAAGAAATTTTTCATTTCTATGCCCTACTGCCGAGGCAAGTTCCCTTCGAAAGTCTGTGCCTTGCGCGGATCCCCCCGTTGAAGATGGAAGATTGGGACCTTGTAGATCATGATAGGTTCCCTCACCTAGCGACAACCAATTATATGAAGTGTGTCTACTATGCAGACTCACATGTCACTGCGTTAGAGATGGTGGAATGGATCCGCGGAGTGGAGAATTCAGGATTGTTGAACATGTTAGCGGTGCCCCATTATCACCACACCACTATCAACACAAAATGTGTGCATCAACTACTTACTCTGGTACATGATGGGTGCTTATGGCTAGGAGCGCCTATACCCATCACTACCATGCTCATCCATAGGATCACATACCTACCATACGAGGGTTCCAATCCAACCAAGGAGTTTTGCAGAAAGACAGGAGAGAAGGATTTGGTAGAAAAGATGAGGAAGGAATTTTCCCTCATGAAAAAGCCACGCGGATACTCAATCACTTCCATAAATGACCCCGTGGTGGAAATTGCGACACAAATATTAGCAGGGAAGGTAATGAGGAAGTGTCACGCGGATGAAGTTCTGGTGCGCGTGGTCTCTCTAGCTGCACAATGTGTGAAGGGTGTGTAGTTCAACTGGTCACGGTAACTATGCTAGGAGTTCCTCGCAAGTTGCCACAAGGTCCAGGATGAGACCAAGCCATTCCATTATGCTTGCTTTATGCTCTCCATTGTGTTGGTTGCATGGGAGTTGCAAAAGGACAACCAGTTTCCTCCATTGAAAGAAGGATTACCGAAGGCCGCGTAGTTTGCCTCACTATGGGCAATAAAGGACACTGCGTGGGTCACAAAAACAAAAATCTTCTGGGTTTTGATGGAATCAGGCCTCCACATGGCCATCAATGAGTGTCTAAGGTTTTCCCCAACCTTGTACAGGCAGTTTTCAGCTTATGCCGCATTCAAGGCTGACTTCCACCGAGTTTACATTTAGGCACAGAAGGACCCACAATAGAAATGGCATGAATTTCCATATTTGGTCATAGCTATAGACATATAGGAGGTAATCAAGTGATGTGGAGCAGAGTGATGCTCCCCATCAAACTTGGATGGTGGAACCAGTAAGGGCGTGGGAAGCTTGGCAACAAAGAAATGAAAGGATGCATCCAAGTAGGCTGCACAAAAATTGGCAACGCAACAGAAAAAGGAAGACGTAGAGAAGGCTTAGATGCAGATGGAGCACGCTGCTAAGGAGTAGGTTGCTAAGGAGCACCGTGAATCAGAGTGAAGTGGAAAATCCCCTTTGCCTGAGACCCAAGAATAAGAATAGTCCGAACAGGGCAACAAAGGAGATGAGGGGAAGAGCACCCCATTTTGGCTAAATAAGCATGGACTGGGGAAGCGGGAAGGTCCCCAGAAAAAGAAAAAAATGGAAAAGTCACATGGTGATCCCATCGTATTGACGGAGTGTGATCTCAATGAGATCGGCAACAAAATATAAGAAACTAAAATTGAAGTTTTGCAACATATCGAGCAGTACTATATGCAGATGCTGGGGAGCATCCAAAAGGATCTGCGTGAGCTATATATCCAGGCTAATAGGATACAGGTGGGTACGGGTCAATCAACTGCAGCACAAGTGACCTTGGCACCGGGGACGACTCAGGCTGTAGAATTGGGAAGGGCCCTAGACCTTTGCACTATTGCTTTACTAGAAGGGTCCCTATGTGCAGAGTCGGCCGATGACCGCATCATCTTAAGCACCCTTAAGAACATCGGCCTAAACATCTAAGCACTCCCAAATAATCTTCTTCACGCATTACAGGCAGCGGTGACGGAGGAATTGAGAGCTCGGGAGTAGCATGCTCTCAATATGATCAATGAATATAGGGTGAACAACGAACAAATGTTCACCGAGAAAACATAGGCCTTGAAAGAAAAGGAAACACTCCAAGCACATAATTCCTAGATGGAGTCTACAGTTGTAGAGACATGCATAATAGTATCAGAGGCTAAGATCAGGAAGTTAGCTGCTAGAGTGCATGAGGCAAAGGTAAATATTGGATGAGTTAAATTCTTAAACAACATGAAAATAAATTAGCTGCAGCTAAAGTTGTAGCCAACGACTCTACCCGAGGTTAGGGAGCATCGCAGAGCTGCCATCAAAGAAGGGATGGCCACTTTGGATGCCGCAGCCGCTGACTGCTCAGCCTTATTTGAGCAGGAAATGGAATTGGTGATGACTCTGCAGGAAGACCCAAACCTGCAGATCCTAAATAAAGAGTTTCATGAGCTGCATAAGGAGTACGACAAGGTCAGGGTGATGATGCACTCATTTGATCCAGCGCAACGCCCAACCAAGTTGCAAGAGGGGAAGCAACTCCCCGCACAGGTAGAAGTAGCGTAGAAGAAAAAGGCCTTGCTTAAGGCTAGGTTGAGGCCTTGGTTAGAAGAATATTTCCAACTCATGACCACCATTCAGGAGAAGCTGAGGAGCTTGCAACAGACACAACGAACAATGAAGCTAACCGTAGAAGGACTAGCTACAGAGAAGCTAGTGGAAGAGGTCAAGCAGGAAGCTACACAGAGCACTCTTGAGGTCACAATAGTGTAGGTGGAGCTGGGGGATCTTTGCAACAAGATCACCAAGCCAATTGAGTGACTCGAGGGCGAGTCCCAATCTTTGTGTTGGGAGCCTGTTGGGAGGGGGTACCTTGGGTTAGGTTTTTGGTTAAAAACACAATTTTTGATGTAATTTTTGTCAAAAGCGTGATTTGTGGATGCAGAGCACATAGGTAATTAAGAGTAAAATAGGTTTAGCCTCTTGTCTATGTAAAGTTGAGTTGGTTTTGAGATCCACCCATGGTCTGCGGACCACGGGATTATATAAGTAGGTGTTTCTTAGAGAGTCTAAGGGAGGATACAATGATGAGGGATGTAATGGGTCAATAGAAGATAGTGCAGAGAAGCAAGTCATATAGGAGAGAAAGGCTCTGTAGCTGAGTGTGCAAGGGCCTAGAGTAGCATCTGCAGGTGAGTGCGCGCACCCCTGCAGCTGAGTGTGCAGGGTAGTCTTGAGTCTGTAACACCATATTGAAGATTAATCAAGAAGATTGTTGAAGAATTCCTCTACTTATCTATTTACTTCTATTTAATTATGACTAGGATATATGTTGTGATTGAAGAATGTCTGTATGAAATATTAATCTATTGATGCACGACTCTATGGGATAAGTCTTAATAATTGTATGCAATGCTCGAAGATTTGTAAGACATTATGCTATGTTTATTAAATACTTAAGTATATTTCTGTGAGCTTAGATCTAGGGCTATTTTTTGATGAATGCAAGTGGATGATTCAACTGTTAAAGGTCCGCAAAGACTTATCGTAGATCTTCACAGAGGTCTAGAGGCCATTTAAAGGGAGTTACAGTACCGAGCCCTAGGGGATTATAGATCTACGTGAAGGTAGGTCTAGGGAAAAAATACATCACACTGATCTCTTTATGCGAAAACTTGGTTCCAAGATCCCCCCATACTTCTTTGAGTGAGACTTCAGCTTGCACGACGTGGGTTGATGCTAAAAGGGCCAATAGTGTAGGGTTTTGTTTGGTGCAATTAACTCTGAAGATGGGCCAGGACCCACTAAGACAATAGAATATCAATCTCTCCACACGTACTTCACACATTTATTCCATTTGATCATTAAAATTGTGATATTGGGTTGAAAACCATATAAACATCATAACATACAACTTTGAACCCATAGTAAAATTTATACAACATATAAAAATAAAAATGTAATTGAAGCTTTATGAAAATGTGATTAGATGAGGCTAATCTCAAGATGTCAGGTTGAAAATTATATAAACATCATAACATGCAACTTTCAACCCATATTATAACTTTATGCAATATATAGAAATACAATTGTAATTGAGGCTTTATAAATGTGTTTAGATCATGCCACTATCACTCCACATAACTACTCCATTTTTATTGCTATAACAAAGCTACAAAATAAAATAGTATTGTAACATCTTCACAGTAGTAACACATATTGGAAGGCTTCTATGTGTTCTTGTCTTTCACAAGGCCTTTTATTGAGCCAACGCCATCCCTAGTTACCACTGATACTAGAAGTGACATGAAGCTGATAGTTTGCAGAAAGTTCAACTTGAGTGTCTATTGTTGGACCTTTTTCTATACAATGTACATCTCTGCTAGAAAGTACACCACCAATGGCAAAAATTTCACAACACCTATAACTCCTAGCATATCATTGAATAATGGAAATATGATGACAATGATTGTAGTTGACACCACAAATCGATTTCTCCAACATATTTTCAGGAGATTGACTCTATGTAACACATATAACATAACACTTATGAGAATTTTTAACTTAGTGGTTGACTTAGAGTTGCACCATTTATCAGAAATCCATTCTTCAATGAAAGCGAAAATTGTTTGACAAAAAAACTACGAGAGAATGAGATGTTATGCCAATACGGGTAAATCTCCACATTAGTGTTTTTTTCAATCAAGCGATGGAAAGAGAAAGGATAATTGGGAAGCCCGGAAGGTTAACTCAATTGGTCTAGGTTGGGTTTCTAAACCACTTGGCCATTGGAAGGTCAAGCGGTCAATTCTCATCTATGCCCTTGGTGTTAGGATCTTATTAGTTTGGCGAGCTGGATGTGATGCCTTTAGGTGGATCTCCCAGGAGTTTCCTTAGAAAAGGTGAGAGGGTTAGCTCATTTGGTGGAGCTCCTGTTGCTAGAAGTACCTAACTAATGGGAGGTCACTAGGTGAGTTGTCCTTGATGTTGGAATTTTGGCACAGATGTGGTGCTATGGTACAGGTGTTGTCCTTGATGGCAACTCACTTTGGTGACAGATCTCAGTTCAAGTGCTCAGAATGAAGGAAATATTGTATACGCAGGTACATCTTGCCGAAGACGCGTATACACGCGGTTTATACGTTTCGAAGTCGCGTATGCGTATACACGCACTTTTATGCACATAAAAGCGTGTACATGACGGGAAACTTATTTTTGGTTCGGGGTTGTTAGTCCTTGGAATTTGAACCTTTGGTTGTGGACCATGGTATCTCGGCAGAAGAGTTGAACCCAGGTTTTTGGCCCTTGGTATTGGCTTATTATGGTTTTGGACCGTGGTATTGATGAAGGCCTAAAACTATATAAGAGGAAGTAGATCATGTGGCAAGGAATCATCTGAATTATTGAATATCTGATATTGTGATAGATCTAGAATACGGGTGATTGGGTTATGGTGTAGATCTAGATCTGAATGAAGGTGGAACCTGAGCGCAAGAACGATAAGGACTATTGACGAATCTAAATCTCAAGGCTTGAACATTGGTATCTCTGTATGATTTTGATTTGTTATATGTGGCGCACTCTTGATCTATAAATCTGGGTTAACTAATGTCTGAATGCTTAAAAGAATAAATTATCCTTTATAGATCTGTAGGCAGGTTCAGTGAATTGAAGGTGCGTATATACGCATTTTCTGTGAATGAAAGACGCGTATACGTAGGTTGGTTGTGGTACAAAAGCGTATACCCGCAGGTTGATGAACAGTGAAGTAGCGTATATGTCTTGATTTATGTTCTAGCTGCTTCTATTTTATTGCTGCAGTGTTCTGGGTTCAGGATTGGTGTTTGATTACAGTCACTGTGTTCTGGGTTCAGTGGTCAGAGGAGTGCTTAGCTGTTTCAGCTTTTGATTGGTGAGAAGTAGTTTGGGTTATGCAGAAATTGTTGATGTTTGATTGATGTTACTTGTGGATCCAGTCTGAAAATTAATGAAACGAGGTCCCTGAAAGCAAAGAGAAGGTTGCAGCCTTCTGCAGGTAGGAGCCTGCGTACTAGTATCTCAAGCTAGTACAAGAACTAAGGGGGTTGAAGCTCCCTTCCAGGGAAGCTGGAAAATGAGAGAGAGAGTTGTAGCTCTCTACAGGTTGCAGCCTGCGTACTGGTAAAGTTTGCTCCAGTACAAGACATTGTAAAGAGAAGTTTCTAATTAAAAAGAAGATAGAGACGAATTGCAGCAGGGGGTTTTCACCCACATTGGGTTTCCTCCTTATATCTTGTGTTCTTGTGTGTGACTGTCTTCTGCTCTGTTTCACTGTTTCTGGTACTGTTTATGTGCATCTGAATCACAGATTAATAACTGACATCTGAAAGATAATTCAAATTATAATTTTGTTTTATATACGTGGGTTTCTTTATCTGTAGTTGCGTATATATGCAGGTTGTATTAACTGTAGTAGCGTATATCATCTGGAATTTAAAAATGAAATATTTGGCTTGATAATACTGATTCACCCCCCCCCCCCCCCCCCTCTCAGTATTATTTCCAACAATTGGTATCAGAGCAGGTCCTTTAGAGAAGCTTGATCGCTTGAAGGAAGATCATTCATCATGAGCAACTACGAGAGGGAAGCATCAATCAGGCCTCCAATTTTTGATGGGACAAACTTCAATTATTGGAAGGTAAGAGTTACTGCCTATCTTCAATCTCTTGGTACAGAAGTTTGGGATATCATAGATACAGGCTACACTTTTCCTTCAGCTACTCCTACAGATGTGGCCGAGAAGAAGAAATATGAAATAAATGCTAAAGCAGTCAATACTCTGCTAGGATGCTTATCTCAAACAGAATTCGTGAAGGTTATGCAATATAAATCTGCAAAAGAAATAGTGGACAAGATTGTCTTGAGCTACGAAGGAGATGAACAGGTAAAGTGTGCTAAACTTGAAACCCTCAGAATTCAATATGAGAATCTCAGAATGTATAATGATGAAAGTGTGGCTAACTATTTCCTTCGGGTAGATGAGATTGTTAATTGCATGAAGAACTTGGGTGAATAAATAAAAGAGGCTATTGTGGTTGAAAAAGTTCTAAGATCATTGTCCCCCAAGTTTGAATCTAAAGTGTCTGCTATAGAAGAAAAAGAAAATCTACGAATGCTTACTATGTCTCAGCTACACGGAATTCTAACTGCTTATGAAATGAGGAAAGGAGGTCCATCTGACAGAAGAGAAGCTGCCTTCAAGGCTTCAGGCAAAGGAGATTACTATGAATCAGGACATGGATCAGAAGAAGAAGAAGAATCAAACTTTGTCAGAAATCTTCAACGGGGTGCTGGACGGTTCAGAGGTAAGTTGCCCTTCAAATGCTTTGCTTGTGGAAGAGTATGTCACTATGCTACCAAATGTCCTCATAAGGATAAAATCGACAAGGGAAAGGAACCAGCTAGATGGAACAAGAAACAGAGTGCAAATAAGAAAAGCTACTACACTCATGAAGATAGTGATGGTCTATCAAATAGTGATGAAGATGAACGAAGTAATGACTATAAACTGTTAATGGCATTTGAAGATGATAATTATATGGATTCTATAGATGTGGATAGCCTTTATGAAGAAATTACTAGACTCAAGAGATGTATAGAAGAAAAGAATATAATCATTGATACTCTACAATTTCAAATTGATGAAAAGGAAAAACATCTTGAAAAATTAGAAGGTGGAATTGTTGCTCTTAGAAAAGAGATTGAGAAATCAAAAGCTATTAATCTTAATTTTGTCAAAGGATCTGAAACTCTGGATGAGATTATCAATGTACAGCGTTCTCCACTAAACAATACAGGTCTGGGCTATAATGGAGAAACTTCTCAAGCATCCACCTCAAAAAGTTATCTTGATGCAGCAAAAAGGAATGAGCAAAAGCACAATGGAGACCATCAGGTAAAGCAGGGACGAATTGCAAACAGAGACTATCAGGGGCAATCCATCTTAAGGGTGAACAAGAGCTACAACCAGCCGCAGGTAAAATCTTCTCAATTTGGTTCAAGAATGGATGACAATAGAAATTATAATCACTTGGCCGGTAGATTTGATAACCGCAGAAACTTCTTCAATGGACAATGTTTCTCTTGCCATAACTTTGGTCACAAAGCAGCTCAATGTGTTGCATATAAAACAATCATGACTAGAGAAGCTCAAAAACAAAGAAATATGATCGGGATTACAAAAAGGACCTATAACAACTTTTCGGCTCTTGAAAATGAAGTTGAATGTTCTATTTGCAATAACTTTGGTCATGAAGATTCTGAATGTAGGAGCAGGTTCCAGAAGACAAAGGAACAAGCCTCAAGCACCAAAACATGGAGAATAAAGGAACCACAAACAGAAAGATATGGGATAGCATTTTAAGCAGAGGGGCAGGAAAATCTATGGTACATTGATAATGGATGTTCAAAGCATATGACAGGTGATAAAGAAAAACTTGAGTCATATTCTGCTCTAGAAAAGGGAAAGAAAGTTTCTTTTGGAAATGATACTCCTGCAACTATAAAAGGAAAAGGGATTTCTCAGTTAAAAGAAAAGGTCAAGGCTGGAAATGTTTTGTATGTTGATGGATTGAAACATAATCTTCTAAGTGTCAGCCAGATGTGTGATCAAGGAACCGAGGTGATATTTAGAACAAATGGATGTCTTGTTCGTGATCTTGATACAGGTAAAACGGTGATCAAAGGTAAAAGAACTCCAAATAATCTATACATATTTGAAGAAGGACAACAACAATGCTATCTAAGCAAGGATGATGAACACTGGTTATGGCATCAGAGGTTGGGGCATCTAAGATTTTCACAAATAAGGAAAGCATGCATATATCAGGCAGTTCGCGATCTTCCAGATATCAAAATTCCAGACAACACCATATGCAAATCATGTCAGTTTGGAAAGCAAACCAGAACTAACTTTCCAGAGAAGGAAGGATCAGCCAGCATGCCTCTTGAGCTAGTTCATACAAATACATGTGGTCCATTCAGGAAAAGGACACCTCGAGGAGAAGAATACTTGATATTATTCATTGACGATTTCTCCAGGTTTGTCTGGTTAGGACTTATGAAGCACAAAGATGAAGCATTCGAAAAATTCAAATCCTTCAAAGCCTTGGTTGAAAATGAATCAGGATACAAAATTAAGTGCCTCAGATCTGACAGAGGTGGGGAGTTTACCTCAAATGAATTTTTCGATTTCTGTGAAGAACATGGGATAAGAAGAGAATTCTCTACAGCTAGAACTCCTCAGCAAAATGGAGTTGTGGAAAGAATGAACAGAACAGTCCAACAAATGGCTCGTGCTATGCTTGATGAGTCGGGAACTCCCGCAACGTTCTGGGGTGAAGCTGCACATGCTGCGATTGTTATTCTCAACAAAACAAATGTCCGGGTGAACAGCACTCAAACCCCTCATGAGATCTAGTGTTGTGAGACTCCTTCGGTAAAGCACTTCAAAATCTTTGGGAGCAAATGTTATATTAAGAATACTGATGAGCAACTTGGAAAACTTGAACCTAGAGTAGATGAACGCATTCTTCTTGGTTATTCTCCACATAGCAAAGCATACAAGTGCTACAATAAAAGACTTGGCAAAATTGTTGACAGCATTGATGTAGTGGTTGATGAGAAGGGATACATTCCTAGGCAAGTACATCATGAAGACATTGAAGAAGATGAAGGCTACCCTCAAAGACAGAATGGTGAAGAAGAAGAACCTCAAGAAGAACCAGAGGAGCAGACAAGAATAGAAGAGAAGACTCCATCCAGATATGTTCAGAAGAATCATCCAGAATCTCATATTGTGGGGCAGAAAGAAGCAGGTGTACAAACAAGAAGAACAGTTGCAGAAGCTTCAAGCTATTTGGCATTACTCTCCTCCACTGAACCACAAAATGTTAAAGAGGCATGCAAAGATGAATGTTGGGTGAAAGCAATGGATGAAGAACTTGAGCAGATCGAAAAGAACAACACTTGGGAGCTAGTTCCTAGACCAAAGGATAAGAATGTTATCGGAACAAAATGGGTCTTCAAAAATAAATTGAATGAAAATGGAGAAGTAATTAGAAACAAGGCCAGACTTGTTTGTAAAGGGTATGTGCAGCAAGAAGGAATAGACTTTGAAGAAACCTTTGCTCCTGTTGCAAGACTTGAGGCCATCCGAATGTTCCTTGCTCTCTCAAGCTTTCAAAAATTCAAAGTATTTCAAATGGACGTAAAGTCAGCCTTTTTGAATGGAGACTTAGAAGAAGAAGTGTACATTGAGCAACCAGATGGCTTTATCCTTGGAAATGATCCAAATCTTGTATGCAAACTTAAAAAGGCTCTCTATGGGCTTAAACAAGCTCCAAGGGCTTGGTACTATCGGTTGGACAAATACCTTCATCAACAAGGATTTTCAAAAGGATCAGCAGATAGCAATCTATATATAAAATTTGAAAATAACAAATTGCTAATACTTGTTGTGTATGTAGATGATATTATCTTTGGGAGCAATGAAGAAGCTATGAGTCAAAGCTTTGCCTTGGTGATGCAGAAAGAATTCGAAATGTCATTACTTGGAGAATTGACATATTTTCTTGGATTGCAAATCCAACAAAATGAAGGCGGTATTTTATGGTCTCAAACAAAGTACCTCAAGCAGATCTTGAAGAAGTATGGCATGGAAGATTCGAAACCAGTATGTACCCCCATGGTTACGAGATGCAGCCTTAGTGCAAATGATGAAACAGCAGCAGTGCATCAACCAACCTATAGATCCATGATTGGGAGCTTGCTTTATTTGACAGGTACACGACCAGATATTATGCATGCAGTGGGAATAGTTGGAAGGTTTCAAGCCAACCCAAAGGAAACTCATCTTTCAGGCAGTCAAAAGAATATTCAAGTACCTTCAAGGAACTCAAAACTATGGCCTATGGTATCCTAGAGATACAGATCTCACTCTTCATGCTTACAAAGATGCAGATTGGGCTGGAAGCATGGATGACAGGAAGAGCACAAGTGGCGGTGCATTCTTTATGGGTTCCAGATTAGTATCTTGGTTCAGCAAGAAACAAAGTTCAATTGCTTTATCTACAGCTGAAGCAGAATATGTGGCTACTGCATCTTGTTGCACACAACTCCTTTGGATGATGTAAACCTTGCAGGAATTTCAAATCACTTGTAATCCACCTGTCTCTATCTTATGTGATAATACGAGTGCAATAAGCATTTCAAAGAACCCAGTCATGCATTCAAAAACCAAGCACATACCGATCAAGTATCACTTTCTCCGAGAACAAGTATTGGAACAAAAGGTCAAATTGGAGTATGTTCCTTCTAAGGAACAAGTTGCTGATATACTCACTAAACCACTGCCCAGGGAAACGTTTGAATATCTCAGACAGAAGTTGGGAGTCGTTGATGCTTCATCCTGCTGTTGAAGCTTGTCTGTTCCAAGAAAAGTTGGTGTACGTGAGTTGGATGAGGGATATCCGCGTACATACACCGTTTTATTCAGGTGAAGTTGCGTATATGGAGTTCTGAAGAAAATCAGTAAGGGTAGACTCTGTTTGGAGAGAGTCTGAGATGGGTCTGTCAGAGACCATCAGGCATAGATTCAGGGGGAGCTGATAATTTTCTAATAATGCATTGTTGGCATTACTTTAAAAGCTCTTGGGTCTGGTACTCAAGTTGTTTTTGGCTCAGGTGGATCAGCTGCAGAAAGAAGGTCAGAAGGTGAACATGATTGCTGATATGTACAGTGATTGTCAGATGCTGTTGATAGTAGTTATTGGTCATAAGTCTTGATATTTCATCTCTATGTCATGTATATTTGCTTATCAAGGTCATGTAACGGCCTATTTTGGTTTCCCCACTATGCCTGGGATGATTGTTGTGATCTGTTGTCATATGTAAATTTCTGATGTATCCCCACTTGGTTGGGTGATGGTTGTATGTATCGAGTCTTTTTGGATAGGAAGGTCTTTTATGATGTATAAGCCATGGTTCTTCTTGAAGAACATCTTTTTGCAGATCTTGCCTACAGTCATGGGGAGCATGTTCAGCACAATAGAGCAAAGATATCAGCATGTACTCAGGGGGAGCACAGCCCTTTGTCCTTGATGACAAAGGGGGAGAATGACTTTGAGGATCATGGGGTTGCCATCAAGTCCAAAGGGGGAGATTGTTGGCATTTTGGCACAGATGTGGCACTATGGTACAGGTGTTGTCCTTGATGGTAACTAACTTTGGTGACAGATCTCAATTCAAGTGCTCAGAATGAAGGAAATCTTGTATACGCAGGTACATCTTGCCGAAGACGTGTATACACGCGGTTTATACGTTCCGAAGTCGCGTATGCGTATACACGCACTTTTATGCACATAAAAGCGCGTACATGATGGGAAACTTATTTTTGGTCTGTGGTTGTTAGTCCTTGGAATTTGAACCTTTGGTTGTGGACCATGGTATCTCGGCAGAAGAGTTGAACCCAGGTTTTTGGCCCTTGGTATTGGCTTATTATGGTTTTGGACCGTGGTATTGAGGAAGGCCTAAAACTATATAAGAGGAAGTAGATCATGTGGCAAGGAATCATCTGAATTATTGAATATCCGATATTTGTTGTAAATAATACTGAGAGGGGGGGGTGAATCAGTATTATCTGATTAATCAAACTTTTTAAATGCTCAGAAACATATACGCTACTTCAGTTAAGTGAACCAGCGTGTACACGCTACTGTGACGAAGTAAAACAGCGTATAGGAAGAAAACTCACAATTTAGTTAGCTTTTTCTTCAATTAAGTGCATCAGGTCATTATTCATCACATTAACAGTAAACATGTGCAGTAAAACAGAACAGATAAAAAGCCACACACATGAACACCAAGATATAAGGTGGAAACCCAATGTGGGTGAAAACCACCTGCTGCAAGTTGTCTCTATCTTTCTTTAATATGAAACTTCAGTTTACAATCTTTTGTACTGGTGCAACCTTATACCAGTACGCAGGCTACAACCTGCAGAAGGCTTCAACCTTCTCTCGTTCTCCAAACTTCCTTGGAAGGGAGCTCCAACCCCCTTTGCTCTTGTACTAGCCAAGATACTAGTACGTAGGTGCTGACCTACAATCTTCCTTCTTTCAGATATCACTTTTCATACATTTTCAGACTTGGATATTCCTGAAGCACAACATTACAATCTGAAGACCACAAATCATTCAATTTCCACAACAGATCATTGAAGCATAAAACAACCAAACTTTGAATCACTGAACCACTGAACCCTGTCAATCACCAGTTACCAGAACACAGAGCAGACTACAGAATTCTGCAATAACAGTCAGACCCTACTGTAAACCCAAAATCAAGCTTCAAAAGATATACGCTACTTCAATGAGCAAAACCCGCGTATACACGCTCTTTTACCGAAGCCAACCTGCGTACAGATCTAAAAATAAACTTTCTCAATTTGCAGCTGTACCAGACATTAGTTAGATCCAAAACGTAATATTGCGACAATATGCAGATCTAGAAATACGCATAATCAACCATATCATGATAGTGCATTTCAAACCATTAGATCCCGATCTATCCTTAGATCTAGTCTTCCATCAACCGATGTGATCTCTCCTTGGCTTAGATCAAGCAACCCAGAACCTGCATATCAGATCTCTTTCTCTCTTAGATATTCAAGCCTTGTCGAAAGATGATCTTGCCTAATGATCTTCTTCTCCTTATATAGTCTTAGGCCTAACTCAATACCAAGAGCCAAAACCATAGTAACACAATACCATCAACTTCAAAACTAGGGATCGACACGCCCGTCGAGACACAATGGTCCGAAATCATAGGCACAACTTCCAAGGACTAACCACCATGGACCAAAGGAACCTTTCCACATACACGCGCTTTTTATGAATCGAACTTGCGTGTACACGCGACTTGGGCTTAACGAAACGGCGTGTATGAGCTTCCTTGGTATGCTGTACTGAGATCTGTCTTCTGATTAAGTTGCCATCACCTGTACCAACCTCTGAGCACCTGTACCATCCTCTGAGTGAGTTGCCATCAAGGACAACACTTGAATCATAATGCCAACAATCTCCCCCTTTGGACTTGATGGCAACCATCACACAACCATCACACCAAGTCACTCTCCCCCTTTGACATCAAGGGCAAAGGGCTGTGCTCCCCCTGAGGACATGCTGATATCTCTGTTTGGCTGTGCTGACTTGTGCTCCCCCTGACCGAAGGCCAGATCTGCAAAAGATGTTCTTCAACAAGAACCAAGACTTATACACCATAAGGGACCTTCCTATCACCAAAAGACTCAATACATACATCCATACTCCCTACCAAGAGGGGACATAACAGAAACAACCAATTATATTACAGCATTCATCCCAGGCATAGTGGGGAAACCAACAAAGGCCGTTACATGACCTTGACACCATAAAAGAGATATGACAAGAGAGATACATGACATAGAGACAACAGATCTAGACCAAGACTTAGGAAAGACACCAGCAGCATCTGATAAACATCTTGTTAGATCAGCAACCAGAATTTCTTTCTGAGCTCCTTCTCCTGAAACCAACAACCAAAACATCTGAATGCCAACAATGCTTTATGAGACTTTTGAGCTGCTCCCCCTGAACCTGTGCCTGTTGCACTCCCTGAAACTGTGCCTGAAGAATTCTGACATTCCTATTGCTGTTCAGAACTTCAGAGTTTTCCCTTGCTGTTCAGAACTTCATATACGCGTTTTATCCTGTACAAAACAGCGTATGTACGCGGATATTCTTTCTGCAACAAGCGTCCAGCATACACGCGACTTACCCAGCATGAATCCGCGTGTATACGCTCATATCCCTTCCGTAACCTGCGTATACCAACTTTTCTGTAGAACAAACAAACTTCAACAACAGGATGAAGCATCAACTACTCCCAGCTTTTGTCTGAGATATTCAAAAGTTTCCCTGGGCAGTGGTTTTGTGAGAATATCAGCAACTTGCTCCTTAGAAGGAACATACTCCAACTTGACCTTCTGCTCAAGCACTTGTTCCCGAAGAAAATGGTACTTGATTGGTATGTGCTTGGTCTTTGAGTGCATGACAGGATTCTTTGAAATGCTGATTGCACTTGTATTATCACATAAGATAGAGACAGGTGGAGTGCAAGTGATTTGAAAGTCCTGCAAGGTCTGCATCATCCAAAGAAGTTGTGTGCAACAAGATGCTGCAGCCACATATTCTGCTTCAGCTGTAGATAAGGCAATCGAACTTTGTTTCTTGCTGAACCAAGATACTAATCTGGAACCCATGAAGAAAGCACCTCCACTTGTGCTTTTCCTATCATCCACACTTCCAGCCCAATCTGCATCTGTGTAAGCATGAAGAGTGAGATCAGTATTTCTAGGATACCATAAGCCATAGTTTTGGGTCCCTTGAAGATATTTGAAGATTCTTTTGACTGCCTGAAGATGAGTTTCCTTTGGGTTGGCTTGAAATCTTCCAACCATTCCTACTGCATGTGTAATATCTGGTCGAGTACCTGTCAAATAAAGCAAACTCCCAATCATGGATCTATAAGTGGGTTGGTGGACTGCTGCTGATTCATCATTTGCACTGAGGCTGCATCCTGTAACCATGGGTGTACATACTGGCTTTGACTCTTCCATGCCATACTTCTTCAAGATCTGCTTGAGGTATTTGGTTTGAGACAAGAAGATACCTCCTTCATTTTGTTGGATTTGCAATCCAAGAAAATATGTCAATTCTCCAAGAAGTGACATTTCGAATTCTTTCTGCATAACCAAGGCAAAGTTTTGACTCATGGTCTCTTCATTGCTGCCAAAAATAATATCATCTACATAAACAACAAGAATTAGCAATTTGTTATTTTCAACTTTTATATAGAGATTGCTATCTGCTGATCCTTTTGAAAAGCCTTGTTGGTGAAGATATTTGTCCAACCGATAGTACCAAGCCCTTGGAGCTTGTTTGAGCCCATAGAGTGCCTTTTTCAATCTGCATACAAGGTTTGGATCATTTCCAAGAATGAACCCATCTGGCTGCTCAATATATACTTCTTCTTCTAAGTCTCCATTCAGGAAGGCTGATTTCACGTCCATTTGAAATACCTTGAAGTTTTGAAAGCTTGAGAGAGCAAGGAACATTCGGATGGCCTCTAGTCTTGCCACAGGAGCAAAGGTCTCTTCAAAATCTATTCCTTCTTGCTGTGCATACCCTTTACAAACAAGTCTGGCCTTGTTTCTAATTACTTCTCCATTTTCATTTAACTTATTCTTGAAGACCCATTTTGTTCCTATTACATTCTTATCTTTTGGTCTAGGAACTAATTCCCAAGTGTTGTTCCTTTCGATTTGCTCAAGTTCTTCATCCATTGCTTTGACCCAACATTCATCTTTGCATGCTTCTTTCACATTTTGTGGTTCAATGGAGGAGAGTAGAGCCAAGTAGCTTGAAGCTTCTGCAAGTGTCCTTCTTGTTTGTACTCCTGCTTCTTTCTGCCCCACAATCTGAGTTTCTGGATGATTCTTTTGGACATATCTGGATGGAGTCTTCTCTTCTATTCTTGTCTGCTCCTCTGGTTCTTCTTGAGATTCTTCTTCTTCTTGAGGTTCTTCTTCTTCATCATTTCGCCTTTGAGAGTAACCTTCATCTTCTTCAATGTCTTCATGATGAACTTGCCTAGGAATATATCCCTTCTCATCAACCACTATATCAATACTGTCAACAATTCTGCCAAGTCTTTTATTGTAGCACTTGTATGCTTTGCTATGTGGAGAATAACCAAGAAGAATGCCCTCATCTGCTCTAGGTTCAAGTTTGCCAAGTTGCTCATCAGTATTCTTAATATAACATTTGCTCCCAAAGATTTTGAAATGCTTCACGGAAGGAGTTTTACCACTCCAAAGCTCATGAGGTGTTTGAGTGCTGTTTACTCGGACATTTGTTTTGTTAAGAATGATAACAGCAGCATGTGCAGCTTCACCCCAGAAGGTTGCAGGAGTACCTGATTCATCGAGCATAGCACGAGCCATTTGTTGGATAGTTCTGTTCATTCTTTCCACAACCCCATTTTGCTGAGGAGTTCTAGCTGTAGAGAATTCTCTTCTTATCCCATGTTCATCGCAGAAATCGAAAAATTCATTTGATGTGAACTCCCCACCTCTGTCAGATCTGAGGCACTTAATTTTGTGTCCTGATTCATTTTCAGCCAATGCTTTGAAGGATTTGAATTTTTCGAATGCTTCATCTTTGTGCTTCATAAGCCCTAACCAAACAAACCTTGAGAAATCATCAATGAATAATATCAGATATTCTTCTCCTCGAGGTGTCCTTTTCCTAAATGGACCACATACATCTGTATGGACTAGCTCAAGAGGCAAGCTAGCTGATCCTTCCTTCTCTGGAAAGTTAGTTCTGGTTTGCTTTCCAAACTGACAAGATTTGCATATGGTGTTGTCTGGAATTTTGATATCTGGAAGATCGCGAACTGCCTGATATTTGCATGCTTTCCTTATTTGTGAGAAGCTTAGATGTCCCAACCTTCGATGCCATAACCAGTGCTCTTCATCCTTGCTAAGATAGCATTGTTGTTGTCCTTCTTCAAATATGTACAGATTATTTGGAGTTCTTTTGCCTTTGAGAACTGTTTTACCTGTATCAAGATCACGAACAAGACATCCATTCGATCTGAAAATAACCTCGGTTTTTTGATCACACATCTGGCTGACACTTAGAAGATTATGCTTCAATCCATCAACATACAAAACATTTCCAGCCTTGACCTTTTCTTTCAAAGGAGCAATACCTTTTCCTTTTATAGTTGCAGGAGTATCATTTCCAAAAGAAACTTTCTTTCCCTTTTCTAAAGTAGAATAAGATTCAAGTTTTTCTTTATCACCTGTCATATGTTTCGAACATCCACTGTCAATGTACCATAGATTTTCCTGTCCTTCTGCATAAAACGCTATCCCACATCTTTCTGTCTGAGGTTCTTTTATTCTCCATTTTTTGGTGCTCGTGGCTTGTTCCTTTTTCTCCTGAAACCTGCTCCTGCATTCAGACTCTTTATGACCAAAATTATTGCAAATAGAACATTCAACTTCATTTTCAAGAACCGAAAAGTTGTTATAGGTCCTCTTTGTAATCCCTGTCATACTTCTTTGTTTTTGAGCTTCCCTAGTCATGATTGTTTTATATGCAACACATTGAGCTGCTTTGTGACCAAAGTTATGGCAAGAAAAGCATTGTCCATTGAAGAAGCTTCTGCGGTTATTGAATCTACCAGCCAACTGATTGTAATTTCTATTTTCATCTATTCTTGAGCCAAACTGAGAAGATTTTACCTGTGGTTGGTTGTAGCTTTTGTTCACCCTTAAGAAGGATTGTCCCTGATAGTTTCTGTTTGTAATTCGTCCCTGCTTTACCTGATTATCTTCATTGTTCTTCTGCTCATTTCTTCTTGCTGCATCAAGATAACTTTTTGAGGTGGATGCTTGAGAGGTTTCTCCATTATAGCCCAAACCTGTCTTGTTTAGAGGAGACCGCTGCACATTGATAATCTCATCCAAAGTTTCAGATCCTTTGACAAACTTAAGATTAATAGTTTTTGTTTTCTCAATTTCTTTTCTGAGACCAACAATTTCACCTTCTAGTTTTTCAAGATGTTTTTCCTTTTCATCAATTTGAAATTGCAAAGTATCAATGATCACACTCTTTTCTTCTATGCATCTCTTGAGTCTAGTAATTTCATTATAGAGATTATCC
The DNA here is from genome assembly GCA_031772625.1 of Pinus tabuliformis. Taxonomy (NCBI): domain Eukaryota; kingdom Viridiplantae; phylum Streptophyta; class Pinopsida; order Pinales; family Pinaceae; genus Pinus; species Pinus tabuliformis. The sequence continues at coordinate 1,251,677,027 of CM062818.1, read as the reverse complement.
ACATCTACAGCATCCTCATAATCATCATCTTCAAATGCCATTAATAGCTTATATTTATTACCTTGTTCATCTTCATCACTGTTTGATAAGCCATCACTATCTTCATGGGTGTAGTAGCTTTTCTTATTTGCACTTTGTTTCTTATTCCATCTAGCAGGTTCTTTTCCTTTATCCTTATTAGGACATTTTGCAGCATAATGACCTACTCTTCCACAAGCAAAGCATTTGAAAGGTAGCTTACCTCTGAACCTTCCAGCACCCCTTTGAAGATTTCTGACAAAATTTGATTCTTCTTCCTCTTCTTCTGGAACATGGCTGCTTCATAGTAATCTTCTTTTCTTGATGCCTTAAAAGCAGCTTCCCTTCTGTCTGATGGACCTCCCTTTCTCATTTCATAAGCAGTTAGAATTCCATGTAGCTGAGACATAGTGAGAACTTTGAGATTTTCCTTTTCTTCTATTGCAGATACTTTAGATTCAAACTTGGGGGATAATGATCTTAGAATCTTTTGAACTACTATAGTCTCTTTTATTTCTTCACCCAATTTTTCATACAATTAACAATCTCATCTACCCGAAGAAAATAATTAGCCACACTTTCATCATTATACATCTTGAGGGTCTCATATTGAATCCTGAGAGTTTGAAGTTTAGCTTGCTTTACCTGTTCATCTCCTTCATAGCTAGTGATCATTTTGTCCCATATCTCTTTTGCTGATTTGAAGTGCATGACCTTCATGAATTCTGTTTGAGATATACTTCCTAATAGAGTACTGACTGCTTTTGCATTTGTTTCATATGCCTTTTTCTCAGCTGGATCTGTAGGAGTAGCTGAAGGAAAAGCATAGCCTGTTTCTACAATGTCCCAAACTTCTGTACCAAGAGATTGAAGATATGCAGTAACTCTTACCTTCCAATAATTGAAATTTGTTCCATCAAAAACCGGTGGCCTGATTGATGCTTCTTTCTCGTAGTTGCTCATGATGAATGATCTTCCTTCAAGCGATCAAGCTTCTCTGAAGGACCTGCTCTGATACCAATTGTTGGAAATAATACTGAGAGGGGGGGTGAATCAGTATTATCTGATTAATCAAACTTTTTAAATGCTCAGAAACATATACGCTACTTCAGTTAAGTGAACCAGCGTGTACACGCTACTGTGACGAAGTAAAACAGCGTATAGGAAGAAAACTCACAATTTAGTTAGATTTTTCTTCAATTAAGTGCATCAGGACATTATTCATCACATTAACAGTAAACATGTGCAGTAAAACAGAACAGATAAAAAGCCACACACATGAACACCAAGATATAAGGTGGAAACCCAATGTGGGTGAAAACCACCTGCTGCAAGTTGTCTCTATCTTTCTTTAATATGAAACTTCAGTTTACAATCTTTTGTACTGGTGCAGCCTTATACCAGTACGCAGGCTACAACCTGCAGAAGGCTTCAACCTTCTCTCGTTCTCCAAACTTCCTTGGAAGGGAGCTCCAACCCCCTTTGCTCTTGTACTAGCCAAGATACTAGTACGTAGGTGCTGACCTACAATCTTCCTTCTTTCAGATATCACTTTTCATACATTTTCAGACTTGGATATTCCTGAAGCACAACATTACAATCTGAAGACCACAAATCATTCAATTTCCACAACAGATCATTGAAGCATAAAACAACCAAACTTTGAATCACTGAACCACTGAACCCTGTCAATCACCAGTTACCAGAACACAGAGCAGACTACAGAATTCTGCAATAACAGTCAGACCCCACTGTAAATCCAAAATCAAGCTTCAAAAGATATACGCTACTTCAATGAGCAAAACCCGCGTATACACGCTCTTTTACCGAAGCCAACCTGCGTACATATCTAAAACTAAACTTTCTCAATTTGCAGCTGTACCAGACATTAGTTAGATCCAAAACGTAATATTGCGACAATATGCAGATCTAGAAATACGCATAATCAACCATATCATGATAGTGCATTTCAAACCATTAGATCCCGATCTATCCTTAGATCTAGTCTTCCATCAACCGATGTGATCTCTCCTTGGCTTAGATCAAGCAACCCAGAACCAGCATATCAGATCTCTTTCTCTCTTAGATATTCAAGCCTTATCGAAAGATGATCTTGCCTAATGATCTTCTTCTCCTTATATAGTCTTAGTCCTAACTCAATACCAAGAGCCAAAACCATAGTAACACAATACCATCAACTTCAAAACTAGGGATCGACACGCCCGTCGAGACACAATGGTCCGAAATCATAGGCACAACTTCCAAGGACTAACCACCATGGACCAAAGGAACCTTTCCACATACACGCGCTTTTTATGAATCGAACTTGCGTGTACACGCGACTTGGGCTTAACGAAACGGCGTGTATGAGCTTCCTTGGTATGCTGTACTGAGATCTGTCTTCTGATTAAGTTGCCATCACCTGTACCAACCTCTGAGCACCTGTACCATCCTCTGAGTGAGTTGCCATCAAGGACAACACTTGAATCATAATGCCAACAATATTGTGATAGATCTGGAATACGGGAGATTGGGTTATGGTGCAGTTCTAGATCTGAATGAAGGTGGAACCTGAGCGCAAGAAGGATAAGGACTATTGACAGATCTAAATCTCAAGGATTGAACATTGGTATCTCTTTATGATTTTGATCTGTTATATGCGGTGCACTCTTGATCTATAAATCTGGGTTAACTAATGTCTGAATGCTTAAAAGAATAAATTATCCTTTATAGATCTGTACGCAGGTTCAGTGAATTGAAGGTGCGTATATACGCGTTTTCTGTGAATGAAAGACGCGTATACGCAGGTTGGTTGTGGTACAGAAGCGTATACCCGCAGGTTGATGAACAGTGAAGTATCGTATATGCCTTGATTTATGTTCTAGCTGCTTCTGTTTTATTGCTGCAGTGTTCTGGGTTCAGGATTGGTGTTTGATTACAGTCACTGTGTTCTGGGTTCAGTGGTCAGAGGAGTGCTTAGTTGTTTCCGCTTTTGATTGGTGAAAAGTAGTTTGGGTTATGCAAAAATTCTTGATGTTTGATTGATGTTACTTGTGGATCCAGTTTGAAAATTAATGAAACGAGGTCCCTGAAAGCAAAGAGAAGGTTGCAGCCTTCTGTAGGTAGGAACCTGCGTACTAGTATCTCAAGCTAGTACAAGAACTAAGGGGGTTGAAGCTCCCTTCCAGGGAAGCTGGAAAATGAGAGAGAGAGTTGTAGCTCTCTACAGGTTGCAGCCTGCGTACTGGTAAAGTCTGCTCCAGTACAAGACATTGTAAAGAGAAGTTTCTAATTAAAAAGAAGATAGAGATGAATTGCAGCAGGGGGTTTTCACCCACATTGGGTTTCCTCCTTATATCTTGTGTTCTTGTGTGTGATTGTCTTCTGCTCTGTTTCACTGTTTCTGGTACTATTTATGTGCATCTGAATCACAGATTAATAACTGACATCTGAAAGATAATTCAAATTATAAGTCTGTTTTATATACGCGGGTTTCTTTATCTGTAGTTGCGTATATATGCAGGTTGTATTAACTGTAGTAGCGTATATCATCTGGAATTTAAAAAGGAAATATTTGGCTTGATAATACTAATTCACCCCCCCCCCCCTCTCAGTATTATTTCCAACACTTGACACCCATTGGGTTAGGCTAAGCTAATAAGCCAACCTCCTATGATCACTTAGGATATATCTCCCTTAATATTTCCTTTAAATATGGAGAAAAAAAGAGAAAAGGTACTTGGGTTTTTAGATAAGGATTATTTTTCCAAGTTTTGGAAATAGTTGTTTTTCATTAACTTAGCATTGATAAATTTGGACAAAGTATCATAAAACTCTTACTTACTTGAAAGGATCCAACCGTGTGAGTCACAATACATGCATTAGTAAATTTAATGAGCCAGTAAGGCTCCTAGAATCCAAATCCTACAAATAGGTTTCTAGTTGTATATTTATGAAAGCTTAATAGACTAAACAACCACATAGGATACAGAAGGCACTTGATATCACCCTAGCCAATGAATTTTCTTTCTTCATAGTTCTATTTTTATTTTCACTAGTGGAAACATCACAGTAGCCTCCAAGAGTTAGTCATTGGGGGGAACCAATATAGTTGTAGAGTTAGTCATTGGGGGGAGCCAATATAGTTGACAATGCACCTTAGTGAGGCTTCATACATACAAATGAATATTAGGATTTCATCCATACCTATATTTCAAGAAGAAGTGGAGAATATGGAAATGCTAATGCAATTCCATAAAGAGTCTATAAGATCCTCCAAACTTGCTTGGCTAGAGTAAAAAGGGTGGCTGTGATTCCACCCATAATTCCCTAAATTGCAACAATTTCTCGAGTTTTGTTAAGGGTTGATCCTCATAAGTTTCAAGAGACCAGGGAAGACATAAAACATGCATATAATATTTGTGTTTCAATAGACAATGTCAATATAATCTGGACTATGGGGAATGAGATTAAATATTGAAATTCCATAGCCATCAATCATTGGAAATAATGGAAGAAAGCCAGATAAAAGAATATCAATTACTTTGGAGATGACGATACCAAATCATAATGTTGCATAAGTAAAGGCATTTTTTTCTACAATAAGTGAAAAGACACCATAATTTATGAAAGTTTGGTATTTGAGACCAGATAACTTGTATAATTACATAAAGTATCATGTACTTTTGCTTTCGAAAATATTTGTAAGAAGAAGCTTTCAAGCTTAAATGAATGCAAAATGAATCTCACTCTTGTCAAATAAGAATCACACAAAGCATATCCACATTTGTAAATGGAAAATATTGTTGATAAAACAATTGGGCAATGTTGAGAGGTTGAAACTGAAGAGAGTGTAGTTAGAACTTCATAGTGTGTACTTGGGTTTCGTCAATAGACTGAAAAAGGGGAGGAGCTTCTAAGCCACAGTTCCTAAGAAACATGGAGTTACAAAAGAAGAGTATCCTCTTTAGGAATTCTATCCCAATACACATCATGAACCTCCATTTTAGAAAGAACCTTCTCATTTATGGACTTTATAGCTTTGAAGACCTGACTTATACAATGTTTACAGTAAAGAAACTTTTTCCTTATTTCCTGTGGTATCCCATTCACACATACTCTCTGAATTGGAAATTGGTATTTCTTACATTGCACCTTGTTCCTATTACCAAATTCATCTACCGGTGCATTACCTACTTTAGGATACCAAACTTATGTGGGGTCTATTCTATCCAAATATTCCTTGAAGCATAACATATTAGAAAAGGTAAGAACATGTTAAAAATCAACTTTACAAGAGAGAGTTAGTTTTACCATTAAACAAATACAATGACTAAGAACGAAATAGTTACTTCCTTACACTCAACATGGCATCCAACCTTCTCAATGTTGTAAGATTCATATGGATGTCATACCCATGCCGAGGTGTCATAATATAGAGATAAATAGAATACTTCTTCACCTACAATATAGGAAATCTCATCAAGTGTCATGTAAATGGCTTAATCTAGTGCTATTATCTTATTTTAATAATATGTGTGAGGAGAAATAAGAAAACAAATTAAAAACACTAATTTATTTTAAGAAAACCCCAGACAACTGTATCCACAGAGTTTTCATCGCATAAATTAATCCCATAAAGTACATGTTATGCCATCATTACATCAAGAGATCCCCCCTCCCAACCAATGTAAATATAGAAAAATCATGGTAAGCTATGATTGCATCAAAACAACCTTGCTCCAACCTAAACCATGTAATGCAACTACATGAAATTTAAATCCTATATCTAGTTTTTCACAATCTTCCTATATTTTAGATGTTAAAGATGCTAATGTAATAGAGTTGAACTAGGGATCACAATGATGTCACCTAACCACCTAAGTTAGGTTCAATTAACAAAATTTAGGAGAGCTTTATCTCTCTTGATCTGACCTAAAATTTTAATAAACAAAAAGAATTTTATGTCATCCATTAAACATAGGTAATAATATTTGGTTTTTAAATCCAATGCATGTATTCAATTAAGAAGTACATGGCTTAAGGAACAAGATGGTAGCAACACATAACCTACCAAAAAATTCTCAATTACAAAAATGTGAGCACTTCAAAAAATCTTTAAAAGAGATAATCTATATAGAAAGTTCATTCATTTAGCTATAGGGAGAAATTGTACACCAAGATGATACTACTCGAAGGCTAAGTGATAGAGTGTTCCACATATCTGTTCAACCAAGACAAGACAAACCCCTTATGTCCATAAATGTGGATTCCCACCAAGACTACTCTTAATAAGAACCTATCAAGGTTGCTTGTTTAAACATTTTGTGACTTGTTAAGAATGACTCCTTCATATTTAACATGAAACCACTTCATGACATCTTCCATAGTAACCGTGTGGTGAATGCCAACACGAATTGAGCTCTCTTTCTCTTGTGGAATATGTATCGAGGTTGTTCGAGGATTACATAGAAGCCCATATCATAAATATCTTTTGAAGTATAATACAAGTTAAATAGAATAAGCAGACATATGTTTACAACTAGATCTTAGAGAATAACTAAAAAAAAAACTAGTTATCACAAACAAAATTAAAATTAAACCAAAAAAAAATATAGTGAATAATAACAGTCATGAAGCACTACTCTTTCATAACATTGAAATAACTTTATATCATGTCAATATCATGATAGAGTTAAATTTCCTAGAATATGTCAATATCACAAGTCATGCAAATGTTGAACTCACTTGATTCCTAAATCAATATGCTCCTGAATTTCAAAACCAAAACAACCTGTATCACTGAAGTTCCTTCAAAGTAACTCAAATTCCTTCACTTTCATCCTACTCTCCAAAAGTTGAAGAACCTTCTCTCCCATAACAATAATATAACATGCAATATTTTCTTTTCAGATGATTCCAAGGGAAGTCACACCATACCTAGCTATGACCAAATGATATAAATGAGAGAAAAAACAAATGATGCTTGTAAAACATTCCTCCATATGAAAAGCATAAAAAAGGACTTGTTACCCACCATTTTGTGGGAGATATCCCTAGGATATTTTTTTCTCCAAGATGGTCCTCAACCGGCACCAAATAGCCCCTTGCAGCCACCAACTAGCTCATTGTGTAATTTCTCCACCACCTGAGCCATCCATGTGTTTTCTCACCCATCTTCCATGATTGTATGTTTGAGGGTGGGACTCCCACACCTAAAGGTATGCCTTGTCATTTGGTAATTGAGTATTGTATTTTTCTTATCATGGAAACTTCTTGGCATGGACTAATGGGGGGATTTGGTGGAACAATGGTTTAGGTATGTGTTCTCGTACCTTAGTCCCCTTTTGGATGTTAAACTTGGATTCTAGTCCCGTGTGATCTATTTTACTGACCATTTAGCTTTAGGGATAGCATTTCACAGGAAACCTTGAATTTGGTTGCGTGGTCGCACTTTCTCATATGCATGTGTTCCTCCCTTTCCACTCCTTATTACCCCATTCATCTTTTCTCCCACCTGGGTCCACCTTCCTCCACTAGGTCCACACAGGGCTAGCTCTTCCCTTCCCCTTGCCCACACGTTGGGTCAGGCCTCGATTGAAGCTACAAAGGTTGATGCAGCTAAAAATAAAAGGAAAAGCATAATTGGCCACATTCAATAGGAAAGTGTACCATAAAATGAAAAATATGGTCAGAACAAACACATTTAGCACATGGGAAAAATCGAATACATGAGCTCTACTACATCATTAAGGTCATCATCCTCATTCCTATAGGTTATATGAGCCTCCCTCATCATATAGGAACCCATGATTATCGCAACCCCTAGTGGGCAATGAATCACCCTACCTTAAAGGGGGTATCTATTGTTATATCTCACACATCATTCTCTTAAACCTAGAGCCCCAAGAAATTAATCAAATAAAATCATAAAAACGCAAAAGACATATAAAGAACGGTGTAAAAATCAAGTTGAGGGCACCTCATGTACCATGATTTCTCCCTCCTATACATTATACACCCAATTGTGGGATTCCCTTATATTATGTATCGTCATACCACAAAATGTGGCCTAGGGTTGCCTCTTCTCATCCCCTACTTCATTCAACACTTTCTCAGATACCACCACCTTTAAAGGATGTTCCTTGAGCCTATTATGCCATTTAGAAGTAGAAACCACTTAATAGGATACCTAGCTCCATTTGGAGCTTGGAGACATTAGCACATGTTGAAGCCCTTTATGGAAGGGAAAGCCATTATGAAGTTGCCACATGTGCTTCATGGTTGGTAAGATTTTTTACTCAGTTTATCTAATGACTTGTTGTACTCGAAGGTTAGGGGATGCATTAGATCTTATGCAAGATTACAGATATTCTCCATCTTGGGTTTGGTCTCCATATACGGGGTCCTAACCCTCTGAAGGGATACAATGGAATATGTAGGGTATGCATTGAGATACATGGGCCTCCAGAGAAATATAAAACACTCCATGGAAACCCGAGGATGTTCAAAGATTCCTCAAGATTCACCTATTGAATGAAGAAGATGGACTTGGTTAACCTTTACCAAGCGAGCCTCACATATGTACCTTACACTTGGAAGCTAACCTAGGGCTTGTAGGAAGATATGCAATCACCTACACCATCATCAGAACACTTACAAATGATCTATAGGATTCTTCGACTCATTTGGAGACCCATGAGGTTATTATTGTGCCCCCACACCCACTGAGAGTACCACAAATTTATTGTTTGGAGAACAAGGAGCCAACCCATTCTCCATCACTTTTGGGGGTTATATTACTGATTATGGAACCTAAGGACCTCATTAGGCCTCTTGGAGTCATATGACATGTATTATTTTTCATTTGACTGCTTAAGAGGCTAATTATTTCATTTGTGAGCTATTTTTGTGGGAGTGTCACCAAACATTATGTTATTAGCACATTATTGTATATTTGGTGCTAATGTAGGCCTAGGAGACTAATTTGAACTCCTCACTAGTGTATAAATACAAGTGAGATGAGTTCATTTTATCATGATCACTTTGGATTGGATCTCTATACCCTTTAGAGAAATTCTCAATTCTTCTTGGAGGATGAATTGGAGCTTTGTGGATGAATTTGGATGTTTGGATTTGGTTTTCCTTATCTTGGAGATTCTTTATTGTCAAATTATTGATGGTTGGATATGTTCTATTACATGTAAGTAGAAGTTTTTAGTGCTATTATTATTTTACTTTTTCATGTACAACGGATTGGGAATTTCATTATTTTTAGGGCTAATTGATGCATGCATTTACAACTTGAATTGTAGAATTTTGTCTCTATATAGCATCTCTCAATGTATGGGACATGTAATTTTCAATGGCATTTACTAGGGATAATTCTATTACTAAATTTATCTTGATACTCCATCACATTTTGCAAGTCAAAGTATAAAGTTGTAAGGATGGTGCCCCTTGCCCTAGAACGCAAGCAAAGTAGTCTTAAGGCCTCCTTGACCATGAGACAAGGTCATCATTCATATTTATCCTAGACTCCATTCTCCCAAGGCTAAGACACTAATCGGCCAAAAGGTGGTCACTCAAAATCCAACTCTTTTTCACCTCCTTCTAGGTCTAGCAAAGTTGGGTCACCTAGGGCATCACTTTCCCAACTAAGTAGCCCTCCAAAATGTTATATCCCCTAGCCTCTCCTATACTGGTGTGTCCTAAAGCCCTGTGCTAATTTTGAATCCATTCAAATGGAGGAGTTGTGAGATAACCCAAGCCCTAGCTCCAAGATCAAACATTGCCCTTACATCCCCAAGGCTAGTGCCTCATTAGATTAATTTGACACTTTTAAGTGAAAATTATTATTTTTATCCTTTCTCCTCCTTGTTTGGGTTAAGAACATCATTGGTTGCTAAATTATTTCCCCTTAACCTAGGCTGGGTCCACTTGGTCTCGTGTGGTCCCACACCTTTGAAAAATCAAATATTCAAGAAATATTTTGGAGGTCATGTTCAATAAGGATTTTTGGATTGGGAAACTCCTTCTTAAGGTATATTCCTCTAAATCTATCTTGAATTCCTCACCTCCTTCTCGTAGAAATCTTTGTACCTTTCTTGCTAAGCAAGAAATCTCTATTCTTAAAACCCCTTCTAGGAAAAGGAATATAAGGGTCACTTCCTATCCATTAGTTGATTCATCCTTCACAAGTGACCTTCTATATACTGGGTTTCTTTCCATCAGTGGAATTTCATAAAGATTAGGGAGTCTTAGTTGAGATGACAGTGGGTTAATTCTTCGTCGTTGCCCTTTGATCAAGCACTTTCCATTTAGGAATACCTTTTATGACCCCTGCTAGTTTGAGAAGTAAAATTTTGGCATCATTCCTGGCGAGGAAGAAGGCTTACCTCCCTACTCAATCATTAAGGAATTGATTCATTGATGACATCTATAAATCATTCCTCTCAAGACTCAACTCATTTTCCAAACCCCTAGTTTACTTTAAGGTGAGAAAAATCCTCCCTTAATAAGGTTTGATGCAAAAAGGGTAGAGCGAACTCCATCACTTCTTGGAACCTCTCTTTTCCCTGAATTTGAAAAGATCAATAATCAATCTCTAAAAATTCCATATAGTTCTAACACTGGCCCAAAAAAATATGAACCCAAGATGACCAAGAGTGAAAGACACTTGACTAGTGTCTTTTCCCCTTTGAAATTGAGTGATGATACCAAACCACTACTTGAAAAATATAACCGATGGATACCCAAGTTCATAGGGGATGCTACTTGGACTGCCCACGTTTTTATTGGAGAATTCTATCGACAGATGTCCCCTAGAATGTTCTTTGAGGGAGATAGGATTATGATGTTGTTTTCTCTATCACTTCAGGGGAAAGCAAGAGATTAGCATCTTAGCCTTCCCCCAACATGCATACAATAATCTGATGAATTTAAAGACCTATTCATGAAAATTTGTCATGCAATGCTAAAGGGACCTTTAACATTGAAAAATTCTACCAAATAACCAAGGGAAGGGAAGATGTGTGAGAATTCATTCAAAAAATTCATATGGTATTCAAATATATACTTGATCATCTGAAGCCATCCAAAGACAATATTCTTGATAAATTCATAAAATCGGTGGGTGGCCACTTCACCTATGTGCTAAGGGATTAGAAATATTCCACCTTGGCTAAAGCTAAAGAGATAGAAATGGAAGTTGAAGAAACATACGAATCTTGAAGTTGGATATTGGTGACCACCCTAGAACTAGAGCTGAGGTCAAGAAGGAGAAGTCCAAAGATCAACATGAGGAAACTCTCCTTTCCATTCTAAAGAAAATAGACAAGTTCTCCGAAGAAGCCAATACACGTGAAATGGTTATCATGAACAAATTAACTACCTTGGAAAGGGCCCAAAAATCTAGTTATATCACAAAAAGAACACCTTTTCCTAAAAAGAACAGTAAAGAAGATAGGCCAACCTATTCTCAATTCCTAAACACTTTGGCTTCAACTAATGTTGTTCAGCCAGCCCCATCTTCTAAGGATGAGGAAAGTGAAGGGGAAGAGAGTGAGGATGAACAAACTGATGAGCATTCTAACCTTGTGTAATTTGACATATTAAACATTTTTTTAGGAGGGTCATATACACATCCTCCTATTAGTGAGATCGCCCTTAAAGAGGGAAATTAAGAATCCATCACCAAATCTAATAGCAAGGGAAGGTTCAAAGGGGTCCAATACTCATGAAAAGAAAATAACAAAGACATCGCAACTTCTAAGGAACCAACTAAAAAAGATCCATTACCTAAGCAATCCCCTCACAAGGAACCTATCCCTGAAATTCCTCCCAAGAAGGATCCCCCAACAACATCCAATCCGGAAAAGGATCCTCCAAGAAAGGAAAACATGAAGAAGAAGGCAAAAGGGAAAGAGGTTAAGCTTGAAATTAACATAGTAGGCGCCATAGGAATAATTACTATACTCATTCCTTTAAAAGAGACTGCTAAACTTCCTGAGAAATAAAAACAAATCAAGAAGTCCCTCGAAATTCAGGAATAAGAATTACCTAAAAAAATGCAAAACATACATATTCCTCACCGAAGCCCTCAACATGAACCATTCTTTCTCACTTTGACTATTAATGGACTCTTCTTACACAATTGTATGTTACACTAAGGGGCTTCCACAAATATCATGCCTTTAAAATTTATGAAGCAATTGAGTCTCAACATCACTCGACCATACAAAAAGGTGTGTGGTTTTAACTCCAAACCTATGGAAGTGGAGGGTCTCATCAAGGACCTTAAGGTTTCTTTGGCTAGGAATCCTGATATATCCATCCTCATGGATGTTATTGTCATTGATAGTCCGGATGTGTGGGGGATGTTTTATCTAATGGGGGGTTACCATTGGGGGTCCTATTCAAATGAAATTATCATATGCCAACATTTCGCAATTTAATGCACCCCTTTCATCCTTTATAGCTCACCTACCTACACACATCATGTGATGAAACTTGGAGTATAATATGAAACATGTTAAATCAAGAATCCTTCTCCTATTCTCCTCACTCAAGAAGTATGTATCCTCAAGCGAGAAAAATGTTGAAGCCTAAAAAAGAGTATAATACTTGATACTTTATCTTGTTTGATAGAAATCAAATACCTATCATGATTCATGGAAAGCTTGGGGAGGATTATTATCACATTGCCAAACTTAACAATGAACTTTGGCCCGAGCAGGTAAAATTAAGTCTTATCGCCTCTTTCCTTGAGACTTGATATTGTGTCATATCCATGGCAGAGTAGGATGCATTTCATGATTATTTTTGTGTTATAATTAATGTCATATGATATTTATCATGGTTGGTAGATGCATCTCTTCATATTTTATTTTTGTGCTGATTTTATAGCCTAACATTAAGCATGTGTGATCATGCAACATTGTGAAATCATGTTTCCATGTGTTCTTAATCTATTATATGTGTAGGTAACAGGTCTACAATAACCAAATGATTTTTGGAATTCTCATGACCTCTAGTTTGAGTAGCTTCATCCACTTCTTTGAGAGATCATATCGGAGTTGGTGTGATATTTTACCCACTATTTTGTCGGTGATATCCCTAGGAATTTTTTTTCTCGAAGATGGTCCTCACCCAATAGCCAACAGCCCCTTGCAGCCACCAACTAGCTCATTGTGCCATTTCTCTTCCACCTGAGTCGACCATGTATTCCCTCACCCATATCCCATGATAGTATGTTTGAACGTGGGCCTCCTGAACTTAAATATATGCCTTGTCATTTGCTAATTGAGTATTGTAGTATCCTTATAATGGCCACTTCTCGGGATGGATTGATGGGGTTATTTAGCGGAAATGATGGGTTAGGTATTTGCTCACATTCCCGAGTCCCCTTTTGGATCTTAACCTTGGATTCTAGTGGTGTGTGATCTCGTTTACTGACCATTTGGATTTAGGGATGATATTTCATTGGAAACCCTGATTTTTGTTGTGTGGTCCACTTCCCCATCCGCATATGTTCCCCCCTTTCAACTCGTTACTACCCCATTCATTAGTTCTCCCACCTGGGTCCACATTCCTCCATTAGGTCCACAGAGGGCTAGTATCCCCATCCCCTTGCTCAAACCGTGGCTTAGGCCTTGAATGATGCCCCAGAGGTTAATGTAGCTAAAAGGAAAAGAAAAAGCATAATTAGCCACAATAAATAGGAAAATGTGCCAGAAAATGAAAAATATTGTTGGTACCAACACATTTAGCATGTGGGTTGCCATCATCATGGCCATCACCCTAGTTTCTATAGGTTCTATGAGCTTCCTTCATTGTATAGGAACCCATGATTGTCCCAACCCATGGTGGTTAATGAACCACCGCACCTTAAAGTGGGTATCAACTATTAAATCTCACACATTATGCTCTTACCCCTTGAACCCCAAGCAATTAATCAAATAGAATGAAGAAAAGGAAAAAGGAATATAAAGAAGGGTGGAAAAATCAAGGTCACGACACCTCATGTAATAGGATTTATCCCTCTTATAAATTATATACCCAAGTGTGAGATTCCCTTTTATTAGCTACCCTCATACTTCGGCATCTGGTCCATGGCTACTCCTTCTCATCCCCTAATTCATTGACCTCTCTATCACATACCACCAACTTTAAAGGATGTACCATGAAGCTATTATCACCTTTAGAAGTAGAAAGCACCTAATAAGATACTTGGCAAACCCCATTTGTGTAGATTTTTCTATAGATTCAAAATCTCATGCGATATACTAAAACATAAGACAAGAATCTACTCTGCTCTTTACAATGGAAACTAATAATGATCGATGAAAACAAAAATCATAAAGAAGAAGAATATCAATTGCACATAACACAATATTTCTCTGGGGAAAGCAACTAGTCAAAAGCTCGACTATCTGTATTTCATTAACCAGAAGATCGTAGAAGAAAATATAATGCCTGTTCACACTATAACAATCCTTGTACAAGTATGATCTAACTCTCTTCCTCACAAGCTAGCTCATGCCAACACTTAGCCAATTCTGCTACCTGCCAAGCCCATACATTCTTGTACAATTCCTGAGAGAATCAACCCATATTTAATTGGGAAATCCCTCCTCAATAACTGTGCAATGAAAGAATAGGTCCTCAACTGATTGCATGCACCATCTGTACAACTTGGAAAATTATACAACTGATAGTACACTATCCCTGCACTCTACTCTCAACTAGGCCTTCATCTAAACTAACATGCATGAGTTATTATTTAGTGAATCTTTAGTTAGTTGGTGTGTAAGTGAGGATGCATAGGTGCACTGACTCACTATTAAACCCGTTAGCACCTAAATCTGCCATAGGTTGAAGGAAGACAAAATTCATGGTAACCACAAACCACGCTCAGTCTTGTAGCTAGCCCTACCAGAACAGGAGAGGGCTCTCTCCGAGTCACACTCAGCGAATAAGTAAACGGAGTGGTCTGAGATGACTAACAGTTAAATATTGATCTTAGGCTAGTAAATAAATATGGATACAAGAAGCAATTTTTTATGAATGACTGAGTTTCTGGGATGGTATGGGACTAATGGACAGCAATGAGCAGAGAATTTAATACAAAGGCACAGATTACTTCGTGAGGCAAGATAGGCGGAAAGTCTAGCAATTTAGTTTGAAATAATACGAAATGGAGGAATTTCTTAGGAGGGTGAAAAGGGCATAAGTACTTGAATCCTTTTCAATAGAAGAAGAACACTGAACATGAAATTTTCCCACAGGCAGAGCAATAAAAATGAATTCTACCTTATCTAACTTAGAAAATTTCATTGGAAATGAATATGAAATGAACTGTGAAACATTATGAAATACATATGAAACATAAGAGACACATTTTCTACACTCACAACCACATGAATCTCATGAAATAGAGCCGTTGCCTTTCATTAATCCTCCGTCAAAATATACAATGAAGAACTGATTTTCTCTCCCACAGTCTCCCAAAAATTACAAGCCAACCAACCCTTTGCACATAGTTTGCATACAATATATATAATGTGCTATGAAGAGATAGAATGCCCAAGGGTTGGGGAGTTACTCGAATCATTACAAAATGGAGGTGAAGATCCAACCATCAGCTACAGGTGCAGCGTTACAAACATGACAAATGGCTTGGGTGACCATTTTCCTTCCTTCGCCACTTGGATAGAAGCCAATCTGGAGAGAAAATACTTTAAATGCCACCTTAGGTGCCAAAAAATTGAAATGTAGATGATCAGGCCCACTTGTGAAAAGTCACGAATCAAAATTTCGTGAAATGGAGGTAAAATTGGGATTTTTTCCTATATGCGTCGTGCCCTTTTCTGTGTGCACCGCGCCACTTTGGAGCCTATTTGGAGGCACTTGCAAGAGTCTAAAATGTGCCCAAGTGTGCTTGTGCGAAGGCCTGTCCTGTCGACTTTCTAACCCAAGAGGAATTTCTAAATTTGGTGCTCATTTGCCCCTCCAAATCTTCATTCTCCCAAGACTTCTTCATGTGTGTCAAAATAGGGGCAGAGAGGTAATTTTTTGGGTGTTTTTGACCTCCTGGAGACTCAGATCTTGCCCAAATTTCTTGTCCAAGCACCAGTAGTCATGATTTTTCATGCTGAATCCAAAAATGCAAACCATTCTTCATTTGGAGCTCCCAATTTTTAGCGCCGCGCCAGTGGGAGAAAAAACCTGTGTTTTGCCCAAAAATTTGTCATGTGACCAAAATTTCCCCAAATTTCTTGAAATTTGAGCTGGAGATTCTCTATGAAGTGCTATGTTGTGCCAAGGAAGCTTCAGTCAAGATTCGAAGCTGATCTTGATCTTTTGCCACTTTGCCTCTTTTGTTGCTTTGCTCAATTTTGCCTTCAAGCTCTTTATCCGGGCCTTTGCACTCATATTTCATGCCCTCTAATGGAAGGCCATGTGTCTTAGTAAGGCATGGTCCTTGTCGACCTTGTCCAGCAGCCTCTCCAAGTGCATGTTGATCCACTCTAGCCAGGACTCACGGTCATTTTTGATCTCTTTCTCCAAGGTAGTGAGCTCAATCCTCCTTTGTTGGGCAGCTTGTCGATTCTCACGGATGTTTTGCAGCTCCATGATCTCATGCTGGTCCTCAAGCTGCTTGCTTCTCTACTCCAAATACTTGATGATCCATTTGGCCCTCTCCACATTGAGTGACAAGTCTTGGATCTCCGTGTTCTGCTCCTGAATAGTCATCCTAAGTCGGGCACTCTCCACATCTGCATCATCATCCTGAATGAGGATGAAATTGGCCTCCTGTTCACCTGATGGCCCCTCGTCATGCATGGGATTCTTTTCCTTGTCCTGTACCTGTGTTGTTGATGTAGGAAGCGAGGCCCCTTCCACCCCGAGTGGAGATAACACTCACTTTGCTACTACAAAAAAGTGGCTATTGCCTCTCTGATAGGTGATGGATACTGGCATATCAGCGGTCTCATGGCGCTCATATTGATGAGAAGGACCACCTATCTCATGCTCTGCCTCTGCTAGTACCTGTGAAGTGCTGAAGAAGTCACGGGAGATGAAGTCCTCCCAAGCAGTGCCCTGCAATCCCAACTGATGATCCACCAAAATCCGGATAAGAGCAAAGTGATAAACACTGTTAAGCTAATGCTGAGGGGTCTTATGCCGCATGAAGGTGTTCATCGTCTCTATGTTCCTGCAAATGAAAAATGGGAGGTTCATCATCTGCACCCTAGTAAAGTGCATGAGCAACCTGATGTGATAGGAATATAGTCGAGAGAACCTCCCCTCACAACTGAAGTACTTCATGATCAATTTCATGAGTGGAGCATACTCATCTTTCAAATATCTGAATGGAAAGACTCTTGTGAGCTGACTCAAGAATCTAGCCTTAATGTAAGGCTCATAGTGTTGCCTATCCACCTTCTTCTTCTTATGCCACTGTTCTCCAACATTTGGTATGCCTGTTGCCACTGAGATAGTTTCGGGTGTCAATGCGAAGGTGACCCCAGCCAAGATAGACTAACCTCCATGTAGGTGAAGCAAAAAAGGATGGGCCAACTCATGATGAACTCTAACATTAGCAACCCTTTGACAAAATTCAAAACATGCTAGGTGCTGGAAACATGACATGGCAAGAGGGCATGCTTGTAATTCAATGAGGGTAGTGAGTTCATCCCTAACATGTTTTCCACTCTTGTGATGTCTCCTGGGAGCCTGATCTTCCAAGGATGAGTCACGTTGTGTCTCCATCTCATACTCTGATGAATGTTGTGATGCCATGACTACTGTGTGTACTGTATTTATGCTGCCCTTTGACGATGGTGTGAAGATAGGTGTTGTTTCTCATATCTGCCACCAAGGGGAACAATGAAAAAATGGAGTGTTAGGAGGGGGATAATATGATGGGAATAAGGTTTATGGGGAGAATTTTTGTTTAGGGATACATAGGAGGGTTTGGAGATTCGATAGGGTAGGGTTTTGGGGTGTATATTTGACAAATAAGAGGAGGGGAAAGAGAATAGGATTTGGTAGTGTTTTAGGGTACGGATAATAGGAAAAATGAGAAAGGGAGGATAGGAAAAAATGGAGAGGAGGGAAAATATGAGAGGTGAAAGAGGAACCTTGGCATCAACACCACAATTTTGCAACCCTAGCAACAATGGCTTTGGTGTTTTTAGGTGGTAGGCTTTAAGATTTTTTGTGCAACCATAAGCCGCATGAACTATCATCATACTAACATAAAAATGGATGAAACACTGAGAGATTGACCCCACCTAGAAAATTCAAGGGATTGAAGGTAATTGGTTGCAAATTCTGAGCAAAATCAGCCTTGGCAGCTCTATGCGCCGCGCCTTCCATGTGAGCCGCGCCAGTGTAAATTTACACTGGAAAATTTCTCCCAGTGCGCCATGCTCTCTATGTGCGTCGCGCCTTTTTGCAGGACCCTTTTGGAGGCCTTCTTTGTGTCCAAATTGGGTACAATATAGCTCGTTGGAAATTCATTTGAGTCTACTTTCCAGCCCAACCAGAATTTTTCAATTTGGAGTTCATTTGCCCTATCAAAAATGAAATCTCCCAAGACTCGTCAAAATGTGCCAAATGAGGCTTCCTAAAGGCAGGATGCTGTTGCAGTCAACATTTGAATGCCTTCCTCAACTCCAGATTGAGCTCATGATAGCGTTATCATTTGACTCATTAATCAAGTCATTTGGCCAACCAAGCTAGGAGAAAAATTGATTTTCCCAAGGTCACTTCAGAGGTGCATCAATTCTCCTGAGGCGATTGTATTTTTGACATTTCTCTAGAACCATGACACCTATGTAAAAAGTGTAGGAGGTTTTTCTTCCTTGGCATGTTGTGGAAAAATATTTCTCTCAGTTTTCCCAAATTCATCTTTTATTGCTCAGAAACATCACTAGAGTAAAACCTATCCTGATGTGTGGCACAAGAGATTTGTCGAAATGAAGTGAAATGAAGGGGATGGGTGGCTTCTAAATTCTTGGGAAAATTCTTGGAAGTAGGGAGGCATGTTAAGAAGTAGGGGAAAGTGGAATTTCAAAGATTGAGTGAGGGGAAGGAGTCAAAAAAGGCAAAACATAGGTCCAACCTAGAAAATTGCCAGCTTGTAGCAAGAAACTAGGGTTTGTGCGAAAATGAGGAATTTGGGGGATCTGAGTGATGGGCAGTGTTTGATAAGGTACTTTAAGGATAGGGGAAGGTGTATGAACACCAGGATACAAGTTTTGCCGATGATTTGATCGTCCAAGAGAAATTGCCCTCAAAACCCTAGGAGAGGGAAATGACCTTACCTAGGCGCAACTGAAGCATGAACAAGGTGTAAAATGACCTAGTAGAACTTGAAATGACAATGAAAACCCTCTGAATGATGGTACACTTAGCTGAATGGTGACATGGACCTACATTTGGACAACTTTGACAGGAATAAAAGAAAACCCTAGATCTAGTACCTAGTGACCAAATTTTTCTTGAGGGCTCACTGAAATGATAAAATTTGACCTTGACACCTTAAAATCACTTTGTAAGAGCATGTTTGATCACTGGAGGAAGGCTGCAAAGACTGACACTAACATTGGCTCCAATGGGGGATGGTAGCTCCTTGGAGGTGCCAAGAACTGTAGATCTCTGGAAGAGCTAGACAGTGCCTTCGTCCATTGGGCTATGGAGTCATTATTTCGACAAACAACACAAGACTTCGACTCATTTATTGACTGAAAATTGACTCAAAATGACTCAATGTAAACTAACATGACTGAGAAAAATTGACTCTAACAAACTAACTCAAAATACTAAGAACTGAACTTAAAACTTAAAGCTTGGTGGTAGTACATGACCACCTGCATTTCTTACAAGACTATATATCATCAAACTATATCAAACTGCCAATGTAACCAATCAAGAAGATGGCTTCTTGACTGATTCTTCCGATCAGATCTTCTGGTCAACAATTGATACTGGTAACTGGGCCTCCAAAAACATAATTGACCATGATCTCCTTCATCACTGAATACTGCAATAATGACCTTCACTGCTGACTGTAACAGATTTGCCATTGGATCATGAAAAACATGAAGATTTACCTCCTGCTGAGGAAACAAGATGTCTTTTTCTTTTGATTATGATCTTCCTTCATAATGTACTTCAGAAAAAGTATGTTCCTGGTCCTCAAAAAATTCTGAACAAGCAGATGAGCAGATTTCCTCTTCAAAGAACACTTCAAAACATGAAACATATGAGGAAGAGTCTGAAAGACAATCCTGAATGTTCTGCTCTTTGGTAGCCTGAATGTATTGTAGGTCACCTTCATATGATATGATAGCCAGATTGTCTTTGCATTCATCAATCATGAGAAAAGAAACTTCGAATGATTCTTGGAACCCAAGCATGGCATTTATATCATCTACCAATGATTCATCCAAGGAACCTTTTTCACTTACTTAAACAAAATTCTCGTCTTGCTGTTCATGAGCTGACTCGATTACCTCTTCATGAAGACTGTGTTCTGATGACATGAGAACATTTGGATCCAAAACTCTATCTTCTTCATCCCAGATGATTTCAGCAGCAGAGTTCTCTTTCATGGGACTTAGTACAAGGTTTTCTTGGTCACCATAATCCGAATCTGGATCTGAAAGGGTTGACTTAACGTTATCACATTCTGAAATTAGAACTGGACTTCCCTGCATGCTGTCTTGTTCTATGGAAATATTTGAAATGACACTTTTTCTTTCATCACTTTCAACCATATGGAATTCTTCAACCTGCTGATCTATAAAGCTGTTCATCGGACTATCATCATTTTCAAAAGAGGAAGAAGTTTCACCAACACTTTCTTGACTGTGTGTGCACTGCAAATCCACTTTAGCTTGAGCTAGAACATAACCGTGCAAGAGTTGACCTATCTCGTCTTCAGACAAAGGAGATAAGACCTTTTGTTTCCTTTCGCTCAAACAGTGATTGTCTTCATTAATTTCAAGTGGAGGAGTGTACAAATTTTCCTCAGACTGCTGATCCGTTTCATGTAATTCCTGTTGACTGTCAAGATGCAAAATTCTTTCCTCTTCCACCATACTACAATCTTGATCATGCTGCAAATTTTCATGATCGTCTTTACGCTGCTGAAAGGGATTTTCATCTAGGGCTTCCATGATCTCATCATCCATAAAATTATCATCCTCATAGTATTTTTCAAGGCTTTCAATAAAAGTAGAAGCATGTTTGCAACAGTCATGAACTAGATTTAATGGTGGATAAGAGTCTTTATATCTTTCAATGAACATGGCATGAAAATCCTTTAAACAGTAAATACAAGTAGGGGACAAACTTTCATACCAAGATTGGGCTTCACCTTATAGAGTGGCCATGAATATCTTCATTAGCCAATCTTCGGGAAAATTGACTTTCAACTTGTGAATATGCATGTGAAATCGAACTAGATGTAAAGCAGCGTCCTTCTTATCATCATCTTTAAACGTAGGCAGATTCCTTGACCAATCTACCTTCAGAATTTTATTTGGAAAACCTGGGATGTGATCTCAGCTCATGGGAGCATATCTTCTTGCAACCCGCTCCATTTTGAAAATCTCAAAGCTACTGATCTCTCTGCAGTGGAGTCACATGAAGGATTGATTTCTGGATTCTTCATTGAATGGAGTCGCCAGGTGAATTATTTCAGCCTTCTTATGTCTGATCGATGTTCACCATCAACAATTAGCTCTGAACTTGAGATATCTACTGGGGCAAAACAATCTTCAAGCAAACCATTTGCGTTCCCCAGTGGATTCGCCACTATGTTAGCACCTAAATCTTCCCTAGGCTGAAGGAAGACAAAATTTAGGGTAACCACAAACCACGCTTAGTATGGTAGCTAGCCCTACCAGAACAGGAGAGGGCTCTCTCCGAGTCACGCTCAACGAATAAGTAAACAGAGTGGTCTGAGATGACTAACAGTGAAATATTGATCTTAGGCTAGTAAGTAAATATGGATAGAAGAAGCAATTTTTTATGAATGACTGAGTTTCTGGGATGGTATGGGACTAATGGACAACAATGAGCAGAGAATTTAATACAAAGACACAGATTACTTCGTGAGGCAAGATAGGCGGAAAGTCTAGCAATTTAGTTTGAAATAACGTGGAATGGAGGAATTGCTTAGGAGGGTGAAAAGGGCATAAGTACATGAATCCTTTTCAACAGAAGAAGAACACTGAACATGAAATTTTCCCACAGGCAAAGAAATAAAAAAGAATTCTACCTTATCTAACTTAGAAAATTTCACTAGAAATGAATATGAAATGAACTGTGAAACATTACGAAATACATATGAAACATAAGAGACACATTTGCTACACTCAAAACCACATGAATCTCATGAAACAGAGCCGTTGCCTTTCATTAATCCTCTATCAAAATATACAATGAAGAACTGAATTTCTCTCCCACAGTCTCCCAGAAATTACAAGCCAACCAACCCTTTGCACATAGTTTGCATACAATATATAGAATGTGCTATGAAGAGATAGAACGCCCAAAGGTTGGGGAGTTACTTGAATCATTACAAAATGGAGGTGAAGAGCTAACCATCAGCTACAGGTGCAGTGTTACAAACATGACAAATGGCTTGGGTGACCATTTGCCTTCCTTCGCCACTTGGATAGAAGCCAATCTAGAGAGAAAATACTTTAAATGCCACCTTAGGTCCCAAAAAACTGAAATGTAGATGAGCGGGCCCACTTGTGAAAAGTCGCGAATCGAAATTTCGCGAAATGGAGGTAAAATTGGGCTTTTTTCCTATATGCGTCATGCCCTTTTCTGTGTGCGTCGTGCCACTTTGGAGCATGTTTTGTGGCACTTGTAGGAGTCCAAAATGTACCCAAGTGTTCTTGTTGGAAAGTCTGTCCTGTCTACTTTCTAACCCAAGTGGAATTTCTAAATTTGGGGCTCATTTGCCCCTCCAAATCTTCATTCTCCCAAGACTGCTTCCTATGTGTCAAAATAGGGGCAGAGAGGTCATTTTTTGGGTGTTTTTGACCTCCTGGAGACTCAGATCTTGCCCAAATTTCTTGTCCAAGCACCAGTAGTCATGATTTTTCATGCTAAATCCAAAAATGCAAACCATTCTTCATTTGGAGCTCCCAATTTTTAGGGAGAAAAAACCTGTGTTTTGCCCAAAAATTTGTCATGTGACCAAAATTTCCCCAAATTTCTTGAAATTTGGGCTGGAAATTCTCTATGAAGTGCTATGCTGTGCTAAGGAAGCTTCAACCAAGATTCAAATCTGATCTTGCTCTTTTGCCTCCTTTGCCTCTTTTGTTGCTTTGCTCAATTTTGCCTTCAAGCTCTTTATACGGGCCTTTGCACTCATATTTTGTGCCCTGTAATGGAAGGCCATGTGTCTCAGTAAGGCATGGTCCTTGTTGGCCTTGTCCAGTAGCCTCTCCAAGTGCATGTTGTTCCGCTCTAGCCAGGACTCTCTGTCATTGTTGATCTCTTTCTCTAAGGTAGTGAGTTCGATCCTCCTTTGTTGGGCAGCTTGTCGATTCTCACGGATGTTTTGCAGCTCCATGATCTCATGCTGGTCCTTAAGCTGCTTGTTTCTCTACTCCAAATACTTGATGATCCATTTGGCCCTCTCCACATTGAGTGACAAGTCTTGGATCTTTATGTTCTTCTCCTGAATAGTCATCCTAATTCGGGCGCTCTCCACATCTCCATCATCAACCTGAATGAGGATGAAATCGGCCTCCTGTTCACCTGATGGCCCCTCGTCATGCATGGGCTTCTTGTCCTTGTCCTGTACCTGTGGTCGATGTAGGAATCGAGGCCCCTTCCACCCCGGGTGGAGATAACACTCACTTTGCTGCTGCAAACAGGTGCCTACTACCTCTCTGATAGGTGATGGATACTTGTATAGCAGTGGTCTCATGGCACTCATATTGATGAGAAGGACCACCTATCTCATGCTCTGCCTCTGCTAGTACCTGTGAAGTGTTGAAGAAGTCACGGGAGATGAAGTCCTCCCAAGCAATGCCCTGCAATCCCAACTGATGATCCACCAAAATCCGGATAAGAGCAAAGTGATAAACACTATTATGCTGCTGCTGAGGGGTCTTATGTTGCATGAAGGTGTTCATCCTCTCTGTGTTCTTGCAAATGAAAAATGGGAGGTTCATCATCCGCACCCTGGTAAAGTGCATGAGAAACCTGATGTGATAGGCATATAGTCAAGAGAACCTCCCCTCATAACTGAATTACTTGATGATCAATTTCATGAGTGGAGCATAATCATCTTTCAAATATCTGATTGGAAAGACTCTTGTGAGCTGACTCAAGAATCTGGCCTTAATGTAAGGCTCACAGTGTTGCCTATCCACCTTCTTCTTCTTATTCCACTGTTCTCCAACATTTGGTATGCCTGTTGCCACTGAGATAGTTTCGGGTGTCAATTTGAAGGTGACCCCGGCCAAGATAGACTGACATCCATGTAGGTGAAGCACAAAAAGATGGGCCAACTCATGATGAACACTAACATTATCCACCCTTTAACAAAATTCAAAACATGCTAGGTGCTGGAAACATGACATGGCAAGAGGGCATGCTTGTAATTCAGTGAGGGTCGTGAGCTCATCCCTAACATGTTTGCCACTCTTGTGATGTCTCCTGGGAGCCTGCTCTTCCAAGGATGAGTCACTTTGTGTCTCCATCTCATACTCTGATGAATGTTGTGATGCCATGACTGCTGTGTGTACTGTATTTAGGTTTCCCTTTGATGATGGTGTGAAGCTAGGTGTTGTTTTTTATATCTGCCACCAAGGGGAACAATGAGAAAAGGGAGTGTTAGGAGGGGGACAATAGGATGGGAATAGGGGTTATGGGGAGAATTTTTGTTTAGGGATACATAGGAGGGTTTGGGGATTTGATAGGGTAGGGTTTTGGTGTGTATATTTGACAAATAAGAGGAGGGGAAAGAGAATAGGATTTGGTAGTGTTTTAGGGTAGGGATAATAGGAAAAATGAGAAAGGGAGGATAGGGAAAAATGGAGAGGAGGGAAAAGATGAGAGGTGAAAGAGGAGCCTTGGCATCAACACCACAATTTTTCAACAGTAGCAACAATGGCTTTGGTGTTTTTAGGTGGTAGGGTTTAAGAGCATTTGTGCAACCATAAGCCACCATGAACTATCATCATACTAACATAAAAATGGATGAAACATTGAGAGATTGACCCCACGTAGAAAGTTCAAGGGATTGAAGGCAATTGGTTGCAAATTCTAAGAAAAATCAGCCTTCTCAGCTCTATGCGTCGCGCCAGTGTAAATTTACACTGGAAAATTTCTCCCAGTGCGCCATGCTCTCTATGTGTGTCGCGCCTTTCTGCAAGAGCCTTTTGGAGGCCTTCCCTATGTCCAAATTGGGTGAAAGATAGCTCGTTGGAAGTTTATTTGAGTCTACTTTCCAACCCAACCATAATTTTTCAATTTGGAGTTCATTTGCCCTGTCAAAAATGAAATCTCCCAAGAGTGGTCAAAATGTGCGAAATGAGGCTTCCTAAAGGCAGGGTGCTGTTGTATTCAACTTTTGAATGCCTTTCTCAACTCCAAATTGAACTCATGATAGCTCTTTGGAAAGCGCTTTATGTCTAGTTATCATTTGACTCATCAGTCAAGTAATTTGGCCAACCAAGATAGGAGAAAAATTGATTTTCCCAAGGTCACTTTAGAGGTGTATCAATTCTCCCGAGGCGATTGTATTTTTGAGATTTCTCTAGAGCCATGACACTTGTGTAAAAAGTACAGGAGTTTTTTATTTCTTGGCATGCTTTGGACAAAAACCTCTCTCAGGTTTCCCAAATTCATCTTTTCTTGCTCAGAAACATCACTGGAGTAAAACCTATCCCGATGTGTGGCACAATAGATTTGTTGAAATGAAGCGAAATGAAGGGGATGAGTGGCTTCTAAATTCTTGGGAAAATTTTTGGAAGTAGGGAGGGATGTTAAGAAGCAGGGGAAAGTAGAATTTCAAAGATTTAGTGAGGGGAAGGGGTCCAAAAAGGCAAAACGCAGGTCCAACCTAGAAAATTGCTAGGTTGTAGCAAGAAACTAGGGTTTGTGCGAAAATGAGGAATTTTTGGGATCTCAGTGATGGGAAGTGTTTGATAAGGTACTTTAAGGATAGGGGAAGGTGTATGAACATCAGGATACAAGTTTTGCCGATGATTTGACCGTCCAAGAAAAATTGCCTTCAAAACCCTAGGAGAGGGAAATTACCTTACCTAGGTGCAACTGAAGCATGAACAAGGTGTAAAATGAACCAGTGGAACTTGACATGATAATGACAACCCTCTGAATCATGGTACAGTTAGTTGAAAAGTGACATGGACCGACATTTGGACAACTTTGATAAGAATAAAAGCAAACCCTAGATCTAGTACCTAGTGATCAAATTTTGCTTGAAGGCTCACTGAAATGATAAAATTTGACCTTGACACCTTAAAATCACTTTGTAAGAGCAGGTTCGATCATTGGAGGAAGGCTGCAAAGATTGACACTAACAAAACCTATACTAGTTACTCCAATAGTTAGAACTAGATTTACTGACTATGATTGAGTTAGACTGAGTTATCTAATTACAACTCCAATAAACTCGATTTAGAACCCTAAAATTTAGGGATCACACTTACATGACTCCAGATAGACTTCCAACTCAAAATTCCTATGTCAATTAAGTCAATTTAGCTTAATTAATTATTTACAAGTTGCTATGAGAATATAATTCAATTTTAATTCACAATTTAATTCAAGGACAAATTAAGTTGGAATTTCTTGTTGTTTTTTTTTTAACACTCCCTCTCAATAAGAAAGAGATTATCAGCTATCACAATCCTATCTCTATGAAACTCAAATTTATATCTTGACAATGCCTTTTTTAAAATGTCATCATCCTCCTCCACTGTGGGAATGTACTCCAACAACGTAATCCACCTCTGCACACAATCACAAAGATGATGATATAATATATCAATATGCCTGGACTGCTCATGAAAAAATGGATTTTTAGAGAGTTTGATACAACTCTGATTATCACAGTAAATTACATTTGGATCCATTTTCTGACCAAACAAACCAACCCAGATCTTCCTAATTGAGATGGCCTCAAAAGTTTCTTGACTAGCAACCATGTACTTTTCCTCTACTGAATTGAGTGCAACTGATCTATGTTTCTTGTTGTAGAAAGAAACAACTGTTGACCCAATACTAAATATCCCTCCTAATTTTCTCTTCTTATTGGATGGACTCCCTACCTATTGGCTTATTAGGCCCTGACCCAAGTTCAGATTTAATTAGCCAAACAAATCCCTACACTACTGGCCCTTTCAGGAATAGCCTGCGGTGCGTAGACTGAAATCTCACCTGAAGCAGTATGGCGGGATGTTGGAACCAAGTTTCCGCACCCTCGAGATGTCTGAGGGGTCGATTTAGTACAACTGTGAATACCTTCATGCAGGTCACTTCACACACTATCCTAACCTGCAATATCTTCGTGATCTATTATAACCACCTTCGCGTAACCCTCGTTAGGGGCTAAGGTGATTTTGCACTACTTATGGCAGCAATCTAAGTTATTTCCCAAAGTTACGTCGCTGATCTTTCTTATCTTCTTGAAATTGTTATTTATTTTTGTGTAAATAGATACTTATCTCACATGTACTTAGTCAACACAATCATATAAGTTCGCGCACCATATAAACAATGAAAATTCAATTTGTACGAAATATACTCAAAGCATAAGAATAGGAAATAAATACACAGAATTAATGTGAAACTTCCCTTTATTAAAGCTTCAATGGTTACAAACTCAAGTCACCCTACACACTCAGCTACAGGGGTCCACGCACTCAGCTGTGGACTACTAGGCCTCTGCACACTCAGTTGTAGAGCCTTCTCCTACTCTATGACCCAAAGACTCAACTCTACCCTTAACATAAGACTTAATTCTCCATCCTTCCTTCCTATTCTTCTCCCTTTTACAACTTACAGCCTCACTCTATTTATGCAATCCCATGGTCCACGGATCATGGGTAGGTCTCTAAAGCCAACATTATATTACAAAATTAAGGGCAGACAATGCTATGACTCATGTACAAATTTTGCACTCTACGCCGAAAAAATGTGGAGTCTTTACATCATATTTACAT
This sequence comes from Pinus tabuliformis, assembly GCA_031772625.1. Classification (NCBI taxonomy): domain Eukaryota; kingdom Viridiplantae; phylum Streptophyta; class Pinopsida; order Pinales; family Pinaceae; genus Pinus; species Pinus tabuliformis. The sequence goes on along the minus strand of CM062818.1, from coordinate 1,251,648,774 downwards.
CTTTTGACCAAAATCTAGGCTTTAAGCCCGAAAACTTCTCTTGGGGGATCCTGCACCCAACAGGCCCCCAACAAAAACATCATGACTCACCCTCAAGTCACTCTTTTAGTGCGAAGATCTTCACGTGAAGACCACCCAACTCTGCCTAGACTGCTGCAAGGTCGGTAGCACACTAAGCAGCTGCTTGCTGCATTTCCTGGACACAGTGTTCAGAGATTGCTGTAGCTGAACTCCCGCCCTGCACCTATTCCTGCATTCCCTGCATCTGTGTGAGCTTGGATTCAATTGAGATTGTAATGATGAATGCCTCATCGATCCATGGTTGTATGCGTGCCTTCAGGACAACTTCCTTATGTCACGCAATGTCTACCTACTCCTTGAGCACTTTTGCTTGCTACATTCACGTGAGCCTCTGTGTAAGGGCCACCATATGCACAATCCCTTTTATCTCATCATATTGTTTCTACAACTCACACGCCTATGTTCCCAGGCATTGTATGTTCGGGTCCTCCTGGAGAGTGGTGAGGACCTCGAACGATTCTTCAAAAAGTTTGCTGCAGTCCTTCACTGCACTACTGATCACCGTTATTCTTTCTGTAATGGCACTGGCATGTTGCACTTTCACCTCTGGCGGAGTTGAAGGCTGCGCCTTCAACTGCAGCTCAGCTATCTGAAGGTTCAGCTCCAATTGAAACTTAGCCATCTCTTCTTTCGCCTTGTGCACCCTTGCTGCCAATCTCTAGGTGTGCGCCTCTACTGGTGCCTCTGTTGGAATGGCCAACTCAGAGACAACCTGGAAGGTTTCCTTGACCACTTGGACTGGCTGCCTGTTCTGTATGACAACCTTGTCATGTTGTAGGCTCAGTTGTTCCATATTAATCCATTGCTTGTTCATCACCTGGAGTGCGCAATTCTTCCTGGCCCACAGTTCTGTAGTTACTCCATCCTGCAGAACACAGAGCATCTCCTGTGGGAGTGCACACCTAAAACTCCTGTATCTATGCCCTGATGGCCCCCAACACCATCTAATTTTCTTCCATGAACTGCTGTAGGACCTCCGCACTGATATCGAGCACCATCTCCCCTATATCATGTAGGTCCCCCTCAGTGAGGGTGATCGCGTCGAAAGAAGTCTTGGAGGCTTTTGAATTCTTCAATGGCCCCACCTACTCTCTCAGGAGCTACCGCTTCAGCTGTGTGGACCTAGTTTGTGGGTCCATGCCACCTTCCTCTATTTCTATCTTCGGTTCTGACGAAAGCAACTTTTGGCCCTCGCACTCCTTTTTTGTTGCCTTCTGCTATTCTGTTGCTGCCTTCGCAACGTCCCGCGCCTCCTCTGCCTTCGCCGCTACTGCTTCATTCCTTATTTTCTCTGCCAACTATGCCATTCGTAGTTTTTCCTCCTCCTTCTTCCTCTGTGCAGCAGACTTCTCTGGTTCCATTACATAGCTGGATGGAGCGCGCCACACCAGTGGCCACGACACGAGCACGGGGAATATGACATCATCCCTGGCTAGGTAGGGGAGCTCATTCCATTTCTTCGTGGGGTCCTTGCACACCCAGATATATACATGATGGAAGTCCGCCTTGAACTCCATGAAGCTCAGTAGACTATTGTAGATAGTGGGCAATAACCGCAGCTGGTGGTTAATCACGATTGTGGTGTTCATCTCCATGAACACCCAGAATATCTTGTTGTCTCTAGTACTCGATGCATCTTTAGTTTCCCATAGTGAAGCGTACTTCACTGCCTCCGGTAGATCCCATGCAATCATGGGGAACTGGTTGTCCTCAGGCAATTCCTAAGCCACCAATACTATGGATAGCAGAAGCCATGCATAATGGAAAGTCTTCCTCTGTTCCTATGCCTTGCGACAATTTTCCATGAACTCCTTGCACAAGTACTCTGACCAGTTAAACTGGACCCCCTCTGTGCACTACGTGGTAAGTGCAACTACCGGCATGGGAAACTCATCTTCTCGGCACTTCCACATAACCTTTCCAGCCAATATCTGCGCCACTACTATGACCAAATTATTGTTCATACTGGAGATCACGTACCCCCTCTTCTCCTTCTCCAACTTGATTTTTTTCTTCATGGCCTCCACGATGGCTAGATTGTTACTCTTACCCTCCGAAATATCCGTTGGGTCCTCCCCTTTGCAAGGGAGTTGGGTAATTCTGTGGATTAGGTGGTCCATGATGGGGATGGGCTCCTCCAGCCACAAACACCCATCATGCACCAGGCAAAGCAAATTCCTAATGACAAAAATAGTTACTCGGGCACGATGGTAATGCGGCACCCAGAGCAAGTGTAACAACCTTGCTTTCTCAACTCCACGCAATCACTTGTGTGGCTCCAACTCTATGACTCCTGTCGTTGTGTTTTTCTTTGGCCACATTAACTGTGCGATTTCTAAGTGTGGGAATTTCTCGTGGTCCACGAGATCCCAATCTTCAAACTTTAGAACTAGCTCAAGCCCTATGTGCGCTCCTTCAAAAATGATATCATTGGGGAGTAGCAGAGTTTGCAAAGATATTTTTCTCTCATCTAGGTCCTTAGGCACCCTTGCTTTCTCCTTCCACGGAAGAAAATACGTGGGCAACCTGGTTAGTAGGTCCACACCCTAGGTTTCCTCCTCCATTTCCTCATCCTCTTCCTCTTCTACCAAGATTTCCTCCAGTTCTTCCACATCCTCACTAGCTTCCAAATTAATCACCTTCCCCTTTCTTCCATGGTCAATTTAATTCTCAGTGGGTTTCTAGGGGACATGAGCACCAGTACCATAGGTTTCTTGTCTTTCTTGGGCCTCGATGTGCATGAAGATTTAAGGATTTCTGCAACTATCCCACCGCTTTATGGGGTGTCTCCTATCGTCATGGCCAATGCAGCCTCTTCAAAAGTCATCTCTCTGATATCCATGGCTTCCTCTAGTGTGGTCATACTGTTATTCAACAAATCTCTCAATGGTTTAAGTAGATGCTCAAATAATGCCTTCGACTTCAAAGGATCAAATAGGTCAGAGTTCCTGAATCTCAGGGCATGCAACAACTCAATTCTCAAATGGCCAAGTGTTGTTTGTAGGGCAGCCCTTTTCAATTTATAATGCCTTTTGAATTCGCATTCGACTGTTCCCCCCAAATCCGGTCCATTAATGATCCCTTTGTAGCAGATTTTCCCAAATCTAGCCCGTAAATTTTTCCATAAATGCCTATCACTTGCCCCATTTGGTCTCAAACCAAGCATCACATTGTGAATAGTGACTGCAACTGTCATTTTCTAGCCAACTAGCACAGCAGCGTAGGTACCCTTGCACTGTCGCGTGTTGGAAATAATACTGAGAGGGGGGGTGAATCAGTATTATCAGATCAATCAAACTTTTTCAATGCTCAGAAACATATACGCTACTTCAGTTAGGTGAACCAGCGTGTATAGGCTACTATGACTAAATAAAACAGCGTATAAGAAGAAAACTCATAATTTAGTTAGCTTATTCTTCAGTTAAGTTCATCAGGACATTATTCACCACATTAATAGTAAACAGGTGCAGTATAATAGAGCAGATCAAAATCCACACACATGAACACCAAGATGTAAGGTGGAAACCCAATGTGGGTGAAAACCACCTACTGCAAGTTGTCTCTATCTTTCTTTAATATGAAACTTCAGTTTACAATCTTTTGTACTGGTGCAGCCTTATACCAGTACGCAGGCTACAACCTGCAGAAGGCTACAACCTTCTCTCGTTCTCCAAACTTCCTTGGAAGGGAGCTCCAACCCCCTTTGTTGTTGTACTAGCCAAGATACTAGTACGTAGGTGCTGACCTACAATCTTCTTTCCTTCAGGTACCACCTTTCATACATTTTCAGACTGGATATTCCTGAAGCACAACATTACAATCTGTGGACCCCAATTCATTCAATTTTCACAACAGATCATTGAAGCATAAAACAACCAAACTTTGAATCACTGAACCACTGAACCCTGTCAATCACCAGTTACCAGAACACAGAGCAGACTACAAACTCTGCAATAACAGTCAGACCCCACTGTAAACCCAAAATCAAGCTTCAAAAGATATACGCTACTTCAATGAGCAAAACCCGCGTATACACGCGCTTTTATCGAAGCCAACCTGCGTACAGATCTAAAAATAAACTTTCTCAATTTGCAGCTGTACCAGACATCAGTTAGACTCAGAACATAACATTGCGACAATATGCAGATCTAGAAATACGCATAATCAACCATATCATGATAGTGCATTTCAAACCATTAGATCCCGATCTATCCTTAGATCTAGTCTTCCATCAACCGATGTGATCTCTCCTTGGCTTAGATCAAGCAACCCAGAACCTGCATATCAGATCTCTTTCTCTCTTAGATATTCAAGCCTTGTCGAAAGATGATTTTGCCTAATGATCTTCTTCTCCTTATATAGCCTTAGGCCTTGCTCAATACCAAGAGCCAAAACCATAGTAACACAATACCATCAACTTCAAAACTAGGGATCGACACGCCCGTCGAGACACAATGGTCCGAAATCATAGGCACAACTTCCAAGGACTAACCACCATGGACCAAAGGTACTTTTCCACATACACGCGCTTTTTCTGAATCCAACTAGCGTGTACACGCGACTTGGGCTTAACGAACCTGCGTATATGAACTTCCTTGGCATGCTGTACTAAGATCTGTCTTCTGATTAAGTTGCCATCACCTGTACCAACCTCTGAGCACCTGTACCAACCTCTGAGTGAGTTGCCATCAAGGACAACACTTGAATCATAATGCCAACAATCTCCCCCTTTGGACTTGATGGCAACCACCACACCAAGTCACTCTCCCCCTTTGACATCAAGGGCAAAGGGCTGTGCTCCCCCTGAGGACATGCTGATACCTTTGCTTGGCTGTGCTGACTCATGCTCCCCCTGACAGTAGGCCAGATCTGCAAAAGATGTTCTTCAACAAGAACCAAGACTTATACACCATAAGGGACTTTCCTATCACCAAAAGACTCAATACATACATCCATACTCCCTACCAAGAGGGGACATATCAGAAACAACCAATTACATTACAGCATTCATCCCAGGCATAGTGGGGAAACCAACATAGGCCGTTACATGACCTTGACACCATAAAAGAGATATCACAAGAGAGATATATGACATAGAGACAACAGATCTAGACCAAGACTTATGAAAATCATCAGCAGCATATTATAAACATCTTTTTAGATCAGCAACTAGGATTTCTTTCTGAGCTCCTTTTCTTGAAATCAACAACCAAAACATCTGAATGCCAACAATGCTTTATGAGACTTTTAAGCTGCTCCCCCTGAACCTGTGCCTGCTGCACCTCCTGAAACGTGCCTGAAGAATTCTGACATACCCATTGCTGTTCAGAACTCCAGAGTTTTCCCTTGCTGTTCAGAACTTCATATACGCGATTTCTCCTGCAAGAAAAGCGTATGGACGCGGATATAATCTCTGCAACAAGCGTACACCATACACGCGACTTTCTCAGCATAAATCCGCGTGTATACGCGTATATACCTTTCGTAACTTGCGTATACCAACTTTTCTGTAGAACAGACAAGCTTCAACAGCAGGATGAAGCATCAACTACTCCCAGCTTTTGTCTGAGATATTCAAAAGTTTCCCTGGGCAGTGGTTTTGTGAGAATATCAGCAACTTGTTCCTTAGAAGGAACATACTCCAACTTGACCTTCTGCTCAAGCACTTGTTCCCGAAGAAAATGGTACTTGATTGGTATGTGCTTGGTCTTTGAGTGCATGACTGGATTCTTTGAAATGCTGATTGCACTTGTATTATCACATAAGATAGAGACGGGTGGAGTGCAAGTGATTTGAAAGTCCTGCAAGGTCTGCATCATCCAAAGAAGTTGTGTGCAACAAGATGCTGCAGCCACATATTCTGCTTCAGCTGTAGATAAGGCAATCGAACTCTGTTTTTGCTGAACCAAGATACTAATCTGGAACCCATGAAGAAAGCACCACCACTTGTGCTTTTCCTATCATCCACACTTCCAGCCCAATCTGCATCTGTGTAAGCATGAAGAGTGAGATCTGTATTTCTAGGATACCATAAGCCATAGTTTTGGGTCCCTTGAAGATATTTGAAGATTCTTTTGACTGCCTGAAGATGAGTTTCCTTTGGGTTGGCTTGAAATCTTCCAACCATTCCTACTGCATGTGTAATATCTGGTCGAGTACCTGTCAAATAAAGCAAACTCCCAATCATGGATCTATAAGTGGGTTGGTGAACTGCTGCTGATTCATCATTTGCACTGAGGCTGCATCCTGTAACCATGGGTGTACATACTGGCTTTGACTCTTCCATGCCATACTTCTTCAAGATCTGCTTGAGGTATTTGGTTTGAGACAAGAAGATACCTCCTTCATTTTGTTGGATTTGCAATCCAAGAAAATATGTCAATTCTCCAAGAAGTGACATTTCGAATTCTTTCTGCATAACCAAGGCAAAGTTTTGACTCATAGTCTCTTCATTGCTGCCAAAAATAATATCATCTACATAAACAACAAGAATTAGCAATTTGTTATTTTCAACTTTTATATAGAGATTGCTATCTGCTGATCCTTTTGAAAAGCCTTGTTGGTGAAGATATTTGTCCAACCGATAGTACCAAGCCCTTGGAGCTTGTTTGAGTCCATAGAGTGCCTTTTTCAATCTGCATACAAGGTTTGGATCATTCCCAAGAATGAAGCCATCTGGCTGCTCAATATATACTTCTTCTTCTAAGTCTCCATTCAGGAAGGCTGATTTCACGTCCATTTGAAATACCTTGAAGTTTTGAAAGCTTGAGAGAGCAAGGAACATTCGGATGGCCTCTAGTCTTGCCACAGGAGCAAAGGTCTCTTCAAAATCTATTCCTTCTTGCTGTGCATACCCTTTACAAACAAGTCTGGCCTTGTTTCTAATTACTTCTCCATTTTCATTTAATTTATTCTTGAAGACCCATTTTGTTCCTATTACATTCTTATCTTTTGGTCTAGGAACTAATTCCCAAGTGTTGTTCTTTTCGATTTGCTCAAGTTCTTCATCCATTGCTTTGACCCAACATTCATCTTTGCATGCCTCTTTCACATTTTGTGGTTCAGTGGAGGAGAGTAGTGCCAAGTAGCTTGAAGCTTCTGCAAGTGTCCTTCTTGTTTGTACTCCTGCTTCTTTCTGCCCCACAATCTGAGTTTCTGGATGATTCTTTTGGACATATCTGGATGGAGTCTTCTCTTCTATTCTTGTCTGCTCCTCTGGTTCTTCTTGAGATTCTTCTTCTTCTTGAGGTTCTTCTTCTTCATCATTTCGCCTTTGAGAGTAACCTTCATCTTCTTCAATGTCTTCATGATGAACTTGCCTAGGAATATATCCCTTCTCATCAACCACTATATCAATACTGTCAACAATTCTGCCAAGTCTTTTATTGTAGCACTTGTATGCTTTGCTATGTGGAGAATAACCAAGAAGAATGCCCTCATCTGCTCTAGGTTCAAGTTTGCCAAGTTGCTCATCAGTATTCTTAATATAACATTTGCTCCCAAAGATTTTGAAATGCTTCACGGAAGGAGTTTTACCACTCCAAAGCTCATGAGGTGTTTGAGTGCTGTTTACTCGGACATTTGTTTTGTTAAGAATAATAACAGCAGCATGTGCAGCTTCACCCCAGAAGGTTGCAGGAGTACCTGATTCATCGAGCATAGCACGAGCCATTTGTTGGATAGTTCTGTTCATTCTTTCCACAACCCCATTTTGCTGAGGAGTTCTAGCTGTAGAGAATTCTCTTCTTATCCCATGTTCATCGCAGAAATCGAAAAATTCATTTGATGTGAACTCCCCACCTCTGTCAGATCTGAGGCACTTAATTTTGTGTCCTGATTCATTTTCAGCCAATGCTTTGAAGGATTTGAATTTTTCGAATGCTTCATCTTTGTGCTTCATAAGCCCTAACCAAACAAACCTTGAGAAATCATCAATGAATAATATCAGATATTCTTCTCCTCGAGGTGTCCTTTTCCTAAATGGACCACATACATCTGTATGGACTAGCTCAAGAGGCAAGCTAGCTGATCCTTCCTTCTCTGGAAAGTTAGTTCTGGTTTGCTTTCCAAACTGACAAGATTTGCATATGGTGTTGTCTGGAATTTTGATATCTGGAAGATCGCGAACTGCCTGATATTTGCATGCTTTCCTTATTTGTGAGAAGCTTAGATGTCCCAACCTTCGATGCCATAACCAGTGCTCTTCATCCTTGCTAAGATAGCATTGTTGTTGTCCTTCTTCAAATATGTACAGATTATTTGGAGTTCTTTTGCCTTTGAGAACTGTTTTACCTGTATCAAGATCACGAACAAGACATCCATTCGATCTGAAAATAACCTCGGTTTTTTGATCACACATCTGGCTGACACTTAGTAGATTATGCTTCAATCCATCAACATACAAAACATTTCCAGCCTTGACCTTTTCTTTCAAAGGAGCAATACCTTTTCCTTTTATAGTTGCAGGAGTATCATTTCCAAAAGAAACTTTCTTTCCCTTTTCTAAAGTAGAATAAGATTCAAGTTTTTCTTTATCACCTGTCATATGTTTCGAACATCCACTGTCAATGTACCATAGATTTTCCTGTCCTTCTGCATAAAAAGCTATCCCACATCTTTCTGTCTGAGGTTCCTTTATTCTCCATTTTTTGGTGCTCGTGGCTTGTTCCTTTTTCTCCTGAAACCTGCTCCTGCATTCAGAGTCTTTATGACCAAAATTATTGCAAATAGAACATTCAACTTCATTTTCAAGAACCGAAAAGTTGTTATAGGTCCTCTTTGTAATCCCTGTCATACTTCTTTGTTTTTGAGCTTCCCTAGTCATGATTGTTTTATATGCAACACATTGAGCTGCTTTGTGACCAAAGTTATGGCAAGAAAAGCATTGTCCATTGAAGAAGCTTCTGCGGTTATTGAATCTACCAGCCAACTGATTGTAATTTCTATTTTCATCTATTCTTGAGCCAAACTGAGAAGATTTTACCTGTGGTTGGTTGTAGCTTTTGTTCACCCTTAAGAAGGATTGTCCCTGATAGTTTCTGTTTGTAATTCGTCCCTGCTTTACCTGATTATCTTCATTGTTCTTCTGCTCATTTCTTCTTGCTGCATCAAGATAACTTTTTGAGGTGGATGCTTGAGAGGTTTCTCCATTATAGCCCAAACCTGTCTTGTTTAGAGGAGACCGCTGCACATTGATAATCTCATCCAAAGTTTCAGATCCTTTGACAAACTTAAGATTAATAGCTTTTGTTTTCTCAATTTCTTTTCTGAGACCAACAATTTCACCTTCTAGTTTTTCAAGATGTTTTTCCTTTTCATCAATTTGAAATTGCAAAGTATCAATGATCACACTCTTTTCTTCTATGCATCTCTTGAGTCTAGTAATTTCATTATAGAGATTATCCACATCTACAGCATCCTCATAATCATCATCTTCAAATGCCATTAACAGCTTATATTTATTACCTTGTTCATCTTCATCACTGTTTGATAAGCCATCACTATCTTCATGGGTGTAGTAGCTTTTCTTATTTGCACTTTGTTTCTTGTTCCATCTAGCAGGTTCTTTTCCTTTATCCTTATAAGGACATTTTGCAGCATAATGACCTACTCTTCCACAAGCAAAGCATTTGAAAGGTAGCTTACCTCTGAACCTTCCAGAACCCCTTTGAAGATTTCTGACAAAATTTGATTCTTCTTCCTCTTCTTCTGGAACATGGCTTGCTTCATAGTAATCTTCTTTTCCTGATGCCTTAAAAGCAGCTTCCCTTCTGTCAGATGGACCTCCCTTTCTCATTTCATAAGCAGTTAGAATTCCATGTAGCTGAGACATAGTGAGAACACGGAGATTTTCTTTTTCTTCTATTGCAGATACTTTAGATTCAAACTTGGGGGATAATGATCTTAGAATCTTTTGAACTACTATAGTCTCTTTTATTTCTTCACCCAAATTTTTCATACAATTAACAATCTCATCTACCCGAAGAAAATAATTAGCCACACTTTCATCATTATACATCTTGAGAGTCTCATATTGAATCCTGAGAGTTTGAAGTTTAGCTTGCTTTACCTGTTCATCTCCTTCATAGCTAGTGATCATTTTGTCCCATATCTCTTTTGCTGATTTGAAGTGCATGACCTTCATGAATTCTGTTTGGGATATACTTCCTAATAGAGTACTGACTGCTTTTGCATTTGTTTCATACTGCTTTTTCTCAGCTGGATCTGTAGGAGTAGCTGAAGGAAAAGCATAGCCTGTTTCTACAATGTTCCAAACTTCTGTACCAAGAGATTGAAGATATGCAGTAACTCTTACCTTCCAATAATTGAAATTTGTCCCATCAAAAATCGGTGGCCTGATTGATGCTTCTTTCTCGTAGTTGCTCATGATGAATGATCTACCTTCAAGCGATCAAGCTTCTCTGAAGGACCTGCTCTGATACCAATTGTTGGAAATAATACTGAGAGGGGGGGTGAATCAGTATTATCAGATCAATCAAACTTTTTCAATGCTCAGAAACATATACGCTACTTCAGTTAGGTGAACCAGCGTGTACACGCTACTGTGACTAAATAAAACAGCGTATAAGAAGAAAACTCATAATTTAGTTAGCTTATTCTTCAGTTAAGTTCATCAGGACATTATTCACCACATTAATAGTAAACAGGTGCAGTATAACAGAACAGATCAAAAGCCACACACATGAACACCAAGATGTAAGGTGGAAACCCAATGTGGGTGAAAACCACCTGCTGCAAGTTGTCTCTATCTTTCTTTAATATGAAACTTCAGTTTACAATCTTTTGTACTGGTGCAGCCTTATACCAGTACGCAGGCTACAACCTGCAGAAGGCTACAACCTTCTCTCGTTCTCCAAACTTCCTTGGAAGGGAGCTCCAACCCCCTTTGCTCTTGTACTAGCCAAGATACTAGTACGTAGGTGCTGACCTACAATCTTCTTTCCTTCAGGTACCACCTTTCATACATTTTCAGACTGGATATTCCTGAAGCACAACATTACAATCTGTGGACCCCAATTCATTCAATTTTCACAACAGATCATTGAAGCATAAAACAACCAAACTTTGAATCACTGAACCACTGAACCCTGTCAATCACCAGTTACCAGAACACAGAGCAGACTACAGAACTCTGCAATAACAGTCAGACCCCACTGTAAACCCAAAATCAAGCTTCAAAAGATATACGCTACTTCAATGAGCAAAACCCGCGTATACACGCGCTTTTACCGAAGTCAACCTGCGTACAGATCTAAAAATAAACTTTCTCAATTTGCAGCTGTACCAGACATCAGTTAGACTCAGAACATAACATTGCGACAATATGCAGATCTAGAAATACGCATAATCAACCATATCATGATAGTGCATTTCAAACCATTAGATCCCGATCTATCCTTAGATCTAGTCTTCCATCAACCGATGTGATCTCTCCTTGGCTTAGATCAAGCAACCCAGAACCTGCATATCAGATCTCTTTCTCTCTTAGATATTCAAGCCTTGTCGAAAGATGATTTTGCCTAATGATCTTCTTCTCCTTATATAGCCTTAGGCCTTGCTCAATACCAAGAGCCAAAACCATAGTAACACAATACCATCAACTTCAAAACTAGGGATCGACACGCTCGTCGAGACACAATGGTCCGAAATCATAGGCACAACTTCCAAGGACTAACCACCATGGACCAAAGGTACTTTTCCACATACACGCGCTTTTTCTGAATCCAACTAGCGTGTACACGCGACTTGGGCTTAACGAACCTGCGTATATGAACTTCCTTGGCATGCTGTACTAAGATCTGTCTTCTGATTAAGTTGCCATCACCTGTACCAACCTCTGAGCACCTGTACCAACCTCTGAGTGAGTTGCCATCAAGGACAACACTTGAATCATAATGCCAACATCGCGGATCCTGTGACACCTCGCTACTACGCTTAGCCCTGACATCGCGCAACTCTGGGGCATATTAGGTTATAGTCCCGCACCTCCTTTTAGCTGCCTCGAGCACTAAGACTCTACTTTTCATGGTTAATCAGGTGGCTGAACCACCTGTATACGGCTTTAGATGACTATTGTTTACTTTTCCTAGAAAGAGTTCGCCATTTACCTTCACCAAATGCACTACACCGCCATCTATGATTTTAATAACATACGGTCCCATCCAATGCATCAAACTGATAAACTCTTGATGGTAGTCTCTAAGTTCATCAATGTAATTGAGCTCCTCCTGCTTTATCACCATGGTCTTTTTATCAAAGAAGTCCTTCTATATTCCTTCCTCAAGCTTCCTGACTTCTGCTTCCACCATGGCTCTTTTCTCCCTCAACTGAACTCTTTCATGCATGAGTTCTTGGAGCCAAAGATCGCCCTGCTGGATTTCTTCATCAAGTCCCAAACGTTCTTCTTCAAGCTCTTCTAACTGCACGAGCCTTTCTTCCAGGGCTCCGCGATCCGTTACCCCTATGAGCGCCGCTATGTGCAGACTACACATGATAGACTGCATAGGCATTATCGCTTCTACTCCATCGATTAGTCGAAAAGGTGTCTGTCTAGGTAAACACAGGTCCTAATTACTTCATGGTGCGTTGCATACCATTTTCAACACATTGCACTCATTATCAGTTACTTCTGCGTGGATAACCTTCTGTGTGATTATTCTTCCCACATACTATCTGTCCAACCTTAAGGGCCAAATGCACATCTGCCCCCCCAATGCACGCTTATTGACCATACCTCTGAGTGCGGAGCTCATGCGCATCCACGTAGGTTGTTTTCCATACGCCTACATCCACCTGGCCAGATGCATGCACGGATCATCCTATCCATTGTATTTTTCTGTCGATCACACTCTAGGCTTCCCAAACCAAGTGCACGTCATCCTTCTATACTCGCACTAGTCGTCAAAGATCCCTTTGCGCATACCCCGCCACCTTGCAAGCGTAGCGCTCAGTACCCAATACAAGGCCTGTAAACGTTGCTTTTAGGGCACCTCCCTTTCGAACTTATCTAGGAAAGTATCCATCTCACTTAACCCATCATAAGTAGGCATATCCCTCACTTCCATCGATACGCAGTGCAATGATCTTGTCATCATATTACAGTTCACTGTGGTTACCTCGTGTAACTAGTTCGACCGTCAATCTATCTCCTCATCAAAATCTAATGTACAGGAGCTTTTGCACTCCCATGAGATCCGTCCGTCCATGGTGGGATTTACCCAATATTTCTCTTGCGCAATTATTTTGTAGATGTAGTCAAAATCATCGTCACTTTCATAGTCGTGCACCGGCTCTATATAGCGCAATCCTTCAGCAGGCTCCAAGGGTATAACTATGCACAGAGACTTCTTCTCAAAAATCATCTTGCGCTTCTTTATATTAATCACCCCATTCATGTTAGTGGCCCAATCAATTCCTAAGAGCATGGGGTAGGGATTGCTGTCATCAACAATCTCTATTAATTGAAAGTCTCCTAGCATGCTGGCTCCCTCAATATCCATAGTAACTCCCTGCAATCTCCCCATAGGTATTATCTTCTGCTGGTTCGCCATTCGCAACTAAATAGGAGACCATTACAGCGTAGGTCTCCCCATGCGCTCCCATGTCTACTTCGGCAAAACGTTCACATCCAATCCTAAATCTATAATTACTTAATCCATCTCATATTCTCCAATTTGTGTAGTTAACCTCATTTCTCTCCCCATCCTCATCTTATTCTTTCCAATCTTCTTGACTACACACGGTTCTCCTGGTGTGGTCCCAGCGCATCTGTTAATGAGTTCCTGCAATCCTTTTAGAGCCTTACTATCGCGCAGTAGCTTCATGCATGTTTCTAGGAACATTGTAAGCATAGATGGGTCCATCTCCGGCTCCAATCTATCTTTTCTTCTTTAAGTGGAGGCATCAACGAAGCTCTTCTTAGCTTCCATAAATGTTTCTCAAGCACGCTCCAAATCAAACTTTGCTTCTTTCACTGAAGCTTTGGAAGCCCAAGCACTATCTCTGGGTTGTCTTCCTTTGTCATCTCCCATCGTAATGCCACTTCAGAGCACAATGTTCACATTTGGATCTTCCTCACGTGGCTCAGACCTCATCATCTATAGGTTCTAAGTCAGGGGAGGTGGTAGCGCTCCCTTGTCACGTATCCTAGCTATCAGCACATGAAAATATTCCATCTCATGATAAAAAGGGTACAGTACAAACATGATGGATGTGTTGGGTTCATATGATCGATGGCATAATGCTCCAACCCTTTTTAATTGTAGCATATCATATATCCTTGACCTCTTCCAGGTCCCCCCTTCACCTCGACCCCTTCTGTGCCCCTGAAATCCTGCTCGTGCCACTCTTATGATCTGGTCTAGGGGCTGCGTTTTGGTCTGAAATCTGTAGGTGGGAGTTCTATCCATCATCATCTAATAGCTTCTACAAGTGCACTCATCGTGTCCATCTAACCTACAGAAATTATAGAACAATTGTTTCGTATTCTGTGTGTACTTCTGTAACAAATTGGAGTTGTCTGTAGCATGCTTTCCACCTATTTGAAAAATCGCACACCACAAAGTAGGCATCACACTAGGTCCTGCTTGTGCCTCTAGTATTAATGGCATTGACCCTCCTCCCACGAGGTAATTGGTGAACACTGGGTAGTGGTCCTTCTGATCACCCTGACCCTTGCATTTTACCCACAACACCTCTTTGCATACTTTTGGTCGAGTTGTTCTGTCCTATTTTAGACTCTACGTCTCAAGGCATAAGTTTTTCAACTGCACATGGCTCTACTAAACTCCCAAGTTAGTATCTTGCATTGGGGTCTCATGAAGCCTCATTGCAATCTCTAGGGCCTCTGTCTGAGTCGTTAACTTCTACTGTGACAGTGCGCTCCTCAGATGTGGCATTACCAATGATAGAAACCGTTTGCAATGCTGTCCATCCATGAGATTCATGTTAGCTTCACGAATCATGCACTACAGCCTCTCACCCAACTCCCAAGGAGTCTCACCTGGTAGCACTGTGATCTCTTTGAATCCAATGATTGACTATGCCTCTGACCTCAGCCTTCTAAATTCCTTATTTAGTGCAATTTGGATATCCGTGATTCTTGCATTCAGATTGTCATTAGAATGCTTAATATACCAGGTCGACGCGTGATCCTACAAAATGCTGACCAACATTGCTTTCTTTATATTATCATCTGTAACTCCTTTTGCTTCCCATACGACTCTTAACACGAACCAAAACTGGTCTAAATCTTCATTTCCCAGTCTGTTGAACATAGGAAACTTTATTGTGCTTGCCATATTGAATCGCAGTGGTGGCGGAGGTGGTACGAGTGAAGATGGAGGTGATGGTGGTGAAGCTGGTGGCGGTGGAGGTGGGGGTGGTATGCGTGGAATCCTCTACCTTATCAAATGGATTGCACTTCATGGAGAGACCTTCGCGAGCTCTTCCTCATCCCCTCACGTAGGTGAATACAAAGGGATATTCTTTGGCCCCTTACTTCATTCGTTCCTGTAGGTTTTTCCACTTCGCGTAGCTCTGAACATCAAGGTAATTACGTAACCCTCTTTTCACACAATAGCATTTTAATCCAAGTATTCAGAGACTTTATTTACTTACCTTGCGGTCCTTTGAGCAAACGTCGCTCTGCCTCACTATAGCTGACTAAAGTGTCTACTGCATACTCAGTAATGAATCCTCCTATAATCCGATTGAGCCATTAATCAATAGTGCACGCGATATTTTCATCTGATGCTTCCAATATGTGCACCAACTCTAGGGTCCACACAATAGGACGATCGAGATTCCACCTTCCTTGGCTATCTTCTAGCTTCGCGATCCACTCGTAAAACTAAGTAGGGAAAGATGCGAAGAAGATTTCGTGGATCTTTGTGTACAGGTATCATTCTAACCAGTCTTATTTTTTCAATCGCGGATTCCTATTCTCCTGTGCCACGAACTCATGAATTCTCATGTCCAACCAACCTTCAATTTCCTTTTTAGTTGGATTCCAATGATATGATATTAGACATTTCTATGAATATTCTAGTCCTGATAACATAACCATTTGTTGGTTTGTTAGGGTCTGACCCAGGTTCAGAGTTAATTAACCAAAAAAATCCCTATGCTACTAGCCCTTTCGGCAACAACCCGTGGTGCACGGACTAAAGTCTCACCCAAGGCAGTATGGGGGGCTACTGGAACCAAGTTTCTGCACCCTTGAGATGTCTGAGGGGTCGATTTAGTTCAGCTATGAATACATTTGCACAGGTCACTTCAAGCGCTATCCTGACCTACGATACCTTCACGATCTATTATAATTGCCTTCACACAACCCTCACCAGGGGCTGAGGTGCTTTCATGCTACTTATGGTAGCAATCTAAGCTATTTCCCCAAGTTACATCGCGGATCTTTCTTATGTTCTTGCAATTGTTAGTTATCTTTGCGTAAATAGATACTTATCTGACATGTACTTAGTGAACACAATCATATAATTTTGCACACCATATAAACAATGAAAATGCAATTAATACCCAATATACTCAAAGCATAAAAACAGGAAATAGATACACATAATTGATGTGAAACTTCTCTTTATTAATGCTTCAATGGTTACAGACTCAACTCACCCTATGCATGCAACTGCAGGGGTCCGCGCACTCAGCTACAGAGCCTTCTCCTACTCTACGACCCAAAGACTCAACACTACACTTAAGATAAGACTCAATTCTCTATCATTTCTTCCTATTCTTCTCCCTTTTACAACATAGAGCCTCCCTCTATTTATACTATCCCATGGTCCGCACACCATGGGTAGGTCTCTAAAGCCGACATTATATTAAAAAATTAAGGGCAGACAACCCTATGACTCATGTACAAATTTTGCTCTCCGCACGCACAAAATGTGGAGTCTTTACATCGGATTTACATCTTTTGACCAAAATTTGGGCTTTAAGCCCCAAAACTTCTCTTAGGGGATCCGATGCCCAACACTACCCAATCGAAATCAATGAAGCTTTGTAGCTTCACTCCCTCTATGTGTTTGTACCAGAATCCATACTGAGTATTTCCTCTAAGGTATCTCAACACATGCTTGGTCACCTTCCCATACAACTTGGTAGGCCTAACCATCGCATGACTAAGATGGTTAACTACATAGAACATGTTCGGTTGTGTGTTCACCAAATACATTAGTCAACCCACAAGCTTCCTATAAACAGTAGCTTCCACTACTTCACCCAAAGTAGCATCTTATTTCCTCCAGTTACCTGCTAAAGGACTCTCCAATGCTTTTCTTCTCTCCATGTCGAACATTTTTAGTATCTCGTTGGCATACTTTCCCTAAGAGACAAAAAATTCTCCATCAACTTGCCATACTTCCATGCCCAAAAAGTAGTGCATGATCCCCAAATCATTCATTTCTAACTCTCTTGCAATATCCTCTTTGAAAGACTTGATCAACTTATCATCATATGTGAGAATCAAATCATTGACATGTAAAACAATAATCAACAATTTTCCTTCCACCACAATATGGTATAGGTCCACATCTGCTTCACTTTTGTTGAAGCCTAATCTGGTGAAGTAGTTATCAATCCTGGTTTACCAATCACAGGGTGATTGCCTCAACCCATGGAATTATCACTTGAGTCTTCACACATGTGAGTCATGGTCAAATGTCTCAAAACCTTTAGGCTTCTCAATATACACCTCTTCCTCAATCATGCCATTAAGGAAGGTTGTCTTTACATCCATTTGATGTATCTTCTAACCCATCTACGATGAGAGTTCCAAAATGGATTTGATTAATGAGTAACTTGCAATAGGAGCAAAGGTCTCATCGTAGTCAATCCCCTCTACATGAGAAATGCCTCAGACCACAAACATGGCCTTATGTTTCTCCATACTACCATCCGTTGCTTTCTTTACTTTGTAAATCCATCGGGAAGTCACCACTGACTTGTCTTCTAGTCTTGGGATCACATCCCAAACAATATTCTTGATAAGGGAGTTATACTCCTCAACCATGAGATCAAACCAAACTGTTTCCTGCATTGCCTCTTCAAAAGAAAATGGATTTCTCTCAGCACATCTACTCATAAGGGCCATGTATCTAGTGTACCTCTCACATGACCTCCTCTACTTGTGCTGTGATGTGGGTTGTCCCACATTATCTCTCGCATCCTACAATAACCTATAAACCTCTCTGGTGTGTTTCCTACCATTTTTGGAATACTCTGCCTTAGTGGACGTCTCCACTCCCATATCCTTTGCATGTGGCTACTCCACATCAATGTCAAGTTCCTCCTTAGGAGATAAATTATCCTCAAATGCATGTATCTAAGATCCCTCTCAAGGGAACTTCTAATAGCCTTATCTTCATCGAATTTGACATCCATATGAACCACTGTCATCCTAGTGGTTAGTAGGTACATCCGATAGTTGTGAGGTGTATCAGTGTACCCCACAAATATCCCCAACTATGATGTCGACTCAAGCTTCTTCTGTGGATATTTGGTCACATGGAAATATACCAATGATACAAAAATCTTGAATTTACCCAGATTCGGTCTCTTCCTTGAGAAAGCCTCATCCAGTGTACTCATCCCAAGAATCTGACAAGGTCTTATGTTTTGGAAATAAACAATTGTGTTGCATGCCTCAACCCACAAGTGTAGTGGTAGGCCATGATCATGCAACATCGCTCATTCTTCTCCTACAATGATTCTATAATTTCTTTTAGCCACCCCATTCTTTTGTGGGTTATGCGGTGTTGTCAACTCTTGTTTAATACCTTCTTCTGCACAAAAGTTTTTAAAATTATTTGACACATACACTCCAATGTTATCACTCCTAAGATATTTAACCTTCCTAATAGTATCTTTCTCGACTAATGCTTTAAATTAACAAAACTTTGCAAAAGTCAGATATTTCTTCTCCATGAAAAAGATACAAGATTTACGAGAAAAATAATCAACAAATATAACATAATACCCATGCTTGGTCATGGATGCTATCAAGAACAACCCACACACATCTGAATGGAATCTATCTAGGATCGCAAGTGCCCGACTGTCTCCGTCGAAGGAAGATTTGGTGAAATTTCACAAAGTGAACCTTTTGCATGTTTCAACTTGCTGTAGTGTACCTTTTGGAACACCGATATAAGTGTTCAACATGATTTTCAAAGCACCATGATGCAAGTGACCCAACCACCTATGCCACAAATCAACGATATCTCAACTCTGCACCTTAATTTTTTTTTTGCTCAATGCGAAAAAATATTCTACCTCCAACTTGTAGATATTCTTCACAAGAATCTCTATCCTCTTTCCCTATCTCATTGCTATGTGATGAAGGAATTCCATTCCCTTGCTAAAAATCACATCATAGCCTCTATCCTCCAACATGGAAATAGATACGAAGTTCTTCTTCAAACCAGGAACATACATAACATATTGCAAAGTGAGGGGAGCACCTGACTCCCTATGAAAGGTAACCGTACATGGGTCAATAACACTATACCTCCCATCATCCCCCACCTTGATATGCATCTAGAAATCCTTCTCCTCCAAGTCGCTCAATAGATCCTTGTTACCAATAACGTGGAAAGAAGCTCCAGTGTCTAGGTACCATACACTACCCATCATCGATGACACCATACATGCGACGAGGGTAAAGTCGAATTTGAATTGTGAGGAAAGAGCCTCACTTGCCACTCCTGTTGAGGACTTCTTCTTAGACTTCTTAAGAAGACAATTTGTAGAAAAATGTCCCAGCTCCTGACATAAAAGCACTTGAATTTCGACATGTCCTTCTTCTTGCCTCCATGAAAAGAATCTGATTTTGAATGTGACACCTTCCCCGTCCCTTTCTTTGCCTTACCCACTAAGGGAAAAATTTCCTCATCATCAATCTCTAATGAGGATCCATATTTGGTGTTCCTATGAATCTCTTCCAGTCCCGAATCCAACGACAGTTGTTCCCAATCAAGGAACTTCTACCTCCCATTGACAAAGTCTTGATAACTCTGCCAACTCTTAGGGAGTCCTAGAAGAGCTAGTCTCACCATATAATCCTTGGAAATAGTAATCCAAAAACTTCCAATATCATCTCGACAATGAGTGAACTTGGTCAAATATTTCATAATTGAGTCGCCCTTCTCCATATTGATCTTTCTTACTTTATCCTTCAGTGCCAACTTCCTATGGTCATTGCTATTCCCAAATAGGTTTGTCAATGCCTTCCACAATGAGTATGGAGTTTCCTTGTCATTGACACTCGAGACAATGTGATCTCAATCTCCCTAAAGGATAATCCAACTCACCTTTACCACATACTTTCTCCATTCAACCAAATATTGAGAATTCGATGCTAGGGGCCTAGGAATATCATGATCAATGAATTCCTTGAGGGAATTGTCTTCCAGCACTGCTTTGATCTCGTCCTTCCATGTTATGTAATGTGAGATTCCTTCCAAGGCATACTCAAGTCATAACTCGTAGAAAGATATATTGCTGATCTGAAGTATGAACTACAAATTTGATGTTCACCTGTACAAAAAACTAAAAATATCCTCTTCTATATTGTCTTCAGCTCTCATATCATACAGATTTTTCTATAGATTCAACAACTCATGTGATATAGTAAAACATATGAAAAGAATCTACTCTACTCTTTACATCGGAAACCTATAATCATTGATGAAAACAATAATTAGAAAGAGGAAGAATATCAATCACACATAACACAATATTTATCTGGGGAAAGAAACTATTGAAAACCCTGACTATATATATTGCATTAACCAAAAGATTGGAGAAGAAATTACAATGCGTGTTCACACTAGAACAATCCCTGCACAAGTATGATCTGACTCTGTGCCTCACAAGATAACTCAAACCGACACTTAGTCAATTCTGCTGCCAGCGAGGCCCCTACTTCGTTGCATAATTCCTAAGATAATCATCCCATATTTAATTATGAAATCCTTCATCCATAACTTTGAAATCCAAACTTAGGTCCTCAACTAATTGCATGCACCATATGTAAAACTTAGAAAATTATACAATTGATAGTACATTTCCCTTGCCCTCTAGTCTCAACTGGGCATTCCTTTGAATTGACATTCATGTGTTATTATTGAGTGAATATTCAGTTAGCTGGTGTGCAATTGAGGGTGCACTAGTGCACTCACTCATTACTAAACCTCTACTAGTTACTCTAATAGATAGAACTAGGTTAAATGAATATAACTCACTTAGACTGAGTTATCTAATTACAACTCCAATAAACTCAATTTGGAACCCTAAAATTTAGGGATCACCCTTACATGACTCTAGATAGACTTCCAACTCAAAATTCCTAAGTCAATTAATTCAATTTAACTTAATTAACTATTTACAAGTTTCAATGACGATAGAATTCAATTTTAATTCACAATTTAATTCAAGGACAAATTAAATTGCAATTTCTTGTTTTCAATTTAGCATTTTGGAGCTTTGACACATTAGCACATGTTGAAACCCATTATGGAAGGGTAGGCCATTATAAAGTCCCCATTTGTGGTCCATGGTTGGTAAAATCTTTTACTTGGTTTTTCTATGAATTTGTGTACTAAAAGGATAGGGGACACATTGGATCTTATGCATGATTGCATATTGTATCCATTGTGCATTTGGTCTCCCTATATGGGGTCCTAACCCTCCATAGGGATACAATGAAACATGTAAGTTGTGCGTTGAGATCCATGTGCCTCCACAGTAATAGAAACACTCCATGGATCCCTGAGGATGTTCACATATTTCTCGAGATTCACCTATTCGATGAGGAAGATGCACCTAGTTCACCTTTGCCTAGCTAGCCCCACAGCTGTAACATGCACTTGGAAGCTAACCGAGGACTTGTAGTATGATGTGGAATCACCTACACCCTCATGAAATCCCTAATATATTATATACATGCATCTTCGACTCATTTTGAGATCAACGAGGTTATTATTGTGCCCCAGCACCCACTGAGAGCACCACATGTTTGTTGTATGTAGAACAAGTGGCCAACCCCTTGTCCTTCACTTTTGAGGGTCATATTCTTCATCATGGAACCTATGGAACTCATTAGGCCTCTTGGAAGGCCCTAATACATGTATTATTTATCATTTGACCTCTTAAGAGGCTAATTATTTCATTTGTGAGGTAGTTTGCTGGGCTTGTCACCAAAAGATAGATTATTAGCCCATTCTTTTATTTTTGGAGCTTATGTAGGCCTAAGAGGCTCATTCAAACTCCTCATTAGTGTATAAATACAAGTGATATGAATTCATTTTCTCATCATCACTTTGGATGGGATCTCTCTTCTCTTTAGAGAATTTCACACTTCTTCTTTGAGGATGATTTGGATCTTTATGGATGAATTTTGATGTTTGGATTTGGTTTCTCCATCTTGGAGCATCTCCATTCTCAAATTATTGATCTTTGGATATGTTATATGGCATGTAAGTACACTATTCTAATCTTATTCTTATTTTACTTTATCAAATATATTATATTCAGAATTTCACTATTTTTAGGGCTAATCATTGCATGCATTTACTGCTTAAATTGTGGAATCTTATATCTATATAACATCTCTCAATGTATGGGCCATGTAATTTTGAATGAAAATTCCTAGGGATAATTACATCGCTAAATTTATCTTGATAATATATCACCTTTTTCAAGTCGAAGTATAAACTTTTAAGGTTGTTGCACCTTGCCTTAGAAGGGAAGGGAAGTAGTCTTAAGGCCTCCTTGACCAAGAGAAAAGGTTGTTATTCATATTTATCCTAGTCTCCATTATCCCACCACGAAGGAATTGATCTACCAGGAGGTGGTGACACAAAAATAAACTCGTTTTCACCTTCTTCTAGCTCGAGCCAAGTTGGGTCACCTAGGGAATCACTTTCCCCATAAAGTAGCCCTCCAAAACGTTCGATCTTCTAGCCTCTCCCGCGTTGCTGTGTCCTTAAGGCCTCCTCCAATTTTGAAACCATTATAATGGTGGAGTTGTGATATAAACCAAGCCCCTAGCTCAAAGATCAAACCTTTTCTTGGCATCCCCAAGGCTAGTGCCTCATAGGAACAATTTGACACCTTTAAGATAAAATTATTGCTTTGATCCTTTCCCCCTCCACGTGTGGGTTAAGAAGATCATTGGTTGCTAAATTCTTGCCCCTTAACCTATGGTAGGTCCACTTGGAACCATTTGGTCCTGAACCTTTGAAAATTCAAATATTCAAGAACCATTATGTAGGTCAAGTTCAATAAGCATTTTAGAATTGGGAAATTCCTTCATAAGACATATTCCTCTAAACCTAACCCTCAATTCCTCACCTCCTTCTCCTAGTAGTATTTGTATCTTTCTTGATAAGCAAGAAAGTTTTATTCTTAAAACCCCTTCCAAGAAAACGACTATAAAGTTCACTTCATATCCATTGGTTGATTCATCCTTCACAAATGACTTTCTAAATATTGGGCCTCTTGGCATTGGTGGATGTTCGTAAATAATAGGGATTCTTATTGGGATAAGGTCTCTAGGGTTAATTGTTGACAATTTTGTAATAGTTTTGTAAAAGAATGTAAAGTCTCCACGAAATGAAGAAGCATAGTGCGAAGCTAATTAATAGTCAATGGGGCTTTAGCCCCTTGTATGGGTAGGTGATAGGTTGGTTTTGAGACTCACCCATGGTCTTCAGGCCATGGTATTGTAATGAAAAGGCTATATATAGTTGAGTCATAGCAAGTCTAAGTAGGAAAAACCTTTGATAGAACATCATTGTAAGGGAAAGGTTCTAAGGCAAGAAAGGTCTGCTTTTTGTACTTAGGTGAAAAGGGTACACTCCTCTAGTTGACTTCGCAAAGACCTTGTTAAGTCCACAACTAAGTGCACGGGCCCCCGCAGCTGGGTGCATAGGGCAGAAAGAGTCTGTAACTAAATGCTAAATCTAATAAAGATTGTTTTGGATCGAATCTATTGCATCTGTGGTTTGCTTCTTATCTCTTTTTAAGCTTATGCATCTTTGCTCAATGATTTGTTTTCTATGAATTAAAGTGTATTTTCTATGTGAAACTGTGGGACCTATAATAATTATACATGATAAAATTAATTAAATATCTTCGTGAAGTATTAGATAGATCTATTCTAATTAAATGTTTGACAAGGGGTAGATCTGCGTGAAGGCAGATCTAGGGATACAATTTGTTGCGCGAAAGTAATGAATATGTACATGTTATGTAAGTTAAGTATGATCACGTACCTTTATGAAGATCTAAAGGTCATTTCGATAAATTCATAGTACTTGACAGTCAGAAGGAATAAATCTGAGAGAATGAAGATCTAAGCTATAAGAACCTTCAGAAAACCATCACACATGCTTGTGCATGCAGAAACTTGGTTCTAACGTCCACTAATACTGCTTCAGGTGATACTGTAGCCTATGCTATGCAGGTTCTTGCCAAAAGGGCCAAAATTTATGGTTTTGTTGGTTGGCATGATTAACTTTGAACCTGGCTCAAGCTGCCTTAAGAAAACAAATGGTTTTATTGCCTGGACCAAGATCAATCTGAGGAATGTGTGATGTTGAATAAGTGGTTTTCTACCAAGAAGTAAATTGAGAAGTGGCTCGATTGAAAGGAACACGCATTTTCAGCTCAAGAGAACAGAAATCTACAGTTATCCAAGGAGGAGTGGTTCAGTAGATACCTATACTCAAATGAAACTAGAACTTTTTTTGTTTCTTCCTTAGAGAATTGCACTGGCAGTTGTCTAGATTAGCATACAGGTAGGGTACATGGAGACTTGACAGCTTTATTCTGTGGACTCCAGAGTTGGTGAGGCTATTAGAATCGTCTGAAAACAACATTGCATGGGTTTTTGATCACCAGATTGATAGAACACTCAGAGCATTGGTGACTAAGTTCGCAATCGATACAAACGTCAGTTACAGTAGAGCAAATAACAGGATCTTCAAGGGACCACGAGGTAAGTACTTGAAACCATTAAAAGCTTAGATTAAAATGTTGTTATGTGAAAAATGGGTTAAGCCATTACATTCATGTTTGGAACTAAGCGAAGTGCAAAACCCTTCAGACGGAAGGGAGACTCAGGCTCTAAGTATAGTTCGTTGATTAGATACCCTTTGGGTAACGATGAAGGGATAATCCCAATTACACCCCAGAGTGTGGCACATTTGATTAGGAATCCTGTGAATACCTCATCCATCCACTCGACCTCCACCTGCACCTCCACTGCATACACCTACACCTTTACCTCCACCTCCACCTCCACCTCCATGATTCAATATGGCGAACTCAATGAAGATGCCGATTTTTAAAGGGGTAGGAAGCGAAGACCCCGAATAGTTTTGGATCATTACAGGTGTTGTGTGGAAAATCCAAAAGACTATGGATGATAAAATCAAGAAAGTGCAGTTAGTCATGTCCTTACAAGATCGCGAATTAACATGGTACATCAAGTACTGCACTGAAAATCACAACTCGACATTGCCAGAAACCCAACAAGCGTTGAATAAAGAATTTAGAAAGCCTAAGTCAGACGCCTAGTCAGTAACTAAGTTCCAAGAAATTCAACAAAATATGACTGAGTTTTCCTGGGATTTCAATCAGAGGTTGAAATGCCTGATCAAAAAAGCCAATATGGTGACTACAGATTCTCAGCACCAGGATTGCTATATTGCATTGCTCTTACCACACTTAAGATTATCGCTGTCACAAAAAAATATAGCCACCCAAGATGTAGAGATCGCGATGACGTTTGAAGCCTCACCAATACACAATACAAACATTGGAGTACAACAAATTCACTCGTAGCTAGAAAGCCTGCACTTGGAGTTATAGAGCCCAAAGAAAGGAATGGAGGCCCAGCCTGAAGCGCATGTAGAAGTTTAGTGCTTGAAATGAAAGGGCCATGGTCACAATAAGGACCATTGTCCGGTTTATCAGAATTATGTTATACGAGCGGGCCATGTCCCCCTCAAGGCAGAAAATACCACTGGGCTGAGCATATGAGATGCACCATGGGGCTCTGTTTGTCAGATTACTGGATAGCATGCAACAGATAATTTCCATTTACTACAAAAGTTTTTATAGAGCCCCTAGCAATTTTTTTGCAACTTCTGCAAGTTTGTCGGTCATGATGAACTAATGATGGATAGGACCCCTACCTATCAAATGCAAGCAAAAAAGCAGCCTCAAGAATAGGGCGCGGGTGTAGGGGGGTGGAGGATTCCAAGGCCATGGAAGAGGAAGAGGAGGAGGGGCTGGCAGGGGTCATCACTAGATTATTTCCTATAATTGTGGCAAACCATGACACTTCGCATGAGACTGCTAAAAACCCCACCGATCTGTGATGTCAATACTATAGATACTTCAAACATGTGATAGAATATTTCTTGATCCTTATAGGAAAGATGCAAGAAAGAAAAACGTGGAACCAGCACCCTCGCAAAAATACAAATAAAGAGGGTGGAGCCTTATGAAGTAGATCATAGTGTAAATATAGTGACAAGAATTGGTATTGGCCACAGGAGAAGAAAAGGGAAAGAAGCCTGAGGCTAAAGGTTGGGTGCGTAAGGCTATCAAGAAAGAAGTAGACTTTGACCTTAATAAAGCTAAAGAGATCTTCATGGAAGCAAAGAAGAGCTTCACTGGGGCCTCCACCTTAGGAAGTCAAGATAAGGTGTCGGAAACTAGTATGACACAAGAGGTATATCCTTTGTTGTTAACCAATTTTCTAAAGACTTGTATGAAGTTGTTACATGATAGGAAGGAAATATTAGGGCTCCAAGAAATAATTGATAAGTGTATGGATAAGGCTAAGGTTCCTTCAGAAAAATGCACTGTGAGGAAAATTAGTAAGCATAAGAAGAGGACAAGGCACAAGATGAGGCTGACCAAACAGATAGGAGAATATGAAATGGACCAAGTCATCGTGGATTTGGGTTCTGATGTGAACGTGCTGACAAAGCAGAGGTGGGAAAGGATGGGGAGACCTATGCTGTAGTGGTCTCCTATTCATCTGCACATGGCTAATCAACAAAATATTATTCTGATGGGGTGATTATATGGTGTGACAATAGATATTAGAGGAGCAAGTGCTCTGGAGCATTTTGAAGTAATAGAGAGATTAGATGAAAACAATCTGTATCCTACGCTACTAGGAATTGATTGGGATTTTGACATGAATGTGGTAATCAACTTGAAGAAGAGGAAGATGAATTTTGAAAGGAAGGAACTCAAATTTATAGTGCTGCTAGACCCTGTTGAGGGTGTGCATTATACTGAACTTGTTTGCAACTTTGTGGAGGATGATGATGATCTGGATCAAATATACAAGATCACAACGTGAGACAAATATTAGATCATTCGCACCACATATGGATGGATCGTGTGAGATTGAGATAGCTCATGTACCTTAGATTTAGATGAAGAGCTCGAACACTGGCATAATCGGTTTCATAAAGTATCTACACTGTGTTGAAATAGGATGACAAAATCACTGCGGTGTGTCCCAACCGAGGTAAGAAATCTTCCACATAATGATGGTTTGACTGATATTGATCTATTTTTGGAAGAATTTGAAAGGGAAGTTCTTGAATAATGTCACTTCCAGGCACTTGAATTGGCACTGCATGCTACACCTACCTGTTGGTGGGGTACACACAAAGAGAACTTCATTGGTTGGAAGGAATATAGAAGGATGATGAAATTAAGGTTTGGATATGCTAATACCAGGATGAATGAGAAGTACAGTGGGAAGGATGATCCTTGCAAGAATTTGGCGTGGTGGACTAGAGCTTGGGGGACGGAGACACAACCAGAATGGGTGCACATCTTCTGTCATTCCTTAGATACAATCGATATGAACTGGTATTTGGAAACCGAGTTTCACCATGGGACAATTGAATGGGACATCTTAAGAGAAAGTTTTTTACTAATGTTTATCTTTGAGGATGTGTTTGAATGCATTGATGAAGTGCATCGAGAGATAAAAGCCGCTATCTTTAGCATGCATAAGGAACCGGTAGAATGGACTTAGCCACATTGGAGTACACAACTACACCACGTGCTAGAATGTTATAATGTGATTGTTGAGGAGGGAGAAGAAGATCCATGCAATATTAACATTCTAGAATCAGAATGTGAATTTGAGGGACCTCAAACAAAGAAATTTGATGTAACAGAGCCGATAAAAACCTGGCAAATAAATATTGGATCTGACACAAAGACTATGTTCGAGAAGATAGGAGACTATTGGGACGAAGATACAGTCAGAAAGGTGGTCGAACTGCTCCATGAATACCAGGATCTATTCCCAGCAAAGTTCTTAGATTTGAAGGCTATCATAGGAGATTTGGGTGTAATGAAAATTACTTTAGAACCAGACGCGAAGCCTGTAAGGAAAAAACATTATCAGCTCAATTCGAAGTATAAAGAAAAGGTTCGCAAAGATCTTGATAATATGTTGGAGGCCGAAATCATTGATCCAGTAGAAGAATCCAATTGGGTGAGACCAATGGTTGTCCAAGAAAAGAAACAACAAGGTGAAATTCAGATATGCGTAGATCTAAGAATTATGAACGATGCAAGTGTGCATGATCCATTTCCAATTCTATTTACAGATGAAGTGCTAGATAATGTTGGTGGAAAGAATGCGTATTAATTCACTAATGGGTTCTCAGAATACCATCAAATAAAGGTTGCACCGAAGGATCATAGAAAGATAACCTTCGGAATAGAATGTGGTTGCTTTCAGTATATAGTAATGCCATTCAGGTTGAATAATGTTCCTGCAATCTTCTCCAGGGTAGTGATCATGGAATTTAAGGAGTTTATTCATAAATTCCTAGAGGTTTATTTTGAGGACTAGACTATGTTTGAATTGGTGAAGCACCATGTTGCAAGTCCACGACTCATGTTGGATACATGTCGCAAGTACCAGGTCATGTTGAACTTGAAAAGATGTATATTTTGTGTGCCTTTTGGAATTTTGCTCAGCCATGTAGAATGAAAGTATGGATTAATGCTAAACCATGTGAGGATAGTTGTGATTGTGAATTTAGAATCCCCTATGAATGTAAAGTAGCTACACGTAACATTGGGGCACACTAGTTATTATAGAAAATTTATTGAGGAATATGCTGAGATAACTACCTTGATGGAAAAGTTATTAAAGAAACACATGACATTTTGTTGGTATGAAGAATGTCAGCGCAGTTTCGATGTGCTAAAGGAAAATATGGTGACTGCATTGATCTTGGTGTTCCCAGATTGGAAGAAATAATTTCATGTTCATGTGGATTCCTCTTGCATTGCGCTTGGTGGGGTATGGACCCAGGAATGAGAGGGAGAAATTGATCATCTGATAGCCTTCGCAAGTAGGAAATTTTCAAAGGATGAAAATGATCAGTCCACTATAGAGCACGAAGGGTTGGCGATGGTCTACGCACTGCAGAAGTTTTGACATTATTTGTTGGGCGCACACTTCTAAATGTACACAGATCATTTCGCACTGAAATACCCAGTCAATAAGGCTGTGTTGGGGAGGAATATGTAGATGGTTATTACTGTTCTAAGAGTATAACTTTGAAGTGATTATGAAACCTAGAAGGCTGAATGCAGGTCTAGACCACCTATCAAGGATCAAAACAGGAGAAGGACCAACTAGTTTGGTTGAAGGATTGCCAGATGTGCAGCTCTTTGTTGTGTGCATTGCGGATGAGCATTTTGCAAATATAACTCAGTTTTTGTCCACTGGAAAAGCTCTGGAAGGGTATTCTACTCAGTAGAAGAACGAACTGATGGTCCGCACTACTGATTTTTCTATTATAGAGGGACATTTGTATAAGATGGGGATAGATGAAATATTGCGCCGATATTTTACGGAGTTTGAGCACACTAGTATCATCGCCAAGGCACATGGAGGAGTGGTGGTAGGACACTATGCAGGTCGAGCGAGCACACAGAAGATTTTTGTGTGCAGGGTTATGGTGTCCGACAATTCATAAAGAATCTAAGGCATTTTGTAAAGCATGTGATGCTTGTCAAAGGGCAGGAAAGCCTTCGCGCATAGATGAATGGCCCCTAAACCCTTAGGTTTCTCTACAAGTATTTGACAAACGGGAAATTGACTTTGTAGGTCTGATACAACCACCAGGAAGGAGGAGAGGCACATGGTACATTATTACTACGGAATAGTACTTAACCAGATCGGTAGGAGCACAACTAGTGAAGGATTGTACTGCTACTACCACTGTGAAGTTCCTATTTGAATATGTCTTAATGCGGTTTGGGTGCCTGAAAATATTGGAGTGATAGGGGTATGAATTTCTTGAATGAAACAATTAGTGTGATGCTCAAACAATTCCAGGTATAACATCAGAGGAGTATGCCCTATCATCCCCAAGCTAATGGTACAATTGAAGCATTCAATAAGATTGTAGACAATGCATTGACAAATGTTTGTAATGTGAAGAGAAACAATTGGGATGTACGCAGCCTGACAGTTATATGGGCATACAGGACGACATGCAAGAAGTTGACATGACAAACCATGTTCAGATTGGTCTATGGGATCTAGGTGATGATTCTTATGGAATATATTTTTCCAAGCTTGCACATTGCAGCTTTGATAGAGATGAAAGATCGCGAGACCTTGGAGGAACAACTCATGAAATTGATGGTGTTGGAAGAAGACCGATTTCTTGCAGGATTTTACTAGCAAGTTTAAAAGGAACATTTGAAGGCTTGGCATGATAGGTATACTAAGATGTTCACATTTAAGTTGGACGATTAGGTTCTTCTCTATGATAGTAAATTCACAAAGTTTCTGGGTAAATTCCAAAAGCTCTAGTTGGGACCCTACATAGTCAAGCAAATCATGGATGGTCACACAGTTCAGCTCGTGAAGTTGAGTGGTGAATTGTTCCTTGTAAGGGTGAATGAAAGTTGAATGAAGTTGTATATAGTGGATCCTGCCCTTGCACAACGACCATATGATAACAGGACCGTCTCAGCACTCCAGACAGTTGCAAGGGACAGAGCGACTATAAACTAAACTACTCAAAGAAGAAGAAAACACAATAAGGAGGTTGCGTAATGGAAACAAAGGATACAATAGAAAAATCTACGACAGAAGAAGTTGTGATGGACGAGCTGCACCATGGTGGCTGGTGTTGCGTAGCTGGGTGTGAAACTAGCCATACAAAGGTAAGGACACAATTCAGACATAGAGGGTTTATAAGCAAGAATGCAACACATTCAACAGGCAACAACAGAGTGCGCTGCAGACATTCAGGCCATTTGGGACCAATTGGAGGGACTTCGTGCCAAGATTGCCACACCGACATAGTGACTCAAGGATGAGTCGCAATGTTTGTGTTGGCAGCCTATTGGGCAAAGAATCCTCCCACAACATGTTTCGAGGCTCAAATCCCAAGTTTTTGTCAAAGAATGTTGTAAGACTCTGCGAATGGTGGCCGTGGAGTGTGAAATGTATGTTGAGTCATAGGGTTGTCCGTCCTAAGATTTTAAATGTAATGTCAGCTACCCATGGTTCAGAGACCATGGGATTGTATAAATAGAGCGAGGCTCTAAGTTGTAAGGAAAAATGGGGAGGAAACGAAATAGAGTCGAGAAGATAGCGAGCATAGAGAAAAGGTCTAAGTGTCTTGGGTCATAGTAGTAGGAAGAGGCTCTGCAGCTCGGTGCGTAGAGGCCTAGTAGAGTCTACAGTTGAGTGCACAGACCCCTGCAGCTGAGTGCACATGGCAAAGTTGAGTCTGTGATTAAGGGAGAAGAATAAAAAAGAGAAGTTTGATTCCCAATCTTGTGTATCTGTTCTTGCACTACTTCCTGTTTAAATATATTGTTTTCTGTATCATGCACACTTATATGAATATTAAGCATTGTTAAATATAACTAGACACATAATGATAATCTAAGCGATCGACAATTATTGGGTTAGTAGTAAGGAATTGGGTCATAACACGGATCGCGCCTCGAGTAGGGTTGCACAAAGGAAACATTGCAGGCTGCGAGGTACTGATAGATGCGCGTAGTGACGTGTGTAGGGTAAATCTGCAGACCATTGAAAATTATCAGACATCTTTAGTGTGTAGAGACCTGGTTCTAGCACCCTCCCATACTACATCGGATGAGACCTCAATCTACGCTCCGTGGACTATCGCTGAAAGGGCCAATAGTACCAGGATTTGTTTGGCTAATCACCTCTAAACTTGGGTCAGGCCCCCATAAGCCAACAACTGTGTAATTTGTCTTCTTCTTTTGATATAAAGGAAAAATTCTTAGAATATTGTGTTGGAATAAGGAATTATTGAGAAGGGAGTGTGAATAAGTAATAGTGAGGTTCTTTCGAATTTTAAGTATAACGCTTTGACTCTTTTCACTACGGTCAATTTCTTGTGAGAGCTTTCATACATAATAAAAATGAATTACATGATAAGTCATTAATATGTACATACAATCCATCACATGAGAAAATTACACATATTGACACAAGTATTTTTACATGGAAACCCAAAGGAAGAAAGCCACAAATCTATTGGTTGTTATGATTTAAATTAAGCACTTACATAATTACATCATTTTTTTTGTGAGCACCCACTCACAGGGGGCACCAACCCCCTTAATATACCAAGCCACTACTTAGAAAGAGGCACCCGCCTCTTAATAATGTAGGCCACTACCTTATTCATACACTATTCTACCTTTCATATAATTTTCAAACTAAAAAGATGTGAAAATACATATATAGAGAAATAAAAATATGATTCATTGTAGTGCTACCCTCTTCCCTTTAACACTACATATCTCCTCTGGACTATGCCTCTTTCTACTCCTTCAACTCTAATTTCTTCCCTTTGCAACACTTATGTCTCAATTTAACACTTGTGCCATTTACACAATTTTCTCATACTCCACTCAACTCCCTTTAGCTCGCACACCAATATTGTACTCCCCCATTTTCTCTTCTGAAATCATAGGTTTCTATTCCCCTATCACACAGTGAATGATATAGTTCATGAGAACCATCAACCTTCCATTGACACTATTAGAGTGTACCTCTATTGGGCTTCTCCACTCGCTATTCCATCTCATTGCTTCAATTTGGCCGCTGCAAGATTAAATCAAAGAATGGGCTTCATTCACTCACCAATTGTTGTTGCAGTACAATTAATGCAAGGAATGTCCATATAAGTGTCTTTCAAGCTACCGATAAATAAAAATCAGTCACACTATAGAATCAAGGAGCTCTTCCTTTTAATTTAACTTGTACAGACAATATGGCTCTTTATTGCTCAGGACATACTTTTGAATTGCCTTCCAGAGACTAACACGTACCATGGATTTGATCTTCATTTAATTCAATGAAGCATGCATGAAAGATCAAAGGTATCTTATTTCAATCTAGGACAAGCCCAACACTCTTCTCTGAAAATTGTGGTTCTCGTCAACCTTAACTCAACAAACTCAACAGTCGCTATTTGCTCCAGTGACCAACTCTTTTGTGTGCATTTACTCTAAATTGTTGATCCATCTATCCTTCATACACTTGTGCACTGCAAACTCAGAGCCCCACATCTTGGAACTTTACTAAGGTGACTATTCTCTAAGATATTATGAGATCCTAAGATTTTGAGCCTTGCCTTTAGCCAATTTTTCTTGGCCTCTTATTGTTTTTCGACGATAGGATCACATGTTGCGACTGACAACATAGCTCTTAGGTGATAAGCCCTTTAGAATCCTGTCAGGGGCCTATCTCTTTAGGTATTTTGGATCCACGACAAGACACCAACAACATCGAAATATCCCTAGTAGCAAAACTTTTATCAAAGTTAAATTATAAAGGAGTTAGGAAAACTCTGACCTCCGAAATATACTTCTAGGATGACACCATGCTCTTGTCATCAACCCCACGTGGAATCTCCTTACTGGTGACATATGTCACTAGGATTTTCCCCTTTAGGACAGTCAATAATGTTGGATCTGACTCCCACGTTTCCTTTGTGCAATCATGTCATTCGGAAGTCATCTTCGAGCTTCACCTCCTAAGGTCCAATCAACCACTGCCATGTGTCTTGTTCGAGGAGAGAGAAGGGGTCCCTCGGTCCTTGGTTATGCAAATGATTTCCTTTGTAAATTTGTGCCCCCTGCAAACCTCGATGCTTTTAAAATAATTCCTTAAATAAGAAGTTATGATGTTCCAAGGTACTAAAATATGGGGTTTTAAAATTCAGCCTAATTCCTTGGTTCTATGCTATCTTGGGTTTCTTCTAAATTAACCTCCGAGGCTCTGATATTTTGTCCTTCCTAAGTGCCAAGACTCTTACCTTCCAAAGTTCTGAAGATCTGAAATTTGGGGCTCTGATATTCGGCCTACTTCCGATATTCTAACCTTCCAACAACTAAAAATTTTGATGCTCTGAGGTCTCAATACTCTGACCATCCGAAGTTTTGATGTTATGCAATTCAAGGTTCTAATATTCGGCCTACATCCAATATTATAACCTTTCAACGTCCCAAAATTCTAACCCTTTGAGGTCTCGAGACTTCGACCTTCTGAAGTTTTGAAGTTCCAAAATTTTAGGTTTTGATATTCAAACTGATTCCCTAGTTTTGAGGCTTCGAAATTTGTCCATCTCTCAAGGACTTCAAGATCCTTACTTCAAATATCAATAAATTTTGATCCTTAGATCCATATATGGACTTCCACATGCCATTGGAGATATTTTTCAAAGAAATTTCCAGTGGAGTAGGTAGCATGCATTCCTTGAGCCCATTTTCTACCTGAAACATGGCTACAATTTTTTTTATTCATTATCCCTTGACTCCTCTTCTTGTGACCACAATCCTGGACTCTCGGCCAACAAAATTATCTTTTTTTATCGATTTTCCAATAGCCCTGATTTTGTCATGATTCTCTACGAGAGACTACAGTAACCATGGGACTCCACCTGGAATAAACATTTTCACATCAATGCTAACATATTATTCTCCTAACCTCAGTGATAGCATGATTGACATCAATTCCAAAGTATCAAGTGCCATGAATTAATCAAACAATTTCAATTGTCCAACAATATCCCCCTTTCAAATTAATGGCAATAACATAAGCTCCCCCTAAAACCATGCATCGTATTCTTCATTTTTGTTCTTCTTTGATGCATTATTATTCTTCTCCCCCTTTTTCATCAATGGAAAATGATGCTCTTGAAAACTCCCCCTAAACCATTGTAGCCTACTCTTCAATTGATCCCACATGCTCACTAGCTACCAACACACATTATAATTGAGTGATTTGGGAAGAGGAGTCACAACCCCTATCTACCTCTTGAGATATTCTAATGGTTCTCTTGCCAGTGGATTCGTAAATATGTTTGAAATTTGGTCTTTGGCGGCCATATATTCAATTCAAACAATTGTATCTACAACCTGCTCTCTTAAGAAATGGAACATTATTGGGATGTTCTTCGCATTTGAGTGCATGACATGATTTTTTGAAATACTTATGGAACTTGTATTATCACATGATAGGAATGGGATTAGTAAAATATAATTTAATTTATTAAGGAATTTAGACTTCTGTGATCCATAACATTGTTCAGAAACTCTTCGGCAAAATCACATAACAAAACCTTTGTCGACGCGTTTCGAACCAACCAGTGTGGTTCATCGTCAGGACAAGTTGAAGAACCAATCCGGCTTAGCTTGATTAAATAGAGCGTGCAGAGACTCCAACGGCTATATTGCCAACGGCTAATTTTGACCTAATGATCACAGTCAAATTACTAATATTCTTGATATATTTAATTTTTATTATTCCTAGAAAACATCTAAATCAGATGTTTTCTAGGAATAATAAAAATTAAATATATCAAGAATATTAGTAATTTGACTGTGATCATTAGGTCAAAATTAGCCATTGGCAATATAGCCGTTGGAGTCTCTGCACGCTCTATTTAATCAAGCTAAGCCAGATTGGTTCTTCAACTTGTCCTGACGATGAACCACACTGGTTGGTTCGAAACGCGTCGACAAAGGTTTTGTTATGTGATTTTGCCGAAGAGTTTCTGAAAAATATAGTTTAATTTCCTTCAAGGTATGCCTCATCCAAATAATTTGTGAGCAACAAGTGGCATCTGCAATATACTTTACTTCAGCAGTTGATAAATAATTGGAGTCTTGTTTCTTGTTGTCCTAGGACACTAATAAGTTTCCCAAAAATAATGTGGCATAAGAGGTGCTCTTCCTGTCATCGATATTTCATACCCAATTAGCATTAGTATAGGCCTTCAACTTAAAATCTCTTCTTTTAGCATACCATAGTCCATAATCGACTATTCCTTCAATATATTTGAAAATCCTTTTGATAATGATGACATGAATTTCATGAGGGAAAGCTTGAAATTGGACTACAAGACCAATTTATTGCATGCCGTATGATCTCGAAGCTATAAGATACAATGACCTTCCTATAATTTATATGTACTTATTTTAATTTAACATCAATGTTTCATCATCTTTGCACAATTTGTAGCCTATAACCATAGGTGTGTTAAATTGCGTACAATATTCCAACCCAAAATTCTTCAAAGTTTCTCGTAGGTACTTGGATTGGGAGATAAATAATCCATTCTTTGACTAAGAAATTTTCAAAATCGTGATAAGAAGAATAATTCTCCAATCATGGAAATCTCGAACTATTTCTGCATACAGTTTGTGAATTGATTTCTGAATTGTTCCAGGTCACTGCCAAAGATTATTTCATCCACATACACTACTAATATTAGTAGATGTTCATATTCAAACTTTATATATAGATGGATGTCTATAATACCTTCCTTAAAGCCTTTTTATATAAGGTATCAATCCACATTTTCATACCAAGATCTTGGATCATGTTTGAGTCCATATAAGGCCTTTTATAATTTGCATAGAAAGCCTTCATTTTTGCTGAGCATGAATCCTTCTCGTTGCTCAATATAAAATTCTTCTTCGAGATCTCCATTGAGAAATGCCAACTTCACATCGTTCTGATCTACTTTGATGTTTTTATGACTAGAAAAGGAAATAAACATTCTAGTACCTTCCAATCTAGATACTGGTGCAAAGGTTTCCTCAAAATCTATCCCCTCTATCTAGGCATACCCTTTGCAAACTAATCGAGCCTTCTTCTGAGTTACTTCACCCTACTCATTTATCTTATTTTGTAAGACCCATTTTTTACTTATGACATCTTCATATTTGGGTCTTACAACAAGCTCCCAAGTCTCATTATTCTTAATTTGGTCAACTTCTTTAGTCATATCTCTCATCGAGAACTTGTCTTCACTTTCGTAGCTGAGATTTTTAGGCTCAACTTGAGATAGCAGAGAAATATTTTCACAACTTGAAATTCCAACAAATTTCCTCCTAGTCTGATCACCACGTCTTTGATCTCCAAGAATTTGACTTTCAAGATGTTCTTTCTACATAGATCTCGAAGGTGTTTTGGACCTTGTATTTGTGCTTGTTTCCAAGTCTTCATTATCTGAATCTATTTCCTGTTGATCTAAGGGCCTGATGTTTGAACTCTGTTATCCATATGATTTCATGTTTCCTTTAGAGGAATAAGGATGTGAAGTTATTTCATCTACTACTACATCAATTCAATCCTTAACCCTCTTTGTATCTTTGTTGTAACACTTGTATCCTTTCCTCAAGCAGAGTATTTGACTAATATACCCTCATCAACGTGTGAATAAAACTTTTTGGGATTTTTACCATTCGTTTTGATAAAGCATTTTATCCCAAACACCTTGTAGTGTTTAACTGATACAGGTCTTCCCTGCCACAATTCATAGGGAGTTTTATCACTATTAGGCCTAAGATGTGCTTTGTTTGATAGGTACATTGATGCTTTTACTGATTCTACCTATAATATGTGATTCATACATCTACTTCATCCATCATATCTATTGCCATTTCCTAGATTGTTATGTTCTTTCTCTCAACTACTCCATTTTGTTGTGGATTTCTATCCACATAATACTTTATCTTTATTCCATACTCTTCAGATAATTATTCAAGCTCTCTTAAAGTGTATTCTCCTTCTCTGTCTAATCTTAAGAATTTGATCTTTAACTATCTCTCATTTCATACTTGAGCTTTAAATTTTTTTAAATGTTTAGAAACTTCTCTTTTTTTACTTTAAGATCACGATCCAAGTGGCCTTCATAAAATCATTAATAGGTAGCATAAAATATCTTTCTCCTCTGGGAATTTTTTCTCTAGTCAGGTTGTAGATATGTGTGAATTAGCTCGAGAGGTCTAGATGAAGAGAACTAATTTTTCTTGAAATGAGTCCTAATATGCTTACCAAATTGACATGATTTGTAGATTGAATTATTAGGCCTTGACAGTCTTGCCAAACCTTTCACAACTCCCAACTTGCTGACTTTTATCAAACTGTCAAAATTCATATGACCAAGTCTTATGTTCCATATTCGGGATTCACTCAGCTTGCTCAAAAACCGACTTACTCCGAAGTTATCAAACACATATACATTATTGGGAGTTTTGACTTCTTTTCCCACCAGCTTTCCATTTTCTTCATTTCGGATCTCATAGTACTCAGATAAAATGGTCACATTATATCCATTATCACACACCTCACTTACACTAAGCAATTTTTTCTTCAAAAATTCTACGTATAACACATTTTTGGCTTTAGTCTCTTAATCAAGACTCATTATGTCCTTACCCTTAATTCTTGTTGGGGCATTGTTGCTGAAAGTGACATTGTTCCCTCTGTCCTTTTCTTTCAGGAACAAAAATTTTCTCTTATACCCTTTCATATGCTTGGAAAAACAACTATAAACATACCATCTATTTTCATGATTATGTGTTGATAGAGCAAGTCCACATTCCATGCTCTTTCAAGATTTTTGTTTCTAATTATCCTTATCCTTTCGAAAATTTTGTTGCCAAGTGTTTTGAGACTTAGATGGGTACTCAAACCTACTTCTGCACGCACTTTCCTTATGCCCAAAATTATTATATTTGAAACATTAAACATCAATCATTAGGGGAGAGAAGGAATTTCCATTTCTGATAGGAGAGTTTTTAGATATAAAATTCTCATACTTTGTGTTAGCCTCCACAATGTCCCAAGCTAAGAGGAATCAACGGAGGTAACCAGAGACCAAGCTTTTAGTTTGGTAGCTAGCCCTATCAAACTAGAGAGGGCTCTCTTTATGTAATCAAATCCAACAGATGACTGAGATGTAAAGGATTTTAGGCTAGAAAGATAGGTTTTGTAGGCTTTGGAAAATTTGGGGATTTTGATGTTGGATAAGCGAGAAAAACCAAGTAGCCAGGTTAGAGGGTCAAAGGATTACAACAACAAAGATATGAAGGAGCAAGGTAGCAGCACTTTTTTGATGGATTTTAGGTTTTATTGGTGCAGTATGGTGTTTAGAAGAAGCATGAAGGTATTAATGAGAATGAGACATGAATTCATTAAGCAGAAGTGAAAATAACATATAATAAGTTTCCATCAAAACAAAGCTTAGTGAAAAGAAATATGTTTATCAACTGCCAGGAAAACTATTGAAGAGATGATGAATGGAAAAGGAAGCTAAATATCATTTGTATAAAGTAATAACTGAGGAAACACAACATCATAAACTTACTACACAAGAATTCGTAAATAATAGCTACAAAATGTGTCCTTTTATTTCAAAAAATATCAAATACATGCTACAATGGTTCTCTCCTCAGATGTCCAACTCATGCAATGATTGAGAAAATGATACATAAAGTCCCAAAACAACTTATCCTTAGGCCGAGGGGGTAATCCATGACTCTAGGAGTGGTTACATGAACGGTTTTAACCAAACCCTAATGTCTAGGGAGGTTGAAACAAATTCTACAATTAGCTTTGACTGCAACTTCCCTCATAAATGTAGCCCAATTTACATAAAAAAAAAATACTACCCATAAATTACTACATCATATTCACATTTAATTTCACTCTATCATTCATTTACTTCGCGAATTTTACCTTTACCCAGATCAAACAAGAAAATCTGAGAAATTACACACTGAAAAGTTTAATTAAAATCTCAAAAAATTACAGAAGCGTGGTGCCAAGTTTGAGGCCATTTTTACGTGCCTTCTTGAAGTAAAAATTGAAATATGAAAGAATGGTAAACTATCCCTATCTGTATAGTTTTTGAAACATATTGAATTTTTGAAAATGAACAATGGTAAGGCCTCCAAAAATGCATTCTCCCAAGGTGTCTCCAGAAGTGCAACGCATGTCAATAAGAGGGGCACAATGTTGATTTTTGACCGCTTTTTCTCATTTTTCTCAAAATCTGTGCCCTTTTTGAAAAATATGTGGTAATAGGTTTGGAAATTAGGCCATCCGATTTCCAAAAATGAAAACCATTTTTCATTTAGAGCTCTGAGGAAAAAGTGGATTCTGAAACTAGTGCATTTTCCTAAATTTGCACCAAATTTAACCAAAAACTAAAAATTCTCAAAAATACTCCCAAAAGTGGTAGAGAAGTGCCAAATGAGGTTTACTATGCTATCACAGATGCCTCAGAAAGGATATCCAATTTTTCCTTCTCATATTTTCCTTTTACGGTTTTCTTCAGCTTATTTTACATTTGTTTGACCTTGATGTTGCAAATATTGTTTTTGGTTTGGTAGTGGCAGGCCATGTGACTCAACATCTGGTAATCCCTATTATCATTGTCAATAATCTTCTCTAGATGGCCATTGACTTTGTCTAGCCAAAATTCCCCATCTTTATTGATTTCCATAACAATTTTGTCTTCACTCCTCAAATCCTTTACTAGTAGGTTTTAGTCTCTTTCTTTTTGCAATGCCTTTTTGAGACCCATTGTCCTAGGCCTCTTCCTTCCAACCTTCTTCTCCTATTCATCATTCTTATCATTCTCTAGAACTTCTTTACCTTTGACCTCTTTCCTAAACATCTTGAATTTCTCTTTTTCCATCATTAGCTATTAGACTGTGAGTTGATTGTTTTCTTGCTCAAGGAAAGAAATGATAAGTTTGGCCCTTGCCAAATTGTCCTGGAGCTCCATGATATGGGAATCCTTCCCTTTGATAGATTTTTGCAATGTTGATTGCTAAGCTAATCTTCTAACTCCAAGTCAACTAGGTCAAAATCATGCTCAATTAGCTCCTCATCCTACAAATGTGATCCCTGTTGTCCTCATGTAGAAAGCTTGGCCCTTTCCTTAACTTGAGCAGAAAACACAAGTATTTTTCCTCTCTGGTATGTTTTGGTCACCTCAAGTCTAGGTTCCTTGGGAACCTCCTCTGATTTGTCTGATGACCCTACCTCCATAGGTTATGCTGATGTGCCTTGGTGCTGGTTTGGTGAAGTAATCCCATGTCTTTGCAAGGCTAATTCAATGAGGTATCCCATGCTATGTTCTTTTCTACCAACTGATGGAGGACTACAACTTTTATAAAAATATGGTGGAAAAGGCTAGGGTAATTCTATTTGTTTTTCATTTACACCTTTTCAGACATTTTGATGACACTTCTACATAGGTCGTTACACAAGTTAAAAGGTTTGACAACTGTGAAGTGCATGAGCAACCTAATGTGATATTGATACAACCTGGAAAACCTCCACTCACAAGTGAAAAACTTCATCACAACCTTCATTAGTGGTGCATACGTTTCCAACAAGTATGTGAATGGAATGATATGTGAATGACCTCTTTGTAGGGTGATTTCAATATGGGTTTGTATTGCTCAAGGTCTAGGTTCATGCCTTTGAACCCATAGTCCCCATGATTTAGTATCCCTATGGCAAGAGAGATGGAATTAACTAAGAATGTGAAATCAATCCCTGCAATGGTGGCCTATTCTCCTTTTAGATTGGTGGAAATCAAATCAGTGAACTCATGAAAACCTATCTCTCCCACTCTTTGACAAAACCCTATGCGGTTGACATATTCAAAGAATTGTCTTATGAATGGTTAAGAATTGATCTCATTCCAATTTGTGGGCTCATACCTCAAAATATTCCCCACTTTATGATTTTTTCTTTTCTTTGATGGTGAATATTCTCATTTCATTTTTGAAACCCTAGATGATAGCAAAGGGGAAAAAATAGTGTAAAGTGATTG
The DNA here is from genome assembly GCA_031772625.1 of Pinus tabuliformis. Classification (NCBI taxonomy): domain Eukaryota; kingdom Viridiplantae; phylum Streptophyta; class Pinopsida; order Pinales; family Pinaceae; genus Pinus; species Pinus tabuliformis. Next base: position 1,251,606,439 of record CM062818.1, on the reverse strand, counting down.
AAGTGGTAAAATGAGAGAGTTAGGGATGGGAGATGGAAATGGGTCTTAGGAATCCTTAGGAAGTTAAATAAATATAAATCAATGAGGGAGATGAGGATGACGAGCTGCATGTGAATGGAGGTATAGGGATAGTGATTTTAGGGTTTCAAAGCTCCAACTAATCATTTGCAAGCTCAAAACAAGAAACTCATAGAAAACCCTAGAGGAATAAACTCCCAATCATTTTGTTTGTTTTTCCAAAGGAAGAGGGGATGCAAAGGAGTGTCCTTGCCTATTATAAAGTTCAGAGGATAGAAAAACTAGATTTAGGGGCTTGAAAACTCGAATTTGAGTGATTTGTTGCAATTATTGGAGACTTCGTCTCGTGCACGGCGCAGTTCATCGGTGCGCATTGGCACCTCAAGAAATGCAACAGACGCTCTCTATGCGTGCTTGTATTCCAACCCAATTTTCAATGCCTTAAACTAATCCAAATTATGAACTTGATAGATCCTTAGAAATCTCTTTATGTCTACTACAATATGGACACCTCAAGAATGTAATTTGGACACTTGAGCAGGGAGAAAAATTGATTTCACTAATGTCATTCCAAAAATGCACGGTGTCATTTACAAAAGCGCAACACTAACTTGTAGAGTAGCATTGGCTGCATTCGTGGAGTATTTTTGAGCTGAAGGTGGTATGGTTGGAAATATTATGATGTCTGCTACATAATAGAGTCCTTAAGAACTGCCAACACCTACTCCAAAGCCCTGACAAACTGCCTTGAAATCAAGTTGTCCCGAAGTATAGCAACTCTCCCGTAGCAAGTGTAGTTTGATAATTTCTTTCAAATCGTAACACATGTGCATAAAATGAAGGAGATTTTCCCTCCTTGCCCTATATTTGACAAACACACATCTCACTTTTGTAAAATGCTTTTCTATTTGGTCAGAAACGTATTTTGACGAAAAAATGTCCCTTTGAGAAATGATGAGATGAGGTAGTGTACTACAACATTGTCTTATTTCAAATAAAACATTACCTTTACCTTTACATTTTTTTGCCTAAGCTACTAACTCCATTTACTCACTCACTCACATGATGGACAAGTTTTTGTTTTAACATATGGTATCAGGATGACACATGGAGTGAAACCCTAAACCATGACCTAAAATGAGGAATTTATCCATTTCATGACCTAAGACACTTAAATGAAGATATGGTACCTCAAAAAATATGATAACCATGATGAGTGATGAAGACCATGAATAAGTTAAGGGAGGAGCGATAACCTAGACATATTAGCTAGTGACCAAATTTTATATTGAAGCCTAATGAAATGATAAAATTTGATGTCGAGACCCTAACAAAACTTATAAGAGCATATTTGATCGCTGGTGATAGGCTAAACTGACTGACACTAACACTTTTATCCTTCTACAATCAATAACATTATATCAAAACATGTGACATTTATGAAAATGACCATAAACTAAATGAGAGTACCAGAAGTAGGAAAGTTCATCAGTTTGTGCATGAAGGTACCTATGTTGTATATTTTATTGATTCAATATCTTCCGGTGTGGTTCCTTAGGGTAGATGGAGTTATTATTTGAGTGATCGGCTCCTTTCTAGATTGCTACCTTTTTGTCTTCATTGATTTTTTCTTGATACATATTTCCATAGCTCTGAGATTCCTCAAATCCTGCACACCTAAATTTCATTATTCCCATATAATATTCTTGTTGTCTTGAGCATCATATACCTATTTTTTTCCTAAATAACTTTGATTGTTTATAAACTCATCTAGCTTTCCTATTCTTTCTGCAAATTTTTCATTTGTAGCTTTCTCGGTCTAAATATACCTGTCTACAGATCTGAAAAATTTTGTTGCAAACAAAGTTTCACTTACCATAGTTTCCACATACTCATCAAGGATTTCAATTATCATATATGTTTTGAAAACCTTTATCATGGGAAGACTTTGTGGACATAGACAATGAGACATTTCTTAATACACAAGCATAAGCCTAATTAGAACTTGGAGAAAAGGATGGGTCTATAGAATAAGAATAAAGCAAGAGAACATGTGCCAAAATTCATTCTGAGGTAGCTTGGGATGTTCAGAAGGCCATCAGGGCCATCAATGAGGCATAGCTAGGTCACTAAGTTGTTGAGAGGATGAGAAACACTTTCAATAAGAGGGTATGATGGGCCTACAAATTGGACATAAATTAAGGCCAATTTGACTGTCCTTCATCACATTAAGCCTCTATTCTTTCATTTGATGACATATTTTTACTTTAATATGCTCATTAGGAAGGTTTATAGATAATTTCATGTTTGTTCCTAATATTATTTAGAATATTGTGAGAATAATTGACAATTTATGAAGATTTGGAGGATGAGATAATATAGACACATTCTCCATACTACAGGATGGATCAATATTGGATAATAAATGAACAAAATATAATGAAGTTATTGAAACAATTATGGAGCTCCACTGATTGAGAAAATCTGGCCCGTGTGTTCTTTGTCATTTAATAAATATTCCTAGTATTGGGAATCAAATCCATGTTTTGAGGGATTTTGGACGGGAAATTTTCCTGCTTTAAAGTATAATTCTTCCTCGTCTATTTGTATAAGTAAGAATTCAATTTTTTCTCTAGAGGCATGTATTTATTAGTCTTATTGTGCGCAAAACTTGTTGTTTACAAACTTCACTTTCATTTCTAGCAGGGACGTACCTGGATTGATTCAAATAATGATGTTTGGTGCCATTTTGATCTTCTAAATCTTGTTTTCCTTCATACGAAATTGAGTTTCCTTAGGCCTGGCCATCCCAAGAGCCTCAAAGCCCTCTTCTATAATTTATTTATTTCCTTTGAATGTCTTTTTCACTTACATCTTTTATTTACGCATTTACTATTCATGCTTGTTTTGTTGTAGGTCATATTGGTTAAATGATTTAAGAGATTTTTTTTATAGGTTATTTATAGATTCAAAAGCATTATGCATCCTTATAAAAACTTTCAAAATTCATATTCATCATTGAGTTGGATTGATTTTCTATTTCACAAATCTAGAATTATTGGAATTCCCTTGAACCAAAATAGTAGTAATTTATGCTATCTTTTAGAACTTGTTAATGAATTTCATTATGTTTGTTCCACTTGTATTGGGTCATAAATATATTCAATTTAATATAAAAAATTACCCCATATCATTTCCCCTTGATTAGGTTACGTATTTGGTAGTTTAACTAGCTCACTAGTTCTTGAATTTCTAGTTTTTAGAGTAGTAATTTTCTCCTATTTTCTAGCACATGTTAACAAGGTTATTTTGGAGTGATTCCATTTTTAATGGAGTCCTAAGATATCCTACTTAATAATAAAAAATAAATCCATCACATGTTCTTTTGGGAAAAATACTTTTTTTTTTTTTGGGGGGGGGGGGGGGTGGAAATCAGTATTTTCAAAACCAGAAACATTTCATTTCATATACTAATTTTGGTACGAGACTTTACTAAAAGGAACCCACATCTGTACGCGATTGTTCTGAAGACAACTAGCATACTTCGGGTAGAATTATATTTCAGTTAATTCATCATATGTTTATCTTCATCCAGTGCATCAATAATTTATTAAATATTAGATAGAGAGTAACTATTTGTATTAAGAACAAAATAAACTAGCACACATATGAAACACACATGGACACCAAGATTTAAGGTGGAAAGCCAATGTGGGAAAAAATCACCTACTGCTATCATATGTGTCTTACATTAATATAAAGAAAATATTTTTACAATCTTGTACTAGTGTAGACTCATACGAGTACACAAGAAACCACCAAGAGAAGGAGACAACCTTCGCTCATTCTCCAGCTCCTACTAGAAGGGAGATCCAGCCCCCTAGCTCTTGTAATGGTGTAAAAGTGTACCACTATGTAGGCACCAAGCTACAATAGGCTACAATATTCACTTGTTCTCCAACTACTATTCGAAGGAAGCTCCAACCCCTGATCCGATTTACCACCTACCATTGTAAGGAAGATCCAACTCCCTCAACTCTGGTGACAACATTTTCATAGACTTTCATACTGGATCCACCTGCTACAACACATCATAAATTGTAGAGCATGTTTCATCAAATTTTTAGATTGGACCCACTATCAACATTAGAGATTAGTATCAATCATCTAACTGTAACTCATCATTGTACTTCAGTCATCAAGGTATGACACAACTGAATCAACCAATCACTTAACCCCAATCAATTGAAACTCAACTGAAACATAACTAATCAGTCAAATCACTCTCACTATAATATCAAACATCATACTGCACGTAACATAAACTAGATCCTATTACTGGAAACCCTAATCAACCATTTGTCAAAATGTATACGCTACTTTACATTAGAAAAATTGTGTGTGTACACACCTTTCATGAATCATACCCACGTATATATCTTAAACCTATGAAAACTAAAACATGAACAACTGCAATTCTGAAATAAAAATTGAATCATAATCAGATCTACTGCAACATTTTGAACCAATCACAAAACTTTCAGTGATCTTCAATCTCAAGCATTAAGTAACTTCAAAATTCTTCAATTAATGAATTCATAATCATACCATAATTTTTTAAGCCCATATCATCAAGAAGATTTCATTGAGAGACAACAGAAACACATCAGAACTGATAAAACTGATCAGACATATTTTTCATCAAAAACCCACTTTTTATATGTGCTTTCTTCGAAACATATTCGCATGTGTACATGCTTTCCAAGAACCAAACCCATGTGTATGGGACATTCCAGAAACAAATATGTGTTTGTATGTGTCTCGCATGCTATAAAGCATGCATGAATATATGTAAATTCAAATTCAAATCTTCGCTACAACACAAAATTTCAGATATACCCAGATCTCGACATACACAAAAAATAACACGTTAAAATAAATAATCTCATAATCATTATTGTCATCTCAGATCTATTGGATCTGATCTATCATCAAACTCCCTCATGCATACTTAGTTTAGATCAAGCAAAGCATTAGTAGCCCATAACATGCATATTTGCTTCATATATAACTATTCATAATATTTCCATTACTTGCACATATTGCACTATATATTACCACTTTGATCTTCATGAGCTTATATAGCTTAGCATTTTTCAATTCCATAGGTGAAAACCATACTCTGGGTGATGGTTTTCTTAGATGAGATCAAAACATATATTATTGGGCTTAACACCATATGACAATACCATGGTAAGGATACTTGGTATTTAGAATACCAAGGTGTGGAAATTGTATGTTCTTTTTCTTCCTCATAATCATGCGTGTATGCATATTTTGTTAACAAAACCTGTGTATAATTCTTGAACTTTCAACTTTATGATACCTTTGCCTCTAAACTGCTATGGCTTTTCTAAAACACTCTATCTCATTTGTAAAACAATCTGTCACCTCCTGTTTACATATTCAACACGTAGGCTTCCATCAAGAGACTAATCATCAAGTAGGTTTTCATTCATTAGGTATGTTGTCATCAAGGACAACTCATCAAGTAGGTTTCCATCAAGGAAAACATGTAATTCAAAATGCAAACAATCTCCCCCTTTGGACTTGATGGAAACCACATTAGTGTTTGAGCACCACAACTTGTAATACTTGAAAGCATATCAAGCCAAGCACCAAACCAAGCTACTCTCCAAGCACCAAGGTACACTCCCCCTTTAACATAAAGGCTGACCAATTCTGAATGAAGACTTCGATATCTAAACTACTGAGTATGAACACTAATCGTATTGCTCCCAAGCACGTGCTGAAGTTTCTAACATATGTACAATGAAGTACATGACTCTATGACTCATATCAATTTCCCTATCACTAAGGACACAAACTTACATCAATCACCCAATCACAGTGGGTTTACATATTTGACATCATTATTACATCAACTTCCCATACACAGTTGGGTTACAAATGACATCACATATGCAAAAGTACTTGACCTCAATAGTCTAGACATGACTAAATTTTACAATGATTGCATCATAGGTCTTTACATGACCTTTACATGAAATGATAGATAATACATTTATAATCAAGACCAAACACAACAATAAGACCATGATAGTCATCAACAACTATCATACACCATATATGATATGGTATGTAGCCACAACATCATTAGTGATAATCACCATAAGGTAGGAAAATGTAGCATCATTCTTCAATATGACATGTTTCCAAATATCATTCAACAGATGTAGCAATATCATATGGCCATGTCTTGACAACATCATTTTCTTGGCCCAAATTCTTCATAAGTAGATTTATCACACCAACATCACTTTACCAATATGCAACATAATCAATTGTTCATCATAGAAAATTCATCATTCAAGATATTCATCAACATAAACATCATTAACAAAGAATTATTATGTGTGAAGCAAACATAATACCAGAAATGCATTATTAGAAGCATAGAAAATGTTCCTCCTAAACCTGTGTGAATTGTTCACTGTTAGACCTAATTATATCATTCCATACATCAATTAGGATATCTAAGAATCTTCATTAATCGTTCATCCACCAAGTCATCAAAAACTTATACAAGCCAAAAAGAAAATTCAAATAGCATCAAAAGAATGTAACCTTCAATCATCAGATAGAAAATCCAATTGATAATTGACTAAAGCATATCACACCCTTTTCCTGAGTATATCCCAATGTTTGTTATGAAACTAGCTCATAGAAACCAAAATATACGCAGTTGTGCAGCTTATAACTCATGTATACATGCAGATTTTCTTGATAAGATCTGCCTACAGAAAGTAAAATAGTGAATTTTCACACTTTCAGCTCCCCGCGAGTCTATTATGTTTGTATTAGTTTACTGTTACTTCACTAGAGACATTGTGAGTAGTATAAGCAATAAGAAAATAAAAAAAAACCATGGGAATAAATATGTATTACTCTTCGTGAGATTGCACATCACGGATCGTGAGGATGTGATGACCATCTTCTATTCCCATGAGGTTAAGTACCTCTCACCACTTTTGTATTCAATGGTAGAAATATTCATTTAAGAATAAGAGACTTCCATAGGTACCATCTTCTTTTACTCTAAGTCTGAACCATTCTCATATCTATGAGAATTACGATCTTCAAACACATATAATTTGTCTCGATTTTTGTATCCTCTAATTATGAATTTTCTAGTTACTTGATTCATAACTTTGCACTTAGCTGATGTAAAAACAATTATATTTCCCTTATCTACGATTTGTCCTACAATTAGAATATTCTTCTTTAGTCCTTGAACTAAGAAAGCATTAGTTGTTTCTCTAGTTTTATTAATTCTCACTTTATCTTGTCCTAGAATGTTTGCTGAAAAATGAGTTCCAAGAATAACATTGCCATGACGGTTATTCCTAAGAGACTCCATTTTAGTCTTATCTAGAGTCATGTGATGAGAACATCCACTATCTATGTACCATTCATCTTTGTCTTCGAATGAGAAAAGAGCAAGAACACACTTTATATGTTATTTCTTTTCTTTATTATTGGTGGATCCATCTTTTTTGGATTTTCTGATATGAATGTTTATATTTGGTTTCTTACCATATTGTTTATGGTGATTCATAGACTTGTCCCCAATTTTTCTTTCTACATGCCCAAACTCGTCACAACTATAACATATTATATGTTTCATATTCCTTCTATTTCAATCAATAGCTTTGTGATGAAACATATTGTAAGCAAAACAATATCCCTTAAAGTACTAGGAAGATGATAATCTCCCTGTGAGACTCTTATTAGCTTGAACATTCTACTTCTGCAACTGGATGGAACATGTCCAAAATTATGACTATAAAACATTCAACATTATTGATCAAAGGAGAAAATCGATTAACACTTCTATATTTAGGAGTAAATGATTTCCTTTGAAGACTTTATTTCCTTGGTTGTCGATGAGCTTGACTTCTTATCTTCTTGTTGAGGATTTCATATTTTGCATTATAATTCCTTGCTCCAACTTGTGAGCTAGATTCACCTTTAACAATTTCATGAAAACCAAGACTAGAGTGGATGGGAGGAGATCTTTGAATACTAAGAATATTATCTAAAATATTTGTACTTTTTTGAAATCGCAAATGCTTATCCTTTTCTTCTAATTTACCTTTTAGGATATTTACCTCAACGTGATATTACTTTTCCTATTTCTTCAATATTTCTTCAAGATTTCTTCCTTCCTCCACTTGTTGTTTCAATTTGATAATCTCTTCTTTCAACCCATTTTCTTGTTCTTCAAAAACTCGAAGTAGATCTTCATTCATCTTATTTGATTTTTCAAGATCTACCCTCATGTAGATGACCTCAGCGTCAACACCTTCACAATATTAGTTATATGCCATACCAACATGATTCTTATCATCATAAGCTTGCAAGTTATCATTATTTTTCAATTTAAAATCAAGTTTTGTTTGAGGATCAATAAATTATTCTAACCCCTCTTGTTTTGAATAAAAAACTCCATTTGTCATTTTGGACATATTGTTAGATATAAGATTATGTGGGATATTACCTCGGTACTTCTTCATGTATTGCTTATAGCTTCTCCCATACTTTCTTTGCGGTAGTATAATGCATCACCTTATTCAATATTGAATTAGATATGCTACAAAATATGTTACTAAACGTTTTACTATTTTTTTTCAGCTCCTTACCTGATGGAGAAAACTTGGTGTAACCATTTCACACTAGATGCCAAACATCAAGATTCATTAGATTCTATTTCAACTTTCCTTTCCTCTGTTGATAATTATCTTTTCTTAGCATAGGCACACCTGCATTGTCTATTGATTATAACTTGCCTTGATGTGCTGCTTCAAGAGACTTACTTTCAATTTTACCGATAAGTGCAAAGTCTGTAGTTTCACTATCATCATCACTATCACTGTTACATAGACAAGAAAACGGATCATATCTTGAACAATAATCCATGTCTGATGATGCTTCGTCTTCTTCATTCTTGATCACTAGAAAGTGGTTTTCTCTAAGATTTGAATATTTGCTGACATCTGTAAATGTTACCTCATATGATTTGTTCTTGACAATTTTTTCAATAAATGTATCCTTTTCTTCTAGGAAATTAATGAAATTAACATCAGAATCATCTTCGAATGACATAAGTAAATGAAAATCTTGATCAGACTCCCCTTCTTCACCATTTGAAAGACCATCACTGTCTTCATGTGTATAAAAACGTCTCTTGTTTTCAAACCTCTTCTTGTATATTTTGGGAGCTTCTTTTCCTTTCTCCTAATTTTATTTATAGGGACACTTAGCAACATAATGACCAACTCTTCCACAAGCAAAAAATTTGAAAGGAAGCTTACCTTTGAATCTTCTTGTACTGAGTTGGAGTTTCTTTGCGAAGTTTTCTTCTTCTTAGTTTTATACATAACCTAATTATTCCTTTTCTTTTCCTTTTACAGTAGGTTTGAAGGTTGTTTCTCTCATATCTAAAGGACCACCTTTCTTCATCTCAAATTTTGTCAAGATTCCATGGAGCTAATCAAGTGTAACACTTTTAAGATCATGCATTTTGAACATTGGAGTAGGAGATCTCAAAAACTTTCTTTTATTTCTTCACCAAGATTTCTCGTGGAATTCGCAACTTCATCTACTCCAAAGAAAAATGTTGCAATGATTTCATCATCATGCATTTTCAATGTCTCATACTAAATTCTAAATGTTTTAAGTTGACCACTCTTTACCTTGGTGTCACCTTCATAATTTTGGATAATATTATCCCACATTTCCTTTGTTATGTTCATATGCATTACCTTCACAAAATCAGTCTTGATCAGACTTAACAAGATGACATTTACAACATTTGTATTGGTTTCATATTGTTTCTTTCCTGTAGTGTCTGAACGAATGGAGGCTAGAAATTGGCATACAGATTCAACTATTTCCCATACATTAGCCCCTAGTTTTTGCAAGTATACTTTCATCCTAACATTCCAAAAGGAAAAGTTAGTTTCATTAAATATAGGAGGTCTGATAGAAAATGCTCCTTCATGACTACTCATCTTGATGGATCTCCTCACCCGAAGCAGTATGGGGGGATTCTGGAAGCAAGTTTCCTCACCATTGAGATGTTTGTGATGTCGATTTAGTAAAACTAGGCTTGCCTTCACATAGGTAACTTTGTGCACTATTCTAACCTTCAGTACCCTCGCAAAGTGTTATAATAATCTTTTGTGCAGCCCTAGCCAGGGGCTAAGATGCTTTTGTGCTCCTCTAGCAGAGAACTGCGCTATTTCCCAACCTAAACTGAATATCTTACTTATCTTATTGATATATCTTAATTATCTTCGTGTAAACACATATTCCAACTTGCATTCACTTAATAAACACAATTATACACATTCGTACATCATATAAGCATTAAAAGTGCAATTCATACCTAATGTAACAGATGCATAAACAGGTAGTGAATACACAGAAATGATAGAAAATTCTCTTTATTATTGCTTCCAAATGATTACAAACTTTAAATCTCCCTTTGCACTCAGCTGCAAAGCATCTCCCTACACTCCAACCCAAAACTAGACTTTAGACTTTATATCTACCTCGCATACATCATATCTTTTCCATATCGTCATGTCTTAACTACTTAGAGCTTCGCTCTATTTATACAATCCCATGGTCTGGGACCATGTGTAGATATTGTATAGCCGACATTACATTAACAAAATTATGGTAGACAACCCTATGACTCTTTTACAAACTATGCGCTCTACATTCAGAAAATGAAGAGCCTTTACATTGGAATTACACTGCATGTGCAACCACTGGCATGGGCACCCCATCCGCGCAGTACTTCTGCATCACCTTCCCTACCAATATCCATGTCGCAACCTTCACAACAGGATTGTTGATGATAAAAATGGTGTACCCTCACTTCTTCTTCTCCAATTTAAACTCCTTTTTCATGGCCTCCGGAATGGTCAAATCATCACTCTTTCGTTCTAAAATGTTCACTGGGTCCTCTCCTATGCAAGGGATCCATGTAATCTTGTTAATCATATGGTCTATGATGGGGATGGGCTCTCCCAGCCACAAGCACCCATCATGCACCAAGCAGAGCAACTGCGTCATGACAAAAATGATCATTGGGACATGATGATAATGCGGCACCAAGAGTAGGTTTAGCAATCTTACCTTCTCTACACCTCTCAGCCATTTGCACAGATCCAAGTCTATAATTATAGCCGACACATTTTTTTCTTGTGCATTGGCTGCACGGTCTTAAGATGCGGGAGCTTCTCGTAGTCCGTGAGGTCCCAATCTTAAAATTTTAGCACGGGCACCCATCCCAAGTGCACTGCTTCAAACACAATATCATCTGGGAGAAGTGGAGTTTGTAGAGAGCTCTTTCTCTCATCTGTCTCTTTAAGCAACTTTGATTTACCCTTTCGCAGAGGAACATATGTAGGTAGCCTGGTGAGAGGGTCTGCACCTTGGGTTTCGACTTCCATCTGTACATCCTCCTCCTCTAGTAGGATTTCTTCAAATTCTTCCTCCTCATCGGCCTCCAAATTGATGGCCTTCCCCTTTTCCTCCATGGTGAGCTTAGCCCTTAACAGATTCCTAGGCGAGATGTACCATGGCATGCTTATCTTTCATGGGTCTTGGTGTGTGCGGTGATTAGCGGATTTCAGCGACTATCCCGATGCTCTCTGGAGCTTCTACTTTCGTAATTGTTTGCGCGACTTCCACAATGGTCATTGCTTCGATATCCATGACTTCTTTAGGTGCTGCCATAGTGCAATTCCACAGTTCTCTCAGCGTCTCTAGTAATTGCTCAAGCAATGAATTCGCCTTCAGAATATAAAATAAGTCTCGATTCAAGAATACCTGAGCGTGGAACAAATCAGTTCTCAAATTGCCAAGTTTTTTTTGTTGGACAACTATTTGTAATTTATAGCACCTTTTGAATTTGAATTCCACCGTTCCCCCCACATTCGGTTCATTAATGCTCGATAGATAACAAATTTTCAAGAACCTAGCCCATAAAATTCGCCTTAAATGTCTGCTGCCTGCTCCATTTGGTCTCAAACCAAATATCACATCATCAATAGTGACTTTAACAGTCACTTTCCAGCTTACCTGCACGGGAGTGCAGCTACCCTCACGCTGTCGCGGACCCTATGACACTTCGCTACTGCACAGTCTTGATATTGCGTAGTTCTTGGGGCATAGTAGTTTATAGTCCCATTCCTCCTTTCAGCTGCATGGAGTGCTAAAACCGTTCTTCTATCGGCTAGTCAGATGGCCAGGTCACCTGTGTATGGCTTCAAACAACTCCCACTCACCTTTCCTTGGAAGGGTTCTCCAGTTAAATTTACCAACTATACCGCACCACCATCTGTAATTTCCTTAATAACTTATGGCCCTAGCCAATGCATTTCTAGCTTCCCTAGAAATTTATCAAACTTACTATCATACAAAAGCATCAAATCATTCACCTTAAAGTTGCATAGCTTAATATGTCAATCATGCCATGTTGTAAGTTTATTTTAAATGGAGTGACAGTGATGAAGATGAACTTCATATGCATGGTAGCATTTTTGAAATGTGATCAATAAAACCTTTTTTCTCTTGGGAAAATAATTGGGAATAACAAAGATTTTGGAACAGTAGAAGTTAGCATAGAGCAACAACGAGTGAAATTAATAGATTTGTCATAGTTAAAAACAAATGTTGAATGACTAACGAAAGCAAAGTTGGATAGTGATAACTTGTAAAACCAAAAATGCATAATTTACGGCTTCAATCCAATGAATGTTTGTGCAGTCTTTATTATGGTGTTTTGTTTAAAGACATCTAACTAATTTCAACAAGTGTTTACCGTGGACTAAAATTTTATTTATGTTGTAATGTTGGTGTTTTACCTGTTAAAATTCTGGTTTTTCCTCTTAACGTTGGATCTAGAAAGTTTTAAGGAAAGAGAAATTCTTATCCTAAATTCTTATCCTTATAATCATTTGCGTTAATAAAGGGTTACCTCTGTAAGTGTGCAGTGAAAATTTTGTATAATACAAATATAAAAGAGACACTTAGTTGTCTGAATAATGTTTAGATAAATGGTTATTTAAATAAAAGTTAAGTTAAATTTGTTGTGTATTATATTTATTAAAAAATGGAGAAAATAAAATAAATTCTAGCTTTTTTTTAATGCCTCATTTCTACGTCAGTATGAATGGGACTTTCGTTACTAAATAATTATTGACATAAAATATATTTATTGTTTTTTTTATTTATTTAGTGCTATGTGATTTTATAAAAAAGGTTAATGTTGATTTTTTCTTCTATCATCAAGTAGGTTATTTTCCTGAGTTTTTCTTTTTTTTCGGGAAATTCTTTTTTCGTTAATTTTGGCTTAAATTTGATAGGGATATCTTGAAATTGTAATTTCCAAATGTAAAATCTAAAAAATATTGAGTGTAGTGGGATGCTTTAGATAATTTTCAACTGTAAAATCTAAAAAAATTGAGTGTTGTGGGATGTTAGATAATTTTCAGCTACAAAATCTAAAAAATATTCAATGTAGTGGGATGCTTTAGACCACAACGTTCAGATTAAGACTGGTTTTAATTTTATTTGGAAAGGCATATATTCATCTAACTCTTCAAAAATAAATGGTTATAAAAAAAATGTAGCTTTATTGACAAGTGTATATTAAATAAACACTTAATTAAAAAATGTCAAAACGAAAATGATAAGGGAGGTCGACACTCTCAAATTTGCCTAAAACGTAAAATGAAGGGCATGAAAAATGCAAAAACGTCATCAAATTTTCATTTGACGGGTAGAGAGGATTTGAAATTCGAGACCTGCATCTAACTATTCATGAGATTTCCATCACTTGACCACATTGCAATATATTTTACAACTTTGATCTTCACGACCTTATATAGCTTATCGTTTTTCAATACCACAAGACAAAACCATACTCTAGTCGATGGTTTTCTTAGATGATATCAAAACATGTGTTACTCGGCTCAATACCACAGGGCAATGCCATGGTAAGGACCCTTGGTATTTAGAATACCATGGTGCATAAACTGTACTCGCCTTTACTTCTCCATACTTGCGTGTGTGCGCGACTTTGCTTAATAGAACCTGTGTATACTTATTGAAATTTCAACTTTATCATACCCTTTCCTTTGAACTGATATGCCTTTTCCAAAAAACAATGTCTCATCTATAAAACACTCTGTCACATCCTGTTTACATATTCAACAAGTAGGTTTACATCAAGGGACAACACATCAAGTAGGTTTCCATTCATGAGCTAGGTTTTCATCAAGGAAAACTCCTACCTTGGGATCCATGTACATTATTGGGATACATTTAGGGTATTTCACAATCAATACACTTCATCATATTTTCCACATGGAAAGCTTCAATTAGGGGAGTTTACTTAGTTGGATCAAATTAATCCATCCATGAAACTATTTTCATGGCATTGACTAGAGGTGGGATGTTGTTTAGGTAATTGAGGACTTGGTCTAGGTTGTTACATGATGCTACATATTATTATATGTTATATGTTATGAAATAGGTTACTGTAATTCGGTACACTTAGTTGAGTTAGTTATATCCATTAAGGACATTGAACACCTTAGGTAGTGTTTCATATGTAGAAGTAGGAACCTATGTTTAGTTAAAAAAATTATTGTGATGACAAGGACCCTCACTTCATAGTGTTTTTATTGGTTTATCACGACCTAGTTTAGAGTTTTTAGAGAGATGGTTTCATGAAATCATGGTTTTCATACATTTTTTTGCACTATATTTTCTTTGGGTATTCTTCAACCAAATATGGAAGAGATGTCGTCATGTAAACATAAAAGTTTGGAGCTTTCTACACATGCTACAATTTTGGGATGAAAATATTTTTCACTAGAATCGTGTTACTTTTCAAGATAGAAATATATTTTCCATAACTTAACAATTGTAACTAGTATTTCGCAAATTTTCTACACCATTTATTCCAAATGGTGTCCTTTATCCCTAATATTTCCTCCCAAAATTGTGGGCTACTTAGAATGAGGTAAACATTTATATTTGGTCAAATAAAATAAATAACTAAAAGTTATAGCTAGATTTAAAAATGCACTTGGTCAAATAAAATAAATTAATTAATTAATTAATAATTTATAGTTGGTAATTTTCTGTGTACATTTGAAAACCCATGTATTTTCCCATGGTATTTTTCCATAATATTTTTTATTATGAAGCCTATTTTATAGCCCTGATCAAATTCATTATGGAATCCTCCAACACCATCTTGTATACTTGTTACTTTGACACTTGGTATCTTATTAGCCCTTGTTGACCACTATGTGTCAATTACGCCATAGGAGCATAGAGTTTTTTAAAAGAACACACCATTCTTAAGTTGTCATTGATCACCATTACCTTCCATAATTTTCTAAATTCATATAGACATAAATTATGGAGCCCTATGGGCCTTTATTGTAAAATTGATTCCAGTATGAACATGAATCCATGTAACCCACCTAGGGAAGCTTACAAATTTTCATCATCATAGGGAGTTTTTTAAGGTGAGAAATATACCAAAAAGCTAGGGTGGGGCTCAATTATGATGTCTTAAGTAAGTGCTAAGTGAGTCCTAGTGTATGGAGTCTATGTATTATGATCATGTATTGAGCCTAACAAAATTTGGTTGAGTCTTAGTGTTTATTTTTAATTATTAAAATTAAATGTTACTAAATTTAATAATTTGCATGTAAATTGTAAAATCAGATGCTTGTAAAAGTTGAATTGTAGATTACTTATAATTATAAACTCTACACATTAAATTTGTGTTTACACCAAACACACCTTCTCAGGATAGAAATTATGTTCATCCCTTCAAATTATTTTTAGTTTTTGTTTGCTAGGAAAAGGGGGAAAAATAGGGAGAAAATGGTCAAAAATAAAATTGAGAAAAATAAAACTCCCTCCAAGTGGAAAAATGAATTTTTGGAGAAGGTGACCTTTCCCCACCAAGAATCAAATTTGTGAAACTCAATTCCAATGTAACAAAACCCACAACAAATTCCATGATGTCATAATTTTTTTTTTTTTTAGAAATTTATGGAGAACATTAATTTCTTTTGGCTGAGTTCCTTAAAAATTAGTGGTCCAAAAGAAATTATTTTTTGGAGAGGTTGGTCTTTCCTCATGAAGAATTAAATTTGACAAAGTCAATTCCAATGAAGAAAAACCCACAACAAATTAGAGCTGGTCATAATTCCTTTTTTTAAGAAAATTATGGAGAACATTAATTTCTCATGTTAGCCTAGTTGGTTACATAAAATTCCTAGGTCCAAAAGAAATTAATTTTTCAAGGTCCAAAATCAAGTGAAAAATCGTTTTTTTAAAGAAAAAGTGAACTTATGGACCAAAGTGGTTAACTTAAAAATGATTTTTTGAGGAAAAAAGATTGAAACTAATTTTTTTGGAGAAGGAAAAAAAAAGAATTATTATGGAATTTGAATTTCTTCATAAAGCTCAGAGGACAAGATTTAATTTTGGCATGGATCAAACATCTAGCACTTGTTACTCTCTACCATAAAGTCAAAATTGTGCAGCTTTTTGGACCTAGCCATTTTCCACTCTGAGGGGATCTAGATCTCTCTATTTTTGGGCCTAGAGGCACTGTATCGCATAGTATGGTGTTAGATATCACATAAAAATGTAAAGGTAAATGTAAACTTAAATGTAAATGTAAAAGTTTAACATTTTTAATTACCTTTACATTTTTAATCTAATGTCAGCACTATTTAGAAATCAAGACTCAAAAAACAAGTTTTATTTACGTGAAGCCTATGGGCCAAATACCATTTTAATACCATGGGAAAATGTACCATAAATAAATAAATTATTTGTTTTATTTAGTAACCCTATGGGCCAAATACCATGGCCCAAATTATTATTAATACCATGCAAAAAAACCATTATTAACCCTAACAATAATATTAATAAAAATAAATATGGCACAGAGTATGGACACATGGTATTGAGAACTAATGTTATTGACCCATGGAATTGAGGTGTAATGTAGCCTATTTAAAGTGGAATATTAAACCAACATAGATCCATAAAGAGTAAAGACTGATCTAGTATGGTTTTATAAGTTGAGGGTGAAGGTCTTCATTGTAACATCTCTGATCTAGATCACTTTATTTATCTAAATTAAAGAGATTTGATTGATAGTAAAGAACATACTTTTGTAAATTTGTAAATAGATCTTGTAATTTTAGTTTTCTAAATATTTTGTAAACCTTTTATCTATTAGTGTTTTGTAAATACTTTTTTTCGCTGGAGATGTGTTGCAGATGTGTTGCATAACAAAGCACTTGTGGTTCTGGTGTTGTCATGTGTCTTGAAATATGCAAACAATATCATCTTTGGTGGAATGGTGGCTCTAGATACAACATTGGAGCCAAGATTATTGCTTTGTGGGGGCTACTACGATGTGCTGAATACAATAACATAAATTGACTGAATATCTATGGGGATTCCAAAGCCCTTATTGATGTAATCAAGGGAACTACTAAGTTCCTTCCCAGTTTACTTTTGTGTTGGCTCTCGAGGATCATGCACATTATGGGATCTCCCACTGCATATTCCATTTCACATGTATACCCAGAAAGTGACACTCCTAACAGTC
Organism: Pinus tabuliformis; assembly: GCA_031772625.1. Classification (NCBI taxonomy): domain Eukaryota; kingdom Viridiplantae; phylum Streptophyta; class Pinopsida; order Pinales; family Pinaceae; genus Pinus; species Pinus tabuliformis. Next base: position 1,251,588,666 of record CM062818.1, on the reverse strand, counting down.
TCTCTAAGGTTGGCTTAGGTGAATTATTTGGTTTCATGCATTACAAGTACATGGTTGATGCCCTGCTCAGCTTACCATGAATCAGTTTGACACTTTCACCTTGATTGTTTGTGGGGTTCACATTTTCCACTTTTCTCTATTTTAGTCTTTTGCAAACTTTGTATATATCCCATAGAGCAGATTTTGTTGATAGATATGGTATGGACTATAAATTATATGATTTTGATGTTTTTTTTACATATATTGGGCCTTTTCTTTCTTGTCGCTCACATTCTTCCTGGATAATGAGGCTGTACTCAAATGTGTTGCTTTTATTTTATAGAAGCAACATTTTTTCTCCTGAAAATAAATAAATAAATAAATAAATAAATAAAGTTCTTGTATATATTTCCTATATGATATATATATATATATATGTTTGTCTTAGGTTTCTTTTTATTTTTCTTGCAGATCTTAAAGGGGAAAGAAAAGCCTTCAACTTCCATCATTAAATCAATTTGTTTGAGGGTGGACCCATTCAAAACCGGATAAGAAAATCAATTTTTTAAACTCATTCACTCCTCTACAGAAGCAGCCCAGGTTTGAAAATAATTTCTAACCCATTTCTTACTGCAAAACCCAAATTTTTTTAAAGGAAATCTAATTCAGACCTTCTGCAAATTTTATTGGAATATGTTAGAAAAGGTGTTGAAATAAATTCACGGATTTAAAAAAAAACTAATTCTGTTTAAACAGAATTATTTATAATTTTTTTGCAAATTAATTGAGGTTTTGGTCGGATCTAATATTATGTTTTTAGAGCCAAATGAATCAATTCTTGGAGAAAAAGTGACCTTGAAACCCTTTGCTTCATAAAATTTAAAATGGATTTTCACAAAACTTTCTTACGAAATTATAGAGATCAAGCTTTTTTTTTGGCTGGCAACTGATCTATTTGGCTCCCCTTTGGCGTAGCCAAAAGAAATTTATGCTTTGATCTTTGCTCCTGATATTAAAAGTATAACCCGTAGATATTTTAAGCGTTTCTCGATTAAAAATTTTAAGTGTTTAACCCGTAGAACTAATCATTGGATGATTGTCGTGACTGTTTTGCTGGAGAAAGCCGCAGTCATTTTGAAGCCCCATTTGTGCCTCAAGCTTATAAGTTGGCATAATTTGCTAATTGGTGTCTCCCTTAAAATGTTCTATTTTGTAACATCAAATAAATTTGCATTAGTTGATTGAGTAATTTTTCATTTTGTTTCATTAAATATGATGATAATTTTATGTTAATAAATTGTGTTGAAGGGGCTAAGAAATATTTTAGTCATATAAGTGTAATGGTATTTGCTATGGATAAATTTTTAGATTTTGTCACATAAATTTGGATTAGTTTATTGAGTAATTTTTCATTTTATTTCATTAAATATGCTGATAATTTTTATTGTAATAAATTGTGTTGAAGGGGCTAAGAAATATTTTATTCATACAAGTGTAATGGTGTTTGCTATTGGTAAATTTTAGAAACATTTCACATTTGAAGCATTTGCTTTTTTAATTAATCTCACTGAAGAACTTATTAAGATCTCATTATTAGTTTTCATTTCATCTCATTTACTTAGGTTTTATAAAGAAATACATAATCGTTTCTTGGGAATCATACTAATACTCTAAAACACATATCCTAATTTGACAAATTGAAAGTGAAATTGTATTTTGTGATAGATACATTTAAATCACTTCACTTTTGAAGCATTATGGTTTATCTCATTTGGGACATTTGTTTAACATTTTCATTTGTATTTAGATTTAGCTTGCATCCTAAAATTGACCTCCAAGCATAAGCTTGGTTGAAAGAAAGATAGGGAAACTTTCTTCATCCATTTTGCAAGGTTCAACCCTTGCTCAACAATCCCTTGTAGTAAGAGACTCACTTAGGGTCTTTAAAAGCAAGAGGAGGTATCATGAGGCCTTCCTCTAACCTTCTTTCTACAACCTTGGGTGATACTTACTTCAAAACAATTGAGTAGAACTATTCCACTTAGAAAAAGCATATAATTAAAAATTACCAAAATGATTGCATTTCACCTAGATAGGTTGTGCATTCATATAGCATTTTATCAATGGGTTATTGTATCTAGAATTGTTATCTTGTTCATGTGTTTGCAACTTTTATCTTTCATGCTTGTACTTGTCTATATTATGCTTTGAATGTCATATCATCATTGGTAACCTTTATTTGAAGTACAAGTCATTCGTTATTGCAATTTTCTTATAAAGTATTTCTTCTCATATTCTAACTGTTGATAATATTTTGTTTCGTTGTACTAACTCTTTCTTTGCAGCATTTCTTGTCTACTAGCTTGACATATCATATATTTATATTATTGTGCAAGTATCTTTAATTTATTTCTGCATTGTACTAGTATCTTATTGTTTCATCTTAAGTGCCATATTGATCTAATTGAGTCTATCTCATTGCTCAATTTAATAACATAACTTGTTTTCTAGTCCTCTTGATCTCCTAGATTTGTTTCACCAATAAGTTTCCCCTTAGTTTTCATCACCTTTAGGGATTACCCTCTTGACATAGGTAGGAGAGAGTCAAAAAGGAGCGAATAAAGATCAGTGACAACCCCTACTCTTAGCCTTGAGTTCTAAGTGTACACCTCAGGCTACAACAAACCATTGGAATATAAAAAAAGCTAATAAAAAAAGAAATAGTCTTCAATTTTAGTAGTCACCATAATTTAATTTTCTCGTATCTTTAGTGAAATATTTTTCCTATTACACATTAAATCTTAAGATTGAAAAAATTTGTCCCATGTGCTCTTTTTTCTTACCATCACTCCTCTGTGCCAAAGGAGAATTGCCTTGGTACTACCAGAGGTGACACCAAAAGAAAGAAATAAGCAATCAGGTTTATTGGCTTGTGGTTAGAGAGGCTACATTGTGAAAATAGTACGTACCATGCCGAAATTGTTTATGTAGTAATTACGAGTAGGCTTATAACTATTTTGTTTATTATTTTATTGTGTTTGGGTTTCATTTCTTAAATGAGGAGTATTTCCATTATTACAAATTCTCTTTTAATTTGGCTCTCTTTTAATTTTTGGCCAGAAATGTTGTAGAAATAAATACATTCAAATTCCAATCAAATGAAAACCTATGGGCCTAACGAGATGAGCGGAAAATGGCCATTTCCTAGCATTTGCGGCGACAGTGGATTTGGGCACAGTTGCAGCGTTTACTGGCTCACACAACCATTCTGAACGCCTGGCATATTAGTGTTTTCTTTCGACATATCATCTTGTCATGCATCCATGAAAATAATAGCCCAATTGAAGAAATGGGTTATACAAATCTAGGCAAAACGACAAACAAACATGGATTATGCAAAATATAAAGCATATGGAAGAGAGCAAAAAGACTATTTCTATATGAGCATGAAAACAATATATAAAACATGATCCACTTGGAAAGTCCCGGGGCCACCAACTCTCAAAACATCGAAGTTTCCACTCGGTAATATAGTAATAGTAATTTCCAAACTAGATCATATTCTATACACTATTTTCATGCTCATGTATGCAGTCTTCCTGCCCTTTTTCACGGCTATATTTATCCGGTTTATATTATGTATGATCCATGTCTGTTTACATTTGGCTAGTGGCATATTTGTATAATTTATTTTTTCAATTGGGCTATCATTTTCCTCGATGTATGGGCGTGTGATAAGACAATATGGAGAAAAAGGAAGCTAATATACTAGTAAGTCCTACAAACATTTCAAGAGTTCGCTGAAGGAAAATCCACTGAAGTTGCAAATGATAAGAAAATGGGCATTTCTGCCTCTTCTCATGCAGGTCTAGAGGTTTTGATTTTGCTCCCATTTATATTTATTTATTTTCTACAACTTTTTTGGTCAAAATCTCTATTTAGCTCATGTAATTGTAGGCATCTTCTCCCATTTGTATTTATTTAGTTCCTACAATTTTTCTAGTCAAAATCTACAGGTTTTATTTTGCTCCCATTTATATTTATTTATTTTCTATAACTGTTTTTGTCAAAATCTCTATTTAGCTCATGTAATTGTAGGCATCGTCTCCCATTTGTATTTATTTAGTTCCTACAATTTTTTTAGTAAAAATCTGGATTTAACTTATATAAGTGTAGGCATTTGTTTTCTTAGAAACAGCGATTTGGATACTGGGTAATAATTGAAATGATTTTCTGATTTAACAAACCAGAGTGATCGGTGCATAGCAGCCTAGTTCCTGTTTCTTCTCGTAGTTATTGGTATGCTTGGCTAATTAGAATCATGTTTTGTGCTTATGAAAATGACTTTTTTTAATAAGTGGCCACAACTATCACTTCTCATTTCTGCAATATGCTACAAAGGATATTGGTTGCCCAACCTATGCACCTTGCACCTTAAGAGTAAATCCTTTGAAGCCCTTGACCAATTACTTGATACTTGTCAATTTGTCAAAACACCAAGTTGATTGATTTTATGTGACATTTGGCCAAAAGGTTGTTATAGAAAGGATAGTGTGTGGAGGGTCAAAGTAGGTTAATAAATGTTTTAATAAGATGGACACTTGAACCATTAATAATACAAATATATCAAAATTCAAATTTCTATTTTAAATATTTGTGTTAAATAAAGTGAAAATTAAGGTTTTGCATTTTAAGCTACACCTAAGTTTGCGAGTGTGCAAAAGAAGTGTAACACTTCTAAAATGTTTGTGCAGGTGTGGAAGTGGACTTAAAATGGTTCTCTCACACATATATCTCTTCCAAGTATCTTCTATTTTTGAGAGTGGAAATTTAAAATCCTTTCACCCTATGGAGTCTAGTTAAAAAGTTTATTTTAAAATGAGAATTGAAGATTAATTCCAAAGTTTTGATATTAATTTTAAAATGTTAATTTTTAAGTTAGCTTCTAACCATAGAAAAATAAATTATGATTGCTAGGAGAGGCCCTCTACAGCAAAGTTTAGGGTGGATGTGAGAACCTTAGATGGGTGAGGGTTAGATGGGTTAGAATTAGATGTGATATGCTATATGTATAAGTGTTAGATGAGTGAGTGCTAAATGGGTGAGTGTAGTGAAAATAATAATATTACTACAACAAAAATAATAGTTAAACTATTACCAAAAAACATCCATAGCTCCAAGGTAAATTGAATTTTCTAATGAATAGCCTTGGAGAAATTGAAATGGATATAAATAATATTTATCATGGACATGATTAACCTCTAAATAGGTTTTTTTACAATACCATGGGCCAATACAACAGAGAGGGAGTGATGCACGAGTCCCCCAGCATATAACCATACATAGCAAAATGATGCCAGGGTTACCCAGCACATACCCACAGTATGCATTTAACAATGCATCCACAACTATTCGAGGTATTTAACTCTATGATGGAGTCAAATCTTCAGACCATAAATGATCAAGGTCCCTTTATAAGCATTTCCTTTGTTGTCGGAATTTAATCACCCCGCTAAACCTCTTATCTGGGATTTAAACAACTCTCAAGATTTTATATAAGATTTTATTAAGGCCTTCCATCTAATTTCTCCATTTGCAACTTTGAACCCCATCTAAACCTTAATTAAGCCTTTTTAAACCCATCGGTGCATCTATACATATAAATCGCATAAAAAAAACTTCCTTCGAGCAATTTCATTATAAAACCCTTTACAAAGGGAAATGTATACAAATCCTATCTTTTCCGCCCTTCTGTATGGGTTCTACACAAATTTCGAGGTTAAAACTCATCGCAATCAGCCATCGCATATTTCCTTGGTCATGTATCAACATATATCCACCACTTTCTGATATGTGATTTCCCTTTAGAATCGAGAAATACACTATCGACACTTAATACATATCCTTTTCGTTTACAAAGGAAAATGCCACCCGAATGCATATGCGGACTTCAAATTCATAAAACCCGCGACTATATTTGTCGTCAGGTCTGCTTCCTCTAGTCGTTCCATAGTGCCGCACTATGTTAAGGCCCGATCTCCGATTAGACGATATCTCCGATCGCTGATAATCCCAAACGCCGAATGTTGATATCTCACTATCGACAATGTCACAACTCCGTTAAAAACTGCTGTTGACCATTGCACCTCTGACTTCTGATTGTGATTTAAATTGTGACCATTGATCTGGCCACAATCCAATGGTCCATGATTAATCATTGCTCGCTCTTTTCAAATCTCCAAGGTTCGTTCCGATCACTTTAAAATGGTCTTCATCGATGTGACTTAATCCTGGCCATTGATCTTAATGATCCAACGGCTGCTAAGCATCAAACTTCACTTCTCTATTTGTTCATTTTACTTGGAATTCCATGTTTCAAGTTTTTCCTCTAGTTTCTTCAAAGGGCTTGCTTCTTCCACGGCGCTGCTCAACTTCTCTGAGCTTTGCTCCTTAGCAAATCCTCACTCTAATACCTCTCCAAAGCTTCACTTTGCTTGCTCAATTAGATTCAAAGACCCATTTTATGATTCCTCTAAACAATTTTATGCCTTTCCGTATCCTTTGAAAACTCTGCCTACAATTCGTTACATAATCTACAAGTTCATAACTTAATTCAATCACTCATTATCCATTCACACATCTATACAGTTCCAAGATGAATATCTGTATATTAACATGAACAATTGATTACATTTGAGACTCTCAGTCCCTCACACAGGCCTGATTCTCAACATTTGTGGCCTCTCTTTTTCTTTTCCCGTAGGCTTACATATATTTTATATGTCTCGCTTTCTCTTCTATATTGAACGCGCAGGTTCATCACACATATATTTATATGGAAACATTGGATCGGATCATTGTGAAGGATCTGATCACATCCTTTCCTTGAATCACTCAACTAAAGCCCTAACGGTCGCTACATGCATACATATGTGGCAGATTATAATTGATAAGTCTTTGAGAGACTTATCTATTCCATATTTCTCTATTTTAAAATAGAAAAGTCCCCTTATTCAGCTCGATGGTCCACATCCTCTCTTTGCTACACTTTGGACTCTTTTGACATTACTGCCCACTCATGTTCTCGTTTATTTGAGAGAACTTACAATTTCTTTCATTATCTAATTAAATCACTAAAAAGCCTAAATATTACATTGACCTAAGACTTAGGAAACTAGTTTCTCTAAAACACATGGCCCCCTATGTCTACTAATTACAATGATTTTCTCTTGGGTTGAATGATCCTACATCAGACCCCCAAAGTAGGAAATGTTCATGATCTCCTGATCATGTGCCTTCTGATCTTTGCCTTCCTAGATCCCACACTTTAGTTTGTAGTGGTCCAAATGCTCTGTACCTTCACTGCTATTGTATGTATGTTGTCTTTTGCTCCATGTTCTTCTTCTTGTCAATTAGCTTCAAACTCTGATTGATCATCCTTCCTACTGTTACCATTTTCCTCCATTTGAACTGCTACATCATCAGCTGCCACATTTCTTCAATTTCCTTTTCCGGCACATCTTTGGACTTGTCTTTACATTGCCACTTACTTCTACCTCTTTCTCTTTGTTCCAGATTGTTGTTGCTATCTTCTACGCTGGCTTTGTTTGCTGCCATTGTAGACATCGCTGTAGACTTTGCCTCCACTTTTGTTGTAGACATTTCCTCCACTTTTGCTTTGCTTGCTATGTTGACTCCTATGCTGACTCCTGCTTGGCTTGCTGCCATTTTTGATGCCTCCCTATCTTCCTTACCCTCTTTCATGATTAAATCATGAATGTCCAACACACTCTCCATCATTTTAACATCTATGTTACATGGATTAAATTTTTCCATGGAGTCTTCTTCTTTCATCTTTATTTTGCTGCTCATCTATGTCAATTCTCCTCCAGCATTTGCAACAAAACCTGCACTCACAAAACACTTGTTAAAATTAAAAACAAAAGGCTATTGTGCCTTGTTTTTCTTTGGCAACAATTCAATTTGCTGCAGTGCTTTTTCCTCCTCTGTCAGCACATCAGTATGCTAATTTGAACTCTCAACTGAATTCATGAGACTGTGCATTAGTCTCTCTTTCATACCATCTTCTTCAATGATATCTATCTGCTTTTGTCCACTGTAGTGAACTCCTTCTTTTGCAGTGTCAATATGCTAAATTCTCATTATCACCTCCTTTCTCTTGTCACTGCTATTCATGACAATTCTTTTGTCTTCCTTCTTCAACAATCTCTCTTGAACATCTATCTTCTGTGTTTCCAACTCACTTCTTTGAAAATATAATTTTCTATATAACTCAACAACTTCAATTGGAGTACATTTTGGAAATTTTACACAATTCTCCATACCTTCCTTTGTTATGGATAGATCATCAGATGTCCTTTCTCCTTTTGCTAAGTCTTTCCCATAGACTTCTTCTTCCTTAACATCTTTCAGTAGATGTTCTTCTTCTTCACTGACTGTCTCAACAGTTCCCATGGTTATTTCAACTATGCCTATCATCATGGTGAATTTCTGGTCCTTTACTATGTTTTCAACTAACATAGTTTCTTCTTCTTCAATACATTTTTCTTTGCTGTCCCTTTGTAACTCTTGTCCAAGAGCTATCCCTATCTCACCATCTTCATTATCATTCTCTTGCATTTTATTTTTATCAATAACATTAATCAAACTTATTTGATTACCTTTTTGAGACAATATTTCTTCATTCCTCATAAGAATAAGATTCTGGTTCCTCATCTCCATGGCAGCTTCTATAGACTCATCCATAGACTTTTTCTTTTGTATGCAGTCAAATTTCACCTCTTCTGAGAAGTTTTCTTTGTCACCTTTTTCTTGTAGATCTTCATCACCTCTGAAGATATCTTCAAAAGGCTACCTTTCTCCTACAATATCTGCCATCATACACAAACTATCAGTTTTAAAAATATAAGACCCTATGGTCTCACTTGATGGTTTAGCCATCATATCTCCTTGTTGTTCTAAATCATTCATATGATTCAGAAATTATTTGATAGTCTCTTGTCCAATCTCCTCTAGCCCTTCACTTAGTTGCTTGACATCTTTCTCTAGCTATATATGAGATCTATCTATCTCATCTTTTTCCATAATAGAATTTAAATTCTGTTGGTCTTCTTCCTCCTTCATGACAATATCAGCCAATTGTCCTTCTTTACATGTTTCACCTACATACATACACAAATTGTCAGGTTTAAACCCATGTGACCATTTGGCCTCACTTGAAGTTTCAATCTTCAATTTTTCATCTTCAGTCTCTCCCAGAATTTCTCCTTGTTCTGGTTCACAAATGTACTCTTCCATTTCCATTTCCAACTCGGCTTCCTTGAGTTTTACCATCAGCCACTTCACTTGCTTTTGTTGTAGCCTTCTCTGCATCTCATGCCATTCCAATGGCTTCTTCCCCAAGACCCAACCTAGTCTCTGGATTTCCTTAAGCATTATCCTTAATGCATTGAGTTGTTCTTTTAGTTCAGTGACCTCTTTGTCAATTTCTTCTTGACTCATCCTCTTGTTATTTTCTTTCGCATCCTCTTTCTTATTTCCTCTACTGTGGATTCTCTCTGAACCTCTGCTATGACTATTAGTAGTCATCTTCTTCTCCTCTGTCTTCATGAGCTTGTCACTTATCTGCAACAAGCCTTTGCTAAAGCTAGTCCTCTTTGCTGCAATCTTACCTCACTAAGCTTTCCTCACTCAGTATTTTGGTAAGCATAGGTCCTCTGTCTAGAACCTCTTCTTGAGCAACACCCTTTCCCCTTCTAGGTTTCTGCAATCTCTCACTCTCTCTTGTGAAAACTTCAGTTGCCCTCTCTGTCCAATCTCTTGTTGGATTTTTTCAGGTTCACTGCCACTTCTTCTTCAGAGTATTCTCCTTACTCTGCCTTCAAGAAAACATCTCGTTCCCCTCTCACAACTTCTCATACTATCACCTGTGTATTAGTACAAACACACATTCTCAATTGGAAACAAAACATATTACTTCACCTTCAAGATCCTAGCATGATCTTGTTTCACCCATTCTTCTGCATTTTGAATGGATTTTCCTCTGGTTGGTTTCCAAGTCCTCTTTCCTCCAGAACTTTCATTAAGCTATCTTGCTTTCTCTTTCCTTCAAGGAACCCTCTATTCCTCCCTACTCCAAGCCTCTGCTGGAACTGCTACAATCTCCGACTGTAGTCTTTATCATTCAGCACATTACCTTTTCCTATGTGCAAACTCCCTTTCGCTAGAATCTTTCCAACTCTAATTTCAATTCTACTCTAATTATAGATCTGCTCTTATTACAAACTTGTGCTCTAATACCACTAATGATGCACAGGTCCCCTAGCATATAACCATACTTAGCAAAATGATGCCAGGATTACCCAGCACATACACATAGTATGCATTTAACAATGCATCCACAACTATCCAAGGTATTTAACTCTACGATCAAGTCAAATCTTCAGACCATAAATGGTCAAGGTCCCTTTATAAGTAGTTCCTCTGTTGCCGGAATTTAATCACCCCGCTAAACCTCCTATCGGGGCTTTAAACAACTCTCAAGCTTTTATATAAGATTGTATTAAGTCCTTCCCTCTAATTCCTCCATTTTGAACTTTGAACCCCATCTAAACCTCAATTAAGCCTTTTTAAACCCATTGGCACATCTATACATATATATTGCATAAAAAAACCTTCCTTCGAGGAATTTCTTTATAAAACCCTTTACAAAGGGAAATGTATTCAAATCCTACCTTTTTCGCCATTTCGTATGGCTTCTGCATAGATTTCGAGGTTAAACCTCATCGCAATCGGCCATCGCATCTTTCCTTGGTCATGTATTAACATATATCCACCGCTTTCCGATATGTGATTTCCCTTTAGAATTGGGAAATACACTATCAGCACCTAATACATATCCTTTTCATTTACAAAGGGAAACGCCACCTGAACATATATGCGGACTTCCAATTCATAAAACCCATGACTATATTTTTTGTCGGGTCTACTTCCTGTAGTCATTCCACAATGCCGTACTACATTAAAGCCCGATCTCCAATTAGACGATATCTCTGATCATCGATAATCCCAAACATTGAATGTTGATATATCCCTATCGGTGATGTCGCAACTCTGTTAAACACTGCCGCTGACCATTGCACCTCTGACTTCTGATTGCAGTTTAAATCATGACCGTTGATCTGGCCACGATCCAACGGTCCACGATTAATCACTGCTCACTCTTCGCAAATCTCCAAGGCTCGTTCCGATCACTTTAAAAGGGTCTTCGCCGATGTGACTTAATCCTGGCTATTGATCTTAATGATCCAATGGCTACTGAGCATCAAACTTCACTTCTCTATTTGTTCCTTTTACTTGGAATTCCATGCTTTAGGTTTTTCCTCCGGTTTCTTCAAAGGGCTTCCTTCTTTTGCGACGCTGCTCAACTTCTTTGAGCTTTACTCCTTACCGAGTCCTCACTCTGCTACCTCTCCTAAGCTTCACTTTGCTTCCTCAATTGGATTCAAAGACCCATTTTATGATTCATATGAACCATTTTATGCCTCTGTGTATCCTTTTAGAACTCTGCCTACAATTCGTTACATAATCTACGAGTTCATAACTTAATTCAATCACTCATTATCCATTCAAACATCTATACAATTCCAAGCTGAATCTTTGTATATTAACATGAACAATTGATTACATTTGAGACTCTTGGTCTCTCACACAGTCCTGATTCTCAACATTTGTGGCCCCTCTTTTTATTTACCGTAGGCTTACATATATTTTATCTGTCTCGCTTTTTCTTCTATATTGAATTTGCAGGTTCATCACACATATATTTATATGGAAACCTTGGATTGGATCACTGTGAAGGATCCAATCACATCCTTTCCTTGAATCACTCAACTAAAGCCCTAAAGCTCGCTACATGCATACATATATGGCAGATTATAATTGATAATTCTTTGAGAGACTTATCCATTCCATCTTTTCTCTGTCTTAAAATAGAAAGGTCCTCTTATTCATCTCGATGGTCCACGTCCTCTCTTTGCTCCACTTTGGACTCTTTTGACATTACTACCCACTCATGTTTTCATTTACTTGAGAGCACTTACAATTTCTTTCATTATCTAATTAAATCACTAAAAAGCCTAAATATTACATTGACTTGAGACTTAGGAAACTAATTTCCCTAAAACACATGAACCCCTATATCTGCTAATTACAATGATTTTCTCTCGGGTTGAATGCTCTTGCATCGGGGAGGGAGAGAGGGAGAGAGTATGGAAAAAATAATAATACCATTGGATAATACCATGGTTTATCAATACCATGTGCCATCTAGGGTTTTGATTATTATGTTATGCATCTAGGCTTTTAATTATTATTTTACAATACCATGGCCATTGGATTACCAATACCACATGGCCAAAAACCATAACTTATTTCAAAATCAAAATAATTTTCAAAATCAAAATATTTTACACATACTTTATTTTAATTTAATTTTATAGCATTTTTTTTAATTAAATCTAAAAGAAAATTGGTTATAATTACTTTTGAGGTATCTCTAAAGCCACCATGCTAACTACTACTAAAAACATTCCTATAGAGATTAAAATTGAGAATACTTTTATATATACAAATATGAAATTTATATAATATAAATAATATTATAAAGAACTAGGAAAGATTCATTTTAACCAAAGATCCAAGCGAAGAGAGAAATAGAAGTGACTAAGAATGATAGAGGAAAGATAGTGTATGATTAGTTTAAGTTTTTTATTTTTGTATTTTCTTTGACATGATTGATCCAAATATAGGTTTAATATTTTACAACAAATTATGTTTTTTTTTTTTTTTTTTTTTTTTTTTTAATTTAGATACTTTCTTAAATAAAATACAATGGTATCATATTTAAGAGAGAGAGGGTGAGATGGAGGGGTAATAGAGTGGTGGGGAGAGACATAGAGGTGGGAGAGGTAGAGAGAGAGGAAGGAAGAGAGAGAGAGGAGGGCAGACAGAGGAGGAGAGAGGGAGGGAGAGAGAGAGAGATGGATTTTGAGGGGGAAGGAGAGGAAGGGAAGAAAAAATAAATTGAGATATAGAGGTGGAGAGAGGCATGGAGTGATAAGGGAGAGATGAATATGGAATGAGGGAGAGAGGAGACAAGGAAAGGGAGAGAAAAAGAGAGGATACAAATAGGGAAAGCAGGGTAAGAGAGAGACATGAAGACATAGATATGGAGGGGGGAGAGGGGGAGAATGAGAAGGAGAGAGAGAGGGAGATAGTGACAGAGTTGGAGAGTCGAGAGGGACAGTGTGTGTGATGCGGGGGAGATACACATAGAGGTGGGAGAGGAAGGGAGAGAGAGGATGGAAAAGAGAGTGCACTTGAGAAAGAGAAGAGAGAGAGGGGGAGAGAGAGACTGAGTTGGAAGGGGGAAAGAGAGGGAGGGAAGAAAAAAGATATTGAGAGATAGAGGTGGAGAGAGAAAGATAGTGATAAGGGAGAGATGAAAATGGAATGAGGAAGAGAGGAGACGAGGGAAGAGAGAGAAAAGGAGAGGATAGATATGGGGAGAGAAGGGGAAGAGAGATATAAGGAGACAAATATATGGAGGGGGGAGAGAGGGGGAGAGCAAGGAGAGAGAGTGGGAGATAGTGATAGAGTTGGAGGGTGGGGAGAGAGAGATTGTGTGAGATGGGGGGGAGAGAGAAGCATTGAGAGAAAGATATAGGGAGAGAGTTTGTATGTTTTCGGGGTGAGAAGGAGAGATAAGGGGAGATAGTGATATAGATGGATGTGGGAGAGAGGGAATAAGGGAGGAAAAGTTAGGGATGGAGGAAGATAGATAGGTATGGAGAGGGAATGGGACGAGAGAGAGAGAAAGATGTGTTTAGGGTTTGAGACACAAAGACCAATAACGAGAGATGGAAGGAGGTATAGATATAGATGGAATGGGGGAGATAGAATAAGAGAAAGATATAGAAAGGGAGGGAGAGGTGGAGAAAGAGAGGTGGAGGAGAGTGGGAGGGGGGAAGATAATGATAGATGGAGGGAGATGAACATAGCATTAAAGTTTGAGAGAGAGGTAAGAATAAAGTGACACATATAGACAAAAACAAACATAGAAGCTAGATATTGAAAGTCATCAATATTTAGTTTTCCATAAAATAGATGTATGATTTCAGTGTAGTTCTTCATCTCTAATCCTACTTGATCGTTTGCACTAGATGCATTGATTTCAATGTAGGTGTTGATTCCTAATCATATTTAATACCTTACACTAAATCCCTTGATTTCAGTATAGATATTGATTCTACTCCTATTTGATTTCTTGCACAAGATGCATTCGTTTTAGTGTAGATATTGATTTCTAATTGTAGTTGATCTCTTGCATTAGATGCATTTATTTCAGTGTAGGTTTCAATTTCTAATCCTATTAAATACCTTACTCTAGATGCATTGATTTCAATATAGATGTTGATTTCTACTTCTATTTGATTGCTTGCACACGATGCATTGGAGAGAGGAGACGACTTGAGAGAGAGGAGAGAGAGAGAAGGGGAGAGAGAGAGAGAAAGGTGGAGAGGGAGATGGAGTTAAGAGAGAGAGAGAGAGAGAGAGAGAGAGTATTCTTTCGGGGTGAGAAGGAGAGAGAAGGGGATATAGAGATATAGATGAAGGGGCAAGAGAGGGAATAATAGAAAGGGAAATAGAGGGATGGAGGAAGAGAGATAGATATGGAGAGATAAGTGGAAGAGAGAGGGAGAGAGTGGGAGAGAGAGAGAGAGGACAATCATGTGCGGCTGTTTCTGAGGCTTCTTCTCAGGCTCCATGTTAAGAGGTAATTCACTCTCCCTCTTAACCACCAAGTCTCTAAGCTTTTTCTTGATCCTAAAGGCTTTTCATGCATCTTATATCTCAAGTGCATATATGGTCTTGACTCGCACACCAATTTTTTTCATCTGTCCTACCATCACATACTTTTTCGAAAAAAGAGATTATTTTAAATTGGCGATATCTTCCTCGTCTGAAATCCAATTCAAACGATTTTTTATTATTATCTATTTAGGTATTTTTTTCCCATTGAATCAATTTCTTCTATTTGTTTTTGAAAATTAAGAAAAAAATTAGATCTCCTCTCCAAACTCACCATCTAAAAAATTATTGCTTCTCAATTTGTCCAATAGGAGCCTTCTAGCTCCATTAAGAAGTCTACACATAGGGCCTTCTGGATGTGCCCTCAACTGGAGCTCCATGAATCTGCAATGAAAAATTTGAATCCTTCTCTTCTATATTGTCTTCAACTCTATTACCATGTAGCTCTTCATGTAGATTCACACCTCATGTACTGCACTAAAACACAAGACGAGAATCTACTCTACTCTCAACATCAGAAATCAATGATCGATAAAAACAAGATTCAACAAGAGGAAGAACATCAATGGCACATAACATAATATTTATCTCTGGAAAACCAGTGGTCAAAACCCTAGCTATCTATGTTTCATTAATCGAAAGATTTCAGAGGAAAATACAAAGATTGTTCTCACTAGAAAAATTCGTGCACAAGTATGATCAACTCTCTTCTTAGACGCTAACTCAACCCAACACTTAGACTATTGTGCTACTCTCCAAGCCCCTACTTCCTTGTGAAATTCTTAGAGGAATTAACCCCTATTTGATGAGTAAACCCTTCTTCCATTACTGCGCAATCCAAACTTAGGTCCTCAAGTGATTGCATGCACCATCTTTACAACTCAATAAATTATACCACTAATAGTACAATGTCCTTGAACGCTAGTTGTTAGCGCTTGAAATTTCACCTCAGGCTGAGAAGGGTAAAGCTCAAGGCAACATCAATCCACTTAGCCTCGTAGCTAGCCCTACGGGGCAGGAGAGGGCTCTCTCCGGTCTATCTCGGTAAAGATTTTCAATGGGTGAGATGACCAATAGGGTAACACTGATTTTAGGCTAGTAAACTGATCAAAAAGGTTGATTTGGGGTTTTTAGGGTTTTTGGTGGAAAATTGGGGAAATGGCAATTTTGGGTGTGGGGATTGGACACAGTTTCTGCAGGGGGTTCTTTGGGGCGAGATAGGATACAGTATTGATGCCTTAGATTGAGGTGAATGGATGAGAAAGACAGGTGAGGCGCTAAGGAGAGTAAACAATAACTTTGAATTCTCCTTAAACAACAGAAAACATTGAAATTAAACAAACTTAAAAGCGGAGCATGACAGTCATGAATTCTACTTTAAAACTTCATTTGTTTAATATGCAGAAGGAAAAGTAAGGAAATGATTCACATAACACACTTACAAGTACATAGAGAAACACACCATCAATACATGTAATCACAAGAATCCCAAAAAGGACTGCAAAACCCTGGTCTTCCTTAGCCAAAAATTGCAGAGATACAATGAATAATACAATGATAGTTATCCCTCAAGAGTCCAACCATGAAAATGAGCAAGAAAGTACATAATATAGATCATCTAACCTCTTTCCCTGCCTCCATGGGTCGAGCTCACTATCCTGGGAGCTGTTTCAACCACTTCTAAACTAAGCACTACAAACTAGGCAGTCAAAACAACTTGCATCTATAAGCTAGGAAACCAATTCATTCTTTTAATTTTCACCTTTTTCATGAATGAATCTTCTAGAAGAGGTACATAAGAGTAAAAGTGTCATAAAAGTACATTAATTACATCAAAGAGCATAATAATCCACCCCAAAAAGTCAAACAGGGTCAAACTGCGTTTTTCTGAGCTGTACACTGAAATTTGGAGAAGTTTGCCTGACGGGTCACGCGACTTTGGGACCACATTTGGGGCACTTCCAGGTGTCCAAATTGAGCAAGCTTAGGCTTGTGTCTGTGAGTCTACTTTCCAACCCAACTAGAATTTTTGAGTTTGGTGGTCATTTGCCCCTTCAAAATGGCAAGCTCCCAAGACTGCTTTCTGTGTCTCAAAAATGTGGCAGAAAGTCATTTTTTGCTCCTTTTTTGAATTTCTGGAGGCCCAAAACTTCATAAAGTCTCAATTCCATTGATGAGAATATGTAAATTCTCATGAAAAATCTGGAAATGCTAAGTTTTTGCAAAATGGAGTTGCCAGGATGAAGGGTCGCGCGGGGGGTCAGACCCGTTAATGGAGAAAACCTGTAAATTGCCTGAAAAAACCAAAATTTACCAAAAATGCTTAAAATTTCTTGGGATTTGTGCTGTGGCTGGGCTATTTAGTGCCTTGGTCCTTCATTGAAGCCTCAGCCAAGATATGGAGGGGATCGGGCCTCTTTCTCCTTTTTTGTGCCTTGGCCAACCGCCTTTGGAACATCTTCATCTTTGCCTTGCACACGTGCATTCTCGCCCAATAATGGTTCTTCATGTTTCTTAACAATTTTTTATCTTGTTTGGCCTTAGCCAACAGCCTCTCCAAGTGTGCATTTACCCGGATGAGCATGGACTCTCGGTCAGCGGGCAATAGATCTCTGGGTCTTCTCCGGTTCAAATTGCGGTCACTACGAATCCTCCACAACTCATCAAGAGCTTGTTCATCCTCCAACTGTTTGTCGCATAGCTCCAGGTATGAGATTGTCCATTGTTCCCCCTCTAATATCCTCTGCAAGGCATCATCTTCAGCTCTAAGGTGCTGAATGATCTCCTTTGACTCTCGGCTAGGAGAACTGACATCAAGATCAATAAACTCTATATCCGGAACACCTGATGGTCCCTCATCAATCCTGGGCTGCTTGCCCCTCTCTGATACCTGTGCTGCTGAAGAAAGCGAGGCCCCTTCCACCTGATGTGGAGATAACACTCGCTGAGCCGATGAAGAAGGCGAGACCCCTTCCACATGCTATGGAGAAAGTACTCACCGAGCTGCTGCAAATAAGGCCCTCTGACCTCTCTGATAAGTAACCAAAGGTGAGGAGCTGACATATCTAGTGATGGGGATGTCATGCTGCTGTGATGGTCCTCCCTCCTCGTGAATACCCTCAGGATGTGGCGGTGGTGGTACTGTGAAAAGCTCACGAGAAATGAACTCCTCCCATGAGATTCCCTGCTGAGCCAACTGATGTAATACTACAAGATGAATCAAACCATAATGGTAAAGGCTCCTATACTACTGTGTCGGGCTCTTCCTCTGCATCATGGACACCATCCTCTCAATGTTCTGATAGAAGAAAATAGGGATGTTCATCATCCGTACCCGTGTGAAGTGCATCAAGAGGCGAATATGGTATGAATATACCTGTGAAAATCTGCCCTCACAGGTAAAATAGAGCATGATGAGCCTCATCATGGGAGCATACTCACTCCTGAGAAATCTGAAGGGAAACACTCCTGTCAAGTGTCTCATAAGTGATGGTCTAACGAAAGGCTCAAAATGAACAATGTCCAGCACCTTGCGCTTATTCCATACCTCTACGACATTAGGTATCCCTGTGTCCTGTGAAATCACCTCGGGTGTCAATGTAAAGTCCACCCCAGCAAGGTTGACATGTCCATCATGCAAGTGTAAAACAAACAGGCGAGCCAACTCTCTGTGGTGCTGAATCCGAGAGATCCTCTCACAAAACTCATAGCAAGACATGTACTGGAAACATGAGACTGCCATAGGACAAGCTTGTAAATCTGTCAAAGAGGTGGGCTCCTCTCTCCTATGATGACCACCCTTTCCACCCTTATGTGGCCTCCTCTGTATCTCAATCTCTGAAGCTGATGCCTGGTCATCACTCTGCTCATAGGTTTCGGTTTCTGACATTGTTTAAGGAGCAGAGTGGCCAAAATGTACTGCTGTTTCTACCTTGTAAAATGCTGATTTATATGTTGTTTCAAAGGGACAAGGAGCACGGGGGAAATGTTAGGGGAGGGACACTTTTAAAGGGAAAATGGGAATAAATATATAAAACAGGGATTCAAGGGAAAAAACATTGCAAAAATCATTGCATATGCATCATTATACACATTGTTTACATGGGTAATGAGAGGTAGGGTTAGGTCTTAATTTTTCATTTTTTTTAGGGAAGAGGGGTAGGGTTTGGATTTTTCTTTTACAAATAAAAGGGAAATTTATATAGAAAGACAAGGAAAATGACATGGGAAATGGGGAAAATGATTACAAGGGGAATACCTTTCAAACAACATAAAACCCTAGGCATATTTTACAAATTTAAAATGCAGCAACATGGAGCTTTTCTCTTGCACATGGAGATCCTTTAAAAATGAAATTAAGATTCCCATTGACCATAACAAGCAACCATTCTTAAGTTGGAGAGCCTACCTTAGGCAATTTGGCGATTTCAGAGGGTCCTTGGATAAATTTGCAGTCGGTTTGGTAAGCAGGGCGCTGACGGGTCGCACGCCTCACCCAACAGGTCGCGCGGCTCTGACGGGTCGCGCCCGTTGAAAAATTACACTGACGGAACGCGCTTGACGGGTCGCGCGCCTCTGACGGGTCCACACCTGGTCTGACGGGTTGTGCGCCTGTCCAGCTCCCAAATTCGCTCAAACTTTCACTCAATCACTCTTGCAAGTAGCTTGGATGCACAATGAGGGTCGATGGAGGGAGTTTGGGCCTTTATAGGTTTGATTTGAAATAATTTCATGCCCAAACCCACTTTATAATGTTTTTCTTTGACACTTTATAAAATTTACTTTTCTTGGTTTCCTTTGTCTTTAAATTGACTCATTAAATGCTTTTGCTCGATACTTTTTGCAGGGACATCATCTGAGGGATCTTGGCAAGGGAACCAGGGTTACATGCTGTCCTTGGAAGATTTTTGAAATTTCATCACTTTTTACAAAAAAATGAAAAAAGACCTTGGCTTTAAAAACAGAGTTTTTAAATCCAAGGTGAAAATTTACTGTTCAAGATAGAAATTTGTGAAGAAACACCTTTGAAATCATCCCTCTGGCTTGCTGGGCGCTTATTGACCTTCAGAGACATGACCTTGTAAACAAACTTGACCAAAACCCTAGACCTAGGAATTTGACCTGAAGACAAGACAAGACAAGCTTGAAAGTAACTAAGGACTGAAATGACTTGATCCAGCAATGCCAAGAGGGGGACAAAGACACCAGCTCCTCCATCAGGGTTATGGCATGCCTAATGGGATGCAGAAATTGACACTGATGAGACACCTACTTATGCAAATGCAAAGAGCTTTGATCACTGATGGAGGGCTACAAGACCGACTCTAACACTAGTCTCAACTCGGATTTTCTCTAAACTAACATGCATGAGTTCTCTATAGTGAATCTCCAATTAAATCGAGTAGCACTCATGATGCACTAGTGCACCAACTCACTACTAGACATCTATTAATTCCTCCAACAGTTAGAACTACTTTAACTCACTATAACTCAATCGAAGTATGTTATCTAATTACAACTCAAATAAACTCATCATGGACCCCTAAAATTTATGGATCACATATACATGACTACAGAAAGAATTCCAACTTAAAATTCCTAAGTTAACTAAGTCAATTAAACTTAATTAACTATTTACAAGTTTCCATGAGAATAGAATTATAATTTAATTGAAGGA
This sequence comes from Pinus tabuliformis, assembly GCA_031772625.1. Taxonomy (NCBI): domain Eukaryota; kingdom Viridiplantae; phylum Streptophyta; class Pinopsida; order Pinales; family Pinaceae; genus Pinus; species Pinus tabuliformis. The sequence continues at coordinate 1,251,568,118 of CM062818.1, read as the reverse complement.
CAAATTAAATTGGAATTTCTATATGTTATTTTTAACATTTCTTGTTGCTATTTTCAACACGAGAGAGAGAGAGAGAGAGAGAGAGAGAGAGAGAGAGAGAGAGAGAGATATGGTGAGAGTGTGTATGTTTGGGGGCTCAGATACAAATATAGATAGAGGGGGTAGAGAGAGGGGGGGGGGGAGGAAGAGATAGACATGGAAATGAATAGGGATATATATATATATATATATATATGGAGAGAGAAAGAGTGTGCATGCAGGCTGATATAGAGATTAGAAGGAGAGTTAGAGGGAGATAAATATATATATATATATGGAAAGGGAAAGAGGTAAGAAAAGAGAGAGAGAGAGATGTATATAGGGATTGAGACAAAAAGATAAATAAGGAGTGATGGGGAGAGGTATAGATATAGATGGCAGGGGGAGAAGGAATATGTTATGAAACCAGCTCAAGGAAAGATAGAAAAGATAGATCAATGCCTTGGAATTTAGCCTCTTCGAGGGGAAACCTCCTTTACATTACATAAATGAACAATTCTTCGATGATACAAATGACAAAACCTCCTTTCTATATATAACATTCTAAGGAGTCACAATATAACCCAGCCGACCTAACAATAATAATATAAAGCCACAAAAATAACAATAGAGGGATTCTATGGGGCACAGTAAAAACAATATGGGGGCAATAGGGGCACAACAATATTAATAAGTGGTATAACTACAATAGTAATGGGGTAATCACTAGTATTATAGGGACCCAACATGGCCCTCTCCTTCAAAAAAGTGTTGTCCTCAATGCTTGAGTAGTTCTGGATACTTATGTATAAAATTCTCATCCTCCCATGTGGAATCTTCAGCAGATAAGTTCTTCCACTCGATAAGATACTCCGAAATTGATCGATTTCGTCACTGTCGAGTTCTTGTTTCTGTGACTGCTTCCGGTTCCAATATAATTTTTCCTTCCTCGTTAAGTTCTGGCAATATTGTTTGAACTGGGAGCTTGTCGCCTATAACCTTCTTTAAACATGAAACATGGAAAACTGGGTGCAATCGAGAAGCTGCAGGAAGCTCCAATTTGTATGCCATAGTACCAATCTTTTGCAACACCTTGTACGGACCATAATACTTTGGTGATAATTTATTATCCTTCTTATCTTGCTTGAGGGACATTTGCTTATATGGTTGTAGCCGTAGGAATACCCAATCACCTACATCAAAACTTCTTTCACTGCAATGTTGATCTGCATGTTGTTTCATTCTATTCTGTGCCAACACGAGGTTATCCTTTAAGAGTTGGAGGACTTGTTGTTGATGGTCGATGTGATGTTCTACTGCCTGAACCTTAGAATTTTCTCTTAAATATGATGTGATGGATGGTGGTTGATACCCATAAAGTGCCATAAATGGGGTCATTTTTGTTACTGTATGGAAGGAAGTGTTATACCACCATTCAACCAGAGGCAACCATTTGACCCATTGTGTTTGTTTATCAGATACAAAGCAACGAAGATATCCTTCCAAACATTTGTTTACTATCTCAGTTTGCCCATCAGATTGAGGATGATAAGATGAGCTATGAGCTAACTGAGTACCAAGACAGGAAAATAATTCTGTCTAAAAATTTCCAGTGAAAATGGGATCTTTGTCACTTACAATAATCTTTGGGTTTCCATGTAGCTTTTGAATTGTTTCCATAAATGCAGTAGAAACTATACTGGCCTTAAATGGATGTGATAATGCACAAAAGTGTGCATACTTGGTAAGTCTGTCAACTACCACCATGATGACAATCTTTCCCTGAGACTTGGGTAAACCTATGATAAAATCCATTGGAACCTCCTCCCAATGTTGGCTTGGAATGGATAAAGGTTGTAATAGACCCGGTGTCTTAATTGTTTCAACTTTATTTTGTTGGCAAACCAAAAATTTCGCCACAAACTTTTGAATATCTGATTTAAGGCCATCCCAAAAAAATTCCTTCTTAACACTGTGGTATGTTTTTAAAAATCCTGAGTGCCCTCTTAAGGGAGAAGTGTGCAATTCCATAATAATCTTTTGTTTTAGCTGGGAATTCTTAGAGAGGTATAGGAGATCTTTGTACCATAACGAATCATTTTGCCAGCTAAATGTATCAGATGTACTGGAATCTTGTTGTAACTTTCGAATAAGTGCCCACACTTCTTCGTCATTCTTCCATTCCTCCCTTGCTTCGTTTATCCAATCTGGTTGGATAATAGAAATGGCGCACAACAATGCTTCTACATCCTCATCCTTTCTTGAGAGTGCATCTGCCACCACATTTTGCTTCTCTTTTTTGTAGATGATTTCAAAGTCATAACCCAACATCTTTGTGACCCACTTTTGTTTCTCTTCAGAGGATAATCTTTGTTCTAAAAAGTATTTAAGGCTATCATGATCCGTTTTTACCTTGAAGTGTCTTCCCATTAGGTAGGGTCGTCATTTCATAAGTGCATGGAGTATTGCCAACATTTCCTTCTCATAAATAGCTCTTCTTAAAAACTTTCCCTTGATTGGACGACTTTCAAAAGAATGGCTCTTTCATCTTGCATTAGAACAGCACCAATTCCATTTCCTGAAGCATCACATTCCACAATAAAGGTTTTTGTGATGTCTGGTGTAGCTAAGACTAGTGCTTGGCACATTGCCTCTTTAAGATGTTTCAAAGACCTTTGTTGCTTCTGGAGGATCCATGAAAATGCCTCTTTCTCAATAAATGTTGTTAGGGATGGAGTTTATCTGCTATTCTCCCATAATCTTAACAAACTTGCGATAATACCCTGTCAACCCGCGAGAAATCCTCCAGATGCTTTATGGAAGTGGGG